>CM028353.1:14078769-15458321 GCA_016618105.1 Dendrobium huoshanense | reverse complement strand
CACATTTTAAATATACCCAAATTTTGATTCATCCCACTTGAGAATCCATTTGTTTTGAAATCCCCTATTTGACCCCATCCATCCTTGTAAATCGTCATTTGTAGATGCTTTGGATCAACTAAGGTCAAGTGTTTGATCCAATCCAAATCAACTGGCTCAAATCCCAAAATCAAGGCTCTCCAAAGTTTTTCAAGGCTTTTTCAAAGATTTCCAAACCAAAATCTCAATGGCCTCTGATTCAGGTCTATCACTTACAAAGTGATAAGACATGTCTCTAGAGGCTACCCTCCAATTTTGAGCCCATTCAGAGGTCTCTAACCCCATAATTTGAATTAAAATCCAAACACTGTAAAACATCAAATATTTACAATCCTATGCCACTGGACCTAACCCCTTGAAGAGTTTGATCTTGGAGCCTTTATCAAAGCCTCCAATCACTTCAAACCCTTGATTGCAACCTATTGAGCAGTAAACTGCATTTTTTTTCAGACTCATTTTTCACCCTAGTTGACCAATGGGTCAAGATTGACCAAATACCCTTATGGGATTTCAATGCCCATTTCACTCAAATCAATTCCAAACTCTTTGAAACCATTTTCAATGATTTCAAATATCAAACCCAACTTGTGTTGAACTCAAACCCAGACCTTGGTCAACTTGGTTGACCAAGTCAACCAGGTTTGACCCATTAACCCATACACCCCTCCTCTTTCAAATTTTGAACAAGCCCATTCCAAGTCCTTTGAATGCATGGGATGACCCCTTGGATACCAAGAGACCCCTCTTGGACACCCTAGCCTTGGCTTTACTTTGTTAGCCATATGGCTTGACCCAAGTGACCAAAGAGAGGCCTCCCTTAAGCCATCTATTGATCTTAATCAAATTGAATTCAAATCAAGGAGCCATTGAGTTCCCATTAACTCAATACACCTTCCTTGACCAGCCCAACCCCTGGGCTTACTTGGGTCAAGAGTTAGGCTAACCCAAAGTGCCCAAAATTACTTAGGATTGGGCCAACTCTCAACCTAAGCCCAATTGAACTTGATCAACACCTCTCCTAGGTGGCCCAAGGTCCAATACACTTCCTCCAGCTAGCCCATGCCTTGGGCTAACTTGGGTCAAGAGTTAGGCTAACTCAAAGTAGCCAAAAACACTTGGACCCAAACCATCTTCCAGCTCAAGTCAAATAGGACCCAATTGCCACTTGCATTGGGTGCACCAGACCCAGACCCACTTCCCACCTCAAGCCCAGGGTCTGGCCTGACCTGGGTTGAGCCCAAATTGACCCGAACCGAGTAGATTTGGATCAACCCGAGCCAACTTTTTACCCAGACCAAATTGAATCCAATTGTCACCTGTATTGGGTGCACCAGATCCAGACCTATCTCCCATACCAAACCCAATGTCTGACCTGACCTGGATCGAGCTCAATTCAACTTGAACCGAGCAGGTTTGGGTCCAATCCAGCCACCAGTCTGATCCAGACCTCACAGGCCAAATCGACTCCACCCTTGGCTCAAGCATGTCCCCATCAGCCTCCCCCAGTCAACCCGACCCAGACCATGGCCGGCGGCGGTCGGAGCCAATGGAATTTGAGCTCCAGTGGTCCCCCCAGACAATTCCTGGCTCAAGGATGCTGTCCAACCAGTTTGATCCCCACGATCTCCCCTGGACGTCACCATCGTCCACCTGGCAGTGATCCGAGCCCTCTCCAGCTCAATCCCGGCTGTTCCAAGCTCCCGAAAGGTGGCCGAATACCCTTGAGCTCGCCAGACCTCCAGAGGCAATGGAATTTGCTCTCGATCGATTCCAGAACTCTTTCAAAATCCCAGACGCTTCCTCCGAGCTCCCAGATCGATCCCTCCTTCCATTCGATCAAGCGCCCGTGAAAGCCTTTGGCGTCCCGCTCGAAGTCGCACCTCCGGCCGTACTTCGGTCCTGACGTTTGAAGGAGAACTGTTCGCCACCATCCCATGAAGCTTCCTGATAGAGAAGCTCCTTTATTGAGGCCTTCTCTGTGGTAATCTCTCCATCCCGAACTCCCTAGCTAGGTAGTTTGGTCAAGTGTGAAGGAAACCTTCACCCCAACGGATTTCCACCGTTGGATTGAAGGTTCCAACCATCCTGATCCTCCCTATGAAATTTCATCGGAGTTCACCGGCGGGATCGCCTGGATCAAGCTGGAGAAGCCCTGCGGTCTTGGATACGAGCGGGAGGTTGAAGACGAAATCCCAGCCGTTGATCTTAATCAACGGCTCGGATTAAATCCCGCGGTATCAGAGCGCTGTTAATCCCATCCGTTCGATCCACCATCCAACGGCTGTGGTTAACCCGGCCGTTAACTGTTAGCGCAAATCGTTGCCTGGCAAACGACGCGCGGCGCGTGTAAACGGCTACTGACTGTGTAATTGCCGGATTAATAAATCCAGAAATTCAAGGGAACTTTAAAAATTAATAACTTCCTGCACACTTGTCCAAATAAGGTGTTCTTAGGCTCATTGGAAAGGTCTCAGGGAGTTCTATAAAAGCCTTATAGTTTCAGACCCTGGTTAGATCATTCTTAGGCTTAATTTGAATTTGAGCATTTTATGTATTTCTTTAATTACTTTTTAAATACATGTCCACCAGGTCTGGAATTTTGGGAGATTGAAATTGGACATGTTTCTGACATATCCAAATTTTATCTCCTCATTTTAAGTTATTCAAGGGCCTTTTCCCTAATTTTTAAGTTTAAGGGTCATGGTTTGACCCTTAAATTCAAAAGGGGATATAGACCTATCCAATGGGATTTAGGGTGTGATTTTTGGTGTGCTGATGATGTGTAGGATGAGGAGTGTAGAGCCACTGATTTTGCCCCAATCCAAGCCTAGGATAGACCCCCATAGTGATTTGAAGGTGACTTAGAGGTCACCTTGGGTGATTTGGTTAACCACCTTAGAGTACTCCATTTAAGCTCAAATTTATTGAGTTTATTCCTTAGGGTTAGGTGATCCTATGGTCCAAATTTCATTAAATTTGGAGTTCATTTGGCTTCCCAAGTAGGAGCCTCAAAAATCCTTCTTAGAAATGGCCTTAACCCTGATTAATTGATAATGAACCATCCTTAGCTTGTAAAATCCATTAAAATGTCCTTAACTGTCTTTAATTAATCCCTTAACCAATAAGAATTGAAACCCTCTCAAATCGGTTCCTAGATTTGTCCTAGCTTGATCCTTAGGTAATTAGGGTTTAACCAATTTTGATTAATCTTAAAAATCCTAAAAATCCCAAAAGGGCTCTATACATTTGTTGATCTAACCTTGGGTCATTTATGACCTTTGGAATTGATCCAAAGAGTTCAGGGCTCATTCGGGTTCAAACCCTTAAAGCAGACCCCTTAGTCGTAGTAATTTAATAATCCCTACGAATGTGTAAAATTTCTAAAATTCACTGTTAATTATAGAAAAATTTTGATTAATCAACTTAGTGGTTAATGACTTCAATTAGAATCTATCATTCCCTAAAACTTTAAACCTCCATAATTTAGTTAAAACCAAGGACTCAACATCTTAGGTTACCTTAGGTCAAAACGGGCCAGAATTTATAAAAATCATAACTTTTCATAGAAAACTCCAAATTGAGTGTACTAACTGTCTAACAACTCATAATTAGGTCTAGTATTTATTTAAAATTTGAAACCCTTAAGATTAACTTTAATTTTAAAATTCAAGTTTTTACCCCCTAGTTAATGTATCCGGATAATCCTTTAAAACCCAATAATTTTTCTAACCTCTAAAATCCTTTTAATAGGTCATTAAAATTCTCAACCAACCCATTAAAATCAGTAATTAATTCCCCTAATATTAATTTACTCCTTTAATTCCAACCTATTTAAAATAACTTAATTAACACCGATTGCTACTAGGTAACTCAGGCCTACGAGGCTATTAGCTTAGCCCCAAGGAAGGTGAAATAAACTTCACGACCTCGATGTGAAACAAAGGTAGCAACCAATTAACTCTTAAAATACATTTAACTAAAATTCATAATTTATTAATATTTAAAGTTAAACTTAAATCTCCCTCTTAGGCCTTAACAAATCCAAAACTTTAGATAACTTAAACTAATCACCCACCTTAGGATCTATCCCTGCCACACGACCTTCTACACACACTTTAGATGATGTGCTAGGACAACCAACTCTATATCTAGGTTAGGCCAGTGTTTACATTACTGTTGTGTGCCGGATTTTTCGTAGTTTTCACTGCATGATGTGGATGAAATTGCTTTGCTGTGTATGCTTACTTTTCTGCACTCTGTGGATGGATTGATGTGTTTGGTGACTAGATTACCCTTAGGTTAGGTACGATCTGGATGTTCACATAATTTTCTGCAGGTGGTCACGCTCATGCAGGGCAGAAAAAAGGGGGGGCTAAGTTAATAATAAATATCAATTGTTATAAATGCTTGCATAGGTGCTTCAGCTGCTAAAGCCCCCAAATAAAAAGAGTGTGGCCAGTGTGTTTTACTTCCTTTTGCACATATATAACTGCTTGGGAATAATTACTTCTTATTTATTAACTGCTTAGGATAACCCTGCAGGTGAGTCTAGATTTTATTTTTGATGTAAATGTAATTTGTATAATTGTCACGTGTTGTGAAAGTTAATTTTGAGATGGGAAACATAGATCCAAAGCTTGGATTCCAAAGAGGAAAGGATGCCCTTTTGGGGAGAATTCCTTCTTCCATTTGGAAATCTAAATTTGGATCACACTTCTCTTATACCCAAAGAGGAAAGAATGGCCTTCCCCTTAAGGGGGAGGTTCCCTCTTATCCATTTGGGTAGTTCGCTGTGAAGAATCCAAGGAGTTTGAAGGAAAGGAGTCCAAAGAAGGGCAAGACTGAAGACTTGAACATTGAGAGTATCCCACTCAAAATTACTTGTGTCATTATTAGGCTTAGAATCCGGGTTGTTGTCAGTGGTGCCCGACCACTTTACTTTCTGCAAAACTCTGGTTTGTAATAAGCAGGGCAACTTTGCCTATGGACATTTATTAATTAGTTAATATTTGATGTGATGAATTAATTGCCTTTAGGATTGCTTGCTTTTCCTAGTTTTTTGGCGATTGTGTGCCGCTTTTGTTTTTGCCTGGATACGTGAGACTCGTGAGGGTGTGAAAGTTTTATACTCATAACTTTAAAAGTTTAAAATTTTAGTGAGTTTAAATAACATAGAAAGATAACGAATTTAGGGAAATAGCCAGGGATCGACCCCGGGGTCGCATGCATATTACTGCATTACTCTTCCCTTATTTTAGACCCTTCCCCGCCTACAGGTAGAGTCCGGATAGTCTGACCTATGAGGACGAGGTGCCGGATCTGTGGAAGCCCAGTCTTCTAAAAAATTATTTTGTAAGCCTATTTTTAAAATTTCAAGCATATTTGATTTAAGGTTGTTAACTAGCATGCATTGCATTAGAAACAAATTAAAAGAGTCAAAATTTTAATTTCATAGTCCTTAGCATTTTGCACCCAACATAAGTCAAAGGGGTCAATTAGGAAAATTTCTAGATGTCGGCCCCAACTCTCCAAAACTTTAAGTACAACATCTCTATCACACTTTCATAAAAGACCGGACTCATCTCTTTTAAATCGACTAGGTGGTTAGCTGGCTCGCCAATCCAGGTCGGGGTAAGTCCAGGTTTTGCACCGCATTAGTTAGGATCGGATGACTGTGGTCCAGTGTCCAAAATAGATTTAGGATCCGGGGCAGATCTTTGATTATAAGATCCCAAATTTCTGGAATATAATCCCAATTTTTAATAAAATGCGCAAATCAAATTAAATTTCCTTTCATTCCTAAAATATAAAGCCCAATACTTAGATTAAGTTGGGACACTTCCGGATGGTTTTGGAATCTTAAAGTGTCCCCTACCTCTCTTCCTTTGATTCTGTTAATAAATGTTCAATTTTGATCCACTCCCCTTTGATTTTCCAAAAGATTCTATTCAATTTTTTTTTATATCACTCCTAGAAAATCTAAAAAAATTTCATTCTTATTTTAATCGAGAGTTTTCGTAGGGGACTCTGTCTCCCTACGATGTAATTAACTACGAGGGCTTGCGCTCGTAGGAGATTTGGAACCCCACACACCTGATTTCAAAATTAATTAAAAAAAACCCTCTTAGATTTCTTTGGGAAAAGTCAAAAATGATTGCCATTATCATATTAGAAGAATTATCATTGAAATGTGATACCTCCCTTTGGGGAGATACATCCTTCTTTGATAAGGCTTTGGATATGAATTTGGCAATCACACTCCTTGAGTATCATAACTAGATTATTTAGTTGAACTCTACCTCATCCCCTCGGGGCCGTGTCGAGCTCTCTTTAGAATCTAGCCGTGATATTCAAGACAAATTACATAATTCTAAGCCTGAACACCGTTGTGGAATTTTATTTTCGCCTTTCGGGGTGATATACTTTTCTGAGCGAGTTGATTCGACTTCTAGAATTAGAATTAAATCTCAATTTCAAAATTCTCAAAGAAAACTAATATTTTCAAAACCTGTTTTCAAAATTCACCAACAGGAGAGAATACCACTAGAGTTCAAAATTTAGAGAAGAGGGTAGAGCCCCAAAATATTGAAGGAGTAGGTGAGATTACCCAAGGAGTAGAAAATGTAGATATGGAGGAAAGGGTTAACCTACACACACCTTTCCTAGAGATTGGAGTTATTCTTTGAGTTTTCCTAAAGAACTTATTTTAGGAGACCCTTCTGAAGGTGTTAGGACTAGGCATAGACTTAGGAAGGAAGTGAGCCACTATGCCTTTATCTCAATGACTGAACCTACCACATTAACCAAGCCCTGTCTAATGAGTTTTGGATTATAGTCATCCAAGAGGAGTTAAACCAATTTGTTAGGAATGATATTTGGGAGCTTATAGAAAAACCAAAGCAAGAAAGTGTAGTTGGAACCAAATAGGTTTTTAAGAATAAAATGAATGATTCTTATGTGGTGGTTGGGAATAAGGCATGATTGCTGGCTAAGGGGTATAACCAAATAGAAGGGATTGGTTTTGAGGAGACCTTTTCCCCTATAGCTAGATTGGAAGCCATTAGAGTGCTATTAGCCTTTGCCTATTATAAGGAATTTAAGCTTTTTCAAATGGACGTTAAGAGTGCCTTTTTAAATGGGGTAATAAAAGAGGATGTGTTTGTAGAGCAACCTCCAACTTTTGAGAGTTCCTAATTTCTAAATCATATTTTCAAATTAAAAAAAGGCCTTATATGGATTAAAGTAAGCACCCAGATCTTGATATGAGAGGCTTAGCACATTCTTACTAGAGAAGGAGTTTATTAAGGGGAGTTTAGACACCACCCTTTTTCTGAGGAAAGTAGGAGTTGATTTACTGATTATTCAGATCTATGTCGATGATATATTTTTTAGATCTTCTGATAAAAGGCTATGTTATGATGTTTCTAAAATAATGATTAGGGAGTTTGAGATGAGTATGATGGGTGAGTTATCCTACTTTTTTGGGTTTAGCATAAGACAATTGAATGATTGAGCCTTTCTAAATCAAACAAAATATATAAAGGATATCTTGAAAAAGTATGAAATGGATAAAGCAAAGCCAATTAATACTCCCATGACCTCCAGTATTTAGTTGGAAAAGGACCCAAATGGAAAGTCTGTTAATTAAAAGAAGTAAAGAGGGATGATTGGATCTTTACTTTACCTGACTAGTAGCCAATCTGATATAATGTTTAGTGTTTATCTCTATAATAGATTTCAGTCTGATCCTAAAGAATCCCACCTGACTGTAGTTAAAAGGATTTTTAGATACCTCTTAGGAACCCAAAACTTAGGAATCTGATATCCTAAGCACAATACTTCTTTCAAGATTATTGGATATTCTGATTCTAATTTATCAAGTTGTAAGGTGAATATAAAGAGCACTTCATGGAATTGCTAATTCATAGGACAATCTTTAGTCTCCTGGTCTAGTAGGAAGTAAAACTTTGTTGCACTTTCCACTACTGAAGCAGAGTACATTGCCTTAAGAAGTTGTGTGGCCTAAGTCCTTTGGTTGAAGTACAAGTTCTGGATTTAGGATTACCTATAGGCATAATTTCAATTATTTGTGACAACATTAGTGTCATATGCATTTCTAAAAATCCTATCCAATATTCAAGGTCCAAGCACATAGACATAAGGCATCACTTTATTAGAGATCATGTGATCAAAGGAGACATTGAGTTACACCATGTGATAACTGAGAATCAACTGACTGACATCTTTACTAAACCACTGGCCTTCAACACTTTCAGCACTTTAAGGACCAGATTGGGTGTTATTGAGATAAATGCATGAACTTTATTTTTGATCCATTATCTGTTATATTTTTTTCTTCTATTGTTTTATTTTTGTAGTTTCTCATTATTTATTTCTATTTTGTTTTTGTTTATTACTTTATTTTTCTTTTGTATGTTATTTTTTTCTTAATTATTACTGAATTGATATCTTATGCCTTATTTTTATTTTTAAAAATTTGTAAGTTAAAGATTGACATATCTAAATCAAATAAAGGGGAAAACATCGTTGATTATTACCTTTCCTCTAACTTCTTTTAGTGGTGTACTTTTCTTTTCTAAACAAAAGTCTATCACAAATTAACAACTGGACTTTGTAATTAAAATCGTTTCAATCTTGCTACAGTAATCTATCTTATATATATATATATATATATATATATATATATATATATATATATATATATATATATATATATATATATATATATATATATATATATATATCTATATATATATATATATATATATAATATATATATATATATATATATATATATATGTTTAAAGTCTTTATATTACCTTAAGATTTTTAAAATCTTGTCATTCTATTTATCATATGACTTCTGATTTTGTTTAGAGATTCATTCTTCTTTATATTAGAGAGTGAGTTTTTGTTTCTAATATCTGGAAGATATTATCATAACTGAGAGTATTAAGAATTTTGAAAAAGGGACCTAGCTTGCAAAATTAAATAAAAAAAGTGGCCAATAATGCAAAAATCAAAAGATGCACAATGACACAAAATTGAAATATATATATATATATATATATATATATATATATATATATATATATATATATATATATATATATATATATATATATATATATATATATATATATATATATATATATATATATATATATATATATATATATATATATATATATATATATATATATATATATATATATATATATATATATATATATACAAAGTGTATAAAAAATCAAAAGATTCGTAAAGAGCGCCAATCAAATTGACAAGTGGCATAAAATGAGCGCACCAAAAGCAAGCTTCTTCCCTTTCAAAATTTTTAAACCTTAGAAGAGTTCATGTGTCACTTGATATTTTTCAAAGGCTAGATTTCCAAATTCATGATCATGATTAATTACTTTGATTTTTGGAACCAAGTATTAAAAATATCTCTTTTTCTTATCCAATTGTTTTTCTAATTTAGATCTTTGTTTTGAAAAGATGGTTTGCCCTGGAGAAGTCAGTAGTAGGGCTAACAGGATCGATTGTTCTACCATTTTTTAGATTTCGACGATGTAAACTCATTGATTCATATAAATTTTTAATTCAATAACATGAAAAATTTATCATATTCAAGCTTGACAAAAAAAACTTTGTTTTATGTTCATTTTTTGTGTCTTTTTTGTATTTTATTTTTTAACTTTTTTCAGTTGACTTTTCTATTTTTAGGCCTTCTCTGATCATCTCCATCCATCCTTTGTTTTTCAACTTTTTTTTATATTATCCTGAACGGTATTCATATCGTCCTGGATGATGAGTTTCAATCATTCTTACAATTCCATCTATTGGCTATTATGACCTTTCTGCTTCTAATCATCCTGGATGATCTAATTATCATCTTGGACAATCTGCTCATCTTCTATTTCCATTATTTGTGATCATCCTAGATGATCCTCCTCAGCCTAGACGATCTTCATAATCTCTGCTCAATTATTGGTGATCATCCCGGACGATACCACTGTTCATCCTGGATGATCCACATGGCAATATTCAGTACTCAACTTTAGTTCGGCCGATAAGATCCATTATTATGCATCATCCTGGATGATCCACCTAATCTTCTAGGATGATCTTCTTTTTCAATGATCGTTTGGAATGACTCCACAGGACGATTGCTTGTGTTTTATCATCCTAGATGATATTTGATCATCTAGAATGATTTTACTGCCTTTTTGACCAATCATCTCAGACGCAATTATTGCACCATATCATTTTGGATGATTCTACAATTATACTAGATGATCGGGCCAATTCTTTATAAACTGAGCCTTTCAGATATTTTTTTCTCACTCAAATCCTCTTGTGTTTTTACTCTTGTGCTCTATTTTTTTATAATGGCCGGAGGAAAAAGATCTCGCCATCCTTCTGGGAGTTCCTTGAGGGTGACTCTGGACCCTCGATTCACTTAGGCGAACGATTAAGTCACCTACCAAAGATACAAGATGGTCGGAATAACTGTCTCCCAGTCTGTTAACCCAAACATTCTCTCATATTTAGTACTTGATTTATTTTCTCACACCTCCTTATGTTTTCTCCTCACTCTTACTGTTCCTTTCAACACTGAGCTTCTTTTTGATTTTTTCACTAGCCCTCTGCATAAATTCCTCCTTCACCTCTCTCAGGTCCTATGTGAATCGACGTCCCGTCAAAATCATATATCAGGACTGTCAGGAGCTTTTACACCTTTCCACCATAGGGGACAAACTCCACACCCTATGTTTTAATCCTGACTATGACTGGGCTTCGGCCAACCACTTCTTAAGGAACACCAATGCTCACTTTCACGTTTGAGAGACTAGCACTATACTCAAAGATGCTAGGACAATCCCACTCTATCCTCCCAAAAGCTGGTGATCCTGTTTATATTACTCCACTTCTCTTAATCACCACATTCTACATTTTGGCCCATCATAAATTCAATGCCACTAACTTGATCTTTTGTTATATCAAGCATTTGACTACTATTTGAGATCCAGGACATAGGAGGAAGCCCAATCTTTCCCTAGGTCATATCATTGCATATGTTCTAGAATCAAAATATAACCTCTAATATCCTGCCCCACCCAACTATCAGCCTGACTTCTACTCAAATAATTCCTTTCATGTTCTTCACAGTACTTGTCTCCACCCAGGGGACGGGGAAGCTCAAGGAGCAGAGGAGGTCCTGCATTTGTTCCACTTCACCAACACTCTCAGCTAGATCAGCTAATGGAGCGATTCGACCACTGGGAGGCATGGTTTGAGAACTACGTTGCTGCGCAGGAGCAGCAACATACTGAGAATATTATTCGCCTGCAGCACCAATATGACCATGATTTAATCTAGTTTGGAGAGTAGTTTGCCACTCTTTTTAGTTACTTTCAGCCACATCCACCTCCACCACCTCCTCCTTCTAACGATCAGGGGCCATCCTTCTTTTAGTTTGCTTATTTTTATGTGATGTTGTTTTTTCCTTTTTTTATTGTTTTAATTATAGTTATTTTTTCCCTCCTCCTTTTTGTGATGTCAAAAGGGGGAGTAGTTGAACTAGTTTGTTATATTCTAGTCTTATTTCATTATTATATTTATTTTTATGTAATTAGTTGAAATATTCACCTGTTTCTTTTAAAAACTGCTTTGAACTACTTCATTTATTTTTGTGTTTTGCCATCATAAAAAAAGGGAGAGATTGTAGCAAATTTATTTTCAGGGGATATGATTTTGATGATAGCAAACACCTCTATTTCTCTATGACTGCCTTGACTACTAACATTTTAGGTCCATAAGATCAAACCATAATTTGAACCAGCTCAAGATTGGGTAGACTAGATCTGAGTCAGTTTGTAAACTTTTTTCCTTTCTTGAGTCCATAATAAATGATGTGGTTCCTGATGCTAAGTAATCTTGCACACACATGGGGGAAAGTTTTTATCTGTTGGTTAAAGTTTTATGTTTTGATCACATCATCCAGGATGATCCAATCATTATCCTAGACGATTTGTTAAAACAAAAATCCTAATTAGGGCATCCTGGTTAAGGCAACCGTCATTAAGCACATCAGCCTAAATGATATTTGTATCGATCGAGATGATGGGCTCAAATCAGAAAGAATTAGTTGCTAGATCTATTTAGGTATTATTTATTTTTGGACATCATCCAGGATATCATTCTGGACGATACAATATAATTATGCCTAAATTAATATGATTATTAAGGAAAGAAATTAAGGTTTTGATTACTCGATCCAATCATCCTAGATGATCGCAGGATCTCCCAAGACGATTAGTTCAAACAACCTTAGTTGTTCTTAGATGGTATTTATTAGCCAGCTACCTTCAGGGCGATTGACTGGATGATTTTCACGGATTTGAACTAATAGTCCGGAATGATCATGAGATCGGCCTGGATGATCAAGCTATTTTTTCATCATCAATACATCCATTTAGTGCGATTGTATGGATGATATTCAAGGATTTTTACTGATCGTAGAGGTTGATATCCTATTGGCCTTGATGATATGAACAAAAATCTTTTGATCGTCCCAAACCGTCTGGGCTGATTGAACGAAATTTACACTGATCTTCCAAGATGATATTTTATATCATCTTGGATGATAAAGTCAGTTTGTATAAATTAAGAGCTATTATAAAACTCTTCTATTTAAGAGCTCTTATTCTACCCAAGAGCTCATCTTTTGATATTGTCTTGACTTGAGAGAGCCTAAAGGAGAGGGAACGAAATGGAGAGAGAGAGAGAGAGGATCTTGTGAGGGGTTTCACAAAGGTTGCTCCAAGCAAGGATCCAAGTTGTCTTCTCTATCGTTGTCACTTGTTTTTGGAGGTTCAGAGAGGTCCACTTCAGTAATCGACCAAGGTTCGCAACCTGCTTCTGGAGGAAGCAAAAGGAGTTGGGTTCTATTCCTCACCGGTGTCGATGGAAAGGATGTTTTGTACAGGCTTCTTTGCCTTGCTATGGGAGCAAAAGGAAAGTCGCTGAGTTTAGTGCAATACTCGGAGGGCACCTCCGGGGAGTGGACGTAGGTCGAGTTGACCGAACCACTATAAATTTTTATGTTCTTGTCTACAGCTTTTTTGATACTAATTTTCGCACGATTTCTTTGTGGAGAATTTTGGTTTGATTAAGATTTTTTTTTATTGAAAGATTTTTTAAAATACCAATTTACACCCCCCCCCCCCCCCCTCTCTCTCTTTGTTATCTTGGGCTAGTTCATAAGGGCTTAACATCACTAACGAACTTACAACCAACTGGGTCATAATACTTAGGCACTCACAAAATAAAAATTCAATCAAACCTAAAAGTGACATTAATAATATAAACTTACTATTATGTATTAGTTCTACATGGAAATTATGACTCAATACAAACTATAGTTCAATGCTCATTATTAAATCCTTGTGATAAGCTTTTTCCTCAAAGCTCTTGCCATGCTCGAACCACAACTTGCTTGATCATTTTTTTGTTAATGACAAAACAATTTCATTCCCTTCTTTGGAAATGAACTTACCCACAGGATATTTGATGATGAATCTAAGTTGGATCATTAGGTTTCAAGCCTTCCCATTAAACGAAATATTATGGTTACATTATTATCCTTTGGGCATTGCCTCATTGTCAAGATTGATTTGGGTTTCATCAAAGGATGGCTTTCCCCTTAGTTGAATGGAAATTATAATGGATACCATGTGTTATCTAACTAAAAGGGTTTGAGAAAGGCCATGTGAAAGGCTTGCTGTATACAGAATTTTGAGGATAGATCTAGCTTGTATCACTTCGAGAATTAAAAATTTTTATTATGAAGTTAATAGAAGAATTACTAATGGATTTTTCATCAGTAATATTTTTGATGGATTATAAATAATTGCTGATGAATTTCCATAATAAATAATTTATTATTAATCTATAAATGGATTGCGATTAGGGTACCCAAAGCTTGCCTCCCTCATTATCCTTGTCCCGTGCTTAGGTCATGCCTCTTCCTTCTCATTTTATCATCGTTACCCCTATCTCCTTACCTCCACCATCATTACCTCTCTCTCTCTCTCTCTCTCTCTCTCTCTCTCTCTCTCTCTCTCTCTCTCTCTCTCTCTCTCTCTCTCTCTCTCTCTCTCTCTCTCTCTCTCTCTCTCTCTCTCTCTCTCTCTCTCTCTCTCTCTCTCTCTCTCTCTCTCTCTCTCTCTCTCTCTCTCTCTCTCTCTCTCTCTCTCTCTCTCTCACTCACTCACTTAGGTTGCACCTCCTTTTAACCTCTCCCAGGCCCTCATCCCTCCCTCTTCACTCCTACTCTCACCTTTATCAATAACCTTCTCTCGTCTTTTATATCTTTCCTCTCCATTTCCACCACCATTGTACCCATCCTTCATGATGGGCCACACTCTCTTCTCTCTCTCTCTCTCTCTCTCTCTCTCTCTCTCTCTCTCTCTCTCTCTCTCTCTCTCTCTCTCTCTCTCTCTCTCTCTCTCTCTCTCTCTCTCTCTCTCTCTCTCTCTCTCTCTCTCTCTCTCTCTCTCTCTCTCTCTCTCTCTCTCTCTCTCTCTCTCTCTCTCTCTCTGTGTGTGTGTGTGTGTGTGTGTGTGTGTGTGTGTGTGTCTCATAAAGCCCAATCTCTTTATATTAGATTGGTATGATAAAAGTATAGGCATATTAATTATCATGTATCAAATTTATTATGAGGGGATTTTAACAGTACACGCTTTACTTACTCATCTAAGATTTTTATAAGGTGATAGACTATGAGAGTTTAGGGTGGTATTAGGTTGGACGAGTTTAATCTATCCTTTATCTCTTCACACTTGACTACATAATCGGTGAAGCATATGCTTTGAATAGCATCAATATTAAAGAGAATCATTAAAAAACATATTATATTTGCATTCCATCAATCCAAAATAATTCATCCTAATAGTATTTCATTTAATTATTTTATATTTTAAATTACGTGATTCTATCTCCACCAAAATTTATTTTTATCAAGTAGGATAATTGATGTAGTTGAAATAAATAGTACTAGTATTTCCAAAGTAAACATTCTTCCTCTTGGGATCGATACTCTATTCTATCAATATATTACTTGATTTGCCATTTATACTTACGTGTTTTAGTGTGGCTTTATAGTTTTTTTATCAAAAACATCTATGCATTGTTTAGGGATTGATAGATCCCTAAATTATTTTCATAATTTCTTAGGTTACTCCACCGCCTCCATCAAGTTTTTTCTTTTCACTATCCTTTGGCTCTATCCTTGGTTACTTCGGTATTATTTATACTAGGGAGAATGTGGGCAGAGATGAAATAATGTCAGGCTTTAGTGGTGTGAGTTATATAAGAGTAAGGAAAATTAATAATTCTTTCTTCTCTAATCTTCCACCAAGCTCCACTGTTTAGTCCACAAAGTATATTCAAAATTTCTTAAAGATCAAAATGTGCACAACTAAAAGAGAAATATTCATCAAATTCCATATCTTGTACTATAGGATTCTATCAATATTAGAAGAATAAAATGGTACTCGTCTCCCTCTAACAAAACTTTGAAATTCGTAGCCTCCTTCTCCCTCTAAAAAAAATTTAAAATCAGCCTCATCCTTCCCATTAACAAAGAATTCACACATAATAATAATAATAATAACTGCAAATGATTCCTCACAAAAATTATCCCAACCATTAAAAGAAATGGTTTAAAGGATTGGTTGGGTTAAGGAAACCATGATCATCAATTGAAGGTTTAGTGATTACCTAATATGTATACCTATCCTCAATTACATCAAAAATAAATTTAGTTATATCATATATGGAAGCTCCCTTCTTCCCTGATCCATTTATTTTGGGGGTCATTGATATGGAGAAAAACTTAAGAGTAGAGAGGAGAAATGGATAGAATGCAAGGTGAAATGAAATGAAAATTATATACCAATTTATAAACATCAAAGTGCTGCAGTGTTGAAAGGTATGGCGCCACAATTCTAAATGCATATAATAAATGACAAAATGGTCAGATTCAAATACTACGGTGGTTCAGGCCACATGGCATAGCTATGTTGGTTCTGGGAAATCAAAATGACTTTTTGTAAATGGTTCATTTCTATGGTATTTCCACGTATCAATATAGTAGTGGTCGGGTCAGATGACCACTGCAATGCTATCAATGCTACAGTGAAGAAATGATGTGGCACTGTAGCCTTAATTCTAAAACTATGGTGCTTGCCAACTGAAACCAATAATGTAAAATTTTAATGCGAATAGTTTTTTTAACTAATTACTTAATAATGCTTAATTATTGAGATTGACTTGCATTAAGATGTTTTAAAGATAAGCATTGCAGTGCTAGCTTATAAAATTATTGAAGTTATTAAATTTCAATTTAAGGAACCATACTAAAATTAAGGTAAGCACTACGGTATGTCATATATGGCACTGTGATGCTCAAATGACATAACATAAACATAACTATTGTATTAACTATTAATACAAAATGCAATGCAATGTGAATAACAACAACACCAAATATAATATAGATATATTATTAATAAAGTATGTGTATATCTAATTTTATAATTAATTTAATAAATTTGTAAATAAAATATATTCTTTCAAGGAAACATCACCAAAAACTTGTTGGGGATGGTGGAGTAACTTGATGAACTGTGAAAATAATTTAGGGCTCTATCAATTCCTAAACAATGTTGAGGTTTTCTTTGATATAAAAATTATAAAATCCCACTTAATATATGCAAGTATATATACTGATTCAATTAATATAGTGATAGAGTAGAGTATCAATCCTATTAGGAAGAATGTTTACTTGTAAATACTAGTAATGTCTATTTCAACTACAATAATTATCCTACTCAATAAAAATAAATTTTTATGGAGACTCAATCACTTAATTTAAAGTAAAAAATAATTAAAGGATACACTATTGGGATGAATTATTTTAGATTGATGGAATGTAAATACAAAATGTTTTCTAATGAATCTTTTTTATATTGATATTATATAGAATATATGCATCACTGATCACTCAGTCAAGTGTGAAGAGACATATAATTGATTAAACTCTTCCTACCTCTATAACACTCTAAACTCCCAATGTCTATCACCCTATGAAAGTCTTAGAAGAGTAAGTAAAGAGTGTAATGTTAAAACCACATCATGATAGATCATCTCTATAAATTTGATACATGACAAGCCCTATGCCCATGCTTACACAATACCAATCAAACATACATGGTTGTGCCTGCTTTCCTATTCCTAGGCTCCAAATTACACATAATATATATATATATATATAGCCAGTATGTGCATTAAATTAAGACATTGTATATTGAAAATATTATGAAATTATTGATGAAGAGAACTCATTAGTACTCTATATTTCATTTATACCATCAATCCAAAACTAGAGAATTTAGCCATACACGAAGAACAAGTAAATCATATTCATTTTCATTAATTACACAAAAGAAAGAAAGTATAGAAGAAAATATATCATCAGATCAGTTCAATGATATCCTCTACAGTTCTCCTAGAACTTGCATAATTACTTTCATAAATACAAGCCAAACACTCTAATGGAATGTATTCAATACTTCTCTAAATTCCTTTAATTTTCATTCCTAAGGAAAAAATAGTGAAGTTTTCTACAGATTGAAATTAAATAAGTGATTTAACTACTTACTAACATTACATACTGACTATTTATAAAAAAAAGATAAAAAATAGATTCTGGCTCGGCATCTCTCTAAGAACTTATGTCGTGGTGCCTAAAAAATGAACTAATTCCATAGCACTGAAGGGTTTGCTTTGTTGCGGAACATGCTGATATAGACCCACTATTTAATGAATAAATACATCACTTCAGAGGTAGACTATGGCCTGAACAGTTACAACTATAGCACTGCTTTTAGTTGAGTGCTGCAACATCCTGTGGTACTATTGAGTGCTGCAACATCCTGTGCTTTTAGTTGACTTAGTAACAGTGGAATTTGGTGTTGCGACACTATACAAATAAAGATTGTGCATTGCGGCATAGACTCCTCTGACACTACGGAGCTAGGATAGTTGGATGGGCCTTTCGGTGCTAACTCCTCTGATGTTGTGGCATTGTGAAACAGAGATTGGGCATCGCCATGTCCATATTTGGGCACTCCAATAATGTTAATAATGGTGTTGCGACGGCATTATATCCGATGTAGATGCATTGTACCATACTCTAAAATTTTTCTTATTTCCTATATTTTACTACACAAACATAACAAAAATAACATGTTTTCACTAAAAAATTAACACATAAAATATAATATTATTTACACTTATCATCACCCAAACACAACACTGTATCATAAACACCTCCATTAGACAACTCGATCCTTTCTACATGTCACCCATTTACCTCCATAATTTTAAGCTAAAACCATACTCAGTGCTAATTATCTTATAAACTACCTTTTCCATAAAACCACAAACCATAAACCATAAATTACCTTATTATCTTTTCACTAAAAAACCAGCTAAATATCATCACCTCTAAAACTTTGGTTGTCTCAACTTTCCATAGATGCCACTCATTAATAAACTCTCACGCCACTCCACACTTGCATTTTCCTTGGTTACTCTAGCTCCACTATTGGATACCATTATTACAACCCTCTAACAAATAAAATTATTATTTATTATTATGTTAAGTTTAATAAAGCATCCTTCCCGCACAAATCCCTTACCACTCCTCAACCCCATTAAACCATTTAATTTCCCTTAATTCTCATTCTCTGTTCTTCAATCTAAAACAATTATACTACACAATTTATCTTTCCATCCTCTTCTCCAACAATGTCTCCTACTTCCCCTTATAATCCCCAACCTTATTCTTAGTCACCAATAACACCTAGCTCATCCACAAAAACACCCTTAGTATCCTCACTATTCATTACATAATAAACTTCATCTCATCATATGCAAACTTGCTTCAAAATTGGTAACCTCAAACACAAATAAATATTTACACTCTTTATGCAAATGTCTTCCATCTTCACTCCCACATGCTATTGCCAAGTCTCCAAACTCCTTGAATGGATATAAGCCATATCTATAGAATTTCATGCACTCCAAAGTTAAGGCATGTTATATCTAATTCCACCACCTTCCAATTAACTTATTCTAGGATGTCGCTAACCTAAAAAATAAAACTCAAGCCATATGAATATACTGATCATCTCCAAGATTTCCTTATAGCTTAAGGATTCACACAATAATGTGGGATAAACTTCTCTAAAACCTTAAGGCCAATTTCCAAAATGCCCACAATATGCATTCCCCTCCTCATCACCTTACTCAACCATTATACAAAATGTCAGTTACATGTCTCAAATTCCTTTCTTCATGGTACACTTCATGACATTATCTACCTGAAGCAAACTCCTAGTTCATCAACCTCCTATACCCAACACACATTTGAAAAACTTTATAGATCTCTCTATGGTCTCAAACGTGCACCCTATAAATGGTTTCACACCTCTGACATTCTCCTAAAATTTTGTTTTCATTTAACCAATTTGAACTATCCTTATTAATCCAAAATACTCTAACCATCACCATCTATCTTCTCCTATATGTTGTTGACATTCTCATAACAAGAACTAATCAGTCTACCATTACTACACTCATATAAAACCTCCAAACACAATTCTCACTGAATGACTTAGGCAAAACTTATTTCTTCCTTGAAATCTAAATAAAATAAAGCTCAACTTCATATATACTTAACCAAACCAAGTATGTAATTGAAAGTTTTTACAAATATGGTCTAGCGACTTACAAACCTATAACATCACCCTTCTCAATCAAACTACCCTCCCTACTCGATTGAATTTAGCCATTCTTTAACCTAGCTCTCTATCTTAAAATTTCTAGCTCCCTTCAATACATCACTATTACTCATCCCATTGTAGCCTTCACCACTAACTAACTTTATCAGTTCATACATTATCCTCGTAATAAGCATTTTCAAATGAAGAAAAGCTTACTCGGAGATCTCAAAGCCATCATCAACATGGTTCTTCTAAGCACACTTGGTGACCTCACACTTCATTTATTTTCATATTCAGACTAGCCCTCTGATTCTATTGAGCTTAAATCCATCACTAGGTATTATTCCTTCCTTAGAAACACCTTAGTCTCATGGGACATTAAGTAGCAATCAAAAATATCAAAGTCTTCAACAAAAGCATAATGCAAATCACTAGCAGCTACAGCTTATGAGAGTATATGGCCTCATTTCTAATGGAATTACTTCTCCCTTCCACAATAGGCTCCTTTATATGTTGTACCAACATCTTTGTTAAGCGCCTAACAAATAATCCAATTTTTCTTGCTCGTAAAAGGCACATAAAAATATACCACCACTTTATTTGTGACCAAATCAAGTCTTAGGAAACTATTATTTACCATATTCCTTCAAATGATCTTTCTGCTGACATCCTTCTAAATACTCTACCACATCTTCACTTTCAGTAATTATGTAAAAAATGAACTCTCCAGCTATTGGATCCTTAATTTATAGCGAGGTGATAATCTTTCTATAGATAAGGCTTCCTTATATGCAAGCAGACAACTCAACTACCTCTCCACTACTCCACTCCTACTACAGCTATACGAAAAACTTTATTAGAAGCAACACATCCCCACTAGCAACTATAACATCTGTTACTAATTTGAAATTTGTCCTGCACTAAAAGAAACTTATTCTTTCTTTTCCATATGTTATAGTAGTAGTGGACGTAGTGTGTGTGTGTGAGTGTATGTGAGAGAGAGATTGATGTTTATTTGTTATTATTATTATTGGTGAATTTTATTTTCTTTATTTTTAAGTTTATTTTCTTGGCGAGGTCAGTGTAGGTTGCTTGTGATGGTTATGATTAATGTTAATTATAGTTATTATAACTTGGTTGTACCTATGTGCATATGTTATAGTAGTAGTGGACGTAGTGATTTCATTTTAATGCCTTATGTACTAGTTGTCATTGTCCATGAAAAGGCATATTTAAATTCTTTGTAAATTTTAGTTATATCCATTTTTATTAATTTTGTATATTATTTTATTATTGTTGTGTAGTTAAATTTTTCATTTAAGTAAAATTCCCAATATTGATAAACTATTGAGATTGTCCTCTCCACAATGTTTAACTTTAATTGCTAAATTAGCCAAATTAAATATTAGAATTAAAATTATTTAAAATTAAGAATAATACAAATCCTAGGTGCTAAATAGATTGAACAAAGGATAACAATTCTTAATTTGAACATCATAATAGTTAACTAAACAAGGCATCTAAGCAAATATCTCATCTTAAAAATCTCATATCATCAACACTCTCCTAAACCCTAACCCCGCCGCCTGGCAATTTAGGGTTTCTTCTCCGCCCCGCTTTTCCTCCTCCTCCTCCGGCTTATTCTTTTCACTACTCTGTGTTTAGAATCTTAAACCTTCATTATTGTGCTCTTCTCTTTCGGTTTGAGCCATTTTGGGCTGTCGTGCGATGTCTGCTGCTCAAACCCCAACGCGTGGGGGTCTAAAACTGAGGATCGTCTTCAACCGCCCAAAGGCTTCTTTAATCTGGAAGCGGGGGAGGTTTCTTCGGCTAAATCGCGTTCTTTTAAGGATGTTCTTGCTGGATCTGGTGATAACATTCCAACTCTATCTCAATCTACTTTTAATGGCGTTCCCGCAGTACTTTTATTGGATGAAGATGTGCTTAAATTAGCATCTCCTTTCCAGTTTACGCTTGTTGGTAAATTTGGTCTTAACCGACCTAATCTTGATGCTATTCGCAGCTTTTTCATGAAATTAAAATTATCGGGTTTTTTTTCTATTGGTCTTTTGGATTCTCGTCATGTTGCAATACAGCTTTCTAACGATCTTGATTATAGTAGGATATTTGCCTGGAGATCTTACTTTATTTTTAACTGTCAAATGAGAATTCTAAAATGGACGCCATTTTTTGATATCAAGGAAGAATCACCTATAGTTCCGATATGGATTTCGTTTCCTATTCTTCGTCTGCATTTCTTTAATCCGAAGGTTTTGCATGCTTTAGGTTCAATTTTTGGTAGACCTTTGCAAACTGATCAAGCTACAGCATCTAGGACTAGACCCTCTGTGACAAGAATTTTAGTTGAAGTGGATATTACGAAAAATCATTCTAAGGAGGTTTGGGTTGGATCCAAAGCGTATGGTTATTTGCAAAAAGTTGAATTTGAAAAAATTCCAGATTTCTGCACTCACTGTAGAATACATGGCCACGGAGCGGTGGATTGTTTTAAACTCCACCCTGAACTGAAAAAACCTTCTGCTTTGGTTGGAAATAAATCTGGACAAGTTTTCATTCCTACAGGAAAAGTTTTGCAAAATGAAACTCTGTCGCCTATTTCTGAAAATACTGTTATCCATGCTAATCCTTTACTTGATGAAGTTAACACTACGGTTTTGGATGCTAATATAGAAAAGGAAAACATTATTACTGATGTTAACATTAATGAGCCTTCGGATCCTAAATTATTTATTTCTGTTGATTCTATGCTTAAAGATTTTGATTCTAATATTGTTGATAATGCTAAATTGGCTTCTACGACTAGTACAGATCAGATTTTGAATGATCCTACAAATGACTTTGCTAGTGTAGAAAAACTTATCAGTGAAGGTTGTGATGTTGCGTGTGAAGAAGGGGAATTCATTCCTCCTTCTAATAGTGAACAAAATATTGAGCAAGAGGCTCAACACCTTGTAAGTAATGATTCTCCTGTTGTTGTTCAAAATGTGATGAAAAATGCTATACTATCTTCAAACCTACCTTCCTCCTCTACACATGATAAGATTCAATCCCAAAATAGTGGTGATGAGAACTTTACTAAAGTGGTAAGAAAGAAAGGAAAAAATGCTAAAAACTCTCAACCCTCTACTCCTCAGACAACCCGTGCTCAAAATTCTTACAAATGTCTTAATGATTGAAGCTCTTATTTGGAATGTTAGAGGCATTGGGGGAAAGGATTCTATTGCTAGAACTTGTAATTTATCTAAAATTCATGGTATTTGGTTATTAGTTTTGGTTGAACCTCTTATTTCCAAAGATAAAATTGGTATTATTGCTTCTAAAATTGGTTTCCCTAACTATGTTGCTAATTGTTCCAACAAAATTTGGATTTTATGGAAGAATAATATTAATGTTAAGGTATTAGAGGATCATCCTCAAATTATCCATTGTCAAATTGATATTTTTAACTATACTTGCTATGCTTCTTTTGTTTATGCTACTTCAACTAGATGGAATCGCTTTCCTCTCTGGTCCCAAATCCGCCAATTTGCCAGCAATATTAATGGTCCATGGAGTATTGGTGGAGATTTTAATATTATTTCCAATGCTTCTGAAAGAAGACGAGGTAACTTGCCTAATGCTAATGCTATGGAGGATTTTAATTCAGTTATTTCTGATTGCAACCTGAATGATATTGGTTTCATTGGTAGTGCTTTTACTTGGAATTGTTCTAAAATCTGGCAAAGGCTTGATAGAATCCATTTCAATAATGATTGGCTTAATTCTTTTTCTAACACCTCTGTTGAACATCTTACTAATACACTGTCTGATCATTGCCCCTTACTTATTAATATCTACGCTACTAGTAGAGTTGGTAAACCGTCTTTTAGATTTCAAAACATGTGGCTTACTCATGAGGATTTCAAAAATGTTATTAAAGTTAACTGGAACGCTCCTGTTTTTCCTAATAATGATATCAAAGGCATGTCTAGACTTTGGTCTAAACTTAGTAGACTTAAACAGGTTTTAAACTGGTGGAATAAAAAGTTTTTCAAGAATATTTTTGCTAACATTAAAGAAGCTGAGTTGAATATTAAAGATCTTGAGAATTCTTATATGAATATTCCTTCTAGTGATAATCTCTTGTACCTTAATCAAGCTAAAGACTACCTTGTGGCGCTTCAAAATCAAGAGGAAATCTTTTGGAAACAAAAAGCTAATTTTAAATTTACTATGGAAGGTGATAGGAATACCAAATTTTTTCATACCATTGCTAATCGGAATAGAACCAAAAATTATATTCATAAAATTGTTAATATTGATGGTACTATTATTGATTCTGAGGATATGATTTGCAATTCCGGGGTGGAGCACTTCAAAAATGTTTTTACTGAAAATTCTTCTATGTTCTATGATTAATTCTCATATTATCCCTAATTTGATTAATGAAGGTGATAACGAATTTCTTTGTCTTTATCCTTCGGAAGAGGAAATTTTTAATGCTGTTAGTGAATTAAATGGGGATTCCATTGCGGGTCCGGATGGGTTTACCACTAAATTTTTTCAAGATTGTTGGGATATTACTAAAACTGATATTATTGAAGCTGTATTAGATTTTTTTATGGGTAATGCTTAACCGAAATTCTTTTCCTCTACTAATATTGTGCTTATTCCCAAAATTGTCGGGGCTAATAAATGGAATGATTTCAGACCTATAAGTCTTTGCACTTTCTTTAATAAGCTTATTTCTAAGATTTTATCTAAGAGATTGGAAATTTATCTTCCTAGAATTATTTCTAGTAATCAAACTGGTTTTGTTAAAGGTAGAAGCATTTTTTAATAATGTTTTGCTTACTCAAGAACTGGCCCATGAGATTAATACTAAAGTGAAAGGTGGCAATATTATTTTGAAATTGGATATTTCTAAAGCTTACGACAATTTAAATTGGAATTTTTTGTGTAAGATTATGTCTCTTTTTGGTTTTGGTGATTACTTCATTAAACTTATTAGAAATAGTATTGATAATTGCTTCTTCTCTGTTTTAATTAATGGTAGGAACCACGGCTACTTTAAATCTTCTAAAGGTCTGAGATAAGGAGATAATATCTCCCCTGCCCTCTTTATTATTGCTATGGAATATCTTTCTAGGGGTATTGAAGATCTTTATAGCCGTAATCCTAATCTCTTTTACAGAACTATTAGAGGTTTTCCTATAACTCACCTTAGCTTTGCTGATGATTTCATCTTATTTACTAATGGTTCTATTCAAAATATTTCTATCTTAAAAATTTTTTTGTCTCAATTTCAAGAGGTTTATGGTTTGGCTATTAATAATAATAAAAGCAGTTTTGTTGTGAGTAAGTCTGTAAATAGAAATAGAGTTTTAAATATTCAAAGAACCTGTGGTTTTCAAGCTACTAAATTTCCTATCAAGTACTTGGGTACTCATATTTATAATGGTAAAAAAAGAAACCATCTTTTTGAGGATATTATTACTTGTATTCAAAAAAAAATTCAACATTGGTCTTCCAATTTTTTATCTTATGGTGGTAGATTAATCCTTATTAAGTCGGTTCTTAATTATATTCCTATTTACTTATTTCATACTTTGCATCCTACTGCTGCTATTTGTCTTAGAGTTGAAAGAATGATTAATAAATTTTTTTGGGGTTCTAAGTTTAACAGTAATGGTCTTTGTTGGGCTTCTTGGAATAATTTATGTGGTCCTTATAATGAAAGTGGTTTGGGTTGCAAGAACATTTCTGATATGGCTCTTGCTTTTTCCCATAAACTGTGGTTTTCTTTTAGAACTAGTGATAGTATTAGGGCTCGTTATATGAATGCAAAATATTGTAAAGACTACCACCCTCTTCTTACTTGTTTTAAGTCTAATGATTCTCCTTCTTGGAAAAGACTTTGCAACATTAAATTTAAAGCTGAGAAGTATGTTCAGTGGGGTATTGGTAAAGGTGACATCTCTTTTTGGCAAGATAATTGGATGGGTTACTCTTCCATTGATCATTATTTAAACACGATTACTAAAGAGAATTTAAAAGTTAAAGATTTTTTCTTCAATGGCTCTTGGAATACTTCTAAGCTTTTAGAGTACCTCCCTCTTCCTCTTGTGGAGAATATTCGGTCGATTCCTATAGATTTATCTTCTAAGGATAGAATTTTATTTTCTTTGTCACCTTCGGGCAATTTTAATATGAGAAATGCTTGGGAAGATTTTCCTATTAAACATGAATCTTCCCTTATTTTTACTGCTCTTTGGCATAATAGCTTTCCTATTTCGTATTATATTCTAGCTTGGAGATGTCTTAAAGGTTTTTTACCTGTGGATACAAATATGATGAAAAAAGGTTTCTATCTTCCTTCTAAATGCTACTGTTGTGCCAATATTGAAAGTATTAACCATCTTTTTGTTAATGGTAGTATTGCTATGGAAGTGTGGAAGCATTATGGTGACATGTCAAATTTGAATCAGGTGATCTACCCTACTGATATTTTCACTTTAATGAATCATTGGGTGCAAAGCTCTAAAGGCCACATTTTAAATCTTATTCCGATTCTTATTATAGGGTACATTTGGAAATCGAGAAATGAGTCCAAGCATGAAAATATTAAAATGGTGGCTTCTACTATTATTTCTAATATTAATCATAAAATCAATATTCTCTCTTCTTGCAACTTGATTTCCTATAAGAACTGCAGTAACTCTTTTAATTTTGCTGATCGGCTTGGTATTAAAAGAAACTTAAATGTTAATTCTAGAGTTTCTAGAATTGTTTATTGGAGGAAATCGGAAATTCCTTTTATGAAACTCAATACTGGTGGATCTGTCAAGAGGAACATTGCTGGTACTGGTGGTATCATTAGAAATTTTGAAGGTAAAGTGTTATCTGCTTTTGCTTCACCTTTAAATCAATGCTCGGTCTTAACTGCTGAACTTTCTGCTGTCGCTGAGGGTATCGAAAAATGTATTAATCTGGGGTATTCGAATGTTTGGATTAAGGTTGACTCTCAATCTGTGGTTAATATTTTAAATGATAAGTGTCAGGGGAATCCTTATAATTTTTACCTGATCAGAAGAATTAAATTGGCTCTTTCTAATATCAATTACAAAATTTCTCATGTTCTTCGTGAAGCTAACAGCTATGCTGATTGGTTAGCTAACGTTGGTTGTCAGTTGAGGGAATCTCATGATTTCAACATTTCGAGCCTTAATACCATGCTTAAAGGTTTAGTTTTTTTGGATAAAACTTTCCTTCCTTATATTAGACTTGTTTAATTATGTTTCTTACAAACCCAGTGTCTGTTTGGTTTCTTCCTCTGTTTTATGTAGCTTTTTTCTTTTTTACTATTCAAGGAGCCTGGTTATGCCAGTTTGGTTATTTACTATGTCTCTTGCTCTGTTTTACGACACCGAGAAGTGCAGGCAGTTTTTTCTTTGTTCTCTTAATCAGGCTGGGAAGTTGGTCACCTAATTTTTGTCTTAAGAATATGGATGTGCAGCCGCTGTGCCTCTATTTGGTTTTTTTGAGTCTTTGCAGATTCTGGAACATTGATGGTATCGGGATCACCTGGGATTGTTATGTTAATACCTTCAATGCCTGGGTGTTTTTGGACGTGAATGGGGATCTTGGGAATATTTTGGATAGTGGTAATATTGAGTTCATCTGGGTTGGTATCTCTATGAATCAGTATATGAAAATGATTTTCAATTCCTACTTTGAGTTAATTCATTTCTGTGAGTATAAGCTCATCAAATTTCATTATTTATGTGATCACTATATGAACTATAAGGGGCATTATTTCCAGGTTACTGAGCTTTCCCTTGTTCTCTCTTTTTCTGGGCATCTTGGCATCCTGATTTTCACTCCTATAGGACTGTACTGCAATTCTGTTTTTGAAAGTGGGTTTTTTATCTTATTTAAGTTTCATTCTAATATATATATTAACTTTTTTGGGAGGATTCTTCGCAGGTATTTCTTTCAAGAACTTTCCGATTCTGATTACATGGTACGTTTATTTTGTTTTGCTTTTTCTGTTTTATGCTTATATTATTTTTGCAGGAAGACTGAGCTGATCGCTGTTATCATTAGCTTCCTTTTTTGGGTTCTGGCGTCTCACAGACCTGTTTTTTGCTTTATTTACTTTTGTAATGTTAGCATAAGGAACCACTGGCTCATAGGTTTTCTTTTCTATTTTTGGAATGTAGCTCTTTTGAGCGGTAGTGAGCTGGAGGTTCCTTTTAAGGACCTTGTAACCTTTTTTTGGATAATTAACACGTAGGCCCCTTCTGTGGGTTTTAATTAAAAAAAAATCTCATCTTAAATATCTAAACTCAGTACTTATGCATTGACTAATAGTTTCAAGATTAAATAATTAAGTTTTAAAAAAGAGAGTGTGTAGATTAAATTACAATAATCTTTATAAACTCCATTAGAGAATTTGTGAGCTTATAACAATCCTTACATTAATTCAAATGAAGGTTTCTTGAAGGAAGAATGCAATAAAAAATTAAAAATCATTATATTGGTACTCAAATATATTTGAAAAAAGAAACTCAGGAACAGTAAACAATTCAAAGAAAGAAAGGAAAAAAAATAAGTACTTTATAAAAAATTTGTATCAGATATTTAAAACCATTCGTTGAGCATAACCTATATCCTAAGTTGGGGGAAGTTTATGAAGTAAAATTTATGTAGTATTTTATTATCTTAAATTTTAATAAAAAAAATTAGTTTACATTATGTTGGAGAGACTAAAAAATGGAAGAAAAAATTATAAGTATTGAACCAACATTGTAGCACTTAGATTATTAGCACTACAACAGCTAGAATTTCCCAGCTCCTAAAAAATTGAAATTTAATTCAGCGCCTCAGTAGAACAAAGGTTAGCACTACAGTGCTTCATAATAACATAATGCAAAAAATAGACATTGTAGTGTAGGAGCCTTGAGAATTTTTGTGCTGGACCACCTAACTGCATAATGTTGTGGCATGATGTTACACATTCAAGTGCCGTATTGCTCAACTTTTGGAGCACCGTGATGGAACAATTAACAAAATATGGAGCCATACCAAATCAGCCAAATGATGTGCCGGATCCGTCCAGTGCCACATTGGAGCCTACTTAGTAGTACTAATGTGCCACATGTCGAGTGCCACAATGCTTGAGTCTATTTATATACTTAATATAAATAGTTTTTTTAGGCTTTTTCTTTGATGTTATGCCATTCCAGTGAATTTTGAATGCTTAATTATAGTGCCACATTAGAGTCAAGTCTAAGGAGGACTAAAGGAGAGATCAATATAGAAATTGGAGTGGTTGTCCCACCTTATTGTCACAAAGAAGCTGATCAAAGAAGAAATGAGTGTGGAGATGAAATTTGTACTATCTTGGTCATATTTATTTACATTTTTTTTTCCTTTAATTTTTTTTGGAGCAATCAATAAAATCTATTTATTTTTATTTTAATTCCATTTCTAGCTAAACTGCTAGTTTTAGATAATGATGTGAAACATTAGTGATTATAAAGTAGACTCTTGTGTTTTAATGATAACTTTAAACATGCTAAACATTCAACATGTAACTTTTTATAAGTTATAGATACGACTATTCCACATATTTAGGTATTTTTAGGAAAAATTTTATTAGATAAATTGGTAAGTGCACCATTTTATCCAATTAAAAAATAATTTAAATCTCAGGAAATAATGTTGTAGTATAATTAAAGCTTAAAAATTATTATGAATAATCCATGGTAATTTGTGAAATTATGTTAAACTATGAAATTATAATTTTTTTTTCAATTATTAAATATGGTGCCTACTTGTAAAGTATTATCTGAATGTATGAAATTGGTTTATTTACATTTCTTATACTATTATTTATATATATATATATATATATATATATATATATATATATATATATATATATATATATATATATATATATATATATATATAATTGATTGAAATGTGTAATTCATTGGAGCTTTGAGGCTCAAGGAAATTCTATGGTACTGAATTCACCGGGAGTCATATGGATTTGTTTTGAAAAACTGACATGTGCAAAAATTTGGGAGTCATAAGGCTCTATTTATTGATATGCTAGCATAAGGAATTAAAAGAGTATGAATTCTAATATTTGTTTCTAATGGGAGGTATAAGGGCCTAAAGGAAATTTATTGTTTTTTGCTCTGATATATGAAGTATTTGTTTATTTATTGTTAATTCAAAGTTTGTTTAAATTTTATTAACTACTAGTACTATTCTATTTACAACAATAGCCCGTTAATAACTATTTTTGAAATTAAGCTAAATGTATAATAAGTTAATTATTAAAAATTAAAATTATTAGGCGTGACCTACAGAGTTGTAAGGACCCACACCTATTATGTATTCTATTTTAGGTCAGAGGAAAGGGAAAAAGTTTGTTTAGTAGTTGTAGTCTTATGTTTTGATTTATAAAAGTTTGTATATTTATTTTATGATTTTTGTATAGTTATGACTATGTATTTTTTTGCATTATTCATGTCCATAGCCATGCAATATATTGTATATGAGTTATTATATATTCATTTTGATGATGAATGAAAGGAAAGAAAAAAAATATTTGGATGAGTTTACTTTTCTACTGGCTATAAGTAATTAGATGTTGTATAATCTATTTTAAATTAAAGAAATTTGGAAACTTCCCAAAACCTCATTCTTGGGCTTGGTTTGTTACAATCCAACACGATATAACCCACCCTGTCCATGGGTTATATTGGGTTAGGCTTTGATAGTCCTTTTCTTGTATTAAAGTCATAGTTTTTTAGTGGACTAATTATAAATTAGTGCTACATTAAATGATTTTTAATTGAGTGAGATATTTTTTGGTAGTATTGGGCATTCAATTCTACTTTTTTTATATGCATGTTAGTTCAACTGTGGGCCCCCTAAATGATTGGTTGATGGATTTGTAAGACCTAGATAAGATAGATGGGCAGAGTGTTAGTCAAATAGCACCAGTATAGAGTATAATACTCATGTTGTTAATTCTTGTTCAATTTTTTTAGTTTGCTAGTTTAGAAGCACTCCTGATGGTTGAGGCTTAGAGCAGGGTCTCTTTTATAAGATCTGATGATGTTAACAAGTATTTTAAGATTTTTTTAAGTTGAAGCCTCTGAGGTTGGAGGGTGTTGTCGAGCCTTACTACAGGGTTCAAAACAATTTGAAGGTTGGGCGTGGATCTCCAAAGGAGTTGGGTTTGAAACTTACTACAGGGGCAACATGTGTGGGTGGATTGGTTGTGGGCTGGCATGGGCTGTAGGTAGGTGGGTTGGCTAGCCAGGTGAGGCTAGAAGTAGGATGTAGGTTGGCGGGACAGTCAGCTCCTATAGAATTTGAGTACTTTTTTTATATTCTCTCGCAACATATTTTTGCTTGAAATCAACTGGAAATGTTTCCAACAATATTTTTTGCCAATATTTATTTTCTAACATGTGTTTTACCATCACAAATCTATTGGAAAGCTATTTTACCAATGAATTTTTCACATTTTACAAGGGATATGACCTCCATAAATGTCCATTTTACTCATAGTGGGAGGACTTTCAAATAATTTGAGGTAGCCACTAGTTCAATTTCACATTACAGATTTATCTGGGTTGGTAGAGAACATTCGTCTGATTGAGAATGATATGTTAGCTATTGTATAGCAATGGACTTCTCGTTGGAAAACATTTGGTAGTAAGGCTTGTGGTAGTGGACTTTTGGGAAGAAGAGCTAAGTTCAGACATAGAGATTCTAGGAGAGGTGGGCAATCATTTTCAACTCCTAATGGCATTAATTTTTCTAGTTCTGAAGACCTATGTGTTAGAGTTGTGATAAGAGATACTTTAATCAGTGTTATAGAATGATATGTTAATACTTTTGGTGTGGTTAAATTGGACACATAGTAGATAAGTATTCATAGGCAGGACCTGGTCACATTTTAAGTTTATGTCTGAGATTTTATTAGTCCAATTGGGAGATGGAGGATAGTTCCATCTAGTGTATTTATTGAGGGGTTGTTTAGTAGAGGTAGTGGTTCTAGTTTTGTAGAGGGGAAACCATCTGGGAGTGGATAGAAAGAGCCTAGTAGTTTTATTGTTCTAGCTCTAGTTCAAGCACGGGCAAATAGTTTGACTTAACACGAGGCTAGAGATGCTATAGATTCGGTTGTAGGTATGACTTATGTTTTAATTTATTTTATAATATTTTATTTGATTCTGAAGCTAGTCACTTATTTATTTCTAAGCGATACTTTAATTTATTAAGCATATCTTTTATATTACTATCTTATTTTAAAACTTTTATTTGCTAACTAGGGATGGTATGGTAGCTAATAAAGTATATTTTTGTGATATAAAAATTTTTAGTAGGAAATAGAGATTTGGTTTGGTATTATTGCTTATTTTTAAGTTTGATATTTTTTTGGATATAGATTGGCTGAGTCGGTATGGAGCTCAAATTGATTATGTAAGAGAGAGAGAGAGAGAGTTAAATTATTTATGGGTAATGATAGCTATTTATTTTAGAAGGTTAAGGGAATTCTATAATGTTTGATATTTTTTTATGCAAGCAGATAGATTATAGAGGAAAGGGTGTATAGTATTTTTAGCATCCATTCGGGATAGGAGCATGGAATTCAGATCTTTGTATGATGTTCTTGTAGTGCGGGAGTTTCCTTATGTCTTTCACGAGGAGTTGTGATTTTGCCACTTGATAGGGAAATTGAGTATGTGATTTTGCCACCTAATAGGAAAATTAAGTGTGTATATATATATATATATATATATATATATATATATATATATATATATATATATATATATATATATATATATATATATATATATATATATATATATATATATATATATATATATATATATATATATATTGCTTCAAAATCTAAGGTCATGTATAAAAATGCATCTAACGAGCATAAAAATTTGAAGGTGCAACAAAGAAGTTAGATGACAAAGGTTTCATCTGTCTTAATATATTTCCATGGGGAGTACACTTTCTATTTGTGAAGAAGGATTACATTATATGAATATGTAACAACTGCAGGGATTTGAATAAGGTAACAATTAAGAATAAGTATCCTTTGGAAAGAATTGATTATATATCTGATCAACTTATGTTCACTTTTATATTTTCCAAGTTTGAAATGAGGTATGGATATTATTAGGTGAAGGTGAGAGAGGCTGATGTGATGAATACTATATTCAGTATAAGTTATGGATATTACAATTTCTTAGTCATATCTTTTAGAGTGACTAATACACTTGCAGTCTTTATTGATCTTATGAATAAGATATTCCAAGAATATTTGGATCAGTTTGTAATTATCTTCATGTATGATATTCAAATTTACTTGGTTTTTAAATGGGATTATGCATTGCATTTAAGGTTTTTTTTTTTTTGGATACTGAGGAAGCTGTTAAATGAAAACTATGTATTATTTATTGTGCCTAATTTCAATAAAAAAATATGTTGTTTTAGTATTATTTGTGTCGAAAATGTATAAGAAAAAGAAAAAAATACAAGTGTTAATTAGCATTGCTGTGTCATCATCTGAAGTGCCATAATGTACAAATTTTCAGCACCCCAGTGCTAGATTCGAACATTTCAGAACTTGGATCTCTTATTTTTAATTCCATAGCATCATAACTATAAGCGTCATGATATTATACACAGTTGTTGTGCCAAAATTTAGCATTGTAGCATCGCGAGCCTTAGGAAAGTGAGCATCGAAATGCCAAGCCTTCTAATGCCCCATTGCTAAAATCACATTCTAGCACCATAGAACTCAAACTTCTAGAGCACCATAGTAGAGTAGTTATTAACATGAGGAGCCATGCCAACTCAGCTAAAAGATATGTCATTTCAATCATTAACTATGTTAGGTAAGCTAGCACCACAGCGGAGTCAATATTACAACATTGAGGCGCTAGCTTGCTTTTCGCTATCGCAGAGCCATCTTGTCAAGCACCGCAATGCTTGAATTCATTATTGTGTTTTCTATAAATAGTTTTTCAATTCTATTAATTGAGAGTTCTATTAGTTGAGTAAAATTTTATATTTGTGTGTTTTTTTGTGCCTCCATAGAGTAAAGTCTAAGGTAGGATAGAGAAGCACAAGATGCTTTTTTGTGTGGAGATCATAGCCTATTTATATAAGAAACTCTGTGATTGGTGAAAGGAGTGCAGAGAAGATCATTTGATTCTTCTGATTGATAATTTTCTTATTACTTCTCTTATATCTTTTCTTCATATAAATAAAATGAAGATTATTTTGCTTAATATTTCCTTCATATCTGGCCAATTCTCTAGTTTTGGATTAATGATTTAGTAAGCATGGAATATACTAATGTAGACTCATGTATTTTAGTGAACATATTGATGCTTTCAATATCTCTCAATCTTCATTTAATGCATATAATGATCATGCGTGTAGTTAAAATCTAGTATGTTATATAACACATTTGGTTTTCTTAACAAGCCTTCTTGCAAAATCTGCAATAGAGAGATTCATGATAGATAGTTACTTCAATGGAGGTGGGGAAGGTGGTATCAATAATTTTTTGCCTTAGTGGTGTCACAAACCAATCCTATAATCCAAATATATGACGGGTCATGATAGATAGTTACTTCAATGGAGGTGGGGAAGGTGGTATCAATAATTTTATGCCTTAGCGGTGTCACAAACCAATCCTATAATCCAAATATATGACGGGTCATATCATATTGAATGTACAAGCTTTATTATATATGCAATTTTTTGTGATGAATGAAAAGAAAGACAAGAAATTTTAGATGACTTTATTTTTTTGCTTACAAGAAGTAACTAGTTGCTCTGTAATATGTTTAAATTAAAGAAATTAAAAAAAAAAAAAAAAAGTTCTCCTAAACTTCAATCTCGAATTTTGTCTATCATCATTCAATATGATATGACCCGTCATAAATTTGGATTATAGGATTGGTTTGTGACACCGCTAAGGAACAAAATTATTGATACCACCTTCCCCACCTCCATTGAAGTAACTATCTATCATGAATCTCTCTATTGCAGATTTTGCAAGAAGGCTTGTTAAGAAAACCAAATGTGTTATATAACATACTAGATTTTAACCAAATGTGTTATCATGAATCTCTCCATTGCAATGGGTGAAGGTGTTAGGGATCTTACCGTAAATCAATATTATCGTAATATATTTTCTATTGAATTAAATATTTAAAGGTAAGTTTAGCATGTACGAATACTATCATTTAATATATTATTTTATCATTATATTTATTCATAATTATTTATATAATCATAATTAAATATATAATTATATAAAAGAAGATTAAATTATGGATAAAAATCTAAACAAGTTCATAATTATTAATTATAGTTGGAAACTATAATTAAATATTATTAATATGATCCATTAACATTAAGAATTGAATAGTCTTATCTGGATTATTCGATATGAATATATTAAGTATAGTGGTACTTTATATAATATGATTATATATAATTGGACTAGATAAATTTTGAATTCTCTAATAAATTCTATTTTTACTAGAGAGATTTTGAAATTAATCATCAAGATGATCATATATAAAATAATCTTAATCTTGAGTTATTAATATAACTCCTATTTGTGACATTTGGTTTTCTTAACTTACTCGAAAATAGTTTAGAAGATATAAATTCAATCCTTGTATCTTAGAAACATAATGAAATAAATGACTGAGAATATTAATACATAGATATGAAATCCATTTCTTTCAATTTTGAAAGTTAGAAAATTAGTTCATTTGAATAATTAATTCAAAAATACTGTCGTTGTTAGGTCTCAAGTCCTGAATGAGAAAGTGGAGGGTTACGTTAGGTAATCGAGAGCCAACTTAAAATATGTCGAATAATCATGACATAGATCCTTTAAAAATTTATTAAATATTAGAAATGATCTTTCTTTATTAGATTTAAATGAGAATTTGACTTTTAATCGGACACAATGGCGAAAAAGGATTCATGTAACTGAATCAGCATAGTGGGACAAAGGCTTGATGTTATTGTTGTTGAATAATTAATTCAGAACTTGAACAATTGAGCGCTCAAATTTTATGATAAAGTCACAAAATTTATTGCTCATTAGAGAATTAATTAGAATCATGGATCAAGATGTAATTAGTGAGGTAACAGAATTACCTAGCTCTAATTATAAACTTTTTTTATGGATGATTATTTTATATGTAATGATTAAATCAATGGACAATTCAATCCTTTAAATTTAATAAATTATACTATAAATTCAAGAGTGCAATTTCATTTTATAGTGAAATAATATTGAAATAAATAATTTTAATTTATTTATTTTAAGTGTTAAATTAATGGTTAAAATTATTGGAGCTTAAATTATAGGTCCATATATTCCTTCTTTATCACCTTAGTGCTATTATATATTAATTGAATACTATTATTAAGAATGTAGCATAATATAAATACAAAATTATGATTACAATAGTAATACTTTTATGTTATTAGAACACCTTTTATTTATATTATATAAAATTCAATGAGAAGATGTGTCATAATAAATATCTTTTAATATTAAAAGATAAAGATGTTGATGTATCATTAAAGATAGAGATAATCATGAAAATTATCATTTTAATATAGATAAAATGATGTTTCATGAATTACAAAAAGGTGATTATAAAAAGAAGGGTTCAAATTGAAAAGATGTGAACTTTCTTTTATAAAAGATTAAATTAAATTATACATGAGAGATAGAAGATAGATGAGAAAAATTAGTCTCTTAATATTTTCTTTTTAAAGGACGAAATTGTGTTGAGAACACAAATTACATTTAAAAAAAAGTTCATCAATAATTGATTAAAGTTACTCACTAAATTATATTTTGTGAAGTAATTAGAAGAAAAAGAATTACGATCTCAATCAATATTTCGAAGAAGAATATTTATAATCTTAATCAATATTTCGATAAGTTTTTTCTATTTCATACTTGAAAAATAATTATTTTTGAAGAAAATTAAAATTGTCAGTCTCAATTTAATTTTCTAAATCCTAATTTTTATTTCCGCTTTTATAAATGAATATAAAGATCCAACAGAAGGCTCTTTGGCGAGAGCTTTCAAAGTCAATTTCACAAATGCTTTCAAACTATTGCACCCATAGCAACAAAGAAATTGTTTTGAGAAGTCATTTGAAGGGTGATTGGCACGGATGAATGTTTTACCCATTGCTAATTCTTCGCAGTTGTTGTAGAAACCACATCGGTTGTGCTGGAACTTATGAAACCACATCGGTTTTCCAAATCCCTCGTTCAAAATCTCCTTCATTTCCAAATAAATTAGCCTCAAGTCCTGATAGTTCATTCTAGTACTGGGAAAACAACTGAAGCAACTCCTTAGCTGCGGAGCATCTTTCCAATTAAATCAACTTAAAATTTTATTTTCCAACCTCAGTCATTTTCCACCCATCTTAAAAGATTCTATTTTGAATTTCAATCTAATATCACTTTTCTCTTCCATTCATTGAGGAACGTAGGTATCATGATCTGAGGCAACTGAAGGTGATTTTATTAGGATATGCTACTCCCTGATCCTTTAAAAAGAGGCAAAGAATCGCCAATGCAACTTATCTGCCTCCATCCTCAGCAAAATAAGCAGCACGAAACAGAGGGTGGACAGTAGTGCCATTCAAAAGTAAAAATCATACATTCATGTACTAAATTGCATAAAACAGCACAGGCAACAGGGATGCCGGTCTATTAATAGGAGCATGATAAACATCCATTAATGCTTCTATAATGCATGAGGAGATCACCAACATCACCCACCTTTGTTTGTCCGGGTGGTGAAGAGCCAGCTGGATGAAGCCCATGTCCCTGATTTGAATCCCTTGGCAAGCAGTGAAAGCCTTAAGTGTTGGCCTGTGTAAATTAATGTGGATTGCATGCTAGGTCGACCGGTGTTTCACTGGCCCAAGAACAGTGCTTCCTCGTCACAACAAAAAATCACCAAGTTCACATATCAACTATAATAACGATTGCTCATCGCATCAACACGAAGCAAGAAAAATATGAATCACAAGAGTTATGAGTAAAAAGAACAGAAGCAAAAAATAAAATAAGAATAGCAGTCTCATGAAAAAAAAAAAAAAACAATTTGATAGATCTATAAAGCATTCATGCATCATTCCCAACAAGGAGGGAACATATAACATACTTCTACCTTCAATAAAAATTGAAGGTGCAACTGATTCCATTACCAGACAATCGACAATATAGGACACTATAGGAAATGGTAGGCCTCAGATCTAGCAGCAGAAAATTATCCCGTTTAGATAGCCTTAGGCAGAGGCTGTCTCTGCCGATTCCTCTTCTTTGGGCCAGATTTGGCAACTTTGAGACTCCGATGAACAGCACTTAGCCTAGCAAGAGCTGCCTTTGTCAAATCAGGTCTGTAATAGTTATCTGATACCTGGAAAAAGAACAAGATAATGAACTATTAAAACTTTAAAAGAAAGGTGCAGAATTCAGGAATACAAGCAAAATAGCTGAAGAAATAAAAGGAATCAAATAAAAAAAATGAAAAAAGAATTTCACGGTACACAGTTCCATACCCTTTCTATTTTTTTATGCCAAGACTCGTCAAAATTGATTTGCAACAAGGAAAGAGACGCACCTTAATAAAGTCAAAAAGTACTCAGCAGCAAAATATGTAACTCAAAGCTTCAAACTAGTAGCTAATATTTGTCAAAGAACAAGACTCGTCAAATAAACATGAATAAATTGGATAACAAAGCTCAGAAGCCAAGCGTAACAATGATATTTCATTGAAGATCTGATTCAAAGAGCAGGCCTTCTTACGTGTTAACAGCTCATCACAGCAATGATATTTTAGAAGTAGAACGGGAGTTTTACACAACCGAAGTTACATGTGATCATAAAATCTCTTTCATAGACCTTTTTATGTTTCTTTACCGAACTTCATTAAAATAAACCACTACAAAAAAGAATCTCAACTTACCAGAGGCAATTATACCTGGAAACAAAAAAAAAAAAGTTCCCCAATACGTAAAAAGTAACAAATATAAATAAACATGATAAGTTAAAAGTCAGATAACTAAGCTCAGAAGCCAAGCGTAACAATGATATTTCATTGAAGACTGATCCGAAGAAAGCCTTCTTACATGTTAACAGCTCATCATAGCAAATGTTATATGGGAAATAAAAGGGATATTTGCAAAACCGTTATTATTTGATCATGTAAAGATTTTAAGATTTTATAGTTAAAGCAAGAAAAAATAAGAGCTAAAGATAAGGAAAAACAAGTAGATTAATAACTCCTAAAAACAAAATAAAAGCATTTGAATATAAGAAAAAGAAAATCTTGGAAAAAAGACAAACACCAAAGATGGGTGCAGCAAGAGCAAAAAGACTGAAGCCAAAAGTTGATGTCACGAGAGCAAAAATGCATGAACTGCAAGCGCCAAAAAAACTATTACCCGAGACTAGGTACAAGTACTAAAGAATGAAACCCACTTATGATGTAAATGAAGAATCAACAAGATCATGGATGCAAAACCCAATATCTAGGGTAACTTGATGTATCTTTTATTTTTTCCTTTGCCTTTCATGTAGAGGAAATAATCCTTGGATACTCAGAATGAATCCAAGAATCAAAAGAACAAAGACTCAAATAATCCTCCACTTCAACGTTCGACCACTGAAAAGTGTTCACATGACTAGGGAAAGAGAGCTTAAGAAATTTAAATCAAATCAAACACCAACCTTTATCAATATAAATCTCACCATGCTCATCATAGGATGTTTACTAAATGGTGTGATTGGAATAATAATGAGAGGAACAGGAGTGCACACGCATGTCAATCCCCATAATAGGCACAAGGGGAAAGCAATGTCAATACACTCATCAAAGGGAGGGTGAGCAAAATCCTCATAAAGTTGAACAGAGTTCACATGAACCCCAGAATCATGTGGCAAGGCTTCTAATAAGGGTTAATAACAAGCATAACTTAAAGCATGATTTTGAGCCAACTCAAAATAAAGTTGATCATTTAAAGTTAAGTTGAATCAATATGATAAATTTTGACAGGCTAAACTCAAGCATATAAATTTAGAATTATGCACAGCTCACTAGAATTCACTAAATGAGACCTCACATTCAGCCCACTTGACCCAACCATCTCACAATTACCAATCTTTAATTTTGATTTTTTATACAACTCTCTAGACTCCTCACATATTCCATATGCTTAAGCGACATCTCTGCATCACCTAGCTAAAAACTTAATCAGCAAACAATTGCAAAAAGTTGTGTCAAAACCTGTATGCCTAAACACAACCAACAAATAAGATTGGAGACTCAGAAAAACCAAAACAAAATATGAACCTCAACAAAAAAGTAAAAGAAATAAATTTCAACGGAAATGAAATATCAACAATATGTTTGATAAACAACTCAAAAAGGACTATGCTATAAACAAGTACCCATAGCACTGAAGGTTGATTTTGAAAAAACAAAATTAGAAAGATTGATAAAGATGGAAATAATAAAAAGACCAATAAAATTGACAAGATAAGCAAGCCTTATGCCTGCAAAAAAAAAAAGATCACAAAAGGGCTTCAAATATTGCATATGATCAGATATCCAATCCCAGAATAGATGAAAAAGGTCTCCAATATAACATAAAATTGTATTCACACCTTAATATTATCTTAAATGACTCAGAATTCTAAAATTAATAGATAAAAGAAATAGCAGACTACTAAAAAACTAATAATTTGCTGAAAAAACAGCTAATAACGCTAACAAACTATAAACAAACTGCCAACAAACTACTAATAAACTCAATAACATTGACTAGAATAATCATCATAAAATCATGAAATCTACATGATATAAAATACCTTCAATATTCATAAAAAAAAAATTTCAAAATTTACATCACATAGCCTATGGAATATAATTATATCACTTAACCTATAGAAATTTTCAAAGGAAATTAAAATAAAGCTCATATCACTTGTACTTTCAAAGGGTTCACCTGATTAGTAACAGCCTTTGCCATCTTATTGAATTCCTTCTTCAGTAAGGATCTGTGGGAAACACTAGCCGGCTTGTTCTGCTGCTTCTTCTTTGAAGTCGCAAAAACAACACTGAGATCCTTTCCTCCTGGTTGAATGGAGATTGTTTTTTTGTTTGCCAAACCTATTATTTGCAAAGAGGTAAGAATAATCTCCTAAACAAGCTAGGTGATAGGAAGCTAAAAATAGTGGGATTACTTGCCAGAGTACTTGAATGAATGGATATTATAAAGGTTGTTCTTCTCCTTGCTAAACTGTACCTTAGCATTACCATTTCCAAACTGCTTCACAAGAAAGGCATTGTTATTTCTAACAATTTCCCAAATAAGGGGTTCAGGAACAGTAGTCATTGTAGCTGCAAGGCTGGGAAAAACAAAAGACAAAATAATTAATTATAGGCTACAAACATAATAATATACCTACATATAAAATGAAAAAAAAAGAGTTAAATGAACATACTAAATAATGCTTCTATATAAGTTCAAACATCATGACGAAGGAAAAGCCTTCAGAGAATGAACCAAAATAAAATAAAAAAAATCTCACATAAGAGAACCTCAAATAAGTGCACACTATCAATTCAGAACAAGTATCAATAGTTGATTCGGACCTAAACGTGCTGAAACAATCGAAGGTCGAAAAAAAACATCCGTACCCAATTCCATAGCATATAATAAAGCTCAGATGATTTTTTTCGCAGATCAAAATGTGTTTTAGATGAAGCATCTACCAATTTGCTGGAAGAACAATTCTTGAAGCTATTCTATAAAGTGAAAAGCCGTCATCTTGAAACAAGACGGAAAATTAACTATCAAGCATGAGAAAATTAGCTATCTGCTCACCGGAAAAACCGATGAGGCGAAGCGGTCTCCTTTCCTCAGTTTCGTTGAGCTCGGGCTCCAGAGTTTCTTTTTATAGCAACTCAAAACCCTAATCACGGTCTAAATGACTCAATTGCCCTAATTATATATATATAGAGAGAGAGGGGTAAGTGCCTAAATAAAACTCAACAATATCTTAAAAATTTTCAAGAGTTGCAGCAAAAATTTGTATTTCTAAAACAATATATATATATATATATATATATATATATATATATATATATATATATATATATATATATATATATATATATATATTGACGTAAAAAGAAAGGAATTAGACAAAAATAGGTAAATCTAATAAATAATTCTAAACTTAAAATGCATTAAAATATCACCTATTTTATAAAAATATGAAAGTTAAATGAGTTAAAATCAATTTGATCACTTAAGTCAATTGTCAAAAGTCATCAAGACAAGTGGATAAGAGACTTAGACTTCATTTGGAACATCTTTCTTATTGTTTTTATAAAACAATTTTTTAATACAAAAATTTCTAATTTAAAAAGTTTTTGTACTAGAATGTTATTTTAAAAAGCAACAAAAAATTGTCCTATAGGAAGGCTTAGATTGATGGAGAAGACAAAAGCTATTCATTATCATCTAGCTTTTCACCTTTGAAAACCTAAAATCATTTGTATAAGCTTTTAATCTCATGGTATATTTGTTTCAATTCAAAATTTTGAGTTTTGCATATCTAATCTAAGCACTATGTTTGTATTTTAATGATAACAAATATTATTATATATGATATTGCTTTATACTATATTTGTAATATTGTGTTTTGTTCTGTGTGTACTAACGTTTCAAAAATTCAATCAAACGTTCACTTGCAATTCTAATAAGCTCAAGTCTGGGTATATTAGGATTACAGTTTGTTATTTCTAATTTATTTTGTATTTTTTTTATTTGTTAAGTCAAATCATGTATTTAGGGGAATATCTTTGCTAAGCAACCTTGCACACACACAGGGGGAGAGAAATGTTTTTCTAAGAGACTTTTTCTTTTTAAGTAATTCGTACTATACGATACATGTATCATACTATATGATTTTAATTTATATCGTACAATCTGTTGTGCTGTGTTAAACCCTAGCTGCCAAAGTTAAAAAATATTCTAATTTTATACTAATCGTACAGTACGATTCGATTCGTAGTGTATGCACTAATTAAAATCTTTCTTAATTATTCTTGCGATATCAGATAATTAAATAATGAATAATTATTATGATTAATCATATTGTGTGATATCGTTTGTACTATATGATTACCCATGTACGAAATTGGTCGTCCCAGAGATCCGTACCAAATGAAATATATGGCTTTTGTATTGATTATACCATACGATGTGCATAGTACTAGACGATCACTCATGTACGAAGTTGGTCATCCTAAGGATCATCCAAACGAAGAATAGAAGAAATTTCTACATATCGTACTGTACAATTTGTGATCGTATTGTACGATGTATTATAAAAGATGACAGTTCATCTGAACAATCTTCTTGGAGGAGTCTAAATTGAACTAAGTGAACCGTACGATATGCGTATTGTACTGTACAAACAAAAGATAAATGGCTTGGAAATTAGTGTTTTTTTAAAGTTAGAAATTAGGATTTTTTGAAACCCTCTATTTAAGGATTTCTAACATTCTTGTTAGACATATTTTGCTGCTTAGTCTTTTTGAGAGGGAGCTTGAGGGAGAGAAGAAGGAGAGCATGGTGAGAGAAGAGAGGGAGTTTTTATGAGGGAGAAGTTGTGAGGGGATTCGCAAAGTTGCTCCACGTAAGGATCTTGCCTAGTACATATAAGCATCTATCTAAAATCTCAGTGGCTATATAGAAGAAGTTCTTTAACAAAGATTGTGGTTTTATGACCGTCACCTAGATTGTGAAAATAGAGTTGTGGTTATGTGACCATCACTAGGAGGGTTAAAATAGAGTTGAGGTTATATGCTTGTAAAAGTGTCATGGTTCTTTACTGCAATTGGGAGGTGAAATAACATCTGTACATAGGTTTTTACGCCTTGTACTGTGGGAGCAAAATGAGACTCACTTTACTTATAGAGGGAGTATCTTTTAGGAGTGGACATAGGTCAGGTTGATTGAACCGCTATAAATTTTTGTGTATTCTTTCCTATTATTATTTTTGCGTTTATTTTTCTTGTAATTAACTGCTTGGGTGAAAATATTGATTTATATATTTATTGTGAATTTAATTTGTTTCCACATTAAGTTATAAAATGATTTTTTTTTTTATAAAAAAGTTTTTAAATATCCAATTCACCCCCCTCTTGGCTAGCCTCAGGACTAGTTCTTTATGGTTTATCACCCCTCACGAACTTTCAGAGAGCAATTTTCTTCTTAGTTGTATAATAAAACATTGATTGGCTTTGAAGAACTTTACATCTCCTACTATTCCTTTCTCTATATAAATAGTATATCAAGTAGCAAATAAATAGGTAGTACACATTCCTAACAAACCAAGTAATAAAATTTGTCTTAGAAATATGTTTTAGAACTTGATGAATATTCAGCCTGAGCGAAAAAGAGGAGAAATGTAATGCTGCAAAGAATATTGAATTAGTAATCACAAAAAAATAAGCGAGTAGAGATTTTAAAGTTTGTAGAACAATGGTTATAGTAGGAATGGGCATAAATAATCTTGTTATTAAGCAATTTTGCTAATTTTAACTTCCCACCCATTAATGATCATGTAAAAATTGAAAGTCATAATGAAAGATTTTTGTGCTAAATGCATTTCCTCTATGAGACCCGAACCTAATTATCATATAATGTTCAAAATTTTCCTTAAGTTTATCCCCACGAAGCCACAAGAGACATGAAAGTTTGAATAGGTTGTTTAATACAATTGTCCCAAGGCTAATCAAGAAGGGGGTGAATTGGTAATTTAAAAATTCTTTAGGATTTTAAGAAAACATATTTAGATATTTTACACAAGAATTAATTTTCTCAAAATATTTTTTCAACCACTAAAATTCAAATGTGTAGAAAAATAAAAATACAATAAAAAGTAAAGATAAAAGAACATAAAATTTTATAATGGTTCGGCCCAACTAAACCTACAACCACTCCTTGAAGACTCCCTCTTTAGGTATTGTACTATACCAAAGTGACTCTCATTTTTCTCCCAAAGCAAGGCTGAGAAGCCCTTATAATAATCTCTCTTCCACCAAAACCTGGGGTGGCAGAGTTCTGTCATCATTTCTCACCCTCCTAGTGATGACAGAGTATCGACATCCTTTCACACTTTCCTGGTGTCTGCAGAGTACCAAAATCCTTTCTCACCCTCCTAGTGATGAAAAAGTATTGGCATCCTTTTAGACCATTTTGGTGTCGGCAGAGTATCAGCATCCTTTCTCACCCTTATAATAACGGTAGAGTACCAGTGTCCTTTCACACCCTTCTGGTGTCGGTAAGGTATCAACATCCTTTCTAACCCTCCTAATGATAGCAGATTATCAGCATCCTTTCTCACCCTTCTAGTGACAGTAGAGTACAGGATCTTCTTCAAAGATCTTCTCTCAAGAGTCTTCAAATAAGTAGGGAAGAGATTTTACAAACTTACAAAGAGATCATCACCTTTGGTCAACCTTATGAACCCTTCATAAATTTTACTTGCAAGATCTCTCTATCCTAACTCTCAAACACTCTCCTAAAACACACACTCTCTCTCTCACTCTCAAAAGAAAATTAATAGATAAAGTATGGGCAGTGAGTTTATAGAACTTTTATTTATGAAAGACGGGAAAAACTATCTAGAAAATTGAAAATTTCAAGTTGATTGTATTGGATTGTATAGTATGATCATACTTCGTATGTAGAAACAGTTCAAAAATTCCTGTATGATCGTGTACGAGATGATTTTGTACTTTGCCAGTCGTATGTACGAACTGACATCATATAATATGAATAGTTTAAAATTGAACAGGTCTATTTAGTATGATTTTGTACGAACTCATTTGGTACTCTAGTCATCATATGTATGAACCCTATATTGTATATTACGAACTAGTTAAATCTAATAATGTTTCATATGGCATGAAAATAGATAAGTCTATTTCGTACTCTGGACATCGTCTGTATGAAATTATTTTTGTATAGTACTAACAGTTTAGAAAATAATGAGTTTGTTCGAGATGAACTGGTATGTATCCATTTCATACTCTTGACTTCATCTGTACGAATCAAACTTTGTATAGTATGAATGGTTCAATCAAAAATTTCTAAGGAATGATTCAATTAACTTCTTTCTGGAGGAACACTTAGGTCAAAACATCTCCTACAATTTCAAAATCATACAATACGATTAGTTTTAAAAATAAAAGTTTTGACTCACTCCCCTAGTGTGTGTGTGTGTGCATAATTTCTCAATTACAATCACACTCTCTCAGACTCAAGAAAAAGAGAAAAAGTATAGACTTCAATTAAAAGAAACCCTAATCTAATATGTCTTGAAGTCTTCAACACTATGGAGTATAATTTACTTAAAATATTATAACGCATAAATAACACAAGTACAATTTTCCAATATGTGTTAGGAGAAACAATATTCAACATAATAATATTTTAGTATTATCAAAAACTCACATGATAAAAAAGCATAGATTTGAAAACTAAGTTATAACAATCTCTTCCTTTTTGACGATGATAAAATATAATTATTATTTGAGTTAACAATTAAGTTAATTTTTCTCCTAAGCTTCCCCCTAACTGAATGACCAATTTAAAATAAGGGGTTTATCTTGAAAATCAAAAACACAAACCTAAAATTAAAAAGAGACAAAAACTACTAAAATAAAAATAGCACGAACAAAACATACACACATTAACACAATACAACACATACATCAAACAACGTACATCAAATAATAAAAAAACATTAAACAATAACTAATGACTTCTCCTTTTGATAATAACAAAAAGGGAAGTATATCTTAAAATGTAAAGTTTATATAGATGAATCAAAATAGTTGATGAAGAAGAATATTTTAAACTAATTGCAAATACAACATTAATTTCCTAATGCTAAAAATAAAATCTCAAATTATAAATCAAATAACAACTAAGATAAGAAAAGTCAGCTAAATTCACTGTTCATTCTTGATAAATCAAAATAAAAATAATTATTACAAAAAGAAAAAATAAAGATTAATTAGTTTCTAATTCAATAGTAAAAATTATTATCAATTATGTATTTTTGGATAAGAGATAGAATGATAAAGGAAAGAGCAGTATAGATTTTTGATTGGCGACATTGTGGATTTTTTCAATTTTTTTTGTGGAACATTTTATGTATCTTTTATATTTGGGCTAATATTGGGCCTCTTTTCACTTTGGCGAATATTGCGCAACTTTTAAAATTTGGCATGCATTGTGCAACTTTTTTTTTTACTTTTTCAATCTTTCTAATATCAATGAATCTTAACTCAAACTCCAATAATTAACAAAAAAATAAATACATTAAAAAAGAAATAAAAAAAAAATAAGACATATATTTTGCAAAAATTATAACTAAGTAATACATGTCTATAAGAATATGAAATTGATCTTCAAAGACCTTTCTATCTAAAGAAAAATAACCTATCATACAGTAGAAAATTGATATCGTACGTATGATTTTAAAATCATATGGGATGAAAAGTATTTTTATATACGAATAGAAATGACCAAAAATGAAATAACGTTTTATAAAACACTACTCTCGAGACATCGTTTCGTATAGATTTTTTGACTAAACGATCGTATAAATGAGTAAATATTTGTCTCGGATGATAAAAATTTTAAAGATCATTTTATGATAGTTAGGTTCATCCATATGAGACAGTGACAATAAGATCATATAGATCAAATGTGATTTCATATGTATGCTCTGACAAAAATAATTGAATGCTTGGAAAACCATCCCCAATTGTACAAATAAAAAACCTAATATTAGATATGAAAGTGCTCAGATGACACTAGAAAGTGCTCTGATAGCACTAGAAAGTTCGTTAGGGATGTTAAGCCCTATAGAACTAGCCCAAGGCTAAATAAAGAGAGTGGTGAATTGGTAAAGAAGAAACTTTAAATCAAAACACAAATCAAATTCACCACAAATAAAACAAATGCGGAAATTAAATGCGTAAGCAAATAATAAGAAAGAACAAACCGGATTTATAGTGGTTCTTTCAAACCTTGACCTACATCCACTCCTTGGAGGCACCCTCCAAGTATTACACTAAAACAAGTGTCTCTCCTTTAGCCCCCACAACTAGGCGGAGAAGCTCTTACAAAATCACTTCCACCTTCCTCGGTGAGGCGGAGTCGCCGGGTCCTTTGACACCAAAGAGATCTTCTTCTTTGGTGAACTTCCCTCGAAACAAGCCTTAAATCCGACGGTATTAAGGCGCAAGCTTGCCGGAGCAACCGTGTAGAATCCCCCTCCACACTCCCTTGAGTCCCCCATCACAGGATCTTCTCCCTCTCTCAGACTTCACCCGTTCCTCACTCCCTTTCAAGCTTTCTCTTCAAGTTTTCCCCACAAGAATGAAGCTACAATGCCTGCCAAAGATATTTACAAAGTGCCTTGTCATAGCTTAAATAGAAGAGCTAAAAACGAGCTCATTAATGCAAGTTGCCGACATTATCGTCCAGGATGATACTAATATCGTCCTGTACGATCAGTGCAATTTAAGCCCAATCAGCCGGGATGATTTGAGATGATCAGAAGAAGTTTGTTCTTATCGTCCAGGATGATAATATATCATCTTGGATGATCAGTACAAATCGTGGAATATCGTCCTGAACATCGCCCTTAAAAATTGCTATCCAATGTCTAATCGTCCAGCACATCGGCCAGGACAATTTGGCGATCGTCCAGGACGATTTGATCGTAATATCAAGTCATAATTGCTTTCCTTAAATTCCAGAGAAATTTTGAAAAACTTGACCTGGATCGTCCTGGACGATATTTTATAGTCCTGGATGATCCACCTGGACGATGTCCAAAAATAGGTTATTTCTAATTAGATCTGGTGGCAGATCCTTTCTGAATTTGAGCCTATCGTCCTGGCCGATACAAAATCATCCAGGACGATGTGTTTTGCGTAATGACGGCTGCTTTAATGAGGATGCCCTAATTAGAGTTTCTACTTTTGGATAGATCATCCCGGATGATATAAATATCATTTTGGACGATGTTACCAAAAATAGAAATCTTTAGGGAGCAATAGAAAATCTTCCAAGTTACAAAACATCAGGAGCCACACCAAATACAATAGACTCAAGAAAGGAAAAAGTGTACAAACTGACTCAGACCTAGTCTACCCAATCTTGGGCTGGTTCCAAATTGCAGTCTGATCGTGTGGACCTGAAATGTTAGTAAATAAGGCTGTCGTAGAAAAATAAGAGTGTTTACTATCATCAAAATCATAAACAATTAAAACAGATCCACAACAATATAGACTATGAGGATATCATACAATATAAAATTCAATGAAAAACTTAATTTTGTGTGCTCAACTCAAAAAAATACCATATACATACTACAAAATTTATATAGTATGAAAAATTTTTATATAGTATGAAGAACACACTTAAAATAAGATATGATAAATAGAAAACCTTTTCAAAACTAATCACCTAAAATCAAATGACATTAAAAAAATAAAAATATAAGACCAATAATAAAATACTAAAAGAAAATCAATCATGATAAATGAAATAAAAACACACAAACGAATAAATAGTAATAAACAAATAGAGAAAATAAACAAACACATAATTACTCTATAAATCAAGTTCATAGAAATTCAATTTAAGTACTAAGATCAATCGCACCTCATATGGTTCTTAAAGTGCTAAACGTGTTAAAAGTTAATGGTTTTTTAAAAATGTCTGTAATTTGATTCTCATTAGCAACATAGTGGAAATCAATTTCTCCCTTAGCACGTGATCTCTAATGAAGTGATGCCTAATATCAATATGCTTGATTTTAGAATAATGAATAAGATTCTTTGAAATAAATATGACACTTACATTATCACAAAAAATTAGAATAGTGTCAATAGAAAATCCTAAGTCAATCAGTTGTTATTTCAACCAAATAACTTATGCCACATAACTTCCTAAGACAATATTTTCTGCTTCAGTAGTAGAAATGATTATTGAATTCTATTTTTTGCTAGATAAAGAAACTAAATAGTTTTTTTTAAATTTCCTACTTAAAAAGTTTTCTTTAATGTTTACCCTATTCATAACATAACAAGCCATATTAACCAATTCAGCCCAAAAATATTTTGGAAATGAGTGTTCTTCCAACATGGCTCTAGCGGCTTCTTTAAGTGTTTTATTCTTTCTTTTGACTACCCCGTTCTGTTGATGGTCATAGGTGCTAAAAAATATGCTCAATTCCTTGCTTTTTATAAAACCTTCAAATTTTTAATTTTTAAACTCTACTCCATTATCACTTTAAATTGATAAAATTTTATACCCTAGTTTCATCTGAATCTATGTTAAAAAGCTTCTAAATTCATTAAATGATTCACTCTTTTGAAATAATAATTTAACCCAAGTGAATCTTAAAAATTATCAATAATTAGAAACCCAAAACTTTACCTCATAGACTTATAGTGCTAACCGGTCCAAAAATATCCATGTATAGAACTTCCAACAGTTTGCTAATTCTATGATCCTTAATTGAATAAAAAGAGGACTTCACCTTTTTTTTAATTGATATGCATCATATAGATGTTCCTTAGTGAGGTCAAGTTTGGGTATCTCTCTAACCAAATCTTTTTGGATAATCTTTCTAAGATTTTTTATGCTTACGTGACAAAATCTTCTATACCATAATCATGATTCATCAGTAATTGTTTTGAGATAAAAAGCATTAGAAGATTTAATAATATTTAAATCAAGCATGTATACATTATTTATCATATTACCATGCGACATATCAATTCTATTTTGTCTTATAATATAGCTTAAGAGAAAAAAATTAACACTATAACCTTTATCACAAAGCTGATTAATACTTTACAAGTTATTCTTTAAGCCTTCTACCAATAAGACATTTTTAATGAAAAAATTATTCTTATTGACAATCATTCATGTACCTACTACTTTCCATGTGGTAATGTCTCCCAATATAACCTTGCCTCTATTCCTAGCTTCTAAAGATATAAATTGTGTCGTATCTCCTATCATATGCTTCAAACATCCGCTGTCTAGGTACCGAATGCTCTCATGAGGTCTTGTACGAAAGCTTTTTTATAAAATGATCAAATATTAGACTTGGGAACCCAAATAAGTTTGGGTTCATCTTTTGGCAATAATAATCTAGATGCATGTTTGATATGCAATGTTTTATGTATCAAAGGTCTCCACACTAGATATATTTTATTATAAATAGTGCAATTATGAGAAATATGACAAATCATTCCACATGAAAACTATTTAACTCCAGAAAAAGGATTTATAATCAACATGAGTTATATTATCTTTTCCTAAGTTTTTATATTTTAGGTTTATGATCAAAATTTAAAAATTGTTCAAGTGTGAGGGGTATCCTATTTTCCTTAAAGGGCTTCCAGTTACTCTCTAAGATATGATTTTACACTTTCTATAACTGAATTATCAACTTTTAAATAATGATCTCTATGATTAGATTCATTCATAAATGTTTTAAAATCATTTTCAAGTTCAGTATATAATGATTTCAATAGTTCATTCTTTTTGTTCAAATCATAAATTTCATCCAATAATTTCATGTGGATGTTATCAAGTAATGCATGATCATTCCTAAGGATTTCATGCTTTTTTTATAAATTTGAATACTCTAGATTTAACTTAGTATACAATTTTTATAATTTTCTATATGTAGTATGGTTTTTTTTAGAAGCTTCAAATAACTCATCATAAGATAAATCATGTTAAGATAGTTGCAACTTAATTTTTTTATTGTTGATATTCTTGCAATATGTATATTTTTTATGATTCAAATTATTATTATTTTAAATTATAATTTCTCATAATATTTTTTTAGATGTATTATTTTATTGTTTATGTGTACTAATATTTTAGGGAAATCATACCCCGTATTGTTGAATACTTCAAATTAGATCAGTTTAGGGTTTATTATAAATGAAGTATGTATTTTTCATTTTATTTAGTCTGAAAGAGTGTAATTATAATTAAGTAAATCTGCACACACACATAGGGGTAGTATTTAAATTTTGTAATTTTTAAACTAATCGTACTGTACAAAGTCATTTTGTATGGCACAATTTATTCAGTTATTTTCCCCTACGAGTAGTCAAACTAACATAAGGTAAATTTTTTTTTCTAAGTATGGATCGTACTGTATGATATCCCATTCGTATGTATGCCATCCAATGTATGAATTAGACGGGTCCCTTTTTGCCACGAAGAACTTGAATTTTTTTTGAAAGAATCATACTGTACAATGTTGTCTTCATACAAACACAATCCAGAGTATGAAAATATGGGGTCTCTCTTCATCTCGATGAAGATGAAAAATTTTCTAACTGTTAAAATAGTATGAAATTGGTTTGTACTAGATTATCATCGTGTATGAAGTCATATCGTATATATTGACAATAGGTTTGTGTGCAACAATTTTTGAACTGTTCGTATGTACGAACATACAATCGTACTGTATGAATGTACACGCTAAAAAAGAAAATTTTTAGTTTTCTGGAAAATTTTTCATGTCTTACATATAAAAGGTCCTTTAAAACTGATGTGTGAAGAGTTCTTATTCATGATTTTTCAAGAGCAAATGAAAGAGTGCATTTGGGAGTGTGTTTGAGAGAGATTTCTTGCAAGAGAACTGTGAAGTGTTTATAAGGTTACTCAAAGATAAGGATCTCTTTGTGTTTTTGGTTGCAATTCTCCTTTTCTTCTTTCCAGTCGCTCGAGGGAAGATCTTTGAAGTAAGATGACTGTACTTTGCTGATACTTGGAGGGTGTGAACATACGACGGTACTCTGCCGATATTTGGAGAGTGTGAAAGGATGACAATACTCTGCCGACACGTGGAGGGTGTGAAAGGATGACATTACTCTGCCAACACTTAGAGAGTGTAAAAGGATGACAGTTTTCTGCTGACACTTATAGGGTATGAAAGGATTATGGTTCTCTACTGAAAGTTCGATGGGGATGTTAAGCCCTATGAACTTAGTCCCAAACTAACCAAGAGGGGGGGTGAATTGGTATTTTAAAAACTTCTTTTTACAAAGAAAGAAAATTGCATAAACCAAATCACACCACAAAAATAAATGCGGAATTTAAAAGTGCGGAAGCAAGAAAAGGAACACAAAAATTTATAGTGGTTCGGTCGACTCGACCTACGTCCACTCCTTGGAGGCACCCTCCAAGTATTGCACTACAAAAAAAGTGACTCTCCTTTAGCCCCCACGGCTAGGCGGAGAAACCCTCACAAGAACCTCCTTTTTGCCACCTTGGCAAGGCAGAGAATATTTCTCCTTTTGCTTCCTCCTGAAGCTGGCAGAGAACCAAAACCAAAAGCAAAACTCCTTACCTCTACCGACCCTTTCACGGACGAGAAACTCTAGACGAAGATGACGCAGAGAGATCCTTGAAGTAACCCTTGTGAAACCCCTCACAAGCTCCCCTTCACAAGATCCTCTCTCTCTCTCCTCTCTGTCTTTCTCTCCTCAAGGTCTTCTCAAGTCAAGACAGCAGCCAAAGGTCTTCTAATAATGTTGAACAAGAGCTCTTAAATAGAAGAGCTTCAAAAGAACTCATTAATTGCAAGTTGCCGACAATATCGTCCAGGCCGATATGGACATCGGCCTGGCCGATCAGTACAAATCAATGATGATCGGCCAGAGCATCTCCCTGGATGGAAAACAGGATGATTGAAAATTGGCTTGATCGTCCCGGTCGATCACATGATCGTCCTGGCCGATCACATGATCGTCCTGGCCGATCACATGATCGTCCTGGCCGATCAGTTCAAATCAGAGGAAAATCGTCCTGACAATTGCCCTGGATACGAGCTGGCCGATATCGATCGTCCTGAAGTAACTTAAAGTTTTTGACTATATCGTCCGGGCCGATCCTGCGATCGTCCAGGACAATATGATCGTATCAATCATCCTTAATTACTTCCTTGATTTCCTGAACAATTATGGCATAATTTGTGAATATCGTCCAGGCCGATCATAGGATCGTCTCGGCCGATAATTTAAAAATACAGTATACCATACTTGACTATGGCGGCTACTTCTTTCTGTTTTGTGCTTATCGTCCTGGCCGATAAACGTATCGTCCAGGACGATCTGTTAATGTCGGCTGCCTTAATTAAGAATCCTTAATTAGACTTTCTATTTTAAGCTGATTGTCCGGGCCGATATAAAAAATCGTCCTAGCTGATATGAGTAAAAACAGAAATTCTAAGTCTCTCAAGTGTGGGTGTGAAGGGTTACATAGCATCAGTCTCTTTGACTATTACAAGTGGACTCAAAAGATAAAAAAACAAATGTACAGACTGACTCAACCCTAAACCTACGCATTCTTGAACTTGGCTCCTTTTTGATCGTCCGATCTTCGATTCCTGAAAAGTTAGAAGCAACAAGCTGTCCAAGAGAAACAGTGTTTGTCAATCATCAAAACATAAGACATGAAAAATAGATTTTCAACAATCTCCCCCTTTTTGATAATGGAAAAACACTACAAAAAGAGTTAATAGCAAAAATTCAGGATTGATGAAAAAAAAACCTCATAAACTTCTCCCATTTTTGACATATCAAAAAAGGAGGGTACAAGAAAGCACAACAAAAGAGATTCCTATTTTTATTTTTATTTATTTATTTATTTATTTATTTTTTAATCAAGGCAGGTCAATGATATAGTATTCCATGTGATTGATTTAAAAACCTGTGAGTTAACGAGTTACCAATCTCATTTAATCCATAGAATAGTAGAATATCCGTTCATGATTTACCCTTAGCCCAAAAACGTTTTCTTATGGTAGAATCGTCTTTTGAAATCAATGACCTAACTCAAATAATTAATTGGATATGAGAAAAAGAATCTACCCACCACTTGTCATAAGAAAAATACCTCCATAAAACAATGAGGTAGATTTGTCACAATCGAACGATAATCGAGATCAAGCCTTTTGAGAATCAAAACTTCTAAGTTCTAAAAGATATAAAAAGAGAGAGTAGCTTGCTTTTGAGTGGGTTCATTTTATGCCTCTTGTCAATATTGTGGCGCTTTGTGCATCTTTTTATAGATTTTTCAATTTTTGGCGTCTTTGCGCTTCTTTTGTTGGCATCATTGGTCAAATTTTTTTATTTTGCAAGCTAGATTCCCTTTTATAATCCTTTAAAAAACTTAGTTGTGAATATATCTTCTCAGATATTAGAGAATAGGAGCTCTCTCTCTAACATAGGGAAGAATTACCACAAGCAGGATTAATAATTGAAGACAAGAGTAACGAGGGATCTTGATGTGACAAAAAAACATTTAATCATTGTAAATACAAGATAGATTTGCTTAAGCAAGCTTAAGAAAAGATCTTAGTTTCATAAACAATCTTTTGATTTGAGATAGACTTTTGATTAAAAAAGAAAACTATGCCACTAATACTAAGTTAGGGAAAGAGACACAATCACAAAATATTTATACTATTTAAGTGATTAAGTAGATGAAAACATATTAACTACAGATTGTTAAAAACAAGAACAAGAAATATAATACCATATCAGCGATGATCTAAAAATAAAGCATACGAAAAATGAAAAAAGGAAAGCAAAAAAAGTAAAAGAAAACTTAGCTAAAAGGTTTCATGCATTTATGTCAATCACACCCAATCTGGTCCTTAAAGAACTGAAGGTGTCGAAGGCCAGTGGTTTAGTAAAGATGTATGCCAGTTGGTTTTCAGTTGTCACATGGTGTAACTCAATGTCTCCCTTAGTCACATGATCTCTAATAAAGTGATGCCTAATGTCAATGTGTTTAGTTCTTGAATGTTGAATAGGATTTTTAGAGATGCATATGGCACTAGTGTTGTCACAAAAGATTGAGATGGTGCTTACATGTAATCCTAGATCCAATACCTGTTGTTTCAACCAAAGAACTTGGGCCACACAACTTCCAAGAGCAATGTATTCAGTTTCAGCAGTGAAAAGTGCAACAGAATTTTGTTTCCTACTAGACCAAGAGATCAAAGATTGTCCAATGAATTGACAAGTTCCAGAGGTGCTCTTTCTATCCACCTTGCATCCTGTAAAATCAGAGTCAGAAAAACCAATAATCTCAAAAGAAGTGCTATGTCTAGGGTACCAAATCCCTAATCCTTGTGTCCCCAAAAGGTATCTAAAAATCCTTTTAACAGCAGTCATGTGGGACTCCTTAGGGTCAGCTTGAAACCTAGCACAAAGGCAAACACTAAACATGATGTCAGGTCGGCTTGCAGTCAAGTAAAGTAAAGATCCAATCATGCCTCTATACTTCTTCTGATCAACAGACTTACCACTTGGGTCCTTATCCAAAAGAGCACTTGAAGTCATGGGGGTGTTAATTGGCTTGGCTTTGTCCATCTCATATTTCTTCAAAATATCATTTATGTATTTTGTTTGATTTAGAAAAGTTCCATCTTCCAATTGTTTTATGCTAAACCCCAAAAAGTAAGACAATTCTCCCATTAAACTCATCTCAAACTCTCTACTCATTGTTCTAGAAAAATCATCACACAAATTTTTATTAGAAGATCCAAAGAGTATATCATCAACATAAATCTGAACAATGAGTAAGTCATCTCCAACTTTTCTAAGAAAAAGGGTGGTGTCTACACTCCCCTTGACAAACTCCCTCTCTAGTAAGAATGTGCTAAGCCTCTCATACCAACCTCTAGGTGCCTGCTTTAAACCATACAAAGCCTTTTTTAATTTAAACACATGATTTGGAAATTGAGAACTCTCAAAACCTGGAGGTTGTTCTACAAACACATCTTCTTTTATCTCCCATTTAAAAGGCACTCTTGACATCCATTTAAAAAAGCTTAAATCCTTTATAACAAGCAAAGGCTAATAGCACTCTAATGGCTTCCAATCTAGCTACAGGGGCAAAAGTCTCTTCAAAGTCTATCCCTTCTATTTGATTGTACCCCTTAGCCACCAATCTTGCTTTATTCCTCACCACCACTCCTGAATCATTCACTTTGTTTTTAAATACCCACTTTGTCCCAACTACACTTTGTCCCTTAGGTCTTTCCACAAGTTCCCAAACATCATTCCTAACAAATTGATTCAACTCTTCTTGCATTGCTAAAATCCAAAATTCATCAGAAAGGGCTTGGTTAATGGTGGTGGGTTCAGTCATAGAGATAAAGGCAGAGTGGTTCACCTCCTTCCTAAGTCCATGTCTAGTCTTAACTCCACTAGAAGGGTCTCCTAAGATCAAATCCTTGGGGTGACTAGTAGAGTATCTCCAATCTCTAGGCAAAGTGTGTGAAGTTTCTCCCATTTCATCAAAATTTTCTATTCCTTGGGTAACTCCTTCTACTCCTCCATTACTTAGGTGCTCACTCCCCTTCCCCAAATTTTCTACTCCACTTGTAATCTCTCCAACATCATCATCTTCTACTCCATGTTTCAGACTCATCAAAAACTACATGGGTTGTCTCTTCCATCATCAAAGTTCTCTTGTTAAACACTCTAAAAGACTTCCCAACACTAGAATATCCCAAGAATACTCCTTCATCAGATTTAGGATCAAATTTTCCCAAGTGAGACTTCCCATTATTGTGAATGAAAATCTTACAACCAAAGACATGAAGGTGGGAAAGATTGGGTGTCCTACCCTTAAGGATCTCATAGGGTGTCTTTTCTAATTTGACTCTAACATTCACCCTATTCAACACATAACAAGCTGTGTTAACCGCTTCAGCCCAAAAGTATTTTGGAAGTGAATATTCAGCAAGCATGGCTCTAGCGGCTTCCACCAAGGTCTGGTTCTTCCTTTCAGCTACCCCATTCTGCTGAGGGGTCCTAGGGGCTGAAAAATTGTGACTAATCCCCTTCTCCTCACAAAAATCTCCAAATCTTTCATTTTCAAACTCTTCCCCATGATCACTATGGATGGTCAAAATCTCACAACCTAGCTTCTTCTGAATCCAAGTAGAAAAAGTTTTAAACTCCTCAAAAGACTCATTTTTATGAGAAAGAAATCTAGTCCAAGTGAATCTCGAGTAGTCATCAACAATCACAAAACCATAGACTTTCCCTCCCAAACTAGCTATGCTAATGGGTCCAAAAAAATCCATGTGAAGGACTTCTAAAGGTCTTGAGGTGCTAATGTCCTTTATGGGGTGAAAAGAGGAGTGAATTTACTTTCCTAGTTGACAGACATCACAAAGGTGGTCTTTTATAAAATTAAGTTTTGGGACACCTCTAACTAGGTCCTTTTGGGTCACTTTCCTAAGGGTTTTCATACTTTCATGACAAAGCCTCCTGTGCCACAACCAAGAATCATCAATGACAGTTTTTAAGCAAAAAGAAGAAGCACATTCAATGTTATTTAAATCAAGCATGTAGACATTGTTGACCCTCTTTCCCTGCAAAATAGTGTTGTTACTTAAACTTACAATGCATGAATCCGTGAAGAATTGCACGATGAAGTCTTTGTCACAGAATTGACTGATGTTGAGCAAGTTGTGCTTCAATCCATCTACAAGCAAAACATTTTCAATCATAAGGTTCTTGGAATTATCGATTATACCTGCTCCTACCACCTTCCTGGTGGTGTTGTCTCCAAGAGTAACCTTGCCTCCAGTCCTGGATTCTAGTACAACAAACTGGCTAGCATCACCAGTCATATGTCGAGAGCATCCACTGTCCAGGTACCACATACTCTCACGAGGTCTTTTGTGAGAGACTTCCTGTAAAATTATCAAATGTTAGTTTTAGGAACCCAAGCAGGTTTGGGTTCCTTCTTATGAAGAGAAGAATGCAATGCATGTGTGGTATGCTGTGGATCATGCAGCTTAGGTCTCCACACCCAATGTGTACTATTGTGAATTGTGCAAGTGTGTGAGATGTGTCCTAGCATGCCACAAGAAAAACATCTAACTCCAGGAAAGGGATTTCTTAAGTGATTTGAGTTATAATGCCTCTCTCTAGGTTTTGGCAATTGATTAAGAGTAGACGTCATCCTAGATTTCTTACATGCTTCTAAATCATTTTGAACCTTCAAGTTTGTGCTTTTTAAAACTTCATTTTCAATCCTCAAATTTTTCTCTATTTCTTTTGACTTCTTAAAATCAGATTCAAGAGAAGTGTGTGATATTTTCAATGCATCATGCTCTTCAACTAACTCACCATGATTTTTATTTAACTCATCAAATTCATCAAGTAAAGTCATGTGATTTGAATCAATTGTTTGATGGTCTTTAATCAAAATTTCATGCTCTTTTTGTAGATTTAAGAATTCTAATTTCAAGCTAGCATGAGTTTTCTTTAATTTCCTATATGATGCATGGATTTTTTCTGAAACTTCAAGAAGTTGATCGTAGGAAAGTTCACATACCTCTTCTTGATCACTTTGATCTTTTCCCATGAAACACAAGTTTGTATTTTCCTCCTCTGGTTCAGTCTCAGAAGAATCAGTACCAGATTCTGCCCAAAAGCTCCTTTGGTTTTTCTTCTTGTCCTTCCTAGACTTTGCTTTATCATCACCTTTTTCTTTGCTTGATTGATCTCTAAGCTTAGGGCAATCAGTTCTCACATGTCCAGGCTTTCTGCATTCAAAACAAACAACATCAGAAGATCCTTTTACATGTTTGTGATCCTTACCTTTTCTCCAACTTTGATGATGCTTTTGTTTCTTCCTTAGAAAGCTTTTGAATTGCCTTGTGATGAAGGCAACTCCATCGCTTTCAGACCCGGAAGATTCAGAATCTGATTTGAGCACCTTCAATGCAATTATTTTCTCTTTTTTCTTCTCACCTGCATCAAGATTTCTTTGATTCACCCCTTGCTCGTAAGCAATGAGTGAGCCAAGCAAGTTATCAATAGAATAGGTGTTCAAATCTTTAGATTCAGTGATGGCGATAATTTTTGCATCATAAGACGAAGGCAAGCATCTCAAAATCTTGTTAACTTTTTCATAGTTTAAAAGTTCTTTTCCTAGTGCATGTAATGAAGTAGCAATCTGAGTAAACCTTATGTACATGTCAGAAATCAATTCATGAGGTTTCATACGAAAAAGTTCGTAGTCATGCAAGAGAATATTTAAACGGGATTGTTTAACTTCATTATTGCCTTCATAAGTAATGCACAATTTATCCCAAATTTCTTTACCAGTTTTGCAAGTTGAAACACGCATGTAATCCTCAGATTTCAAAACACAGAAAAAACAATTCAAACATTTCGCATTTAATTGAGCTAAATCTCATTCATCAAAAGTCCATTCGGTAAAAGCAACTTCAATTTTAAAACCATTAATTTCACGAGAAGGTGGAGAATAACCTTCTTGAATAAGCATCCACATGCGATAATCAGTAGATTGTAAAAAAGTTGACATGCTAGTTTTCCAAAAATTAAAAGGTAGGTTATCGAACAGAGGAGGTCGGGTAATAGAATACCCTTCCGTAGTGTTGCAATTCCCAAAGTTAGACATGGATCAAATTCAAAAAGTTTTTAAACTTTAATTTTCGAATCAAGCTCTGATAGCACTAGAAAGTTTGTTAGAGATTCGTTAGGGATGTTAAGCCCTATAGAACTGGCCTAAGGCTAAATAAAGAGAGTGGTGAATTGGTAAAGAAGAAACTTTAAATCAAAACACAAATCAAAATCACCACAAATAAAACAAATGCGGAAATTAAATGCGTAAGAATAAGAAAGAACACACCGGATTTATAGTGGTTTGTTCAAACCTTGACCTACGTCCTCTCCTTGGAGGCACCCTCCAAGTATTGCACTAAAACAAGTGTCTCTCCTTTAGCCCCCACAGCTAGGCGGAGAAGCCCTTACAAAATCACTTCCACCTTCCTCGGTGCGGCGGAGTCGCTGGGTCCTTTGACACCAAAGAGATCTTCTTGTTTGGTGAACTTCCCTCGAGACAAGCCTTGAATCCGACGGTATTAAGGTGCAAGCCTGCCAGAGCAACCGTGTGGAATCCCCCTCCACACTCCCTTGAGTCCCCCCTCATAGGATCTTCTCCCTCTCTCAGACTTCACCAGTTCCTCACTCCCTTTTAAGCTTTATCTTCAAGTTTCCCCCACAAGAACGAAGCTACAATGCCTGCCAAAGACACTTACAAAGTGCCTTGTCATAGCTTAAATAGAAGAGCTAAAAACGAGCTCATTAATGCAAGTTGTCGACATTATCGTCCAGGACGATACTAATATCGTCCTGTACGATCAGTGCAATTTAAGCCCAATCAGCCGGGATGATTTGAGATGATCAGAAGAAGTTTGTTCATATCGTCCAGGACGATAATATATCATCATGGATGATCAGTACAAATCGTGGAATATCATCCTGAACATCGCCCTTAAAAACAGCTATCTAGTGTCTAATCGTCCATCACATCGGCCAGGACGATTTGGCGATCGTCCAGGCCAATTTGATCATGAAATCAAGTCATAATTACTTTCCTTAAATTCTAGAGAAATTTTGGAAAAATTGACCTGGATCATCCTAGACGATATTTTATAGTCCTGGATGATCCACCTGGACGATGTCCAAAAATAGGTTATTTCTAATTAGATATGGTGGCAGATTCTTTCTGAATTTGAGCCTATTGTCCTGGCCGATACAAAATCATCCAGGACGATGTGTTTTGCATAATGATGGCTGCTTTAATGAGGATGCCCTAATTAGGGTTTCTACTTTTGGATAGATCGTCCCGGACGATATTACCAAAAATAGAAATCTTTAGGGAGCAACAAAAAATCTTCCAAGTTACAAAATATCAGGAGCCACACCAAATACAATAGACTCAAGAAAGGAAAAAGTGTACAAACTAACTCAGACCTAGTCTACCCAATCTTGGGCTGGTTCCAAATTGCAGTTTGATCGTGTGAACCTGAAATGTTAGTAAATAAGGCCATCGTAGAGAAATAAGAGTGTTTGCTATCATCAAAATCATAAACCATGAAAACAGATCCGCAACAAGATAGACGATGAGGATATCATACAGTATAAAATTCAATGAAAAACTTAATTTTGTGTGCTCAACTCAAAAAAATACCATATACATACTTCAAAATTAATATAGTATGAAGAACACACTTAAAATAAGATATGATAAATAGAAAACCTTTTCAAAACTAATCACCTAAAATCAAATGACATGAAAAAATAAAAATATAAGACCAATAATAAAATACTAAAAGAAAATCAATCATGATAAATGAAATAAAAACACACAAACGAATAAATAGTAATAAACAAATAGAGAAAATAAACAAACACATAATTACTCTATAAATCAAGTTTGTAGAAATTCAATTTAAGTACTAAGATCAATCGCACCTCATATGGTTCTTAAAGTGCTAAACGTGTTAAAAGTTAATGGTTTTTTAAAAATGTCTGTAATTTGATTCTCATTAGCAACATAGTGGAAATCAATTTCTCCCTTAGCACATGATCTCTAATGAAGTGATGCCTAATATCAATATGCTTGATTTTAGAATATTGAATAAGATTCTTTGAAATACATATGACACTTATATTATCACAAAAAAATTGGAATAGTGTCAATAGAAAATCCTAAGTCAATCAGTTGTTATTTCAACCAAATAACTTGTGCCACATAACTTCCTAAGACAATATATTCTGCTTCAGTAGTAGAAATGATTATTGAATACTATTTTTTGCTAGATAAAGAAACTAAATAGTTTTCTTTAAATTTCCTACTTAAAAAGTTTTCTTTAATGTTTACCCTATTCATAACATAACAAGTCGTATTAACCACTTTAGCCCAAAAATATTTTGGAAATGAGTGTTCTTCCAACATGGCTCTAGCTGCTTCTTTAAGTGTTTTATTCTTTCTTTTGACTACCCCGTTCTGTTGAGGGTCATAGGTGCTAAAAAATATGCTCAATTCCTTGCTTTTTATAAAACCTTCAAATTTTTAATTTTTAAACTCTCCTCCATTATCACTTTAAATTGATAAAATTTTATACCCTGGTTTCATCTGAATCTATGTTAAAAAGCTTCTAAACTCATTAAATGATTCACTCTTTTGAAATAATAATTTAACCCAAGTGAATCTTAAAAATTATCAATAATTAGAAACCCAAAACTTTACCTCATAGACTTATAGTGCTAACCAGTCAAAAAAGATCCATGTGTAGAACTTCCAACAGTTTGCTAATTCTATGATCCTTAATTGAATAAAAGGAGGACATCACCTTTTTTTTAATTGATATGCATCATATAGATGTTCCTTAGTGAGGTCAAGTTTGGGTATCTCTCTAACCAAATCTTTTTGGATAATCTTTCTAAGATTTTTTATGCTTACGTGACAAAATCTTCTATGCCATAATCATGATTCATCAGTAATTGTTTTGAGATAAAAAGCATTAGAAGATTTAATAATATTTAAATCAAGCATGTATACATTATTTATCATATTACCATGCGACATATCAATTCTATTTTGACTTATAATATAGCTTAAGAGATAAAGATTAACACTATAACTTTTATCACAAAGCTGATTAATACTTTACAAGTTATGCTTTAAGCCTTCTACGAAAAAGACATTTTTAATGAAAAAATTATTCTTATTGCCAATCATTCATGTACCTACTAATTTCCATGTGGTAATGTCTCCCAATATAACCTTGCCTCTATTCCTAGCTTCTAATGATATAAATTGTGTCGTATCTCCTATCATATGCTTCAAACATCCGCTGTCTAGGTACCGAATGCTCTCATGAGGTCTTGTACGAAAGCATTTTTATAAAATGATCAAATATTAAACTTGGGAACCCAAATAAGTTTGGGTTCATCTTTTGTCAATAATAATCTAGATGCATGTTTGATATGCAATGTTTTATGTATCAAAGGTCTCCACACTAGATATATTTTATTATAAATAGTGCAATTATGAGAAATATGACAAATCATTCCACATGAAAAATATTTAACTCCAGGAAAAGGATTTATAATCAACATGAGTTATATTATCTTTTCCTAAGTTTTGATAATTTAGTTTTATGATCAAAATTTAAAAATTGTTCAAGTGTGAGGGGTATCCTGTTTTCCTTAAAGGGCTTCCAGTTACTCTCTAAGATATGACTTTACACTTTCTATAACTGAATTATCAACTTTTAAATAATGATCTCTATGATTAGATTCATTCATACATGTTTTAAAATCATTTTCAAGTTCAGTATATAATGATTTCAATAGTTCATTCTTTTTGTTCAAATCATAAATTTCATCCAATAATTTCATGTGGATGTTATCAAGTAATGCATGATCATTCCTAAGGATTTCATGCTTTTTTATAAATTTGAATACTCTAGATTTAACTTAGTATACAATTTTTTTAATTTTCTATATGTAGTATGGTTTTTTTAGAAACTTCAAATAACTCATCATAAGATAAATCATGTTAAGATAGTTGCAACCTAATTTTTTTATTGTTGATATTCTTGTAATATGTATATTTTTGATGATTCAAATTTTTATTATTTTAAATTATAATTTCTCATAATATTTTTTTAGATGTATTATTTTATTATTTATGTGTACTAATATTTTAGTGAAATCATACTCCGTATTGTTGAATACTTCAAATTAGATCAGTTTAGGGTTTATTCAAAATGAAGTATGTATTTTTCATTTTATTTAGTCTAAAAGAGTGTAATTATAATTACGTAAATCTGCACACACACATAGGGGTAGTATTTAAATTTTGTAATTTTTAAACTAATCGTACTGTACAAAGTCATTTTGTATGGCACAATTTATTCGGTTATTTTCCCCTACGAGTAGTCAAACTAACAGAAGGTAAACTTTTTTTCTAAGTATGGATCGTATTGTATGATATCCCATTTGTATGTATGCCATCCAATATATGAATTGGACGGGTCCCTTTTTGCCACGACGAACTTGAAATTTTTTTGAAAGAATCATACTATACGATGTTGTCTTCATACAAACACAATCCAGAGTATGAAAATATGGGGTCTCTTTTCATCTCGATGAAGATGAAAAATTTTCTAACTGTTAAAATAGTATGAAATTGGTTTGTACTAGACGATCATCATGTATGAAGTCATATCGTATATATTGACAATAGGTTTGTGTGCAACAATTTTTTAACTGTTCGTATGTACGAACATACAATCGTACTGTATGAATGTACACGCTAAAAAAAGAAAATTTTTAGTTTTATGGATAATTTTTCATGTCTTACATATAAAATGTCCTTTAAAACTGATGTGTGAAGAGTTCTTATTCATGATTTTTCAAGAGCAAGTGAAAGAGTGCATTTGAGAGTGTGTTTGAGAGAGATTTCTTGCAAGAGAACTGTGAAGTGTTTATAAGGTTACTCAAAGATAAGGATCTCTTTGTGTTTTAGGTTGCAATTCTCCTTTTCTTCTTTCCAGTCGCTCGAGGGAAGATCTTTGAAGTAAGATGACTGTACTTTGCTGACACTTAGAGGGTGTGAACATACGACGGTACTCTGCCGATATTTGGAGAGTGTGAAAGGATGACGATACTCTGCCGACACGTGGAGGGTGTGAAAGGATGATATTACTCAACCAACACTTAGAGAGTGTAAAAGGATGACAGTTCTCTGTTGACACTTATAGGGTATGAAAGGATGATGGTTCTCTACCGCATTGGGGATTAGTGGAAGAGAGGTTTTGTAAAGGCTTCTCCTTCTTATTGTAGGAGCGAAAGAAGAGTCACTTTGGCAATAGTGCAATACTTAAAGAGAGAGTCTCCAGGGAGTGGATGTAGGTAGTGTTTGACCAAACCACTATAAATTTTTGTATATTTTTATTTTCCTCATTTATTTTCTACAATTTAATTACTATGGTTGGAAAGCTTATTTAAAATTAAAATCAAATTATTGAAAATGATTAAATGGTTTTCTATTAAAAATTTAAGAGAATTTTTAAATTATTAATTCACCCCCTCTTGATTAGCCTTAGGACAATAGTGTAGATTTAATAACTTATATAAAATTAACAAGTGGTATTAGAGCTTTGTTTTAAAATTATATGTTTAAACTACTTTTTGAAAATGATAATGGCTACTTTTAGAAAACGAAACTTATATTAAAGGTATTTAATCACTAGACCTCTATTATTTGATAATATACCTTTTGATTTTTAGAAAGCATGCATGTCAACAATTCTTAAATCGCTTGATTATCGCATGTGAATTTTAGTTCAAGAAGGGTATACTAGGCCAACTAGACTTGTAGATGGCATTAGAGTTGAAACAAATTTTGTTGACTAAATTTTAGAAAAATTTGACTTAACATAACTAAATGCAAAATATTTAAATAGTTTCTTTTGTGCACTTAAATCAAAAGATTACATACAGGTTTCCATTTACAAAAGTAGAAAGGACATTTGGGATAGACTCTGTATTATATATGAAGGGACTAATGAGGTTAAATAATCTAGATTAAATATCTTATTACATGATTATGAATTATTTTGTATGAAACCCAATGAATTCATATTTGACATGTACATAATATTCACTCAAATAGTAACTTCTTTTCATGCATTAGGTAGGGAACTAATAAATGCTAAAGTGGTTAACAAAAATTTTTATTATTTGCCTACTTCTTATGATGCTAAAATTACTATTATTTTAGAGTAAAAAGATTTAATAATTTACTCTATTGACAATCTTCTTGGATCACTAATTACTTATGAGCAATGAGTGAGTCAAAAGAAGATTGATGCAGGAGAACAACAAAAAGAAAAGAATATAGCACTGAAAGTGAATGACTCAAAGAGTGATCAGTCACAACTTGAGGATGAGGATGACATTGCCTTGATGATAAGGAAATTTACGAGTTTTCTAAAAAGAAAGTAGAGAAGATGTCAAAAATGGAATAGAGGTAAGTTCCACAAAAATGTTAAGGTTTCTAATAATGTTATTTGCTAAAAATGTAGAAAACTAAGACATGTAAAATCGGAGTGCCCCAATCTTAAAGCCACTCCTAGCGAGGAGAAGGTGGAGGAGAAAGTAAATGTGAGAAAGGGCAAGAAGAGATTTCAAAGAGCTTTTTGGGCGGACTCAGCTTTGGATTCATAAGAAATAGAAAAGGAGGAGGAAGTCACCAAGCTGTGTTTAATGGCCTTTAATCTTGTTCAATAAGATCAAGAAGAGGTACGCTCTCATACAAAACCTCATAGGAACATTTGATACCTGGACAACAGTTGCTCAAAGAATATGACCAGAAATACTACACAATTCATATCACTGGAAGCCAAGAATAGAGACAAGGTTACATTGGGAGATAATACCACTCAGAAAGTGGTTAGCACAGGTATGATCAAAAACTTGCAAAAATTTTGTATAGAAAATATATTTCTTATTGAAGGCTTAAAGCATAATTTATTAAGTATTAGACAGCTATGTGAAGGATATACTATTAATTTTTTTCCCATTAGATGCATATTAAGCATATATGGAAATGATATATTGCATGGAATTAGGATAAACAATATTTATATACTAGATTTGAATAATATTAAAACTCCGAATGCTTTTTATTTAAAAACATTTTTTGATGAATCATGATTATGTCATAGAAAACTTTATCACACTAGCATGAAAAATCTTAAGAAAATTACCCAAAAGGAACTGTTTGGAGGTATACTAAAACAAGATGTTACTAAGGATCACCTTTGCGATGCATGTCAACAAGGAAAATAGGTGAAGTCCCCATTTCATTCCAATAAGGATCTTAGAACTATTAAACCATTAGAGATTATACATAAGGATCTTTTTGGACCGGTTAACACTATAAGTCTAGGACGAAAGGTATATAGATTTGTGATAGTTTATGATTTCTCGAGATTCATGTGGGTTAAATTTTTATTCCATAAGAGTGAATCATTTGAAGAATTTAGAGATTTTTCAAACTAAATTCAGAAGAAACTAGGTTGTGAAATTTTAATAATTTAAAGTGACCATGAAGGTGAATTTGAAAATGAAAAATTTGAGAATTTTTGTAAAGCACATAGAATTGATCACAACATTTTATACCTAGAACCACTCAACCGAAAGGGGTAGTCAAAAGAAAGAATAAAATATTAATTGAAGTAGCTAGTGTTAAGAGAGTTTTTATTTGCATGTTTTACATTCTTACAACTTGTATTATTTTGATGATTACAAATATTATTGTTTTATGTATAGATATCTCCTAACACTTTTTGGAAGATTTATTTTTTCTCTAGTGTGTACTAACTTTCAAGAAAATCAACTCCAAACTATGAAGATTTCAAATCAAATTCAGCATCCAATCATTTGTAAATTAAAAGCTTTAAAAATGTTTTTGAATTGAGAGGGAGTGATTGTAATTGAGTGAATATTCACAACACACATATGGGGGAATAACTTTTATGAACTGATCGTACGGGATGAACCTAGTTCGTATAGGACGATCATGTCAATTAACCCTCATAAGAGCAATGGATCGAACAGGCAGTGAGAAAAAATTTTCTATGTCCTAATCGTCCTGGACGGATTTAATATTCATCCCGGGACGAACGCCTCTGGATTCTCACGTTGCACTGTTCGTCCAGATGAAATTTACCATTCATCTCTGGACGAAACTCTCTGTTTAAAATCATACAGGACAAAATTAAACCTTCATCTCTGGATGAAACTCTCTGTATAAAATTGCCTAGGATGAAACTTGTTCGTCCCAGGATGAACCTAACCGACTTATCACAATTGGTTACGTCCTGCAGGGATTTAGAAACCGACCTATGGAATAACCGTTTCGTACCAGACGAACCTAGTTTGTACGGGATGATGATCATGTACGAACACAGTTCATAACAATTTACTTTAGGATCATTTCTGAAACTTTAAGTAAATCATCCGAGACGGTCCACGATCGTACGGGATGATCCACTACATAAAGAATTGAAAATTTGCAATTTTTTGGGCAGTTTTTCTTGTCTTTCCTATATATAGTTCAAATTAGACTGCCACCAAATATTTTTGGTCATTGATCTTCGTTCCTATTAAAGGAAGACACAAGGAGAGAGTGAGATAGAGCATTCAAAGAAGGATTTCTTCCACAGGAGCGTGAAGGCTTTACTTGGTATTCAAAGGTAAGATTTCCTACTTGTGAATTGAGATTACTTCACTCTTTTCTTTCTTCCTTCTAGATTTCTTGTGAGGGGATCAGTTAAGGAGATCGGGTTCTCTGCCCACACTAGGAGAGTGTGAAAAGATGAAGGGTTCTCTGCCCACACTAGGAGAGTGTGAAAGGACAAAGGGTTCTCTGTCCATACTAGGAAAGTGTGAAAGGATGAAGGGTTCTTTGCCCACACTAGGAGAGTGTAAAAGGATGACAGTTCTCTGCCAACACTGGGGATAGTGTAAAAGGACGACGGTTCTCTGCCACATCGGGTAGTGGTGGAAAGAGTGTTTATAAAGGCTTCTCCGCCTTATTGTGGGTGCAAAAGGAGAGACACTATTGGTATTTGTGCAATACTCAGAGGGTGCCTCTGGGGAGTGGATGAAGGTATGATTTAGACCGAACCACTATAAATCTTATGTCATTGATTTTTACTTTTTTATTTTCTGCATTTTACTGTTTAAAAAGTTGTGGTTGAAAAACTTTTTTATAAAAATTCACTAAAGTTATTTTCGGTTCAACTCATCCAAAAGAGGGATAATTTTTAACTACCAATTCACCCCCTTCTTGATAGTCGCTAGACTCAACAAGTGGTATCAAAGCTTTATTTCGAAATCATAAGTTTAAACTACTTTTTGATTAATGTAAATGGCTACCTTTGGAAACTGAAACACACCTGAGGGTTACTCTATTACTAGACCTCCACTGTTTGACAATATACCTTTTGATTTTAGAAAAACATGCATGTCTACTTTCTTACAATCACTTGATTATCATATGTGGATCTTAGTCCTGGAAGGTTATACAAGATTAGTTGACGGAGTTAAGGTTGAAACACCTTTTGCAGACTGGACTATAGAAGAATGTGACTTAGCACAACTAAACGCTAAATATTTAAATAGTTTCTTTTGTGCTTTAAAATTAGAAGACTACATTCAGGTTTCCACTTGCAAAAGTGGAAAGGACATATAGGATAGACTTTGTATAACATATGAGGGGACTAATAAAGTTAAACAATCTAAACTTAATATCTTGTTGCATGATTATGAACTGTTTCATATGAAACTTAATGAATCCATTTCTGATATGTACACAATATTTACTCAAATAGTCACCTCTTTGCATGCACTTGGTAGGGAATTAACGAATGCTGAAATGGTTAATAAGATTCTTCATTGTTTATCTACTACTTATGATGCTAAAAATACTGCAATTATAGAGTCTAAAGATTTAATCATTTATTCTATTGACAATCTTCTTGGTTCACTTATTGCTTACGAGCAAGGAGTTAGCTAAAGAAATATTAATGCAGGTGAACCACGAAAGGAAAAGAATATAACACTAAAAGTGGAAGAGTCTGAGAGTGAACACTCACAACCTGAGGATGAAGACAACATTGCATTAATGACTAGACAATTCAAAAACTTTCTGAAAAGGAAGCATAAGAGACGCCAACAATAAAATAGAGGTAAATTTAATAGAAATGACAAGGTTTCTAATAAAATAATTTTCTATGAATGCAGGAAACCTGGTCATATTAAAACTGATTGCCCAAAACTCAAAGCCACTCCTAGCAAGGAAAAGGTAGAGGAGAAACTAATTGTAAAGAAGGGCAAGAAGAAGTTTTAAAGAGCTTTCTGGGCGAACTCAACTTCAGATTCATCAGAGATTGAAAAAGAAGAGGAAGTCACTAATTTGAGCTTAATGGCTGACAATCTTGATCACTCAGATCAAGAAGAGGTATGTGACTTAACTTATGATGAATTATTTGAAGTTTCTGAACACATGCATAATGCATATAGAAAAATGAAGAAAATGCATGCTAGTCTAAGTCTAGAATTTGAAGAACTTCAAAAGGAACATGAATTCCTTAGGAAAGATCATGCCTTAATAGATGACAACCACATGAAACTACTCGATAAATTTGATGACTTGAATAAAAATCATGAGAATTTAAAATCATCCTATGCTGATCTTGAAAAAGAATTTAAAAAATTTAAGGATGAATCAAAGAGCAAAACATATCAAACTAATTATACAAATCGAATCTTGGAAGATATGAATTTATTTTATAAGTTGAAAATAAAAGCTCTCGAGGATAATAGGATACCTCCCAGACTTAAAGATTTTACTAATCATATTTTGTATCCTAAATTTATGCAATCTCTAAAAAGACAGCTAAGTGGTAAAACACTTAGGAATCCTTTTCCTAATGTTAAATGTAATAATTATGGATTGCTTGGACATATAGCTCACACCTGTATCTTGAAGATGAAAACTAATTTGGTGTAGAAACTTAAGATGCATAAACCTAGACATATCATACATGCATCTGATTATAAATTGCCAAAAGGAGAACCCAAACTTGTTTGGATTCCCAGGTCTAACATTTGATATTTTTGCAGGGTTGCTCTCACACAAGACCTCGTGAGAGTATATGGTACCTGGACAGTGGATGTTTAAAGCATATGACTGGAGATACTGCTCAATTCATAACGCTGGAAGCCAGGAGTGGAGGCAACGTTACACTTGGAGATAATACCACAAAGAAGGTGGTTGGATCATGTATGATTGAAAATCTTAAAAAATTTTATATAGACAATGTGTTATTGGTTGAAGGCTTAAAGAATAGCTTGTTAAGTATAAGCCAGCTATGTGATAAGGGTTATAGTGTAAAATTTTTTCCTACTAGCTGCATATTAAGCCTAAATGGTAAAGATGTTTTAAATGGTAAAAGAGTAAACAATGTTTATATGCTAGATTTAAATTGCATTCAGACTCTTACTACTTTTTTGTTTGAAAATTGTTTCTGATGAGTCAAGGCTTTGGCATAGGAGACTTTGTCATTATGGCATGAAAAACCTTAGGAGGATTACCCAAAAGAATTTTGTAAGAGGTATACCAAAACTAGACTTTACTAAGGATCACCTTTGTGATGCATGTCAACTAGGAAAGAAGGTGAAGTCCTCTTTTCAGTCCAATAAGGATCTTAGGACTAGTAAACCATTGGAAATTTTATACATGGATCTTTTTGGACCAGTTGGAACTGTGAGTCTAAGAGGAAAGATATACGGATTTGTTATTGTGGATGATTACTCAAGATTCACTTGGGTTAGATTTCTATTTCATAAGAGTGAATTATTTGAGGAATTTAGAAATTTTTCAACTTGGATTCAAAGGAAATTAGGGTGTGAAATTATTTCTATACAAAATAATCGTGGAGGAGAATTTGAAAATGAGAGATTTGAAAATTTTTGTAAGGAGAAAGGAATTGATCACATCTTTTCTGCACCTAGAACCCCTCAGCAAAATGGGGTAGTTGAAAGGAAAAATAGAACATTAATAGAAGCCGCCCGAGAAATGTTGGCAGAATACTCACTTCCTAGATATTTTTGGGCTGAGGCGGTTAGTACTGCATGTTATGTTCTGAATAGGGTGAATGTAAGATCTAAATTAAATAAAATACCCCATGAGTTGCTAAAAGATAGAACACCTAATTTATCTCATTTGCATGTTTTTGGTTGCAAGGTGTTCATTCATAATAATGGAAAATCTGCCTTAGGAAAATTTGATCCAAAATTAGATGAAGGAATTTTTGTTGGATACGCAAGTGTTGAAAAATCTTATAGGGTATTCAATAAAAGAACTTTCGTAATTGAAGAGACCACACATGTTGTATTTGATGAATCTAGAAATTTGGAAGAGCCAAATGTTATTGAAGATGAGATTGAGGATAACTCCCAAAAGATTGGTAGAATAAATTTGGAAGAAAATATTGAAGAAAATTTGGAGAGAGAAAGCCCATTGCCTAGAGATTTGAGATTTTCTAAAAACCACCCAAGGGAATTGATTATAGGTGAACCTAGTGAGGGTGTTAGAACTAGGCGTGGATTAAACAAGGAAGTCAATCATTTAGCCTTTATTTCAACTATAAAACTCACTAATATTGATCAAGCACTTTCTGATAAATTTTGAATATTGGTCATGCAATAAGAGTTGAATCAATTTGTAAGAAATAAAATTTGGGAATTAACTTTAAGGCCAAAAGATAAAAGTGTTGTTGGAACTAAGTGGATATTCAAAAATAAAATGAATGACTCAGGAATAGTCATTAGAAATAAGGCTAGATTAGTTGTTAAGGGGTATAATCAGATTGAAGGAATTGATTTTGAGGAGACTTTTGTCCCTGTAGCTAGACTTGAAGCAATTAAGGGTTTTGTTAGCCTCTGCTTGTTTTAAGGGTTTCAAATTATTTTAAATGGATGTGAAAAGTGCCTTTTTAAATGGGGTAATTGAAGAGGATGTTTTTGTAGAATAACCTCCAGGTTTTGAAAATTCTAAATACCCAAATCATGTTTTCAAATTGAAAAAAGGCATTATATGGATTAAAGTAGGCACCTAGAGCTTGGTATGAGAGGTTAAGCACCTTCTTACTTGAAAGATCTTTTGAAAAAGGAAGTGTGGATACAACTCTCTTTTTAAAAAAATTTGGAAAGGATATACTCATTGTTCAAATTTATGTGAATGATATCATTTTTGGATCTTCAAATAAAAATTTTTGTGATGATTTTTCTAAAATAATGAGTAGTGAATTTGAAATGAGTCTAATGAGAGACTTAAATTACTTTCTAGGCTTTAGCATTAAGCAACTTGAGGAAGGTATATTTCTTAGCCAATCTAAATATGTTAAGGATATCCTCAAAAAATATGAAATGGATAATGCTAAACATGTTAGTACACCAATGAGTTCCTCAGTTCAGTTGGATAAGGACCTTACGGGAAAATCTGTTGATCAAAAGAAATTTAGAGGGATTATTGGATCTTTACTTTACTTGACTGCTAGCCGACCCAATATCATGTTTAGTGTTTGCTTGTGTGCTAGATTTCAATTAGATCCAAAGAATCACATTTAATAGCAGTAAAAAGAATTTTAATATATCTGTTAGGAACTCAGAACTTAGGAATTTGATATCCTAAGTTTAGCTCTTCATTTGAAATTATTGGTTATTCATATTCTGACTTTACAGGCTCTAGAGTGGATAGAAAAAGCACTTCTGGAACATGTCAATTCATTGGAAATTCATTAGTTTTATGGTCTAGTAGAAAACAAAATTCAGTGGTCCTATCTACTACAAAGCTGAATACATTGCCTTAAGAAGTTGTATGTCACAAGTACTTTGGTTAAAATAACAGTTGATTGATTTATGATTAACTATAGGCACTATACCAATTTATTGTGATAATACTAGTACTATCTGCATTTCTAAAAATCCTATTCAACATTCAAGAACCAAACACATTGATATAAGACATCATTTTATAAGAGATCATGTATCTAAGGGAGAAATTAAACTTACCCATGTTTCAATTGAAAATCTACTTGCAGATATTTTTACAAAACATTTAGCCTTTGGCACTTTCAGTACATTAAGATTAAGACTTGGAGTGATTGATTTAAATGCTTAGATAAAAATGTTTTCTGCAACATTGATATTTTTTTTGTTGTTTTGTGTTAATTGTGTTTTTTAGTTTGTTTATATGATATTTTTTTCTTAAAAAGTCTGTGTTTAAGTATTGTCTTATTTGTTTTTGTTTTGAGTGTGAAAATGTAAATTTGTGGTCATCATCATCCGGGACGAAATAGTTTCGTACGGGATGATTTGTGTAGTATGACAAACTATGGGATTTTGAACTGTTTTAAGAGGAGTTTTAATGTACTTTATCTGTACGATCGTTTTGGTCAAAAGCCTGTATGAAAGGATGCTTTGTAAGTTGTGTGCTTACAAAAAGACGTTTCTTTTTAGACTCATTCGTTCGTCCATATAAAATTTTTTCATACGGGACGAATGAAATTTTGTCTGGTATGAATAGTCATTTTTCCATAAATTGACGATAATTTTTTTACTAAACAATCACTTTCACACATCTCTTTCAAACCTTTCTTATCTTAAGATCTTTCAATGGCAAGTTCTAGTAAGAGTCAAAAGTTTTTGACTAAGGGTCCTCCAAAAAACTTGTCTGAAAATTTCCTTTCTAAAGCTAATGAAAAATCCTATGCTAGGTTTGTCTTTGCAAAAATTATGCCATCTAGAGTACTCTTGTAGGAACAATTAACTTTTAAGGTAATACATTTGTTTGCCTCTACTCATTTTGGTTTAATCCTCACTTTAGTACACTTCTACAACATAGAAACCTTTCATTATTTTTTGGCAAACATGTCGTTCAACTCCGACCATTTCGTCATCAATTCCTTTATTTTAAAAAAGAAAATTAAAATCACCAAGACTGACCTTGGTATCTTCCAAAACTTAAGGACTAAAGGATTAAGAGCACACACCTTAACCACCACAAATTTTGATTGGACTAAAGTTAATTGAGTGATTAGAGGAGTAAACATTAAGGATCATATGCCTAAAGTAGCAACTTTAGTTCGTGATGCCCGTATCATCCAGCATGTACTTAGAACTTCAATTATACATAAAGCTGGTGATAGAGTCAACATCACTCCTCTTTTTTTTACTGTTACCTACTTGATAATGACAAGACAACCTATAGATGAGGCCCAACTCCTAATTGACTACATTTATGATCTCTCTGAAATTGGTCATGTTGATCATAAAAGAAAGAAGAACATAGTCTTAGGACATCTGATTGCCTATATTTTGGAAAAGAAGTATGATCTGATTCATCCAATATAAGATTTTGAAGAACCACTCTACTACAACGATGCATCCTTTAGAGCTATCTTCAATAAGGAAGAGCCTAGAAAAACTAATGTTGTTATGAGTGAAATAGAAGATTAAGCTGAACCTTCATATGCTGCTGAACCAAATTATCAGGATTTGGTTCAAAGATTTGACAATTTAGAGGCTCATTTTGATCAAAGTTTTGATCAAATTAAAACTCATTTGCAGCATCAGGATATTCAGTACAATCAAGATATGGGATTTATGCGTGATCAGATAAATGACATAAATTCCAACATGCTTATGATAAGTAGTTACTTCAACTTCTTTGGTGCAGCGCCACCTCCTCCTCCACCAGATTAGGGTCCATCTGAATGATTGTTGTGTTTGTTATGTGTTTATGTGGTTTATGTGTTTGTTATTTTCTTTTAGATTGTTGTATTTCATTTGTCTTTAGATATGCTTTTATTGATATCTTGGACTAAATTGTAATATCTTCATTCGATATCAATATATGTTCCAATGCTTTATTGTTTAATTGTTTTAGAAATATGTGTTAGATTTTATGACATTCATTATTTTTTAATCTTAATAGTGCTTTAACATAAATTATAAATTAAAATTAATTTCATTAGAAAATCTAATTATTCTAAATTTAAGTGATGCTTATAACTTGATATTATTAGAATTTTCAATTTCATGTCTCTTATTTAGACTACATTATCTTTAATATTATTATTGTAATTTAGATATTTTCTTATTTTGTATTTATCTTTTCAAATAGTATTTATGCACTTAGAAAAATTTGAAATTTTAGATTATTGTTTTTGAAAAGAATTCAATTACTCTTGAAAATTGTACAAATGTACAAAAATCAAAAGAAATGCGCAAAAGTTTGCAATGAGAAAAAGATGCACAAAATAAGCTCAAAGTAAAAACATGCACAAAAATATGCCATAAAATTGAAAAAGATGCACAAAAATGTGCCAAAAAATTTGAAAAAGATGCGTAAAGCGCCACATGTGGTAGTTACTTCTTTCCAAACTCTTTTAATCTCCTAATTCAAATTGATCTTATGTTCATTTATAACTGACATTGAAATTTGAAATATAAAATTTTTTTATTCATCCTTAGTGCAATGATTTTCTTTATCTTAATGTCTAAATTGACTCATGCCTTTGATAAATTCTTTTTATTATCTATGTTATATCACTTCTTAAATTATATGAAATTCTATGATTTCTCTAATGTTTTAATTTTTTTTGCATACCTTATTTCAATCACTTTCAAGATTAAATTATCAAATGAATTTCATACTTCTGCTTACATTTTAAGACTTCTTTTCTTCTTCACTTTTTTTTGTTGTCAAAAAGAGGGAGAAATTATTTGTTTATTTTGTTTGTTTTATTTATTTTTTGATAGTCCTTTTATGTTTGTCATTATTATAGTTGTATGTTTCTTGGTTTGTATAAAATTTTTTTAAAAAATAAAAATTTTGAATTTATGCCTCCTTATTTTTCATGTATTCATCAATTCAAGGAGAGTTTAGGAGATTCTTAGAATTTAAAATTCTACAAATAATAATTGTTTTGCCATCATAAAAAAGGAGGAGATTGTTAAGAGAGTTTCTATTTGCATGTTTTACATCCTTGCAACTTGTATTATTTTGATGATTACAAATATTATTGTTTTATGTATAGATATCTCCTAACACTTTTTGGAAGATTTATTTTTGCTCTAGTGTGTACTAATATTTCAGGAAAATCAACTCCAAACTATGAAGACTTCAAATCAAATTCAACATCCAATCATTTGTAAATTAAAAGCTTTAAAAATATTTTTGAATTGAGAGGGAGTGATTGTAATTGAGTGAATATTCACAACATATACATATGGGGGAATAACTTTTGTGAACTGATCGCACGGGACGAACGTAGTTCGTACGGGACGATCATGTCAATTAACCCTCAGAAGAGCAATAAATCGAACAGGTAGTGAGAAAAAATTTTCTAAGTCCAAATCGTCCACGACGAATTTAATATTCGTCCCGGGACGAACGCCTCTGGATTCTCATGTTGCATTATTAGTCCAGACAAAATTTACCATTCATCTCTAGACAAAACTCTCTGCTTAAAATCATACAGGATGAAATTAAACCTTCTTCTCTGGATGAAACTCTCTGTATAAAATCATCCATGATGAAACTTATTTGTCCCAGAACGAATCGAACCGACTTATCACATTTGGTTAGGTCCTGCAGGGATTTGGAAACCAACCTATGGAATAACTATTTAGTACCGGATGAATCTAGTTCATACAAGATGATGATCGTGTACGAATAAAGTTCAGACCAATATACTTTAGGATAGTTTCTGACACTTTAAGTAAAATCGTTCGGGACGATCCACGATCGTACGGGACGATCCACTGCGTACAAAATTGAAAATTTGAAGTTTTAGGGCAGTTTTTTTTGTCTTTCCTATATATAGTCCAAATTAGACTGCCACCAAATCTTTTTGGTCATTGATCTTCATGCCTATTGAAAGAAGACTCAAGGAGAGAGTGAGAGAGAGCATTCAAAGAAGGATTTCTTCCACAGGAGCGTAAAGGCTTTACTTGGTGTTCAAAGGTAAGATTTCCTACTGTTAAATTGAGATTACTTCACTCTTTTCTTTCTTCCCTCTAGATTTCTTATGAGGAGATCAGTCAAGGAGATCAGGTTCTCTGCCCACACTAGGAGAGTGTTAAAGGACGAAGGGTTTTCTGCCCACACTAGGAGAGTTTGAAAGGACAAAGGGTTCTCTGCCCAAACTAGGAGAGTGTGAAAGGATGAAGGATTCTCTACCCACACTAGAAGAGTATAAAAGGACGATGGTTCTCTGCCAACACTGGGGATAGTGTAAAAGGATGACGGTTCTTTGCCGCACCGGGTACTGGTGGAAAGAGTGTTTGTAAAGGCTTCTCCGCCTTGCTGTGGGTGCAAAAGGAGAGACACTATTGGTATTAGTGCAATACTCAGAGGGTGCCTCTGGGGAGTGGATGTTGGTTTGATTTAGACTGAACTACTATAAATCTTGTGTCGTTTATTTTTACTTTTTTATTTTCTGCATTTTACTGTTTAAAAAGTTGTAGTTGAAAAACTTTTTTATAACAATTCACTAAAGTTATTTTCGGTTCAACTCATCCAAAAGAGGGATAATTTTTAACTACCAATTCACCCCCCCCCCCCTCTTGCTAGCCGTGGGACATTAACATAGGTTTAACAACCTATTCACTAGACTCAATAGCTAGAGCCATATTGGCTGAATATTCACTTCTTAAATATTTTTGGGTTGAAGTGGTTAGTACTGTATGTTATATTCTGAATAGGGTGAACATAAAGTTTAAATTAAATAAAATATCCTATGAGCATCTTATGGGGAGAACACATAATTTGCCACATTTATAAGTTTTTGGATGTAAGGTGTTCATACATAATAATGGAAAATCATTTTTAGAAAAATTTAATCTAAAATCAGATGAAAAAATTTTTCTTGGATACTCTAGTGTTGAAAAATTATATAGAGCATTTAAGAAAATAACTTTGGTAGTTGAGGAGATCACACATATTGTATTTGATGAATCTAAAATTTTAGAAAAGCTAAATTTAGAAGAGGATGATATACAAAATAATGAAATTTTCTAAAAAAAGTCAATCATTATACATTTATTTCAATAATAGAACCCATAAGTATAAATCAAGTACTTTCGAATAAATTTTGGATTTTGGCAATGCAAGAAGAATTAAATAAATTTGTAAGGAATGATGTTTAAGAATTGATTGCAAGGCCAAATGATCAAAGTGTAGTTAGAACTAAGTGAGTATTTAAAAAAAAAGAATGACTTGGGAGTTGTTGTTAGAAATAAGGCTAGATTGGTGGTTAATGGGTATAATCAAATTAAAAAGATTAATTTTGAGGAGACTTTTACCCCTATAGCAAGATTTGAGGCAATTAGGATTTTGTTAGCATTTGCCTGTTTTAAAGAATTTAAATTATATTAAATGGATGTTAAAATTGTCTTTTTGAATAGGGTGATTCAAGATGATGTTTATGTTGAATAACTTTCAGGTTCTGAATATTCAAAATTACCTAATAATATGCTTAAATTAAAAAAAGGCATTATACGAATTGAAACATATACATAGGGTTTGGTATGAGAGGTTAAGCACTTTCCTATTAGAGAGATCTTTTGAAAAAATAAGTGCGGATATCATTCTCTTTTTTAATAAATTAGGAGATGATATACTTATTATTCAGATTTATGCAAATTGAAGAGAAAATATTTCTTAGTTAGTCAAAGTATGAAGTATAAAATGGATAATGTTAAACTAGTTAGTACACCTATTAGTTCCTAAGTTCAATTGGATAAGGACCTAAAGGAAATTTTTGTTAATCAAAAGAAATTTAGATGAATTATTAGATCTTTGCTTTATTTAACTACTAGTAGACCCAATATTATATTTAGTGTTTGTTTGTGTGCTAAATTTCAATCAGATCGACAAAAATTACATTTGACATCAATAAAAAGAATTTTAAGATATCTCTTGGGAACTCATAACTTAGGAATTTGATATCCTAAGTATAACTCTTCATTTAAAATTATTGAATATTCAGATTCAAATTTTACAGGTTGTATGGTTGATCGAAAGAGTACATTTGAAATTTGTCAATTTATAGCAAATTCTTTAGTTTCTTCGTCCAATAGAAAATAAAATTTCATAGCCATATCTACTATTGAAGCTGAATATATTACCCTAAAAAGTTGTGTGGCTCAAGTTCTTTAGTTGAAATAATAGTTTATTGATTTAGGATTTACAATAGGCATAATTCTAATTTATTATGATAACACTTGTGCCATTTGCATTTAAAATAATCTTATTCAACATTATAGAACCAAACATATATACATACAACATCATTTTATTAGGGATCATGTATCCAAAGGAAAAATTAAATTGAATAATGTTTCAATGAAAAATCAACTTGCAGATATTTTTACAAAACCACTAGCCTTTGATACTTTTAGCACATTAAGAATAAGGTTATGTGTGATTGATCTTATGGTTAGATAAACTATTATGCAAAATTTATATATTTCTTATGTTTAATATGTATTCTTATTTGTAGATGTTTTTGTTTGTGTGTTTTTTATTTTTATTTTTGTTTTTTGTTTTGGACATGTTTTATTTATCAAAAAATATTTTTTGGTTTTCATGTTGAATTTTCTAAGTGTTTAAATCATACTGTACAAAATTATTTTTGTACCGTATGAATTCTGTAGCATGTCAATCATTATTTTGGAGTGAATATATAAAGTTTTGATTTTTTTTTGACATAGATAATTATGTACGATACTGCTATCATCCCGTACTATCTATATACATTCGTTTGTATGTATGTATATGATTATCTGGATAGAATCAATTATTATAACTGATCATTTGTATGAACTAAAAATTTGTTGGTATAACCCACGAGCCATTTTCTGTGCGGGATGAACCTAACTATCATTAAAATAATCTCAAATAAATGATCAACCCAGACGAACACATGTTCATCTGTATGATCGCATTATTAAAAGTTTGTATGAAAGGATGCCTCGTAAATTATGTGTTTACAAAAAGTCATTCGATTTTGGACGTTATCGTTTGTCCATATGAAAATTATTTTGTCCCATACGATCTCAAGATCGTACGTATGAATTCAATTTCATACTGTATGAAGGGTCATTTTTCTTTAAATAGGAGGGCTTTAGAATTCATTTTCATTCACTTAAACATACTCCTTGAATTCTTCTCAACCTAGGAATGGCAAGTTCTAGCAAGCGTGGTAGAGTTTCTAAGGGTTCGTCTTCTAGGGGTGGGGACAAAAACTTTCTATCTAGAGACAATGAGAATTCCTTTTACAGGCACATAAATGCAAAAATCACTCCCTCAAGACTATTTGATTCAAGATGATATCCACTTTCAAGTTATACCTCTATTTGCTTCAACCAAATTCTCCTTTATTTTGACATTGATCCATGCTTATTATAGGGAGACCTTTTATTATTTTTTAGCTAATATGAGGTTTAGCGAGGATGAGAGTAAGAAAACTTCATTTGTTAAAAAGCAATGGATAGAAATAACCAAGGAAGATATAGGAAACTTTCTCCACTTAAGGACTCGAGGGACTATAGCATATACTTTAACTTCCAAATATGACTATGATTGGTCTAAAATAAATAAGATTCTTAGAGGTGTCACTCAAGTTTATCATTTGGCTAGAGTATACACTTTGAATCAAAATGCAAGGGTCATCCAGCATGTTCTTAGAACTTTAATCATTCCTAAGGCTGGTGATCGCATAAACATTGCTCCTCTTATATCCACAATTACTTATTTGATCATGACTGCATAACCAATTGATGAAGCCCAATTGATTTTAGATTACATTCATAATCTTTCTGAAATTGGGTTTCCTTCTCATAAGAGGAAGAAAAATATTGCTATAGGATATTTAGTGACCTATATTTTGGAAAAGAAATACAACATAATTCATCCTGATCCTCCCACTAAAATTCCAATATTCTTCACTGATGCCTTTTTTGATCTCTTTTTGGGAAGAATGAGAATTCAAGTGAAGATACTAAGGGAGAAGGGGGAGCACCTGCACTTGCTCAGGGACCTAACTTTTAGGAGATGGTCTAGCGATTTGATCGATTGGAGAGTCATTTTGATCAAATTTAGACTCACTTAAACCAGCAGGATGCACAGTACTAGCAAGATATGGATTGTATTTGAGATCAGTTTAACTCGGTGAATACTAATGTAGCTATAATGAATAGCTATTTCTCAGTCTTCAAACAGTCTCCTCCTACAGACTAGGGTCCTTTAGAGTTTTAGATGTACTTTTTGTAGTTGTCTTTGCCAATCTTTTCCTAATATGATAATGATGTGATGATTTCAATGTTTTTTTTTTCTTTTTGTTGTACTTATTTTTATTTAAGATTGTGTTGATGTTATGATGATTGATATCAATAGTCTTAATATATCCGATCTTTATTTGATATCAATAAAAAATGTCTTGTTTTGATTAGTTATTTTTATTTCTTATTTGAAATGTGAGATTGCCTATATGAAAATCCTATTTTTAATTGATCTAAAAAGTGTTATAAATTAACTTGCATTACAAATTTAATTTCATTATGAAATCTAATTTTTCAAAAATTTAATTTAACTTATAACTCGATCAAGTTAAGGATATCAATCTCATGTTCTTTTTAGGCAAATATAATTTAAATATTATTATTATAATTTTGATGTCTTATTATTTTTTATTTCTCTTTTCAATAATTATCTTTATAATTAGAGAAATTTGATTTTTTAGATTATTGATTTTGAAAATACGAATATGTATATATATATATATATATATATATATATATATATATATATATATATATATATATATATATATATATAAGAAATGTACAATGTGTACAAAAATTGAAAGAATGCATAATTGTTCATAAAATAAAAAGAGGCACAACATTAGCCCAAATATAAAAAGATGCATAAAGTGTGCTACAAATATTTGAAATGATGCACAATGTCGCCAATTGAATATGTCTTTTTCTATCGTTTAATCTTTTTTTCAAATCAATTCAATTTTTAATTATATTTTATTTTAAAAATTTAAATTAACTAATCTTCATTTCGTCACTTTTAAAATAATTCTCCTTATCTAATTATCTAGAATGCTTCATGACATTGATCAAAATTTCTTATCTAAGTTGTTCTTTAATTTAAATTTTTTGAATCTTTCTTTTTCATCTAATGGTAATTAACTTTGTTATTGCAATTCTATTTCAATCTCTTTCAAGATCAATTATTATTGTTTCTCATATGATATCTTTAATTTCAACCTTCTTTTTTCCTTTTTGTTATTGTCAAAAGGGGGAGTAATATTATTTTTGTGTTGTTTTATTTATTTTTGTTTTGTTTTGTGTTTGTGTTTGTATTTTTTGTTTTTGTTATATTTTATATGTTTTAAAAATAAAAAAGGAGAGTTTTTTGTGTTCTTCATAAAATTTCTCAATATTCACATATTTATTCTTTTAGGGGGAGCTAAAGAGAAATTTAGATTATGCAAGTTCACTCAAAATAATAATTGTTTTGCCATCTAAAAAAAAGAAGATTGTTGAGATAGTTGCAACCTAGTTTTTTTATTGTTAATATTCTTGAAACATTTTTGTTTTTGATGATTTTAAATATTATTGTTTTTAATTATAATTTCTCCTAGCATATTTTAGATGTATTATTTTGTTATTTGTGTGTACTAACATTTCAGGGAAATCATACTCCATATAATTGAAGACTTCAAATCAGATCAATTTAGGATTTATTGTAAATGAAGTTTGTATTTTTCATTTTATTGAATCTGATAGAGTGTAATTATAGTTGAATAACTGTGCACACTCACATTGGGGTAGTGTTTCAAATTTATAATTTTTTAACTGATCGTACTGTACGAAGTCATTTTCTACGGGACGATTTGTTCAATTATTTTCCCCTACAAGCAGTAAAATAAATAGAAGGTAGAAAATTTTTCTAAGTATGGATCATACTGTACAATATCCCATTAGTACATATGCCATCCAGTAAATGAGTTGGATGATAAACTTGAAATTTTTCTGAATGGATCATAATGTACAATGTCATCTTCGTACAGACACCATTATGAGTACAAAAATATGGGGTCTCTCTTCATCCTAACGAAGATGAAAAATTTTCTAACAGTTCGTACAACACAAAATTGGTTCGTTCTGGATGATCATCATGTATGAAGTCATTTCATACAGATTCACAACATGTTCTTACGCAATAATTTTTGAACTGTTCGTACGTATGAATATACGATTGTACTGTATGATTGCACATGCTAAAAATGGAAATTTTCAATTTTTGGAAATTTTTTCATGTCTTACATATAAAAAGTCCTTTAAAACTGACGTGTGAAGAGTTCTTCTTTGTGATTTTTAAAGAGCAAGTGAAAGATTGCATTTGCGATTGTGTTTGAAAGAGTTTTCTTGCAAGAAAAGTATAAATGGTTCACAAGGTTACTTAAAGGTAAGGATCTCTTTGTGTTTTTGGTTGCAATTCTTGTTTACTTCTTTCCAATTATTCAAGGAAAGATCTTTGAAGTAAGATGACAATACTCTACCGACACTTATAGGGTGTGAATAGACAATGGTACTATGCCAACATTTAGTGTAGAGAGAGTTGCTATTTGCATGTTTTACATTCTTGCAACTTGTGTTATTTTGATGATTTTAAATATTATTGTTTTATATATCTCCTAACATTTTTTGGAAGATTTGTTTTTGCTCTAGTGTGTACTAACATTTCAGAAAAATTAACTCCAAGCGATGAAGACTTCAAATTATTCATTTGTAAATTACAAGTTTAGAAATGAGATGGAGTGATTGTAATTGAGTAAAAAATCACAACACACACTCTTGGGGGGACAATTTTTGTGAATTGATCGTACGGGACGAACCTTGTTCGTACGGGACGATCATGTCAATTAACCCTCAGAAGAGCAATGGATCGAACAGGCGGGTAGAAAATTTTCTAAGTCCTAATAGTCCAGGATGAATTTAATATTCATCCTGGGACGAACGTCTCTCGATTCTCTCCTTGCACTATTCATCCCGACAAAAAATATGGTTCGTACCGGGATGAAACTCTCTGTATGAGATCGTACAGGATGAAATAAATTTTCATCCCTGGACAAAACTCTATATATGAGATCATACAGGATGAAATAAATTTTCATCCCTGGACGAAACTCTATGTATAAAATCATCCCAGGATGAAACATGTTCGTCCCAGGATGAACTGAACCGACTTACCTCAGTTGGTTACGTCCTGTAGAATTTTGGGAATCGATCTATGTAATAACCGTTTCGTACCGAACGAACATAGTTTGTACGGGACGATGAGCGTGTACGAATATAGTTCGTACCAAAATACATTAGGATTATTTCTGACACTTTAAGTAAAATCGTCCGGGATTATCCACTAGCGTACGGGACGATCCACTGCGTACATAATTAAAAACTTGTAGTTTTTGGGCAGTTTTTCTTATCTTTTGTATATATAGTTCAAATTAGACTACCACCAAATCTTTTTGCTTATTGATCTTCATGCCTATTGGAAGAAGAGTAAAGGAGAGAGTGAGAGAAAGCATTCAAAGAAGGATTTCTACCACTGGAGCATGAAGGCTTTGCATAGTGTTCAAAGGTAAGATTTCCTACATATGATTTGAGATTACTTAACTCTTTTTCTTTCTTCCTTCTAGATTTCTTGGGAAGAGATCTGTCAAGGAGATCCAGTTCTCTACCGATACTTGGAAAGTGTTAAAGGATGAAGGATTCTCTGCCCACACCAGGAGAGTGTGAAAAGATGAAGGGTTCTCTGCCCACACTAGGAGAGTGTGAAAGGACGAAGGGTTCTCTTCCCACACTAGAAGAGTATAAAAAGAAGAAGATTCTCTACCAACACTAGGAAAAGTGTAAAAGGATGACGGTTCTCTGCCAACATTAGGGAAAGTGTAAAAGGATGATGGTTCTGTGCCACACCAGGTAGTGGTGAAAAGAGTATTTGTAAAGGCTTCTCCGCCTTGCTGTGGGTGCAAAAGTAGAGACATTATTGGTATTATGCAATATTCAGAGGGTGCCTCTAGGGAGTGGATGTAGGTCTGGCTTAGACCAAACCACTATAAATCATGTATCTTTTTATTTTACTGCTTTTTATTTTTTGCATTTAATTTTGTGTTTTAAAAATTGTGGTTGAAAAACTTTTTATAAAAATTCATTAAAGTTTAATTTCAGTTCAATTTATCAAAAGAGGGAAAATTTTTAAATTCTAATTCACCCCCCCTCTTGGTAGATTTGGGACATTAACTTAGGTTTAACAACCTATTTACTAGACTCAACAAGTGATATCAGTTCTTTGTTTTAAAATCATAAGTTTAAACTACTTTTTGATTAACATAGATGGCTACATTTGGAAACCAAAATACACCTGAGGGTTACTCTATTACTAGACCTCCACTGTTTGATAATATACCTTTTGATTTTTGGAAAACACGCATGTCTACTTTCTTACAGTCACTTGATTATCGTATATGGATCTTAGTCCAGGAAGGTTATACAAAACCAACTAGATTAGTTGATGGAGTTAGGGTAGAAACACCTTTTGCAGATTGGACTATAGAAGAATGTGACTTAGCTCAACTAAATGCTAAATATTTAAATAGCTTTTTTGTGCTTTAAAATTTGAAGACTACATGCGGGTTTCCACTTTTAAAAGTGGAAAGGACATATGTGATAGACTTTGTATAACTTATGAGGGGATTAATGAGGTTAAGCAATCAAAACTTAATATCTTGTTACATGATTATGAATTATTTTGCATGAAACCAAATGAATCCATTTCTGATATGTACACAAGATTTACATAAATTGTCACCTCTTTGCATGCACTAGGAAGGGAACTAACGAATGCTGAAATGGTTAATAAGATTCTTCATTGTTTATCTACTTCTTATGATGCTAAAATTACTGCAATTACAGAGTTTAAAGATCTAAACATTTATTCTATTGATAATCTTCTTGGTTCACTCATTGCTTACGAGCAAGGGGTTAGTCAAAGAAAGATTGATGCCGGTGAACCACGAAAAGAGAAGAATATAGCACTAAGTGGAAGAGTCTGAGAGTGAACACTCACAACCAGAGGATGAAGATGATATTGCATTGATGACTAGACAATTCAAAAGCTTTCTGAAAAAGAAAGCAGAAGAGACTCCAGTAATGGAATAGAGGTAAATTTAACAGAATTGGAAAGGTTTTTAATGAAGTGATTTATTATGAATGCAGGAAACCAGGTCATATCAAGACTGGTTGTCCAAAACTTAAAGCCACTCATAGTAAGGAAAAGTTAGAGGAGAAACCAACTAGAAAGAACGGCAATAAGAAGTTTCAAAGAGCTTTTTTGGCGGACTCAGCTTCAGATTCATCAGAGACTGAAAAAGAAGAAGAAGTCACAAATCATTACTTGATGGCAGATAGTTTTGATCAGTCAGATCAAGAAGAGATATGTGACTTAAGTTATGATAAATTATTTGAAGTTTCTGAACACATGCATGATGCATATAGAAAAATGAAAAAGATGCATGCTAGTGTAAATTTAGAATTAGAAGAACTTAAGAAAGATCATGAAATCCTTAGGAAAGATCATGCTTTAATAGATGAAAACCACATGAAATTACTTAATGAATACGATGATCTGAATAAAAATCATAAGATATTAAAATCATCCTATGGTGATCTTGAAAAAGAATTTAAAAAATTTAAGGATGAATCAGAGAGCAAAACATATCGAATCAATTATATAAATCGAATCTTGGAAGATATGAATTTATTTTATAAGTTTAAAATAAAAGCTCTCGAGGATAATAGGATACCCCCCAAACTTGAAGATTTTATAAATCCTAAATTTTATCCTAAATATATTGAATCTCTTAGAAGACAAACAAATGGTAGAAGACTTAAGAATACTTTTCCTAATGTCAAATGTAATAATTATGGATTATTTGGATATATAACACATACCTGTACTTTAAAGATGAAATCTGATTTGGTGTAGAGACATAAGATACATAAACCTAGACATATCATACATGCATCTGATTATAAATTGCTAAAAGGAGAACCCAAACTTGTTTGGGTTCCCAGGTCTAACATTTGATATTTTTGCAGGGTCTCTCTCACACAAGACCTCGTGGGAGCATATGGTACCTGGACAGCGGATGTTCAAAACATATGACTGGAGATACTTCTTAATTCATAATGCTGGAAGCTAGGAGTGGAGGCAAGGTAACACTTGGAGATAACACCACAAAGAAGGTGGTTGGATCAGGTATGATTGGAAACTTGAAAAAAAATTTTATTGACAATGTGTTGTTGGTTAAAGGATTAAAGCATAATTTGTTAAGTATAAGTCAGCTATGTGATAAGGGTTATAGTATAAAATTTTTACCTACTAGCTGCATATTAAGCATAAATGGTAAAGATGCGTTGAATGGAAAAAGAGTAAATAATGTTTATATTCTAGATTTAAATTGCATTCATACTCCTATTGCCTTTTGTTTAAAAACTGTTTCTGATGAGTCATGACTTTGGCATAGGAGTCTTTGTCATTCTAGCTTCAAAAACCTTAGAAAGATTACCCAAAAGAATTTAGTGAGACTTTAATAAGGACCACCTTTGTGATGCATGTCAATTAGGTAAGCAAGTGAAGTCCTCTTTTTAGTCCAATAAGGATCTTAGAACTAGTAAACCTTTGGAAATCTTACACATGGATCTTTTTGGACCAGTTGGAACTGTAAGTCTAGGAGGGAAGGTATACAGATTTGTTATAGTAGATGATTAGACAAGATCCACTTGGGTTAAATTTCTATTTCATAAGAGTGAATCATTTGAGGAATTTAAAAATTTTTTGACTTGGATTCAAAGGAAATTAGGGTGTGAAATTATTTCTATACAAAGTGATCATGGAGGAGAATTTAAGAATGAGAGATTTGAAAATTTTTGTAAAGAGAAAGGAATTGATCGTAATTTTTCTGCACCTAAAACCTCCCAGCAAAATGGGATAGTTAAAAGAAAAAACAGAACATTAATAGAAGCCACCCGAGCATTGTTGACATAATACTCACTTCCTAGATATATTTGGGCTGAGGCGGTTAGCACTGCATGTTATGTTTTGAATAGGGTGAATGTGAGATCCAATTTAAATAAAACATCCTATGAATTGCTAAAAGGGAGAACACCTAATTTGTAACATTTGCATGTTTTTGGTTGCAAGGTGTTTATTCATAATAATGGAAAATATGTCTTAGGAAAATTTGATCTAAAATCAGATAAAGGAATTTTTGTTGGATATTCAAGTGTTGGAAAATCTTATAGAGAATTCAATAAAAGAACTTTGGTCATTGAAGAACTCACGCATGTTGTATTTGATGAATCTGGAAATTTGGAAGAGCCAAATGTTATTGAAGATGAGATTGAGGATAATTCCTAAAAGATTGATAGAATAAACTTGAAAGAAAATGTGGAAGAGAATTTGGAGATAGAAAACCCTTTGCCTAGAGATTTGAGATATTCTAAAAACCACCCAAGCGAATTGATTATAGGTGAACCTAGTGAGGGTGTTAGAACTAGGCGTGGATTAAACAAAGAAGTCAATCATTCAGCCTTTATTTCAACTATAGAACCCACTAATATTGATCAAACACATTCTGATGAATTTTGGATATTGGTCATGCTTGAAGAGTTGAATCAATTTGTAAGAAATAAAGTTGGGAATTAACTTTAAGGCCAAAAGATCAAAGCATAGTTGGAACTAAGTGGGTATTCAAAAATAAAATGAATGACTTAGGAGTAGTCATTAGAAATAAGGCTAGATTAGTTGCTAAGGGGTATAATCAGATTGAAGGAATTGATTTTGAGGAGACTTTTGCCCCTGTAGCTAGACTTGAAGCAATTAGGGTTTTGTTAGCCTCTGCTTGTTTTAAGGGTTTCAAATTATTTCAAATGGATGTGAAAAGTGTCTTTTTAAATGCGGTAATTGAAGAGGATATTTTTGTAGAATAACCTCCAGGTTTTAAAAATTCTAAATACCCAAATCATATTTTTAAATTGAAAAAGGCATTATATGGATTAAAGTAGGCACCTAGGGCTTGATATGAGAGGTTAAGCACCTTCCTACTTGAAAGATCTTTTGAAAAAGGAATTGTGGATATAACTCTCTTTTTAAAGAAATTTGGAAATGATATACTCATTGTTCAAATTTATGTGGATGATATCATTTTTGGATCTTCAAATAAAAATCTTTGTGATAATTTTTCTAAAATAATGAGTAGTGAATTTGAGATGAGTCTAATGGGAGACTTAAATTACTTTCTAGGCTTTAGCTTTAAGCAACTTGAGGAAGGTACATTTCTTAGTCAAACTAAATATGTTAAGGACATCCTCAAAAAATATGAAATGGACAATGCTAAACCTGTTAGTACACCAATGAGTTCCTCAGTTCAGTTGGATAAGGACCTTAAGAGAAAATCTGTTGATCAAAAGAAATTTAGAGGGATTATTGGATCTTTACTTTACTTGACTGCTAGCAGACTAGATATCATGTTTAGTATTTGCTTGTGTGCTAGATTTCAATCTGATATAAAAGAATCACATTTGACAGTAGTGAAAAGGATTTTAAGATACTTACTAGGAACACAGAACTTTGGAATTTGGTATCCAAAGTTTAGCTCTTCATTTGAAATTATTGGTTATTCAGACTCTGATTTTGCAGGATGTAGGGTGGATAGGAAAAATACTTATGGAACATGTCAATTCATTGGAAATTCATTAGTTTTATGGTCCAGTAGACAACAAAATTCAGTGGCTCTATCTACTGCAGAAGCAGAATACATTGCACTAGGAAGTTGTGTGGCATAAGTACTTTGGTTAAAATAACAGTTGATTGATTTAGGATTAACTATAGTCACTATACCAATTTATTGTGATAATACTAGTGTTATTTGCATTTCAAAAAATCCTATTCAACAAAAAGAACCAAATATATTGACATAAGGCATCATTTCATAAGGGATCATGTATCCAAGGGAGAAATTGAACTTAACCATGTTTCAACAGAAAATCAACTTGCAGACATTTTTACAAAACCTTTAGCCTTTGATACTTTCAGTACATTAAGAACTAGGCTAGGAGTGATTGATTTAAATGCTTAGATAGAAATGTTTTTATGCAAAATTGTTATTTTGTTTTTGTTTTTGTGTTCATTGTATTTTTATTTTGTTTTATTTTATTTTGTTGTTTTGTTTATTTTTGGTGTGTATTTAAGTTTGTCTTGTTTATTTTTATTCGTTTTTATTTTGAGTGTGAAAATAAAAATTTGTGGTCATCATCGTCTGGGACGAAAATTTTTCGTACGGGACGATGTGTGTAAAATGACAAACTACGTGATTTCGAACTGTCTTAAGAGCAGTTTTTAATGTAGCTCATATGTATGATCGTCACGATCATCCGGGATGAAATATTTTTCAAACGATGGGATGATTGAATGCAGCAGTTGAATGGATAAGACAGTTTTTATTACGAACTTCGTCCATACGAACCTTTGGTTCATCTAGACGAACACATGTAGGTTCATGGTGGGGGACGATTTTCAACTGCCATTAAAACGAGTTAAATTTCTAATCGTCCGTACAAACACATGTTCGTCTGTACGATCATCTTGGTTAAAAGCCTGTACGAAAGGACGCTTTGAAAATTGTGTGTTTACAAAAAGTCGTTATTTTTTAAACTCATTCATTCGTCCATACGAAATATTTTTGTACGGGACGAATCAAATTCGTACAGGACGAACAAAAATTTTGCCTGGTACGAACAGTCATTCTTCTTTAAATTAACGGCAGTTTTTACTGAACAGTCACTTTTACACATCTCTTTCAAACCTTTCCACTCTTTAAATCTCTCAATGGAAAGTTCTAGCAAGCGCCAAAAGACCTTGGCTAAGGGTCCTCCAAGAAATACACCTGAAAACTTTCTTTCTAGAGCCAATGAAGAATCATTTGCTAGGTTTTTCTCTGTAAAAATCACCCCATCTAGAGTTCTCCTACAGGATCAATTAACCTTTAAGGTAATGCACTTATTTGCCTCTACCCAATTTGGTTTAATCCTTTCTATTTAGTGCACTTCTATAATAGAGAAACCTTTCACTATTTCTTGGCAAACATGTCATTCAACTCCGACCATTCTGTCATCAGTTCTTTTATTTTCAAAAAGAAAGTTGAAATCACCAAGGATGAACTTTGGTATATTTCTAAACTTAAGGACTGAAGGCTTAAGAGCACATACCTTAACCACCACAAATTTTTATTGGACTGAAGTTAATCATGTGATTAGAGGAATAAGAGTTAAGGATCATTTGCCTAAAGTATCAACTTTATCGTGTGAAGCCCGTATCATCCAGCACGTACTAAAAACTTCCATTATACCTAAAGCTGGTGATAGAGTCAACATCATCCATCTTCTTTCTACTGTTACCATACATGATTATAACAAGACAACCCATAGATGAGGCCCAACTCCTAATAGAATACATTATGGTCTCTCTAAAATTGGCCATGTTGATCATAAAAGAAAGAAAAACATAGCCTTAGGACATCTAATTACTTATATTTTGGAAAAGAAGTATGATTTAATTCATCCAGAACAAGACTTTGAAGAACCTCTCTACTACAACGACGCATCGTTAGGGCAATCTTCAATAAGGATGAGCCCAGCAAACTCATGTAGTTCTAAGTGAAACAGAAGAAGAAGCTAGACCTTCACATGCTGCTGGACCAAATTATCAGGATTTGGTTCAAAGATTTGAAAATTTAGAGACTCATCTTGATCAAAGGTTTGATCAAATTGAAACTCATTTGCAGCAGCAAGACATTCAGCACAATCAGGATATGGGATTTATGCGTGATCAGATAAATGCTATTAATTCCAACATGTTTATGATGAGTAGTTACTTCAACTTCTTTGGTGCAGCACCACCTCCTTCCTCCTCCAGATCAGGGTCCATCTGAATGATTTGTTTAGTGTTTGTTCTGTGTTTCGTTGTAGTTTATGTGTTAGTGATTTCCTTTAGTTTGTTGTTTTTTCTTTGTTTTAGTTGTGTTACTATTGATATCTTGAACTTCAAGTTGTAATAGCTTCATCCGATATCAATATATGTTTCAATGTTTTGTTATTTAATGTTTTAGAATTGTATGTTAGACTTTATGACATTCATTTTTTTTAATCTTAATAGTGCTTAATTTAATTTTTAAATTAAAATTAATTTTATTAGAAAATATAATTTTTCTAAATTTAAGAGATACTTATAACTTGATATTATTAAAATTTTCAATTCAATGTCTCTTATTTAGACTACATTATCTTTAATATTATTATTGAAACAAGATGTTTTCTTATTTTGTATTTCTCTTTTCAATTAATATTTATGCACTTAGAAAAATTTGAAATTTTAGATTATTGATTTTGGAAAGAATTCAATTACTCTTGAAAATTGTACAAATGTACAAAAATCAAAAGGAATGTGCAAAAATTTGCAATGACAAAAAGAGGCACAAAATAAGCCCAAAGTAAAAACGATGCACAAAAATGTGTCATAAAAATTGAAAAAGATGCGCAAAGCGCCACATGTGGTAATTACTTCTTTCCAGATTCTTTTAATCCCTTAATTCAAATTAATCTAATATTCATTTATAATTCATATTGAAATTTGAAATATAAAATTTTTTATTCATCCTTAGTGTAATGATTCTCTTTATCTTCATGTCTAAATTGACACATGCCTTTGATAAATTTTTTATTCTCTATGTTATATCACTTCTTAAATTATATAAAATCTTATGTTTTTCTAATGTATTGATTTTATTTGCATATCTTATTTCAATCACTTTCAAAGATTAAAATATCAAATGAATTTTATACTTATGCTAACATTTCTATCCTTCTTTTCTTCTTTCATTTTTGATGTTGTCAAAAAGGGGGAGAAATTGTTTATTGTGTATGTTTTCGTATGTGTGTTTGATTTTCGTATGTGTATTTGATTATTTTTTTATTTTGTTTTGTCTTTTGTGTTGTTTTGTGTTGTATAAAATTTTTAGAAAAATAATTTTTTTTAATTCAAATACCTACTTATTTTCATGAGTTCATCATTTCAGGGGGAGTTTAGAAGATTCTTAGAATTTGAAATATTACAAACAATAATTGTTTTGCCATCATCAAAAAGTGTGAGATTGTAGAGAGAGTTGCTATTTGCATGTTTTACATTCTTGCAACTTGTGTTATATTGATGATTTCAAATATTATTATTTTATATATCTCTTAACACTTTTGAAAGATTTGTTTTTGCTCTAGTGTGTACTAACATTTCAGGAAAATCAACTCCAAGCGATGAAGACTTCAAATTATTCATTTGTAAATTGCAAGTTTTGAAATGAGAGGGAGTGATTGTAATTGAGTGAAAAATCACAACACACACTCTTGGGGGACAATTTTTGTGAACTGATTGTACGGGACGAACCTTGTTCGTACGGGACGATCATGTCAATTAACCCTCAAAAGAGCAATGGATCGAATAGGCGGGTAGAAAAGTTTCTAAGTCCTAATCGTCCAGGATGAATTTAATATTTGTCTAGGGACGAACATCTCTGGATTCTCACCTTGCACTATTAGTCCAGATAAAAAATATGGTTCGTACCGGGACGAAACTCTCTGTATGAGATCGTACAGGACAAAATAAATTTTCATCCCTAGACAAAACTCTCTGTATGAGATCGTACAGGACGAAATAAATTTTCTTCCCTAGACGAAACCTCTCTGTATAAAATCGTCCCAGGATAAAACATGTTCGTCCCAGGATGAATTGAACCGACTTACCTCAGTTGGTTATGTCATGTAGAATTTTGGGAACCGACCTATGTAATAACCGTTTCGTACCGGACGAACATAGTTCGTACAGGACGATGAGAGTGTACAAACATAGTTCATACCAAAATACATTAGGATCGTTTCCGACACTTTAAGTGAAATCGTCCGGGATGATCCTACTATCGTACGGGATGATCCACTGCGTATACAAAATTAAAAACTTATAGTTTTTGGGCAGTTTTTCTTGTCTTTTGTATATATAGTTTAAATTAGACTGCCACCAAATCTTTTTCTCATTGATCTTCGTGCCTATTGGAAGAAGAGTAAAGGAGAGAGTGAGAGAAAGCATTCAAAGAAGGATTTCTACCACTGGAGCATGAAGGCTTTGCATGATGTTCAATGATAAGATTTCCTACTTGTAATTTGAGATTACTTCACTCTTTTTTTTTTCTTCCTTCTAGATTTTTTGGGATAAGATCTATCAAGGAGATCTGGTTCTCTGCCGACACTTGGAAAGTATGAAAGGAACGAAGGGTTCTCTGCCCACACCAAGAGAGTGTGAAAAGATGAAGGGTTCTCTGCCCATACATTAGGAGAGTGTGAAAGGACGAAGGTTTCTCTGCCCATACTAGGAGAGTGTAAAAGGACGACGGTTCTCTGCCAAAGCTAGGGAAAGTGTAAAAGGAAGATGACGGTTCTCTGCCAACACTAGGGAAAGTGTAAAAGGATGACAGTTCTCTGCCGCACTAGGTAGTGGTGAAAAGAGTGTTTGTAAAGGCTTCTCTGCCTTGTTGTGGGTGCAAAAGGAGAGAGACTATTGATATTAGTCCAATACTCAAAGGGTACATCTGGGGAGTGGATGTAGGTCTGGTTTAGACCGAACCTACTATAAATTGTGTGTCTTTTTATTTTACTGCTTTTTATTTTCTGCATTTAATTTTGTGTTTTAAAAATTGTGGTTGTAAAACTTTTTATAAAAATTCATTAAAGTTTAATTTCGGTTCAATTTATCAAAAGTGGGAAAATTTTTAAATTCCAATTAACTTAGGTTTAACAACCTATTCACTAGACTCAACACTTAGAGGGTGTGAAAGGATGACGATACTCTGTCGATACTTAGAAGGTGTGAAAGGATGATGATACTCTACCGACACTTGGAGAGTGTGAAAGGATGACGGTTCTCTACTGAAACTTAGAGGGTGTGAAAGGATGACGGTTCTCTGCAGCACTTGGGATTGGTGGAAGAGAGGTTTTATGAAGGCTTCTCCACCTTCCTGTGGGAGAAAAAGGAGAGTCACTTTGGTAATATTGTAATACCTAAAGAGGGAGTCTTCAAAGAGTGGATGTAGGTCATGTTTGACCAAACCACTATAAATCTTTGTGTCTTTTTATTTTGCACTTTTATTTTCTACAATTTAATTTATGTGGTTGAAAAACTTATTTTAAATTAAAATCAAATTGTTGAAAAGGATTATATGGATTTTTATTAAAAATCCAAGACAATTTTTAAATTACCAATTCATCCCCACTCTTGGTTAGCCTTGGGACAATAGCTTAGGTTTAACAACCTATACAAAATTAAAAAGACGTGTCTCCTTTTGATCTAAGTAATCAAGATTGTCTGCCATTAACCATAAGTTCTTGACTTCCTTCTCTACTTCTATTTCTGAAGAATCAGATGCTGAGTCCGTGCCTATAATGCTCTCTACAATCTCTTCTTTCCCTTATTTATATTAGTTTTCTCCTCAAGTTTCTTCTTGTTAGGATTAGCTTTTAGATTCGGGCAATCAGATTTGATGTGTCCTAGGTTTCCTATATTTATAACAAATTACTTTATTAGACAATTTTTGTATTTATGTAAAACTTACCTTTATTCCACTATTGATGTCTCCTTTATTTTCTTTTAAGAAAACATTTAGAATTTCCTTGTCATTAAGGTAATATCATCTTCATCCTCAGGCTCAGACTGATCACTTTCAGAGTCATACACTTTCAACGCTATATTTTTCTCCTTTTGCTTGTCACCTGCATCAATATATTTTTGTGTCACTCCTTATTCATAAACAATTAGTGATCTAAGAAGATTGTAAATATAATAAATAGTTAGGTCTTTAGATTTAGTTATGGCAGTAATCATTATATCATAAGCTTTAGGTAAAAAATAAAGAATTTTATTGACTCTAGATCCCTACCTAAAACATACAATGAAGTGATTATCTATGTAAAATGTGTGTACATATCAGTTATTCATTCATTCAGTTTCATGCAAAAAATATTATAGTTGTAATAGAATATTTAAACTAGAATGTTTCATTTTATTAGTTCTTTCATAAGTTATGTAAAGTCTATCTCATATTTCTTTTCCAGTTTTACAAGGTTTAAACATGCATATAATCTTCAAATTTAAGTGCTTAAAAAAGCTATTTAAACATTTAACAATTAACAGAGTTAATTCTTTTTTCCTCCACTATCCAATCAATAAATGGTGTTTCAGTTCTAATTGTTGACCTTGCTTTTCTCAAAATCCCTGGTCAAAGGGGTTGACTTGGTTCAAATTGACAAAACTAAGGCCTGAGACCTCTCCCATTTAAGTCTAGGGGTCAAACCAAGTTTGATGATCCCTGACCCGGGTCCTGGGTTAACCTGGGTTGACCCAAATCAACCCATACCCTTCCACTTGATTTCAAATGCATTCTAAAGCTTCTCAAGCCCAATTCTCTCCTACCTTGGACTCAGTGGATCAAATCCGACCTACGGGGCCCAAACTTGTGCCCTTGGTCAACTTGGTTGACTGGGTCAACCTAGGTAGACCCAACTAGCCTTAATGGGTCTAATTCCAATCCTAATTCAATTCAAGGGGTTCTTTGGCTCAAACCCTATCCTCCTTTGACCTAATGGGCTAAGTTGACCAAGCCAAGCTTTGACTTGTTCAACCTAAGCCTCATGAGGTCAATTTGTTCTATTTAAAGCCAATTTAAACCTATTGATTGCATTAAACTCCTTCCTTTTTCTCCATGATTAAAAGCCACAACTAATTCCTCCCTATATTTACCATCCTAATTACCCCTTGATGCAATCCTAGCCATTGATGATAGGGCTAGAGCTATAAATAGGAGGCTTAGGGCCTTCTTAGAGAGGAATTTTCTTTTGCTCTCTCTCCAAGGTCTTAAAAGCTAAGATTTTTGGCATGCGAGCTCCCCTCACCCTTCTCCACCCTTTCCAAGTCGAATTCAGTCGGTCAAGGCAACGGTCGACGAGTTCTTCAATGAACCAAGAGTAAGGACATCCCAAGGCTTTTTCCACTGATCCAAGGCGTATTGAGGCTCGGGATCAACTAGAAAAATCTATGAGGATAGTCAAAAATCTGAACCATATAAAAAAAATCAAAGATCCAATAGTGAAAACTCCTTAAAACCCTTAGAATAAGTCAACACACATCAGATTAAATAACATTTCATATAACACTTTTTAGAACACAAGTTTGGTTCCCCAAGGATGCTCTTTATACCTACTTCTCAAGTTTAAAATGTCATTGATTTCTATCATACCATTTGCGAGAATGATATGAAAATAGCTTTGGAGGCTCGGGTTTGCCCTAGGTCCAACGTACAAGATCTCCGCCGTTGATCGCTTGATCAACGATGGAGATTCTATCATTCTGTGGTTCCGTTCCAACCACGGGATTGATCCTGCGATCATCCATTTCATCCAACTTGATCATAGCCATTGATCTAAACCACACTCGATCAAACGGTCCCACTATTTTACTAATGTGGATTAATGATCCGACGCTGATTTGGCGCCACGATAATTATTGCCAAAGATTGCGCGACGATGTAATCATTGGAAATGATTGCAAACTACATTCGTGGTTTGAATCTGCCAATCACCGTACTTGCCACGTGGCCTGATCGTAGTCGTCGCCACTATCGTTTTAAGTAAATCAAAATTTATTTATTTTAATTCCTTTTTTAAATTAGTTTTTTTTAAAAAATTATTATTAATCAAATATTAATCCTAAAAATACAAATAATATACCAATTTGTTTAGAAAATTATTCCCTTAATTTTTAAAATAAAGTTAGTTTTAAATATTAATTATATTTTAAAATATTTTAACTACCAATTATTATCTTTTTTTAATTAATAAAAAAAAAAAATATTTTTTATAAAATTTGTTATTTTATTTTAAAATAATACTTTAATAAATATCTTATATATTTTATTATTTAATATTTAAACTTAATTAGATATTTAATTATATCAAAATTACAAAATTACTTTTATTAAATTATTCTAATTTATAGAAAATTTAACCATTTAATTTATTTTAATTTAATAATTATTTTTAAATATTAATTATTTTAAGACTATTTTAAAAAATACTTTTCATGTATTAACATTTTTGAAAATTCTTAGTAATTTCAGTTTAAATTGGATTTATTCATATAATACCTTGAAATTTTTTGAAAAGTATGTATTTTGATTTAAAAATATTTTTAGAATAGAAAACCTTGATTTTATATCATATTTTTATGTACTATTTAATTAATTTTTTATTTAACTAATATTAAATAATTAATATAATAATTAGTTTGAAATTATATTTTATTTTCAAACCCCTTTTTGAAACCTTGTTTGGGTTACTAGTGGATCTCCCATTAGTATGAATATTAGATTATTTTTAGTTAGATAATTTTCTAAACTAATTAATTTAATATATATAGTTTAAAATATTTTAAAAGCACATATATTTAAATCCCTAATTTTGGGAGATCCACTATTTGAAAATTTAAAGATAAGCTTTGCACATGAATAACATTCATGGGAGAGGTTGATTAGTGAGTAGTTGATTCTTAATCAGTCACTAATCTCTTCGATAAGCACACTTAATTACATTTTTATCGTATTTTGCATGCTTAAGATGTATGATTGGCTTAGGCCCTCCTAGATCATAGGATTTGGTGTGTTTACTATCTTTATGCATTTCCCTTCATTTTATCCTTAGGGTTAGTCCAAAACTTACTTTAAAACCTATTTAACTTAATGACACCCTAAGGACAATTGTTAAAGACCCATAGCAAACTTAGAAAAATTATATGAGGTAGGATAGATCACCGATTGACATGTAACTTTTAAAATTTAAACTTAATGACATCTTAAACCTTCTAGAATTTTCTAGGAATTTTTAGGACCCTTTAAATTCCTTAATTAATAAACTCTAATTTACCTGTTAATTAGGGCCCCAATAACTTTACAAAATTTTAACAAATCCATTTTAAATAAAAAAATTACCCATAATATCTAAAACTCTCTAGAATTTAGCCCTTGATCCTTAGATAATTAGGACCCCTTAATTAGATTTTAATCTTAACTCTTAATTTAACTTTAATTAAAAATCACCAATTTTACCTTTATTAAATAATTAAAATTATTTAAAATTCCAAATTTTCCCCTAAATACTTTAGAACACTTCCTTATATCATTTTTGACCTTTGGGGGTGATTCCAATCAGTTTGGAGTTGATTTGGATCAAAACCATAAAACCACCCCTAATTAAATAATTTTAATAATTCATTAATTGCCCAAACTTCTAAAATTCATATCTTTGCCTAAAAAACTCCAAATCATATAAACTCAAATCCTATCTACTCACCTTAAGACCTAATATTGAAAAAAAATGCTAGAATTCCTAAACTTAGCCCATTTCTTATTGTGACCTTTTGAACCCCCTCAGCCTAGCACATAGGAGGACCCAGGACTTTCCAAAATTGGCTAATATAATTTGAACATCAAATATCACTACCCTAAGTATTAAAAATGATCCAAAAACTAAAATAAACTAAAATTGATCCTAATTCATTAATATTTAAACTTCAACTAAAGCTTCCCCTTTTAGCCTTCAACAAACTCTAACCTTAGGCAACTTGAACTAATTGCCGTACGTAGGACCTATCTAAAGCCACACAAGCCTACCACACTCATAGAGTTATTTATGAGGACATCACTTCTAGTTCTAAGATTAGGATTAGTACTTTATTTACTTTTTTGTCTTATGTGATGTGATTCTTTTATATATGGCATGAATGTTGATTTGTTTGATTGCTCTGACTTGTAATGATGATTGTTTATTTATTTATTATGCTTTTTATACACTAATTGTGTTATGATGTGTGCATTAGATTGCCCATGGGCTAGGGCCATTTTTATGCTAATTCAATCTTATGCAGGTGACCACACTAATGTAGTGCAAAAATAAAGGGGGCAATAATGATTTAAAGCTTTAATACTAATGCTATTTTTTGTATCTAGAGATTGCTTAGCCAGAGATTGCTTAGTCCCCTTTAAAATTAAAAGAGTGTGGCCAAGCTTGTTTACTTATCTACAGCTGTTAACTATCTATGTTATGATATATAAACTGCTTGGGATTAGAATCCAGATGGTTGTCAGTGGGGCCTAGCCACCATTATATTTCTGTAGACCTTGGGTTGTACTTATACGACACTTGACATAGACTTTAATTTACTGTGTTTTCTATATTTATATTAATGTATTTATTTTCTGTGCACTGTAGAAATTGCTTATTTTTCTTAGGTTTCTTTCTTGCAAGTGTGTGGCTTGAATTTTTACTAGGCTCTTTAGGATAAATTTTTTTTTTTACTCATAACCAAATTTTAAAGTTTTAAAAATTAAAGAACTTAGAAATTTAACGACCTAGGAAATATACAGAATCGTCTATGGTCATATGCATATTGAATGCATTCTTCTAATAAGACACCTCCCTGCTTGCGGGTAGAGTCTAGATAATCTGGCTTATGAGGATGAAGTGCCAGACCTGGGGAGGCTCAGTCTTTTCTTAAAATTATTTTTATATAAGTCTATTTTTAAATCTTATGCATACTTGATTTAAGGACTTCAACCAGTATGCATTGTATTAAAAATCAACTAAATTAAAATTTAATTCATTAGCTCTAGGAGCATTCATCCTATATAAGTCTAGGGCCAATTAGAAAATTCTCTAGATGTCGGCCCTACTTCTAAAATACTCAAACTACCTACCTATCGTTCATAAAGATTGGATAATTACCTAAATCATAAAGACTGGTTAGCTAGCATCCCTTTTCAGGTAGGGTATAAGCCCAGGTGTATTAGCTAGGAATGGGTGTTAGTGTTGGGTAAAACACTAAACCCATATTTGATCTAAGATTTAAGGCTACAATATTGGGTGTTTTTTAGTATGCCTAAATAATGCGTAAGTTCCTTCTCTTCAGGGACTATAAATTCTACTTATCTATGCCACAAAGATGACCCCAGTTCTATCTCTTTTATCTAGATGCTTTAAGTGTAAGATCTACTTTCTCTCCTTACTGCCTTATTCCCTCTGGATGTCAGTATGAGCCATATATGTTGACTAGGTTACTTGTGTTGAAACTTATTAATTATGAATTAGGTTATTAGACCTAAGCTTATATCCCAATGGCTAACCAAGAGGGGGATGGGGAACGGGTGAATTAGTAATTAAAAAAAAAATTTCTCCTCTTATTAATTAGAATTTTAAGAGTTTAAAATCGATGAAATATTTAGTAGTTTTAAAAATAATTTTTTAACCACAGATATCAACAAAACTAAAAAATAAAAAGTAACAAAAAATAAAAGACACAAGATTTATAATGGTTTGGTCAAACACGACCTATATCCACTCCCTGAAGTCTCCAACTTTAGGTATTGCACTATTACCACTAATGTGTTAGAATAGTTGCTATTTGAATTTATATTTTTTGCAACATATGTATTTTTGATGATTCCAAACATTATTGTTCAAATGTGTAGTTATCTCCTAACAATTTTAGAAGATTTGCATTTGCTCTTGTGTGTACTGTTGAGTCCAGTAATTAGGTTGTTAAGCCTAAGTAAATGTCCCACGGCTACCAAGAGGGGGGTGAATTGGTAGTTTTAAAAATTTTAAACCCTCTTAATGATAAAGTTGAACCGAAATAAAATTTTCTTTTAAAATTTGTAGAAAAATGTTTTTCAACCACAGAGTTGTTAAAATTAAAATTTAAAGTGCGGAAACATAAAAGCAATAAAGTAAATGACACCAGATTTATAGTGGTTTGGTCTATAACCAGACCTACATCCACTCCTCAGAGGCACCCTCTGAGTATTGCACTAATACCACAAAGTGACTCTCCTTTAGCACCCACAGCAAGGCGGAGAAGCCTGTACAAAACACTCTTTTCACCACTACCCGGTGCGGCTGAGAACCGTCGTCCTTTTACACAATCCACAGTGCTGGCAGAGAACCGTCGTCCTTTTACACTCTCCTAGTGTGGGCAGAGAACCCTACGGCTGTTCACACTCTCCAAGTGTAGGCAAAGAACCTTCGTCCTTTTACACTCTCCTAGTGTGGGCAGAGAACCCTTCGTCTGTTCACACTTTCCAAGTGTCGGCAGAGAACCGGATCTCCTTGACTGATCTTCTCACAAGAATCTAGAAGAAAGAAGGAAAAGAGTGAAAAAATCTAATTTCACAAGTAGAGACTCTTACCTTAGTAATCCAAGTGAAGCCTTCTCGCTCCAGTGGTAGGAATCCTCCTTTGAATGCTCTCTTCCACTCTCTCGTTGGCTATTCTCTCAAGAGGCACGAAGATCAAATGACAAAAAGATAGGGTGGCAGTCTAATTTGGACTATTTATATAAAATATAAGAGAAACCACCCAAAAACTGCAAATTTCCAATTCTGTATGCAGTGGATCGTCCTGTACGATCCTGGATCGTACTGGATGATTTTACTTAAACGATCTGAAACGACCCAATTTGTATATGTGTATGAAATGACTTCGTACAGCTGATCGTCCTGTACGAACTAGGTTCGTCCAGTACGAACGGTTATTACAAGGTCGGTTCTAGAAACTGCTGAAAACTGTTCTAAGTCGGTTTATCGTTTGGACGAAAATATGTTCGTCTGGACGAAAATTTTCCAGAGAGTCGATCGTCGTGGACGATTATTTATTTCGTCTGGATGAAAATTTTCCAGAGAACCAATCGCCGCGGACGATAATTTGTTTTCGTCTAGACGAAAATTTTCCAGAGAGCTGATCGTCCTGTACGATATTTATTTTCGTCTGGACGAAAATTTTCCAGAGGACTGGTCGCCTCGTACGATGATAAAATTCGTCTGGACAAATATTTTACAGAGAACCCATCGTCCGGGACGATAATAAATTTGTCCTGGACGAATAGGACTTAGAAAAATTTTTCCAAGCAAGTTCCTATTCGTTCCAAGTGCTCTATAAGAGATAACTGACAGATCGTCCAGTACGATAAATATCGTCCTGTACGATCAGTATAGAATTTCAAGATCTCCTTATTTGTGTGTGTGTGAGATTTTATTCACTCAATTACAATCACTCCCTTTCAAAATTAATTCAAAGAAAAGACAAACTTCAAATAAACGAAATATCTCATGTTGAATTTGATTTGAAGTTTTCGTAGTCTGGAGTCTAATTTTCCTGAAATGTTAGTACACACAAGAGCAAGTGCAAATCTTCTGAAATTGTTAGGAGATAACTATTCATTTGAACAATAATGTTTGGAATCATCAAAACTACATAAGTTGCACAAATATAAATCATTCAAATAGCAACTATTCAAACAATCTCCCCCTTTTTGATGATGGCAAAACAATTATTATTAGTATGGTTTCAAGTTAAAACAAATCTCTTATCTCCTAAACTCCCCCTGAATTTATGAGTACATTAAAATAAGGAGGCATTAAAGAACAATATTTTTGTTTTTCAAATTTTTTTTTTAACACAAACAAAAAAAAACTTGTAAACAGAACAATAAAAAATAGAAAACACAAACCACAAAAACACAAAACACAAACATAATAATTTCTCCCCCTTTTTGACAGCAACAAAAAGTGAAGAAGAAAAAGACAAGAAATGTAAATAATTATATGAAATTCATTTTTAAAATTTAATCTAAATTGTGATTTGACATAGGGTATGCAATTTTAAACTAAAGATATTAGGTGAATCATAGAAATTCATAAAATTTTAGAAATGATATAACATTGTAAGTAAGAAGAATTTATCAAAGACATGATTCAATTTAGACATTTGACTATTGAAGATCATTACAAGAGAGATGTAAAAAAAATTATATATTTCAAAGTTCAATAGAATATAAATGAACATAAGATCAATTTGAATTAAGAGATTGAATGAATTTGGAAAGAAGAGAATTACCTCATGTGGCGCTTTGCGCATCTTTTCAAAGTTTTGGAGCACATTTTTGTGTATTTTTCTTTGGTTGGGCTTATTTTGTGCCTCTTTTTCACTTTGCAAATTTTTTTTCGAATTCCTTTTGATTTTTGTACATTTGTATAATGTTCAAGAGTAATTTGACCAATTCTTTAAAATCTATAATCTAAAATTTCAAATATTTCTAGGTGCATAAATATCATTTGAGCATAGAAATACAAAATAAGAAAACATCAAAATTGCAATAATAATATTAACTTTTATGTAGTCTAAATGAATAGACATGAATTTAAAAGTTTTAATTACAACAAGTTATAAACAAATTATAAATTTAGAAAGTCTAGATTTTCTAATATAGATAATCTCAAATTACATTCGAATTTAAGCACTATGTAGATTAAATAATACTAATGAAATTCACACATATTAATCACATTTCAAAACAAGTCTAATAGAAACAAACTTTCATTGATATTAAAGAAACAGATTAAAAAAAATACATTGAACTTAAAAAACATAAAAACAAACACATTACACTAAAACAGATAAGATAAAAACAAAACAAACAAAAACAAAAAAAATACAACAGACACAGACATAAAAACAATTTCACTGTTCTGGAGGAGGAGGAGGAATGCCGCCAAAGAGGTTGAAGTAGGAGGCCATCAACATTACATTGGTATTTATTTCATGAACTTCATCTTTAATATTACCAATGTCATGTTGCTGCTGCGTAAGTTGAGTATCAAATTGATCAAACCTTTGATCAATGTGAGTCTCTAGTCTATCAAATCTCTCAATCAGATTCTGGTAATCTGATTGAGAAGCAGAAGCTTGCACTCCTTCTTCTTCTTCTTCTTTTGAAGCACTGGCATGTGCTTTTTCTTTTTCTTTTTCCTCCTTGAAGAGCAATCTGAATGATGCATCGTTATAGTAAACTGGCTCTTCATATTCTTCATTTGCCTTGGAAAGAAAGTTGTCTGGGGCATTCCTCATTTGCCTTGGAAAAGATTCCTCATTTGCCTTGGAAAAGATTCCTCATTTGCCTTGGAAAGAAAGTTGTCTGGGGCATTCCTATTTGGTTTCCTCACCAAAACCTTTTGTCTTTTGCTAGAGGAGGCCATTGTTGATTTGATGTAGAAAGGGATTGAAAAAGAAGTTTAAAAGTGTGATTGTCAAGTTTGAAAGCCTTCATATTTAAAGAAAAATGATACGTTCGTCCTGGACGAAAATATTCGTCCTGGACGAAAAATTATCGTTCGTTTGGACAAAGTAATTTCGTACAGACGATCCAATTTGTCCAAAATGTAACGGCTTTTCGTATTCAACACAACTTACGATGCGTCCCTTCGTACAGGCTTTTTGACTTGACCGATCGTACAGACGAAAAAATTTCGTACAGACAATCAAAAAGTGAATCGTTTTAATGACTCTTGAAAACCGTCCCCTACAATGAACCGACACATGTTCGTACAGACGAAAAAATTTCGTACAGACGAAGTTCGTATTAAAAACTGTCTTATCCACTCAACCGCTGCATTCAATCGTCCCGACGTTTGAGAGAGAAAAAATTCGTCCTGGACGATTAATATCGTACAGACGATCTAATTAAAAACTGCTCTCAAAACGGTTTAAATTCGCGCAAACTGTTCCTTTACACATCGTCCCGTACGAAACCAATTTCGTCCTGGACGATTTCGTCCAAAAAAATTTTTAATTTTGAATTTTTTAAATTAAGAAAATCAACAAAAACAATCAAAACACAAAAAACATAAAACAAAATCATAAATCCAAAAAAAAAAATTCATTCAAAAACACACAAAATTCACAAAATCACAAAAACAAAACACAACAAGTATCAATGTTGCAAAGACATTTTGGTTAAGCATTTAAATCAATAACACCAAGCCTTGTTCTTAAAGTACTGAAGGTATCAAAGGCTAAAGGTTTTGTAAAAATGTCTGCAAGTTGATTTTCAGTTGAAACATGTATGAGTTCAATTTCTCCTTTGGATACATGATCCCTTATAAAATGATGCCTTATATCAATGTGTTTGGTTCTAGAATGTTGAATAGGATTTTTGGAAATGCAAATAGCACTAGTATTGTCACAATAAATTGGAATAGTGCCTATAGTTAATCCTAAGTCAATCAACTGTTGTTTTAACCAAAGTACTTGTGCCACACAACTTCCTAATGCAATGTATTCTGCTTCTGTAGTAGATAGTGCCACTGAATTTTGTTTTCTACTAGACCATGAAACTAATGAATTTCCAATGAATTGACATGTTCCAGAAGTGCTTTTCCTATCCACTCTACAGCCTGCAAAGTCAGAATCTGAGTAACCAATAATTTCAAATGAAGAGCTAAACTTAGGATACCAAATTCCTAAGTTTTGAGTTCCTAGTAGATATCTTAAAATCCTTTTTACTGCTGTCAAATGTGATTCTTTTGGATCTGATTGAAATCTAGCATATAAGCAAACACTAAACATAATATCTGGTCGGCTAGCAGTAAAGTAAAGTAATGATCCAATTATCCCTCTAAATTTCTTTTGATCAACAGATTTTCCCTTAAGGTCTTTATCCAACTGAACTGAAGAACTCATTGGTGTACTAACAGGTTTAGCATTGTCCATTTCATATTTTTTGAGGATGTCCTTAATATATTTGGTTTGACTAAGAAAAGTACCTTCCTCAAGTTGCTTAATGCTAAATCCTAGAAAGTAATTTAAATCTCCTATTAGACTCATTTCAAATTCACTACTCATTGTTTTAGAAAAATCATCACAAAGATGTTTATTTGAAAATCCAAAGATGATGTCATCCACATAAATTTGAACAATAAGTATATTCTTTCCAATTTTCCTTAAAAAGAGAGTTGTATCCACACTTCCTTTTTCAAAAGATCTTTCAAGTAGGAAGGTGCATAACCTCTCATACCAAGCCCTAGGTGCCTGTTTCAATCCATATAATGCCTTTTTTAATTTGAAAACATGATTTGGAAATTTAGAATTTTCAAAACCTGGAGGTTGTTCTACAAAAACATCTTCCTCAATTACCCCATTTAAAAAGGCACTTTTGATATCCATTTGAAATAATTTAAAACCTTTAAAACAGGCAAAGGCTAGTAAAACCCTAATTGCTTCAAGTCTAGCTATAGGGGCAAAAGTTTCCTCAAAATTAATTCCTTCAATTTGATTATACTCCTTAGCTACTAATCTAGCCTTATTTCTAATGACTACTCCTGAGTCATTCATTTTATTTTTGAACACCCACTTGGTTCCAACAACACTTTGATCCTTTGGCCTTGTAGTTAGTTCCCAAACTTTATTTCTTACAAATTGATTTAACTCTTCTTGCATGGCCAATATCCAAAATTCATCTGAAAGTGCTTGATCAATGTTAGTGGGTTCAATAGTTGAAATAAAGGCTGAATGATTGACTTCCTTGTTTAATCCACGCCTAGTTCTAACACCCTCACTTGGTTCACCTATAATCAATTCCTTTGGATGATTTTTAGAAAATCTCAAATCTCTAGGCAAAGGGTCTTCTCTTTCTAAATTTTCTTCCACATTTTCTTCCAAATTTAATCTATCAATCTTTTGGGAGTTTTCTTCAATTTCTTCTTCAACAACTTTTGGCTCTTCCATGTTTCCATTTTCATCAAAAACAACATGTGTGGTTTCTTCAATGACTAAAGTTCTTTTGTTGAATACTCTATAAGATTTTCCAACACTTGAATATCCAACAAAAATTCCTTCATCTAATTTTGGATCAAATTTTCCTAAGGCAGATTTTCCATTATTATGTATGAACACCTTGCAACCAAATACATGCAAATGAGACAAATTTGGTGTTCTACCTTTTAGCAACTCATAGGGTGTTTTATTCAAATTTGATCTCACATTCACCCTATTCAGAACATAGCATGCAGTGCTAACCGCCTCAGCCCAAAAATATCTAGGAAGCGAGTATTCTGCTAATATTGCTCGGGCGGCTTCTATTAATGTTCTGTTCTTTCTTTCAACTACTCCATTTTGTTGAGGAGTTCTAGGTGCAGAAAAATTGTGATCAATCCCCTTTTCTTTACAGAAATCTTCAAATCTTTCATTTTCAAATTCTCCTCCATGATCACTTTGTATAGAAATTATTTCACATCCTAGTTTTCTTTGTATCCAAGTTGAAAAATTTCTGAATTCCTCAAATGATTCACTCTTATGAAAAAGAAATTTAACCCAGGTGAATCTTGAAAAATCATCTACTATAACAAATCCATATACCTTTCCTCCTAGACTTATCGTGCTTACAGGTCCAAAAAGATCCATGTGAAGAATTTCTAATGGTTTACTGGTCCTAAGATCTTTATTGGACTTAAAAGAGGACTTCACTTATTTTCCTAGCTGACATGCATCACACAGATGGTCCTTAGTAAAGTCTAGTTTAGGTATTCCTCTCACCAAATTCTTTTGGGTAATTTTTCTAAGATTTTTCATACTAGAATGACAAAGTCTCCTATGCCAAAGCCATGATTCATCAGAAACAGTTTTCAAACAAAAAGCAGTAGGAGATTGAATACAATTTAAATCTAGCATGTAGACATTGTTCACCCTTTTTCCATTTAAAACAATTTTCCCATTTAGGCTAATTATGCAGCTAGTAGGTAAAAATTTTACATTATAGCCCTTATCACATAGCTGACTTATGCTAAGAAAATTATGTTTTAAGCCTTCAACTAATAAAACATTGTCTATGAAAAAGTTTTTTAAATTTCCAATCATACCTGATCCAACCACTTTCTTTGTGGTATTATCTCCAAGTGTAACCTTGCCTCCACTCCTGGCTTCCAGCGTTATGAATTGAGCAGTATCTCCAGTCATGTGCTTAGAACATCCGCTGTCCAGGTACCATATACTCTCACGAGGTCTTGTGTGAGAGTATTTCTGCAAAATTCTCAAATGTTAGACCTGGGAACCCAAACTAGTTTTGGTTCAGCTTTATGAAATTTATAATCAGATGCATGTGTGATATGTCTAGGTTTATGCATCTTAGTTCTCCACACCAAATTAGGTTTCATCTTTAAAGTGCAGGTGTGAGATATATGTCCCAAAAATTCACAATTGTTACATTTAACATTAGGAAAAATATTCCTATGTTTTCTTTCATATGATTGTCTTCTAAGGGATTTCATGAATTTAGGATAATATTTAGGATTTGTAAAATCTTCAAGTTTAGGGGGGTTCCTATTATCCTCGAGAGCTCTTATAGTAAGTTTGTAAAATGAATTCATATCCTCCAAGATTCGATTTGTATAATTGATTCTATATGTCTTGCTCTCAGATTCATCCTTAAATTTCTTAAATTCTTTTTCAAGTTCAGCATAGGATGATTTTAAATTCTCAAAATTTTTATTCAAGTCATCATATTCATCAAGTAGTTTCATGTGGTTGCTATCAATTAAAGCATGATCTTTCCTAAGGATTTCGTGTTCCTTATTAAGCTCTTCCAATTCTAAAACTAAACTAGCATGTATCTTTTTTGTTTTCCTATATGCATCATGCATGTGTTCAGAAACTTCAAACAATTCATTATAAGTTAAATCACATACCTCTTCTTGATCTGATTGTTCAGATTTATCTGCCATCAAGCAAAGGTTGGTGACTTCTTCTTCTTTTTTAGTCTCAGATGAGTCTGAAGCTGAGTCCGCCCAAAAAGCCTTTTGAAACTTCTTCTTGCCCTTCTTTACCATTGGTTTCTCCTCTACCTTCTCCTTGCTAGGAGTGGCTTTGAGTTTTGGACAATCAGTCTTTATATGACCTGGTTTCCTGCATTCATAACAAATCACTTCATTAGAAACCTTGCCATTTCTGTTATACTTACCTCTATTCCATTGCTGGCGTCTCTTCTGCTTCCTCTTTAAAAAGCTTATGAATTGTCTAGTCATCAGTGCAATATCGTCTTCATCCTCAGGTTGTGAGTGTTCACTTTCTGACTCTTCCACATTTAGTGCAATATTCTTGTCCTTTCTTGGTTCACCTGCATCAATCTTTCTTTGACTTACTCCTTGCTCGTAAGCAATGAGTGAACCAAGAAGATTGTCAATTGAATAAATGTTCAGATCTTTAGACTCTGTAATTGCAGTAATTTTAGCATCATATGCAGTAGGTAAACAACGAAGAATCTTATTAACCAATTCAGCATTTGTTAATTCCCTACCAAGTGCATGCAAAGAGGTGACAATTTGAGTGAATCTTGTGTACATGTCAGATATAGATTCATTAGGTTTCATGCGAAATAATTTGTAGTCATGTAACAAGATATTGAGTCTTGATTGCTTAACCTCATTTGTCCCTTCATAAGTAATACAAAGTCTATCCCATATGTCTTTTTCGCTTTTACAAGTGGAAACTCGCATGTAGTCTTCAGATTTTAAAGCACAAAAGAAACTATTTAAACATTTCGCATTTAATTGTGCTAAGTCACGTTCTTTTATAGTCCAATCTGCATAAGGTGTTTCTACCCTAATTCCATCAACTAATCTAGTTGGTTTTGTGTAACCTTCCTGGACTAGCATCCACATGCGATAATCAAGTGACTGTAAGAAAGTAGACATGCGTGTTTTCCAAAAATCAAAAGGAATATTGTCAAACAGTGGAGGTCTAGTGATAGAGTAACCCTCAGGTGTGTTTTGGTTTCCAAATGTAGCCATCTACGTTAATCAAAAAGTAGTTCAAACTTATGATTTTGAAACAATGCTCTGATACCACTTCTTGAGTCCAGTAATTAGGTTGTTAAGCCTAAATAAATGTCCCACGGCTACCAAGAGGGGGGTGAATTGGTAGTTTTAAAAATTTTAAACCCTCTTAATGATAAAGTTGAACCGAAATAAAATTTTCTTTTAAAGTTTGTAGAAAAATGTTTTTCAACCACAGAGTTGTTAAAACTGAAATTTAAAGTGCGGAAACGTAAAAGCAATAAAGTAAATGACACCAGATTTATAGTGGTTCGGTCTATAACCAGACCTACATCCACTCCTCAGAGGCACCCTCTGAGTATTGTACTAATACCACAAAGTGACTCTCCTTTAGCACCCACAGCAAGGCGGAGAAGCCTGTACAAAACACTCTTTTCACCACTACCCGGTGCGGCTGAGAACCGTCATCCTTTTACACAATCCACAGTGCTGGCAGAGAACCATCGTCCTTTTACACTCTCCTAGTGTGGGCAGAGAACCCTACGGCTGTTCACACTCTCCAAGTGTAGGAAGAGAACCTTCGTCCTTTTACACTCTCCTAGTGTGGGCAGAGAACCCTTCGTCTGTTCACACTTTCCAAGTGTCGGCAGAGAACCGGATCTCCTTGACTGATCTTCTCACAAGAATCTAGAAGAAAGAAGGAAAAGAGTGAAGAAATTTAATTTCACAAGTAGAGACTCTTACCTTAGTAATCCAAGTGAAGCCTTCTCGCTCCAGTGGTAGGAATCCTCCTTTGAATGCTCTCTTCCACTCTCTCCTTGGCTATTCTCTCAAGAGGCACGAAGATCAAATGACAAAAAGATAGGGTGTCAGTCTAATTTGGACTATTTATATAAAAGACAAGAGAAACCACCCAAAAACTGCAAATTTTCAATTCTGTACGCAGTGGATCGTCCTGTACGATCCTGGATCGTCCTGGACGATTTTACTTAAACGATCTGAAACGACCCAATTTGTATATGTGTACGAAATGACTTCGTATAGCTGATCGTCCTGTACGAACTAGGTTCGTCCAGTACGAACGGTTATTACAAGGTCGGTTCTAGAAACTGCTGAAAACTGTTCTAAGTCGGTTTATCGTTTGGACGAAAATATGTTCGTCTGGACGAAAATTTTCCAGAGAGCTGATCGTCCTGTACGATATTTATTTTCATCTAGACGAAAATTTTCCAGAGGACTGGTCGCCTCGTACGATGATAAAATTCGTCTGGACGAAAATTTTACAGAGAACCCATCGTCCGGGACGATAATAAATTCGTCCTGGACGAATAGGACTTAGAAAAATTTTTCCAAGCAAGTTCCTATTCGTTCCAAGTGCTCGATAGGAGATAACTGACAGATCGTCCAGTACGATAAATATCATCCTGTACGATCAGTATAGAATTTCAAGATCTCCTTATTTGTGTGTGTGTGAGATTTTATTCACTCAATTACAATCACTCCCTTTCAAAATTAATTAAAAGAAAAGACAAACTTCAAATAAACGAAATATCTCATGTTGAATTTGATTTGAAGTTTTCGTAGTCTGGAGTCTGATTTTCCTGAAATGTTAGTACACACAAGAGCAAGTGCAAATCTTCTAAAATTGTTAGGAGATAACTATACATTTGAACAATAATGTTTAGAATCATCAAAACTACATAAGTTGCACAAATATAAATCATTCAAATAGCAACTATTCAAACATGTACTAACATTTTCAGGAAAATCAGACTCCAGACTACGATAACTTCAAATCAAATTCAACATCAGATATTTTGTTTATTTGAAGTTTGCATTTTTCTTTGAATTAATTTTGAAAGGGAGTGATTGTAATTGAGTGAATAAAAATCTCACACACACAAATAAGGAGATCATAAAATTTTATACTGATCGTACAGGATGATATTTATCGTACTGGACGATCTGTCAGTTATCTCCTATAGAGCACTTGGAACGAATAGGAACTTGCTTGAAAAATTTTTTCTAAGTCCTATTCGTCCAGGACGAAATTTATTACCGTCCCGGACGATGAGTTCTCTGTAAAATTTTCGTCCAGACGAATTTTGCTATCGTACAAGGCGACCGGTCCTCTGGAAAATTTTTGTACAGATGAAATTAAATATCGTCCAGGACGATCGGGTCTCTGGAAATTTTTCGTCCAGACGAAAACAAATTATCATCCGTGGCAAATGGTCCTCTAGAAAATTTTCGTCCAGACGAAATAAATAATTGTCCAGGACGATCGGCTCTCTGGAAAATTTTCATCCAGACGAACATATTTTCGTCCAAACGATTAACCGACTTAGAACAGTTTTCAGCAGTTTCTAGAACCGACCTTGTAATAACTGTTCGTACTGGACGAACCTAGTTCGTACAGGACGATCAGCTATACGAAGTCATTTCGTACACATATACAAATTGGGTCGTTTCAGATCGTTTAAGTAAAATCGTCCAGGACGATCCAGGATCGTACAGGACGATCCATTACGTACAGAATTGGAAACTTGCAGTTTTTGGGTGGTTTTTCTTGTCTTTTGTATAAATAGTCCAAATTAGACTACCACCCAATCTTTTTGTCATTTGATCTTCGTGCCTCTTGAGAGAATAGCCAAGGAGAGAGTGGAAGAGAGCATTCAAAGGAGGATTCCTACCACTGGAGCGAGAAGGCTTCACTTGGATTACTAAGGTAAGAGTCTCTACTTGTGAAATTGGATTTCTTCACTCTTTTCCTTCTTCCTTCTAGATTCTTGTGAGAAGATCAGTCAAGGAGATCTTGTTCTCTGCCGACACTTGGAGAGTGTAAACAGCCGAAGGGTTCTCTGCCCACACTAGGAGAGTGTAAAAGGACGAAGGTTCTCTGCCTACACTTGGAGAGTGTGAACAGCCGTAGGGTTCTCTGCCCACACTAGGAGAGTGTAAAAGGATGACGGTTCTCTGCCAGCACTGTGGATTGTGTAAAAGGACGACGGTTCTCTGCCGCACTGGGTAGTGGTGAAAAGAGTGTGTTGTAAAGGCTTCTCTGCCTTGCTGTGGGTGCTAAAGGAGAGTCACTTTGTGGTATTAGTGCAATACTCAGAGGGTGCCTCTGAGGAGTGGATGTAGGTCTAGTTATAGACCGAACCACTATAAATCTGGTGTCATTTACTTTATTGCTTTTACGTTTCCGCACTTTAAATTTCAGTTTTAACAACTCTGTGGTTGAAAAAACATTTTTCTACAAACTTTAAAAGAAAATTTTAATTCGGTTCAACTTTATCATTAAGAGGGTTTAAAATTTTTAAAACTACCAATTCACCCCCTTCTTGGTAGCCGTGGGACATTTACTTAGGCTTAGCAACCTAATTACTGGACTCAACAAGTGGTATCAGAGCATAGTTTCAAAATCATAAGTTTGAACTACTTTTTGATTAACGTAGATAGCTACATTTGGAAACTGAAACACACCTGAGGGTTATTCTATCACTAGACCTCCACTGTTTGATAATATTCCTTTTGATTTTTGGAAAACACGCATGTCTACTTTCTTACAGTCACTTGATTATCGCATGTGGATGCTAGTCCAGGAAGGTTACTCAAAACCAACTAGATTAGTTTATGGAATTAGGGTAGAAACACCCTATGCAGATTGGACTATAGAAGAACGTGACTTAGCATAATTAAATGCAAAATGTTTAAATAGTTTCTTTTGTGCTTTAAAATCTGAAGACTATATACGAGTTTCCACTTGTAAAAGCGGAAAAGACATATGGGATAGACTTTGTATTACTTATGAAGGGACAAATGAGGTTAAGCAATCAAGACTAAATATCTTGTTACATGACTACGAATTATTTTGCATGAAACCTAATGAATCTATATCTGACATGTACACAAGATTCACTCAAATTGTCACCTCTTTGCATGCACTTGGTAGGGAATTAACTAATGCTGAAATGGTCAATAAGATTATTCGTTGTTTACCTACTGCATACGATGCTAAAATTACTGCAATTACAGAGTCTAAAGATCTGAACATTTATTCCATTGACAATCTTCTTGGTTCACTCATTGCTTACGAGCAAGGAGTAAGTCAAAGAAAGATTGATGCAGGTGAACCAAGAAAGGACAAGAATATTGCACTAAATGTGGAAGAGTCAGAAAGTGAACACTCACAACCTGAGGATGAAGACGATATTGCACTGATGACTAGATAATTCAGAAGCTTTTTAAAGAGGAAGCAGAAGAGATGCCAGCAATGGAATAGAGGTAAGTATAACAGAAATGGCAAGGTTTCTAATGAAGTGATTTGTTATGAATGCAGGAAATCAGGTCATATAAAGACTGATTGTCCTAAACTCAAAGCCACTCCTAGCAAGGAGAAGGTAGAGGAGAAACCAATGGTAAAGAAGGGCAAGAAGAAGTTTCAAAAGGCTTTTTGGGCGGACTCAGCTTCAGACTCATCTGAGACTAAAAAAGAAGAAGAAGTCACCAACCTTTGCTTGATGGCAGATAAAGCTGAACAATCAGATCAAGAAGAGGAATGCTCTCACACAAGACCTCGTGAGAGTATATGGTACCTGGACAGCAGATGTTCAAAGCACATGACTGGAGATACTGCTCAATTCATAATGCTGGAAGCCAGGAGTGGAGGCAAGGTTACACTTGGAGATAATACCACAAAGAAAGTGGTTGGATCAGATATGATTGAAAATTTGAAAAACTTTTTCATAGACAATGTTTTATTAGTTGAAGGCTTAAAACATAATTTGCTTAGCATAAGTCAGCTATGTGATAAGGGCTATAATGTAAAATTTTTACCTACTAGCTGCATAATTAGCCTAAATGGGAAAATTGTTTTAAATGGAAAAAGGGTGAACAATGTCTACATGCTATATTTAAATTGTATTCAATCTCCTACTGCTTTTTGTTTGAAAACTGTTTCTGATGAATCATGGCTTTGGCATAGGAGACTTTGTCATTCTAGTATGAAAAATCTTAGAAGAATTACCCAAAAGAATTTGGTGAGAGGAATACCTAAACTAGACTTTACCAAGGACCATCTATGTGATGCATGTCAATTAGGAAAACAAGTGAAGTCCTCTTTTAAGTTCAATAAAGATCTTAGGACCAGTAAACCTTTAGAAATTCTTCACATGGATCTTTTTGGACCTGTAAGCACTGTTAGTCTAGGAGGAAAGGTATATGGATTTGTTATAGTAGATGATTTTTCAAGATTCACCTGGGTTAAATTTCTTTTTCATAAGAGTGAATCATTTGAGGAATTCAGAAATTTTTCAACTTGGATACAAAGAAAACTAGGATGTGAAATAATTTCTATACAAAGTGATCATGGAGGAGAATTTGAAAATGAAAGATTTGAAGATTTCTGTAAAGAAAAAGGGATTGATCACAATTTTTCTGCACCTAGAACTCCTCAACAAAATGGAGTAGTTGAAAGAAAGAACAGAACATTAATAGAAGCCGCCCGAGCAATGTTAGCAGAATACTCGCTTCCTAGATATTTTTGGGCTGAGGCGGTTAGCACTACATGCTATGTTCTGAATAAGGTAAATGTGAGATCAAATTTGAATAAAACACCCTATGAGTTGCTAAAAGGTAGAACACCAAATTTGTCTCATTTGCATGTATTTGGTTGCAAGGTGTTCATACATAATAATGAAAAATCTGCCTTAGGAAAATTTGATCCAAAATCAGATGAAGGAATTTATGTTGGATATTCAAGTGTTTAAAAATCTTATCGAGTATTTAACAAAAGAACTTTAGTCATTGAAGAAACCACACATGTAGTTTTTGATGAAAATGGAAACATGGAAGAGCCAAATGTTGTTGAAGAAGAAATTGAAGAAAACTCCCAAAAGATTGATAGATTAAATTTGGAAGAAAATGTGGAAGAAAATTTAGAAAGAGAAGACCCATTTCCTAGAGATTTGAGATTTTCTAAAAACCACCCAAAGGAATTGATTATAGGTGAACCAAGTGAGGGTGTTAGAACTAGGCGTGGATTAAACAAGGAAGTCAACCATTCAGCTTTTATTTCAACTATTGAACCCACTAACATTGATCAAGCACTTTTAGATGAATTTTGGATATTGGCCATGCAAGAAGAGTTAAATCAATTTGTAAGAAATAAAGTTTGGGAACTAACTACAAGGCCAAAAGATCAAAGTGTTGTTGGAACCAAGTGGGTGTTCAAAAATAAAATGAATGACTCAGGAGTAGTCATTAGAAATAAGGCTAGATTAGTAGCTAAGGGATATAATCAAATTGAAGGAATTGATTTTGAGGAAACTTTTGCCCCTGTAGCTAGACTTGAAGCAATTAGGATTTTACTAGCCTTTGCATGTTTTAAAGGTTTTAAATTGTTTCAAATGGATGTCAAAAGTGCCTTTTTAAATGGGGTAATTGAGGAAGATGTTTTTGTAGAACAACCTCCAGGTTTTGAAAATTCTAAATTTCCAAATCATGTTTTCAAATTAAAAAAGGCATTATATGGATTGAAACAGGCACCTAGGGCTTGGTATGAGAGGTTAAGCACCTTCCTACTTGAAAGATCTTTTGAAAAAGGAAGTGTGGATACAACTCTCTTTTTAAGGAAAATTGGAAAGGATATACTTATTGTTCAAATTTATGTGGATAACATCATCTTTGGATCTTCAAATAAACATCTTTGTGATGATTTTTCTAAAACAATGAGTAGTGAATTTGAAATGAGTCTAATGAGAGATTTAAATTACTTTCTAGGATTTAGCATTAAGCAACTTGAGGAAGGTACTTTTCTTAGTCAAACTAAATATATTAAGGACATCCTCAAAAAATATGAAATGGACAATGCTAAACCTGTTAGTACACCAATGAGTTCTTCAGTTCAGTTGGATAAGGACCTTAAGGGAAAATCTGTTGATCAAAAGAAATTTAGAGGGATAATTGGATCTTTACTTTACTTGACTGCTAGCCGACCAGATATTATGTTCAGTGTTTGCTTATGTGCTAGATTTCAATCAGATCCAAAAGAATCACATTTGACAGCAGTGAAAAGGATTTTAAGATATCTACTAGGAACTCAAAACTTAGGAATTTGGTATCCTAAGTTTAGCTCTTCATTTGAAATTATTGGTTACTCAGATTCTGACTTTGCAGGCTGTAGAGTGGATAGGAAAAGCACTTCTGGAACATGTCAATTCATTGGAAATTCATTAGTTTCATGGTCTAGTAGAAAACAAAATTCAGTGGCACTATCTACTGCAGAAGCAGAATACATTGCATTAGGAAGTTGTGTGGCACAAGTACTTTGGTTAAAACAACAGTTGATTGATTTAGGATTAACTATAGGCACTATTCCAATTTATTGTGACAATACTAGTGCTATTTGCATTTCCAAAAATCCTATTCAACATTCTAGAACCAAACACATTGATATAAGGCATCATTTCATAAGGGATCATGTATCCAAAGGAGAAATTGAACTCATACATGTTTCAACTGAAAATCAACTTGCAGACATTTTTACAAAACCTTTAGCCTTTGATACCTTCAGTACTTTAAGAACAAGGCTTGGTGTTATTGATTTGAATGCTTAAACAAAATGCCTTTGCAACATTGATATTTGTTTTGTTTTGTTTTTGATTTTGTGAAATTTTGTGTGTTTTGAATGAATTGTTTTTGGATTTATGGTTTTGTTTTATGTTTTCTGTGTTTTTGAATATTTTTGTTGATTTTCTTAATTTAAAAAATTCAAAATTAAAAATTTTTTTTGGAGAAATCGTCCAGTACGAAATTGGTTTCGTACGGGACGATGTGTGAAGGAACAGTTTGCGCGAATTTTAACCGTTTTGAGAGCAGTTTTTAATTAGATCATCTGTACGATCTGATGATCGTCCAGGACGAATTTTTTTTTCTCTCAAACATCGGGACGATTGAATGCAGCGATTGAGTGGATAAGACAGTTTTTAATATGAACTTCGTCTGTACGAAATTTTTGTTCGTCCAGACGAACATGTGTCGGTTCACTGTAGGGGATGGTTTTCAAGAGTCATTAAAACGATTTACTTTTTGATCGTCTGTACGAAAATTTTTCGTCTGTACGATCAGTCAAGTCAAAAATCCTGTACGAAGGGACACATCGTAAGTTGTGTTGATTACGAAAAGCCGTTACATTTTGGACGAATTGGATCGTCTGTACGAATTTTTTCGTCCAGACGAACGATAATTTTTTGTCCAGGACGAATATTTTCGTCCAGGACGAACGTATCATTTTTCTTTAAATATGAAGGCTTTCAAACTTGACAATCACACTTCCAAACTTCATTTTCAATCCCTTTCTACATCAAATCAACAATGGCCTCCTCTAGCAAAAGATAAAAGGTGTTGGTGAAGAAACCAAATAGGAATGCCCCAGACAACTTTCTCTCTAAGGCAAATGAGGAATCTTTTCCTCATTTTGCATCCGCAAAGATCACTCCCTCTCGCATTCTTATTCAAACTGAGTTGAAATTTCGGGTATTGCACCTCTTCGCCTCAACCCAATTTCATTTCATTCTTTCTCTCGTCCACTTCTACAACAAACAAACCTACCACTACTTTCTAGCGAACATGAGTTTCAATTCTGACCACTCCACCATTAGTTCTTATGTTTTTAAGCAAAAAGTTGAGATCACCAAGCATGACCTTGGTGCATTTTTAAACTTAAGAACTGAGGGATATAGAGCCCACACCCTAATGTCAGAAACCTCCTTCAAATGGTTTCAAATCAATAGGGTAATTAGAGAAAATGCTATTGACAATCATGTTGCTAGAGTCTCCGGTATGACCCAAGATGCCCGAATCATCCAGCATATCCTTCGATCCTCAATCATTCCTAAAGCTGGTGATAGGATTAACATTACTCCTCTCCTTTCTTGTCTAACTTTTTTAATCATGAAAGGACATCCTATTGACGAAGCCCAACTTATCATAGACCATATCTATGGGCTTTCAGAAATAGGACATGCTGATCAGAAGAGGAAGAAGAACATTTCATTAGGACACTTAATTACTTATATTTTGGAAAAGAAGTACAACATAGTGCATCCTGATGAAGAATATGAAGAGCCAGTTTACTATAACGATGCATCATTCAGATTGCTCTTCAAGGAGGAAAAAGAAAAAGAAAAAGCACATGCCAGTGCTTCAGAAGAGGAAGAAGAAGAAGGAGTGCAAGCTTCTGCTTCTCAATCAGATTACCAGAATCTGATTGAGAGATTTGATAGATTAGAGACTCACATTGATCAAAGGTTTGATCAATTTGATGCTCAACTTACGCAGCAGCAACAAGACATTGGTAATATTAAAGATGAAGTTCATGAAATTAATACCAATGTAATGTTGATGGCCTCCTACTTCAACCTCTTTGGCGGCATTCCTCCTCCTCCTCCTCCAGAACAGTAGAAATGTTTTTATGTGTGTCTGTTGTATTTTTTTTTATGTTTTTATCTTGTCTGTTTTATTGTTAAGTGTTTGTTTTTATGTTGTTTTTTCTTTTTAAGTTCAATGTTTTTTTTATGTAATCCGTTTCTTTAATATCAATGAAAGTTTGTTTTTATTAGATTTGTTTTGAAATGTGCTTAATGTTTATGAATTTCATTAGTATTATTTAATCTACATAGTGCTTAAATTCGATTTTAATTTGAGATTATCTATATTAGAAAATCTAGACTTTCTTAATTTATAAGTTGTATATAACTTGTTGTAATTAGAACTTTTAAATTCATGTCTATTCATTTAGACTACATAAAAATTAATATTACTATTGCAATTTAGATGTTTTCTTATTTTGTATTTCTATGCTCAAGTGATATTTATACACTAGAAATATTTGAAATTTTAGATTATAGATTTTGAAAGAATTGGTCTCAATTACTCTTGAACATTGTACAAATGTACAAAAATCAAAAGGAATTCGTAAAAATTTGCAAAGTGAAAAAGAGGCACATAATAAGCCCAACCAAGAAAAAATGCACAAAAATGTGCCCCAAAATTTTGAAAAAGATGCGCAAAGCGCCACATGAGGTAATTCTCTTCTTTCCAAATTCGTTCAATCTCTTAATTCAAATTGATCTTATGTTCCTTTATATTCTATTGAACTTTGAAATATAGAATTTTTATACATCTCTCTTGTAATGATTTTCTATAGTCAAATGTCTAAATTGAATCATGTCTTTGATAAATTCTTCTTACTTACAATGTTATATCACTTCTTAAATTTTATGAATTTCTATGATTGACCTAATATCTTTAGTTTAAAATTGCATACCCTATGTCAATCACAATTTAGATTAAATTTTAAAAATGAATTTCATATAATTACTTACATTTCTTGTCTATTTCTTCTTCACTTTTTGTTGCTGTCAAAAAGGGGGAGAAATTATTGTGTTTTCTGTTGTGTTTTGTGTTTTCTATTTTGATTGATTCTGTTTGCAAGTTTTTTCTTTGTAGTTGTTTGTGTTAAAATTTTTGAAAAACAAAAATATTGTTCTTTATGCCTCCTTATTTTAATGTACTCATCAATTCAGGGGAAGTTTAGGAGATAGGAGAATTGTTTAAACTTGAAACCATACAAATAATAATTGTTTTGCCATCATCAAAAAGGGGGAGATTGTTAGAATAGTTGCTATTTGAATGATTTATATTTTTTTGCAACTTATGTAGTTTTGATGATTCCAAACATTATTGTTCAAATGTGTAGTTATCTCCTAACAATTTTAGAAGATTTGCATTTGCTCTTGTGTGTACTAACATTTTCAAGAAAATCAGACTCCAGACTACGATAACTTCAAATCAAATTCAACATGAGATATTTTGTTTATTTGAAGTTTACATTTTTCTTTGAATTAATTTTGAAAGGGAGTGATTGTAATTGAGTGAATAAAAATCTCACACACACAAATAAGGAGATCATAAAATTTTATACTGATCGTACAGGACGATATTTATCGTACTGGACGATCTGTCAGTTATCTCCTATAGAGCACTTGGAACGAAAAGGAACTTGCTCGAAAAATTTTTTCTAAGTCCTATTCGTCCAGGACAAAATTTATTATCGTCCCGGACGATGAGTTCTCTGTAAAATTTTTGTCCAGACGAATTTTGCTATCGTACGAGGCGACCGGTCCTCTGGAAAATTTTCGTACAGACGAAATTAAATATCGTCCAGGACGATCGGGTCTCTGGAAATTTTTCGTCCAGACGAAAACAAATTATCGTCCGTGGCGATTGGTACTCTGGAAAATTTTTGTCCAGACGAAATAAATAATTGTCCAGAACGATCGGCTCTCTAGAAAATTTTTGTCCAGACGAACATATTTTCGTCCAAACGATTAACCGACTTAGAACAGTTTTCAGCAGTTTCTAGAACCGACCTTGTAATAACCGTTCGTACTGGACGAACCTAGTTCGTACAGGACGATCAGCTGTACGAAGTCATTTCGTACACATATAAAAATTGGGTCGTTTCAGATCGTTTAAGTAAAATCGTCCAGGACGATCCAGGATCGTACAGGACGATCCATTACGTACAGAATTGGAAACTTGCAGTTTTTGGGCGGTTTTTCTTGTCTTTTGTATAAATAGTCCAAATTAGACTGCCACCCAATCTTTTTGTCATTTGATCTTCGTGCCTCTTGAGAGAATAGCCAAGGAGAGAGTGGAAGAGAGCATTCAAAGGAGGATTCCTACCACTGGAGCGAGAAGGCTTCACTTGGATTACTAAGGTAAGAGTCTCTACTTGTGAAATTGGATTTCTTCACTCTTTTCCTTCTTCCTTCTAGATTCTTGTGAGAAGATCAGTCAAGGAGATTCGGTTCTCTGCCGACACTTGGAGAGTGTAAACAGCCGAAGGGTTCTCTGCCCACACTAGGAGAGTGTAAAAGGACGAAGTTTCTCTGCCTACACTTGGAGAGTGTGAACAGCCGTAGGGTTCTCTGCCCACACTAGGAGAGTGTAAAAGGACAACGGTTCTCTGCCAGCACTGTGGATTGTGTAAAAGGACGACGGTTCTCTGCCGCACCGGGTAGTGGTGAAAAGAGTGTGTTGTAAAGGCTTCTCCGCCTTGCTGTGGGTGCTAAAGGAGAGTCACTTTGTGGTATTAGTGCAATACTCAGAGGGTGCCTCTGAGGAGTGGATGTAGGTCTAGTTATAGACCGAACCACTATAAATCTGGTGTCATTTACTTTATTGCTTTTACGTTTTCGCACTTTAAATTTCAGTTTTAACAACTCTGTGGTTGAAAAACATTTTTCTACAAACTTTAAAAGAAAATTTTAATTCGGTTCAACTTTATCATTAAGAGGGTTTAAAATTTTTAAAACTACCAATTCACCCCCCTCTTGGTAGCCGTGGGACATTTACTTAGGCTTAACAACCTAATTACTGGACTCAACATAATGTCTCTCCTTTAGCTCCCATAGCAAGGCGAAGAAGCCATCATAAAACTCTCTTCCACCACTATGCGGTGTGGCAGAGAATCGTCATCCTTACACCCTCCAAGTGTAGGCAGAGTACCGTCATCCTTTTATACCCTCTAAGTGTAGGCAGAGAACTTTTAGTTGTTCACACTCTCCAAGTATAGGCAGAGATCTTTGGCTATTCACATTATCCAAGTGTAGGCAAAGAACCTTCGACTGTTCACACTGTCCAAGTGTAGGCAGAGAACCTTCAGCTATTCACACTCCTCGAGTCTCGGTAGTAAACCGAATCTTCTTGAAAAATCTTCTCATGAGAAATCTAGAAGGACAAAAGAAAAGAGTGAAGAAAATATAAAATGCACAAAGAGATCCTGACCCTTGAGTAACCAAGTGAACCCTTCACTCTTCTGTAATAAGAAATCTCTTTTAATCACTCTCTCTTACTCTCTCCTTCAAATTCCCTTTTTTATGCATGAAGATCAAAATGTCAAAAAGATTATAAGACAGTTTTAAGGGGACCTTTTATACAAAAGATACAAAAAATGTCCAAAAACTACTATTTTTCAAATATACACGTTTATGATCATCCCGTACGATCTCATTTCGTACGTATGAATAGAATAAAAACTATTACATTATAAACTACATGTGAATAAGTACGAACTATCTTCATACTCGATAATCAGCCCGTACGAATTAAGTTCATTCGGTACGAACCGTTATTCTCAAGGTTTGTTGGTACAAAAATGTAAGACGGACTACAAGTTTAAAGAAAAAGGGATATCATCGTGGGACAAATTGGTAACATTGTATGGACGAATAGTTAAAAAGCAAAAGTCTAGAGGACTTCATTTTAAGAAAAATGGGTTAAATCATCTGGATGAATAATTTAAAGCACAACTCCAAATCACATTATCCTGGGACGAAAGGGTTAAATTGACTGGATGAGTAGGTTAAATCACAAGTCCAGAGGACATTATCCTGGGATAAAAGGGTAAATTCTTCTGGACGAATAGTTCAAAGCACAAGTCTAGAGGACATCATCTTGGGATGAAAGGGTAAATTCATCTGGATGAATAGTTCAAAGCACAAGTCCAGTGGACATCGTCCTGGGATGAAAAGGTAAATTAATCTAGATGAATAAGACATAGAAAAAAATTTGCCCACTCTGTTCATTCCATTGCTCTTTTTGGGAGAATAATTGACCAGATCGTCCCGCACGAACATGATTCGTACTATATGATCAGTTTTAAAAATTATGAATTTTAACTCTCCCCTGGTGTGTATTTTTTCTAAGTTACTCAATTTACAATCACACTCTCTCAAACTCAAATAAAATAAAAAATATAGACTCCAGTTTTAAAAAACATTCTAAGCAAATCTTGATTTGAAGTATTCAATAATCTTGAGTATGACATCCTTGAAATGTTAGTACACACAAGAGAAAATAAAAATATTCCATAATGTGTTAGGAGAAAACAATAATATTTGAAATCACAAAAAACATACAAGTTGCAAAAGTGTAAAATATGTAAAGCTAAGTAGCAACTCTCTCAACAATCCCCCCCTTTTTAATGATGGCAAAATAATTATTGTTTGTATAAGTTTAAAAGTTCTAAGTTTCTCCTAAACTCCTCCTGAAGAAATAAGCATGTAAGAATAAGGGACATTTATTTTGAACAAATCAAAATTTAAAATTTTAAAGTTTTTCAACACACAAAAATAATCACAAAAAATTACACTAAAATATCAAAATAAATACCAAAAAGATACGAACAAATCAAACATAAAAAAAATAAGAACAAAACAATCAGATATCAAATAATATTTCTCCCCCTTTTGAAAACGACAAAAAGACAAGAAAAAACAAACATAGAAATGCAAGAAGTCATATAAGAAGCCTTTGATAATTGATCCTGAAAGAGATTAAGTTCTATTTGCAATAAAAAAATAAATGTCATTAGAGAAAATAAAAAATTCATATGATTTAAGTATAGATATAACATAGACAAGAAAAGAATTATCAAGTTCATGAATCAGTGTAGACTATGAGATAAGAAAAATTATTGCAAAGTAGATGAAATGGAAATTTATGTGTTTCAAATTTTAATAAAAAATAAAATTGAACATAAGATTCATTTGAATTTAAAGATTAAAAGATAGAGAAAAGAATATAAACTTGTGGTATTTTGCGCATCTTTTCAATATTTGTGTCAAACATTGTACATATTTTATATTTGTGGGCTAATATTGTACCTCTTTTTCAATTTGCGAACCATTTCGCATTCTTATGATTTTTGTACATTTGTACATTTTCAAGTTTATAATTGATCTTTCCAAAATCAATAATCTAAAATCTCAAAATTTTCAAAGTACAATGATATTTATATTAAAAAGAGAAATAAAAAATAAGAATGCATCAAACTTGCAATAATAATATTAAATTATGTTAGTTTAATAAAAAACCTGAATTTGATATACTTAACTTGATCGAGTTATAACACAACATAAATTTTTTAAAAATTATATTTTCTAATGAATTAAAAAAAATTATTACATTTCGAAGTAAAACACTTGTTAGATTAATTAGTCAGGATAATTATATAGGCTAACAAACATTTCTAAAAACATGATAAGATAATTTTTTATTGATATTATGGTGAATGATAATACATTGAGTACGATAGATATCAATACACAAAGATTTTCAAAAAGACATAAAACATAAAAACATAAAACATAAAGACATAAAAAACTAACAACACATCACCACTGGTAAAGAAAATCTTAAAAGAAGTACAGTCATCACTCAGAGGGTCCCTGATTTGGAGGAGGTCCCTGGTTGAATAAATTAAAATAGATACTAATCATAGCCATATTTGAGCTCATAGAGTCAAATCGACCTTTAATCCATCCCATGTCCTGCTTGTACTACGCATCCTACTGCTGTAAATGAGTCTCAATTTGATCAAAGTGGCCCTCAAAATGATTAAATCACTAGACCATCTCCTGAAAGTTTTGTCTACCAGTAGGTACAGGTAGAGATCTTCTCCTTTCTTCCTCAAAGTCAGTACTTAAAATTAAGCATCCTTATTAATAATTGTTCGAAATGATCTATCATTATAGTAGATAGGCTCCTCTAGATTTTGAACAGGATGAACTAGATCATACTTGTTTTTTAGAATGTAGGTCATAACATGTCCTAAGGCTATATTCTTCTTTCTCTTGTGGGAGACATGGCCAATCGCAGAAAGTCCATACATGTAGTCAATGATCAGTTGGATTTCGTCTATTGGTTGGCTAGTCATAATTAGATATGTTACAGTGGAAAGAAGAGGTGTAATATTTACTCGATCACCAACTTTAGGAATAATGGATGTACGAAGAACATGCTGGACAATTCGGGCATTTCGATTAAGAGTGGACATCTTAGGTATATGACTTACCCCTCTATTCCCTCTAATAACTTGATTTATTACAGTCCAGTCAAAGTTAGAGGAAGAGGTCAAGGTATGGGATTTATTCCCTTGAGTCCTTAAATTTAAAAATATCCCCAAATCCTCCTTTGTTATTTTTACATTATTTTAAAGACATAGGATCTAATCACACTCTGGTTAGTATTAAAAGACATATTTGCAATGAAGTAGTGGAATGTTTCCTTGTTGTAGAGATGGATTAGAGTAAGAATAAAAGAAAATCGGGTAAAAGTAAAAATGTCCATAAGTTTAAAGGTAAGTTGTTCATGGAGAAGAACTCTAGAAGGGGTGATTTTTGAGGATACTAACCTAGGAAAAGACTCTTCATTTTATTTGGACAAAAAAATTTCTCCTGGATTTCTAGAGGAAGGTCCCCTAGTCAGTTCCTTAGCATACCTAACCCTCTTGCTTGAACTCGCCATAGAGAAGATCAAAGGGAATAGAAGATTGAAAAGGCTATTGAAGTGAATGAAGTTTGAGTTTTAAACCCTTTCAATTTAAAGGAAAACAACTTTTTTACATATGAAAATAATTTTGTCTTGTACGATATAGGGTTCATATGTACGAAATAAAATTTTGTATGTACGAATGAATGTTTTAAAAAATGAAACGGCTTTCCGTAAACATGCAAGTTACGAGGCATCCTTTCGTAGAGACTTTTGACCAAATGATCGTATAAATGAATAGTTGTTTGTCCTGCATGATCAGTTAATTAAGATCATTTTTATGACGGTTTGAAATATCCCTCATGCAGAAATACTACATGTTTGTATGTACGAACTAAATGTTCGTATGTACGACTAGAAATAAAAACTGATCTTATCCTTATAACCATCTACATGCGTACAAATGAATGCATACACATCGTTTGGATGATCTGGGGATCATAGAGATGAATGGTAATAAAAATTGAAAAATTATATGCAAACTGTTCAACTCAATGATTGATACACTACAAGATTCATTCCGTACAAAAATATTTCATACAAAAGAATGTTGCACTTAGAAATTTTCATATGATTACTAAAAAAAGGAATTTTGATGTAAAAATATATAAAACAAAAAAGTCAATAATTGCAAAAGCAAATACATACAAAAACTGAAAAACATACAAGGAAAATACAAAAAACCAAAAATCACACTAACAAAACACATGTCAATGTTGTAGAAACCTTTATTTAAACATTCAAATCAATCACACCAAGCCTTATTCTTAATTTATTGAACGCATCAAAGCCTAGTGGTTTTGTAAAAATATCTGCAAGTTAATTTTTAGTTGAAACCTAATTGAGTTCAATTTCTCCTTTGGATACATGATCCCTTATGAAATGACCCATGATGTCTATATGTTTGGTTCTTGAATGTTGAATAGGATTTTTAGAAATACAAATGGCATTAGTGTTATCACAATAAATGTGAATAGTGCTAATTATGAATCCCAAATCAATTAATTATATTTTTAACTAAAGTAGTTGTGCCGCACAACTTCCTAAGGCAATGTATTCAACCTCAGCAGTAGATAGCGCTACAAAATTCTATTTTCTACAGGGCCAAGAGACAAAAGAATTTCCAATTAATTGACATGTTCCATAAGTACTCTTTCTATCAACTCTACAACTTGCAAAGTCTAAATCTGAATATCCAATTATTTCTAATGAAGAGTTAAACTTAGGATACCAAATTCCTAAGTTCTGAGTTCTTAAGAGATATCACAAAATCCTTTTCACTGCTCTCAAATGTGATTCTTTTGGATCTGATTGAAATCTAGCATATAAAAAAACACTAAACATAATATCGGGTTAGCTAGCTATCAAGTAAAGTAAAGATCCAATAATTCTCCTAAATTTCTTTTGATCAATAGATTTTCTCTTTAGGTCCTTATCCAACTGAACAGGGGAACTCATAGGTGCACTAACAGGTTTAGTATTATCCATTTCATACTTTTTGAGGATGTCCTTAACATACTTTGAATAACTAAGAAATATACCCTCCTCAATTTGCTTAAGGCTAATGTGTAGAAAGTAACTCAAATCTCTCATTAGACTCATCTCAAATTCACTACTCATTATTTTAGAAAATTCATCACAAAGATTTTTATCAGTAGATCCAAAGATGATATCATAAACATAAATCTATACAATGAGTATATCTTCTCTCAATTTCTTAAAAAATAGAGTGTATCCACACTTCCTTTTTCAAAAGATCTCTCAAGTAGGAAGGTGCTCAATCTCTCATACCAAGTCCTAGGTGCCTATTTCAATCCATACAATGCCTTTTTTTAACTTAAATACATGATTTGGGTATTTTGAATTTTCAAAGCTTGGAGGTTGTTCTACAAAAACATCTTCTTGAATTAACCCATTTAAAAAGGCACTTTTAAAATCCATTTGATTTAGCTTAAATCCTCTAAAATAAGCAAAGTCTAACAAAGCCCTAATTGCTTCAAGTCTAGCTACAGGGGCAAAAGTCTCTTAAAAATTAATCCCTTCAATCTGATTATACCCCTTAGCCACAAGTCTAGCCTTATTTCTAATGACTATTTCCGAGTCATTCATTTTGTTCTTGAATACCCACTTAGTTCAAACTACACTTTGATCCTTTGGCCTTACAGTTAATTACTAAACTTTATTTCTTACAAATTGATTTAATTCTTCTTGTATTGCTAAAATCCAAAATTTATCCGGAAGTGCTTGATCAATATTTATGGGTTCTATGCTAAAAATAAAGGGTGAATGATTGAATTCTTTGCTCAGTCCATACCTAGTCCTAACACCCTCACTAGGTTTACCTATAATCAATTCCATTGGGTGGTTTTTAGAAAATCTCAAATCTCTAGACAAATAGCTTTTTATTTCTAAATTATCATCTAAATTAATTTTCTCAATCTTTTGGGAGTCAATTTCTATCTCATCCTCTTCAACTATCGACTCTTTCAAAATTTTAGATTCATCAAATATAAGCTGAGGGATTCTAGGTGCAGAAATTGTGATCAATCCCTTTCACCTTACAAAAATCCTCAAAATTTTCATTTTCAAATTCTCCTCTATGATCACTTTGAATTATCAAAATCTCACATCCTAGTTTCCTTTGAATCCAAGTAAAAAAATATCTAAACTCCTCAAATGATTCACTCTTATTATATAGAAATCTAACCTATGAGAATTTAGAGAAATCATCCATAATCACAATTCCATATACCTTCCCTCCTAGACTTATAGTTCCAACTAGTCCAAAAAGATCCATATGCAAAGTCTCTAATGGTTTATTAGTTCTAAGATCTTTATTTGACTAAAAAGATGACTTCACCTATTTTTTTAATTGACATGTATTGCAAAGGTGATTCATAGTAAAGTCTAGTTTTGGTATACCTCTCACTAAGTTCTTTTGGGTAATCCTCCTAAGATTTTTCATGCTAGAGTGACAAAGTCTTCTAAGCCATAACCATGATTTATTAGAAATAGTTTTTAAACAAAAAGTAGTAGGAGTTTTTATATAATTCAAATCTAGCATATAAATATTATTTACTCATATACCATGCAAAACATCATTGCCATTCAGGCTTAATATGCAGCTAGTAGGAAAAATTTAACACAATATCCTTTATCACATAGCTGAGTAATACTAAGAAGATTATTCTTTAAGCTTTCTACTAACAAAATATTTTCTATAATTTTTTTTTTAAGTTTCCTATCATACCTGATCCAATCACCTTCCTTGTGGTGTTATCTCCAAATGTATCCTTGCCTCTACTCCTAGCTTACAGTGATATGAATTGTGTAGTATCTCCAGTCATATGCTTTGAGCAACCGCTGTCCAGGTACCATATGCTCTCACGAGGCCTTGTGTGAGAGCGTTCCTGTAAAATAATCAAATATTATACCTAGGAACCCAAAAAAGTTTGGGTTCTTCTTTTGGCAATTTAAAAATAGATGCATGTATGATACATCTAGGTTTATATATCTTAGGCTTCCATACCAAATGAATTTTTTTATCTGAAGTACAGGTGTGTGTATGTGTCCAAACATGTCATAATTAAAATATTTAACTCTAGGAAATGGATTTCTCAATCTTCTATAATTATTCTGTTTCCTATTGATTTTTAAAATTTTGGATATAAGATAGGATTTTTAAAATCTTCAAGTGTTGGGGGTATCATATTATCCTTGAGAGCTTTTATCTTCAGTTTGTATAAGGTATTCAAATCTTTTAATATACGATTTGTATAATTTATTCGATAATTTTTGCTCTTAGATTCATCCATAAAATCTTTAAATTCTTTTTCAAGTTCTACATATGATGATTTTAAATTTTTTTGGTTCTTATTTAAATAGTTGAACTCATCAAGTAATTTCATATGGTTGTTATCAATTAAAGCATGATCTTTCCTAAGGATCTCTTATTTTCTTTTCAATTCTTATAACTCCAAGTTCAGATTAGCATGCATTTTCTTTAACTTCTAATATGCAACAAGTATGCGTTCAGAGACTTCTAAAAGTTCATTATAAGTCAAGTCACATACCTCTTCTTGATCTGACTGATCAAGATTATCAGCCATCAAGCACAGATTGGTGACTTCTTCTTCTTTATCATTCTATGATGAGTCTAAAATTGAGTTCGCCTAGAAAGCTCTTTGGAATTTCTTCTTGCCCTTCTTCACAATTGGTTTCTCCTCTACCTTCTCTTTGTTAGTAGTAGCTTTGAGTTTTGTGCAGTCTGACTTAATGTGTCCAGGTTTTCCTGCACTCATAACAAATAACATTATTTGAAACCTTAACATTTCTATTAAACTTACCTCGATTCCATTACTGGCATCTCTTTTTCTTCCTCTTACGAAAGTTTCTGAATTATGTAGTCATCAGTGCAATGTTATCTTCATCCTTATGTTCTGATTGATCACTCTTCGACTCCTCCACTTTCAGTGCTATGTTCTTCTCCCTTCGTGGTTCACCTGCATCAATCTTTCTTCGAATCACTCCTTGCTCGTAAGCAATTAGTGATCCAAAAAGATTGTCAATAGAGTAAATATTTAAGTCTTTAGACTCTGTAATCATAGTTATTTTAGCATCATATGTAGTAGGCAAAGAATGAAGTATCTTATTAACCATTTTAGTATTCGTTAGTTCCCTACCCAATGCATGTAAAGAGGTGACTATTTGTGTGAATCTTGTGTACATGTTAGAAATGAATTCATTAGGTTTCATGCAAAATAATTCATAGTCATGTAACAAGATATTAAGTCTGGATTGTTTAACTTCAGTAATCCCTTCATATATTATACAAAGTCTATTCCATATGACCTTTTCACTCTTATAAGTGGAAACCAGCGTGTAATCTTTTGACTTAAGTGCACAAAAATAACTATTTAAACATATAACATTCAGTTATGCTAAGTCATGTTTTTCTACAGTCCAATCCATAAAGGATGTTTCAATTTTAATGCCATCAACTAGTCTAGTTGGCTTTATATACCCTTCCTGAACTAAGATACACAAACGGTAATCTAGTGACTGTAAAAAAGTTGACATGCGTCTTTTTCAAAAATCAAAAGGAATATTATCAAATAAGGGAGGTCTAGTTATAGAGTAACCTTCATATATGTTTTGGTTTCCAAATGTAGCCATGATCGTTATATAAAAAGTAATATAAACTTACGGTTTTGAAACTAAGCTCTGATTCCACTTGTTGAAACTTGTTAATTATTAATGAGTTTGTTAGACCTAAGCTTATATCCCAACGGCTAATCAAGAAGGTGGGGGGTGAATTTGTAATTTAAAAAAAAAAAATCTCCTCTAATTAATTGGAATTTTAAGAGTTTAAAACCAATGCAATGTTTAGTAGTTTTAAAAATAATTTTTCAACCAAAGATATCAACAAAACTAGAAGATAAAAATCAGCAAAAAAAAAAGATATAAGATTTATAGTGGTTCGATCAAACACGACCTACATCCACTCCTTCAAATTTCCCACCTAAGGTATTGTACTATTAGCACTAGTGTCTCTCCTTTTGCTCTCATAGAAAGGTGGAGAAGCCTTCACAAAAACTCTCTTCTACCACTACCCGATGCGACATAGAACAGTCATCCTTTTACACCCTCCAAATGTAGGCAGAGTACCGTCATCCTTTTACACCCTATAAGTATAAGCAGAGAACCTTTAGCTGTTCACTCTCTCCAAGTGTAGGCAGAGAACCTTTGGCTGTTCACACTCTTCAAGTGTAGGTAGAGAACCTTCGTCTGTTCACACTCTCTAAGTGTAGGCAGAGAACCTTCAACTGTTCACACTCCTCGAGTGTTAGTAGTTAACCAGATCTTCTTGAAAAATTATCTCATGAGAAATCTAGAAGGACAAGTGAAAAGAGTGAAAAAATACAAAATGCACAAAGAGATCCTTACCCTTGAGTAACCAAGTGAACCCTTCCCGATCGTATAGTAAGAAATCTTCTTTAAACACTCTCTCTTACTCTCTCCTGTAAATTTCTTTTTATATGCACAAAGATCAAAATGTCAAAAAGATTATAAAACAATTTTAAGTGAACCTTTTATAGAAAAGACATGAAAAATATCCAAAAACTGATATTTTTCAAATATGTACATTTATGATTGTCCCGTATGATCTCATTTTATAGATACAAACAGTGTAAAAACTATTACGTTATGAACTACATTTAAATTAGTACGAACTATCTTCATACCAGATAATTATCCTGTACAAACTAAGTTCGTTCGGTACGAACCATTATTCCCAAGGTTTGTTGGTACAAAAATATAAGATGGACTACAAGTTTAAAGAATAGAGGATATCATCCTAGGATGAATTGGTAACATCATCTAAACGAATAGTTCAAAAGCATCAGTCCAGAGGACTTCATCCTAGGATGAATGGGTTAAATCATTTGGATGAATAGTTCAAAGCATAACTCCAGAGGACATTATCCTGGGATGAAAAAGTTAAATTATCTAGACGAATAGGTTAAATCACAAGTCCAGAGATATTATCCTGGGATGAAAGGGTAAATTTTTCTGGACGAATAGTTCAAAGCACAAGTCCAAAGGACATCGTCATAGGAGAAAAGGGTAAATTTGTTTGGATGAATAGTTCAAGCACAAGTCTAGAGGACAACATCCTGGGATGAAAAGGTAAATTTGTCTCGAAGAATAGGACTTAAAAAATTTTTTCCTGCTCTGTTCTTTCAATTGCTCTTTTTGGGAGAATAACTGACCAGATCGTCCCGTACAAACATGGTTCATACTGTATGATCAGTTTTAAAAATTATGAATTTTAACTCTCTCCCAGTGTGTGTGTTTGCTAAATTATTCAATTTACAATCATACACTCTCAGACTCAAATAAAATAAAAAATACATACTCCAATTTTATAAAATATTCTAAACAGATATTGATTTGAAGTCTTTAATAATCTGGAGTATGACTTCCCTGAAATATTAGTATACACAAGAGCAAATACAAATATTTCATAATGTGGTAGGAGAAAACAATAATATTTGGTATCATAAAAAATATACAAGTTGCAAGAGTGTAAAATATGTAAAGCTAAGCAGCAACTCTCTCAACAACTTGGACCATTTCTTTTCATTTGAGTAAGATTTCCTAGTCTCCCCTTTCGTGCCAATCCACTTGTCTGGGAAGAATAATATTAGATCCTTAATAAAGAGTTTTCTTCGGCCCTAGGCTCGAGATGTAATTAACTACGGGGGCTTGCGCCCATGGGAAACGGAACTCCACCATCAAATAAACCCCACTTGAGCTGATATATCAAATGGGGGAAACCAATTATTTTGATCAGGTTGTATATATTACTGCCCATCAGGATGCATTGGTGAGAGCCGCTATCCCTAATGGTTAGTCGTATATGCAATTTAATCTGCCCTTCCATTAGTCCATTTATGAGGAGCATGGAGGCCTACGATTGTCTCTATCCCTTAGGGTGGTACAGTCGTTTACCCCTCTGTACTCTGCAGTCGAACGGTGTCCTTTAGGAGATCCATACTAATGCAATCAATAAGTCTAGTTGGTCTTGTGTAACATTCCTATACTAAAATTTACATGCAATAATCAAGTGAATGAAGAAAAGTAAACATGTAGGTTTTTTAAAAGTCGAAAGGGATCTAATCAAAAAGTGGTGGTCAAGTGATCAAATATCCTTCAAGAGTATTACAGTTTCTAAAAGTAGCCATAATCATTTTCAAAAAGTTGTCTAAACCTTTAATTTTTGAATATAGGCACTAACACCAATTGAAAGTTTGAATATGTTGTTAGACCTAATACATCCCAAGGCGGTGAATTGATAATTTAAAAATTCTCTTAGATTTTCAAAAAACTGATTTAGATATTTTATACGAGAATTAGTTTTCTCAAAATATTTTTCCAACCACTAAAACTTAAATGTAAAAAAAAAATAAAAATGCAAAAAAAGTAAACATAGAAGAATACAAGAATTTTATAGTGGTTTGGTCCTACTTGACCTATGTCCACTCTCTTAAGACTCCATCTTCAAGTATTGCACTATACCAAAGTGACTCTTCTTTTTCTCCCATAACAATGTAGAGAAGCTCGTTAATAACCTTTCTTACACCAAATTCTGGTGTGGTAGAGAACCCTCATCCTTCTCACCCTCCTAGTGATGACAAAGTTATGGCATCCTTTTAACCCTCTTGGTGTCGGCAGAGTACCGGCATCCTTTCTTACCCTCTTATTGATGGCAGAATATTGGCATCCTTTCACACCCTCTTGGTTGTCGGCAGAGTACTAACGTCCATTCTCACCCTTCTGGTGATGGCTGAGTACTGACATCCTTTTATACCCTCCTGGTATCGACAAAGTATCGACATCCTTTCTCACCCTCATGGTGAATGTTAGAGTACTATCATCCTTTCTCACCCTCCTAGTGATGATAGAGTACCAAATATTCTCCAAAGTTCTTCTCTCAAGAGTCTTCAAAAAGTAGGGAAGAGATTTGACAAACTTACAAAGAGATTCTCACCTTTGGGCACCTTATGAACCCTTCACAAATTCCACTTACATGATCTCTCTATCCTAACTCTTAAACACTGTGCCAAAATACTCTCATTCTGACTCTAAAAAGAAAATTCATAGAAAAAGCATGTACAATTAGTTTATAGGACTCTTATATAATGAAGATAGGATAAATTGTTTAGAAAACTAAAAATTTCAAGTTAAACCATATTAGATGGTATAGTATGATCGTACTTTATAAGTATAAAAAATTTAAAAAATCATTGTATAATCCTGTACAAACTGATTTTGTACTCATGTAGTCGTATGTATGAACTGACATCGTATAGCAGGAACAGTTCAAAATTAAACAGGTTCGTTCAGTATAATGTTGTACGAACTCATTTTGTATTCTGGTCGTCGTTTGTAAGAACCCTATTTCATATAGTAGGAACTAGTTAAATCAAATCATGCTTCGTATGGTACAAAAATGGATGAGTCCATTTCATACTCTAGATGTTATATGTACAAAACTAATTTCATATAGTACGAACAAGTTAAAAAATTTACCTATTCATATGGATGAATTGTACACACCCATTTCATACTATGGATGTCGTCTATACGAATACTAATTTTGTATAATATGATCAATTTAGAAAATGGAGAGCTTATTCAGGATAAACTGGTACATATCCATTTCATACTCTGGACATCATCTGTACGAATGTAACTTCATACAATACAAATAATTCAATAAAAAATTTCTAAGGCATGATTCAATTAACTTCTTTATAGAAGGAACACTCAGGTCAAATCGTCCCGTATGATTTTAGAATCATATAGTACAGTTAGTATTAAAAATATAAGGTTTGAACTCAGTCCCCTAGTGAGTGTGTGAATGGTTACCCAATTACAATCACATTCTATCAAAAACTTAAGAAAAAAAGAAAAAGTATAAATTTCAATCATAAGAAACCCTAATCTAATATGTCTTGAAGATTTTGGTAGTTTGGAGTATGATTTTCCTAAAATATTAGTACACACAAATAACACAAGTGCAATTTTCTAGTATGTGTTAGGAGAAATAATAATCAACAAAATAATATATTGATATCATCAAAAACTCACATGATATAAAAGCATAGATTTGATAATTAGGTTGCAACAAGTCATTCATTATTTATAAGATAGATAGGAATTGCAATAATAGTTTCACTTATGATAGTGGGAAAGAGGTAGGTAAGTTCCATTTTTTATTATGAATTACGCCTAAGAGCCGAGTATGTATAGACACCATCATTGGTGGAGGGAAAGGGGGGGGGGGGGGGGGGGGGGGGAGACATGCACCCCCCAAGAAGAAAATATATATATATATATATATATATATATATATATATATATATATATATATATATATATATATATATATATATATATATATATATATATATATATATATATATATATATATATATATATATATATATATATATATATATATATATATATATATATATATATATATATATATATTAGGTAACTCCACCATCTTATGCTCTCTCTCTCTCTCTCTCTCATTATTTTATGCTATATGTCTAAATTACTTTTATAAATATTATATAATTAGAATTCAATAAAATTTATAAATAAATAAATATAAATAAATTATAAATATAATAAATAAATAAATAAATAAATATATATATATATATATATATAGTACTTTAATATAAAATGAGTGCTTCTAGGATTTTTTAATTTGATACAAATATCATATAATTTTGTGTTATATTACTTTTTAAATATTTTATAATTAGAATTTATTTGGGATAATTTTCTAACTGCTTTATTATTAAGATAATAATCATATTTTTTGCTGCTATTTTCTTGCTATTTTTTAAATATTTTTTTTACTACCAAAATTGCTAAATTAATTTTTCTATGCTACCAAAGTTTTTTTTACTGTAAGTTGTTTATTATTTTATATTTAATGTTTCTACCTTCTTAAATAATAATTGTTGCGGATCTATTTTCATGGTTTATGATTTTGATGATAGGAAACACTCTAATTTATCTATGATTGCCTTATCTACTGACATTTCAGGTCGATAAGATCAGACTTCTATTGGAACTAGCTCAAGATTGGAGTAGAATAGATCTGAGTCAATTTGTACCTTTTTTTTCTGTCCTGAGTCTTTTATAATTGATGTGGCTCCTGATGCTAAGTAACTTTGCACACACATACCTTGGAAGAATTTCTGACTGTTATCCCTAGAGTTTACTATTTTTGGTAACATCGTCCGGGATGATATTTATATCTCCCTGGACAATCGATTCAAAAATAGAAACCCTGATTAGGGCATCATCCTTTATTAAGGTAATCGTTATTAAACACATCGTCCTAGACGATTTTGTATCGACCAGGATGATAGGTTCAAATCAGAAAGAATATGTTGCCATATCTATTTAGGAATTATTTATTTTTGGACATCGTCTCGGTGGATCGGCCTGTCCTATCAGGATCGTCCTGGCCGATCCAGCACAATGTTTCTTAAATAAATATGGCAATTAAGGAGAGAAATTAATGGTGATTTGCACGATCACATCGGCTAGGCCGATCGCAAGGATCGTCAAGGCCGATTTGACATCGGTGAGCTTCTTTTCACGGTCATGTTCAGGATAATTTTCCTCATATTTGAACTAATCATCCAAGATGATATCCTATCAGCTTGGATGATATGACCAAAAATTGACTACTCGTCTATAACTGACCGGGCTGATTGAGCATAATTTACACTGATTGGTCAGGCCGATAAAGTCAGCAAGTTGCATTAATGAGCTCGTTTTGAGATCTTCTATTTAAGCTTTTGACTAGGCACTTTTGTAAGCATCTTTGGCAGCCATTATAGCTTTGTTCTTTTGGGGGAAACTTGAAAAGAGCTTGAAAGGGAGTGAGGAAAGGATAAAGTTTAAGAGAGGGAGAAGATCCTATGAGGGGGACTCAAGGGAGTGTGGAGGGGGATTCCACACCGTTACTACGGCAAGCTTGCACCTTAGTACTGTCGGATTCAAGACTTTTCTTGAGGGAGGTTCATAAAAGAAAAAGATCTCTTTGGTGTCAAATGACCCAGCGACTCCGCTACACCAGGGAAGGTGGAAGTGATTTTGTAAGGGCTTCTCCGCCTAACTGTGGGGGCTAAAGGAGAGACACTTAGTTTAGTGTGTTGCAAATCTATTTTTATGACTTATGTTTTGATGATTGACAAACACCATTGATTCTCTTGGACTGCATGTTACTTCTTACTTTTCAAGAATCGAAGATCAGACGAACAAACGAAGCCAGTTCAACATTGCGTAGGTTAGGGTTGAGTTAGTATGTACTTTGCTTTTTCTCTTCTTGAGTCTATTTGTAATATTCAAAGAGACTGATGCTAAGATAACCCAACACACACACACACTAGAGAGACTTAGAATTTCTATTTTTACTCACATCGGCCAGGATAATATTTGTATTGGCCTTGACGATCGAGTTTAAAACATATATTCTTTAAGGATTCTTAATTAAGGCAGCCGTCATTAACAGATCATTCCGGGATGATACTTATTTCAGCCAGGACGATAAGATCAAAATAGAAAGAAATTGCCGCCATAAATAATTAAGGTATTATGTAATTTTTGGTAATCGACCAGGACGATCTTGGATCGGCCTGGACGATATTCACAATTATGCCTTAATTAATCACAGAAATCAAGGAAGTAATTAAGGATGATTGATGCAATCATATCATTCTGGACGATCATAGGATCGGCCAGGATGATCTATTAAAAAACCTTAGTTACTTCTGGATGATAAATATCGGCCAGCATAAATTAAGGGCGATGTGATGGACGATCAGGATCAGACAGCTTGAATTTAGGGCGATGCTCTGGATGATTTTTCTCTGATTTGAATGGATCGACCTGGATAATCGTGAGATCATCCTGGACGATCCAGCCAATTTTTAATCGTCCAGTTTGCATTCAGGGCGATGCTATTGCCGATCTTCTGAGATTTATACTGATTGGCCAGGACGATTTCCATGTCGTCCTGGATGATATAGTCGGCAACTTGTAATTAATGAGCTCCTTTGAAGCTCTATTATTTAAGAGCTATTGTTCAACATTTTTTGAACATCTTTTGCTACTGCCTTGACCTGAGAAGACCTTGAGGAGAGAGAGAGAGAGAGAGAGAGAGAGAGAGAGAGAGAGAGAGAGAGAGAGAGAGAGAGAGAGAGAGAGAGAGAGAGAGAGAGGATCTTGTGAGGGGAAGCTTGTGAGGGGATTCATAAGGGTTGCTTCAAGGATTGCTCTGCTTCTTCTTCGTCTAGAGTTTCTCATCCGTGGAAGGGTCGGTAGAGGTAAGGATTCAGCAACTGATAGTGGTTCTTTGCCAGCTTTAGGAGGAAGTAAAAGGAGATAGGTTCTCTGCCTTGCTGGGTGGCAAAAAGAGATTCTTTGTAAAGGCTTCTCCGCCTAGCTGTGGGGGCTAAAGGAGAGTCACGATTGTAGTGCAATACTCGGAGGGTTCCTCCGGGGAGTGGACGTAGGTCGAGTTGACCGAACCACTATAAATTTCTGTGTTCTTATTTCTTGCTTCCGCACTTTAATTTTCGTACTTATTTTTCTTGTGGTGTGATTTTGGTTTATGTGATTTTACTTCTTTGTGAAAAGAATTTTTAAAATACTAATTCACCTCCCCCCCTCTTGGTTAGCTTGGGCCAGTTCTATAGGGCTTAACATCCTCAACGAACTTTCAAGTAGTATCAGAGCTTCTTTCATAAAATAAGTTTTTAAAAGCTTTTGAATCTGATCCAAGGCTAACTTTGGCAATTGAAACACTACTGAAGGTTATTTATTTACACAACCTCCTTTGTTTGACAACTTACCTTTTGATTTCTAGAAAACCCGCATGTCAACGTTTTTACAATATACTCATTATTGCATGTGGATGCTTATCAAAGAAGGTTATTCTCCACCTTCTCATTAAATTAATGGTGTTAAAACTAAAATTGCTTTTACTAAATGGACATTCGATGAAAGAGATTTAGCCCAATTGAATGCAAAATGTTTAAACTGTTTTTTCTGTGCTTTAAAATTTAAGGATTACATGCATGTTTCTACTTGTTCAACTGGTAAAGAGATTTGAGATATGTTATGTATCACTTATGAAGGAACCAATGAAGTAAAACAATCTCGTTTGAATATTCTCTTGCATGACTATGAACTTTTTCATATGAAACCATCTGAATCTATTTCTAACACGTATACAAGATTTACACAGATAGTCACTTCACTGCATGCATTAGGAAGAGAACTTTCAAACTATGAAAAAGTAAACAAGATTTTAAGATGCTTGCCTTCGTTATATGATGCTAAAATCACTGCAATCACTGAATCTAAGGACTTGAACACTTATTCTATTGATAACTTACTTGGCTCACTCATTGCTTACGAGCAAGGGGTGAATCAAAGAAATCTTGATGTAGGTGAGAAAAAGAAGGAGAAAATAGTTGCACTAAAGGCACACAAATCTGACTCCGATTCTTCCGGATCTGAGAGCGATGATGTTGCCTTCATCTCAAGGCAATTCAGAAACTTTCTAAGGAAGAAGCAAAAGCATCATTGGAGAAAAGGTAAGGATAACAAACATTCTAAAGGATCTTCTAATATCATTTGTTATGAATGCAGGAAACCAGGACTCGTGAGAACTGATTGCCTTACACTTAAAGATCACTCAAGCAAAGGAAAGGGTGAGGAGAAACCTAAGCTAAGGAAGGACAAGATGAGAGTACAAAAAGCATTTTGGGTGAATTCTGCATCAGTCTCATCAGAGACAGAACCAGAAGATGAGACAACAAACCTGTGCTTAATGGGGGAAGATCATCTTGAGCAAAGTGAGGAGGAAGAGGTATGTAAACCAACCTATGATGAATTGTTTGAGATTTGTGAGAAAATCCATGCATCATACAAAAAACATAAGAAGACTCATGCTAACTTAAAATTGGAACTTGTAAATTTACAAAAAGAGTATGAAGTTATTCTTAAAGATCATTCAACGATTAATTTTAATCACATGGCTCTTTTTGATGAATTTGATGATTTGAACAAAAAGCACTCAAAATTAATTGATAAGAATGAAGCATTAAAACTATCACACACCTCTCTTCAATCTAATTTCAAGAAATCTAAAGAGAAAGAGAAAAACTTGAGGGTTAAGAATGATGTTCTAAAAAATACAAACTTGAGGATTAAAAATGAATTGGATACACTTAAGAAAACTTTGATGATGCCTATTATTGATCAAAAGCCAAGACCTAGGAAGAGGCATTATAACTCAAACCATTTAAGAAATCCTTTTTCTGGAGTTAGATGTTTTTCATGTGGCATGCTAGGACATATCTCACACACTTGCACTGTTCACAATAGTATACATTGAGTGTGGAGACCTAAGGTACATAATTCACAGCATAACTCACATGCATTACACTCTACTCTTTATGAGAAGGGACCCAAACCTGTTTGGGTTCCTAAATCTGACTATTGTTGAGTTTTGTAGGTGTTCTCTCACCAAAGACCTCATGGGAGCATAGGATAATTGGACATATGGAGGCTCACAACTCATAATTGCTTAAACTTACTGCTTCATAATTTCTTGAAATGTTTTTTAATTTGTTTTGTGTTATTTTTTTATTGTTGTAGCTTTTTGTTATTTTAGATTGTTTTGTTTTTGTTTTGCTTTTATGATTGATTTTCTATATGATTATTTTTTTTAAGCTTATAGACTTTGGAGATTTAAAGCCATTGATTATCATATCTAAATCGGTCAAAGGGAGAAACACCGTTGATGGTTTTCCTCCCTCTAACCTCTTTTAGTAACATAATTTTCTTTTCTAGACAAAAGTCTATCTCATATTAACAACTGGTTTTTGAAACTAAGATTCTTCTTATCCTACTACAAAAATCTATCTTATGCGTAATATCCAAAGTTCTTATATATCTTTCAAGTTAAATAAAATCTTGCCATTGCATTTATCACATGATTATGATTTTATTTTGTGACTTGTTCTTCCCTATGTTAGAGAGAGAGCTCCTATTCTCTAATATTTGGAGGATATAATCACAACTAAGGTTCTTTTTAAAGGTTTTGTTAAAGAGAATTTAGCTTAAAAATATTAAGAGGGAAAGTGGAAAAGATGCAAATTTGAAATGAAAAATATGTATACACAAATGTGTATCAAAAATCAAGATGCTCAAAGAGCTAAATCAAAGATACAAGATGCATAAAATGAGCCCACTAAATACAAGCTATTATCTCTTTTCTGAACTCTTAAAATTTAGAGAACTCATCAGTTATTTGATGCTTTCAAAGGCCTGATTTCAAATTCCATGATTGAGACAAATTACTTTGTTATATTATTTACAAGATATTTTCTTTGTAACCAAGTTTTTATTGGATCTTCGTTTTACCCAGTAAAGTTTTTCTGAGTTAGACATTTGAAAAAAAAAGATGATTATTGCCCTGAAAGAAGTCCGAGCTAGGGATTAACAAGATTGTATATTCTACATTTTTTAGATTTTGACTTCTTAACTCTTTGATCTTTTGAATCTTTAAAATTGAATTGTTTGAGAAATTTATCATATGGATACTTTGAAAAAAAAAAATTTAAAACCATAAACAAAAATAAATTTCCCTTTCATTCGTTTTTCTTTTTAGTTTTTTTTGCCTTTTATTGTTGTTTCTAGCTTTTATTGTGGGTCATTTATTTTTTTGAGGGTTTTGATCATCAACATATTTTCCTTGGATTCAAATTTCTTGTCACATCGTCCTGGACGATAGGACAAATTCTCTTCAAATTTCCATCTACTGATCTTTTCTGTGCTTGTTGAAACTCTTCGTCCTGGATGATAATTTATCGTCCTAGATGATCTGATCGAACTCTGTTGCAATCATGTTGATAGTCTTGGCCGATAACATATTTTATCCTATCCGATGCATTTTATGGTCATCATCCTGGCCGATACACTGGATCATCCTGGACGATCCAAGTGTCTGTCATTTAAAACTCTTAAAATCAGCCCAGACGATCCATTATTGGACCATCGTCCTGGCCGATCCACTATTCTTCCTGGATGATACACGTGGCACTGGTTTAAAATGTTTTAACTTCGGCCGGTACGATCAATTATTGTGCATAATCCTGGATGATTCACCTAATCAGCCCGAACGATTTGTTTTTTCAACGGTCATCCGGCATGACTCCTCGGTACGATCGCCTATCTATAATCGGCCTGGCCGATGTCTGATCAGTCCGGCCGATCGGACCGCCTTTTTGACCAATCGGCCTATACGCAATTATTGTACCATATCGTCCTAAACAATTCTGCGATTGGCCTGGCCAATATGGTTGTTTCTTTAAATTCAGGCCATTCCAGCCATGTTTTTCACCTCACATCTCTTCTTCTATTGTGTTTTCTTACTAGTCTCTTGTTATGGCTGGTGGGAAACGAGTTCAACATACTTCTGGAAGTTCCTCGAGGGCCACTCTGGACCCTCGATTCAGGGAGGCAGAGGATCAGGCAGCTTACCATCGCTACAAAGAATGTGGCATTACCCTTTCCAGAACAATCAATCCTGCCCACATTTCATATTTGATAATGGATTTCTTTGCTCACACTTCTCTTTATTTCATTCTTACTCTGTCTGTCCTTTTTTCTTCAGAACTTCTGCTAGAATTTTATGCAAATCTTCGCATAAATTCTACTTTCACAGCCCTGACCTCCTATGTGAATCGACGCCCGGTCGAGATCACATATCAGGACTGTGCTGAACTTTTACAGCTATCCACCACCCGGGATAAGCTACACATAATCATTTCAGATCCTGATTTTGACTGGTCCACAAAAAACCATTTTTTTCGCCAAACCAACACACCCTTTCATGTTGGAGAGACTAGCTGTTTAGTCAAAGATGCTAGGACAATTTAGCATGTCCTTCGCACCTCCATTATTCCAAAAGTCGGAGACCGAATCCACATCACTCCTCTGCTTTCTTTGACTACCTTTTTCATCATGGCCCAGAGAGAATTTAATGCCACTAATCTGCTCTTTCGATACATTGATCATTTAACAACTATTCGCGATCCAGGACATAGGAGGAAACCCAATCTTTCTTTAGGACATCTCATAACCTATGTCCTAGAAACTAAATACAATCTTCAATATCCTGGTCATTAAGACCATCAAGCACCTCACTACTCTTACAGCTCTTTCCAAATTCATCATAGTACTCGTCTCCACCCAGGAGATGGGGAAGGTCGGGGGGCCGAGGAGGAGGAGGCTCCCACTCCCGCTCCAATTTCTGATCATGTTCCTCTCCACCTGCACTCACCGGTTGATCAGTTAATAGAGAGGTTTGATCGATGGAAACCTGCTTTAACACTTATGTTGCTGCACAGGAGCAACAACATTCTGAGGACATCTCCCGCTACGAGCAGCACCGCACAGAGGACTTAGCTCATTTTGACAGCTACATTACTGACCAGCAGTAGCAGCATGACCAGGACATCGCCTAGTTCAATGCTCAATTTATTATGCTAGCTAGCTACTTTCAGCAGCCACCTCCACGACCTCCATCTGATGATCAGGGTCCCTCATTTTTCTAATTTTTATTTTCTGTTTTTTTTTTCTGTAGTTTTTTCTTATAGTTTGTTTTTGTTTCTGTTGTGTTTTTTGCTTTTTATTTTTGTGTGTCTAGGACCCTCTTTTTGTGATGACAAAAGGGAGAGTAGGATGTGGTAGGAAAAATTGATGCTTGTAACTTTGAAATTTTATTGAACTACTATTTTTACAGAAATTTTCCTACTCTTGTTTTCCATCATCAAAAAGGGGGAGATTATTGTAAATCTATTTTCATGACTTATGTTTTGATGATTGACAAACACCATTGATTCTCTTGGACTGCATGTTACTTCTAACTTTTCAGGAATCGAAGATCAGACGAACAAACGAAGCTAGTTAAAGATTACGTAGGTTAGGGTTGAGTCAGTCTGTACTTTGCCTTTTCTCTTCTTGAGTCTATTTATAATGTTCAAAGAGATTGATGCTAAGTAACCCTACACACACACACACACACTTAAGAGACTTAGAATTTCTATTTTTACTCACATCGGCCAGGACAATATTTATATCGGCTTGGATGATTGAGTTTAAAACAGAGATTCTTTTAAGGATTCTTAATTAAGGTAGCCGTCATTAACAGATTGTCCTGGACAATACTTGTATCAGCCAAGACGATAAGCTCAAAATAAAAAGAAATTGCTGCCATAAATAATTAAGGTATTCTGTAATTTTTGGAAATCGGCCAGGATGATGTTGGATTGGCCTGGACGATCTTGGATCGGCCTGGACGATCTTGAATCAGCCTGGACGATATTCATAATTATGCCTTAATTAATCACACAAATCAAGGAAGTAGTTTAGGATAATTGATACGATCATATCATCCTGGATTATCGCAGGATTGGTCAGGACGATCTAATCAAAAACCTTAGTTACTTCTGGATGATAGATATCGGCCAGCACAAATTCTGGGCGATGTGCTGGACGATCGGGATCGGACAACTTGAATTCAGGGCGATGCTTAGGACGATTTTTCTTTGAATTGAACTAATCGGCTTGGACGATCGTGAGATCGTCCTAGACGATCTAGCCAATTTTTAATTGTCTAGTTTGCATTCAGGGCGATACTCTGGCTGATCTTTTGAGATTTGTACTGATCAGCCAGGACGATTTCTATATCGTCCTGGACGATATAGTCGGCAACTTGCAATTAATGAGCTCCTTTGAAGCTCTTCTATTTAAGAGCTCTTGTTCAACATTTTTTGAATATCTTTTGCTATTGCCTTGACCTGAGAAGACCTTGAGGAGAGAAAGAGAGAGACACAGAGAGAGAGAGAGAGAGAGAGAGAGAGAGAGAGAGGATCTTGTGAGGGGGAGCTTGTGAGGGGATTCACAAGGGTTTCTTCAAGGATAGCTCTGCTTCTTCTTCATCTAGAGTTTCTCATCCGTGGAAGGGTCGGTAGAGGTAAGGATTCAACAACTGATAGTGGTTCTCTGCCAGCTTCAGGAGGAAGCAAAAGGAGATAGGTTCTCTGCCTTGCCGGGTAGCAAAAAGATACTCTTTGTAAAGGCTTCTCCGCCTAGCTGTGAGGGCTAAAGGAGAGTCACGATTGTAGTGCAATACTCGGAGGGTGCCTCCAGGGAGTGGACGTAAGTCGAGTTGACCAAACCACTACAAATTTCAGTGTTCTTATTTCTTGCTTCCGCACTTTAATTTCCGCACTTATTTTTCTTATGGTGTGATTTTGGTTTATGTGATTTTACTTCTTTGTGAAAAGAATTTTTAAAATACCAATTCACCCCCCCCTCTTGGTTAGCTTGGGCCAGTTCTATAGGGCTTAACATCCCCAACGAACTTTCATAGTGCGATACTCACAGGGTGCCTCCGAGGAGTGTACGTAGTTCAAGGTTTGACCGAACCATTATAAATATGGTGTGTTCTTTCCTTTATTATTTCCGCTTTTAATTTCCGCATTGTATTTTCTTTGCGGTGAATCTTGGTTTGTGTTTTTGATTGAAAGATTTATTTTAAAATATTGATTCACCTCTTTTTGGTTAGCCTTGGGACTAGTTCATAAGGGCCCAGCATCCTTAACGAACTTTCAAGTGGTATCAGAGCCGGATTCATAAAAACAAGTTTTTGAAAACTTTGAATTTTTGATCCATGGCTAATTTTTCTAATCGTAATATTGCGGAAGGTTATTCAATCACCAGACCTCCTTTATTTAAAAATATTACATATGATTTTTAGAAAATTAGCATGTCTACTTTCTTGTAATCGATTGATTTTCATATGCGGCATATGATTTTAACTGGTTATTCATTACCGTCATGGGTTTTAGATGGAGTTAAAACTAATATTCTTTTTAATCAATGGAATCAGGAAGAACAAATCATTGCTTAATTGAATGCAAAATATTTAAATTGTTTTTTTTGTGCTTTAAATTCTAAAGATTTTATATTTATATCCACGTGCACTACTGGTAAGGAAATTTGGGATAAACTACACACCATATATGAAGGCACTAGTGAAATCAAGCAATCCAAGTTGAATATTTTAATGCATGATTATGAAATATTTTCCATGAATTCTTATGAAATGATCTTAGACATGTATATTACGTTTATTCAAATTATGACATCATTGTATGCTTTAGGTGAAGAATTTTCAATTTTTGAAAAAGTCAATAAAATTCTTCGTTGTCTACTAAATAAGTTTGATGCTAAAGTTGTTGCCATTTGTAAATCAAAAGATTTAAATGAATATTCTATTGATAATTTGATTGGCTCACTCATTGCCTACGAGCAAAGTTTGGGTAAAAGACTTTTGGATGCAGGTGAAACGATAGTGCTAAACACTGAAAACATGGAGGAAAGTGGCTTAATTGGCGACGAAAATAATGACTTGTCAAAAAAATTAAAAAGCTCACCAGAGCATAAGCCTCAACAAAAGTGGAATAAAGGTAAAAATAGTAAGAATGTTAAGATTACTTCTGACATTATTTGCTTGGATGTAGGAAACCTAGACATAGGAAAAATCAGTGCCCTAATTTGAGAACCCCTCTAGGAAAAGAAAAGGGAAAAGAAAAGCAAATTTTAAAATGGCCAAATAATGAAAAGCAAAAAATCTCTTGGGAAGACTTAGCTTCTGAATCATCTGATCAGGAGCAAGATAATGTTTAAACCATTGTTTGTATTTTTTGTTGTTGTTTTGTTTGCATGTTTTGTTATTTTTTTTTTATTTTTTATGTGTTTTTTTTTTGATTTATTCATTTTTCATCCTTTCTTTCTTTTCTTTTTTTTTTTCTTCTTTAAATTTTAATTATGTCTTTACTTTTTTTTTGTCAACACACTCATCACAATCCTTTTAAAATGCAAAAAAAGGGATTAAAAATTTTTAAAATGAAAAATCTACCTCATGTTTTTTCTTGAATTCTTATATAAGTTGTGGTTGGCTTCTCTAAAAATAGTCAAAGGAAGGAAACTCATGACTTTGACTCTTAATCTCTGTTTCCTAAAAGAGGTTATTCTACTTTTGATTTAAAATCTTCATCATATTTTAAATTGGATTTTGAAACTGAACTTTTTTCATCTCCATACATTTTATCTATTGCATAGGAATCTTTTACAAGCTGTTGAATCTACCTCATAATTTTCCTAATCAAGTAGTTCGTTGTGTCAATAGAATGGGTTTAGTTTTGTTTTTAAAATTTTAGAAAGGTAACATATTAAAAAAAAGGCCAATGATGTCAAATAAAAAAATGGCTAATGACGCCAAATTAAAAGATGCATAATTATGCCAAATTAAGAAATATACACAAAATGTATCAAAAGAAAAAAATGCGCTAAGTGCGCCAAGTAACTGACAAGAGGCATAAAATGAGCCCACACGGAGTATGCTTATCTATTATGTTTTATTCAAAGCTTAAAAAACTCTTGATATTTTTTATGCTTGAGTTTGAAAATCATGATTCTTGATTCAACAATTCGTGCATTAATCTTCTATTAGATATGTTTTATGGAAGGAGTTTTGAAAAAATTAATATTTCTTTTTCTAATTTATTCCTTGATTTAGATATTGGATTAAAAAGTTTTTGATCCTTTAAAAAGAACTTGAGCTTTGATTGTCAATTTATGAATTTCTTACTTTACTGGATTATGCAATGTCAATCAATTTCTTATAAAGTTTTTTTTTAAACTAAGAGGTAACTTTTTCTTTTTAAGACTTTATGTGCCCCTTCTCTTTTTGATAATGTCAAAGGGGGAGAAACATATTATTGTATTTGTACCTTTTTCATCTTTCAAAAATTAAAAATAACAAATAATTTTGATCTCCCCTATTTTTAAAAGATTTATTTTAGTAAGGGGGAGATTAAGAGAACATGATTCTTTTTTGCAAATTCAACCAGTAGTGTTTGCCATCATCAAAAAGGGGAGATTAATGCAGATATTTTTTCATGATTTATAATTTTGATTATAGCAAGCACTCTTATTTGTCTACGTCTGCCTTATCTAATGACATTTCAGGTCCACAAGATCAGACTTCTATTGGAAGCAGCTCAAGATTGGGTATACTAGATCTGAGTCAATTTGTACCTTTCTTCCTTTCTTGAGTCTTTTGTTACTACTGTGGCTGTTGATGCTAAGTAACTTTGCATACACATACCTTGGAAGAATTTTTAACTATTCTCTAGAGTTTATTATTTTTGGTAACATCATCCGGGATGATATTTTAATCAGCTTGGACGATCGGTTAAAAAATATAAATCCTGATTAGGTCATCATCCTTGTTAAGGCAGTCATCATTAAACACATCGTCTTGGATGATTTTGTATTAATAAGGATGATAGGCTCAAATCAGAAAGAATCTGCTGCCAGATCTATTTAGAAATTACTTATTTTTGGACATCATCCTAGTGGATCACCCTGGCCTATTAAGCTCAGCCTGGTCAATCCAGCATAATTTTTCTTAAATAATTATGGCAATTAAGGAGATCAATTAATGGTGATTTGTACGATCACATCGGCCAGGCCGATCGCAGGATCGTCTGGGCTGATTTGGCATCGGCCAGCTTCTTTTTAGGGTGATGTTCAGGATGATTTTCCTCATATTTAAACTAATCATCCTGGACGATATCCTATCGGCCTGGTTGATATGACCAAAAATTGACTAATCGTCCCTAACCGACCGGGCTGATTAAGCATAATTTACGCTGATCGGCCAGGCAGATATTTATATCGGACTGGACGATAAAGTCGGCCAGTTGCATTAATGAGCTCATTTTGAGATATTCTATTTAAGCTTTTGGCTAGGCACTTTTGTAAGTGTCTTTGGTAGCCATTGTAGCTTCATTCTTTTGGGGGAAACTTGAAGAGAGAGCTTGAAAGGGAGTGAGAAAAGGGTGAAGTTTGAGAGAGGAAGAAGATCCTGTGAGAGGGAACTCAAGGGAGTGTGGAGGGGAATTCCAGATGGTTGCACCGGCAAGCTTGCTCCTTAGTACTGTCAGATTCAAGGCTTGTCTTGAGGGAAGTTCACAGAAGAAGAAGATCTCTTTTGTGTCAAAGGACCTGGTGACTCCACCGCACTGGAGAAGATGGATGTGATTTTGTAAGGGCTTCTCCGCCTAGCTGTGGGGGATAAAGGATAGACACTTAGTTTAGTGCAATACTCGGAGGGTTCCTCCGAGGAGTGGACGTAGGTCAAGGTTTGACCGAACCACTATAAATCTGGTGTGTTCTTTCTTTTATTATTTTCACATTTAAATTCCGCCTTGTGTTTTATTTGTGGTGAATCTTGATTTGTGTTTTTGATCAAAAGATTTATTTTAAAATATTGATTCACCTCTTTTTGGTTAGCCTTGGGACTGGTTCATAAGGGCCTAACATCCCTAATGAACTTTCAATAATTTGAAATAAAAAATTAAAACATCCTATGTCGATCCCAATCCTAGATGTATAAAGTTGAGGGAAAATTTCAAAACAACAATTTAGGCCCTCCCTAAATACATTTTCTTGCTCAACCACTGGACACCATGGGAGTAATATACGAGATGTTAAAAGAGCCAACTAATGATTTTCCATTACACCACAATCCCAAAATAAAGAAAATTTACTACAAGTTCTAATCCTAGGGAAATGAAACCTTTAATGTTTTTCGCAACCAGATGTAAACCTTCTTAGCATTGAAACATACAAGTTGAGCTTAGTTTCCATAGGGAAATATTTTCATGCTTCCATCACTTTGCAAGAAGGCTATTTATTATTTGAATATACCAAACCAAAGTGCAATTATATGCATAACTTAAAGTAGAAAGAGTGGGAATACCCAACCCCATAAATTGCCACAATTTGCATGTGTTTGTGCAGGAGACAAGTTTGAGCTTTTTAGAATGAATATCACCATGAAATATGATTCATGCACATAGCTTATTTAGATGGTATAAGAAGCTTTAGGTATAACAGTTACCTTAATTAAATATGCAATTGTATGCCAAATAATGAATATGAGGAATTATAGTATGCCCCTAAAAGATAACGACTTCGCTTACTAAGCATCAAGATGCAAAAAAAAAAAAAAATTCCCATTAAAGGTTGAAAATCTTAGACGAGAAGCATTATAGCAGTAATAGTAATTGCTATATAATTAAAGGAAGAGCTGCATAAGCAAATTCAGAAAATCACATTACTCTTCGTGATTAGGAGATTGCTCAAACAAAATGATTGTTTCTTAAAAGGTTAATGTGCAAGGTAGATATCTCCATGAAAATGATTCAAAAGGTTGTTAAGAGATATCATATTTTGTAAATTAACTTTCCAATAAACTAAGAGATCATTTGCATATGGAAAATGTGATAAGTGTTTGCTTCCCATGTTGATTCCCTCATTAATCTTCCTTATAAGTGAACTTTCAAAGAGATTTGATAAAACATTTATGAATATGCAAATAAGGTAGGGAAAAAAGATATCCTTGTCTAAGTCCAGAAGATGAGTTAGAAAACCCTTTAGGAGCCCCTAATATATAAAGAACAGTGGACATTTTCCATGCAAGTTTTGATCCAACAAATATGTTAGGAAACTCTTTTTACTTTAGCCGATATAACAAAAAGTCTCTTGACACAATGTCAAAGGCCATAAAAATATCCAATTTGGTAGAAATTTTGCTATATTATTTGGCAACCTATAAGTCAGATAAAAATCCATAGCCATAATTTTGTTATCAATGGAAATTATATTCTTGATGAAGATAACTTGATAAGGATGTATAATATTTCATTTAATATGTTTATTTCTGGAACCTAAGATTTTAGCTATGTGTTTATAAAAGGTGTTACACAATAATATAAGCATGTAATCAAATATGCTGCTAGCATGATGAGTCTTAGGTATTAGAACAATACTTATAGCTTTTGATTTGTTAGGGAGGTAACTTTTTTTAAAGAAATATTTGACTGCTTGACAAACCCAATCACCAAAGAACTCCCAAGTATTGGAATATAAATCAAAACTAAACCCATGAGGCCTATGAAAAACGAAATCCACACCTTTAATATCATTATCTATGATTGGGGTACTAAGAAGTGGTATGATGTTGGTCAACATTGCTAGCAACATGAAGGTAAAGAGTTGTATACAACCTATCTTTAAGGGAGTTAAGTAGATTCTTGAAATGAGTAATTATTTCCCAAATAATTTTAGAGGGGTTAGATAAAGTTTGCAAGGATGTTTTAATTTCTCTAATTATATATGATTTTTCCTTCAGGTGTATGTCATCTTCACCATTGGTCAACCACTTATTTGTTTCTCATTTAAACTATCAAAGAGGTCAAAGTTAAATATGAGTTATGAAGCACATATCTCAGAAATTTAGCATTGGCATTTCAAAGAGTGTTTAAAGGATCTTTGTTGAGCAATATGAAGTGGTTTGCTTTTTGGTTTTAAAGTTCTTTAATAATAAAAGAGATATATTCTAAAGAGAATCAATTTTTTTGCTTTAATGATATATTTTAGCTTCTTCAATTTAGAGTATATAGCATTATTACATCTTTGTTGGGGTTACTAAAGAAGGCAAAATGAATAGCTTCCTATAGTTAGGAGAGCCTGTTCAACTATTTTTTATATAAGAATCTATGCTTTTATATATGTGGTTGTTGGTGTGAACAATTATGGTGGAGTGATAAGAATATCTAGGGTTTTCAACCCTTTAGAAGGAAGTGAGAAATAATTCCTATTAAACATCATTAACTAGCACATAATCCAACATGATATGAATAGGATAGTCCATCATATTATTAAATCAAGTGTAAGAGAGTACTCCCATGGAGGTATGATCTTTAATAGTAGCATCAAAGATTATACTATTAAATTCTTATAACTTACTTTTAGGAATAGGATTCCCACCAATCTTTATTTTTTGGTTCCTGTAATTAAAATCCCCCAAAATATCCCAATATTGATTAGAAACAAAAAATATAGGACCCAATATCTCCAATAACTTTCCAAAGTTGAGAAATCTAAACTTGACACTTAGAACCAGAAATGACAAATGAAAGAAATGGTTTGAGATTACCAAATTGGACCTAACCATGCATAATTAAGCTATTAATGCATATAAATTTAAAATTCAGGTTAGAAGCATCCCATTTTCAAAGAGCATGTGATAATTTACGAACCACATATCAAAGGATAGAATTTTACTTATTTTAATCTTCAAGATGCAAAAGAGATCAACGTTAAAGGAATTAATTAGAAGCTTGCAATGGAGGACCATTACACTTTTTATGTTTGAGTGGATTATTTATTGGCTCTATTAAGGTTTGAGGATTTGTTTATCAAAGGAAATTTTCCTTGGAGAGTTTTCATGTAATGTATTTAACCATTTATAGCATTTTTTTGGAATTTTCTATATCAGAGATTAATATGGAGAATCTATTTTTGATTTTGAATAGGCATCAGAGGAAGTGATATAGAGGAGCTTGGGTCTACTATTATTGTGAACCTTTGGTTTGTTATTGATATGTTTAAATTTGGAATTTTATCCAAATTTAGGAATTTTAAGGGCCTATTTTTATTGCAAATGCTTACTAAGGTGCTATTGTTGGATAAGGAATGTCTGGAATAGAAGTAGAATATGAGTTTAGGTAGGTTTTGTAATGAGCTAAAGTTGAAGATAATTAAGCTAATGCTTTGGGATCTATTTTTTTCTTTGCTTTCTACTATAGTTTCTATCTCTAAAAGGGCAAATGATGGTGAAAGTTCTAAAGAGTTTTGAGGGAATATGTTGAGAGGATGCACAAGGGACCCACATCTAGAAAATGAAGTAAGTTTTTAATTAGATTGAATATGAAGCATCTTGTCTTTATTTCCAATGGAAATGGTAATCTTATTAGGAAGGTGAGTACTATTTTCTACTTAGCCATAGACCCGAGCAGAATTGAATCTAGGACTTTTAATAGTTAGAAAGTCATCAAAATTAGAGGAGGTCCAATAGATTTAGCTATTTCTAACACTCATCCAAGATTACAAAAATAGAGAGGCAAGTAAAGAATTTTGATCCAAAGAGAGATAGAGGAGAACTCCCTACTTTTAGGTTAGAAGTCTAGGGATCATTTTGCATGCCAAACACTCTCATAATATAATAGAGTTATTAACTTGAATATGAGAAAATAATCATTTGGAGAAATTATGGTAATAATACCTTTGAGCTACCAAGCTTTTCATTTTTTATTATTATGAAATGGACCTCATAATAAGGTTGCTAATTCATAGCATATCCAACCAAAGAAACCTCCCATTCCTTGGACTCTTTTTCCATGTCTTAATAAGAGAAGTAGATAACTTTGTCTTGAAGACCATAACTAACTAGAAAGTATTTGGAAGTAGGTTTTTTGTTGAAAGTAGGCTTTTTTAATTTAAAGAAGACAGTCTGTGGAGTATAATGTGGAGTTGTTAGTGTCAAATGATTTGATGGTAATTATTTTGTTAAGGGGAAAGAAGTCCTCTTGAGTTAAGGAGACAGAGAGTTGCATCCTATGTAATTATTCTAGGAGGTGTTTGTTGAAATAACTTTTAAAATAAGAGAATGGAGGTGGAGGTAGTGATTTCATTAACGATGTTTATGGGAGCCCTTTGGTAGCGATAGAGGAGAGAAGGGAAGTGGAAGAAATCTCAAAAGGGATATGGGAGGTGGAAGCAATTGTAAAAGGGTTAGTGAATGAGGTACTAATGGTTTTCTCAAATTGGTCAAGAAGGAGCCAACTATGCATAATTAGCATTAATAATTTAAGGAAATTCATACATTATAATTTATAACACATTTTAATTATTCATGAGAGGAGGGGTTATAAGGAGGAAATCAAGAGAGAGATTAGGGGAGATTATATGGAACTTGTAAGTACTAGTATAGAAATGAGCATCTGGTAGTGTAAGATATGGGAATGGAGGCTAAGTTATATAGTTTTTAAAATCTAAAATGGATAAGATGAACAATAATATTAATGATATACATTGTTGGGTAGAGAGACTCAAGAAAAAAGAGATGTAAAGAGGAGCAAGTAGTTGAGAAATATTTGTTTAAGAATATTTGTCAGTCTGCCATCATCATCTTCTTACTTGGGATGGTACAACTAAAGTCTAATCTACAGATAAAATTAATTACACCAAATGATTTATTTTATATTTATATAATCAAATCTACATAGTTTATAACATATCATCCCGAAAGATAGATTGATCATTGACTATCAATTTAACAACATAAATAACATTTATTTTCATAATCAAACTCAACACAGAGAATATATTTTTCATCTTTAAAGATAAAATAGCATTCAACTATCATTTTGAAAATGAAAAAAAAAAATGGTTTAAATTTTAATCTAAGTCCAAAGATTTTTACTCTGCTCTAGCCAATTGATGTTCAGTTAACTTTTTATTAATTCTAAATCTCTATAGAGGCAAGTCTCTATAATTAATTATATCCCAAGGAAAGTTTTGAGAAAACTATAGATTAATGTGGTGACTAAACTTTTTCAAATTTTATAGAGGTTTTGATGTAGTATTTCAAGTTTAAATCTTACTTCTTTACAAGTCAATGGATAAAAGGTAGAGAGTGCTTAAGATTCTACAAAATCCAAAACTACTCCAGCACATACCATAGTTGGGATTTATCTATTTAAAACAAGATTGAATTTATGTTTGAGCTTAAAGTTTTTTACAAGATTAGGATAATCCTCTTATAAGGAAGTATAAAAAGTGTATACAAATTGAACTTACATATGCTTGGAATCGACAGCCAGCTAACCACCTAAGCACATAATTTTAAATAAATGCCTTTCAGGTTTAATACATGCAAGGACAGATAGCTATTACTTTTTACTAGAATCAAGGATTTTGGTTTAGAATTTAAATCAAGAATTTAGAACATGTTTAGGGTTCAAATGCACCTAACTAATGCAATTTGGTGCAATTTTAACAATAAGTTTATTTATAATTCTAAAAATTTAATCTTATTAGCAAAATTTCTAAAAAAATCTAGTTGCATAATGACATTAAACCATAAAGAATAGTAGGCACAGACCCATCGCTTAAGGTATCCCTTGCTTGTTATTGGCTTGCATACTAGGTTTTTGTACATTATAGGGAAATAAAATATATGCATGTATGTATATGTAAATATGTATGGGTGTATAATATAAATACTTTGACATCTTAAGTCTATCACATGTATCCTTACAAAGGCAAGGGCACACATGCCATAAAGAAACCTAGAACAATAAACTACCCCTCTAATGCAAGCAATTTGCCAACGCTCATGTATGTAATGCATGTGTATGAAGAAATAAATAAAAAGATATATATATATATATATATATATATATATATATATATATATATATATAGGGATGTCAATTTTTGACACGACCCAGAAACGGGTCGGGTTCGGGTTGAACAAATCAACTCGTTTTAAAAATTGGGTTGGGTTCAGGTTGACCCAGCAACCCAAAATTGACCCAAAAGTGACACGAAAACTTAGATTTGACCCTAGATTGACCCGTTTTTGACCCGATTTAGACTCAAAAATTGAATACTGACCCGATTTTGACCCAAAAATTAGTAATTTTAGGTCAACTTTGGGTCATTCGTGTCGAGTTGGGTTGACCCGGACACGAATCGGGTAGGGTTCGACTCCAGAAACCTGACCCATTTTTAAAAATGGGTCAGGTTCGGGTTGACTTGAACAGTGCCGAGTCAGTTCCGGGTTCGACCCGACCCGCTTACCTGAGTTGACACCCCTATATATATATATATGAATTTAAAGTATAACCCAGGGTCTTCTATAAAAGAAAGGTGTCAAAGCTCATCCACAACATGCTTGAATTTCTACACCTATAAAATAATGTAAGTCTAAATGTGGTTGCTTATTTGATCTTCAAGTCTTTTGGCTCTAGGTCTTTTATAAAATTCCAAAAGATAATGTCTTTAGAGGAAGAAAAATAATTTTCTTTTGGAGTTCTATAAGTGTATAATAAGTAAGAACATTTAAGTCCTTTAAAACTCTTTTATATTTAAAAGTTGGCCTACACATACGTTTATCTCTACACTTTACATTTGCATTTGATACTTTACACTTTACATTTACACTTTATATTTACACCTTTACACTTTATAACTTTACAATTTGTAATAGAAAATAATGGACTCTAACTAGATGAGTGCAAATGCAACAAACTAGAAAAAGGGAAGGTGTAATGTAAGTAAATAAAATCATAATAATGCATGTAACTAAAAGTGAAATGCATGCATGACATCCTATAATACACAAAAAATAAATAGACAATGCAATAGTCAAAGTTTATGTAAGGTATCTAATCACACTACAGTGCAAGAAAAGAAATACTAGCCTAGCCTAGACTAGAGTTAGTTTTCATAGCAATAAATCTAAGTGTGTTCTAAGCTGTGTCACTAGGGAATGTCTTAGTTTAAGTAGTTCTTTATGTTGTCTAAAATTTAAATTTATTTGTTTAAAGGTTAAAGAGATTTCATTTAAGTTTAAGCTTTAATAATTTAGTGTTTTATGTTTTATTAATTATGCTTTAAGTATTTAAGTTATTTAATTTAGGCTTTAAAGAACTTTGATGAATAATAACTCTAAAGTACTTGAGGTCATTAATCAATAAGTCATACACATGTAAAGATATGCATTTATTCCATCCTTAAGGATAAAGCAAACACATCAATCCTTCATTCTAATTAAGTGTTTTATTCATTTAATTTTTAGGAACTATATTAATTAATCACTTCAAAACTCAAAGCTCTTAGTCAAGAAGTTTGAGGCTTCAAATTAATACATTTGTTTCCCCATTAAATGATAGAGTAAATGATGATGAGTATAATGAAGATGTGGTTTCTTTCATGAAGTGGATTTCTAATCTAAAATTAAAGCCAAAGGTTTAGATGTTTTGGTGGAGATTAAGAAAGAATGTTATTCCAACAAATGATTTTATATATTATAGAAACATTTCTCATATCAATTTGTGTGGGTAGGGCTACTCTGATGTTGAAAATGATTTGTATATTTCGGTTAAATGAAAATTTTTGATTGAAAATATTATGAGCTTATAGATTGGGGTTTCATTGTTCCTTTATTTCAAGACTTCTTTGACTACATTTTGATTCTTCAAAAATTGACAAATACTAATGTTAATTTGGTTAGAATTTATTATACAACAATATGTTTTTCTTGGAAAACTTAGAATTTGGTCAAGCATTGTGATTCTCCTATTCCTGTTACTTTTACAGCTATTAATGTGTTATGTACAGCTTTACAACCAAGACTCAATCCACTTCTAGCTAGTTGATTGTGACATCTCCTTGAGGAGTTTTTAATAATTTGGCATCCCCCACCACTTGATTGGATTAAAATCAATATTGATGCATCTATTCTTAAGTCAAATCTTGAACGGATTGAAGGAGTTATTAGAGATCATGAAGGCATACTTATTCATGCTTTTGGTAAATAATTAAGCCATTGTGATATCTCTCAATTAGAATAGATGGCGGTTTTGGTAATATGATAATATCTTGAAGAGTAGATGTTTGATTTCAAAGGTGTTATTATTGAGGGAGATAACATTATTATAATAAAGATGATTAAGGACTGCATGAAGACATCAAACTGGCAACAAGAAGAGTTTTGGAAGAAAGATCTTTTATTTTTGCATAGTTTTAATAGTGCTATTTTTTATTACATTCCTAAAAATTGTAATAATTTAGAACATATTTGTGCTTATTATGCTTTGTTTAGTTCTTTTTTTTGGATTGTTTTACCCTTTTTATCATTCCTTCTTCTTTGTTCAATTTGTTAAAGAAGGAATGTGATTGTTATCCTTTTAGTAGTTTGTAATAGATTTTTTTATTAATGCTATTTGCACTCCTAAAAAAAAGGAAAAAGTAAATGCATAGAGCCTATAGAAATATTTTAAATTTTTTATTTAATTTTAGTTATTTATTTAATTAATTTAAATTGAATTTGACTTAATATTTAAATTTTTTTAATTTAAAAATTTATTTAATGGTTTATTAATTTTATTTTAATTATTTTAATTTAATTTTTAATTAATTTATTTTATTATTTAATTTTAAATATTTAATTTATTTTTTAATTTTTAATTTTATTTATTTTAATGAATTCTTTATCTTTTTTACTTTTTTACTTAATTCTGATTTATTTAAATTTTATTTTATTTTAAAATTAAATATTTATTTATTTATTTATTTAATTTATATAAATTTATTTTATTTAAATGTTATTATTATTTTAATTTAATTCTTTGTTTATGTTAACTACTTTTATTTTATTTGTATATTTATTTATTCATTATGATTTTATCCTTTATTAAGTTGTTTGACTAAAGTTTGACTTTTTATTTTTGTTTCAAAATTCAAAGGTTTATTATGTTTATTAGATTATTTTTTTTATTAAGTGCCTAATATAATTGAATTAGTATTTTAGGATCATTATTTATTTTTAGTTATGATTTATTTAAAATTATCCCAGTTAATAAATTATTTACTTAGAAAATTAGGCTAATTTTAATTTTTGAACCAAATCATGTCCAACAAACTTGACACTAGTGGTCATGAGTGATATCAAATGACAATCATAAGAGTTTAGAGTGGTTTGGGAATTTATTTATTTTTAATTATTTTATATTTTATTTATTGATTTTTCTTTCATTTTTAATTATTATTTTTTGAACTATTATGATGGTACTTTTATTTTTAATTAAATGTCTACTAATTTAAAGTTAAATGCATTTTAATTTATATATATTTTTTATTTTTTATTTTTTAAAGATTTAAGAAAGTTTTGAGATCATTTGTGACATGTAAGTATGATTTGCTCTATAATAAACTGAATGAAACCCAAATGACTTGCAATTTAAACCTCAAGTCAATGCTAACCTAAGATTTAAACCCTAACAATTTGGATTTATTAAAGCCTTTCTATGATTTTTAGTTAAATTACATAGTAAATTTATGTATACTTTGGAAATTCCATAATTAGCTAACTAGACTATGAATTGAGCTTAGATCAGTGGCTAAGTAACCCTTATACATCACTCTAACAATTAACACAATATCAACCTTAATGAATATATGGATTTGGATTTATTCAATTTTGAATATTTATGTCAATTTCTAACCCATAGCTTTAAAATTCATAGTAAAGCCCTCTTTGAGTTCAAATTTCCTTGAAAAATTTTGGACATGTGTGAAGCACATCCAATGATCATGCAACATGGAAGCTAATGATATATATATATATATATATATATATATATATATTCACAACCAATTAAATCCAAATGAATCACAAATTTTTTAACTAGGATTTGCAGGAAAGTAAATTTGAAAGAAATTAAAATATAAAAAATAAAAACATAGAAAAAGAGAAAACAAGAACATTTGATTTATAGTGGTTGGTAAACACATGAACTACATCCACTCCTCGGAGTCTTCCTCTCTGGCTATTGTACTACACCTTTTAGTGACTCTCTTTTAGTCCTCACATTAAGGAAGAGAAGCCCATGCAAAATCTCTTCCACCAACTTGGTGTGACAGAGTTCTAAAATATTTTTCACCCTTCAGTAAGGTAGACAACCTAAAATCTTTAAACCCTCCTGGTGAGGTAGAGACCCTGACGAACTTCGGCCTTGAAGAGTTTCTTCTTGGATCAATCCAAAAGATCAATTCAGACACGTGGAGGAACTAAGGTAGAAGCTTACTTGAAGTATCCACATGTAATCTCATCACACTACTCCCTCACACACTACTTCTCCTTCTCATTCTTCAAATTCTAAGATCTCTCAAGAGAATAACCTCTCTAATCACTCTCACAAAAATCTCCCAATAGCTAAAACCCTAACTATGATTGGACTACAATAAAAATAGGGAGAATTTTTTTTATATATATATTTAAAATTTTTTTATTATATAATACATAATAAGTAGAAGAGCAAGCATAAAATAATAAACTAAAGACAATAAATATGCATTCTACTAATATTCTACTCCCCATTTAAACATTCCAAAAAAGGAGAAAAATAAAGTCAATCTGATAGAGATAGAAGACAACATAAGAAAAAGCAATATAAAAAGATAATTATAACATAGCACTTATCACTCAGAAGTAGGAAGGACCCTGATCAGGTGGTGGTAAAAGGAAATAATCATGAAGGGCATAAACTTTGTCACTATACCAGGTGTGAAATTACTTATCTTTGGATCCGTTGGTAGTGCTGGTGTAGCAGGTCATGCTACTGCTGATACATCTATTGGATCTCTTGGTACTGATACTGATGAAACTCATGCTTCATTTAAAAAATGTCACACTATTGTTGAAGCCACTCCCAATACTAAGTAATCTCCTAATATTGTATAGCTGATTATTTCTCTAGGCGATCAAGTTGCTCCACTATTGAGTCATAGTCCTACGGGTTGTGAGTAGGAGCTAGTGCGGGGCCTAGTTTTAAAACTCCCTCTTCCTCCTCTGGTTCAGGATCCACCACATAATAATTATGACAAAGTCTATCACTATGGAATATGTAAAAAGAGATGTTGGAGTTTAAGAGTGGGAGGTGATTAGGTGGTGTAGGATATTATAGGTTGTAATTTAGATAATGGGATAAAGGCTATGCGGTGTCCTAGTCCTAGATTTTACTTGTCATGTTTTTAATGTAGCATATAATCAGGTTTTAGGATTTGAAGATAATTTTAGTCATATTTTAGGAATGATTATGTTTTGAAGGATATGTTGAATTATATGTGCATCTTGAATAAGGGTGAAGACTAAATGATCTTGAATATTCAGTGGAGTATCCCTGAGGCTAATTTTTATTGTAGTCCAATCATAGTTAGGGTCAAATGTTATGGAGTGAGCTTTAAGGCGAGTAGTATAAAGATGTAGGATTTGATCAAAATAATCATAGGTAATCTCAATAGGTCTTCTATAAAAAAATGATTGAACTATTTTGCCCTCACTATTAACTCTAAGACTAGCAAAGAACTCAAAGATCAATTCAAATTGAATGGGAAGGCTAAGGTCAGAATAAATTGGAGTGTGCTGCCAAAAAAGAGGTTCAATACCTAAAATTTAAGAGCTTCCTGATTAATAACTTTTGATGGAGTTATCCCTGTAGCCTTGTACACTGTTATCCTCATTTTTTTCATGAGGTTTACCAAACTCAATCAATCAAATCCAAAATCACATTCATATCCAAAATTAAAATAAAAATTCAAGGTCAAAGGCTTATGTCCTATGACCCTTCTTGAGTTATCTTCAATCATCTCAAAAGTAATTTAAATGACCTCCATTTAATGATCTATCAATTACATATTGATTAGGCATGTACTTAGGGTCAACCTTACAAATTTGAGGCCAATCCAAGACCTATAACACAAAAAATGCAACTGAAATCCAAAGGCACCTCCATTAGATCCAAAATATCATTTTGATTTTATTGGGCCTAAATGAAACCCTTGGTTTGACCAAATTAATAGCACACCCAACTAAGGTCAAATTCAATCCTCCAATTAATTTCAAACCAAATTGACCACACAAAATTATTCAATTGAATATTCTAAGAAGGTATGATATTATACTAAGTCAAGTCACCATTAATTTAACTTGGTCAAATCCTTCACATACACTCATCACCTGTGCAAACTCTAATTCCATAGCTTGAAACACATGGACAGTATACCAAACAACCAAATGTTCTTCCTTAGATGCCACTTCAGCTCCATTGACTGGTTAAACTAGTTAAATGGTCAAACAAGCTTCCAAATAATTTTAAGTGGTCAAGTCGCCGAAGGAAAACTTTGTCTCCACCAAATGCTACTCCAATCTACTATAAATCCATCCTAAAGCCACCCTAAACCAACTCTTAGACCAAGCCAAGCCTTGGTTTAGCCTCATGGAGAAAAAGGAAGTGGCCGCCCACCATGAAATATGTCAAGGCAAGTATCAGTCTAGGATCTTAACCTCTCCCTAGTTTACATGGACCTTGGGATAAATGACCAACATCCAAGAACTCTCTTCAATCAATACTAAGCCAACATTCAGAAAGGTAGGGTTGGAGAGGGGGGGGGGGGGGGGGGGGGGGGGGGGAGGGGGAGGGTGAGTGCTTCTTAAATGCTCATTATTCTTTTTAAGTTATTTTGCTTAGTAGCCTCCATTCTTGAAAAACCTTCTCCTAGTCTATCCAACAACTCCCCTACTATCTACAACCATTTTGTTACAACTCGGGCTTCCGAGTTTATGATTTTGATGATAACAAATAGTATTTATTAATCTCTTATTTCTCCTAGTATTTTTAGTGCATATTTCTTTCTATGTTGACTAATATTTCAGGTACATCATGCACCATTCTTTGAAGATTCAAGGCTCAAGATTGCATAGAATCGGTTGTATTAAATGAATTTGTAATTTTCATTTATTGAGTCATGTCTTGTAATGATGTATATTAGCTTGTTGATCATGCACACACATAGGGGGAGAGGTTTTAAATGTAGAATGTAATAGAATTTCTTCTCTGTAGATCGTACTGTACGATGATAATTCGTACCGTACGATCAGAGGGTTGTAGGATGATTCTATGAATAGATCGTACCGTACGAATATATTCATACTGTACGATATATTCAAAGCCTTTCCCTAGCAGCCATTTTAACTTAAGTAAGATGTTTTCCGCCGCACGTACTGTACTAACAAGTTCATACTGTACGATGTTCTTTAAATACTTACTTAACCTAACCCGTGATTAGTGCAAGAAATCTGGACTTAATTATAATTTGAACATCGTACTGTATGAACACATTCGTACAATACGATGAACAGAGATGAACTATAATCGTCCCGAACGATCAGTTGTTTTTTGTCTCATCGTACTATACAATGTACATCGTACCATATAATGAATAGAGATGATGTTTGATCATCTCGACTATCATCTTGTACAAACTGTGTTGTCATGGATCATACCGTATGATTTAGTATCGTACTGTACGAACATTTTTTAAATGTTCGTACCACTTCGTACTAGGATGAAGTCTATTTATGAAGATCGTACTGTATGATTGTCGAACCGTACTGTACGATAGTAACGGCTGAATTGAGTATTTTTAGGGTTTTTTGAGCCCTCTATTTAAGCACTCTCATAAGACTTTGTAAGAGTCTTTGACAGCCATTGTGTCTTCATTCTTTTGGAGAAAACTTGAAGTGAGGACTTGAAAGGGAGAGAGGAAAAGGTGAAGTTTGAGAGAGGGAAAAGATCCTTGGAGGGGGTATCAAGGGAGTGTGAAGGAGATCACACAGTTGCTCCGACGAGCTTGCAACTCAGTACCATTGGATTCAAGGTTCATCTTGAAGGAAGTTTTGAGAAGAAGAAGATCTGATTGGTGTCAAAGGACCCGGCTCCTCCGCCACACCGGGGAAGGTGGAAGTGATTGTATAAGGGCTTCTCCGCCTAGCTGTGGGAGCTAAATGAGAATCACTAAAGGTTTAGTGTAATACTCGGAGGGTGCCTCCGGGGAGTGGACGTAGTTCATGGTTTGACCGAACCACTATAAATTGGTGTGTTCGTTCCTTTATTTTTTCTGCACTTTATTTCCGTATTTATTTTTATTGTGGTTAATTGTGTGGATGAATTTGATTATCAATATTTTTGTTGTGAATGAAATTCGCTTCCGCATAAAGTCATAAAAATATATTTCTTTTCGTTAAAGAAGTTTTTAATCATCCAATTCACTCCCTCTTGGCGCATCTAGTAATTTCAATTGGTATCAGAGCAATTTCAATTGGTATCAGAGCAATTTCTCATTTCCCCACAATTTCTCATCTTAAAAACCTCATTTTAGTGAAAAGAGAGTGGTAGAGGGGGAAAGTGGAGCTTTCAACACAACTTTCAATCCAGACACAACCAACTTGGTGAGTTTGTTTTTGGTATAGTTAGAGAGGACATCACTAGGAGCAAAAAGAGTCCATGATCATAAAAATCTAATTGCCTATTATAATGTTATTTTGTGCTTGTAATCCTTATATTTCATATAGAAAAATATTAAAAGTCATAAAAATTGGACCATTGCCACTACATTATAAAGACATCATTGTAGTGCCCAAACCCATTTCAGTGCTACAATTGAGAGCTTACCAAAAGTTGGCTGGAGAGCTTATTACCAAAGCACTACATAGTCAATGTTGTAATGATATATTGAAGCATTTTACTGCCAAATTTCCCACACCATAGTGGGAGTCAGTTGTTTATGCATCAGTTTAGCAGTATTTCAACACCACCAAGCCATTACTATAGGGCTAGTTTAGTTAAATTGAAAAACAATAAATAGTGACCTTAGTCTTAGTGTAGAATGTTAGCACATTGTGGTCTTAATTTTTGAGTGTGCTTATCTTTGTAAGGGTTATCTTTGGTAGAGTGTAGCTTTTGGTTTTTTATGTAGAGTTTTATATTAAAGTTGAGCAAAACCAGGAAGTGAATAAGGGATTGTAGTTCTACTTATGGGTCACTTCTAAACTTTACCTTATCTTACTTACATTGTTATCCAGTGTCATAGTTTGTACTTATAAAGCATTAAATTAAATAAAATATTTATGATATTTATTATGTAAATCAATGCCTCCATGTATAGCTAACAAATTTTTTGAATCTATGATGTTTTGAAAGGCATATCATGGTTAGGATATGGGGTCTTAATAAAAGAGGTAAAATAATAGTAGTTAGGGGGGACCTTAGCTAATACTCAAACGGGATTAGTAGAGATGAGGTGTAACAAATGCTTTAATCTACAGTAACAATAGGAAGAAAATTTTCTAAAGAAATCATGCTCTTTTAAAAAGTCATAAGTTCAAATTTTCTTAAATAGTACACTTTTATTTTGTGATTTAAAGCTTTTCTAGCTAGAAAAAAATTTAGTAGTTAGTAAGTGGTCATAAAGTGAACTTAGGATATTTTCATTTGTTCCTTATAGGATTGACACTATATTTATCATTTTATTACATGATATGACAAGTGCACTTGAGTTAAAATAGGACTCACACTGTAGAAAAATTTAACTCCCATTAGAAAATTTAGTAGTGGTAAGCTAAAGAAAGACACTGTTGTAATTACATAATATAGTAGTACTTATAGCTGTGTATACAAAGTAGTATCCCTGTCATATTTTAACGCCATTGTCAGGGAAATAAACTTGTGAAACTTTTATCCTCATTTATATTTTATATTATTAAAACAATTATTAGTTTAATATTGTTTACTTTTTTATTTTTATTTCCTTAAATTTTCACTTGCTAAGCATTGTATAGATATCTAATTTGCTATTTTTAATCTTTACATTTTTTATTGTGTTGCTTATTATTGCATTTGTAGTATTAAATAACTACTTAAATTATTTTTTGGCATTGAAATAAAAAAAACCTTAAAAATTAGAAAAATAAGATTATTTAAAAAAAATCTAAAATGGTTATGCAACTTCCTAAAAATAATCAAATTAGAATTCTTAGGTAATCATAAACTCTATAATTGAGAGTATTTCTCATAGTATTAATAGACCTAATATACAAGCTAATAATTTTGAACCCTAAACATGTCATCATCCAAATGGTGCAAAACTCTTACTTTTGGAAAACACATTTAGAAGGCCCTAATTTACATATACTAATTCCTTAGAAGTCTTTACAACATTTTAAAATAATGAAGTTAGTAATGATGCTATTATATTAGGTTGCTTCCATTTCCATTTAGGGATAAAGCTAAAATATGGTAAAATTCATTGCCTTTAAGCTCAATAACAACTTAGAATTCACATAAGTTCTTAGCTTAAAGTTTTCCACAATAAAAATCTTAAAAATTTAGTGATGCCATTTCAAAATTTAGAGATGGTGTATCTATTCATGAATCATGTGAAAGATTTTAGGAACTTCTTAGGAAATGTCCTCATCATGCCCTTATTGATTTGTTAATTATACAAACTTTTTATAACGACCTTATAGGTTCCCATAGATCAATTATAGATGCCACTGCTGGCAGTTCTGTAATGTCAAAATCCTTTGATGATGCTTATTGTTTGATTGAGGAGATGGTTACCAATAATATTTAATGGCCTTCTAAAAACATTAATCCTAGAAAAGTTGCTAACATTTATGAATTTGATGCCTTTTCCATTTTTAACTTCCCAAGTAGCTGGCACTTTAATAAAATTAGATAACCTTAGAATTAATTCACCTTAGAATTCATATATGAATATGGAAGAAAATATTTATGGAGTATCTATTGATTCTATTAATTCAGGAGTACAATCAATTAAGGTAATACATAATAGAGCAAAAAAACCACTAATCCAATGCTTATAATCTAGGCTAGAGAAATCATCAAAAATTTAGTTAGAATAATAATAAAAAAAATAACACTAATTGGAGCTCTAACTATCCAAATAAAATAGGTAATCAGAGCCACCCTCCTAAATTTTTTTGCTAATTTAAGGCCTAATTATCGGTAGATTCAGTTCAAATACCCTATATAAGGATAGGAAACCTTCTTTAGAAGAATTAGTTTTGCAAATCAGTACACAAATGCATTGTCAAGCTACTTCATATAGAAATATTTATAATTAATATGAACAGTTAGCTCGATCTTTAACTAATTGACCTCAAGAAACTTTGCCTAGTAATATATAAATAAATCTTAAAGAATAGGGTAAAGAATATTGCAAAGCTATTCAAATGAGGAGTTGGTAAGAGATTGAAAATGTGATTAGAAATAAGGATCAATCTAAGGCAGATCCACTTATAGTAGAACCAGTAGAGGACCCCTTCTGAAGGAACCACCTCAATTTTTAAAGGAAAAAAATAAAAAATTGTAAAAAGGTTGCCGACACCATTTCCCCAAATAATGTTAAAAGAGAATTTGGACAACGAGTTCTCATGATATTGGGAAATATTTAATAAGTAAAAATTGACATTACATTTGTCAAAGCCTTAGATAAGGTGTTTATTGCAATCCGAGAGCTCAACCTTATATTTTGATGATTACAAATATTATCGGATGAGTATTTTCTTATTCAATATTTATAAATTGAATATTTTCTTGCGTGTCACTAACCATTTCTAATAGAACATACACCAAGAAGCATGAAGGTATCAAGACTCAAGAAAGTGTAGTACCAGTCGTCAAGTTAGTTTGTGATTTATAGAGTCTATCCTTTAACTTTTTGAGTTAATTTCTATATTCGATGTTTGACAGAGTATAAGTTAGCTATATTGAGTCTTGATTCTTCATTACTTCTTGGTGTATGTTATATACGATATGGTAAGTGAATAATATGAAAAATATTCTATGTATAAAGCACAAATAAAAAAATACTCATCCAATAAGATTTGTAATCATTAAAATACACAGTTGAGCTCTTGGATTGTAATAATCTCACCCTTTTTTATAATGAAAAAATTTGAATTCTCTATTATGTTCTCCCCCTCACTAAACAACTTATTTAAAAAATGTGGAAAATATTAAATTTTTAATTTTTAAAAGTTTTTAAAACACATTTTATTAATTTTAAAATAAATGCAATAACATACATATTAAAAAGGAAATAAACTGTACTAATTAAAATGTAAATAATTCAACCAATTGGACTTCCTACTTTCCTTTTGACATCACCAAAAATATAAACTAAGAATATGCTATAGTGTAAGAAAAACTAATAACTAAAGTATAGTTGACAATAAAACTAAAACAAATAATAATCACTACTCATCAAATGGACCCTAATCAGGTGGTGGTGGCAGCAGCTGAAAGTAGTGGTACAAGAATGAAAATTGCTCTTGAGACCAACTTTAATTATCCTCATGCTACTACCATAGTTTCTCCCATCATGTTGCGGATTCCTTAATATTTTTATATAATTATAGCTCTAAGAGATCATATTGCTTAACTAAGGAATCAGGAGATGGTGGTTGGAGGTTAGTGCCAATGTGGCATATATTGGTGCCTTAGGGGTTGGTGCTCCCCCTTTCTCATCAGAGTCATGTTCCTATATAGGTATTGCTATACATAAGTCTCTATAAAGGATGTGGAAGGAGATATCCTATAGATGATGGGGAAGTGGTCTACTAGGATAGGATACTTCAGGTTATATTTTGCATATAATATATAAGCTTTATTTTGTACTAGGGAAAGGTTCTATATATGACATGCCCTAGGGTTCTGAAATTGTGGTAAAAATTTTTGATGTGGCGGATAAGTATGTCTGCCACCTTAAATTCAATCCTAATAATATAGAAATAGGTGACAATGAATAACAATGGCGCAATGTGGGCCCTATGGTTCGCTTTAAGGATAATTGAGGTTTTTAGGATTTGTTGGATAATATGGGAATATAAGACTTTTATGTTGACTAAAGGTTGGTTTTAGTTTATGGGGGTATTTCTAATAGTGAGCTTAATCAGGACCCAATCATAATCACCAATAGTATAGACATAATGGGGTCTTATGCCCATGGCAGAAATATGTAGAAGCTCATAAAAATTTTGTGTATGCAATTTCTATGGGGCATTTAAAAATATAAGATTGAATAATAATGCATTCAAAGTTGATTCTAGGACTTACAAAAAATAAAAAAGAATTTCAGAGAGGATGGGGAATGCAAGGGTCAGGATAAATTGGAGTATGGTGTTGACAAATCAATTTAGTACCTCATTTAGAATGATATCCAACTTTAGGATCCTAGAAGGAGTTATTTAAGTAGCTTTATATCAATGATATAAAACTACATCATCAATTTATTGGAATCGATCTTCAACTTGGGATCGAGAGGAACCCCGTGCGAGAAGTCAGGCTCTCGTTCTAACCATCAAGAATGCTAAGAAGAAGGACTCGATGAAAGGATGGTATGGAATAGATATATGTGTGTTTAGCATTAGTGTATAAGTTAGCTATGTTTGACAGAGTCTGTACTTTTTATTTTTGGAGACATTTTGTGTGTTATATGTAAATTGGCTAGACAACCATGCACACATGCATAAGATAGAGTAAAATTGAATATTAAAAAATTTCTACTAATCATATTATATAATCTAAATCATTCTGTACTATCTATTCAAATAAAAATTAATTCAAAAGTTTAATTAAATGAGATTAATTAGAATTGGGCTATAACTAATTATAATGAAGAACCTTTAATTATACAAGATGATTATTTACAAACCTCATGTCAAAGCTATATTTTAAAAATTAGATAAATTTGAATTTTGAAATTTGAACTGATCGTGTTATACAACCTAGTTTGTAATGTATAACAATTAATTAAAATTACCTAATTTAATCACATAGATCATGGAATCAAATAAGGATCTAATCATCATTAATGATCATATTATATGATATAAATTTTATATAGTCTTATTCACCCAAGACTACCGTTTCCAGGTGCTAAGTCCTGGATGAGAAAAGTGGAAGGATGCATTAGGTAGTCGACAACCATCATAAAACTTGTTGAATAATAATGACATGAATCCTTTAAGAAATTGTGTTAGTGCTATGGCGTCACCTGGAAGCGACGCACTGTATGGCCTGAATATAGTGAGAAGTGTGTAAGGGACACTACACTGGTGCCCAGGTGTAGTGTTAAATTGGCAAGGGTTCCACATCAAGGATGGATGTGGGCAAAGAAGCTAGTCCATGAAACTAATATTAGGATAGGAACTTAGAATATAGGTTCTCTTATAGGAAAATTAATGGAATTAATAGATATTATGATTCATAAGAAGATGAATATTTTGTGCATTCAAGAAACTAAATGGGTTGGAGAGAAGGCTAAGGAAATTGATAGTTTAGAATTTAAACTTTGGTATTCGGCTAGGAGACATACTAGAAATGGTGTAGGTGTTATTATAGATAAGAGTTTGAAGGATAATGCTATAAATATTAATAGGATTGGAGATAGAATTATAGCTTTAAAGATTGTTGTTGATGATAATATTGTTAATATTATAAGTGCTTATGCTCCTCAAGTAGGTTTGGATATGAGTTCTAAATTAAAATTTTGGAATGACTTAAAAGAATTATTAGAAAAGATACCTCTAGAAGAAAAAGTTTTTATTGGAGGAGATTTAAATGGACATGTTGGTAGAGAGGTAGATGATTTTAAAAGCATTCAAAGTGGCTATGGTTTTGGAACAATAAATGAAGGTGGTAAGACCATATTAGATTTTTGTTTAGCTTATGATTTTTCAATTGCCAATACCTTATTTAAGAAAAGAAATGAGTATCTCATCACTTATAAAAATGGATATAGTATAACCCAGATTAACTATTTTCTTATAAGAAAATTAGATCATTTAGATTACAAAGATTGTAAAGTTATTCTGAGTGAAAATCTATGTACACAACATTGATTATTAGTTTTGGACTTTAAGATAAAGGGGCAGATAATAAAAACATAAAGTAAAATGATATTCTAAGATTAGATGGGGGCATTTAAAGAATATTAACAAAAATATTTTTGAGAGTAAGATTTTAGATCTTAAGATTTTATCTGTGCAAGAGGATGCTAATGCTATATGGGAAAAAGTGGCTAGTGATATTATGAATATTGCAAAAGATATGCTTGGAGTATCTAAGGGAAAAGCTCATAATAGTAAAAATAGTTGGTGGTGGAATCCAAATGTTGAAGAAAAGACTAAGAATAAGAAGAATTGTTATAAAAATTGGTTTAATTTTAAAAATTTTAATAATTGAGAAAGTTATAAAGAGGCTTGTAAGGAATCTAAGAAAGCAATATGCGATGCAAAGACCTTAACATGTAATGATTTATATAATCGATTAGATACTAAGGAGGCAGAAAGATATATGTATAAGTTAGCCAAACAAAGAGATAGGAGTAGTAAGGATTTAGTTCAAGTGAAGTGTATTAAGGATGAAGATCAAAAAATACTTTTCTTAGAAGATGATATTCAACAAAGGAGGATGAGATATTTTGCTAAACTTTTTAATGAAGATTGTGAAAATAAGATTGAATATAGTGACCTTAGCACCCTAAATGTGAATAAAAATTTCTGTTTTTATCGGCATATTAGTAAAACTGAAGTTAGAGAGGCTTTAAAGAAAATGAAGGGTGGAAAAGCTGTTGAACCTGATGATATTCCAATAGAGGTGTGGAAATGCTTAGGAGATGAAGGAATTTCTTGGCATACTAAACTTTTTAATACTATTTTGAAGACTAAAAGGATGCCAGATGAGTGGAGAATGAGTGTGTTAATTCCTATTTTTAGGAATAAAGGTGATGCACAAGTTTGTGCGAATTATAGAGGAATTAAGTTAATGGGCCATACTTTAAAACTATGGGAGCGAGTTATGGAGCATAGGTTGCGGCGTGATACTAATGTTTCTCAAACCAAGTTGGATTCATGTCGGGTAGATCAACTATGGAAGCCATACATTTATTAAGAGGTTTGTTGGAGTAATATAGAGAAAATAAGGAGGATCTACATATGATATTTATTGAGTTAGAAAAAGCATATGATAAATTTCCAAGAGATGTGCTATGGTGCATAGTCATTAAAAAGAGTACACGTTTTAGATATCTTGGATCTATTGTTCAGAGTGATGGTGAAATTGATGGTGATATTATCAACAGAATTCAAGTTGGATGGTTGAAGTGGAGGAATGCATCGGGCTTATTGTGTGATAGAAAAGTACCCCTCAAACTTAAGGAGAAACTTCTATAAGATGGTAGTGAGGCCTGCAATTCTTTATGGTGCTGAATGTTTGCCATTAAAATTGAAGCATAATACTAAGTTAAGTGTGGCAGAGATGAGGATGCTCAGGTGGATGAGTGGCTTTACCCTTAAAGATAGGATAAGAAATGAGCATATACGTGAAAATGCTGGAGTAGCTCCAATAGAAGATAAGATTAAAGAGAGTCGCCTTAGATGGTTTGGTCACATAAAATGGCGGCCTTCTAATGTCCTGGTTAGGAGAGTAGAGGTATTAGATTTGACTTATGTTAAGAAAGGTAGAGGCATACCTAAAAAGAATTTATTAGAAAATATTAGGAATGACCTTGCTTTATTAGATTTAAACGAGAATTTGACCTTTAATATGTACAATGGAGAAAAAGGATTCATGTAGCCGACCCCACGTAGTGGGATAAATGCTTGTTGTTATTGTTGTTGTTGTTGTTGTTGTCTTATTCACCCAAGAGCTCATTAAATGAACCTTGGTTTGTCCTAGATGATTTGTGATTTGATATAATTGTGTTTATATTGGATGACTATGCACCATAAAGAATGATCTTTATCAAAATTAAATTATTTCTTTTGTACAATATATGAATCATATTATACCATTATTGGATGAAATTTGAAAATTAGGGTTTTTAAAGAGTCTACTTTATAAACTCATCATTGGGCTTAAAGGACAAATGGGTTGAGTAGTTAGAGACACTTTCCTTTAGGAAGAGATCTTTGGAAGGTGTCTACATCATAAGAGAGAGAGAGGAGGTGAGGTTGAGAGAGAAAATTTTCTCTGAGGGAGTTAAGGGGTGTGAGGTAATTCATATGATTACTCTAATTAGCATGCACCTTGGGTTCTCTTATTATATTTTGGAAGAGCTCAAGATTTTCTATTTAAGGAGTCTAAGGATCAATTATCTGTTGCAAATCTAAGTTTATGGATTAGACTTTTGATGATAGAAAACATTCATGATTTCCTATGACTGCCTTGCCTACTAAATTTTTAGGTCCACAAGATTGAATGCAACTCAAGCCAGCTCAAAATTGGGTAGATTTAGGTTGAGTCAAATCTATAATTTTTCCTTTCTTGAGTCAATTATAAAAGTGGTTCATGATGCTAAGTAACCTTGCACACACACACTTGAGTGGTTTTCTGAGTTTTTCTATTTTGAGTACATCGGCCTGGACGATTCAAACAAAAATAGAAACCCTAATTAGGGCATCCTGGTTAAGAAGTCATATTTAAGTAAATCATCCTGGACGATACTTGTATCGGCCAGGATGATAGGCTCAAATCAGAAAGAATTAACCACCATGATCAATTTAGGTATTCTTTATTTTAAATTATCAGTCAGGATGATCTCTATATCGGCCTGGATGATATAGCACAATTATGCCTAAATTAATCTGGCAATTATGGAAAGCAATTAAGTTTGATTGATACGATCACATCGGTCGGGCCGATCACAGAATTGACCGGGACGATGTCCTAAACGATTGACATCGGTTAGCATCAATTTCGGCCGATGTTCAGGATGATTATACTTGAATTTAAACTAATCAGCCAGGTTGATATTGTATCGGCCTGCACGATGTAACCAATTTTCTTCTGATCGTCCCAAATTGCCCTGGAAGATTGAGCATATTTTATACTAATCGGCCTGGATAATATTCCTATTGTCTTGGATGATAAAGTTGATTCTTGATATTCTATTTAAAGGACCAAAATTTTCTAATGATTAATACCTTGAGTGCTGCTATCTTGACCTGAGAGAGCCTTGGGAGAGGGGGAGAGAGAGAGAGAGAGAGAGAGAGAGAGAGAGAGAGAGAGAGAGAGAGAGAGAGAGAGAGAGGAGCTTGTGAGGGGGAGTTTGTGAGAGGGTTCACAAAGATTGCTCCAAGCAAGGTTCCAAGTCGTCGTCTCCATTCTTCATCCTTCATCCTTGAGAGGTTCTTGGGAGGTCTACTTCAGCAAAAGGTCCGGGTTCTCTGCCCACTTCAGGAGGAAGCAAAAGGAGTCGGTTCTCTGTCGCACCGGAGTTGGTGAAAAGGAGTCTGTTGTAAAGGTTTCTCCGCCTAGATGTGGGAGCTAAAGGATAGACACTTAGTTAGTGCAATACTCGGAGGGTGGCTCCAAGGAGTGGACGTAGGTCAAGGATTGATCGAACCACTATAAATTTGGTGTGATCTTTCTTTGTTTTGCTTTCGTGTTTATTTATTTTTTGTACTCTGATTTATGTGGTGATTTTGGTTTTAATTTTGTGCTTTACCTCAAGAAAAATTTTAAAGTACCAATTCACCCCCTTCTTGGTTAGCCTCGGGCTAGTTCTTAAGGGCTTAACATCCCTAACAAATTTTTAATATCTTCTCTGGGCATGGAGGAAAAGGAGGGATGAGCATCTCCACTAGGCTAGGAGGCAAAAGGAGGGATCAACATCTCCACTACTATAAGGAGCTAAAGGAGAGATGACTTCTATATCTCCATTAGATCAAGGAGCTAAAGGAGGGAAGGCATCACCACCAAGTTGGGAGAAGGAAGGAAGGAGATTCTTTAGAGTTTCTAAAGGTTATTCTCCACCTGATAAGGGAGAAGGGCTTCTCAGTCTTACTGTGGGCTAATGGATTTTTTTTTAGTGCAATACCCATAGAGTAGGATCTTTAGGAAGAGAATTTAGGTTAACAACAACCAAATTATATAAATCCAATTTGCATACACTTTTCTTCTTACAATTTATTTTACTACCTTTTTGTTTACTTTTGGTTATCCTCATGAAAGAATTTTAATTGATAAATCTGAAGTTGAAGTTTTGATCTAAATTATATATATATATATATATATATATATATATATATATATATATATATATATATATATATATATATATATATATATATATATATATGTGTGTGTGTGTGTGTGTGTGTGTGTGTGTGTGTATGTGTGCGTGTTTTAAAAGTTTAAAAATAAAGAAAAACATATTTACCTTTAGTTTTTGTTTGAATTTCTTATTCCCATAAATGTTTTTTTCATATATTATTTTGTTCTTAAGCAATAGATTTTTTGAAATACCAATTCACTCCTCTTGGTGTGGCATAAGCACCTTTAATGCCGACCTATACTAATTTCTTAAAATATATACATAATAAAAAACATGAATAGAAAATTTTGAGTTCATAACTTTGACTATGGAATGTAGTGCAATTTTGTAGAAACAACTTCTTCAAAAGCTTAAGGACCAAGGTAGTTTTACTTTTCCTATGTCTATAGGGGATATATTTTATGGTAGAAAACTATGTTATTTAGGAGCTAGCATCAATTTAATGCTTTTGTATATATTTAAACGTCTAGATCTAGGAGAAGTCCTACCAACCACTATTACCCTTTTATTACCGGACCATTCATTTACTTATCCTAATGGGGGAATATAGAATGTGCTGGTTAAGTATATAAATTTATCTTCCCCATGGATTTTATTATCTTAGATATGGAAGAAGATGGGGAGATATTGATTATATTAAATAGATCTTTCCTAGCTATTGGAAGAGTCATGATAGATGTGCAAAATGCTAAATTGACTAGGAGAGTGCAAGATCAAAAAGTGACCATTATATCTCTAAGTATAAAATTTCTTAGTTACCAAAATGAGGATTGTCATAGAGTATAGTTAGTTGAGGATTGTGTGAAAGATTGCGTGGAAGAATTATTGTTGGATACTTCTTTGGAGAATTCTTCATGTGAGGTTGATATTAAAGAGGGAGGTAGAGCTCCTATTCAATAGGTTTGTAAAGCCCATGGAACTTATAGGGATAGGCTTAAAGTGTTTTATTCTTCATCCCAAGGTAGACCTTTGAATAAAGAGTTATAATATTGTATATAATTTTTGGTAATGAATATTGAATTATAATTTGATGTATATAACTGGTGTATATAATGTATAGTTAGTTTTACTAGTTTTTAATACTAATGAATTATTAGAGGCACTAGTAGATCATAAAGTAATAAATAAAAGATGTGATTATTCTAAATTAGATTTATGGTCATTTCAGAAAACCAATCATTTTTGTAAACATTAGAAATTTATCCTTCATAATTTTTTTTACTTGATGGAACATCCGCTTGTGCATTTTCCATTTCAAACTCAAGTAGGTAGCCACATATCATTTCATCGGATGTACCAATTTAAAAGGTAAGTATAAACCCTTCTTTTATTTAGCACTCATTATTATATAACACTTATTATTTTAAAGTGTTAAAATTACTTTTAATAGCTAATATTTGAATAAACTTAAAAGGTCGATGGAAAATAAAGAGCATCTAGAAGGATTAATATGCAAAGCTTATCTCTCCCATGAGATAACCTAATTCTATTCTTACTAATTTGAACCACATGTACAATATTGAAGAACAAAAGTTGATAGAAATGTAGATATAGTGTATGAGGATGCACCAAAGTCAGTATTATCAATATTTAACTCCTATTGTAAGCCTTTGGGAAAATGCATGACAAGATATCTAAGTAATAGAGAAATGAAGTCAACTAGATTTTATGTATTCTATATTTTATTATAAGTGAATGCTTTACTTCAATATGTAATGCTATTAAAGAAGAAGAATTTTTTAGATAATTATCTAGCTAATACAAAAAATGAAGTTAATCACCATATTATTCACCAAGTTTATTTCCATAATTAATAGCTTTATAATTAAAAAATTTATTGATTATGAGTTCCCAATTTGTTCAAGAACTATGTAAAAATCCAACAAATCAATTTGATTTTTTAACATTTCTAACATACTACACAAAGTTTATTAACATTTTGAATTGATTGATAAGTTCATTACTCATGAAATATGGTCATTGAGAAAGAGTTGTATGATCTCACATGGGGGCGGATGTGAGTATTTTACACATGACCTATATTCATAGTTAATGGTTATATATAAAAAAAATCTAATGGTTGTAAATTTCATATTCAATCTTGGAGTGAAGGAAATAAGACAAACAACAACAATGTTTTTGTTAGAGGGAGCATACAAATTGTTGATGAGTGTGACTACTATGACTCTTTACATGAAATTATTCAAATAACTTATCTCACGCAATGATGAGCTGCAAGGGTGCATAACTTATATGGTATTACTGCAGTAAAGCAAATTAGGTGTTATGCTAAACTTGATCTATTCATAATAGTGCTTCAAGCAACTTAGGTGTGCTATACAAAATATCCAGCTAGAGTAAGAGATAAATAGGACTTGTGCATAGTCATAAAAACTAAGCCGTATATGATTATTGAAAGTTATGGTGTCCTGTAGTTGGCACACCAAGAAGAGAAAATGTCTGAGTTTAGGGAACCTACTATTTATTTTGAGGAGCCTTTGCATACTTTAAGTGTTAGTGATTCATAATAAGAGGTGATAAATAACCATAGTGATGAAAGAAGGGAAACTAAATTAGTTGGTGAATAAAGTATGTGCACTTAAGATTCAATATCTAGTAAATGGAATCTGGAGATGACCCACAATATAGATTTATCAAATTAGTATTTTTTTTTGGTAAAAGAAGGTAATTACACCCCATCGAGGACCTATGGTATTAACACCAAGGCAAGATCTCAGCCTACTTTGAGTCCTCCACCACCTACAATTTTAGTTCCTATCCATGTATGTATCAACGTATGTTTTCATTCACCCAACCCTACGAAGACCACTCCTTTATAAAAATATTAAAGGTCACCTCATAAGAGGCGTATCTAGTAGGACCATCCTAGGATACCCATCATACAAAGCCTACATATTGATACCCATCATACAAGACCTCCCTATTACCTACACCCACCACAGACATATCAAGTAGGACCATCCACTCCGATGATGGAAAGGCCTAAGGATGGTTCAAAATGTTTAAATGGACACATGTACCTTAAGTCAAATGATGATAGCTATGTATGCATTTAAGTAGTACTTCTTAAGTTATGTTTAGCTAATGTGTAATGTGTAGCTTTAACCAATCAAATCAAGTGAGAGACATAATTAGGTGTTTCAACTTGGGATCTTGAGTTTATATTTTTGATGATAACAAATATTATATATCACATTTTTTTTATAGTATTTGCAATACATATTTATTTATGTGTACTAACATTTAAGAAACACCATGCAACATACAATGAAGATTCAATGATCAATATTAGGGTAGAATGGGTTATGCTGAAATAGTTTGTAATATTCATTGATGTATCTTTTTGATTTCTTGAGTCAAGTCCTATAAAAATATATTCTAGCTTGGTGACCATGCACACTCTGTATTAGATAATTTAGCAATCATAATATAAGCTTTCTCTATTTAATATTTCTTATAATGCTTAGTATGTGTCTTTTGCATGCATGGAGTTTTTGTTCTTATAATAAAAACATGAAGAGAGGAAAGGGTGCAATTTGAGAGGGAGAATATCCTTATGGGTTGCAATGGAGCATGAGAGGGTATTCTACTTAGTTGCTATAATAAACTTGCACCTAAGTACCATCATAATCAAGATTTGTTTTGAAAGAGGTTTTGGGAAGAAGAAGATATCTTTGGTGCCAAAGGATCTGGCTACTCTGCCTCACTGTTAAGGTGAAGGTGATTCAAGGTTCTCTGCCTGTGAAGGGAGTACAGTCCTCTGCCACACTGGGTTGGTGGAACATATTTTGTAAAGGCTTCTCTACCTTAATATAGTAGAAAAAGGATAATCACTTTTGGTTAGTACAATACCTTAAGCGGAGTCTCCGGGGAGTAGATGTAGGTTTGGTTGGACATAACCACTAAAAATCTAGTGTGTTTATTCTCATTATTTTTTTCTACATTTTAATTTCACAAATAACTTATTGGTTGAAAACTCTAATTTTATTTATTTTTTGAAAATTATTTGCTTCTACAATCAAATTTTAAAATTATTTTAAAGATGGTTTCAATTTTATAAAAAAGATCTTTGTTTTTGCCTAAGTTTTTTAAAATCACCAATTCATGCCCCTCTTAATTAGTCTTGGGACAGTTCTATACAGTATAATAACCTTTATGAACTTTTATGTGGTATCAGTGATGTTTCAAAAACATGGTTTTAGAAAATTTTTAAAAGTGATCAAATGGTTAATTTTGGTAATTATAACACCACGGAAGGATATTCTATCATGTGACCATCGTTATTTGAAAATATTTCTTATGATTTTGGGAAAATATGTATATCTTCTTTCTTGCAATCAATAGATTATTGAATATGACATATTATTCAAATTGGTTATTCTATACCAACACGCATTATCAATAGAGTTAAAACTAACATTTCTTTTACTGAATAGACTAGAGTAGAATAAATTAATGCACAATTGAATGCTAAATATTTGAATTGCTTTTTGAGTGCCTTAAATTTTGAAGATTACATGAGAGTTTCTACTTAACTACTAGTAGGGATATTTGGGATAGATTATGCATTACATATGAAGGAACCATGGAAGTGAAAGAATCTATGTTAAATTTATTTCTATATAACTATAAACTTTTTAGCATAAAAACTTATGAGACTATCTTAGATATGTATACTAAATTTACTCAAATAGTGGCATCATTGCATGTTTGAATCAAAAGATTTAAATGAATATTATATTGACAATATAAATGGCTCACTCATTTCCTTCCAGTAAAGTGTGAGTCAAAGACTTTTGGATGCAATTAAAACTATAGTACTAAAAGTCTAAGACATGGATGAAAGTGGCTTAGTAGATGATGAGGGTAAGGAGATAGCATCAATAACAAGCAAATTTGAAAATCTACTGAAGCACAAGCAATAACATCAACAAAAGTGGAACAAAGGTAAACATAGTATGAATGTCAAGATTTCCTTTGACATTATTTTCTTTAGGTGTAGGAAACCTGAATATCTAAAAAAAAGTGCCCCACTTTAAAAACTCTTCCTACAAAGGAAAAGAGTAAGAATAAGCCAATTGTAATAAGGGCAAATGATGACAAATAAAAAAGCTCCTGGGTTGACCTAGCTTCTGAATCATCATATCAGGATTAAGATGATGAGGTATACAGATTTATTTGTGTGTTTATGTATTTTATATTTAATGCATGCATGTAAGCTTTTATTTTACTTTTGAATGAATTGTTTTCAGTGTTATCTTTAGTATTTTTATTTTACATTAAGATATTTTTGTTTGCGATACTTTTTCATTTGAAATCATCTTTTCATGTGTGATACATGATATATGTTTTTATTAATTTTTGTTGTTGTATGTTGTCATTTGTTTGTTTGATATAAATATTATTTGTTTTAGTGTTTCGTGTGTTTTTTTTTAATGTTTTGTTTTACAATGTTTTTTTAAAAAAAATTATATATTAATAAATATAACTTTTTAGTTTCAAGTGTTTTTTGCTTCCACTTTTTTCTCTTTTTTAATTTTTTTTTGTCAAGTCTCCCTGATCAACTATTGATCAATCATTGCCCAAAACAACAGTTGATATTCTTTAAATGAAAAACTTACCTCCTCTTTACTTAAAACATTAAGTAAATGGTAGTTGACTTCTCTAAAACTCATAAAAATTCATGATTATGCTTTTTCTGTCTTAATTCTTTAGTGGGGTAAATTCTTTTAAATCAAAATCATTTTCAAACTAAAATTGGACCTTCAAACAAAATCCTTATCATCTTTCTATATTTTTGTTATCTCATAGTGATCTTTTGGAAGTTGATGAATGCACTTCAAATTTTTCTTTTTCAAATTTTTGATGTTTATCAAAGAGTCATTTTTTCATTGTAGTTTAAAGAGAGAGAGATTTTTTTCTCTTATACTTGGAGGATAATCTTACAACTTAGAAAAATTATTTTTAAAGATTAAGAAATGAAGTAATTTACAAAAATGAAAAGAGGCACAAACTGAGTCCAAACTGAAAAAATGCACAATGTTCACCAAATAAATTGCAAAGTGTATCAAAATCAAAAGATGTGCAAAAGTGCACTACAAACTGCTAAAGAGGCACAAAATGAGGTCAACTTCATTTAGCTTTTCCTTATGGTAAATCTTTAAATCATAGAAAACCCAAGTGTCTTCTATTTATGTTGATACTTGAATCTAAAAATTAGGATTCTTGATTCACCATTTTTGCAATGATTTTCTATTAAATATATTCCATGCAAGAAGATTGAAAAGTTTAAATCACTACGAGAAAACACGCGATTACCGTCGGATTTTTCCGGCAGAAAATTGTGCGCCGGTAATAACAACGCAGGCAACGGCGGAATTGTTCGACGAAAATCTTGCGACGACCTTTCCGGCGCATAATACGCCGAAAACTTACCGACGCCCATTCCGCCGGCTAATCCGACGGTATATGAATGTCTGGACCATTTCCGTCGCACGTTACGGCAGAACATTTTCGGCATTCGTTACCGGCGGACATTGCGCTGGCTTATTTAAACTCAACGAAATCTGACCGACGTATAATGCGTTGGAAATTATACCGGCGTCACGAGTGTCGTAACCGGTGGAACTTTTGCCGGTTAAAGCCCTATTTCCCGAAACCGAACCCCTCTGGCCGTCATTTGTTTCCTTCCATTCTCTCACTTTGACTGCTTCGCCCGTCGCCATCCATCGCCGTTCTTTGCTCGCCGTGGTTAGACGTCGCCGATGGTCACCAGACTTCGCCGAGACTCTCTCATTCCATGCCGCCTCTCTCATTCCACGCCGCCCACGGTCACGGCATTTGTTTTTTCAATTTTTTTTCCTATTTCGGTTGGATTACATATAGGATTAGCCTTAACTTTGATAAGATCATGCTTGGTGGACATTTTCCACCATGATCAGATCTTCACACATTAGCTCAAATTTACATACTATCTTTTGATGAGTTAGATAGGTATTTATATAACTAGTACCAAGTCACCTACTTATAATGTTCTTTGGCAAAAAAAAGTTTTAATCCTGTATCATTTTAGCTTTACATTACTCAAGCTTTTTTCTAGCTTATAGATGCTTTTCTTTCAAACCTTTAAGCTCTTCTTACCAAAGTTTTGCATTATATTCTATGGTATTCTTGTAGTTCACTATGACTCTGAGTGAAGGTAGTTGTACTTCCAAAGGAATAAGAGCCTTCCTCCAAAGACTAAAGTATATGATAGAGATTAAGCTAGAGTTTTATATGTGGTTTGCCATGCCAACAAAGCTTCAACTAAATTCTCGTACCATGGGTGCTTATTTCCATCTATGTTCTTCTATAATATATGATCCCTAATTTTATTGAAGGCCTAAAGCAATCAATTTTCCTAAGGGTAATAAATGGTGGAGTATTTCCAATTGTTGTAATGAAATTTAGTAAGACTATTAATTTTAGTGCTTATGAGTGAAGGACCATTATCTGAGATAATCCGGTGAGGAATACCAAAACAGTTTATAATATTCTCTTTGAAAAACTTTTAAGAATGATGAACTTTAACTTCTCTTAAAGGAATTACTTCTGCCCTCTTTGAGAAGTAGTATGTAGTTAATAGTATAAATCTGTAGCATCAAAAAGATTGAGGATCTATAATGTCAATGTTATTTACACCCCATCTTTCAAAATGACATTAGGAGATGGCTAGATGTTGGACATTTGGTGGTTGATTACAATGAAATGAAACATTCAGGCAGACATTTATCATCGATGACCAATAATATCACATTTGTTTAATTTCTATTTTTTATTTTTGCCCGAATTGGCCTGTACCACATAATCCAACATGTACTTCTTCTATTATCTTTCATGCTTCGAATTTATTTATACTATGCAACCACATTTTATTGAAGGATCTTTTGTGTAAGATATTATTAATCAAAGCATAGGATAATGATTATCTCTTGATAAGATCTATAGCTAATTTCCTCTTAGGGAGCTTATTTTCTCGTAGGTATTCGATGAAAGGTTTTCTCTATCCTACTAATTCAATGTCTACTAGTAAAAAACAAATTCACCTCATACGAGGATTTTCTAGTATATAGATATTTCTATTTATATATTTTTTACTCTTATATATAGGTTATGGATATTAGAAATCAAAGAAGTTGGATGTATAACCGATTATCTCAAGGTCGGAAGACATTAACAGATGAATTCATCAATGGGGTGAACTTTTTCATTAAGCAAGCGAAACAGCTGCCCAGCTTTATATCAGAAGGAAAGTTTCGATGTCCATGTTCTAAACACAAAAATCTAGTGCACCTAGAACCAGATGATGTAACTGTTGATCTGTATCGTAGAGGATTCATGCCACGATATTGGTATTGGACTTCTCATGGTGAGTATGAGCCATAATTTGATTATCAATGCGGTCCTTCTACAAGTAGTAATGTTGCTGAGGATGAAAACATCCGTCCAAATCTTGAAGAATTAGTTCATGATGCAACTGGAATTCAAATTGAACAAAATATAGAAGAGTTATCGAATATGGAGGCACAAAATTTTTATGATTTATTGCATGCTGCCCTGCAACCAATCTAGAAAGGGTGCACGACTCACTCAGAATTATCTGTTGCTGTGAAGATGTTAAGCATCAAGGCTGAATATAATGTTGCTCGTGAATGTTTTAATCAATTCATTGGGCTGCTTAAGGAAACCAATTCGACAGATAATTTAATTCCTACAGATCTATATCGGACAAAGAAGTTAGTTTCCAAACTTGGTTTGACATACATAAAGATAGATTGTTGTATGAATGGATGCATGTTATACTTTAAAGAAGATATCGCAGAAATTGTATGCCGTCATTGCAATGCACCAAGATTTAAACCCAAATCTAAAAATAGAAGGAAGCAGAAGGATGTGCCTGTTAGTAGGATGTTCTACTTTTCAATAATTCCGAGACTACAATGGCTATATGCATCCATGAGATCTGCTGCACATATGCGATGGCATAATGATCACATTTCACAAGAAGGTGTTATCACACATCATTCAGAAGCAGAGGCTTGGAAGCACTTTGATCGTACACATCCCACATTCACGGTAGAACCAAGAAATGTCAGATTAGATTTATGCGCAGATGGTTTTACTCCATTCAGTCAGTCGGCTACATCGTACTCATGTTGGCCTATGATACTCACTCCTTACAATCTTCCTCCAGAGTTATGTATGACTACTCATATGTTTCTATCACTTATAATTCCAGGGCCACATAATTCAAAATTAAAGATTGACGTATTCTTACAATCTCTGATTGATGATTTAAGTTTATTATGGGAAGAGGGAGTAAGTACATATGATATCTCCACCAAACAGAATTTTACACTAAGAGCAGCATTACTTTGGACAATTGGTGACTTTCCTGCATATGGTATGCTCTCAGGTTGGAACACTTCAGGCAAGTTAGCTTGTCCATATTGTATGGAAAATACAAAATCATTCACTTTAAAGTATGGTAGGAAGAACACTTGGTTCGATTGTCATCGAATATTTTTGCCTCAAAGTCATCCTTTCAGGCAAAATAAAGAAGCGTTTACTAAAAATAAAATGGTGATGTTTCAACCTCCTCCAAGATTCAGTAGTGACAAAATTTTTGAAAGAGTAGAGTTCTTGCCAACCATAATGGAATCTCCAACATTAACTGAGATCAGATTGCAAGAATATGGTGTCAACCATAAATGGACCAAGAAAAGTATTTTTTGGTCGTTGCCATATTGGAGAACAAACTTGATTAGACATAACTTGGATGTTATGCATATAGAGAAAAATATTTTTGATAATATTTTTTATGCAGTTATGGACATCAAAGAGAAATCAAAAGATAATATAAAAGAAATGATGGACTTAAAGGAGATTTGTAGAAGGAAAGCTTTGGAATTGAAGGATGGTGGAGCCGAAATATTTCTCAAACCCAAATCTCCATTCATATTAACTTTAGAGCAAAAATGAGTAATTTATGAATGGGTGAAGACTCTACAAGTACCTGATGGATATTATTCCAATCTAAGCTGGTGTGTTGACATAAGATCAGGGAGATTATTGGGATTGAAAAGTCATGATTGTCACATCTTCATGCAATGTCTACTATCCACTATTTTTAGTTATCTGCCAGATCAAATTTTAAAGCCCCTGATCGAGCTAAGTGTCTTTTTCAAAGATTTATGCTCTTCTAAATTAAATGTGAAGAATTTGATTCTTATGGAGCAGCAAATTCCATTCATTTTGTGTAAACTAGAGAAAATATTTCCTCCAGGCTTTTTTGGCCCTATGGAGCATCTACCTATTCATTTATCATATGAGGCTATGGTTGGTGGACCTGTTCAGTATAGGTGGATGTATCCTTTTGAGAGATATTTAAATAAACTTAAGAAGACCTCTAAGAGCAAATCATGACCCGAAGGCTCTATCTGTGAAGCATATTTAACATACGAGACAACTCAGTTTTGCTCGTATTATTTTGAAATAATATATCAATCAGGTGAAAGTTCAACATCTCAAAATGTTGGTAAACCCTCTAATATATCTGTATTTAGTGTAATTGGGGAACCTTTAGGCGCTAGCACAATGCGCTATTTGACCGATAATGAGATGGCAGTTATCACATTGTACATCTTGCTTAACTATGATGAAGTTGAGCCGTATCTTGAGTAAGTATGAGTTAAGTTGTTTATATTTTTTGTTTTCTTTTAGACTTTGTTCTAAACTCAAGACAAAAAATTGTAGGAGGTTTATTGATGGTCTTAGTACATCAGAAGAAGGAGAAGTCCAGAAGATAGTGGAAAAAGAATTCACTGCTTGGTTTAAAAAAATGGTATGTTTTGAATAATTATTCTTACTTAATGAGTTAATTATTTTTAATTAATATTAGTAATAATAACATCTTGTACATTTAAAGGTACACACTGAAGATAGTTCGCAGTATTCAAGGTTATCTAAGTTAGCTTGGGAACCAAATAGATTAGTAAAATGTTATCAAATATTTGAGGTCAATGGTTATAAATTTCAGACAAAAAATTGGTGTGAATGAAGGAAGACAGAAAATTCAGGCGTATGTGTAAGAGGGAACACCCATACAAGGGATGATTCTGAATACTACGGGGTATTACAAGAAATTTTAGAGGTTGAATATCCTGGTCAGAGGAATACTATGTATCTCTTCAATTGTGAATTGTTTGATCCAGTATCAAATAGAGGCATGAAAGTTCATCCAATTTACGGTATAATAAAAGTAAAGCGGGCTAGGAGATATGCAAAGTTTGATCCTTTCATCATTGCTAGTTAGGCAACTCAAGTCTATTATGCTAACTATCCAAGCAGAATATGAGGCAAACAAGATTGGCTGGTAGTTATGAAGACAAAACCAAGGGGAGTGATTGAGAAAACCACCTCAATACCATCAGCACATCAAGAAGAGTTTATGTCTAATTTAAAAAATCTCCCAATCAATGTAGATGACCAAATTAGAATTAATGAGAGCGAGTTGAAGTTAGAGGAGGTAGATCTAATTATAGAGGAAAGTAATTATGAATTTGATAGTAATGGGAGTGTATCATCTTATGCAAGTGAATCAACAAATGATGAGTTAATAACATAAGGTAACTTAAATTTTTTTTAGCTACTGCACTGCATTTTATTTTACTTCCCTGCATTTTACTTTACTACATTTTTTTAGCTACTGCACTGCTTTTTTTTTTACTCCCCTGCATTTTACTTGACTGTATTTTTTTTAGCTACTGCAATGCGTTATTTTTGATTAAATTTTTGTTATAACTCATATTTCTAATATTTTTTTTATTTATGTGCAGATGGCTTCAGGATAGGAGCCTAGTAGAGCATTGATAAAAAATATTTTTAACAGGCGCACTAAGAAGATCACTACAGCTGGACCACCTAGGCCAGTACGTACTGAGGGGATCACCTCGGCTCAGCCTGCTACACAGTCTCAGCCTACTACACAGCCTCTTCCTACTACACAGCCTCAGCCTGATACACAGCCTTTACCCACTCATGGAAGCGGTAGCCTACAGTTTTACTCACCAGACCCCCGATTTCCTTCACCAGATCCTGGGCAGAGTACTCCTTTCTACCCATACTACACACCCCCACCGTATGCTGGTGCCCCTCCTACTTATCTATTTCCACCATATCCTCCACCATACTATCCCCCACCACCCCATCAGCCCGCTACAGCTGGACCTTCGACAGCAACTGGACCTTCGACAGCAGCTGTAGCAGAGCAGGAGACAGATGGTAGAATGTTGATAGCACCTGAGGGTGACACGTACGTACATTCTCTTTTATTTAATTAAACTAAAAAATATTTTTATTTTATATTTTATATTTGTTTCATATAAATTTATTTTTGTAGGTTCTACCCATCAAAATAACCGACACATAAAATACGGGACATCATACAGAGCAGGTTTGACGCTCCTTATGTTTCTTGGAAGAAAGTCCCGAAAGAAGTCCGGGAGAGGTGGTTTAGAGAGTTTGAGGTATTTTTGGGTTTTAGTTTTTATGTTAAATGATTTATTCTTTCTTACTTAAGCTAATAATCTTATATATTATATATCATATGTATTTGATTGCAGAAAGAGTTTTGTTGGCTGCCCCAACACAATGACAGGATTAGAAAGAATTTTGAGAAGCGTGGGTCTACTCGGATGCGCGACATGTTCACAGATATTAGAAAGTCTGGGAAGCGACCATTATGGATTGGAGAGGTTATATGGGCTGAGTTGAATGCAGCTTGGGGCAGCGAAGAGTACAGTAGGAAGAGGGATCAGAATCGACAGAACAAAGCTTCTGATGTTGGCGGGTTGGAAAGTTCACTTCATACAGGCAGCTCTGTTCCACATACTGAGCACAGGCGACGTTTGGTAATGAATTTTAAATATTTTTTAAAATTATTCTTTGATCTATATTAATAAAATTCTCTTAATTCAAACAGAAAGCGATGCTTGGTAGAGAACCAACTCCTGGTTAATTGCATAGTCACACTCATAAGCGACTGGAGGATCAACAGTGGATTGATGAGAGATCAAGAAAAGCCTATGTAAGTATATTTTTATATATGTTTAATATTTTCTAAGTTTTAGTTTAATTATATATATTTATATTATACTTTCACAGGAGGATTATACACGACTTCGAGAGACTCATGCTGCATCAGGTGAGGGCTCTTCTGGCGGCTCTATGGAGTATTCTGAGTATCGCATCTGGTCGCAGGCCGTCGGAGGAATGCAGCATGGTAGAGTATATGGCTTAGGTGCGCAAGCTCAGGCATACGAGGGGATAACATCCTCTACTGCATCCAGCTTTGCATCCAGTTTGCATGAGTCCTTACAAGCTCAAGAAATAAGTGCCCTTCAAGCTGAGCTAGAACAAGTAAGGAAATCACAAGCTGATTGGCAAGCTCAGCTGCAAGCACAGGTTCAAGCTCAGCTGCAAGCACAGGTTCAAACAAGTATTCAGCAACACAATCAGTTGTTGGATGAAATGCGCAAGATGAGGGAGCAGCTGAGTAGGAAAAGACGTAGCTCCACCTGAGGAGGAGTCCACAGAGTCAGAGTAGTTTAATTTAGTTTATATGAACTTGTTTATTTCTGTGAACATGTTTTATTGAACAATTTCTTTTAATGTGATGTTTTTAGTTGATTGTTAGTACTGAACTGTTTCTTTTAATGTTATAAACTGTTGTGAAACTGTGGTGAAATTGTTGATATGTTGTAATGTTACAATTGAAATGTTGCAGAATTGAAATTTGTATAGGTTTGCAGGTGTAAAAATTTGATTGTTGGCTGGGAAGGAAATTTTTTTTGTCAATGCTACAGGTTTCCGGCGGATTTTGTGCCGGAATTTTGCCGGAAAAGACGATATAACGAATTGTATCGTACGTACCGATGTCTTTGTTCTGTCGAAACTTACCGGCGCATATACCGGCGCGGAATGCGCCGGTATTTACCGGCGTATACTTTGCGTCGCAAGAAAAAATCATGGGTTTCTACTTCACACTTTACGGCATTTTATCCGCCGGTAATGTCCGACGCATAATGCGACGCTAAGTACCGGCACATATGGCGCTGGAATTAAGACGTTTTTTGACGTCAACAACTACCCATTTTTTCGACAGTAATGCGTCGGAAACAGAGCCGAAGAACTTTCCGGCGCAAATTATTCGCTGGAAAGAATTATCGACGCGACTCAAACCGGCGGACAAATATACGCCGGAACATGCGACAGAAACTATATTTTCCGTCGGATATCTAATTTTGCCGGCGGATTTTGTCCGCCGGTAATAAGGGTTTTTCCTGTAGTGAATCCCTTTCTCTAATTTTTATTCTTGAATAAGATTTTTGTTTAAAATGATTTTTAAACTATAGAGATCTTAAGCTGGATTTAAAAAATCTAAATTCTAAAACTTTTTGGGTTTAGGTGAGGTCAATAAATTTCTTATTAAAAGAAAATTTTGTAGAATTACCACCACCATCACCACAACCACTTGATCAGGGTTTTGAATAGTTCATTATGTTTTTGTCAAAGAGGAAGAATGTATTTTATTGGTTAGGTTATATTAATAGTTAGTTGTATTTTTAATTTTTTGTCTCAAAATAAAATAAAAATTTTATTCGCCCTATTTTTAATGTATTTCTCTTTTTAATTTGAGATTAAGAGAAATTTTTATCAACTTACAAATTCAACTATTAATATTTGCCAACTTAAAATAGGGAGAGATTGTTGCAACTTAGGCTCACGAGTTTATGTTTTTGAAGATAATAAAAATTATACTTCAAATCTTTATTTTTTCATAGTATTTGTAGTATATATTTGTTTGTGTGTGTACTAACATTTTAGGAACACCATACACCATCCAATGAAGATTCAGGATCAAGATTGGGTAGAAATAGTTATGCTAAAAGAGTTTCAAAATACATTGATTTTTCTTTTTGATTTCTTGAGCCTAAAAAATGTAAGCATGAGTTTTTTCTGTAGAATCTTCAATCATTTGTTGAATGCATTATCTTCCAGTTGGAGTACAAAGGTGCTTTTCTTACCAAGGAGATGACGTAACCACTCGAATAATAGTCATAAACTTATGTATTATATGCAAAATAAAAAATAATTCAAATAATTTTTATCACAATTATATTTTTTTCCTTTTTACTTTATGAAACCTTAGGTCACGAAAAGATGTAGCAGCCCACAAAACTGGATCGTATGAGTTGCATTTGAATAAGTTCTTGAAGTACTAAGGATCATATATAAGCTTTGCCCATTTGACTATGATCACTTTACTAAGAATCCATTTAAATAAATCACGCCATAATAAAGTTTCATATAGCATTTATTCTGCTCTTGATCCATCATACTTTGATTACTTTAATTTTAAGCTAGGAATATATATATATATATATATTAGTGTCAATCTAATTAAAATCTAATGCATAAATGAACTTAACTATACTTGAGCCAAAAAAATAAAAAAATATTATTTTTTATTTTCAAAGTATCCATCCTCTTGTACGTGTGAATCACGATGCGGTACTTCCTTGATCTCACACACTTGTCTCCTCACTATTACCACGTGTCCGCTCCCACACTGTCCGGCTTGTTCCACAATCTTCCTCCTTCCACTCGTGTGAGTAGTGAGTATTTGTCCACCGCCCCCTCCGTCTCTACTGCACCTCCACTTTGCCCATTGACTTCCTCTCTCTCTCTCTCTCTCTCTCTCTCTCTCTCTCTCTCTCTCTCTATATATATATATATATATATATATATATATATATATATATATATATATATATATACTTAATTATTATTTTTTGTCATTATTATTAAATTAAATCTAAAAGTCAAAATCCTACTTACTACTTAAATTTTCTCCATCTCCGTCCATGCTCTTCCTATACAAATGCTTCATTAGAAGATCTGAGAGAAATTAAACCCTTCTTTTTATTTAGAAAAAAAAACCAACATGCAACCTCTAGCTCTTATTCTTCATTTATACGGTCAAACTCTCTCTCTCTCTCTCTCTCTCTCTCTCTCTCTCTCTCTCTCTCTCTCTCTCTCTCTCTCCTTTCCCTCTCTTGGTCTCCCGCTTCTCCCTAAATCAATGAACCCTCTGTAAGAAAGAAGCTAGAATCTGAATGAGTGCTTACAAGCATAGGCATTAATGACACCAATGGCAAGAAGACAAGAGTAGGAATTCATGAGATGCGATCGATGATTTTAGTTAAATCTTTCTTCAACCTTTTTGCAAGGTATCCACCACCACTTCACTAAACACCTAGAACCCTTAAAAACTCACTTGATGAAATCAACTAGGAGTGAGAATGAACTAAATAAGGCAAATTGATAACTCAAAAATGAAAAATGTCAGCAATAGAAAATGCAAAATGAAACTTACATGCATGTTTCAATGACAATGCATTCATGTAATATATTCTATATTGGACCCTCATACAAAAACTTTAAAAAGTTAATCCTTGAGCATGATCCTATATGAGAAAATAGGCAAATTAATAAGGTTCAATTAACAAAAATAAAATCATTCAAATACCCCAATTTATGTTAAGTTAAAAGCAAATATTAATTGAGGGAATTTTGATTTTAAAATTCCCTTAAACCTCAATGCAAAATCATTAAGGGTTTAAATCCCAATAAATGATTTAATAATAAAAAAAACCAACATACAACATATGACACCACAAGTAGACTGTCATGGTTGAGGCCTTCTACCCAAAGTAATTTTGTTGCAAAATAACATCATTAAATTATGATCAAAGACAAAGCTCACATGTTTTCAAATGACTCTAAGTCCTCTAAGTGGTAGATCATATGGTACACTTGATTGGGTGTAAAGCTAGCTAAAATCAACTTAAATTCATCCACTACGACAAAAATCCATTCTATATCTATAAAGTCCCTATGGATGATGCAATTCATTGAAAGCTAAAAGAATACTTCTATTAGGTTAGGTAGACTACCTTCACTAATTAATATAATATGATCCATGAACCAGAGATGGTGAAATTATGGATCCTGATCAAGTTCATCATCATTTCCTCAGCATCTGTTTTAAGAGTTCAATGATTAATTTCACTAAATTTTAAATTAAAAAATCATATTATGATATACTAAGAACTTAACAACTACCTAATGACTAACCTTAATCAAAATTTCTCTTTCATCATCAGGAAAGTTAATTAACCATAGGAGATTGCATAATAGAAAATCTGAAATCAAATCATAAAATTCTTACAAAATGAGAGTCACATCTCAAGATAGTGTCTTATCTATCTTTGAAAATTTTGTCCGATACTAGAAAAACTGTGTCAAGAGAGCCAATCATGCATTTTTGGAGCCCACAAAAAGCAATAAACAAATAGTATTACAATTAATTAAAAAGGGTAAAATGACCACAAATCATTTTCTTAGAAAATAGAGCTTCAGAAAAAAACAAAAACATCCATACATGTCTACTCCATATGTTATGTTACATAATAAATAATTTTATGGTTAAACAAGTTTATTTTCATAGAAATATACTTTTCTTGAAGATAAAATTACCAATTGTAAAGGAAAAAATTAGTAAATAAAGTTTCCCCATAAGTATAAGAAGGAACTGACTCATCTTAGCTTTACATTTTAAAAAGCTTATTTTCATGGATAAAAATTATTGCCTCTGCCACAATAAAGAAACATAATCTATGTTTAGTTATCTTAAAGATAAAAAACTTGAAATTTAGTTATATGCATCCATCATACAACTAAATTTCAAGAGTTTATCTTGAAAAGAACAGAAGAGAGCGACAAGGACTTCATGTAGGTGACCCCACACAATGAGATAAAGATTTGATGTTATTTCTGTTGTTGTTGCATTCATCTTTAAATGCTATATATATATATATATATATATATATATATATATATATATATATATATATATATATATATATATATATATATATATATATATATATATATATATATATATATATATATATATATATATATATATATATATATATATATATATATATATATATATATATATATAGGTTAATATCAATCAATTCTAAGTCATAAATTCATACTTTACTATAGTCCATATTATTAAGAACTAACCATTTTGGTCTCTAGCATATCTTTAGCATACAAATATGTCTTTAAGTTCAAACATCGAACAAATATTTTTTTTGCCAATGATATTAATTTTTTTTATTTATTAGCACATTTAACGTGATTTTATTTAAATTTGTATCCTATAACATTTGCTAAAAATAATTTTATTTAAACTTTCATATTTTTTAAAGATAAAATTCAAGTCCGCATAAAAGCCCTTATCTTGGTGCAATACATTATAAACATTTGCAAGCTTGTTGGCTAAAGTTGAGAGACATAAGATATCTCATAATGGTTAAGAAGGTGTGAGATCCAAACATAATCTCAAAGAGAGGTTAGCCCTCTCCTGCTTCTTTGCTTCTTGTAATGTTAGAAGGTTTGGTGACTTATATAATTCCCATTATGACATTGATCTAGACTTTGATCTTTTTTCTTTGAAACCTTAATAATTCTATTTTTGAAAAGATGAGGGCATTAACACTTAGATCATCAATGATTTGGAGACTTGGAGATCTGGGGGTTTTAGCATCAATCTTTCATGACCTTTAAAAATGAGAAATCAAAAAGAGATGTAATCAAGGACACATTGTCATATCCATGATGAAGGAATATCACCATCAATGAGAAACTTGAGATGGCAAAGTATATGATGATGATCAAAGCAAGAATTAAAGGCGCAAGGACCAATATACTGGAGGTTTTGGTGAAGGTTACAACCATAATGTTGATAGAGTTGATTATGGAAATGTCAATTGTTTCTACATATTGTGCAACTCAATAATGATTCTCACATCGTAAGGGGAACTAGATGACTTCATTGGCTTGGATTTCTAGTCCTCTACTAATCCATATGTTCAATTGCTTAACTCATGCTTGTTTTCTTTAATAAAGGTCTATCAAAAGTGTGGAGTTAGGTTTTATTTTTGAGGTTAATCTTTATTGAGGATGCAAAGATTATGTGAACTAGCTGAAGGCACAAACTCAACAAACTTGCAATTAATTCATTCAAGATTGCTGAAATCACCTATGATGAATATTGTTTCCATCAAAATCACAAAAGAGAGAAATAAAAGAAAAAATATAGATATAATTTTGACATTTTTCTATCTAATAATAGGTTTATTAGTGGAAAGAATTTCATGAAAGAATCTTGAATATGGTTGATTAAAAATGAAAACTTTCAATCATGGGCCAACATGAAGAGTGGAATATAACTCTCATGGAACTGATGATGTTTATAGTATATGAACTTATTTCCATAGCAAAGTACTCAACAACTAGCCATTAACACATGCATATAGAGATCCTGGAGTAATCACATTCACTAGAATGTATCTTTACCTCAAATATATTCTTTAATATGAACTAACCCACCACTAAAAAGTATGGTCATTTTAGGTTTAGGGGTTTAAGTAACTAAGTGATTTTGATGGAAGTAAGTTCATGAATAATCCCAAAAATGGAAAATCTTGGCTTTGAGGATTGCCAGCATTAAATGGAAAAGCATTGGTAGCAAAAGCAAAAGTTATACCTAGAGCCCCGCTCCTAGTAAATAAAAAGAATTACTTAACAAGTAGCTTTCCTATACTCTAAACCAATCTAGTGTAGTTGCATATCTCTGAACAAAGTGGAAATGGAGATATGGAGATCATATAAAAAGCATAATTGCAAATTAAGGTGAACAAATTCAAGATCAATTAAAATTTTTGCATTTGGGGAAGACCTTTGCATATGTAAGAGATTCCATCAAAGTCAAATAAAAGAATGAGCCAAATCTAATTCTAAAAACCAAAGAGATATTACACTAGTAAATAGCCAATAAAATATCAAAAAGAACAATAAACAACATATTGTAATGCAATTATTGAGAATTTAAGATGTGCCTAAAATTTGTAACTATTTATAAAAGGAAAATAAGTGTTCCCAAATGAAGAATCAAATGGAAGTCAAGATCAATCAATTTCATTATTATAGAGTAAATTATGTACAAGTACCTGAGGAGTATGTTACTTAAAAGTTATCCACAACTTTTGAAGCCCATAATTAATTGCACAAAAATTTCAAAACATTGATTTGGTTCAATAAGGATAGTTTGTAGTGATCCCAAAAATTGTATTGAACTTAGCCTTGTGTCATCATACTTTTTGTTGACCTGTAATATGAAAGAAAAAAAAATATTATATTTGCAGCCTGGATTTGACGTCCCCCATATAAGTTCAGGTGTCAGCCGTAGTCTCTTGCACTTCAAAAAATTCCTTTGTATCGTGCCACACACGATTTTTGTACCCTACAGACTCAACTCACCATTAAAGAAAGATAAAATAAAATATTTAGTTTCTTCTTAAAACCTACCATAAAACACCAATTCTATCCATATTCCTCTTTCAACACACAATCTACGACTCCCTCTCGATCCCACCAAAAGCCCTAGCCTCATATGTTGACCTAATCCATATGATTAATCGGATGTCGGTCCTGACCACTACTTCAACAAACTGGCCTCCTCATACCTGTAACCTCTAGCCATCCCATTGTTAAACTAGACCAATTTGTCCCATAAGATTAGCTCATGTGAAATTAGGCAGAGAGTTCCACCTCTTTTTTGTATGCTGGATCCAATCGATAGTTCCCATAGGAACTGATTAGGAAGGTTTCTTGAGGGAGCTAGGAGGGAAATTTAAATGTTGGGGCTATTTTGAGATTTCCTTTTAATTTGTATGTTTTAAAAAATTTATTTTCCTAGGGTTAGTGCATCTCAAATTTGGTTGAAATTTTAGATCTCTTAGGTCTAGGTTTTCTTTAGGCTCTTGTAGTGTCTAGAGATTTGGGAGAGATCAATACTCCTATCAAATAGAGGATCAATTTTATCTTGCTATTTTCTTTTCTATTTCAACAATAATACAAATTTTCAACTATTTTCTTGGTTTTGAGTGGATTTTTGTGGAAAATTATCTATATTTTCCAAAGTTTGCTAGGGAATTCTTGAGATCTATAAGTGTTTCCTATTAATTTGGAGTCAGAGCACATCGATCTAAGGGGATTGAATAAATGGAAGGAAAGTGGAAGTTTTGGAAGGAGAGCTTGGGAAAATCAAATAATATTTTGAGGAAAAGATTTCATATTTTCAAAATCAGATCACATCCATCAATGAAAGGATGGAGGGAAGGTTCGTCATGGTGGAAGACATGTTGAAGAAATTTCATCAGGCCAAACCCAATCCAGGGACATCAAAAGTAAAGGAAACTACCAATGACCGTGGAAGAGGTGGGAATCCTAACACATTGAGGGGAAGGGGAAATCCAGAAGTGGAGTTCTTGGGGGGAGAAGATAGAATGCTTCCTCTAAAACCACTTTCTAGGGAGGAGATGAGTTTTGGATATGAAAGATGGGGTGCTATTTTTTTGAACAGAGGGGTTGATTTCGATCATCGGGGTACTATTTTTGAAATAAGATGAGATTTTGATGAAGGTTTTGGGTATGATCATCGGAGGGAATATCATGAAAATTGGGGAGCATCTCCTCTTTGAGGAATGGGAGGATATGGAGGATTTAGGGGAAATGGGGGTGACCCAAGGGTGAGAAAGTTGAAGATGACCATCTTTGAGGATGAACAAGTGCATGGGTGGATCTACAAGCTAGAATGATATTTCACCTTTAATGGGTTGAGATAGGAGGAGATATTTATGGTAGCATGCCTATGTTTGAAAGGAAATGCTTTGTCTTAGTACCAGTGCAGAGACATGCGATGATGCATATGGAGTTGGAGAGAGTTCAAGGATTATTTTGTAGAATATTTTTGAAGTGGAAGGGGAGAAGACTTCCCCGAGTAGTTTTTTGCCTAGACACAAGATTGTTCAATGATGTAGTATTGGGAGACATTTGAGTATTATGCTAGCATATTAAACCACCCTACTAACTCAGTACTAGAGGGAAATTTTATGAAGGGACTAACACCAAAGATATGAGTGGCATTTAGAGTGATGAGTCCTTGTGACTTTAGAGAGGTTATGGAACTAGCTCAGTTGGTAGAGGATTAGAGGCACATGGAGAGAGAAATTGGAGGCAATAACTTAATGGGTTGGTATAAGATGACACCACCTTATTGACATCTATGAGCCAACATCAAATACGCTTTGATTGACTTCAAAAGAAAAGACTACATGAGGAAGATCTGGGGATGATTTTAGGAAGCTCATAGAAATAGAACTATAGAAGAAGAGGGTAAAGGGGCTTTATTTCAAACGTGAACATGTATACGTTGGGGGCATAAGTGTAAGGACCAAACTCTTTAGATTCTTACCATTTCTGATGATGAGGGAATGGAGGAAATTGTTGTCTTTCCACCTTACAGGCAAGGTGGATCTGTCCAGTTGGTCCTGTAGAACTAACTCATGTAAAAATAGGTGGAATGTTTTGCCTCTTTACTATACATGGGATCTGATTGATAGCATGTACAAGAGCTAATTTGAAAGATTTATTGAGGGAGTTAAGGAAAAAATATTGAATGTAGGGTTGTTTAAATATTCCCTTTTGATTTGTATGCATTAAATAGTTTATTTTCCTAGGGTTATAACATCTTGAATTTGACTGAAATTTGAGATCTCTTAGGTCTAAGCTTTCTTTGGGCTCTAGTAGCATCTTGAGATTAAGGAGAGATATATCCTCCTCTTGAATAGAGGATCAATTGTATCTTACTTTTTGTCATTTCTTTTCAACAATAATATAAATTCTCTATGGTTTTCATCATTTTGTGTGGATTATTATGGAGAATTCTTGCTATTTTTTCAAAGATTGTTAGGGAATTCTTAAGAACTACATGTGTTTTCTATCACTTCCCTCCTCTCCATTTATCAATTTGAATTAGAAGCAAAAAAAAAAGACAAGGGCTTGCTCGTTGTGATGGTAGCATTTCTTTCTTCCTTTCACGCGATCCTTCGGCTAAATCCCATAAAATCACTAAGGTAGAAGAGTGAACGAAGGATTTTAACTTAATGTCAGATTAAAAGTTACCTAAATCCTCTATTTAATGGGATTTAGCTTAATCTTTGCCAAAATCCTATACAATCCTACTTAAAACCAGATTAAATCCGGCCTTAATCCTATATAATCTCTGCATCTCAATGAGATTCAATATAAACCCTTTTCAAATCTTGCCTATATCCTACTCAAATCTAGTGCTAATTATGTATAATTATATAAAAATTAAATATAATTATTTAAATTTATTTATGATTTATAATTTTTAATTATAATATGTTATTATTAATTATAAATTAATTATAATTAATTAGCTTATAATTAGTTATTATTTATTCTAAATAACTAATATTAATTATAACTTAATCATAATTAATTGACTTTAATTATGATTAGTTATTATTAATTATAATAAAATATTTATTAGATATATATTAATTATAATTAATTAAATCTAACTATAATTAAATATTTTTAATACTTATTAATTATTAATAATCATAATTAGTTTTTAAAAAAGAGAAAAAGTAAAAGAAGACCTTCGACTCAATGCGTACCAACATAATAATCATTGTCCCGACATAATAGTCGATGACCAAGCATAGGTATAATGGTACAAACCCTATCCTCGATGTGCTTGATGAGACGGTTAACCACCTACACATGCTTTTCTTGGCGTGGTAGGAGGAAAATTGGTGCTACACATGAGATGAGGAAGGTAAGACCTATACAGGCTTTTCTTAGCATCTCAAGGTCAACACTAAGTATCTGAACCCGCCATAATGTTAGCAGAGAAATCATTATACATTTTAAAAAAGATACCCTGAAGATTAATACACGCTTTTCTTAGCATGGTAATTTTGTAAATCATAGCCATAATGTTTATGGACATCTACCATATACACTTTTGTTAGCATGGTTGGAGTGCCCAGTCCCCTAAATTTCACGCAAATGAGATATATGTTGGGATACTATCAAAATCCAGAGCAAAATGCATAAAAAATTAACAACATGAAGCTAAATTTAAACTAGATAGCGAGTACCTCTGAAAATCCATACACAATTTTTATAGTGTGGTGGGAAAGCCAAGTCCCTTAAAATACCCCCAATTGGGGAGATATGCTAAGATGTTGATGAAATTCAGATTGGAGCATACATAGCCTAAATAATAAGTAAACCTAACCTGAGCAGTAATATAGGGGATTGGACTTCAACAAAACCCAGGGGACCTAAAATAAATAGTAGGGAACATGACCATAAATATTATATAATGCATAATAATAATCAAAATGCAAATAACAAATGATAAATTTGATTATTCAACAAATATCAAATTAATAGCAGGGAGGTCGTGAAGAATAGGACCTTGATGCATACAAACGATGAATATTATTCAATTCATATCATTTATAAAATAGATACCATGCATAAATGTTTGAATGCATAACACACGATAAATGATGCTGGTCAATACATGATAGATGTAGTGGACTCCTACAATAGTCCCTATAATGTTGAATTTATTGCACTCGCAAATAATAATAGCTACTTACAGAATGCATGGAATTCTTCCGTACGCATTATGAAATCCCAAACACAAGCAATAGTGCATGTAGATCGAAATGGTGATTCTTTTTTGCCTTTTGTTTGAGAGAAAAAGAATTCTAATATGTATGGACCATAGAAGCACAAGGACCTTTAAGAGTTTGGAATTGTAACATAATACATCCCATTAAAGTTAATTATCAATATTTGACAAATGTGTAGTTAAAGATTAATGGAAAGCATGGTGGCCTAAACTCATAATTATGAATAAAAAATACACTTGCTATTCCAACCATGTCAAGCGATGCAACAATTATTTTAAGAAAGGATGTCTTGTATGGCTCTCCTGGACACTCTAATGTGTGTTTAATTGTTATAGTTGTTAATTTAAGACATCAACCACTGAATTCGAAGTACAAGTCATCAGTATGGATGTAGTCATCCAAGGTTGAAATGATTGATTCTTTCTTTATGTCGATAATATAAAATAATGATGATGAAATAATTAGGAAATTATTTATTGACTTATATACTAGTTTTAGGAAGAGAAATCCATATCAAATCATTAGTTTTGGGGATGGAGTGAGTGAGTATCAATTCAACCAGGTTCTGAATATTGAGTTAGATAAGATGTTTTAGACTTGCAAGTTTCGTGATGAACAGTGGTCATGCATCTAACATATTACCTATGGACAAATAAAGAAAGGACTGTGTCTATGAGTGACCGTGGAAGACCCATCATATATCAAAAAATTTCCCCATACATGCACTATAATATATATGCACAAATACAAGTATAGAAATGAATGTAAAATCATAGATACTCGCATGGGCCACCACAAGCATATTATGGGTATACACATGATGTCTAGGGAAGCTACATAGATCAAATGATAAACTCATATTCAAGCCTGATCCTCCTGCACGGGTAGATATGAGTCGATATGACTTGAACTAATAAATGAATATACAATCGCATAATCGACCAGGATATTTTGTTTTATAGTATATATTAGATCTTTAAGGCCTGTAACCAAGAGAATTCACCAACAAAGGATATATAATAGATTTGAGCCTAGTCCTCTACTAGCATGTTAACAGAGTTGACATGGTCCTATCAACAAAATAAACTTGTCCTCAAATCTTGATGACATCCTTATTGAATTTAAATATCAACTAGAGGGGATCATATATATTTCAAATGCCGTAAAACTTTTATAGAATACAAATATGTAAAAATGCCACTGAACACCCCAATGATGGTCATGTTGAACGTAGGTCTCAACTAGAGGGTTTAACTCCAAATACTTCAAAATGCCACCCAATTGCCCAATAAAACCAACAACTCCAAAACATCCAAAAGTTAAGATATTTAAAAAAAAAAATTTAATCATCAAATGCTTAAAGAAAAATTCATCCACCCTCTACAACAGTTTTTCGAGGATGGTAAATATGAAAATAACTGTAGCTCACAAAGAGCTAATGCCCAATCAAAATGAATGTTAGGATTCATTCTAAATAAATTTCTTTCCAATAAAGGCATGATACATATCCTATAACAAGTGATTTTGCCATACAATGGCACCATATCTATAATTTTATTGTCAAATGGAACCATAGGTAAATATTTATGATCGAGACCCTATGAACTGGATGGTTTGCTACAAAAAGGCACTAATATATAATGGTCATAGAGAGTGCCTATATGCTCCCCAACGATATTAAATTATTGAGATATGAATCAATAAGTTATGATCGATATGTTAGCTAAGATTATTCAAAAGTTTCCCCTTAGATAAACATCCACCCACTTCTAGAAGGTTCCCTTAGACAGCAACCCATGGTAATAGACAAGGATCCTTCTGTCAGGTTGGGTCGACTACCTCCTCTGATTAGGTAGACTAGGGACCATGATGGCCTGGGACGACATAACCATGGGATCTTGATCGGGCTCATAACCATTCCCCATCATCTTATTTATGTTAAAGATGGTGAAAATTCTAAATTTTAAATATCAAATTTCCAAACACCTAATACCCAATGCCATGCTACTACTATATGCCAGATACCACGTATCTACGAATATGATATATTCACCAATGATTAGCCTACTTGAAATTTCTCTCTCCTGATCGAGAGGGGTAATTAACTATAGGGGCTTATGCCTATAAGAAACTAGAACTCAAATCATAAAGTCCTCTTAAAATATAGGCGAAATCTCTAGGTAGTGTATTATTTAACAAACCCAATCTTGCTTCAAAAAATTTACTATTAAATTTAGTCTGTTAATATTCCCCCCCCCCCCCCCCCCTTAAAGTAGAAAAAGTGAAAGAGTTAAGTAGAGGCTGGGGCATGAATTTTTAGAGCCCATAGATTTTTGGCGACTCTATTGGGGACTGGTTTCTCTTTCCATCTCTTATTAGTTACTCTTAGGCTATAATAACAAGAAAATCGATAAAGGTTGGATCTTCTATTCCCTAAAATCAATCTTTAATATAAATTGTTGGAAATTTATAAGTAGGGCTTTAGTTCTATTCAATTAATCTCCTTCTATTATTTGCTCTGTGCGGTCTCAATAATTTGAAAGTCTAGGGTGATATATCAATTTTGATTACTAACATGTGTCTTTTATTTATGGAATACCTAAATCACTGTCCAACTGGGATGAGGAGCCACCATCCAATTTAGTGGACTCGAACTCTCTACATCTACTATAAAGAATGTCATTGTTCCTCTATATATGATAGATTCTGAAGGGCCTACCAAGTCCTATTTTACTAAAATAACTACACATCACCCATAACTACCTACATCATGAGTTGTTGCTATTAAAGATCCTAGTAGGAGGATTTCTATTTTTGAAAGTCTATCTAAGGAAAAAGTTTAAGCTACGAAGAGGTCATTGCTAGAAGGATTATTTCTATGGTAACTATAAATAGCACCACTCTACCTAGAGAGCCTGTAGCACATAAGAAGTATGACACTGAGGCTTCCTCATCTAGTTGAAAACTCAAAAAATGGTAGAGGAGAAGTAAAAATATGGAGCTATATGCTCAATAACTGCCAGTATAAGTACATCCCTCCAACATGCCAGCCCAAAAGCTAGAGACTGAAATTCCCACCCAAAACATGTTCACTAATCTAATGTGGGTAAAGAGAATTAGCTCCAATGGCAAGCTTATGAAATCATTTTGGGAGCATCAACCCAAAGCCCCGACCATTCAAAAGAAGAAAGAACTAGAAATCCTATTAGCTTGAGTATACAGTGTTGTTAAAAATGGTGAAGGAAAATGTTTGAAGAAGTTCTAGAGGCCACTAGTAAATTGGGACAGAAAAAACCCTCTGAGGGAACTGTTATCATCATTTATGGATAGACAAAAGGAGAGAAGAAAAATAACAAGTTTGATCACGATGCATGGACTACACTTATAAAATCCACCACCCAAAGTGCCCGGCAAAAAGGAAAGCAAGTATGGAAACCAAAGCCTCACAAGGAGAAGATGTCTGAAGAAAGAATCAATTTGGGTGAGACATACTGTGTAGTCTCCCAAAGATCCACCCCTACCAACTAAAACTTCCATAATTGGGTCCAAAAGAAGGCCCATAATAATAATCACCATGATAGTCCACACCTTAGAGAGTCCTCCAAGGGTTCTCGTCGCTCACTTACCCCAACAAGAAAATAAGTCCATTTCATCCGCAGTCTATGGATTGAAGGAATACTCATCCTGAACTAGGAACCAAACATCTAATAATGATACTGCTTAAAAATTCTAACACAAGATGAGGAAGAGAATGATGTGATGATGATGATACTATGGGAGTCGAAGTGGTTTACATGGTAAGCCACATCGATGATGTGGATGGTGATGATGAAGATGATCAATGATCGCCACTACATAAGCGTGTTCATTGACACCACTATAGAGCTAGATCCTTTGCCAATAAAAGTGCCCACTCCTCAAAAGAAGGGGAAGAAGAAGATGAGGAAAATCCCTTCATCGTTGAAACCATTACTCTTGCATAAATGAGGTGGTAGGTGCAGTAACAAATGAAAGAAAAAGAAAGAAAAATATCTCATTTAAATGAAAAAAATGAATGAGATGAAAAATCATATGATGGTGATGATGGGAATGATGTAGAAGGCCAATTCTATAGGCCCCATGCCAACTCAACCTATCAATCAATATGTGAGTATTACTACAATAAATCTACCAAATCCTTCAAATACCCCATGCCTATTGAGTGAAAGGGGTACATTAAGGAAGCAAAGATAAAGATGACCCTGTCTACAAGCATACTCTGCAGAATGTGGCAAGTGCATTCTAGTCTTTGCTAGTCACATAATTAGAAGGCTTAATTCACAAAAATATTAAAGTTATCATAACTGCTAAACAAGTAAAGAAATTAGTGGGGAAAGATTGCCCATACCAACCAGAGTATGATTAGGTATCATATCAAAAGGGATGTTCTATACCAAAGTTCAATACTTTTAATAGAAATAATAATCCTAGACAACACATAGTGCATTTCAAAGCTAGCTACAAAAACACAAGAGGCAATCATGCCTTATTATTTTGGCAATTTGTTATCAGTTTGATATGAACTTATTTTGAATGGTACGTCGAGCTGCAAAACGAATCTATAAAAACATTTATTGAACTAGAAACCATATTCATGAAAATATTTGCCAATGCAAAGGAGAAGACTACTATTACTGATCTCATCCTAGATATGAGAAAGAAGGATGAATCAGTGATGAAGCAAATAACTATGGGCACAATCTCAGCATAAAGTGCGAGCAATAAGTGGAAGAGGAGAATATAGTGCAACTATTAATGGGTAATATTAATTACAAAAGGCAACCCTTCTTATGCCTGGATTCTATTACAACCTTCTAGGATTTGCTGGATAGGGTAGTTGAAAGTTCATTAGGGATGTTAAGCCCTTATGAACTAGACCGAGGCTAACCAAGAGGGGGGTAAATTGGTATTTTAAAATTCTTTGAAACAATTGAAAAATAAACTCAAACTAAAATTCACCACAATAATAATAAAAGTGTGGAAATTAAATGCGAAAGAAATAGTAGTAAAGAACACAAAGATTTATAGTGGTTCGGTCAACATGACCTATGTCCACTCCCCGGAGGTGCCCTCCAAGTATTGCACTAAAACTTCAGTGACTCTCCTTTTGCTCCCACAACAAGGCGGAGAAGCCTTTAAAAAACTCCTTTCCACCGACACTAGTGAGGCAGAGAACCTAACTCCTTGTGCTTCCTCCTAAAGCAGGCAGAGAACCTTAATCGATTACTGAAGTGAATCTCTCTCAATCCTCCAAGGATAAGGGACTAAAATGGAAGAAGAAGATGTGGACCAAAGCTTGGAGCAACTTTTGTTAAACCCTCTCACAAACTCCCCCTTAAAAGATCCTCTCTCTCTCTCCCTCTCCTCTAGGCTCTCTCAGGTCAAGACAGCACCAAAAGATGTTTTAAAAGTAAAACAAATGCTCTTAAATGGAAGAGCTTCAGAATAGCTCATTAATTGCAAGGAACCAAATCTATCGTCTAGGACAATATAAATAACATCCTGGACGATCAGTGCAATTTAAGCTTAATCAGCCAGGATGATTTGGGACCATTAGATGAATTTTGTTCATATCATCTAGGCCGATATAAAATTATCTTATACAATTAGTAAAAATTGATGAATATCATGCAGACAATCACACTAAATAGATATTTGGGCAATGAAAAAATAGTTTCATCATCCAGGCATATCTCACAATCATCCTGGATGATTAGTTCAAATATGTGAAAATCATCCAGAGCATTGCTTTAAATAGGAGCTATCTGATGTTGATTATCGAGGAGCAACTAAGGTTTTTTGAACTGATCATCCCGGTCAATCCTGAGATAGTCCAGGATGATGTGATCTTATCAATCAAGCCTTAATTACTTTTCTTAATTACCATATTAATTTAGGTATAATTATGTGCATTGTCTAGGACAATGTCCTAGATGATGTCCAAAAATAAATAATATTGAAAGTTTATTAGGGATGTTAAGCCCTTATGAACTAGCTCAAGGCTAACAAAGAGGAGGGGTGATTTGGTATTTTAAAAATCTTTCAAATAATTAAAACACAGAAAATCAAACCAAAATTTACCACAATGATAATCAAAGTGCAAAAATTAAATGCAGAAGAAACAGTAGTAAAGAACACAAAGATTTATAGTGGTTCGGTCAACACGACCTATGTCCTCTCCCCGGAGGCGCCCTCCTAGTATTGCACTAAAACACAGTGACTTTTGCTCCTACAACTAGGCGGAGAAGCCTTTATAAAGCTCCTTTCTACCGACACTCGTGAGGCAGAGAACCCAACTCCTTTTGCTTCCTCCTAAAGTAGGTAGAGAACCTTGATCGATTGCTGAAGTGAACCTCTCTCAACCCTCCAAGTACAAAGGACTATGATGGAAGAAGAAGATATGGATCAAAGCTTGGAGCAACCTCTGTGAAACCCTCTCAAAAAATCCCCCTCACAAGATCCTCTCTCTCTCTCTCCCTCTCCTCTAGGCTCTCACAGGTCAAGATAGTAGCAAAAGATATTCTAAATGGTAGAATAAGTGCTCTTAAATAGAAGAGCTTTAGAATAGTTCATTAATTGCAAGGAATATACTCTATCATCCGGGATGATATCATCCGGGATGATATAAATATCCTGGACAATCAATCTAATTTAAGCTTAATCAGCCAGAATGATCTGGGATGATTAAATGAATTTTGTTCATATCATCCAGGTCGATATAAAATCATCTTGTACGATTAGTAAAAATCGGTGAATATCATCCAGACAATCGCACTGAATGCTTATCTAGTAGGTGAAAAAATAGCTTGATCATCCAGGCCGATCTCACGATTGTCCTGGATGATTAGTTCAAATCCATGAAAATCATTCATAGCATCGCTCTGAATAGAAGCTATCAGATATTGATCATCCAGGAGCAACTAAGGTATTTTGAACTTATCATCTCAGATGATACTGCAATCATCCAGGATGATGTGATCGTATCAATCAAGCCTTAATTGCTTTCCTTAATTACCAAATTAATTTAGGCATAATTTTGTGCATCATCCAGGATGATGTCCTGGATGAGGTCAAAAAATAAATAATACATAAATGGATATGGTGTCTGATTCTTTCTGATTTGAGCATATCATCCTAGATGATATAAATATCATCCATGCTGATGAGCTTAATGACCACTGCCTTAAAAATAATGTCCATAATTAGGCTTTTTATTTTTAACGGATCATTTAGGATGATATTTGGATCATCCTGGATGATGTCCTCAAAATAGAGAACTCTAAATCAAATAGAAAAAATTCCCCCAAGTGTGTGTGTGAAAGGTTACTTAGCATCAGGAACCACATTATTTATAATAGACTCAAGAAAGGGAAAAGAATTTTATAAACTAACTCTGACCTAGTCTACCCAATCTTGAGCTGGTTCAACTTATAGTTTTTAACTTGTGGACCTAAAATTTTAGTCGGCAAGGTAGTCATAGAAAAAATTAAAGTGTTTACTATCATCAAAATTCTATTTTTGAAATCAAATACACAACAATCTCCTCCTTCTTGAAGATGTCAAACATAAATACAATTAAAGCAGTTTAAAATGATTTAATGAAAACAGTGATACAAAACAAACACAGTTTAATAGTTCAATAACATAATCAAACTATAGAGCGAATAGTACAACTAACTACTGCCCCTTTTGAGATCATAAAAAGGAGGAGGAAAACAAAATAGTAAAATAGAAAAGGACAAATACAAGGAAAATAGATAAATACATTATCTAGGATGATAAAGAGCAGAAAGGTCAAAACATCCAGCATATGGAATTTTAGAAGTGAATTGAACAGATCGTCCAGGATGATAGAAATATCATGCAAGATGATGTGAGAAAGTTTAAAATAGAGGATGGATAGAGATGATCAAACAATACCCAAAAACATGAAAATCAATTGAAAATGATAAAAATAAGATATAAAAAATATATAAAATGAATAAAAAATAAAAGATTTTTTTTTTTATCAAGGCATGATTATGACATAGTCTCATGTGATTGATTTTAAAGACTTGTAAGTCAATGAATTAACATTTTCGGAATCCAAAAATTGGTAACACAACCGATCTGTTATCTTTAACTCAGATTTCTCCCAGGGCAAAACCTCTTTTGAAAATAAAGACCTAATCAGAAAAATCAATTGGATAAGAAAAAGAAATTCATTCAAAACTTAGATTCAGAAAAATATTTTATAAAATAATATATTAAAGTAATTAGTTACGATCAAGAATCCCAAAATCAAGCCTTTAAAAATATCAAGTGACACATAAATTCTTCTAAGATTTAAAAATTTTGAAAGGGAAGGATCTTGCTTTTGATGGGCTAATTTTATGCCTCTTATCAATTTGATTGGCGCTCATTGTGCATCTTTTAATTTTTGATACACTTGTGTGTGTGTGTGTGTATATATATATATTTCAATTTGGCAACATTGCGGATCTTTTAATTTTGACATCATTGGCCACTTTTTTTCATTTAATTTTGCAAGCTAGGTCCCTTTTCCAAAATTCTTAAATACTCTCAGTTGTGATTATATCTTCTAGATATTGTTGACCTCATTTTTTGAGGTCAATTTCCCTGAATTCAACTCTAGCACTTGGGTTTTCGTAGCCTAGAGTAGATGTCGCACCCATAGGATTTCACTTAAGTGGATGCCTACTGGCGTAGCATTGACTCGAACCTATCACTCGACTAGAATCAAAATAAAATTCAATCCAATTCTAATTCAACTTCAAATCAACTCGTTCCGAACCCAATGACACCGAATTCAACCCAATCCGAGCCCAAATGAGTTCGAATCAATAACTCAAAGCGCTGCCGGAAGGTTCAAACCGCAATTTGAGTTACCAAACAGTCTTGGATTTTGACGAGCTTATACTCGAATCGAACGGCTCGACGAGACAAAACCAACAAGCCCAAGATTGCTACATTCTGACATCAATAAAGCCTTTAAATGTCCAACGAACGGTCCACGGTCAAAAGGTTCAACAACAACCCATAACCACCCACTCTCCCTCAACCCAAAACCGCCCACTCTCCTCTCCCACAACCGACCTCATCTCATCTCCCTCTCTAAAAAAAAAAAAAACAGAACTCCTCCTTAACTTTCGCAAGGAACTCCAACACCCACTCTCCTCTCCTCTTCAAGTTACACGAAATCAGCCTCCTCTCCACACGAAGCCCCTTCCGTCGCTCCTATAGCAGTTGCACGCCGGCAATCTTCTAAATCTTGGGTATATCCTCTACATATTCATCTTCTTTCTTTTACTTTTAACAATTTTAATGATGTAAAAGTGATTTGAGAAAGCTTAATACTATCATTTTTTTTAAGGAGAAGAAAGTTTGTTAGATTAAAAATGTGAGAATTTTTCTTTTTGTTTTCTCTTATAGCAAAGAGAAAAATTTTCTTCCGTTGCTTAACTCAATCTTGTTTGGATTTTCAATGATTCATGAATGTATAAGCTATTAAATTGGAATGCATCCTTATTTCTCATTACATTTAGATGAAGACTAAATGCATTTCTTAAAAGATGTTATGAAAAGAAATCTAAAAGAATCTGGTTAAAATTCATGGGTTTTCCTTTTCATTCAAAAGAGGATATTTGAGATAAAAATATGATGAGTTCATTTAGTTATAGTAATCATAATTTATGTTTGGAAAGGTTTCTTTGATTGAAAATATTTTTTTAGAGATTAGAAGATGCATCGTTTGTTGTATATCTTTTATTCCTAACATCTAGTTAGTAATCTTATCTTGAGATTAGAAAAGAATAAAAGATATCAGTTCATATGTGAAATTTTATTGGAAATTATGCATATACTTCGTGATTAAATTATGAGAATAATATATTTCAAATGTAAGGTTGTAGGCTTTATGTTGGCAAGCTTTGTGATTTTTAGAGAAAATGAAATTATCTAATTCCTCTTTCTTTTAATGTCAATTAGCACAACTATTAAGACGAAACGAGTAAATGAAATGGTGTTTGGTGGTTGAAAGAGGTGTTTTCTTCTTCATATAATTATGTTATTTATTTTCAAATTTCCTTGTGTTTGTTGCATTAGTTTTAAAGAGAAAGTTTAATGGTTGCATTGGTAGTATACTTTAAGTTTTCAAAAAAAAAAAAAATTTGTTGAAATTGCTTTCTTTTATTAAACTTTGTATAGATATTTAAGTGGAGACATGGTTTAAGCAATTTGCATATTCTCATACGATGATTTGAAAGAAAAGTTATAGGTACTTTTAGAATAACATGGGTTTTATATATATTGCAAATTTTGATATATACTATATCTATGCAAAAGAAAGTTTTGATAACCTGTTTTACACATTTCTAATAAAAGTTATCTTATGTTATGTTTGGGAAAGAGAGGTAATAAAGCCTTGTTGTATATGCATGAAAAGAAATAAATATTTGGTAAGTAAAAAGTATGTATACTAAAAAAGTAAAAAAAAAAATGAAATGTTTTGAAAAGTGCTTGTGTTAAAAGAGAGGTGCGTGTTACTTTGAAAGGTGAATTGTAACAAATTTTTAGGAATGAGAATTTTGTACATTTTATAAAGGTGAAAAACAACTGGTTTGATTTTGAAAAATATTTTATATGTTTTAAAGAGTAGATAAGTGTATGCATGTGTATGTTTGAAAGATGAGATATTTTGATAAATGTATTTTCGGAAAGGTGAATTGTATGGTTCTTTGGAAAAATGACACATATATGTTTTGAAAGGTGAATCATGTATAAGTTGAAAAGTGAAATGTATATATAAGTTTAAAAGTGAGAGTAAAGCATTTTTTTTTTTGGAATGTGTGTGTTTTTTAAAAATGTGTGATGCTGAAAGGTGGAATTTGTGTGAGTTTTGGAAAAGGAAGTATATGTATATTAGAGAGAGTATTAGCTAAATGTCTATTAGAAAGTGAAAGTGTTGAAAAATAAGAAATCTCTTTCCCTCTCTACCTCTTTCTTCTTTTTTCCCTTTCTTGTGCCTCGGGATAAAAATTGGAAAGGTGTACAATATGAGTTCAAAAGTGGAATGTTCAAAAGCAAAATCAACAAAGCCAGTGTTCAAGCCCGAATAAAGGTACATCTTTATTTTCAATAAATTTCAATTATTTTATTATTATTTATTAAATGTGCTTTCTAATTCCTTGTTTTCTTTTCTTTATTGGCATAAACTGCGAGGAATGGTACCGGTCGAGGGAATAAAAGGACAAGGAGCTAATGACGTCAAGCGCCTATATCCAGCCGGGTAGAGGTGCTACGGGCGGAACCACTAGGTCGTAGCCTTCGGTGACTGTGAGTATTCTAAAGTTAGAAAATCTTTAGGGGCCTCTTGATGTGGTGTGCATGAATCCTTCCTTTAGGTCCCTGTAGTGACTTCAATTTTATTAGGATTACTTTTGTTTTATTTTAGATCCCTAAATTCCTTTTACACACGCGCAAAGTCCTAAGGGTTAGTAATAATAAAAATTTCACCCTATACAACAGTAGTGACACTTAAGGACAAAAATTAAGGACTGAGTCTTAAAAAACTTAGACTTAGGATGCATGCACACTTTAGGATAGAAATATATAACATAGAAAACTTAGTGACACCTCACCCTAGAATTAGTGAACATTTTTAAATTAAAATTCAATCAATTAGAAAACTTTAGTCAATAATTAACCTATATATGACATATCAAAACCACACAACCTGTTGCACATACTTAGAATTTTTTGTTAGGACAACCGACTCTAGATTTAGGTTAGGCCGGTGTTTATTTTCTTACTATTGTGTGACGGGCTTTCTCGGCTTTCATTGCATGTTGGATGTAAAACTGTTGGTGTGTTTGTTTATTTACTTTTACTGCACTCTGTGATATGATTTGATTGACGATTAGATTACCCATAGGTTAGGAGCGATCTGGTTGTTAACAAAATTTTATGCAGGTAGCCACACTCGGGCAGGGCAGTAAAGGGGGCTAATTAATTAATAATCATATAAATACTACAGGTTCTTCAGCTACTTAGCCCCCAAATAAAAAAGAGTGTGGCCAAGTGTGGCTAATTGATTCAATTTAAATACATATATATAACTGCTTGGGATGATTTTTATTATAATCTGCTTAGGATAACCCTGCAGGTGGTCTAGATTTTCTTTCTCTTTCTGTGAAATGTAATGTAATGTAAATGTGTTTGAAAAGTATTATAAATTGTGAAAGTGATTTTGAAAGTGGGATATCACATCCAATTTGGAATACAAAGAAAGGAGAATATACCTTAAAGGATTATTCTCTTTTATTTAGAAAGCTAAATTAGGAAGATTCTAATATCCAAATAGAAAAGAAAATCCCTTTTAGGGATGAGTTTCTTTCATTTGGATATCCGGACCTAACGGATCCAAGGAGTTCATAGAAAAAGAAAGAACAAGATGAAAAATAGAAGAAAGAAGATGAAAAATTGAAGATTCAAGGAAGAATATATCTCATTTCAAAAATCACTTGCGTCATTCTTAGGATTAGAATCCGAGTTTGTTGTCAGTGGTGCCCGGCCACTTTACTTTTCTGCAAATTCTGGTTGTAATTATATGGACATTGGACATTGGACATTATATTTGGATTATTAAATTTGATTGTTTATATTATTTGTGCAGTAGATTTTTTTAGGACCTTGCATGTTGTGTTTTGTTTTAGCCTGGATATGAATCGGAGTGCTTTTTTTTGTAAGGGTACGGTTAGAATTCTTCTACTTGTAATTTTAATAAAAAAAAAATTAGGTTCACATAGTAACTCTAACGATCTAAGAAGTAAGCTTGGGACCGCTGAGAGTCAGCATAAGCATATTATTATTTTCTCTTCCTTGTTAGGCACCTCCCCTCCTGCGGGTTCTGGCAGACAACTTGACCTATGAGGGTGTAGTTCTGTCAAAGGGAAGTTGTGCAATCTAGGGAAAAACCTATTTTCTAAGCCTAATTTTTAAACTGCTTCATATTCATTTTATGTATTCGAGTCAATTAGCATGCATTTCATTAGATACAAATTAAAAAAGAGTCTAAAATATTAATTGCATTTTCAGGCATATCTCACCATACATAAGTTGAGGGGCCAATTAGGATCTGTCTTAGATGTCGGCCCCCAATTCCTTAAAACTTAAGCAACGTCCCTACCCATCTTTCATAAGAGATTGGACACATGGTTTTAAAGCGCCTAGGTGGTTAGCTGGCTCCCCAATCTAGGCCGGGGTAAGTCCAGATTTGCACTTCATTAGATAGGTTCGGGTCACTATTTTATAGTACCCAAATTAGATTTAGGTTCTGAGGCAGATTCTTTTTAGATCTTAAGTCCTCTCCCTCCGGGAATATAATCCCAACTTTCTAATAAAATGTAAATTTAAACATAAAATTTCTATCTTAAAATGTAAAGCCCAACATAGGATAGACTGAGGTTGCCTCTGAGCTTCTCAGAATCCAGCTCCTCCTACTTCTCCTCCTTTGACTCGCTAATAAATGTTCAACATTGAGCTTTCTCCTTGGAAAATCTTTACTTCTGTTCCTTGTCTTCTACTTTGTAGTCAAAAGGGTATGAAATCACTGCTTTAATCGAGAGTTTTCTAAGGAGCATTCTTCCTAGGATGTAATTAACTATAGGAGCTTGCTCCTATAGGGATTTGAGAACCCCAGACTAAAATAAACATTGTTTTCTCATATAAAATAAAGAAAGAATCTTTGGGAATGCAGATATCTTTAAAAAAATTTATTTCTAATCTTAAATATGCTTGTAGGATGTTATTATTGTTTTTTTTAGACAATATAATTTCTTGCTTGTTATATTTAATTTTAGAAATGATGAATTTTATAAAAATTCATTCTTGCTTTTGGATGTGTTAAGGATTGTTATGTTCGTCTTTTAAGATGATATAATATTCTTTTTGTCATATCTAAATAAAAGAATAAATAAAATTTTCAAAAAAAAAACATATTTCTATTTTTAAACACATTCTTAAGAATTTCATGTTTATCTTTCAAAATAATATGTTATTCTTTGAACTGTGTTTGATTATAGAAATATCAATTTTCAAAACCCTATTTTGATATTGAATCCATTATAGAATATTGTGTCAGTCTCTCGATATTGTACTTTATTCTTAATGCAGTATTCGATTACAAAATAGGAGAAATCAAAATCTGTGTGGTGACACAATTTTTCTTCATCAAATATTAGAGAAAAAAAACTCACTCTCTAATATAAAGAAGAATGAATCACAAAAAAGAATAAAAAATTATATGATAAATACAACGACAATATTTTGAAAAATTTGAAGGTAAAATAAAGACTTTGAACATTATATATATATAAGATAGATTGCTGTAGTAAGATTGAAAAAGATCTCAATTTCATAGTCCAGTTGTTAATTTGAGATAGACTTTTATTTAGAAAAGAAAATTACACCACTAAAGGAAGTTAGAGAAAAAGGAAACAATCAACGGTGTTTCTCTCTTTAACTGATTAAGTGATGTAAAATATTGTCTACAAATCTTCAAAAATAAAAACGAGGCATAAAATATCAATTTCAGTGATTATTATAAGAAAAATTAAAGCAAACAAAAAATAAAGCAACAAAAACAAAAACAACAATAAAAATAAACATAAGTGAAAAATAAATAACAGATAACAAATCAGAAATTAGTAGGAATCAAGTTCATGCATTTATATCAATAACATCCAATCTGGTCCTTAAAGTGGTGAAAGTGTTGAAGGCTAGTGATTTAGTAAAGATGTCAGTCAGTTGATTCTCAGTTGCCATATGGTGTAACTCAATATCTCCCTTAGTCATATGGTCTCTAATAAAGTGATTCCTTATGTCAATGTATCTAGTCCTTGAATGTTGTATATGATTCTTAGAATTACAAATGGCACTAGTATTATCATAAAGGATTGAGATTATGCCTATAAGTAATCCTAAATCCATAATTTGCTGCTTCAACCAAAGAGCTTGGGCTACACAACTCCCTAAGTTAATGTACTCAGCTTCAGTATTAGAAAGTGCAACAGAGTTTTATTTTCTGCTGGACCTAGAGACTAAAGACTGTCCTAAAAATTGGTAAGTCCAAGAAGTACTCTTTCTCTCCACCCTACATCCTCGAAAATTAGAATCAGAATATCCAATAATCTCAAAAGAAGTACTGTGCCTAGGGTACCAGATTCCTAAGTTTTGGGTCCCTAAAAGGTATCTAAGAATTTTCATAATTACAGTCAGGTGGGATTCCTTAGGATTAGCTTGAAATCCAGGACAGAGACAAACACTAAACATTATATTAGGTTAGCTAGTAGTCAGGTAAACTTGAAATCCAATCATCCCTTTGTACTTCTTTTGATCAACATAATTTCCATTTGGGTCCTTATCCAACTAAACACTAGAGGTCATGGGAGTATTAATTGACTTGGCTTTTTCCATTTTATATTTCTTCAGGATGTCAATTATGTATTTTGATTGATTCAAAAAGGTTCCATCATCCAATTATCTTATGCTAAACCCCAAAAAATAGGACAACTCTCCCATCATACTCATCTCAAACTCCCTACTCATTATTTTAGAAAAATGTTCATATAGCCTTTTATCAGAAGATTCAAAAAGTATATCATCGACATAGTTCTGAATAATGAGATGTCTACGCTCCCCTTAACAAACTCCCTCTCTAGTAAGAATATGTTAAGCCTCTTATACCAAGTTCTGGGTGCCTGCTTTAATCCATATAAGACCTTTTTTAATTTAAAAATATGATTTAGAAATTAAGAACTCTCAAAACTTTGGGGTTGTTATACAAACACAATCTCTTTTATTACCCCATTTAAAAAGGTACTCTTAACATCCATTTGGAAAAGCTTAAATCCCCTATAACAGGCAAAGGCTAATAACACTCTAATGGCTTCCAATCTTGCTACAGGGGAAAAGGTCTCCTCAAAATCTATCCCTTCTATTTGGTTGTACCCCTTAGCCACCAATCTTGCCTTATTCCTAACCACCACACCAGAATCATTCACCTTATTCTTAAAGACCCATTTGGTACCAACTACACTTTATCCCTTTGGTCTTTCTACAAGCTCCCAAACATCATTTCTAACAAATTGGTTTAACTCCTCTTGCATAACTAATATCCAAAACTCATCAGAAAGGGATTGATTGATGTTGGTGGGTTCAGTAAGTAAGATAAAGTCAGATTAGTTCACTTCATTTCTAAGTCCATGTCTAGTCCTAACTCCTTCAGAGGGGTCTCCTAATATCAGTTCTTTAGGGTGACTTGAAGAGTATCTCCAATATCTAGGCAAAGTATAAATATATTCAACCCTTTCCTCCAGATCTATATTTTCTACTCCCTAGTAATCTCAAATACACCTTTAGTGTTTTGGGGCTCTATCCTCTTCTTCAAATTTTCAACTTCAATGGTAATCTCTCTAACTTCATCTTCATCCTCAACTCTAGATTTCCTAGGATCAAATTCATCAAACACTACATGAGTAGCCTCCTCCACCACCAATGTCCTCTTATTAGACACCCTAAAAGACTTCCAAACACTAGAATATCCTAAGAACACTCCATCAGATTTCAAATTTTCCTAAGTGAGACTTCCCATTATTATGAATGAAAACCTTACAACCAAAGACATGGAGGTGGGAAAGATTGGGTGTCCTACCCTTAAGGATCTCATAGGGTGTCTTATTAAGTTTGACTCTAATATTCTCCCTATTCAACACATAATAAGTTGTGTTTACCACTTCAGCCTAAAAGTATTTTGGAAGTGAATACTCAGCAAGCATAGCTCTAGTAGCTTCAACTAAGGTTCTGTTCTTCCTTTCAGCTACCTAATTCTGCTGAGGGGTCCTAGGAGCAGAGAAGTTGTGACTAATCCCTTTATCCTAACAAAAGTCTCTAAATCTCTTATTTTCAAACTCCCCCCATGGTCATTATGGATGGTCATGATTCCACAACCTAAATTTTTTTGAATCTAAGTGAAAAATTCTCTAAACTCATCAAAAGACTCATTCTTGTGTGATAGAAATTTAATCCATGTAAACCTCAAGTAATCATCGATAATCAAAAAACCATAGACTTTCCCTCCTAAGCTTGCAGTACTAATGGGTCCAAATAATTCCATGTGAAGGACTGCTAAAGGTCTAGAGGTGCTAATTTCCTCAATAGAGTGAAAAGTCGAATGGACTTGCTTTCTTAATTGGCAGGCATCACAATGGTGATCTTTTGTGAACTTAAGCTTGGGGACTCCTCTAACTAGGTATTTCTGGATCACTCTCTTAAGGGTTTTCATACTAGCATGACATAATCTCCTCTGCCACAACCAAGAATTATCAGTAGCAATTTTTAAGTAAAATGAAGCAGCACATTCAATATTATTTAAATTAAGCATGTAAATATTTTTGATCCACTTTTCTTGCAAAATAGTGTTATTATTTAAGCTTATGATGCAAGTGTTTGCCAAGAATTTTATGATCAAGCCTTTATCGCATAGCTGACTATTGCTGAGCAAGTTGTATTTCAGTCCATCTACAAGCAAAATATTTTTAATCAAAAGGTTATTGGAGTTTCCAATTATACCTGTGCCCACCACTTTCTTGGTGGGGTTATCTCCAAGAGTAACCTTACCTCCAGCCCTAACCTCCAACAAAATGAATTGATTAGCATCTCCAGTCATGTGTCATGAGCATCCGCTATCTAGGTACCACATGCTCTCATTCGGCTATTTATGAGAGCACTCTTACAAAATTATCAAACGTCAGATTTAGGAACCCAAATATATTTGGGTCCCTTCTTATGGAAAGTAGTATGCAATGCATGTGTATTACATTATAAATAAAACAATTTGGGTTTCCACACCCAAAGTGTATAATTGTGAATGGTGCAAGTGTGTTCTATGTGTCCTTACATGCCATATGAAAATAATCTAACTCCAGAAAAAGGATGTACTAATCTACTCAAGTGGTGATGCTTCTATTTATGTGATGCCTATAATGATTGTTTTTTATTAAAAATCTTTAATTTTTTGAACTCCTTTTCTAATTCAGTATGGGATAACTTCAAGGAATCATGTGCATAAGATAATTCAGTATGTTTTTTATTTAATGCATCAAACTCATCAAGTAAACACATGTGATTGCTATCAATTATAGAATGATCTTTAAGTAAAATTTTATGGTCTTTTTGTAAATTTAAAAACTATAATTTCAAGAAGCAAGTGTTTTCTTAAGTATCTATATGATGCATGAATTTGTTTAGAAATTTCAAGTAGTTCCTCATAAGTTAGTTCACATACCTCTTCTTGGTCACTTTGGCCAAGGTTCGTCTAACATCAAGCACAAGTTTGTAGTCTCCTCTTCAGATTCAATTTTTGAGGAGTCTAATGTAGAATCCACCCATAACATCATTTGAAACCTCTTCTTATCATTTTCGATCTTGGGATTCTCCTCACCTTTCTCCTTCTTGGGTGAGTCTTGGACAATCAGCTTTAACGTATCCTGGTTTCCTGCATTTAAAATAGATCATATCATTAGAACTCTTGAAATTTTTATTTCCCTTACCTTTATTTCTCTTTTGATGGTTCTTTTGCTTCTTCATTAGAAATCTTCTGAATCACCTTATGATTAAAACAACATCATCACTTTCAGACCTGGAAGACTCATTGTCTGTGTTATTGGCCTTTAGTGCCATAGTTTTCTCCTTATTTTTCTCATCTGCATCAAGATTTCTTTGATTCACCCCTTGCTTATAAGCAATGAGTGATCCAAGTAAGTTATCAATCGAATAAGTATTCAAATCATTAGATTCAGTAATTATAGTAATATTTTCATCAAAAGAGGAAGGCAAGCATCTTAAAATTTTATTCACTTTTTCATAGTTGGTAAGTGCTCTTCCTAAGACATGCAAAGAGGTAACAATTTAAGTAAACCTTGTATACATTTCATAAATTGATTCAGAAGGTTTCACATGAAAAAGTTCTTAATCATGCAATAGAATATTCAATCTAGATTGCTTAACTTCATTGGTTCCTTCATAAGTGATACACAATTTATCCCAAATCTCTTTACCAGTAGTACAAGTTGAAAGACGTATATATTCTTCAGATTTTAAAGTACAAAAAAAATAGTTCAAATATTTTATATTAAGTTATGGTAAATCCCTATCATCAAGAGTCCATTCAGTAAAAGAAAGTTGAACATTAACGCCATTAAGTTTACTAGTCAGAGGCGTATAACCATCCTTAACAAGCATCCACATGCGATACTCAATTAATTATAAAAATGTATACATGTGAGTTTTCTAAAAATCAAAAGGATTATTATTAAACAAAGGTGGTCGGGTAATAGAATACACTTCCATAGTTTTACAATTACTGGAGTTAGCCATAGATCAAAATTCAAAAAGTTTTCAAACTTAATTTTATGAATCCCACTTTGATACCACTTGAAAGTTTGTTAGGGATGTTAATCCCTTATTAACTAGCCCGATAATAACCAAGAGGTGGGTGAATTAGTATTTTAAAAATCTTTCAAATCATTAAAACCCAAAAACTCAAACCAAAATTCATCATAACGATAATCAAAGTGCGAAAATTAAATGCATAAGAAATAGTAGTAAAGAACACAAAGATTTATAGTGGTTCGGTCAACATGACCTATGTCCACTCCCCGGAGGCGTCCTCCAAGTATTACACTAAAACTCAGTTACTTTCCTTTTGCTTCCACAACAAGGAGGAGAAGCCTTTACAAAACTCCTTTCCACCGACACTTATGAGGCAGATAACCCAACTCTTCTTGCATCCTCCTTAAGAAGGCAGAGAACCTTGATCGATTACTAAAGTGAACCTCTCTCAACCCTCCAAGGATAAGGGACTATGATGGAAGAAGAAGATGTGGATCAAAGCTTGGATCAACCTTTGTGAAACCCTCTCACAAACTGCCCCTCACAAGATCCTCTCTCCCTCTCCTCTAGCACTTTTAGGTCAAGACAATAGTAAAAGATATTCTAAATGGTAGAACAAGTGCTCTTAAATAGAAGAGGTTTAGAATAGCTCCTTAATTATAAGGAACTGACTCTATCATCAAGGACAATCAGTGCAATTTAAGCTTAATTATCCAGGATGATCTGGGACGATCAGATGAATTTTATTCATATCGGCCTGGACGATTACTACAAATTGGTGTATATCATCCAGACAATCACACTGAATACTTATCTGGACGGTGAAAAAATAGCTTGATTGTCTAGGCCGGTCTCACGATCATCCTGGATGATTAGTTCAATCTATGAAAATCATCCAGAGAATCACCCTGAAGAAAAGCTATCCGATGTTGATCGTTCAAGAGCAACTAAGGTATTTTGAACTAATCGTCCAGGAAAATCCTGAGATCATCCAGGATGATATGATCATATCAATTAAGCCTTAATCGCTTTTCTTAATTACCATATTAATTTAGGCATAACTATGTGCATCATCCAAGATGATGTCCAAAAATAAATAATAACTAAAAGGATCTGGCAGTTGATTCTTTCTGATTTGAGCATATCATCCTAGATGATATAATTATCGTCTAGCGTAATGAGCTTAATGACAACTGCTTTAACAAGGATGCCCTAATTAGGGTTTCTTTTTCCTCAATGAACTATCCTGAGGCTTACAAAGAGGGGGTGGGGGTGAATTAGTATTTAGAAAAATACTGTAGCAAAATTTTTTTTACTTGCTAAAAAAATAATTTTGAAAATCAATTCAAATAATTAACTTTCCACATGCAGAAGCAAATATGAATTTAAAATATATTTTTAAAGTACAAATATATAAATAAAGATTTGAGAGTTTTCCTTATAGCAATCCACAATTAACCATATTGCAGTTGATAGTAAACATTGAGATACGTGCAGTAAATCCAAATTTGCATAAAAAATGTAGAATAGTAAATACAAATAAGAAAGAGCACACCAAATATTTTTATAGTTGTTCGATCAATCTTGACCTACATCCACTCCTCAAAATCCTCCGCTCTCAATATTGCATTAATATTATAGTGTCTCTCTTTTTACCCTCATAGTAAGACATTGAAGCCCTTACAAGAATCCATTCCACCAACCCTAGTGTGGTGGAGAACCAGAAGTTATGTCACTCTCCTAATGATGATAGAGAACTTTTAATTTTTTTTACCTTCCTAGTGAAAGTTGAAAATATGGAATCCTTTTTTACCCTCCTTATGATGGTTGAGAACCACAACCTTTTTTACCATCCTAGTGAAGGTAAAGAACCCTTATTCTTTTTCACCCATCAGGTGAAGGCATAAAATCCTAGACTCTTAACTTTGAAGCTTCTATCCTAAGAGGATCTTCAATGACTCATCAAGGAAATAGGTAGAAGTTAGGTGCAAGCTTTCCTAGGATAACCATATGGAACGCCTCACACATAGGTTCACCTTCTTCTTCCTCTATAACCTAAAATCTCTCAAGGAAAAAATCTCCCTCATAGTTCCTTCAATAGGCAAAATCTTTTGAAAAAGGACTTCAAATTGATGCTTAAGCATTAAGCTTAAAAAAACCTTAATTTTTCAATTTGGCCATCCCTACTTATACATTACAATTTTTTTCTTGCATAGTGCGACCAGTTTAAAAAAATAGACACATCTGGTATAATGAAAAAATTCTGTCATATGAACTTTTCAAATTTTGTAAACATATCATATAGTATAAAAGTAATCTTGTAAAGTATGATTAGTTTAATTTCGCTATATTCATATAGGATGATCTTGGGGATGATTAGAAATTATCTCTGTTGATTATCAAGTACAATTCATATCATACAGTACGGTTAGTGTAAACATTAGTTTGTACAAAATGATATAAATATCATACTATATAATAAGTTCAAAAATTAAGATTTTGTTTAGGACGATCTCTAGGATGACCAGATTTCAGCACTATCAATCATACAATATGATCAAGATCGTATAGTACGATTAGCCATATTAATTAACTAAATAAAGTAGGAAAGGTAGTTTAATTAAGATTTCAAATATTATATAGTATGATTAGGATCATATAGTATGATTAGTTCAAAATTCATTTTTAAAAATTCTTACTTAATTTATCTGGGAGCTAGGGTTTTTATATCAAAACAAATTGAACATTATGATCAATATCATATAATATGATTAGTTCATTAATAGTAATGATTTAATTAGTCTTTAAACTTACTTTTTGTATAACTGATTATATAATATGATCTTAATCGTATCGTGTGATTAGCTCAAAAAAAAATGTCTCAATTTTTATTCACTCTTGCTATGTGTGTATGCACGGTCACGAAGTTTGTTTAACCCCTTGGAAAAACTTAAGAAATAAAATATATAAGAAAGTTAAAATTATAGAATCTTTAGATTGACATCCTATTTTTCCCAACCTTAAGTCTTCAATAGTCTTGAGCGATGTATGTTGTACCAAAAATGTTAGTGTGCACATACAAAAATAATATATAATATGCTAAGAGAATTAAAATGATAATTTATACTATATGTTATCATCGAAAACATAAGCTAGGGATCCTGGATTGCAATAAAGGTTTGATGATGATGATCGAGAGGTAGAGGGACAACAATGGTTGTTAGTTGAAGGATTGATGGTGATTTTTGTCAAGTTGCATTCTATTGAAGAGAATGCGCTTCCATATAAATGGGGTAAAATGAAAGATAACTTAATGGAAGTGTGAGGGGTACTATGTTGCACTATTTCTCTAGTTACTAGCTAAAAGTTTCAATTGAGTTGAGTATTTATGGATGATGTGTTGGTTTGAAAAGAAGGAAGCTTTTCTTTGAAAAGGATTCAAAGAAATTTTAAAATTCAACTTCTATGGCAATGTTTGATTTATGGACTTTTAGTTTTGAAATCAAACATGTCATTATGAATAATATATCACTTTGAGAGTGAAGATCTTGTTCCCAAATGGGTTTATTTTAAAAAGCTAAAAGTTTTATCCATATTATAAAAGTTAAATTCAAAGATGAACTATATATGGTTCTCGAGGATCAAAATGATGTTCGATCGAGCATTTGACTATAACAGTCTAGATGGAGGATTGTTAATTTATATTCAAAATAATAATAATAAATAATATATCTTTATGAGTAAATAAGAAATCATGTATTATCAATTTTTTGAATATGACATTAATGATCATTGATTTTGATTTGGACTTTCCCAAAGAGAGTCAATTTGAATTTTGAAAATTTGATTTGGATTCTAAATCTCTTATGAGCATAACCCTTGTAGTTAATCACATCATTGGAAAATTAGATTTCCTATGAATAATCTTAATTAAAATAATGATAGAAATTTTATTTTTTAGATCTTTCAAGGATTGATATCGAAGGGGATGAGTTTAGAGTTTCAATAGGGATTGGATAAAGCTTGAGCTCCTATTATTGGAGGTCAAAGGATAAAGGCAGGAGGTGTTTTAGGATTCTAAAATACTTTAAAAACACCAATTTATCCAATGTGTGGCTTTAAATTTTAATTTAAAAAGAATTTAATTTTAGTTGGTCATTTTAGTAGAAAGTTAGGATTATTTTCATATCTTGTGATCTTGAATCTTCCCTGGATCCTACATCTAAATTAGGAACTAAAAAATTATAATCCAAACATAGCTAATGCTATACAAATATGGACTTACCCAATGTGGATTGTAGAGCCATCTAACCACCTAGGCGCTTTAAATCCAAGTGTCCAATCTTTTAAGAAAAATTGGCAGGGACGCTGTTAATTAAGTTTTTTTGAGAAACAGTGCCAACATCAAGAGTATAACATAGTTGACATCATGACTTATATAGGATGATTGATGCTTAAAAATAAAAATACTATTAGAATTTTTTTATATATTTTTAATTTGTATCTAATGCAATGCATGCTGATTGACCTTTGAATTAATAAAATGACTATGATAAATATTTTACCTAGACTTTACATAACATCTCCTTGAAAGATTGTCACCCTAATAAATAAGGTGGTCATTAAAAACCTGTAAGCTAGGAGGTGCCTAACAAGGAGGGGAAGTAATAACATTCATAAATGTTGACTCTTAGTGATCCTGAATATATTTATTAAGATAGTTATAGTTTATGTATGAACCTATAACATTTTTTTTAATTATTTGTAGAAAATAAATTTATCGTACCCTCATGAGCCTTTGATTATATCCTGTCTGAAATAAAATATGACATGGAAGAAGGAAACAAAGAAAAAGCTGACAATTTCTACTACATAATTAATGTAAATAAATATAAAAAATCAAACTAATTAAATAAATCAAATGCCAGGTAACCACCTAGGTGCTTTAAATCCATGTGTCCAATCGTTAAAGAAAGATTGGTAGGGATGTTGTTAGTTAAGTTTTTTGAGAAATAGGGCCAACATCAAGAGTATAACATAATTGACATCATGACTTATGTAGATGCTTGAAAAAAAATATAATTAGAATTTTTTTATATATATTTTTAATTTGTATCTAATGCAATACATATTAATGGACCTTTAAATTAATAAAATGAATATGATAAATATATTGTGTCAGTTAATTATAGTACAAAGTATGCAAAAAATTAAAAGTGTCCGGGTGCTACTTTCACTAACCTATATTATAATTCTAAGACTGATACAAGTGACTTTCAGTGGGATAAATCTTTATCTTCATTTCTTTTTCCTTCTACAAGCTCCTTGGATTTTTGGGTCAAGATATCCAAATAAAAAGCTACTCCTCCCTGAAGGGGTTTTTTCTTTTCTTTTTGGATAATAAAGCCATCGTAATATAGATCACCAAATGGAAAGGAACTCTTCCCTATGGGATGTTCCCTCTCTTTGAATTCCAAGTTAAGTGCATATATCCCATCTCAAAGTCGACTTTAATATTTAGATCTCAATCAAATTACATTACATCAAAAAAATTTAAACATTTATAATAAAAAAATCCCTAGAAGCTAAATATATTTGCATTAAATTAAATCATAGCCACACTTGGCCATGATTTGTTAATTTCAAGGGGGACCTAGCAATTTAGCACCTATAAAATATATGTTAATTAAATCTTTAAATTATCCCCTTGTCTTAGCCCTATATGTGCATGGCCACCTAGAGAAAATTTTGTTAGTGTCAAGATCATTCCTATCCTAGTGATAATCTAACACCCATCACATAAATTCAGATATTACATGAGTAAATAAACACTCACATCAAACAATCAATTTTATAAACACCATGCATAGAAAAACATGAAAAACCATAACATATTAAAACTAGGAAAGTAAATAGTAGCTTAGCTTAAAACTAGAGTTTGTTATCTTGGCAAATCTTTTAAAGTGTGTGTATTAGGCTATGTGGCTTAGATATGTCCTATGTTGGGTAACTTGTTTAATTTATATAGTGTTTCGATTTGTTGAACATCGAAGAAGAATTTTTGTTTGAGTTTTAGTATTAATGTATTAATATTTATTTTAAAGTGTAATTTAAGGGTTAATTGATTTCTATCTTTATTTACACCAGGAATGTGAAGTTTATCTAAGCTTCCTTAGGGCTAAGTTAATTATCTCATAGGCCCAAGTTTCATAGTAGTAACTAGTATAAGTTAATAGATTTAATTGGTTAAGATTCAAGGGGTTTATAATTTTTAAATAAATGGATTAGTTTCTAGTTTTAATGTTTAAGTTATGTTTTTATGGAATGTCAAATTAATTACTATTTTTTTGGAAGTTTTTGAATAATTTAATTCATTAAATTAAGGGGTCAAAAATAAATCTTTTAAATTAAATTAATTTTTGAATTTTTAGTGTTTTATTAAATATTAGTCCCTACTATGAGAAATTAGCCACTAAGATTACTGGGTTTGAATTTTTCTATATTAAGTTATGAATTTATAACGTTTTGACCTAATTTGGAACTATAGTTGATGAAAAGTTAATGTTTTTGACTTTGACTTAATTTTCAAAGTTTGACATTTTTAGAAACTATTAGGCACCAATTCAGGTCAAATTACTTTGAGTATGGTCAATTTGGAATTTTTTAAAATTAATTATAAATTTTCGAAGTTTAGGTATTCATTTAATTTTTTAAATAGTTTAATTAGAATGGTTTAAATAATTTTAATCAAAATTGATTCAAAACTTCTTGAAATCACTTCCAAAGGATATGAATGACCTAACGGAGTGTTCTCAAGTGTTTAAAATTTTTTTAAAAATTTTAATTAATAAAAGTTATTACAACAACAACAACAACATCAAGCCTTTATCCCACTATGTGGGGTCGGCTACATGAATCCTTTTTCTCCATTGTATTCTATTAAAAGTCAAATTCTTGTTTAAACCTAATAAAGAAAGGTCATTCCTAATATTTTTTAACCAAGTCTTTTTAGGTCTACCCCTACCTTTCTTAACATAAGTCAAATCTAATACCTCTACTCTCCTAACCTGGTCATCGAAAGGCCGTCATTTTATGTGACCAAACCATCTAAGGCGACTCTCTCTAAAATTTATTATTTAATAAATTTTATTATAATTAATAAAATTTATGAAATAATAAATTTTACTAAAAATTAAATTAAGCATAAAATTAAATTCTAGTCAAGCGGCTTTTAATTTTCCTAGGTTAAAGGATCAATTTTAAAGAGTTTGATACATTATTTATATTTTTTGATTCAATTTGAGTTTATTGCAATTTTTTGGAGTCCAATCATTAATTATTGGATTAATTTTAAGTTATTACATTTCTCACCAAATGATTTTTAAAACTAGTAAACTCTTGGAATAGGATAGGTAATGTCACTATGTTTATGCATTTTGAAATTCACCACTATGTGTGACTAATTTAATTTTTATAATAAAAAAAATTGTCAAAATTGTCCCTAACTTTTGTCTTTAGATGTCACTAGGTTGTACGTATTCAAAAATGAGGCATTCCAAACACTACGTACCCAAAGAGAAAAAGAAAGTCCCCCTCTTGAGGAATTTCTTAGTCATTTGGGTACCCTCTTGGAGGACAAACCATACAGAGCCCGAAAAATATGATCCAAAGGGAGATAATCTGGAGTTGGATGATCCATTTGAAGATGGAGACTTGAAGACTAAATGCCTAACTTTTAACACTTGCATCGTTCAGTAGGATTATAATCTAAGTTATTATCGGTGGGGCCTAACCACCATTACTTTTCTACAGACCCTTGGTTTTACTTACATAACACTTACCTTAGACTTTAGATTTTACTACTTTTTTGTGGGTTTATATTGATATATTTATTTTGTGTGCACTGTAGAACTTGCCTACTTTTTCTAGGTTTCTTTTTTGTATGTGCTTGGCCTGATTTGCACTAGGCTCTCTAGGATAAAAATAATAATTTCTACTTGTAATTAATATTCAAAATTTTAAGATTTAAAAAACTTAAAAAACTTAATGACCTAAGAAATAACCAAAACTATCTAGCATCACTTGTATATCAATGCATATTCTCTCTCCTTCTAATAAGACACCTCCTCGCCTATGGGTTGAGTCCGGATAATCTGGCCTATTAGGATTAAGTGCTGAACTTAGGGAGGCCCAGTCTTCTATAAAAAACTATTTTTATAAGCCAATTTTTAAAATCTCAAGCATACATGATTTGGACCTTTTAACCAGTATGCATTGCATTAAAAACTAGTTAAACTAAAGCTTTAATTGCATTTACTCTAGGAGCATTAATCCTACATAAATTCAAGACTAATTAGAAACCTCTCTAGACATCAGCCATACTTCTAAAACACTAAACTACATACCTTCTTTCATAAAGACTAGATTGCATAGATTTTACATGCTTACGTGGTTAGTTGGCATCCCTTTTTAGGAAGGGTATTAGCCCAAGTGCATTAGCTAGGACACCGGTGTTATTGTTGGGTAGAACACTAAACCCACCTTATATTTAAGGTTCTAGGCTACTACATTCGAGTCTCATAGTACACCTCATTGATAGGTAAGTTCCTTTTGTTTGGGGACTATAAATCCTGCCTATTTGCATCACATGGATGACGCCACTTCTATATTTTCTCTCTTTGTGCTCTCAGTATATGTTTTTATTTCTCTCCTCAAATATCTTAGTCCCTTTATATATTGAAATGAACAGTGCATGTTAACTAAGCTGAGTTAAGCCCTTTCTTTTCCTTTGAGTAAGATTTCTTAGTCTCCCTTTGTGTGGCAATCCCTTTTATGGGAATCCCCATGCTTAAGATGTAATTAACCACGGGGGCTTACGCCCGTGAGAAATAAAACTACGCCATCAAATAAGCCCCATTCGAGCTAATGTATCGGGTGGGGGAAACCCATTTTTTTGATCATGTTGTATATATTACTATCCATCGAGGTGTGCTAGCTAGAGTCGTTATCCTCAACGGTTAATCATATGTGAGATCTAATCTAACCTTCCATTGGCTTGCTTATGAAGATCGTGGAGGCTTGCGATCATTTCTGGTACGGTCATATACCCCTCTATACTTGGTAGCTGCAGCGGTGTCCTTTCAGAGGTCCACAAAATAAAAGCTGGAGATAGAACTATGATGTTACAAACAAGGGTGTTATCTACTACTAATGAATGTAATCCTAAGGAAAGGAAACACATAATCTAAAGGAAAACAAATCATAAAGTAGAAGTTGGATGGTTCCACAAAGGGCGTTGTCCACCACTAATGATAATAATCCTAAGGAAAGGTTGCAACTAACCTAAAGGAAAAGAAAATTAGGAGGCAGAACTAGGATGGTGCCATAAATAATTTTATCCACCACTTATTAAAAATAAACACCTAACCTAAATGAAAAGAAAACTAGGAGGTTGAACTAGGATTGTGCCATAAAGGACATTATCCACCACTAGTTATTCATATCATAAGGAATGATAGTACCTAACTTAAAGGAAAAGAAAAAGTAGGAGGTAGAATTAGGATGTTGCCACGAAAAGCATTACCCACTACTAGTGATTGTAATCCTAATGACAGACACAATCTAACTTAACGTAAAAAAGCATGAGGTAGAACTTGGATGGTTCCACAAAGGGCATTATCCGCCACTAGTTATTCTAATCCTAAAAAAAATGTAGTACCTAACCTAAAGGAAAAGAAAAGCAAGAGGTAAAACTAGGATGGTACCATAAAGGTTATTATCCATCACTAATGATTCTAATCTTAAGGAAAGGAAACACTTATCCTAAAGGAGAAGAAAAGTAGGAGGTAAAATTTAAGGAATAAATGAGAACAATTTACTTTGATCCAAAACTTGCAAACATTTTGTTTACTGGAAATATTAGGTGATTTTCTTTATAATCAACTAGCTAATACAAGTCTCCTTTTTAGAATATATCTATGATAAAACTATCTCGATTGGTTATCCCTAAAATTAGAGTTGGATGTCCTAGCAAACCATCTATGGTGTCAATATCAGGGTGTGTGGCTTGGATATGTCATATGCCGTGTAACTTGTTAAAGTTATCTAGTGATTTGATTTGTGGAAGTTCGAAGGGAAATTTTGGTTTGAGTTTTAGTATTAAGGTATTAATGTTTATTTGAAAGTTTATTTTAAGGTTTAATTGATTAATACCTTTATTTACATTAGGGCAATGAAGATTATTTCATATTTCCTTGGGCTTAGCTAATAACCTCACACGCAAGAGTTATCCAATAGTAACCATCATAAGTTAATAGATTTAATTTGTTTAGATTTAATAGATTGATAAATTTAAATTAAAAGGATTAGTGGTTGGATTTAATTTTTAAGTTAATATTTCCTGAAATTTAAAATTAAATATAAAATTTTGAAAATTTTTGAATTATTTAATTCTTTGAATTATGGGGTTAAAATTTAACTTTTTAAATTAGATTATATTAAAAAATTAACATAATTTTAAACTTCGATTGACCTAAAAGTTGACTTTGCCTAAATTTTGGGAGTTTAAAAGTTTTTATAAATATTAGACCCTAAATGGAGTTAAATGACTTTATGTTCGATCAATTTGGAATTTTTAGAAATAATTATATTTTTTTTTCAAAATTTGGGTATCTATTTTAATTTTTAAATTGTTTAATTAGAAAATTTTTTAATGATTACAATCCAAATTGACTCCAAAACTTCTTGAAATCACTCCCATAAGCCATGAATGACCTAAGGTAGTGTTAACAAGTGTTTAAGCTTTTTTTTTTTTTTTGAAATTTTTAATTATCTTTAATTAGTTAAATTATTTAATATTAATTTTTACAAATATTAAATTAAGGTCAAAATGAAAGTCTACTTAAGGTGATTTTCATTTCCCTAGGTTAGGGGTTTAATTTTAGAGAGTTTGATATATTAATTGTATTTTTTAGATTTATTTTTAATTTGTTAAAATACTTTGATGTTTCAAGGTTAATTTTGGGATTAATTTTGTGTTAAATAAATTTCTTACCTAATGATTTTTTAAAACTAGTAAACTCATGGCATAAGATAAGTAATGCCACTATGTTTATGTGTTTTGAAATTCACTCCTGTTTGTTGAAAATTTTAATTTTTATAATTTACCAAAAAAATTGTCAAAATTATTCATAATTTTTGTCTTTAGTTGTCGCTAGGTTGCATGGGTTCATAATCAGAGCAGTCTCTAACCATTAGCAAGTAAATAACTAACCACACCATGTAATGATGGATGTGTATTTCTCTATGGAACAATGAAAATGAATAGCTAAGACCATGAATCACATAAAGACCTATAAACTTAGGAATTCAAACCTAAAAAAAATGCATCTATTCAAGTTGATATCATTGGAGGATTTGAGGAATATCATCAAATAATACCTTAATTAATTTGGAATTATTATTATGTAAGACTAAGTGCAATTGACTATGAACACCACAACATTAATCCTAAGTTTCCCTCAAATAGTACTAGATCATGGCTTGAATTCACTTTTTTATTAAAGAGGAACTTCTACTAGTTCCATAGAGCTTTAAAATGCAATTGATAGGATTTGAATTGAACTAATATTTGGTTTCCAAAGTTTTAGGTCTAACTATGGCTATGATTCATAAAAATTTCTAAATGGGTTGAGCTTTGCATTAAAAGGCAGTGAAAATTTCATGGAAGGTCAAGGGTAGGCCCTAAAATATACCTGCAAAAATTTAGGTCAAAATATTTAATTAAATTAAAATAGGTTTTTTTATAAATTTTAAATAACAATAAAAATAAAAATAAAAAAAACATCATTTTATTTTTAAAATAATGTTAGAATAGCAAAGGTTGTAATCTTCACACCTTGGAATGAAAAAGAGTTTGGTCCTACATCTAGCTTGCTTGATAGTAGCTCCAAAATGTGGAAAATCATTAGGAGAATGAGGAAGAAGCTATCTTATTCAAAATTAAAAGTTAATAGCTCTGGGAAAACACTGGGATAGAAGCATTGTTATATTTGAGGCTTCTTATGATTTAGGCCAATTGAGCCACCCTAAGTAGTTGTAGATGGGTATAATCAATAAGGAGAAGTCCCTGGATTCATGACAGTTATCCCAAGTCGTTAAAACAACAGGAGCATAGGTTGGAGCAGGAAAAAATGATAGGGGGTCATTTTTGAGTGGAGGGGACCACATAGCATGGCTATGGATGAACCAGGGGTTGGTTCTAATTTGGCTGGAGTCCAGGGATAGTTTTTAGAGTTATTTATGTTGGAGGGATGGGGCCAAGCTCAAATAGAGAGATGAGGTCAAGGGGTTAGACTAGTGGAAGATTTTTAACTTTAAGTTGACTTGTTTGACAAATTAGGTAGGCCAAATGAGTTGAGGTGGGATTCAAATAGATGTTATAGGAAATGAGATGGTTTACAAGAGGGCTTGAAATCATTGGTGCATGGTTTGAAGATAGAGTTGAGTATGTAAGGCATCTTTCGAAATTAGATTGACTATCTAATCTATTCAAAATATTGAGGTTGACTAGGACGAGGTATATAAATTGTATGCATATTAGTCGAGTAGAATGGGAAGAATGTCAGACCAAATATGAGGAGTTGAAATAGGTATCCAAGTGTATAAAGGTGTTTGACTATTCTAATGATTTGAATAAATAAATTCAACCATAGTTTGACCCATAGTGAGCTTGGGTGCAAAAATAGATGTACTTCAGAATTTGATAAGGGTTAACTTAATGCATGAGATGATTTGATCCAAACATTATGTTTTCAAAAAAACCCAAAAAGTTTACTTGGTAAAATTTATCATGGTTTGATTCATGGTAAGTTTAAATTCACTCAAAACATGAAATAAGATGAGATCAAGGGCCTGATGGGATTTGGCTCAATATATTATGGTATTGGACTAAATGGAATGGAGGTTTGACCAACATCTGACTTGGTCAAACCCACTTGAGTTTAGCTCATGATAAATTTGGAGGTGTTTAAAACATATGATTAAGTGATCTTAAAGGTTTGAAGTGCATGAGTGTACTGAAATTTATATCATATAATAAGTTTCTTTCAATTGACTGGATTCAACCAAACATAGGTCATATTGAGCAAGTCAACTGATGATTTGGTCAAAGTTCGAATCAGGTTTAGATCTCCAAGAAGAAATGTCAAAGTATTTTGAATAAATTCAAGCTATATTTGATTTTTGATATACTGAGACTGGGTTTATGGTTGATCTTGTTAACCAGGTTAAACAAGGGGTTAGGTTTGGGTCCAAAAGTTTTATATTATCATTAGAGACCAATGAAGGTGGTTTATTCTTATGTAATAGTCATTTTGTCCAAAATGGCTATTTGGGCCCTAAAGGGGCCATTGGTCGACCTTAGTTGACTAAGTTGATCATGTCAAACCAAAGTTTTGGTTTGAGTCCAATGCACTTATAATCATTTTTTAGATTAATTAGAAGCTGTTTAAATGTTTGAATTGACTATGCCCTGTTGAGTTTTTGGGAAAAGTCCATATTTGCCTAAAAGGGCAATTTGGTTATTTCGACCCCTGCTTAATTATGGGTCAGAATGGGTCCAGCAAAATGCAATTTTCTTGTTAACATATCATAAACAAGGCTATAGATCTTGTGAAAGGTTTTGGGGAAGATACCATGGTCAAATTCCATAAGGTGGAAGGTATAGGGGCATAGGCCGTAAATATTTAAAGGTTTTTGATCTTTTGGAAAGTAATTCATTTTCTAGGATTAAAAGTCTCAGATTGAGCTCCAATTTGGGGAATTGACCCTAGGGACATATATAATCAATATGTAATTAATAAATTATGATGTGAGGTTCATTTAACTAGGTTTTGAGGTGATAAAAAAATCACTAAGAAAAGGTTTTAGGATATATGTCCTCTACCTTAGATTTTGACCTAGGATTCAGGATTTGAGCTAGAATTTATGTTTGATTGATTGAATTTAAATAATTAAATTAAAATGAATGATTTAGGCTAATTATGTAAGATTAAAGCTTGGTTAAAGGACATATTAAAGGCTGGAATGAAATTTGGAGTTAAAGGTTGAAGTTGGAGTATATACTATATATTGGAGCGAGGATTGATTATGGACTTGACTCAAATTTAACTGGGATGTACATGATTGTCAGGTGGATAAATGTCAAATATTAGATCTTCAAGAAGGGGGCTGGGTCTAGATGACATCATATATAAATAAGGTCAAGACATGGTCCCCAATAAGTGTAGTAAAATGAAGTTCTACTACACATATTAACGTTGACCAAATAAAAAGGTTAAATCTTTGTTGTGCCACAAAGGATGTTATCCACCACTAATGATTCTAATCCTAAGGATAGGCATCACCTAACCTAAAGGAAAAGAAAAGAAGAAGGTAGAACTAGGATGATGTCACAAAGGGTGTTATCCACCAATAGTGATTATAATCCTAAGAAAGGCCACACCTAACCTAAAGGAAAAGAAAATTAGGATGTAGAACTAGGATGGTGACATGAGGGGTGTTATCAAACACTTGTTATTATAATTCTAAAGAAGGGTAGCACATAATCAAAAGTAAAAGAAAAGAAGGAGTTTGAACTAGGATAGTGCAACAAAGGGTGTTATCAATCACTAATGATTATAATCATAAGGAAAATAAACACTTGACCTAAAGGTATAGAAAAGCATAAAGTAGAAGTAGGATGGTGACATGAAGGGCATTTTCTACCCTTATTGCTTATAATCCTAAGGAAACATAGCACCTAACCTAAAAGAAAAGAAAAGTAGGAGGTAGATCTAGGATGGTGCCACAAAGGGCATTATCCACTACTAACTGATTCTAATCCTATTAAAAGGCAACAACTAACCTAAATGAAAGAAAGCTAGGAGTTTGAACTAGGATGGTGCCATAAAGGATGTTATCCACCACTAGTGAGTCAAATCATAAGGAATGATAACACCTAACTTAAAGAAAAAGAAAAAGTAGAGGTAGAACTAAGATGGTGCCACAAAAGGCATTACCCACTATTAGTGATTTTAATCCTAAGGACATGCAGCATCTAACTTAAAGAAAAATAAAAGCATGGGGTAGAACTAGGATGGTGCCATGAAGGGCGTTATCCACTACTAGTTATTCTAATCCTTAAATAATGTAGTACCTAACCTAAAGGAAAAGAAAAGTAAGAGGTAGAGCTATGATGGTTTCATGAAGGGTATTATCCACCAATAGTGATTCTAATCCTAAGGAAAGGCAACACATATTCTAAAGGGGAAGAAAAGAGGTAGAATTTAAGGAATAAACAAGAATAATTCACTTTGATCCAAAACTTGCAAACATTTTGTTGACTGGCAACATTAGGTGATTTCCTTTATAATCAATTGGTTGATACATGCCTACTTCATAGACTATAACTTTGATAAAACTATCTTGATTGATTATCCCTAAAACTAGAGTTGGTTATCTTAGCAAACCATATAAGGTGTCTGTATCATGGTGTGTGGCTTGGATATGTGATGTGATGGGTAACTTGTTAAAGTTATATAGTGATTTGATTTGTGGAAGTTCAAAGGGAAATTTTGGTTTGAGTTTTAGTATTAAACTATTATTGTTTATTTTAAATGTTTATTTTAAGGGTTAGTTTCTTAATACCTTTCTTTACATCAAGGCCAAGAAGTTTATTTAATTTTTCTTAGGGCTAATCTAATAACCTCATAGGTCAGAGTTACCCAATAGTAACCATTATAAGTTAATATATTTAATTGGTTGAGATTTAATAGAATTATTATTTTTGATTAAATGTATTAGTTGTTAGTTTTAATTTTTAAGTTAATGTTTTCTGGAATTTAAAATTAATTATAAATTTTTGAAATTTTTTGAATTATTTAATTCATTGAATTCAGTGGTCAAAATTTTACTTTTTAAATTAGATTAAATTAAAAAATTGACATAATTTTAATCTTCACTTGACCAAAAAGATGACTTTGCCAAACATTTTTGGGGTTTTGAAAATTTTCAAAAATCTTTGACCATAAATGGAGTTAAATGATTTTATGTTCAGACAATTTGGAATTTTTTTAGAATTAAATATATTTTTTCTAAATTATGGTATTTATTTTATTTTTAAATTATTTAATTAAAAATGTTTTAATGATTATAATCCAAAGTGACTCAAAACTTCTTGAAATCAGTCCTGTAAGTTATTTAAGACCTAAGGCAGTGTTCTCAAGTCTTTAAGATTTTTTTTTTGAAAATTTTATTTATCTTTAATTAAATAAATTATTTAAATATTTATTTTCACTAAAGATTAAATTGAGGTAAAAATGAATGTCTAGTCTAGGGAATTTTCATTTTCCAAGGTTAAAGGTTTAATTTTGGAGAGTTTAAAATATTATTTGTATTTTTTAGTTTTATTTTTAATTTATTAGAATGTTTTGAAGTTTCAAGGTTTATTTTTTGTATTAATTTTGTGTTAATTAAATTTCTCACCTAATGATTTTTAAAACTATTTAACTCATGGAATAAAATAAATAATGTCACTATATTTATGGGTTTTGAAATTCACCCCTATTGGGTGACTATTTTAATTTTTATAATTTACTAAAAAAATTTGTCAAAATTATCCTTAATTTTTGTCTTTAGATGTCACTAGGTAGCATGGGTTCATAATCAGAGGTGTCTCTAACCCTTACAAAGTATATAACCAACCACACCATGTAATGATGGATGCTTAATGCTCTATGGAACAATGAAAATGAATTACCAAGACCATGAATCACATAAAGGCCTATAAACACTTAGGAATTCAAACCTAAAAAAAATGTATCTATTCAAGTTGAGATCATTGGAGGATATGAGGAATATCATCAAATGATATCTTAATTATTTTGTAATTATAATTATGTAAGACTGAGTGCATTTAATATGAACCCTATGACATTAACCCTAATTTCCCCTTAAATAGTACTAGATCATGGTTGGAATTCAATTTTTTATTAAATGGGAATTTCTACTAGTTCCATAGAGCTTTAAAATGCAATTGATACTATTTGAATTGAATTAATCAATGGTTTCCAAATATCTATGTCTAACTATGGCCAAGATTCATGAAAATTCCTGAATGGGTTGAGCTTTCATCAAAAGGCAATGAAAATTTCATATAAGGGCAAGGGTAGGCTCTAAAATATCTCTGCCAAAAATAGGGTCAATATATATTTAATTAAAATTAAAATAAATTTTTAATAAAACCTAAATAACCATCAAAATAAAAATTAAAACAACTTCATTTTATTTTTAAAATTATATTAGAATGACCAAGTTTGTAAGCTTCATGTCTTAGAATGTAGAAGAGTTAAATCCTTTATCTAGCTTGTCACTAGTTTCTCAAAAATGTGGAAAATCAATTGGAGAAAGAGGAAGAAGCTCTATTATTCAAAATGAAAAGTTAAATGCTATGAAAAATGCTGGGATACGAGCATTGTTTGATTTGAGGCTTCTTAGGCTTTAGGCCAATTGAGCCAACATAAGTAGTTGTAGAAGGCTATAATCAATAAGGAGAAGTCCAGGGATTCATGATAGGTATCCCAAGTTATTAAAATACCAGGAGAATAATTTGGAGTAGGAAAAAATGATAGGGGGTCATTTTTGAGTGGAGGGGCCACTTAGCATGTCTAGGGATGAACAAGGGTTTGGTTCTAATTTGGATAGAGTTCAGGGATTAAATTTAAGAGTAATTTAGGTTAGCTGGATGGGGCCAAACTCAAATAGGGAGGTAATGTTAAGGAGTTCAACTAGTGGAAGATTTTTAACTTACAGTTAACTTGTTTGATCAATCAAATAGGCCAAACTAGGTGGGGTGGGATTCAATGAGACGTTACAGGCTAATTGGATGGTTTATAAGAGGGTTTGAAATCATAGGTGCATGGTTTGAAGATAAAGTTGACTATAGAAGGCTTCTTTCAAAATTAGATTGACTATTTGACTAATCAAATTATTGATGTCTACTAGGATGAGGTATATATAGGGGTATGCATATTATTTGAGTAGGTTGGGAAGAATGTAAGGCAATATACGAGGACTTGAATTGGGTAGCAAAGTGCATAAAGGTGTTAATCCATTCTAATGGTTTGACCAAATAAATTCAACCATGGATTGACCCATGGTGATCATGGGTTCATTTGAATCATGAAATAGATGTACTTGAGAATTTGATAGGGGTTGACTTAATACATGAAGATGATTTGATCCAAACATGAGGTTTTGACAAAACCCAATAGTTTACTTGGTAAACATTATCATGGTTTGATTTATGGTAAGTTTAAATTCACTTTAAATATGAAATAGGATGAGATCAAGGGCCCGATGGTATTTGGTTCAATGTATCATGGGATTGGACTAAATGGCATGAAGGTTTGACCAACTTGTATAGGTTGACTTGTTCAAACTCACTAGAGTTTGGCTCATGATAAATTTGGAGGTATTTAAAATATATGATTGATTGATCTTAAGGTTTTGGATACTTGAGTGTATTGATATTAATATCATGTAATGAGTTTTCTTTCAGTTAACTAGATTCGACCAAACATAGTTCATGTTGACCAAGTCAACTAATGATTAGGTCAAGGTGTTTAATTTGGTCCAAGTCTCCAAAAGGAAAGGTCAAAGTATTTTGATTAAATTCAAGCTAGATTTGATACTTGATTAAGTGAGAATGGGGTTTATGGTTGATCCAATTAATTAGGTCAAGTAAGGGGTCAAGTTTGGGTCCAAAAATTTTTTTATATGATCATTAGAGACAAATGAATGTGGTCTCTTCTTCTGGAATAGTCATTTTGTCCAAAATGGTTATCTGGGCTCTAAAGGGGCCATTTGGCCAACCATAGTTAACTTGATTAACCAGGTGAAACTAAAGCTTAGAATTCAGTCCAATGCACTTATAATCATATTGAAGATGAATTAGAAGTGGTTGGAAGGGTTGAATTGATAATGCCATGTTAAGTTTATGGGAAAAGTCCAAATTTGCCTAAAAAGGTATTTTGGTTATTTTGACCCCTGCTCAAATATGGTCAAAATGGGTCTAGCAAAATGCATTTTTCTGGTCAAAAAATCCTAAAAAAGGTTATGGATTTGTCCAAAGGTCTTGGGGAAGATCCCAAAGTTAAATTCCATAAGGTGGAAGGTACAATGCCATAAGCTATAAATATTTAAAGGTTTTACATCCTTTGAAAAGTAATTCTTTATAGGATTAAAAGTCTCAGATTGAGCTCCAATTTGGGGAAGTGACCCTAGGGTCATAATCAATATGTAATTAATATATTATGAAATTGGATTCATTTGGCTAGGTTTTGAGGTGATAAAAAATCATTAAGAAAGGGTTTCAAGATATAAGCCCTTTACCATAGATTTTGACCTGAGAATCTGGATTTGAGCTCGACTTTACATTAGATTGATTGAATTTAAATAACTAAATTTAAATGAATGATTTAGGTTAATTGGATAAGAATAAGGCTTGGTCGAAGGCTAGATTGAAGTCTGGATTTAAAGGCTAGAGTTGGAGTATGGACTATAGATTGGATTGGGGGTTGATTATGGAATGGACGGGAGTTTAACTAGGATCTATAAGATTGACAGGTTCATAACTGTTAACCTTTATATTACCAAAAAGGGATATGGGTAGATCCATATAACCTCATACAAAAATAAGGTCAATATGGTCCCCTAATAAGTGTAATAGAATGAAGTTCTACAACATATATTAGTGTTCACCGAATAAAAATGTTAACTCTTTGATTTTTGGTCCTAAGAGAAAAAAGGATCTAACCTTAGGGAACTCGGGTTAAATTTTTACTAGGGAAGTGCCACAATGGGTGTTACCCACCACTAGTGATTCTAATCATAAGGAAAGGCATCACCTAACCTAAAGGAAAAGAAAAGAAGAAGATAGAACTAGAATGGTGTCACAAAAGGAGTTATCCACCAATAGTGATTCTAATCCTAAGGAGGGCCACACCTAACCTAAAGGAAAAGAAAATTATGAAGTAGAACTATGATGGTGCCATGAAGGGCATTAACCACTACTAGTTATTCCAATTCTAAAGAAAGGTAGCACCTAATCAAAAATAAAAGAAAAGTAGGAGGTAGAACTAGGATGGTGCAACAAAAGTTATTATCTACCACTAGTGATTATAATCTTAAGGAAAGGAAACATCTAACCTAAAGGAAAAGAAAAGCATAAAGTAGAAGTGCGATGGTGCAATGAAGGGCATTTTCCACCACTAGTGATTATAATCCTAAGAAAAGGTAGCACATAACCTAAAAGAAAAGAAAGACAGGAGGTAGAAATAGGATGGTGCCATAAAAGGCGTTATCTACCACTAGAGATTCTAATACTATTAAAAGTCAACACCTAACCTAAATAAAAAAAAAACTAGGATGTTGAACTAGGATAGTACCATAAAGGACATTTTCCACCACTAGTGATTCATGATAGCACCTAACTTATAGGAAAAGAAAAAGGAGGTAGAATTCGGATGGTGCCATGAAAGGCATTACCTATAATTAGTTATTATAATCTTAATGATAAGCAACATGTAACTTAAAGAAAAATAAGAATCATGAGGTAAACTAGGATGGTGCTATGAAGGGCGTTATCCATTACTAGTTATTATAATCCTAAAAAGATGCAGTACCAAACCTAAAGGAAAAGAAAAGCAATAGGAATAGAACTAGGATTGTGCCATGATGGGTATTATCCACAACTAATGATTCTAATCCTAAGGAAAGGCAATACATATCCTAAAGGAGAAGAAAAGCAGGAGGTAGAATTTAAGGAATAAATGAGAAAAATTCACTTTGATCCAAAACTTGCAAACATTTTGTTGACTGGCAATTTTAGGTGATTTCCTTTACAATTAACTCGCTGATACAAGCCTCCTTCGTAGACTACACCTATGATAAAACTATCTCGATTGATTATCACTAAAACTAGAGTTAGTTGTCCTAGTGAACCATCTAAGGTGTCTGTATCAGGGTGTGTGGTTTGGATATGTCATTCTATTGGGTAACTTTTTAAAGTTATCTAGTGATTTGATTTATGGAAGTTCGAAGGGAAATTTTGGTTTGAGCTTTAGTATTAAAGTATTAATGTTTATTTAATAGTTTATTTTAGGGATTAATTGATTAATACCTTTATTTAAATCAGGGTCATGAAGTTTATTTCATTTTCCTTAGGGCTAAGCTAATGACCACATAAGCCAGAGTTACCCAATAGTAACCATTATAAGTTAATAAATTTAATTGGTTGAGATTTATTAGATTGACAATTTTTAATTAATAGATTAGTTATTGGTTTTAAATTTTAAGTTAATGTTTTTTGGAATTTAAAATTAATTTTAAAATTTTGAAATTTTCAAAATTATTTAATTCTTTAAATTAAGGGGTAAAAAATTAGCTAAAATTAGATTAAATTCAAAAATTGACCTAATCTTAAACATTTTTTGACCAAAAAAGTAAACTTTGCCTAAAATTCTTGGGTTTGAAATTTTAAAAAAATATTAGACCCCAAATGGAGTTTAATGACATTAAATTTGATCAATTTAGAATTTTTTAGAATTCATTATATTTTTTCAAAATTTTGGTATTTATTTTAAATTTTAAAATTGTTTAATTAGAAAGGTTTTAATATAATCTAAATTAACTATAAACTTCTTGAAATCACTCTCATAAGTCATGAATGACCTAAGGCAATGTTCTTAAGTGTTTGAGAAATTTTTTTTTTTGAAAATTTTAATTATCTTTAGTTAATTAAATTATTTAAATATTTATTTTCATTTAAAGTAAAATTAAGGGCAAAATGAAAGTCCTTTCAAAGGGATTTTCATTTTCCTAGGTTTGGGGTTTAATTTTAGAGAGTTTTATATATTATTTGTATTTTTTAGATTTATTTTTAATTTATTATAATGTTTTGAAGTTTCAAGGTTAATTTTGGGATTAATTTGTATTAAATAAATTGCTCGCCTAAAGATTTTTAAAACTAGTAAACTCATGGTATAAGATAGGTAATGTCACTATGTTATGTGTTTTGAAATTCGCCCCTATTGGGTGTCTATTTTAATTTTTGTAATTTACCAAAAAATTTGTCAAAATTTTCCATAATTTTTGTCTTTAGAAGTCACTAGGTTGCATGTGAGTTCAGAATCACAGGAGCCTCTAACCCTTAACAAGTATATAACTAACCACACCATGTAATGATGGATGCTTAATGCTCTATGGAACAATGAAAATGAATTGCCAATGCTATGAATCACATAAAGGTCAATAGACTTAGGAATTCAAACCTAAAAAAATGCAACTATTTGAATTGATATCACTGGAAGATATGAGGAATATCATCAAATGATACCATAATTAATTTGAAATTATGATTATGCAAGACTGAGTGCAATTGACTATGAACTCTACAATATTAATAATGGCTTGAATTCATTTTTTTTATTAAAAAAGAACTTATATTTGTTTCATAAAGCTTTAAAATGAAATTGATAGGATTTGAATTGAACTTAATCATTGGTTTCAAAAGATCTAGGTCTAACTATAGCCAAGATTCATGAAAATTCCTGAATGGGTTGAGCTTGCATCAAAAGGGGGTGAAAAATTCATTGAAGGTCAAAGATGGCCCTAAAATATCTCTACCAAAATTTGGGTGAAAATATTCAATATGTAATTAAGTTAAAATTTAAAAAAAATATAAAACCTAAATAACCATTAAAATAAAATTAAAATAACATCATTTTATTTTTAAAATAATGTAGTTGTTTTTATGAATCCATAGAGCCCAAAAAAGTCCAAAAATTAGTTGAGAAATTTATTTTCTAGAATTTTTAGAAGTTTTGGGCTTTTTTGGATTTAAATTAACAAATTTAATACACTACCAGCCAATGGTGCTGACTATGTAGACATTTTCCATGCATTGGGAGAGGACTAGCTAACGTGAACGGCGATAGCCTTACACGTGGTATTTCAATGAAACATGTCGGCATCGGATCAAGCTCATTGATTATACATTGTTTGAATTGAACGGTCGAGATCTAATATGCTATTTACTTATCCATGTTAGATTAGATTGAGCAGTAAATTGCAAGTAGTTTGGAACAAATGGATGAGATATAATATGCCATTTTACTTATCTATATATGATTTAATTGGGACCATTGATTTTGTGTAATCTAGAATGAACGGTGATCAATTTAACCTAACATTTCAAAAGATTTGGGCGGTCGGATGGAGCAAGGATATAATCGAATCTTGAATGTTTATATTAAATAGAAGATTTAGATTGTTGAGATTTCATCTTCCTTACAAGATAACTGAAAACCCTAGACTCACTTTCAAACTCAAAAGCTTAACACTATGAGTCAAATGGCTCAAAAATATAGACAAAGGTAGGAAATGATTGGAAAAAGAGTGGGGATATAGTTTTAAGGCCTTTGATGCAACATATAAAGAACTTTTTCAAAACCAAAGTAAATATCTTGGGTTTAGAATATACCTTAGTTTACTTAATCTTCTTGAGTGAAGGAAGCATAGTTGAGCTTGCAGACTATCCTTGTATTATCACTTAAAAAGAGTGGAAGGTTAAATTGGCCAAGGTTGTAAGCTTCACGGCTTGGAATGAAGAAGAGTTCTAATCTCAATTGATTATCCTTAAAACTAGATAGAGTTTGTTGTCCTAGAAAATTATTTAGGTTGGCTAGGATGAAGTATATGGACATGTATGCATATTGGTTAACTAGGTTGGGAGGAATGTAAAGGCATATGTGAGGAGTTTAAATGGGTAGCCAAGTGCATAAAGGGTTGTAGCCAAGTCAATTCAACCATGGTTTGATCCATGGTGAGCATGGGTACATTTGAATCATGCATTAGAATGTACTTGATAATTCAATAATGGTTGTTTAATGCATGAGATGATTTGACACAATCATGAGGTTTTGACCAAACCCAAAAGGTTAACTTGGTCAACTTTATCAAGGTTTTATTCATGGTGAGTTTAAATTCACTCAAAACATGAAATGTAATGAGATCAAGGGCCTGATGGGATCTGGTTCAATGTTTCATGTGATTTGACTAAATGAAATAAAGGTTTGAAAAAATTTTAATAAGCTGACTTGGTCAAACCCACTAGGGTCTGTCTCATGATAAATTTGGAAGTGATCAAAACATATGATTGAGTGATCTTGATGGTTTTGGAGTGCTTTAGTGTGTTAAAATTAGTAGAATTTGATGATTTAACTTTCTATTGAGTGGATTCAATAAAACAAAGGTCTTGTTGACCAAGTCAACTGATGATTGGATCTAGATAACCAATAAGAATGGTCAAACTATTTTGAATAAATTCATGCTTGATTTGATACTTGATTGAATAAGAATGTGGTTATGGATAATCTATTCAACCTTTGAAGAATTGATCAACCAGGTCAATCAGGGGTTAGGTTTGGGTCTAATAAGTTAGATTTGATCATTAGAGACCAATGATCATTGTCATATGCACTGGTATAGTCATTTAGTCCAAAATGGCAATTTGGGCCTTTAAGGGGCCATTTGGAGAACCATAGTTGACGACTTTGTCAAACCAAAGATAAGGTTTGAGTCTAATACAATCATAATCATTTTATGATGCATTGAAAGAGGTTACAAGGGTTGAATTAGTTGTGTCATGTTAAATTTTCCAAAATTTCTCTAATGGGATAGTTTGGTCATTTTGACCCCTGAACAACTATGGGTCAGGTTGGGTCCAAAAAAATGCAGTTTACTAGTCAACATATCATAAAAAAGGATTTGGACATGGTCAAAGATCTTGGGATAGAATCCAAGGTCAAATTATATAATGTGGAAGGTCTAGTGGCATATGCAATAACTATTTAAAAGTTTTATAGCCTATGGAAATTAGTTATGTTTCTATGGTTAGAAGTGTTAAATTGAGCTCAAATTTAGAGAGATGAAACTTGAGATAAGCATAATAAATATGCAATTAATATATTATGGATCCAAGTGGTCATTTCAGTAGATTTTGAGGTGATCAAAAGATAACCTAGATAGGAATTTAAGATATTAGCTCTCTATCTAGAATTTGACCTATGATTTTAGATTTGGTTTGATTGATTAAATTTAAATTAACAATGTCAAATGAATGAATTAGGATTATTGGATAAGATTAAAGTTTGGTTGAAGGCCAGATTAAAGGGTGGATTGAAGTCTAGGGTTGAAAGCTAGAGTTGGAGTCTAGACTAGAGAGTAGAGTGGGATTGATTATGGACTGTATTGGAGTTTGATTGGGATCTAAATGATTGATAGGTGGAAAAGTATCAAACATTAGATCAACAAGCAGGGATATGGGTAGGTCCTGATGACCTCATACATAAATGAGGTCAATAAGAAGGTGATGAGGCTCTACTCTATCATTTAAGAAGGAGTTAGAGAAGATGCTTTAAAGAGCCATATAATAGAAGTCAAAAGAAATCTACAAATGATATTTGATCTATGTAAAATTATTTGTTAGAGCATTGCTTGATGATACTAATATATAATGAAGAAGTTGAGGGAGATCCATAAGGATTTTTTGATCTATATGAGTTTATTTGCCAAAGTGTTATTTGATGGTGTTAACATATATGGAAGAGATCATGGGAGTCCACCAAGGATGTTTGATCTATTTGAGATTATTTATTAGATAGTTGCTCTGTGATGTAGACCTAAGTGGAAGAAGTCAAATAATCCCAGTGGGATTTATTATGCATTGATTGAGAGGGGGTGAATGACATGTATATCCTAAATCAAAGGATAAGAATAGTTTATATTTAGACCATTACTTCCTTTTTGAGGTCAATATTATGACCTTGCATAAGGTGTAGAGGTCCAGTTGGGGACTATATAAAGTTTATGATTCACTTGAATCCAAAGAAGTATTATGATATAATGTTGCTAGCAAGATTATTATTAGACAAGTTAAATATTGGCGGGACTTGCTTGACCACAACCATATTTTGATATTACAGTGTAGGTTACCCCTAAGATATATCTTCTTCTCATGGAATTGATGCAATAATAGTTGATGGTTGAGAGGTGATATATCAATGTCTGCTTGTTGTTGCAATAAAGTTATCCTTAATATTGAAGGACTATTTTTGGACCTATAAATAGGTCAAGGTAAAGGGACTATCTCACTTCAACCATGCTCAAGAAATTGACTTGAACATCCCCTCGATATTGATACAAATATTTCCCCAAACCAATAGTCATTTCCCATCGAACTAATGTAGTGATGGCTGATAGTTTATGAGAAATAATACATATTTGCTATTGTAATGAGGCCACTCTTAGTATTGAAGGACTTGTTTCCATCTTGATAGTAGACCATGATAAGGGGATTATCTTGCTTTAACCATGCCTATAAAGTTAACATGAATGACCTCTCAAGATTGCAACAAAAGTTGCCCTCTAGTCAGGAGTTATTTCTCACAGATGGAGTTATTTCCCACAGATGACACCAAACCATTGTGTCATAACAGTAGATAGATAAAGAGCTTAAAGTATTAGCTTTAAATGAAAATCTAATTAACACATATATAGATAAAGAGAAAAGGGTGCCATACTCATAAGAGACACTTTAATTTTTATGTCGAAATCTTAAAGAGGGTGAAAAGTCGTAAGGCTTAACCTAGTTGAAATGAATACACTAGTGCTTGTTATTAATAACAAATGATGCCATTTCCTAAGGGGAGGACGTTGGCTCAATGTACATCACATAGAGCATATTATATAGTTAGGGTTTAGAATTATTCTCATGAGAATGATGGGTTGTTTATTTAGTTGGCAATATTGTAATTGGATGATGGAGGTCACATTGATTATAGTCGGGAAGGCGATGGTTGTCGAAGGGACCATAGTCAGGTAGGCAATAGTGGTTGTTGGGATCGTAATCGACAGGTGACGGTGGTTGGAGGGACCATAATCGGTGGGCGATTGTGGTTTGTGCGTTTATAGTCTGGGCTCTAAAGTGCTCTGTGCATGGGACCAAGTTTGATGGGTGACAGTAGTGGTGGGACTATAGTTGGCTGGCGACGGTGGCCAAAGGGACCATTTTTTGTAAGTGATAGTGGTAAAAGGTATAGTATTTTGTCTGTGACAATGGTCGAAGGGACCATACTTGATGGGCAATGGTGTTCGGAGGGACCATAGTTGTTAGGTGACATGGTGGTTAAAGAGATCAAAGTCGATGAGTGACTACAGTCTGAGTGATAATAGTCGGCAGGTGATGATGATATTATGGATTACTGTCGGCGGGCAACGGTGATCGGAAGGACTGTAGTTGGAAGACAATGGGAGTTAAAGGGGCCTTAGTCAATGAAAGTCTATGAATGATGGGACTGTAGTTGGAGAGCGACGAGGATTAAATGGAGTAGGGATTGCAGACGATGGTGGTGGTGGGATTGTAGTCCACTGGTGACGGTGGGTGGACAAGCAATGGTCTGACGACGGTCGATTGATGGGTGGTGGTAAATGGAGTTCATTGGCGGTGTTGCTTAGGTAGAACTCTAGGATCCTTGAAGCCTCACAACTCTCTTAAATTTCCAACCAAAGGTCAAATTTGCAAAGGTACCTGCCTCATTTTCATGTGGGAAGAGGGGGTCTATTTATAGATTTTGAGAGTGGCATGACCTGTAATTATGGAGAAGGTTCTAGGTAAATTCGCAGTTCTCCATCGGATAGCTCGTTTTGTTTCCCTAGATCATAGAGCGATCATCAAGCATTTAAGTGTCTTAATGATGTCGGAATTAAGCGATCTTAGACTTATTGGATTCATCTCATAGAGCTAGTCAATTTGAGTATAAGCATGCTATATTTGAATCTCATGTAATTTATAATTTGAACTTTCCAAAAATGCATTGGTCCCATGATTTGGGCATATTGGGCTTGGATTGGATTGATTATGTAGTTATTAGGTTCATCTCCTTAAGATGTTCGATTTGACTTTAAGTTTTCTGAAGTTTGAGTTTGAATGGTCCCAAATTTAATTTGAAAGTTTCTGCATCTTATTCGTAAGCACAATTATTGGATATTGATAGAGAATGGCACATGAACCGATCGACTGGCACTATGAAATGCACAAAATTAAAATAATGATTTGTATCATAATGTTGCCATTTTAGTTTTATGATTCGGCCATCTTGATCTTACGGGTGACCATTCATTACGATGCAACAGGTTAAATGGCTAGGATTAATCCATTTATGAACCAATCTTTACGTTCTTTTTAAATCCGGCCAATTTAGCTTCTTCTGGTTCATGTCTTTCTTAGAAGCTCTAGTTGAAGGCAAGAGCATACTCCCGGCCACATATATTAAACTGAAGGCATATAAGAGAATAGGAACTCTTAATTATTTTAAATTTTTTCCCTGCCTAAAGCATTACAAATTCTTTTAAATAAATTCAATATATATCTCCACCGAAGAAAACACGCTTTTTCATTAAAAAAAAACCCTGAAGAAAATTTTCTGAAGAAATCCTTACAAAATGAAATTTCAACTGCAAATGTCACATTATGCATGGCTGCTACATCTCCTACTAAGCTCTATCGCATAGAAAATCGGGAATAGACCGGTCTAAAAGAAAACAAATATGACCTCCATTTGAATTATTCCATACAAATATTATAAATTGCCATGGATATATTTTCTGTTGAGTTGAATGATATCTTGAGCAGCATTTTTCAGTTGAAGCTCCCATCACAAGCACTTCTGCCAAAATAACTGTATGAATACTGTTGAGTAGAATAAAATGAAACTAGCTCTGTCAAGTCCATGTCTTTCTTGCATCCAAATCCATGTTATCACCCATGTAATCCACAAATGTCTCTCCTTGAAATCCCTCAAGTTCAGAAGGTACAGGCGCTCCATCCAGATATGAGAGATACGTATCAGTACAAAATTCCCCATTACTTCTATTAGTAGAACTAACAATACCTTCTTTTTCAAACAATTCATGAAACCGTGGAGGCGTAGCCATGAAATAAAACCTCCCTTCTACGCTTAAGTTATCTCCATTGTTCAAGAAACTTAAATCTGATGCTTCCGTTTGAGTTGTGGCAATGCTCTTCTGTTTTGTGGCCGTGGAGTTGTCGACGAGTTCAGTGGTTTTTATGATGTAATCTTGGAGGTGAGAGGTTTTATCTCTTGATGTTTTTCTAATTCTACATTTTCTTTTTGAGCTCAGCCTTCTCTTGGTGGCGTTCCAGTGGTTTTTTATTGAGTTTTCACTTCGGCCAGGGATTTTCTTGGCTATCTCTGCCCAACGGTTGCCAAGCTCCTTATGTGCTTGGATCAGTGAAATTTCTTCTTCTTCAGTCCATGTTTCCTTCTATTAGTTATATAAAAAGAACATTTTCACATTTTTAGTCCAGGAAGTAGTAAAATAGCCATGATATTATATATATATATATATATATATATATATATATATATATATATATATATATATATATATATATATATATATATATATATATATATATATAATTTATTACTATTTGTCTGCTATATGAAGCCATTGTTTGAACAAAATGAAGCAGATGCAGGGAGATCATGCTGTGATAAAATAAAATTCACCTTGATGCCAGGCCTTAGGTGATTGTGCCATCTTTCTCTACACTGCTTGCCAATCCTTCCAACCAGCTTCTTTGCAATCTGCGACCACTTTCTTACTCCATGGTGCTTCACTAATTTCACCAACAAACTGCAATAATCTCAAAATTAATATCGTTTAAATAATAAATTTTAGGGATTTTTACATACATAACATCTAAAACTATTCAAAATACATATTTAACACCCAAACTTTTATATTTACTAAATACCACCTAAAATTCCATTTTTCTTCTAATCTACCACTCCATTGAAGCGAAGAGATACTTGTATTCACTGTGAAAGGATGCTATTGATGGGGATGACAGATATTTGTAGTGATTTTTGACGGAAGGTTTAAACAGAATGTTAGAATTGATTAAAAGAGGGATTTTAGATGGTATATCAGTAAATATATAAGTTTAGGTATTAAATATATTTTTTTAATAGTTTTAAGTGTTATATATGTAAAAATTCCTTTAAATTTTAAAACAAAATTAGAAGAAATAATAATTTTTTTTTTTTGTTGCCATTAGCTAGAGCGCATGTATATATATATACACGGAAGCTTATCATTCGGAAAATATTCGGGAGATAAGAAGAATAATTACTTGTCTTCCTCTGCAGTCCATTGCCCTCTCACAGAAGTACGGCTGGTCAACACTGAAGAAGCCGCCCATGAGCTATTACTGCTCTTCGCTCTTTTAGCTTCTACAGTACTGTTACTAATCTCCGAGGTGTTGCTGAAAGAAGTATCTCCATTGTTTGTAAGGAAGCCAGCACAGAACTCATTAATCTCTTCAAATCCAGGCTCAGTATCCGCCTTCATCATAGAAGGATTCCTCTCACTGTTTTCAATAAGAAACGTCTCAAATGGTGCTATTGGCGTAGGAGCTTGGAAGATAAAAGGCATATTAGCTTGAACACGATTGAACTAAAGAAGAATAAGAAATGAGGGAAGAGGATGGAGGAAGTGACAAAGTTGGAATTCTAAAGGTTATTTAGCAGTTGCTTGATCTACGTTATAGATTTAAATGGAGGGAGTGATTAGCTGAGGTAACTCAGCCATTAAGCTCGCCTGATTAATGTTGTTAATTAAACATTTTCTAATATAACGTATTTCTTAAAGCTGAGTCAGGTCCCCGTAGAATTCTTAAATAATTTAATAGCTATATAATATTATTTTTTATTATGCTTTATTTTATTATGATTTTTTATAATTCTTATTTTTTTATATTATTATAAAAGAATTATTTTTTTATTAATTTATAATATCATGTGATTAAATTATTAATTCTTCTTCATTTAAATTTAAGATATTTAATAATTTAAATATTCTTTTATTTTATTTGCAATTCAAATAAATTATATATACAAATATTCATTACATATGTAATTAATTAATTTAATTTTAAAGATATAATATTATAATATTGTCTTTATTGCATGACTTTAAAATTAAAAGACATAAACTCGCCTGCTTATGGCCCCCATTCTAGATCCACCCATGTAGCTCCACTCATGTCTTTTAATAATAATTTTAAAGATATAATATTATAATATTGTCTTTTTTTTTATTTATAATTCAAATTAATTTTATTTAAAAAAAATGGGTGGAGCTACAACGGGGGCCTTAATAGGTTAATTGAAAGGTAATTCATGCTTACATCCTAGGTATGGTTAAAGCATGGTAATCTCCTTATCAAGATTTATTATCAAGATGGAAACAAGTCCTTCAATACTAAAGGAGCCACATTACAATAAGCAACCACATTACAATAGCAATTAGGAAACAAGTCCTTCAACCACATTACAATAGCAAACATGCATTATTTCTCATCAATTATCATCCATCGCTACAATAATTCGATGGGAAATGATTCTTGCTTTTGGGAAATATTTGTATCAATATCGAGAGGTTGTTCACGCCAATGTCTTGAGTATGGTTGAAGTGAGATAGTCCCTTTGCCATGACCTATTAGTAGGTCCAAAAGAAGTCCTTCAATATTAAGGATAACTTTATTGCAACAATAAGCAGACATTATTATATCACCTCTCAACCATCAACTATTGTTGGATCAATTCAATGAAAAGAAGATTTATATTTAGGGGAAACCTTCCTTGTAATATCAAAATATGGTTGTGATCAAGCAGGTTACGCCAATATTTAACTTGTCTAATAATAATCTTGCTAGAAGCTTTCTATCATAATACATCTCAGGCTTCTAGTGAATCATAAACTCTATATACTGGCCAACTGGGCTTCCACTCCTTGGGCAAAGCCATAATATTGGATTCAAAACGGAAGTATTGCTTGAGATATAGACCATTCTTAATCTTTAATTCGAAATGCATAATAAATCCCACGGAGATTCGATTCAACCTTTTCTACGTAGGTTAACATCATCAAGCAACTCTCTGATAAATAATCCCAGATAGGTCAAACAAACTTGGTGGACTCCCTCGACCTCTTCCACATAAGTTAGCACCATCAATTAACACTTTGGAAAACAATCTCGGATAGGTCAAACATCTCTTATGGATCTCCCTCAACCTTTTATTTACAGGTTAACATCATCAAAAAATACTCTAACAAAAAATCTTAAATAGATCAAACATCATTGGTGGATTTCTCTTGACCTCTATTATATGGCTCTTCAAAGAATCTTCAATAACTTTTTCAAGGATCGGGTAGAGCCTCATCACCATCATGTTGACCTCATTTCTTTATAAGGTCATCAAAACCTACCCATATCCCTGCTTGGTTACTTAATGGTTGATAGTTTTCCACTTGTCAATGACGTAGATCTCAGTTAAACTCCAATGCAGGCTATAATCAATCACAGTCTACTCTCTAGTCCATAATCCAACTCCAGTCTTTAACTCTAGACTTCAATTCAGCCTTTAATTTTTCCTTTAACCAAGCTTTAATCTTATCTAATCAACTTGAATCGTTCATTTGACTTTGATAATTTAAATTTAATCAATCAAACTCAAAGTCCAGCTCAAATATAAAATCCCAGGTCAAAATCTAGATAAATGGCTTATGTCCTAAATTCTTTTCTAGGTTGTCTTTTGATCACCTCAAAACCTAACCAAATGACCCCTTTGATCCATAATATATCAATTGCATATATTATTAGACCTATCTTGAGGTTCAACCATCCAAATTTGAGCTGAATCTGACACTTCTAACCACATAAATTGAACTTATTTCTAAAGGCAGTAAAACCTTCAAATGTTTATGGCCTTACCACTAGACCTTCCACTTTGTGGAATTTAACCTTCGAACCTATCAAAAGATCTTTGATTATGTCCATAACCTTTGTTATAATATGTTGACCAGTAAACTCAATTATTTTACACAGTCTGACCCATAGTTGTTTAGGGGTCAAAATGACCAAATGAAAAATTTTGAAACCTCAACTTGAGACAGCTAATTCAATCCTTATAACCTCTTTCAATGCATTATAAATATGATTAAGAGTGCATTGGACTCAAACCCCTTCTTTGGTTTAACAAAGTCAACTATTGTTGACCAAATGGCCCCTTAAGAGCCTACATAGCCATTTTGGACTAAATGACTATACTAATGCAAAAGCCTATGTCCATTGGTCTCTAATGATCAAATCAAACTTGTTAGACCAAAACCTAACCCTTAATTTGACCTGGTTGACCAATTCATTAAAGGTTGAATAAATCAACCATAATCCACATTATCACTTAATCAAGTTTCAAATCTAGCTCGAATTTATTCAAAATCGTTTGACAATTACTCTTGGTGATCTGGATCTAATTGGAAACTTTAACCCAATCATCTGTTGACTTGGTGAATAAGACCTATGTTTGATCAAAACCATTCAATATAAAGTTAATTCATCACATGCTATCATTTTTATTACATTAAATCACTCCAAACCTTTAAGATCACATAATCATATGTATTGAGCACCTCCAAATTTATCATGAGACAAACCCTAGTGGGTTTGACCAAGTCAGCTTAATTAAGTTGGTCAAACCATTATGCCATTTAGTCAAATTGCATGATACATTGAACAAAATCCCATCTGGCCCATGATCTCATTCCATTTCATGTTGTGAGTGAATTAAAACTCTCTCTGACTCAAACAATTATAAAGATGACCAAGTTAACCTTTTGGGTTTGATCAAAACCTCCTATTTGGTATCAATTGTTGCAACTCAGTAACCTAGATTGAGATTATGGTTTTTGATGATAGCAAAAGATTATTGTTATGTTAATTTTATTATTTCACCAAGCATGTAAGATATTTTTTATTTTTTGTTTGTGTGTACTAATATTTCAGAGAATTTATACTACAGACTATTAAAGACTTCAAGACTGAGTAGATTAGGATTTCATGTAATAAAGTCTGTAAATCTTTATTTTTATATTTTCTTGAGTCTAAGAAAGTGTGATTGTAATTGAGCAACTATGAACACATATAAGGGGAGAGAGTCAAAACTTAAAATTTTAAAACTCATCATTAAGTATGACTTCCAATCATACTATATGATTTTTCATGTTTTTCCTCCAAAATATAATTAAAAAAAATCATGGCTTGTATTTTTTAAACTGTTCATAATATATAAAGTTAGTTTGTACCGACGATTAACATCATACAAAATTGGGTGCATACCAGTTCATCCCAAATGAATTCATTAGTTTTTTTACTATACATACTATACGAAGTTTTTTCATAGAGATGACTGATAGAGTATGAAATTGGGTTCATCTATGATCGTACCAGATAAAGCATGATCTATATTAACTATTCATACTATATGATTTTAGTTCATACAGATGATTGGAACTATACAAAATAAGGTTTGTACCATCTTGTACCATATAAATACATTTAGTTTTGAATTATTTGTATAATATGATATAAGTTCGTAAAGATAACAGATAGTGTATAAAATAAGATTTGTACAAGATCGTACCATCATTTTTGAACTATTTGTTCAGATGATCCATTATTGTATTATACAATATGAATATTTTGGATAACGTACAGATGATCCACGATCGTATTATACAAGATCGTACCAAAATTTTTGTATTAACATACAGATGTTTTTCTTGTAATTTTCAATATTTTGGATAGTTTTTCTTATGTTTTCTATATAAGAAGTCCTAAAAATTGACCTTCAAGACCTTTGTCGTGATTTTTTCTTATGAGTGGCCATTGAGTGTGAGTGTTTGGGAGAAATTATGAGAGTGAAGTGTGAGAGATCAAGTGAGGGGGAGTTATGAGGGATTCATAAGGTTTCCCAAAGTGAAGATCTCTTTATCTTCTTCAAATTTTGGCCCATCTCCTCTGGAGGTTTTTGAGAGAAGATCTTGAACATTTTGTCGATGTTCTCTGTCTTTACTAGGAGGGTAAAAAAGGATGTGATGGTTCTCTACATTCATTAGAAGGGTGGAAAAGGATGTGACAGTTTGTTACCATCACTTGGAGGATGTAAAAGGCGTCAGTACTCTACTACATCGGGTTGGTGGAAGAGATTTTGTAAGGATTTTTCCACCTTGCTATGGGGGCAAAATAAGAGTCACTTTAATTTAGTTCAATACCTATATAAGGTGTCTCTATTGAGTGGACGTAGGTCTAGTTTATATTGAACCATTATAAATTTGGTGTTCTTCAATTCATTTTTATTTTTATGTATATTATTTTTTTTTGAACTTTAAAGATTTATTATTAAAAAATCATTTGAGATAATTATATTTAAACAAATGCATACTCAAGGATCATTACTAAAATTTTGCATAAATGATTTTCAAAATTCTAAGAAGTTTTTTTTTTTTTTAATTACTAATTCATCCCTCTTGGTTAGCCTAGGGACAGTTTAATAAGGTCTAACAACCTACATGAACTTACAAGTGGTATCAAAGCCTATTTCAAAGGTATAAACTACTTTTGAAAAATAATCATGTTTATTTTGGAAACCAAAACACTCCTAAAGGATACTCTATCACAAGACCACCTTTATTCGATAACATCCCTTTTAATTTTTGAAAATTTGAATGTTTACTTTTATATAATCACTTGACTATTGCTTCCAGATATTTACATAGGAAGGTTACACAAGATCCATTAGAGTTGTTGATGGCATTAGAGTTAAAACATCATTCATTGTTTGGACATTGAAAGAAAAAGGCTTAGCATAAATAAATGCAAAAAGTTTAAATAGTTTTTTCAATGCATTGAAATTAGAAGACAATATACATTTTTCTACTTACAAAATTGGACAAGAAATCTAGGATAGACTTTACATAACTTTTAAGGGGTCAAATGATATTAAACAATTTAGGTTGAATATTTTATTACACGGCTATAAACTATTTTGCATGAAACTGAATGAGTGAATTTTTTATATGAATACACATTTTACTCAGATTGTTACCTCACTGCATACTTTAGGTAGAGAATAAACTAATTCAAAAAAAGTTAATAAAATCCTATGTAAAGTTTGTTAGGGATGTTAAGCCCTTATGAACTAGTCCCAAGGCTAACCAAGAACGAGTGGGGGTAAATTGGATATTTAAAACTTCTTTAACTAAAAAAAAATATATCTTTTTATATCTTATAATAAAAAAAATTAATAATAAAAAGATTAATCAAATATTTCACCCAAGCATTTATTAATATAAAAATAAAGTGCGGAAATAACAAAGGAAATAACACACCAAATTTATAGTGGTTCGGTCCAAGTTGACCTACGTCCATTCCTCAAAGGCACCCTTTGAGTTTTGCACTAAACCTTTAGTGACTCTCCTTTAGCTATGCCTCAGCTAGGTGGAGAAGCCCTTATAAAATCACTTCCATCTTCCCTAATGTGGCGGAGTAGCCGGATCCATTAACACCAAAGAGATTTTCTTCTTCCCAAAACTTCTCTCAAGATGAATCTTAAATTCGATGGTACTAAGGTGTAAGCTTACCAGAGAAATCGTGTGAAAACCCCTCCATACTCCCACGAATCCCCCTATAAGGATCTTCTCCCTCTCTTAAACTCCACCATTTCCTTTATCCCTTTCAAGTTTTCTCTTCAAGTTTTCTCCAGAAGAACGAAACATCAATGGCTGCCAAAGACACATATCAAGTGTCTTGACAAAGCTTAAATAGAGGGCTTTAAAAAACTTAAAAATTAATCTTGGAGGAAAAAATCTTGCAGGATGATCACAGGATCATCCCGTATGATGTGCTTAAAAAGAGGGCTTTAAAAATCCCTAAAAACTCAATTCTGACACCAAAAATCATCTTAGACATAGGATTGTTCAGTATGATGTGAAGAATTTTACTTGATAGTCTCGAATGATATCAGGATAATATTGGTCGACCATTTTAAATTTGTACAGATCATTCAAGACGATATTACGGATTATCCTGAATAATTAGAAGAAAAATTATGGTATTTCATCTTTTACGATTTAGGAAAATTAAATATGTCAGCAAATATTATTCGGTATAATATATAGATCATCCAGGATGAACTAATTAAATAATTTAATCATAATTAATCCCCTAATCACCTGATCAATTTTGGTATGATTTATATTAATCGTTCAGGATGATTAAATAAAAATTTTAATCTTAAATCTTTACCTAAATTATCATTGGTGTCTATTTTCCAAGATCATAATGAATCATCTTGGATGATCAAAATCCTCTAGTACAATTAGTTCAATGTGAAAGTGTATTGATGCCACTTGAAAGTTCGTTAAGAATGTTAAGCCCTTATGAACTAGCCCGAGGCCTCTCATTTTAACGAATCATCCTGGATGATCAAAATCCTCTAGAATATTTAGGCCACCTGAAAGTGTGGAAAATATAATAAAAATAACACACCATATTTTATAATGATTCAATCAACTTGACCTATGTCTACTCTCCGAAGCCTCTCCTTCGGGTATTACACTAAACTCAATGACTATCCTTTTGCTCCCAAAGCAAGGTGGAGAAGCCTGTATAAACCTCCTTTCCAGTGACACTAGTGAGGCAGAGAACCCGACTCCTTTTGCTTCCTCTTAAAGTAGGCAGAGAACCCGACTCCTTTCACTTTCTCCTGAAGCAGGCAGAGAACCTGAATCAATTACTTAAGTAGACCTCTCTCGAACCTCCAAGGAACTAGAGATGACGACCGGAGAAGATGACTCAGATCCTTACTTAGAGAAACCTTTGTGAAACCCCTTACAAACTCTCCCTCACAAGATCCTCTCTCTTTCTCTCTCCCTTACTCTCCCACTCCTATTGGCTCTCTCATATCAAGACAGCAGCAAAAGATCTCCTCTTGAGAAAATAAGAGATATTAAATAGAAGGGCTTTAAAATTGCCCTAATTTTCAACTAATCGTCAAAGATCATCCAGGACGATTGACCGATCATCCTGTACGATCAGTTTAAATTCAGCTTAATTAGCTAGGATGATTTGGGAGAGTATGAATGATTAGAAATTTCCTTTATTCAGATTATCCAAGATGATAATATATTATCCTATACAATTAGTTCAATTCATCGAATATCGTCCAGACCATCACCCTGGATGGATGTCTAGACAATCGAAAAAAAATAGATCATCTAGGATGATCTCACAATCGTCCAGACCAATTAGTACAAATTGATAATTTTAATCCAGAACATCACCCTGAATGGATATCTAGAAGATGAAAAAATAACTTAATCATCCAGGCCAATCTCACAATCATCTAGGATGATTAGCATAAAATATCTTATATCAGTCAGAACATCACCCTAGTTGGAGCCAAGCTGATTATGGATCATCAAGAAAGAATTAAGATTTATTAACCAATTGTGGGCTCCAAAAATTTGGCCTCAGCCTCGGCCCGCCTTTATTTTTATTTGAGTAGGTTCCATAAAATATCTTTATTGAATAAGTTCTTAGGTAAATTTTGGAAGGCAGATGGGTTTGTGGATAAGACCCTACCCAGAGATTTCACCCTAATTTTGCGAGGACTTTATGATCTGAGTTCTGGTTTCCTATAGGAGTAAGCCCCTATAGTTAATTCCCCCTCCTATTAATGAGAGAGAACTTTCGATTAAGGCTAGTCGTCAATCAAATACGTAGAGAATACATATTATCTGGCTATAGTAGCAGCATATATTTGGATGTTGGAAAATTAAAGGTTTTATATTTAAAATAGAAATTTTACCATTTAGCACTTAAAGTGAATGATGGGGGGAATGGATGATAGACCCGATCAAGATCCCATGGTTCCGTCATCCCGGGCCATCGTGGTACCTCATCTACTTAGTCAAAGGAGGTAGTCGACCCAACTTGTCAGAAGGATCCTTGTTGCATGCTTTGGAGGCCACCTCATCCTTGGTGCACCATCGACTCCTTAGTTTGGTCGATGCTCAAGGAGGAATTGATTTCTAACATTATGATAGTGATTAAGACTATATGTATGATTTTGGGTAGCTATGAAGGCTTCCTAAAAAAATTTATTATTCGATAATAAAGGTCGAAAGCAGATTTTTTTTTGTTTGGAGAAGAAATCTTTTGATTAAATAATCGGGCCAAGATGAGCCTTTAAAAAAGACTCGGTTTTTTTAGATAGCTAGGGCACGCACAAAAAGGGGCTCGAGCAAGCGCACCAGGGGCTCGAGTGGGCGACTTTGCTCCTTCGTCGACTTTCCCTTTCAATCAGATCGGTTGGTATGACACTTCTTCCGCTCCTTTGTCTTCTTCGTGGCTATTCGTCTAGGCTCCTTCGACGATAGTGTCTGACAGAGCTTAGGCTTCTGTTTATGGCAAAAACTGGCAAAATCGGTGCTTCTGTCTGGCAGAATCGGCGCTTAGTTGCGTCTGGCGGCCTCTTGCAGCTTCAAAAGGCTGGATCGTTCGACAATGAAAACCTCCTGATCGGCTCTGATACCATGTTACAAATCATAGGTTTGAGAAGAAAAACTTGAAATTTATCATGCAATCTACTCCCTATTTATAGATTTATACAAGGTGTATTGATAAAGAAACAATCGGCATCCATGGGTTGCTTTGTTCAAGGGAACCTTGTAGACCGGGGTGAATATTTGCCTAAGGGGACAAATTTGAATCCACCCTAGCTAGCAGAGGGCTTTGTGCCCTATCGATCATATCCTATTGATTCATATCTCAAGGATTTGATGCCAATAAGGAATGTAATGGCGCTAGCCATAACCGGTATTTCATGGTGCCGTTTGGCTGCAAAACCACTCGGTTAAGAGGGCCCTGGGTCATAACCGTTTATCATGTGTGCCATTTGGCGTTGAACCGCCGGTAAGAGGACATATACTACGTTCTTACTAGCAGGAGACTATTTTGAGAATGGATCCTAGTAATATTTTTGACTAAGCATTTGTCTCTTTGTGAGCTGAAGTTATATTTGAATTTGTCCACCTCGGCAAACTGTTGCAGAGGGTGGATGGATTTTGCTTTGAGTGATTGATGGATTGATTTTTATTTTAAATATTTTGGAATTTGGGATTTTGGGTTTTGGACTTTTGGGAGGCATTTGAAAATGCCTAAAATTGACCCCTCCAGTTGAGATCTTCAGTCAACGCCATCATAGGGTTTAGAGGTGGGATCGCAAGTTTTGATTGCAGGAAGAGACTTAGTGTTTAAGTAGAGTTTGGCTAGTGAGATCACGGATATGATGGCAAGGGATCTTCATCACCTCCAAGCTGATCTGCGACCTGACCCTTGGATCGGTGACACCAAAGCTGAAGTTGGGCCTCTTCTCTTCCTGTCCTTTGGAAGGTTGAGCTCTAAGAAATTCCTTAACTCCATCATAATACCTTGGGAAATGGCATTGCACTGGTTGAAGTTGTCGAGTGCAGAGAAGAAGAAATGGAGAGTAGGATCATGTGTGGAGGAGGCTTGAAATGGGAGGAAGAGCTGTTGGAGATGGTCGCTTCAGGTTTCAGAGAGAGATAGACTATGGTCTTCACGGGAGTGGCTTTAGGGAGTTATCATGGAGTTTTGGAAGGAGCGCGAGGAAGAGCTAAATATCAGAAGGGGATATTGGTGCAGTCGTGAGGTTTGTGAGGAATCTACTGGAACAGATGAGCAAGGCAAAGCTTTGGGTTCAGAAGGTAGAAGCTTTTGTGGGGGAGGCACGAGGATTCAACCGTGGGAAGTGGGATCTGCCTTTGAGCAGGATTTCAGAAGTTAGGAGTTGTTTTGGATTTTTGGAGTTGCTCCAACAGGAAACAGAACCAATGAAAATAATATTGAGGCCTCCTATTCAAACGGGTGAGCTGCACGATATCCAGGAAGTGATCGCAAAGCAGAGCATTTAGCTGGATTTACTTGATTTGATCAGGGATTTGAGGTAGAAGCATTCGAGAAAACATCAGTTAGCATTAAACTTTGATTTGATCTTTCATTTGACTTCCCATTTCAGCCAAAGAGATTTGTAATTTTAATAATGACATAGAATTGTTGGTATCCTCATTAATTTGAGATGGCAGCAATGCACTGATCACCCAAAGTCGCCCTATTTTGTGTGCAATTTCTTGATTTAAGTGTATTTATCTTATTTAACATGTCAATTTTATCGAACATTGACATTATACAAATTGGCAAAGCATTTAGGGTATTGCCGATGTCTCGGTTGCAACGGCGTATAGTCTGTTTTGCGATCGGAACTCGTTTGAGCGACGTCAAGGCCAATTCTCCTCCATATGTGTGTTGTTGTTTTGTAACTACCTTGATTTGTGTGTTGGCCTCGATTGAATAAATTGATAATGTATTTAGGGTGTTGACGGTGTTCCGGAAGCAATGGTGCTGTCCGTTTGTCGATCCGACATCGTTTGGTCTCCGACGAGGCTAATTTCCCTTATAATGTGTGCCTTCACAACATATTTGAATCGTATTTGAAAATTGTAACACCACCTCAAATGATCCAATTTAATCAAATAAAATGTATATTCCTAATATCGATGATGTTTTGGATGCAATGGCACTGTCCGTTCATCGATCTGATATCGTTTGTTCTCTAACAAAGCTGATTTCCCTTGTAATGCGTGCCTTCACAACATATTTGAATTGCCTTTGAAAATTGCAACACCACCTCAAATGATCCAATTTTTATCAAACAAAATGTAAAATCCTAATGCCGACGATGTTCTAGATTTAATGGTACTGTCCGTTTGTCGATCGGACGTCATCCGAGCATCTTCGAATCCTCGTTTCCATCGTAACACAAGCCTTTATATCATATTTGCATCGCCTAGAAATTCACCACCATCTCGAATGATCCAAATTTATTAAATAAAATGTATATCCTAAATGTTGACGATGTTCCAAACGTAATGGCATTATCCGTTTGTCGATCAGAGGTCGTCCGAGCATCTTCGAGGCCTCATTTCCATCATAACGCAGTCCTTTATATCATATTTACATCGCCTAGAAATTCACCACTATCTCAGATGATCCAAATTTATTAAATAAAATGTATATTCTGAATGTTGACGATGTTCCGGATGCAATGACACTGTCCATTTGTCGATCGAATGTCGTGCGAGCATCTTTACGAGGCCTCATTTCCTAGATATGCGCATCTTTACATTACATTGGGATTTGTGCTACCAATCTAGATACTCCAAATTGAATAAAAAATGCAATTTTCATAGGTTGGCAACATTCCGGATGCAACGACGTAGTCCGTTTCATGATCGAACGTCATCCGAGCAACGTCGATGCCTGATTTCCTCGAAATGCACATTATCTTTAAATTCATGTCACTCATTAGGATGATCCAAATTGAACAATTAAAATATAATTTTTGAGTATTTATGATGATCTGAACATAATGACGAAGTCCGTTTATCGATCTGACATCATTTGACCAGCCTCGCACTTTAATTATAGGTGTCGGTCATCTCTTTTGACCAATCTCATCCGATTTGACTGCGAGGGGCCTTGACCTAGCAGAATTCAACGTCCTGATCTCAACGACATTATCTGTTTGACATTTGAAGGTCATTTGACCCTTCAAGAGACATGTGGCGTTAAGGCGTATATTCCTTTATTCACCAGTTTGAGTCCCTTCTAGCCTGATTTGAGGTATAGGGGTCAACAAATGCCCCCCAACAAAAGTTGTACGCATCGAGAGTGAATCACATTTATTGTATGCTGATTGACCCTATGGATCTCTAGATATTTATTCTGGATGTCACACCGAGGGTTCTATTTAGTGGATCTCCAAAAGCTTTTTTGGATGTTACACTAGGGTTCTCATTTTAGGAATCTCCAAGAGCTTGTTTGGTTGCCACGCTAAGATTTTCATTATATAGATCTCTAAGAGTCCACCTTTATGCCTTCATAGATCTTTAGATGCACTTGAAATCTTCAATATAATTGATATAATTGATCTTGGTTAAGTAGAGATCCACGGGATAGTAATAGAGTACTTTATACTTAGGTTTGTAGAGCATCACTCTGTAAAGATTGACGATGGTGGATAGTTTCACCACCTTTTGTTATCTTTCGACACTGCAATATTTTTGGTTTATAGCCCTTCTATATATGCTCAATATTCTTCTATCATCTGATTGTATCTTGGCAAAATTTTAAAAATTTATTTGGGGATCTCAGCATGCAGCGCGACGTCGACCCAAATAAATATTTAAAATGCCCCCAGTCTTTAGAGACATTTGTAGATGTCATCCAGGGTACTAATTCTACAGCTTTAGTCTGAGTCATGCAATTTTGATCCCTTCTGTCGTATGCTTTGTGCTGCAGACATTGATGGATAATCACCTGATTTATCTTTCACTAACTTGTCAGGAGATTTTTTTTTGCCTTCTACCCTTTGCTTCTAGCTTTGGCGGGCTTGATGAAGGAGTAGATACCAGTGGCCTAAAACCTTAGATTTATATTAGGTCAGGGGCGAGAAGCCATCGGTCCAGAGCTTTGTGCATAACGAACTTGTTGATGATAGAATCCACTTAGTTCAGCCTTGGGATTTATGTGAATTTTGGGATAATTTATTTCGATCCTTTGCTTTGTACTTTGGTGGACTTATTGAAGAAAAATTCCTTCGATACTAGCTTTATGCTTTATGGATTTGTTAAAGGATTTGCATGTTTTGGATTTAGTTGATAGTACCGAATATAGGTAGTATCTTGATCCTTAACCAATTGAGAAGACTTTAATCTGAATCACTTGAGTTCATCAGATCGGAAGAGCTAAAATTTGAAAGCTCTTTGTCCTCTGATTGCTGGGATGGGGGTTCCTCTACTACGACCATTCTTATGGCTTGTTGAAAAGATGGAGCTGTCAGCGATCCGGCCATATTTGGGCGTGTTGGATCCAACCTTTTACACTCACTTAAGCTTCAGACTTGAGCTATGGGAACTACGCTTCCCAATGCTAATTTTGCTGAAGTTGGTAGATTTGGAGTCATCCTTTATGGTTGCAGAGTTTAGAGCCTATGAACATTAGGTGTGGAACTTTGATTCTCCGGTCATTTTAGAGAATTCGGTGGACTGCAATCACTCGAATTGGTCGGGTCAAATTTTCCTTCATGCTTCCTACAATCCTTACTAACGGGTTCATGAAGTGGGGGTTCCACTACTACAGCCTTTCTTATGGCTTGTTGAGTAGACGGAGTTGCCAGCGATCCGACCATATTTGGGCGTGATCTTACACCCATTCGAACCTTAAGCTTTAGGCTGTTGAAAGACTTCAAGCTTTTCTGGCTCAATTTGTTGGAGTGGCTATAGCCACAAAAGTCTCTTTTTTTACTTTTGAATCTTTGTACGTTGGAGAAGGTGGTGTCTCTAACTTTTGAAAGATAACCTGCATATACTTTGGAAAATAAGTATTTATATTCTTTAGCATAAAAGAATATTTGAATTGATAATTTTAAATATTTATTCGGTGATCTCGGCGTGCAGCATGATTCCAATCTAAATAAATATTTAAAATGCCCCCTGTCTCGCAGGGATATTTCAAAGTAGAATAAATTTAAAATTTTGAGATTTTAAATATTCATTTGGGGATCTCAGCTTGTAACACGATGTCGATCCGAATGAATATTTAAAATGCCCTTATCTTGTAGGGACATTTTGGATGGGCTTTGTATCTTTGATATTTTAAATATTTATTCGGGGATCTTGACAAACTATGCGATGTCGACCCGAATAAATATTTAAAATGCCCCCAATATGAAGAGAGATTTTGAAATGCATTCTTCTTATACAAGAGAATTTTAATATATGCATACTTTGATAAATGTGCACATAATACTTTAATTATTATAAAATACATTAAATATGGAATTCTCATGCATGATACTTCTTTAAATGTCGGCCATTGATAGGCGGCATAGGCCTCTGACCTTTCAGATCGATCAACTGATATGCTCCTCCTTGGTACACTTTCTCGATAACAAAGGGGGCCCTTTCAATTGGATACGAATTTGCCATAATTTTTTTTTGTGTGGGATGATTGATCTCCTTAGCACCAGGAATATAGCACTCGACCTTTTAATGTATTAGCTCATTAAATATACGTGTCATTACCCATTGATAGGTGACACTAGTGTTCTTTAGGTTGAAAGGCATGACTGCGTAGTAGAATATGCCTATTGGTGTTCTAAATGATATATGCTTTTCATCTTCAGTCGCCCTCTTAATTTGATTGTATCCTGACGATAAGTTCATGAAGGAGAACATATCATAGTTTAAGGAATTGTCCACTAGAAGTTTTGATACAATGAGCAAAAAGTCATCTTTTGGGCATGCCTTATTGAGATCCCGAAAATCAATACAGATACGAATCTGATAGTTCTTTTTCTTCACAGGGACAATATTGGCAATTCAATCAGCATATTTTTCTTCACGAATGAATCCTTCCTCTATAAGCTTCTTTATTTATGTAATCACATGTTATTCAATCTCCAATCTTATTCTCTTTAAAGCCTGCTTGACTGTTGCTGCATCAGATTTGGTGGCTAATATGTGAACTGCCAAATTAGGGGATAAGCCAGGCATCTCAGCATATGTCCAGACAAAGTAATCCCAGAATTCACAAAGGAGCTCTTTTATTTTCTTTACTTTCTCTTCGAGCAGAAGGGAACTGATGAAGATCAGGTGAGGATCATCTTCAATTTGAAAAGATATATTTGAAAATGATGATATTTTTTGAAGGATTATTCAAGGTGTCTTCCATCGAGAACATTAATGTAGGGGCCATCTTTGGGACCTACTTTTGATAATTTCTTTAATGGTGGATTTCTAGGGGTACACACTGAATGTCACACCATTTTTAAATTTTTTTTCTAGAGATGTGGGTCTCTATATTTACTTTTACTTATATCGGGACTTTTGGCGGTGGATTCTTGGATATGTGTCCAAGTGTCACACCCCGATTCTCACCGTACATATCTTTATTATTTTTAGCTCTTCCATCATTAAATATGGCAGCTTTTAGCTCTATCGGGACCTTTCAGTGACGAATCTTTGGATATATGGATCAAATGTCACATCCTGATATTCACCGTACAGAGCTCAATATCATAATTTTTTTTTACTGCTATAATAGCATTTAGACAATTAGCCAAAGATCGAAAAAGAAACCAATCCCCAGCAGAGTCACCAGAAATCTGTGGGCTCCAAAAATTTGGCCCGGGCCTCCGCCTGCCTTTCTTTTTATTTGAGCGAGGGAGTTTTAACTAAATAAGCTTTGAGGTAAATTTTGGAAGGCAGATGAGGGTTTGAAGATAAGACACTACCCAGAGATTTTGCCCTCATTTTGTGAGGACTTTATGATTTAAGTTCTAGTTTTCTTTAGGCGTAAGCCCCTATATTTAATTACCCCTCCCGATAATGAGAGAGAACTTTTGATTAAGGCTAGTCGTCAGTCAGATATGTAGAGAATATGTATTATCTGGCTATAGTAGCAGCATAGATTTGGATGTTAGAAAATTGAAGGTTTTATATTTACAATAGAAATTTTACCATTAAAGCGAATGGTGGGGGGAATGGATGATAGACCTGATCAAGATCCCATGATCCCGTAGTCCCGGGCCTTCGTAGTCCCTAGTCTACTTAGTCAGAGGGGGTAGTCGACCCAACCTGGCAGAAGGATCCTTGTCGGCAGCCATGGGTTGCTTCGTTCAAGGAACCTTATAGACCGGAGGTGAATATTTGCCTAAGGGGACAAATTTGAATCCACCTTAGCTAACAGAGGGCTTTGTGCCCTGTCGATCATATCCTATTGATTCATATCTCAAGGATTTGATGCCAATAAGGAACGTAACGGTGCTGACCATAATCAGTTTTTTGTGGTGCCATTTGGCGGTAAAACCACTTAGTCATAACTGTTTACCCTATGGTGCCATTTGGCGGCAAACCGCCGGTCAGAGGACACGTACCACGTCCTTACTAGTAGAAGACTATTTTGAGAATGGATCCTAGTGATATTATCGATTAGGCATTTGGATCTTTGTGAGCTGAAGTTATATTTTAATTTTCCACCTCAGCAAACTGTTGCGGAGGGTGGATGGATTTTTCTTTGAGTGATTGATGAATTGATTTTTATTTTAAATATTTTGGAATTTGGGATTTTTTGGTGTTGGGCTTTTGGGAGGCATTTAAAAATGCTTGAAATTAACCCCTCAGATTGAGATCTTCAATCAATGTGTCCATCATCGGGTTTGGAGGTGGGTTCATGGGTTTTTATTGCAGGAAGAGACTTAGTGTTCAAGTAGAGTTTGGCTAGTGTGATCACAGATATGAAGGCAAGGGATCTTCATCAACTCCAAGCTGATCTGCGACCTGACTCTTGGATCGGTGAATCCAAAGCTGAAGTTGGGTCTCTTCCCTTCCTTTCCCTTTGGAAGGTTGAGCTCTAAGAAATTCCTTAACTCCATCATAATACCCTAGGAAATGGCGTTGCACTGGTTGAAGGTGTCAAGTGCAGAGAAGAAGAAATGGAGAGTATGATCATGTGTGGAGAAGGCTTGAAATGGGTGGAAGAGCTATTGGAGGTGGTTCGCTTCAGGTTTCAGAGAGAGACAGACTATGGTCTTCATGGGAGTGGCTTTAGAAAGTTATCATGGAGTTTTGGAAGGAGCGTGAGGAAGAGCTAAATATCAGAAGGGGAGATTAGTGTAGCCATGAGGTTTGTGAGGAAGCTACTGGAAGAGATAGCAAGGCAAAGCTTTGGGTTCAGGAGGTAGAAGCTTTTGTGAGGGAGGCAGGAGTATTCAATCGTGGGAAGTGGGATATGCCTTTGAGCAAGAATTTCGGAAGTTATTAGTTGCTTTGGATTTTTAGAGTTTCTCCAATAGGAAAAAGAACCAATGGAAATAATATTGAGGCCTCCTATTCAAACGGGTGAGCTGCACGATATCCATGAAGTGATCGTAAAGCAGAGCATTCAGCTAGATTTACGGGATTTGATCAGGGATTTGAGGTAGAAGCATTCAAGATAACATCAGTTAGCATTAAACTTTGATTTGATCCTTCATTTGACTTCCCATTTTAGCCAAAGAGATTTGTAATTTTAATAATGACATACTATTGTTGGTATCCTCATTAATTTGAGATGGCAACATTACACTGATCACCCAAAGTCGCCCTATTTTGTTTGCAATTTCTCAATTTATGTGTAATTAACTTGTTTAACATGTCAATTTTATCGAACATAGACATTATACAAATTTCTGAAGCATTTAGGGTATTGCCGATGTATCGGTCGCAACAGCGTGGTCCGTTTTGTGATCAGACCTCATTTTAGTGACGCCAAGGCCAATTCTCCTCCATATACGTATTGTTGTTTTGATACTACCTCGATTTGCATGTTGGCCTCAATTGAATAAATTGATAATGTATTTAGGGTGTTGATGGTGTTCCAGACGCAATGGTACTGTCCGTTTGTCGATCCGACATTGTTTGGTCTCCGACGAGGCTAATTTCCCTTGTAATACGTGCCTTCGCAACATATTTTAATCACATTTGAAAATTGCAGCACCACCTCAAACAATCTAATTTAATTAAATAAAATGTATATTCCTAATTCCGACGATATTCTAGATGCAATGGAAGTGTCCATTCATCGATCTGATATCATTTGGTGTCTTACGTGGCTGATTTCCCTTATAATGCGTGCCTTCGTAACATATTTGAATCAAATTTGAAAATTGCGACACCACCTCAAATGATCCAATTTAATCAAATAAAATGTAGAATCTTAATGCCGATGACGTTTCAGATGCAATGGCACTATCCGTTTGTCGATCGGACGTCGTCCAAGCGTCTTCGAAGCCTCGTTTCCATCGTAAAACAAGCCTTTATATCATAGTTTCATCGCCTAGAAATTCACCACCATCTCGGATGATCCAAATTTATTAAATAAAATATATATCCTAAATGTTGACAACGTTCTGGTACGTAATGGTGCTGTCTGTTTGTCGATCGGAGGTCGTCTGAGCATCTTCAAGGCCTCATTTCTATCATAACGCAGGCCTTTATATCATATTTGCATCGCCTAGAAATTCACCACTATCTCGGATGATCCAAATTTATTAAATAAAATGTATATTCTGAATGTTGATGATGTTCTAAATGCAATGGCGCTATCCATTTGTCGATCAGATGCCATGTGAGCATCTTCGAGGCCTCATTTCCTCGATATGCGCATCTTTGCATTACATTGGGATTTGTGCTAACAATCTAGATACTCCAAATTTAATAAACAAAATGAAATTTTTATATTTTGGCAACATTTCGGATGCAACGACGTAGTCCGTTTCATGATCAGACATCATTCGAGCGACGTCGAGGCCTGATTTCCTCGAAATGCGTATTTTCTCGAAATTCATGTCACTCATTAGGATGATCGAAATTGAACAAATAAAATACAGTTTTTGGGTATTTGCGATATTCTGAACACAATGATGAAGTCCGTTTTTTGATCTAACATCGTTTGATCAGCCTCGCGCTTTAATTTTGGGTGTAGGACGTCTCTTTCAACCAATCTCATCCAGTTTGACTGCGAGGAGCCTCGACCTAGCAAAACTGAATGTCCTGATTGCAACGACATTATCCGTTTGACATTCGGAGGTCATTTGACCCTTCAAGTGACATGTGGTGCTAAGGCGCATATTACTTTATTCACCAATTTGAGTCCTTTCTAGCCTGGTTTGAGGTATAGGGGTCAACACTAATCATCCCAAACGATTACAGGGGTCAACACTAATCATCCCAAAAGATCTTGTAATCATCCAGAATGGTATGATTAAGCAATCAAACCTTAATTAATTTTCTTAATTACCAAACTAGTTTAGGTATAATTATAGTGCATCGTCTAGGACGATGTCCCTTGTACAATGTCCAAAAATAAAACACGCCTAAAAGGTTATGGCGGCTAATTCTTTCTGATTTGATCCTATCATCCCAAATGATTTTAATATTATCTAGGACAATTTGCTTAATTATGGCTGCCTTAACCAGGATATTCTAATTAGGGTTTCTATTTTTAACTAGTCATTCAAGATAATTTATGATCATCCCGAATGATATGATCAAAATTAGAAAATATTAATCAAATAGATAGAATTTTCTCCCAAGTGTGTGTGTGCAAAGGTACTTAGCATTAGGACCCATAATGTTTACAATAGACTCAAGAAAAGGTAAAAGACACTTATCGTACATTATAAACTTACTCAGTCCTAATCTACCCAATCTTAAGCTGGTTCGATTTGTAATTTGATCTTATGGACCTGAAATGTTAGTAGGCAAAATAGTCGTAAAAAAATAGAAATGTTTACTATCATCAAAATTATATTCTCTGAAATCAAATTCACAATAATTTCACCTTTTTGATGATGGAAAATAATCAAAACTAAATAAAACACAAAAAAAGTAAAATAGTATGATGAAACAACTCAACAAGTACCCACTACTCCCCCTTTTGACATCACAAAAAAGAGGAGAAAAACTAGAAAAGAAAAGAAGAATAGAAGACGAAAAGGAAAAATGAAAGTAAAGTTTTTTTTTTATCAAAGCATGAATATAATAAACTCTCCATATGATTGAACTAAAAATTTATAAGAACAATGAGTTAACATCATCAAAATCCTAAAATTGGTAGAATAGCCGATCCTGCTAGCCGTTACTTGGGCTTCTCTCAGGGAAGAATCGTCTTTTGAAAATAAAAGACCTAACTAAAAAAACCAATTGGAAAGGAAAAAAGATTCGTTCAAAACTTAGTTCTAGAAAAATATTTTATAGAATAATATATCAAAGTAATTAGTCACAATATTAAATTTTGAAATCAAGCCTTTGAAAATATCAAATGTCACATGAATTCTTCTAAGATTTAAAAGTTTGAAAGAGAAGAAAGCTTGATTTTGGTGAGCTCATTTTATGCCTCTTGTGAATTGATTGGCACACTTTGATCATCTTTTAATTTTTGATACGCTTTGTGTATCTTTCAATTTTTTTGACAGTCATTGCGCATCTTTTTATTTATTTATTTTTTAGGGCTCATTTTATGCCCTTATAATTTTTTTTAAGCTAGATCTCTTTTTCAAACTCTTAAATACTCTCAGTTATAAGTATATATTCCAGATATTATAAAAGAAAAATTCACTCTCTAATATAAGGAAAGAATAAATAATAAAATAGAATTAAAATCATATGATTAATACAATGATAAGAATACGAAAAAATTTGAAAGTAATATAAAGACTTTGAATATTATATATATAAGATAGATTACTATAACAAGATTAAAAAGTCCAGTTGTTAATTTGAGATAGACTTTTGTTTATAAAAGAAAATTACACAACTAAAAAAATGTTAGAAAAAGGAAAATAATCAATGGTGTTTCTCCCTTTATCAGATTTAGGGATGTCAAATATTGACTATAAATTTTCAAAATTAAAAATAAGGCATAAAATATCATTTCAGCTATGACAAAAAAAAAACTAAAAAATAAGAACATCATAGAGAAGAAACCACTATAAAATAATAGCAAATAAAAAATCAGCACTTAAAACTAAAAATGAAAGAATAAAAAGTAACAACAAGCAATAGAGCAGAACACTATGTAAATCAGAATATATTATGCAACAAGTTTATGCAATTAAGTGCCGTGAGCCTCTGCTGTCCAAGTACCACATGCTCTCATGAGATCTTTTGTGAGAATAAACTTATAAAATCATCAAAAGTCATATTTAGGAATCCAAACAGATTTGGGTTCCTTCTTATGAAAAGAAGAAGGTAATGCATGTGTGTTATACTATGAATCATGCAATTTATGTATCCACATAAAAACATCTAACTACAGGAAAAAGATTTACTAATTTTTTCTGGTTATAATGCCTCTTCCTAGGTTTTGGGTTTGGATCAGAAGTGGGTGTAGTCCTATTTCCTCATGTGCATTCAATTCAGCTTTAAACCTTAAGTTAACACTTTTTAAAATATTATTATCAACTCTCAAATAGTGCACCATACTTTCAGCTTCATCAATATATGTCTTAAAATCAATTTCAAGTGAGGTGTAGGATGCTTTCAATGAATCATGTTCAATGATCAACTTAAGATGATTTTTATTCAATTCATCAAACTCGTCAGGTAAAGATATGTGATTTCTATCAATTTGGGAGTGATTTTTAAATAAAATTTAATTCTCTTATTATAAATTCAAAAAAACTCCAAATTAAAACTAGCATTTGATTTCTTAAGTTTCCTATATGATTCTTGAATTTTTTCACAGAGCTTCAAGTAATTTATAATAGGTTGGTATTCATACACTCTTTTTGGTCAGACTGACCAAGGTGATCATCTTCCATCAAGCACAAGTTTGTAGTCTTCTCCTCCATTTTAGTCTCAGAAGAGTCAGATATAGAATCCACCCAAAATGCCTTTTGGAACTGCTTCTTGTCCTTCATGATCTTGAGTTTCTCCTAACCCTTCTTCTTGCTTGAGTGAATTTTAAGTGTAGGACAATTGGCTTTAACGTATCCCAGCATCCTGCATTCAAATAAACCTTATCAGAAGAACATTTAAAATTTTTACTATCCTTACCTTTTTTCCACTTCTAATGATGCTTGTGATTCTTCCTTAGAGAGCTTTTGAATTGCAAAGTGATTAAGGCAACATCATCACTTTCAAACCTTGAAGAATTTTAATTTGTATCGTTAGCTTTTAGCATCATAGTTTTCTCCTTCTTCTTCTCACTTGCCTCAAGTTATCTTTAGTTCACCCCTTACTCATAACGTAATGAGTGACTTAAGTAAGTTATCAACAGAATAATTATTAAAATCCTTAGATTTAGTTATTATAGTAATATTAGCACAAAAAAAGTTCAAATATTTCGCATTAAGTTACGCTAAATCCCTATCATCAAAAGTCCATTCAGTGAAAGGAAGTTCAGTTTGAATGCCATTAATTTCATGAGATGGAGGCGAATAATCCTTCTTTAGCAAGCATCCACATACAATAGTCAATTGATTGTAAAAATATAAACATGCGAGTTTTCCAAAAATCAAAAGGAGTATTATAAAATAAAGGTGATTAGATAATAAGAGTACCCTTCCAGAGTATTATGATTATCGTAGTTAGCCATGGATAAAATTCAAATGTTTTCAAAAACTAAATTTTTGAATCCCACTTTGATATCGCTTATAAGTGCACTGATGCCATTTAAACATTTTTTAGGGATGTTAAGCTCTTATGAACTAGCCCGAGACTAACAAAGAGGGGGGGGGGGGGGGGGGGTGAATTGGTATTTTAAAAATTTCTTCAAATAAAATCATAAACACAACCAAACAATCACCAAAAAAATTGAAGTGCAGAAATTAAATATGGAGAATATAATAAGAAATAACACACCAAATTTTATAATGGTTAAGTTAACTTGACCTATGTTCACTCCCCGGAGCATCTCCTCACATTATTGCACTAAACTCAGTGACTCTCCTTTTGCTCCCACAGTAAGGCAGAGAAGCCTGTACAAATCTCCTTTTCACCGACACCAATGAGGCAGAGAACCCGACTCCTTTTATTTCCTCCTAAAAAAGGTAGAGAACTCAACTCCTTTTGTTTCCTCTTGAAATAGGCAGAGAACCTCGATCAATTACTGAAGTAGACCTCTCTTGAACCTCTAAGGAACTAGGGATGATGACCGGAGAAAATGACTCTGATCCTTACTTGGAGCAACCTTTAGGAAACCCTTCACAAACTCCCCCTCACAAGATCCTCTCTCTTTCTCCCTTACTCTCCCTCTTCTCTTGGTTCTCTTAGGTCAAGATAGCAACAAAAGATATCCTCTTAAGAAAATAAGAGATCTTAAATAGAATGGCTTCAAAATTTCCCTAATTTGCAACTAATTATCAAAGATTATCCATGACATTCGATCAATCATCCTTTACGATTAGTACAAATTCATCTTAACTAGTTAGGATGATTTGAGAGAGTTTGGATGATTAAAAAGTTACTTTATTTAGATAATTTAGGATGATAGTATATCGTCTTATATAATTAGCTCAATTCATAGAATATCATCCAAATCATCACTCTAGATGGATGTCTAGATGATCAATAAGTAACTAGATCGTCTAGGATGGTCTCATGATCGTCCAAGTTGATTAGTACAAAATGAAAAATATCATCCAAAATATCACCCTAGATGAATGTATGGACAATAAAAAAATAACTTGATCATCCAGGCCAATCTCACGATCGTTCGGGATTATTAGTACAAATATCACATATCAGTCAGAACATCGCCATGAATGGAGATAGTATAATTATAGATCATCTAGAAAGAACTAAGGTTTGTTAGCTGATTGTCCCGAATGATCCTACAATCGTCTAGGACAATATGAACTAGCAATCAAATCTTAATTTCTTTTCTTAATTACCAAACTAATTTAGGCATAATTATAATGCATCGTCCAAGATAATGTCTTATATTTTGTCTAAAAATAAAACATGCCTAAAATGTTATGGCGGTTGATTCTTTTTAATTTGATCAGATCATCTCGGATGATGATAATATTGTATAGAAGATACTTATCATACATTACAAGCTGACTTAGTCCTAATATACTAAATCTTGAGCTGGTTCGATTTGAAATTTTATCTTGTGGACCTGAAACATTAGTAGGAAAGACAGTCGTAGAAAAATAGAAATGTTTACTATCATCAAAATTATATTTCCTTGAATCAGATTCGTAACATAATGAGTTGATCATCCTAGATGATATAAATCATCATATACGATTAGTTCAAAACTTGAACTTCTAGTTTTGACTCAATCTCACTCCCCCTGAGTGTATGTGTAAATGGCCACTAAATAAGCATACACCATTATAGGACTTGACTCAAGAAATTAAAAATACATCAATGACTATCACAAAAATTATTATAACAAAACCTATTCTACCCAATCTCCAGCTTTGTATCTTTCTTGGATGGTGCATGGTATTCCTAAAAAGTTAGTACACCCAAATAAAAATATATTACAAATATAAGTAGATAACATAATATAAGCCATAATATTTTTTATCATTAAAAATATAAACTCATAAGCTCTACTTGCAACAATCTCTCCTTTTTAATGATGGCAAATATTAGGGGTTGAATTTGTAAAATTGAAAACATTTTCTCCTAAACGCCCCCTCACTAGGATAAAAATTTTAAAATAGGGGAAATCAATTTTTTTTAAATTTTTATTATTTTAAAAAGTACCAAAAAATAAATAAAATAGATAAATTAAAATAGATACAAGTACAATAGTACATTCTCCCCTTTGACAATATCAAATAAGAGGAGCATAGAAAATTGGGATAGTAAAAATGATTAAAAACTAAAATTCATCCCTGATCTGTTGAAGATGATTTTTTTTAAAATAATCAAATATTCTTAAAATGAGAAAGTTTCCTCTTAATTTTATTCAATAACTTTGTAAAGAATATATTTACAACTGATAATCCAAAAAGTTTAGAAATTCAAAAATTATTAATCCAAGCTCAAGTTCTTTTAAAGGCTTAAAAACTTTTTAATCTATTATCTAAATAATGGAATAAATTAGAGAAAGAAATACTAATTTTTTCAAATCCTTTCATGAAATATATAAAATAGAAGATTAATATGAAAATTGCTGAATCAAGAATCATGATTTTCAAACTCAAATATCAAAAATATCATTAGATAAAAGGGTTTTATTAAGATTTATGAAGTATAAGAAAGGTAAGCTTACTTTTTGTGGGCTCATTTTATGCCTCTTATCAATTGTTTGGCACACTTTGTGTTTCTTTTATTTTTTGAAACACATTGTGTATCTTTCTAAATTTTGCATCATTACACATCTTTTAATTTTTGATACACTTTGTGTATCTTTCTAAATTTGACGTCATTAGCCTTTTTCCTTTTCAAAAAATATGCTTCCTTTATGTGATTTTTAAAAAACTAAAACAAACTCATTCTATTGATAAAAACAAACTACTTGATTAAAAAAATTATGAGATAGATTCAACTACTTATAAAAGATCCCGATGCAGTAGATAAAATATAGGGAGATTAAAAAGTTCAATTTCAAAATCCAATTTATAATATGATGAATATTTTGAATAAAAAGTAAAATAACATCTTTAAGAAAAACAAATAAAGATACAAAATTATGAGTTTCCTTCCTTCAATTATTTTTTAAAGAAGTCAACCACAATTTACATAAGAATTCTAGAAAAATATGAGGTAAATTTTTAATTTTTTAGAAAAATTAAATTTTTTTAAAAGATTTGATTTTCTAAAGTGTATACAAAATAAAAAAGGTGATATGTGTGTGTTGATCAAAGAAAACTTCACAAAAATAAATATGAAAATTAATTTAAAATTTTAACAAAAAAAAAAAAACTAATCCCAAAGAAAACTCAGAAAATAAATAAAAATACAACAAACAAAAAATACACGTACCCAAATAAATAAACATAAAAATAATACTTTAAACATCATCTTTTTTTCGTTTAATGATTCAAAATCTTGGTCTGCATAGGAGATTTTTTTCTTTTTATCATCTACCCTTTTATAATTTGCTTAGCTTTACCCTTTTCTTTTATAGGAAGAGTTTTCAAATTAGTGTAATTATTTTTCATATGTCCAAGTTTCCTACATCCAAAGCAAATAATGTTAGTATAAGCCTTAATATTCTTAATATTTTTACCTCTATTTCAGTTTTGTTGATGCTTTTTCTTGGTTTTAGTGGGCTTTTCAATTTGCTTGTTAAGTCATCATTTTCATTACAAACTAAGTCATTTTTCTCCATTTCAGTTTTTATCACTATAATTTCATATGCATCAAAAAGTCTTTGACCCAAACTTTGCTCTAAGAAATGAGTGAGCCAATCAAATTATCAATAGAATAATCATTCAAATTTTTTGATTCATAAATAGCAATGACTTTGGCATCAAACTTATCAAGTAGACAATATAAAATTTATTAACCTTTTTAAAGTTTTAAAATTCTTTACCTAAAGTATGTAATGATATCACAATTTGAGTAAATCCAGTATACATGTCTAAGACCGTCTCATACGATTTCATGCAAAATAGTTCATAATCATGAATTAAAATATTCAACCTATATTGCATGATTTCATTAGTACATTTATATATAATGTGTAATTTATCTCAAATTTCTTTGTCAGTAGTACACGTGGATACTAACATACAATCTTCAGAATTTAAAGCATAAAAAAAATAGTTTAATGATTTGGCATTTAATTGAGCATTGATTTATTCTACTATACTCTATTAATTAAAAAAATATTAGTTTTAATTCCATCTATAACACGTGATAGTACAAAATAACCAGTTATACTCATATGCCACATTCATTAATCAATTGATTGCAAGAAAATAGACATGTGAATTTTTTAAAAATTAAAAGTAATATTTTCAAAAAAAGGTGGTCGAGTGATTGAATACTTTTTTAAAATATTATGATTACAAAAGTTAGCCATGGATCAAAATTTAAAAGTTTTAAAAAATTTGATTTTATGAATCCCGCTCTGATACCACTTGAAAGTTTATTAGGGATATGAAGCCCGTATAAACTAGTTTTGAGGCTAACCAAGAGGGGGGAGGGTGAATTAGATATTTAAAACTTTTTTAACTATATTAAATATCTTTTTATATCTTGTAGCAAAAATAAAAAAAAAAATCAATAATAAAAAGATTAATCAAAAATTTCACCCAAGCAGTTAATCGTAATAAAAATAAAGTGCGAAAATAATGAAGGAAAGAACACACTAGATTTATAGTGGTTCAGTCCAACTTGGCCTACATCCAGTCCTCGGAGGCACCCTCTAAGTATTACAATAAACCTTTAGTGACTCTCATTTAGCCCCCACAGTTAGGACCGACAAGCCCTTACAAAATCACTTCCACCTTCGCCGATGCGGTGGAGTAGCTGGATACTTTGACACCAAAGAGATCTTCTTCTTCTCAAAACTCCCCTTAAGATGAACCATGAATCTGATGGTACTAAGGTGTGCAAGCTTGCTGGAATAATCATAAGAAACCCCCTCCACACTCCCTTGAAACCCCTTATAAGGATCTTCTCCCTCTCTCAAACTACACCCTTTGCTCTCTCCCTTTCAAGTTCTCTCTTCATGTTTTCTTTAGAAGAATGAAGCTTTAATGGCTGCCCAAGAAACTTATCAAGTGCCTTGACAAAGCTTAAATAAAATACTTTGAAAAATCCTAAAAATTAATCTTGGAGGCTTAAAACATCCATGATGATCACAAGATTGTCCCGTATGATGTGACTAAAAAGAGGGCTTCAAAAAACCCTAAAAACTCAATTTCATGTTTAAAATCATCCTGTATGATCGCAGGATCATCCAGTACAATGTGTAGAATTTGGCCTGTTAGTCCCGGATGATATCAGGATAGTCCTAGATGATCAATTCAAATTTGTATAGATCATCTAGGATGATATTATGGATAATCTTGAACCATTAAAGAAAAATTATGGTATTTTATCTTGGACGATTTAAGAAAATTAAGTATGTCAGTAAACATTGTCCGATACGATATATAAATATTCTAAGATGGTCTGATTAAACAATTTAACCATAATTAATTTCCTAATCATAAGATTAGTTTAGGCATGATTTGTATCAATCGTCTAGGATGATCTAGATTATCTAGGATAATTAGAACAAAATTTTATTCTTAAATCCTTCCCTAAATTATCATTGATGGCTATATCTAAGATCATAATAAATCATCCTGGATGATCAAAATCATATAGAATGATTAATTCAATGAGTTGATCATCCTTGATGATTTAAATCATCCAATATGAGTAGTCAAAACTTGAACTTTTGGTTTTGACTCAATCTCACTCCCCTTGAGTGTATGTGTGGATGGACACCAAGCAAGCATATCCCTTACAGGACTTGACTCAAGAAATTAAAAATATATTAATAAGTATTACAAAAATTGTTACAACATAACATATTCTGCCCAATCATAAGTCTTGAATCTTTCTTGGATGGTGCATGGTATTCCTAAAAAGTTAGTACACATAGAAAAATATATATATTATAAATATAAGTAGACAATAAGATGTGAGCCACAATATTTATTATTATCAAAACATAAACTCATAAGCTCAATTTGCAACACTACTTTGTTTACCTACTGCTTATAATGCAAAGATAACTACGATAACAAAGTTGAAAGATCTGAATGTATATTCTTTTGTAAATCTACTTGGATAATAGATTGCTTATGAATAAGGAGTGAATCAAAGATAGATTGACACATGTGATAAGAGAAAAGAGAAGAATATTCTTTGAAAGTGAATGATTTAGAAAGTGATCAATCAATGTCTGAGGATGAAGAAGAAATCACACTCCTGACTAGGCAATTCAAAAGTTTCCTTAGAAGAAATTAACAAAGATGTCAACTTTTCAACAAAGGTAAGTTCAATAAGAATACAAAAGTTTCTAATGAAGTCATTTATTATGAATATAGGAAGCCTAAACATATTAAGACTGATTGCTTAAAGGTAATCCTAGCAAGAGAAAGTTGAGAAGAAAATTAATGTTAAGAAGGGCAAGAAAAGAATGCAAAGAGCTTTCTTGGTTGACTCAGCTTCAGATTCCTTAGAAATAAAAGAAAAAAGCAAGTTACAAAGTTGTGTTTAATGGTAGATAAGTTTAATCATTCAGATAAAGAGGAGGTATATGACTTATCCTATGATAAATTATTTGAAATTTTTGAGAAAATTCATAATGCATATAGAAAGCTTAAAAAATTACATGCTAATCTTAACCTTGAGCATTTGAATTTATAAAAAGAATATGAAAATATTCGGAAAGATCATGCATTCATAGATAGCAATCACATGGCTTTGTTGGTTGAATTTGATGATTTGAATAAGAAGTATGATTCTTAGAAATCATCCTATATAGAACTTGAAAATAATTTTTAGGTGTTTATTGGTAAATAAGATCAAAGAGAATATGAGTTGAAACTTAACAATTCAGTCTTAAAAAGTGCAAATTCATAACTTAATGAAAAACTAAAAGCTCTTAAGGAAGATAAGACAATTCCCACATTTGAACAACTTTACAATCCTAATCAAAAGCATACAATATCAAAATCTAGTAAAAGACATTATAAATAACATAGATTGTAAAATCCTTTTGTTGGTGTTAAATACTTTTCATGTAGAATGATAGGCATATTTCCCACACTTGCACTATTTAGAGTAGAAGATATTTAGTGGGAGACCTAAGGTGCATAAATTATAGCATATCAAACATGCATCTAAATTATCATTGTTAAGAGGTGAAGCCAAATTTATTTGGGTTTTCAAGTCTAATATTTGATAATTTTATAGAAACTGCTCTCATATAATCACTCGTGAGAGTATTTGGTTCCTGGTCAGTGGATGTTTGAAACATATGACTGGAGATACAACTCAATTCATATCGCTAGAGGCTAAGTCTGGAGGCAAAGTGATATTAGGAGATAGTACCATTAGGAGAGTGGTAGGTACATGTATAATTTATAATAAGAAAAATTTCGTTATAGAGAATATTTTGTTGGTTAAAGGCTTAAAACATAACTTGGTAAGTATTAATCAACTTTGTGATAGAAGTTTTAACATTAAATGTTTACATATAAGCTATATTATAAGATAAAATATAGTTGATATAATACATGAAAATAGGTTAAATAATGTATATATATGCTTGATTTAAATTATATTAGATCTTCTAATGCTTTTTATCTCAAAACTATCACTAACGAATCATGGTTTTGGCATAAAAGACTTTATCATGCAAGCAAAAATATTTGGAAGATTACCCAGAAAGACTTGGTTAGAAGAATACCCAAATTATACTTCACTAAAGGTCACATATGTGATGAATGTAAATTAGGAAAATAAGTTAAGTCCTCCTTTCATTCAATTAAGGATCTTAGAACTGGCAAATCATTAGAAGTCATTCACATGGATCTTTTTGGACCAGTTTACACTATAAGCCTAGTTTGAAAAGTTTTTTAGTATATAATTATTTTATGAATATTCAAGATTCACTTGGATTAGATTCTTATCACATAAGAGTGAATCATTTGATGAGTTTAAAATTTTTTTTCTTACATTCAGAGGAAGATAGGTTTTGAAATTCTTTCAATTTAAAGTGGTCATGGAGAAGAATTTTAAAATGAAAATTTTGAAGTTTTTTATAAAGAGCAAGAAATAGATCATAACTTTTTAGCTCCTAAAGCCTATCAACAAAATGAGATTGTTGAAAGGAAGAACAAAACTTTGATAGAAGTCGCTAGAGCTATGTTGGATGAATATTCACTTCCAAAATAATTTTGGGCTGAAGGAGTTAGTACGGCTTTTTATGTTTTAAATAGGGTGAATATTAGATCTAAGTTAAACACCTAACCTCTCAAATCTACATATCTTTTGATTTAAGTTGTTAATTCATAACAATGGTAAAACTCTTTTGGATAAATATAATCCTAAATTTGATGAGGGAATATTTCTGAAATTTTCATGTGGTTTAGAAAATCCTATGGAGTATTTCAAAAAAAACTTTGGTAGTTGATGATACTACTCATGTAATGTTTAATGAATCTAACATTTCAAGAGGGCATAAGTTGGAAGAAGAAGATGTCAAAGAAATAACCCAAGAAATATAAAATGCAAATCTTGAAAGAAAAGGTTGAAATAAGAAATGCATTGCCTAGAGAATGGAAATATTCTAAAAGCCATCCTAAAAAATTGATTTTAGGTGAGTAAAGTGAAGGTGTTAGAACTAAGCATGAACTTAACAAAGAAGTTAACCACTCAACCTTTATATCAATGATTGAATGTACTAATTTAAATCAAGCACTTTTTGATAAATTTTAGATTTTATCCATGTAGGAAGAATTGAATCAATTTCTTACAAATGATGTTTGGGAGTTGATGAAAAGAATTAAAAATCAAAGTATTGTTAGAATTAAGTGGGTTTTCAAAAACAAGATTAATGATTTGAGTGTAGTGGTTAGAAATAAAACAAGATTGGTGGAAATGGGGTACAATCAAATAAAAGAAATTGATTTTGAAGAAATAGTTATCTTTATAGCCAGAGTTGAAGCTATAAGGTTGCTATTAGCCTTTTGCCTATTTTAATGCTTTTAAATTATTTTAAATGGGTGTTAAAAGTTCCATTCTTAATGGGGTGATATAAGAGGATGTTCATGTGGGGCAACTTCTAGGTTTTAAAAATTCACAATTGCTTAAAAATGTGATTAAATAAAATAAGGCATTATTTTGACTAAAATAGGCACTTAGGGTATGGTATGAAAGGCTTAGCACATTCCTACTAGAAAGATCATTTGCTAAAGGAAGTGTTGACATCACTCTCTTCTTAAAAAAAGGAAAGGAGATAATATACTCATTATTTAAATATATATTGACTATATTTTATTTGGATCCACTAATAAAAATCTTTATGATGAATTTTTAAAAATAATGAGTAGTGAATTTGAAATAAGTTTGATAGAAGACTTGAGTTGCTTAATTGGTTTTAGCATAAAGCTGAATGAGGATGGCATTTTTTTTGAGTCAATCAAAATATATTAAGGACATTTGAAAGTTCATTAGGGATATTAAGCCCTTAAAAACTAGCCCAAGAAAATTAAAGTGCATAAATTAAAAACAAAAAAATAAAATAATACAAACTTAAATTAAAAACTAAAATTTACCACAAGAAAATTAAAGTGCATAAATTAAAAACAAAAAAACAATAAGAAAGGACACATAAGAATTTATAGTGGTTCAGTCAACCTGACCTACGTCCACTCCCTGGAGCCTCTCCTCCTGATATTGCACTAAACACGATGACTCTCCTTTTGCTCCCATAATAAGGCAGAGAAGCCTGTGTAAACCTCCTTTCCCCTGACACCGGTGAGGCAGAGAATCCAACACTTTTTTCTTCCTCCTAAAGCAGGTAGAGAATCCTACTCCTTTTGCTTCCTCCTGAAGCAGGCAGAGAACCTCAATCAATAAATGAAGTAGACCTCTCTTGAACTTCCAAGGAATTAGGATGATGACTGGAGAAGATGACTCATATCCTTATTTGTAGCAACCTTTGTGAAACCCCTCATAAACTCCCCTTAAAAAAATCCTCTCTGTCTCCTCCTTACTCTCCCTCTTTGCTTAGCTCTCACAGGTCAAGACAACAGCAAAAGATACACTCGTGGGTAAAATAAGAGGTCTTATATATAAGATCTTTGAATTTTCTCTTAATTTCAAAAAATGGATATTATCGTCTAGGATGATCAGTAGATCATGTTGTATGATCAATACAAATTCAACTCAATCAGCCAAGATAATTTAGGAGTGTATGGATGATCAGAAGGTTAATTTGTTCATATCGTCCAGGATGATAATATATTATCTATGATATATCATTCTGTATGATTAGTTTAAGTCATCAAATATCATCCATACCATCACCCCGGATGGATGTTTGGATGATGAAAAAGTAACTTGATCGTATAGGATGATCTCATGATCGCCTGGGCCGATTAGTACAAAATGTCATATATGGTCCAGAACATCACACTGCATGGAAGTATGGATGATGAAAAATTAACTAGATTGTCCAGATCAATCTCTTAATCATCCAAGACGATTAGTTCAAAACATCACATATTATCCAGAACATCACCTTAGATGGAGCCTGACCGATTATAGATCATCTAGGAAGAACTAAGGTTTGTTTAATAGATCATCCTGGATGATAATGTGATCATTCAGGATAATATGATTGAGCAATCAAATCTTAATTGATTTCCTTAATTACCAGAGTAATTTTGGTATAATTGCACTACATTTGAAAGTTCATTAGGGATGTAAAGCCCTATAGAACTGGCCAAGGCTAACCAAGAGGGGGGATGAATTGGTATTTAAAAATTTCTTTAAGCAAAGCACGAATGCAAACCAAATCACCACAAAAAATAAGTATGGAATAAAATAAATATGGAAGCAGTAAAAATAAGAACACAAGGGTTTATAGTAGTTCGGTCAACTCGACCTACGTCCACGCCCCAGAGGCGCCCTCCGAGTATTGCACTAAAATCGTGACTCTACTTTAGCCCCCACAGTTAGGCGGAGAAGCCTTTACAAACATCTCTTTTTGCCACACCTGGCAAGGCAGAGAACCTTCCTTCTTTTGCTTCCTCCTGAAGACGGCAGAGAAACTCGATCGCTTGCTAGAACTTACCTCTCCCAACCCTTCCAAGGACAAGAGACTCTAGGGAAGAAGAAGTGGAACAATGCTTGGAGCAACCCTTGTGAATCTCCTCACAAGCTCCCCCTCACAAGATCTTCTCTCTCTCTCTCCCTCTCTCTCTCTCTCCTTTAGGTTTTCTCAGGTCAAGATAGCATCCAAGGATATTCAAAAATGTTGAACAAGAGCTCTTAAATAGAAGAGCTGCAAAGGAGCTCATTATTTGCAAGTTGCCGACTATATCGTCTAGGATGATATGGACATCGTCCTGGCCGATCAGTACAAATCTCAGAATATCGGCCAGAGCATCACCCTGAATGCAAACTGGATGATTGAAAATTGTCTTGATCATCCAGGACAATCGCACGATCATCCCGACCGATCAATTCAAATTAGAGGAAAATCGTCCAGATCCTCACCTTGAATTCAAGCAGTCTGATCTAGATCGTCCAGAAGTAACTAAGGTTTTTTGACTAGATCATCCTGGCTGATCCTACGATCATCCAGGATGATGTGATCGTATCAATTATACTTAATTACTGCCTTGATTGTCTGATCAATTAAGGCATAATTGTGAATATCGTTCAGGCTGATCCAAGATCGTCCTGGCCGATTACAAAAAATATAGAATACCTTAATTGTTTATGGCGCCAATTTCTTTTTATTTTGATCCTATCATCTCGGGCGATACAAGTATCATCCAGGCCAATTGGCTAATGATGGCTACCTTAATTAAGAACCCCTGATTAGATTTTCTATTTTAAGCCCGATCGTCCAGGACGATGTAAATATCGTCCTGGCCGATTTTAGTAAAAACAGAAATTCTAAGTCTCTCAAGTGTGTGTGTATAGGGTTACTTTGCATCAGTCACACCAAAGATTTCAATCGACTCAAGAAGGGAAAAAAATGAAATTATAGATTGACTCAACCCTAATCTACCAAATCTTGAGCTGATTATGATTTCCGTTCGATCTTTGAGTCCTGAAAAGTCAGTAGAAAAAAAAGGCATTCGTAGTGAAACAAGATTTATTTGCTATCATCAAAATTATAATCTAAAACATGTTTGTAATAATCTCCCTTTTTTGATGATAAAAAACATATAAAAAATTAATTCTAACTAAACAAGTTCAAATATACTAAACAAGAGCAAGTATAAATAAACTAAACAAGAGAAAGTACAAACACAATACTCCCCCTTTTGACATCTCAAAAAGGAGGAGGAAACAAAAAAAACTAAAGAAATAAAAGAAATACAGAAAAAGGAAGAAATCCATAGAAAACAGAAACTAAAACTAAAAAAATGAGGGATCCTGATCATCAGATGGAGGTGGAGGTGGTCGAGCCTGCTGAAAGTAGCTAGCAAGTGTAGTAAACTGAGCATTGAATCAAGCTATATCCTGGTTGTGCTGCTGCTGCTAGTGAGTAATAGAGCTATCAAAATGGGCTAAGTCCTCTATGCGGTGCTGCTCGTAACGGGCAATGTCCTCAGAATGTTGCTGCTCCTGTGCAGTAACGTAAGCGTCAAAACAGGTCTCCCAATGATCAAATCTCTCCACTAACTGGTCAAACTGTGAGTGCTGTCAAAGAGGAGTAGGATCAGGAACGGGAGAGGGAGCGGGAGCCTCCTCCTCCTCAGCCCCCAGAGGTTCCTCATCCCCTGGGTGGATACGAGTACTGTGAAGGGTATTGAAGGAACTGTTTGAGTAGAAGAGAGTTGAGAGGTTGGGAGGAGCAGGATATTGAAGTTGATATTTGGTTTCAAGAACATTGGCTATGAGGTGTCCTAAAGCCAGATTGGGTTTCCTTTTATGACCTGGATCGCATTTTTGATTAAATGATCAATGTATCAAAAAATTAAGTCAGTAGCATTAAATTCTCTATGTGCCATGATTTAAAAAGTAGTCAGAGAAAGTAGATGAGTGATGTGGATTTGATCCCCAGGTTTTGGAATAATGGATGTTCGAAGGATATGTTGAATTATCCTAGCATCTTTGACTAAAGAGCTAGTCTCTCCAACATAAAAAGGTGTATTGGTCTGGCAAAGGAAATGATTTGCCGTGGACCAGTCAAAGTCAGAATCTGAGATGATTATATGCATCTTATCCCCGGTGATGGATAGCTACAATAGTTCAGCACAGTCCTGATATGTGATCTCGATCGGGCGTTGATTCACATAGGAGGTCAGGGCTATGAAAGTAAGATTTATGCGAAGATTTGTGAAGAATTCATGAAGAAGCTCAGAATGAAATGGGACAGTGAGAGAAAGAATGAAATAAAGAAAAGTGTGAGCAAAGAGATCCATTACCGGATATGAAAGGTGGACAAGATTGATGATTCTGGAGACAGTTATCGATGGTAAGCAGCTTCATATTCTTCCTCCCTGAAATGAGGGTCAATCCTATCCCTCGAAGAACTCCCATAAGTTTGTCGGACTCGCTTTCTACCAGCCATAGCAAGAAACCAGTAAGAAAACACAAGATAAGAAGAAGGTTGAGGTGAAAATAATGGTTGGAATGGCTTGAATTTAAAGAAATGGTCATATTATCAAGGACGATCGCAGAATCGTCCAAGATGATTTGGTTCAATTATTGCGTACAGGCCAATTGGTCAAAAAGGTGGTTCGATCGGTCGGGCGTATCAGATATCGGCCATGATGATTGGACACAGGACATCATCTTGAGGAGTCAAGCCGGACGACCGTTGAAAAAGCAGATCCCCCGGGCCGATTAGGTGTATCGTCCAGGACGATGCACAATAATTAATCATACCAGCCGAAGTTAAAACGTTTTAAATCTGTGCCAAGTATATCATCTAGGATGAACAGTGGATCGGTCAGGATGATTGTCCAATAATGGATCATCCGGGGCTAATTTTAAGGATTTAAATGTACTGACACGTGGATAATCCAGGACGATCTAGTGTATCGGCCAGGATGATGACCATAAATGCATCGGCCAGGATGAAAATTGTATAGGCCAAGACGATAAAAAAAGATTGTAATTGAGTTCGATCATATCGTCCGGGATGATACGGGATCGTCTGGGACGATGAGTTACAGAAAGCTCATAAAAGGTTCAGCAGATGGAATTTTGAAGAAAAATTGTCATATCATTCAGGACGATAAATGTATCAGCTAGACAATGTGACAAGAATTTGAAAATTAAGAAAAGATGGAGATGATCAGAGAAAAATCCAAACGAAAATGAATACAAACTTAAAAATAACAAAAAAAAAAAATAAAAATAAAAAAGAACAAAGTTTTTGGTTTTTTAAATTTTCTATTTTTTTTGTTTTTTTGTTTTAGTAAAGTAAGCATATGACAAACTCCCCGATAATTAAATTTTAAAGATTTGAAAGATCAATGAGTTAACAATGTCACAATCTGAAAATGGTAGAAAATCCGATCCTGTTTTCCCTAGCTCGGACCTTTTTCAGGATAAAACTTATCTTTTTAAAACAAGAGGTCTAACTCAAAATAAAAAAGAAGATCCATTCAAAACTTGGTTACAAATAAAATATCATATAAAATAGTATACCAAAGTAATTTGTCTTTATCATGGAATTTGAAATCAAGTCGTTTAAAATATCAAATAACCCATGAGTCCTTCTAAGTTTAAAAAGTTTTGAAAAGAGAGGATAGCTTGCATTTAGTGGGCTCATTTTATGCCTCTTGTCACTTTGATTGGCTCTTTGAGCATCTTTTGAATTTTGATACACTTTTGTGTATATAGTTTTCTTTTCAATTTGGCGTCATTGGATTTTTCCCTTTTTAATTTTTGCAAGCTAAAAACTCTTTAACAAACCCTTTAAAAAAGTTCTTAGTTGTGATTATATCTTCTAGATATTAGAAAAGATGGGCTCTCTTTCTAACATAAAGAAGAGCAAGCCTCAAAATGAAAATCAAAATCATATGATAAGTGTAACAGCAAGATTTCAATTAACTTGAAGGATATATAAAAACTTTGGATCATATATATAAGATAGACTATTGTAACAAGAAGAAAAAAAAAGATCTTAATTTCAAAAATAAGATAGACTTTTTATTTTAGAAAAGAAAATTATATCACCAAAAGAGGTCAGAGGGAGGGAAACCATCAACGGTGTTTTTTCCCTTTAACTGATTTAGAATTGCTAATCATTGGCCATAAATCTCCAAAGTTTATGAACAAGGAAAAATCATCACAAAGAAAACAAAAGTAAAAATGACTAGAACAACTAAAAAACTATCACAAAAATAAAACATAGCAATACTCAAAATGCAATTCAAGAATTTGTTAAGCAGCAAATTTAAGCAGTTATGAGTTGCGAGCCTCCATTTGTCCAAGTATCCTATGCTCTCACTGTTGAATCTAGTAATTAGGTTGTTAAGCCTAAGTTAATGTCCCAAGGCTACCAAGAGGGGGGGGGGGGGGGGTGAATTGGTAGTTTAAAATTTAATCCCTCTTTGAAGATTAAGTTGAACTGGAATGAAAATTTTTCTTTTAAAGTTTTTCTAGAAAATATTTTTCAACCATAGAGTTGTTAAAATTTAAAATAAAATGCGGAAACATAAAAAACTGTAAATGACACCAGATTTATAGTGGTTTGGTCTATAACCAGACCTACATCCACTCCTCAGAGGCACCCTCTGAGTATTGCACTAAAACTAATAGTGACTCTCCTTTTGCACCCACAGTAAGGCGAAGAAGCCTTTACAACACACTCTTTTCACCACTACCCGGTGCGGCAGAGAACCGTCGTCCTTTTACACAATCCTCAGTGTTGGCAAAGAACCGTCCGTCCTTTCACACTCTCCTAGTGTGGGCAGAGAACCCTTTCGTCCTTTCACACTCTCCTAGTGTGGGCAGAGAACCTTTCCGGCTGTTTACACTCTCCAAGTGTAGGAAGCGATCCTTTCGGCTATTCACACTCTCCAAGTGTCGGCAGTGAACCGGATCTCCTTGACTGATCTTCTCACAAGAAATTTAGAAGGAAGAAAGAAAAGAGTGAATTAATCCCAATTCACAAGTATAGATTCTTACCTTTGAACTCCAAGTGAAGCCTTCACGCTCCAATGGTAGGAATCCTTCTTTGAATGCACTCTTCCACTCTCTCCTTAGCTATTCTCTCAAGAGGCATGAAGATCAAATGACAAAAAAGATTGGGTGGTAGTCTAATTTGGACTATATATACAAAAGACAAGAAAAACCGCCCAAAAACTGCAAATTTTCAATTCTGTACGCAGTGGATCGTCCCGTACGATCGTGGATCATCCTGGACGATTTTACTTAAATGCTTTGAAACGACCCTATTTGTATATGTGTACGAAATATATTGGTACACACTGATCGTCCCGTACGAACTAAGTTCATCCGGTACGAACAGTTATTACTAGGTCGGTCTAAAAAACTGCTGAAAACTATTTTAAGTCGGTTAATCGTCAAGACGAAAAAATTGTTCGTCTGGACGAAATTTTTACAGAGAGCAGATTGTTTTCTAACGATAATTAATTTCGTCTGGACGAAAATTTTACAGAGACCAGATCGTCCTGGACGATAATAAATTTTGTCTGGACGAAATTTTTACAGAGAGCAGATCGTTTTCTGACAATAATTAATTTCATCTGGACGAAAATTTTATAGAGACCAGATCTTCCTGGATGATAATTATTTCATCCCGGATGAATAGGACTTAGAAAATTTTTCAAGCCAGTTCCTATTCGTTCTATGTGCTCAATAGGAGATAACTGTCTGATCATCCCGTACGATCGTATATCATCCTGTACGATCAGTATAACTTATATATGATATCCTTATGTGTGTATGTGTGTTTTTATTCACTCAATTACAATAACTCCCATTCAAATTCAATTCAAAGAAAAATACAAGCTTCAAATTCACAAAGTATCTCATGTTGAATTTAATTTGAAGTTTTCGTAGTCTGGAGTCTGATTTTCCTGAAATGTTAGTACACACAAGAGCAAGTACAAATCTTCTAAAATTGTTAGGAGATAACTACACATTTGAATAATAATGTTTGTAATCATCAAAACTATACAAGTTGCAAAAATGTAAAGCATGCAAATAACAACTATTTTAACAATCTCCCCCTTTTTTATGATGACAAAACAATTATTATTTGTATGATTTCAATTTAAATAAATCTCCTAAACTCCCCCTGAATTTATGAATACATGAAAATAAGGAGTCATTTTAAACCACAGAAAAAAAAATTTTGTTTTTCAAAAAAAAAAATTAACAAAATTTCAAAGTTAAACATAAAACCAAAATACAAACAAAAACAAAACATACAAACACAAGAATTTCTCCCCCTTTTTGACAACAACAAAAAGTGAAGAAGAAATAGACAAGAAATGTAAGTAATTATATGAAATTCATTTGAAAATTTAATCTAAATGGTAATTGTGATAAGTTATGCAATCTAAAACTAATAACATTAGGTCAATTATAGAAATTCATAAAATTTAAGAAGTGATATAACATTGTGAATAAGAAGATTTTATTAAAGACATGATTCAATTTAAACATTCGAATATAGAAAATCATTACAAGAGAGAGGTATAAAAATTCTATATTTCAAAGTTCAGTAGAATATAAATGAACATAAGATCAATTTGAATTAAGAGAATGAAAGAATTTGGAAAGAAGAGAATTACAACATGTGGCGCTTTGCGCATCTTTTTTTAAATTTTTTTTTTGGGCACATTTTTGTGCATCTTTTGACATTAGGTTAATTTTGTGCCTCTTTTTCATATTTATGAATCTTTGCGCATTGCTTTTGATTTTTGTACTATTTGTATAATTTTCAAGAGTAATTGAGACCAAATATTTCCAAAATCAATAATCTAAAATTTCAAATATTTCGAAGTGCATAAATATCACTTGAGCATAAAAATATAAAGTAAAAAAATATCTATATTGCAATAATAATATTAACTTTTATGTAGTCTAAATGAATAGACATGAATTTAAAAGTTCTAATTATAACAAGTTATAAACAACTTTTAAATTTAGAAAAACTAGATTTTCTAATATAATTAATCTCAAATTACAATCTAATTTAAGCACAATTAAGTTTAAATAAGACTAATGAAATTCATAAAAATTAACCACATTCCAAAAACAAATCAAATTTGAATCAAGTACAACATGCATTGATATTAATGAAAAGGATTACATATTCTTTTCATAATATTAAAACAACTAAGAAAATACACTTAACTTTTTAATAAAGACAACTAAAACAATAAAAAAAATAAACACTAACACAACAAAACATTTAAAACAAAACACTAGTACAACAAACACAAAGAAATTCATCTCTCATTTTCTATTCTTCTGGAGGAGGAGGAGGAATGCCACTAAACAGATTGAAGTAGGAGGCCATCATCATAACATTGGTATTGATTTCATGAACTTCATTTCTGATAATACCAATGTCCTGTTGCTGCTGTAGGAGTTGAGCATCAATTTGATCAAATCTTTGATCAACATGAGTCTCAAGTCTGTCAAATTTCTCAATCAAATTCTGATAATCTGATTGAGGTGCAGAAGTTTGCTCTCCTTCTTCTTCTTTTTCAGAAGCACTGGCATGTGCTTTCCCTTTTTCCTCCTTGAAAATTACACTGAAAGAAGCATCATTATAGTAGACTGGCTCTTCGTATTCATCATCAGGATGCACTAAGTTGTATTTCTTTTCCAAAATATATGTAACTAAGTGTCCTAATGTGATGTTCCTTTTTCTCTTCTGCTCTACATGTCCTATTTCTGAAAGCCCATAGAGATGATCTATGATAAGTTGGGCTACATCGATAGGCTTATCATCCATAATCAAAAAGGTCAAAACAGAAAGGAGTGGGGTAATATTGATCCTATCACCAGCTTTAGGAATGATTGAAGATCGAAGAATATGATGGATTATTCGAGCATTTCTGGTCATTCCTGAAACTCTAGCAACATGATATGTTAGGCCAATTTCTCTAATCACCCTATTGACTTGATACCATTTGAATTTATTTTCACTTATTAGGGTGTGGGCTCTATATCCTTCAGTTCTTAAGTTAAAAAAGGCACCCATGTCGTGCTTGGTGATTTCAACTTTTTGTTTGAAAATAAAAGAACTTATGCAGGAGTGGTCAGAATTAAAACTCATGTTGGCTAGAAAGTAGAGAAAGGTTTGTTTGTTGTAAAGGTGGACGAGAGAAAGAATGAATTGAAACTGGGTGGAGGCAAAATGGTGCATTACCTTAAAGTTTATCTCTCTTTGAATCAGAATGCGAGAAGGTGTGATTTTGACAGATGCAAAACGAGGAAAAGATTCCTCATTTGCTTTTGACAGGAAGTTTTCAGAGTTAATCCTGTGAGATTTCTTTGCCAACACCTTTTGTCTTTTGCTTGAGGAGGCCATTGTCGATTTAAGGTCGAAATAGATTGAAAGTGAAGTTTGGAGATGTGATTGTTGAGTTAAAATTCGTTCATATTTAAAGAAAACGATACGTTCGTCCTGGACAAAAATAGTTCGTCCTGGACAAAAATTATCGTTCGTCTGGACGAAAAAAGTTCGTACAGACGATCCAATTCATCCAAAATGAAATGACTTTTTGTAATCAACACAATTTACGATGCGTCCTTTCATACAAACTTTTGACTTGACCGATCGTACAGACAAAAAAATTTCGTACAGACGATCAAAAGTTAATTCGTTTTAATGTCAGTTGAAAACCGTCCCCTACAATGAAACGACGTCTATTTGTCTGGACGAAAAAAAGATCGTACGGACGAACTTCACATTTAAAACTGCCTTATCGACTCAACCGCTGCATTCAAACGTCCCGACGTTTGAGAAAAAATAAATATTTCATCCTGGATGATCATTAGATCGTACAGACTAACTACATTAAAAACTGCTATCAAAACGTTTCATGTCACGCACTGAATTTAACACACATCGTTCAGTATGAAAAATTTCATCCTGGACGATTTCGACACATTTTTGTATTTTTGAATTTTTTTAATGAAGAATAACAAACAAAACATTCAAAACACAGAAAACAAAGACAAAACCACAGACTCTAAAATAAACTCAATCAAAACACTCAAAAAATACAAAATTCAAAGACAAATAAACTAAGAAAACATAAATATCAATGTTGCAAAAAACATTTTTATTTAAGCATTCAAATCAATAACACCAAGCCTTGTTCTTAATGTACTGAAGGTATCAAAGGCTAAAGGTTTTGTAAAAATGTCTGCAAGTTGATTTTCAGTTGAAACATGTGTGAGTTCAATTTCTTCTTTGGATACATGATCCCTTATGAAATGATGCCTTATGTCAATGTGTTTGGTTCTAGAATGTTGAATAAAATTTTTTGAAATGCAAATAGCACTAGTATTTTCACAATAAATTGGAATAGTGCCTATAGTTAATCCTAAATCAATCAACTGTTATTTTAACTAAAGTACTTGTGCCACACAACTTCCTAATGCAATGTATTCTGCTTCTGCAGTAGATAGTGCCACTGAATTTTGTTTTCTACTAGACAATAAAACTAATGAATTTCCAATGAATTGACATATTTCATAAGTGCTTTTCCTATCCACTCTACAGCCTGCAAAGTTAGAATCTGAGTAACCAATAATTTTAAATGAAGAGATAAACTTAGGATACCAAATCCCTAAGTTTTGAGTTCCTAGTAAATATCTTAATATCCTTTTCACTGCTGTCAAATGTGATTCTTTTGGATCTGATTGAAATCTAGCACATAAGCAAACACTGAACATAATATCTGGTCAGCTAGCAGTCAAGTAAAGTAAAGATCCAATTATCCCTCTAAATTTTTTTTATCAACAGATTTTCCCTTAAGGTCCTTATCCAACTGAACTGAAGAACTCATTGGTGTACTAACAGGTTTAGCATTGTCCATTTCATATTTTTTTTAAGATGTCCTTAATATATTTAGTTTGTCTAAGAAAAGTACCTTCCTCAAGTTCCTTAATGCTAAATCCTAGAAAGTAATTTAAATCTCCCATTAGACTCATTTCAAATTCACTACTCATTGTTTTAGAAAAATCATCACAAAGATTTTTATTTGAAGATCCAAAGATGATGTCATCCACATAAATTTGAACAATAAGTATATCCTTTCCAATTTTCCTTAAAAAGAGAGTTGTATCCACACTTCCTTTTTCAAAAGATCTTTCAAGTAGGAAGGTGCTCAACCTCTCATACCAAGCCCTAGGTTCCTGTTTCAATCCATATAATGCCTTTTTTAACTTGAAAACATGATTTGAAAATTTAGAATTTTCAAAACCTGGAGGTTGTTCTACAAAAACATCTTCCTCAATTACCCCATTTAAAAAGGCACTCTTGATATCCATTTGAAACAATTTAAAACCTTTAAAACAGGCAAATGCTAGTAAAACCCAAATTGCTTCGAGTCTAGCTACAGGGGCAAAAGTCTCCTCAAAATCAATTCCTTCAATTTGATTATACCCCTTAGCAACTAATCTAGCCTTATTTCTAATGACTACTCCTGAGTCATTCATTTTGTTTTTGAACACCCACTTGGTTCCAACAACACTTTGATCTTTGGCCTTGTAGTTAGTTCCCAAACTTTATTTCTTACAAATTGATTTAACTCTTGTTGCATGGCCAATATCCAAAATTTATCAGAAAGTGCTTGATCAATATTAGTGGGTTCAATAGTTGAAATAAAGGCTGAATGATTGACTTCTTTGTTTAATCCACGCCTAGTTCTAACACCCTCACTTGGTTCACCTATAATCAATTCCTTTGGGTGGTTTTTAGAAAATCTCAAATCTCTAGACAAAGGGTTTTCTCTTTTCAAATTCTCTTCCATATTTTCTTCCAAATTTAATCTATCAATCTTTTGGGAGTTTTCTTCAATCTCTTCTTCAACAACATTTGGCTCTTCTAAATTTCCAGATTCATCAAATACAACATGTGTGGTTTCTTCAATGACTAAAGTTCTTTTGTTGAATACCCTATAAGATTTTCCAACACTTGAATATCCAACAAAAATTCCTTCATCTGATTTTGGATCAAATTTTCCTAAGGCAGATTTTCCATTATTATGTATGAACACCTTGCAACCAAATACATGCAAATGAGACAAATTAGGTGTCCTACCTTTTAGCAACTCATAGGGTGTTTTATTCAAATTTGATCTCACATTCACCTTGTTCAGAACATAACATGCAGTGCTAACCGCCTTAGCCCAAAAATATCTAGGAAGTGAGTACTCTGCTAACATTGCTCGGGCGGCTTCTATTAATGTTCTATTTTTCCTTTCAACTACCCCATTTTGTTGAGGGGTTCTAGGTGCAGAAAAATTATGATCAATCCCTTTTTCTTTACAGAAATTTTTAAATCTTTCATTTTCAAATTCTCCTCCATTATCACTTTGTATAGAAATTATTTCACTCCCTAGTTTCCTTTGAATCCAAGTAGAAAAATTTCTGAATTCCTCAAACGATTAACTCTTATGAAAAAAAAATCTAACCCAAGTGAATCTTGAGAAATCATCCACTATAACAAATCCGTATACCTTCCCTCCTAGACTTATAGTGCCTACAGGTCCAAAAAGATCCATGTGTAGAATTTCTAAAGGTTTACTGGTCCTAAGATCTTTATTGGACTTAAAAGAGAACTTCACTTATTTTCCTAATTGCCATGCATCACAAAGGTGGTCCTTAGTAAAGTCTAGTTTTGGTATACCTCTCACTAAGTTCTTTTGGGTAATTCTCCTAAGGTTTTTCATACTAGAATGACAAAGTCTCCTATGCCAAAGCCATGATTCATCAGAAATAGTTTTCAAACAAAAAGCAGTAGGAGATTGAATACAATTTAAATCTAGCATGTAAACATTATTTACCCTTTTTCCATTTAAAACATTTTTCCCATTTAGGCTTATTATGCAGCTAGTAGGTAAAAATTTTACATTATAGCCCTTATCACATAGTTGACTTATGCTTAGCAAATTATGTTTTAAGCCTTCAACTAATAACACATTGTCTATGAAAAAGTTTTTCAAATTTCCAATCATACCTGATCCAACCACTTTCTTTGTGATATTATCTCCAAGTGTAACCTTGCCTCCACTCCTGGTTTCCAGCATTATAAATTGAGCAGTATCTCTAGTCATATTCTTTGAACATCCGCTGTCCAGGTACCATATGCTCTCACGAGGTCTTGTGTGAGAGCATTCCTGAAAAATTCTCAAATGTTAGTCCTGGGCACCAAAACAAGTTTGGGTTCACCTTTATGAAATTTATAATCAGATGCATGTATGATATGTCTAGGTTTATGCATATTTGTTCTCCACACCAAATTAGTTTTCATCTTTAAACTGCAGGTGTGAGCTATATGTCTCAAAAATCCACAATTATTACATTTAACATTAGGAAAAATATTCCTATGTTTTCTTCCATATGATTGTCTTCTAAGGGATTTCATGAATTTAGGATAATATTTAGGATTTGTAAAATCTTCAAGTTTAGGGGGGTTCCTATTATCCTCGAGATCTCTTATTGTGAGTTTGTAAAATGAATTCATATCTTCCAAGATTTTATTCGTATAATTGATTCTATATGTCTTGCTCTCAGATTCATCCTTAAAATTCTTAAATTCTTTTTCAAGTTCATCATAGGATGATTTTAAATTCTCAAAATTTTTATTCAAGTCATCATATTCATTAAGTAGTTTCATGTGGTTGTTATCTATTAAAGCATGATCTTTCCTAAGGATTTCGTGTTCCTTATTAAGCTCTTCCAATTCTAAACCAAAACTAGCATGCATCTTTTTCATTTTCCTATATGCATCATGCATGTGTTCAGAAACTTCAAACAATTCATCATAGGTTAAATCACATACCTCTTCTTGATCTGATTGTTCAACATTATTTGCCATCAAGCAAAGGTTGGTGACTTCTTCTTCTTTTTAAGTCTCAGATGAGTCTGAAGCTGAGTCCGCCCAGAAAGCTCTTTGAAACTTCTTCTTGCCCTTCTTTACCATTGGTTTCTCCTCTACCTTCTCCTTTCTAGGAGTGGCTTTGAGTTTTGGACAATCAGTCTTTATATGACCTGGTTTCCTGCATTCATAACAAATTACTTTATTAAAAATCTTGCCATTTCTGTTATACTTACCTCTATTCCATTGCTGGCATTTCTTCTGCTTCCTCTTTAAAAAGCTTCTGAATTGTCTAGTCATCAATGCAATATCGTCTTCATCCTCAGGTTGTGAGTGTTCACTCTCTGACTCTTCCACATTTGTGTAAATCTTGTGTACATGTCTGAAATAGATTCATTAGGTTTCAAGCGAAACAATTCATAGTCATGTAACAAGATATTGAGTCTTGATTGCTTAACTTCATTTGTCCCTTCATAAGTGTTGCAACCCATGACCCCGAGTTTGAGATTTTGATGATGCCAAATAATGAGTGGTTTGGAGCAACCTTTCATTGAATACTATTTTATTTGCTATTGTCCTTGAGTACTAACATTTCAGAAAGATCACAAGTGACTCAGGACGAAAGGAAGACTTAAGAAAGGGTAGATTAGGAGTATGAGTCAAACATTATATTTTTCTATTTATTTTATTTTATTTTATTGAGTCTGGTCATAAAATGCATAAGAGTAAGAGCAACCATGCACACACACAGGGGGAGAGTTTGTTTTTAAATGAAAATTGTCATAGAAATTCTTCTCTGTAGATCGTACTGTACGATGTTATTTCGTACCGTACGATCAGAGCTATGTGGACGATTCTTTGAATAGATCGTACTGTATGAATATTTTCGTACTGTACGATATGTTCAGATCCAAAACCCTAGCCGTAGTTTAATTTGAGTAAGTGATTTTGCGCCGCTCGTACTGTACGAACGTGTTCGTACTATACGATCTATTTTTAATACTTACTTAAATTAACCCGTAATTAGTGCATGTAATCCCGGCCTAATTAATTTTTGAACATCGTACTGTACTAACTGGATCGTACCATACGATGAACAGAGACGACATCTGATCGTCCAAACTATCGTCCTGTACGAATAGTGTTTTGTGGATCGTACCGTACGATATTATATCGTACAGTATGAATTGTTTTTGAACTGTTCGTACATCTTCATACCAGGACGACGTCTGTTTATACAGATCGTACTGTACGATGTTGAATCGTACTGTACGAACAGTAACGGCTACTTTTGAAATCAGAGATTTTTAGAGCCCGTTTTAGATGTCAATCAAGACTTTTTTCAGTAAGAATCACAGAGGGGGTGAACGTGGTTAGAGAGGGATTCCAAGGGAGAGAGCTCTAGAGAAATTTTTGAGGGTTGAGAGAGGAAGGAGGAGGTTAGCATTGTGAGGGAGAAGAGGTGTGAGGGAGATCACACGGTTGCTCCAAGCTTGCTGCATCTTGCTCCTCTTGTGGCCCTAGAAGGATTTGAGGGAGGATCTCCAAGGGAAAGGCTCGTCTACATCCGTTGCCTCGAGGTTCTCTGCCTTCTCCAGGAGGGAGAAAAACGAGAAGGTTCTCTGCCGTCGCCAGGAGGGCAAAAACAGAGTTTTGCACTCCGCCACGCCGGGTTGGTGAAAGGGAGGTTTGTAAAGGCTTCTCCGCCTTGCGGAGGGGGGCAAAAGGAGAACTATTTTGATTGTGAAAATCTCGGAGTGGAGGACTCCGAAGAGTGGACGTAGGTCATATTCTGACCGAACCACTATAAAAATTCTTGGTGTGTTTTTTCCTTATCGTCGTTTACTTTTTACTTGCATTTAATTTTCATAACTATTGCATGGTGAAACTTGTGGAAGAAAAATTGTTTAAAATTTTGTTGTAGTATTTCAAAATTAACAAAAAAATTAGAACTCTTGTTTAGGGTTATTTTTATTAAGGAAAAGATTTTCACAATTCACCCCCCTCTTGTCATTTAGTAATTTCAATTTGTATCAGAGCTTGTTTTTCAAAAATAGTGTTTTAGAAAACCTTGAAAATATGATCATGTCGAATTTTGGTAATCGTAACACTGCGGAGGGTTATTCAATAACTCGTCCACCACTTTTTGATAACATTCCGTTTGATTTCTGGAAAATTAGAATGTCTACATTTTTGCAATCTATAGATTACCGCATGTGGATGTTAGTAAATGATGGATATGTTGCACCGTTTAAGATTGTTAATGTTTTGAAAACTATTGTACCTTTTATTGAATGGAGCAATGAGGATAGGGAGTTAGCCCAACTGAATGCTAAGTGCTTAAACTGCTTTTTTTATGCATTGAAATCTGAGGACTATATGAGAGTATCTACTTGTGTTTCTGGTAAGGAGATTTGGGATAGACTGTGCATTACATACGAAGGAACAAACGAAGTAAAATAGTCTAGGCTTAACATTCTACTGCATGATTATGAATTATTCCGTATGAAACCTAGCGAAATAATTTCTGACATGTACACTAGGTTCACCCAAATTGTGACATCCTTGCATGCATTAGGTAGAGAAATTTCAAATTCTGAGAAAGTGAATAAAATTCTAAGATGCTTACCTAGTTCCTATGATGCCTAAATAACTGCTATCATTGAGTCCAAAGATCTTAATGTTTATTCTATTGATAACCTCCTTGGGTCACTCATTGCATACGAGCAAGGAGTGAGCCAAAGGCAAAGTGATGCAGGTGAAAAGAAAAAGGAGCGGACGATGGCATTAAAAGCTAGCAACTCAGAAAGTGAAAGCTCTGCAGAGGAGGAAGACGATGAGATAGCACTTATGACCCGACAGTTCAAAAATTTCCTGAAGAGAAAACAGAAGCGTCATCAGAACAGCTGGAATAAAGGTAAGAGCTCAAGGTCCAATAAGGTTTCATCTGATACAATCTATTTTGAATGCAGGAAGCCAGGTCACCTTCGAGCCGATTGCCCAAATCTGAAGAACCAACCAGCTAAGGAGAAAGGTGATGAGAAAGCCAAATACAAGAAAGGAAAGATGAGGACACAGAAAGCTTTTTGGGCCGACTCTGCCTCAGAATCGTCAGAGGAAGAAGCAGAGGAGGAGGTAACTAATTTGTGTCTTATGGCTAACGATAACCTTGATCAATCAGATCAAGACGAGGTATGTCAACTTTCATATGATGAATTACTGCTTATTTCTGAGAATATTCATGACTCGTATAGGAAACTGAAAAAAATGCATGCTAAACTTAATATTGAATTTAGTTCTTTACAAATTGAGCATGCTAACTTAGTTAAAGAAAATTCTGATTTAGATAAAGATCACATGTTGCTTCTTAATGAGTATGATGCATTAAATAAGAAGCATATTGAACTAATTGAAGCACATGAATCCTTGAAAACATCGCATATTGAACTAGATGTAGAGTCTGAAAAACTAATGGCACTTACATTAGAAGTAGATCATAGTGAGCACTTGCTATTAATAGAAGTTGATGGATTGACAGCTCAAAATAAAACTTTTAGTGAGAGAATAAAAGAACTAGAAAATAAAATTGCATCACTCACATTAGGCCATCCTCGCAAACCCCCAACACAGCATGCATCATAAAACTTTAGAAAGAGGCACCACCACCCACATATATTAGTAAACCCATTTCCTGGTGTTAGGTGTTTCTCTTGTGGCATGCTAGGTCACATAGCCCGCACATGCACAATTCACCGTAGGACACACTTAGTATGGGGACCTAAACTGCATCCATCACAGTATAGCATGCATACATCTCATTCATGCAAGCATCAGGAGGAACCCAAACTCACTTGGGTTCCCAAATCTAATCTTTGAATGAAATTGTAGGGATGCTCTCATAAAAGACCTAGTGAGAGCATGTGGTACCTGGATAGTGGCTGCTCGCGACACATGACTGGAGATATGAAGAAGTTCATCCTATTGGAGACCAAAACTGGAGGCAAAGTAATGTTGGGAGACAACACTACCAGGAAGGTGATAGGCTCAGGTATCGTTGGTAATGCTAAGAATTTTTTAATTAAAAATGTTTTACTAATTGATGGTTTGAAACATAATTTACTTAGCACTAGTCAACTGTGTGACAAAGGTTTTGATGTTAATTTTTTTACTGATAGATGCCTGATTAGTTTATTTGATGAAATAATTTTAGAAGGAAAATGAATGAACAATGTTTACATGTTAGACTTTGATTACGTTGATAGCTCAAAATCATTTTGCTTGAAAATAATAATTGATGACTCGTGGCTATGGCATAGGAGACTATGCCATGCTAGTATGAAAACTCTTAGAAATATCACTCAGAAAAACCTAGTTAGAGGTGTACCTAAGTTAGACTTTACCAAGGATCACTTATGTGATGCTTGCCAACTAGGAAAACAAGTCAAATCATAATTTCACTCAATTAGAGATGTGATCACCTCTATGCCACTAGAAATTTACACATGGACTTATTTGGACCCGTTAGTATAGCCAGTCTAGGTGGAAAGAATTATGGATTTGTGATTGTAGATGACTTCACTAGATTTACTTGGGTAAGATTCTTAGCACACAAAAATGAGTCTTTTGAGGAATTTAAAGTATTCTCCACATGGATTCAACGAAAATTAGGTTGTGAAATATCAACAATCCATAGCGATCATGGTGGAGAGTTCCAAAATGATAGGTTTGAGTCATTCTGTCAAGAGATAGGAATAGAACACAATTTCTCAGCTCCTAGAACACCCCAACAGAATGGCATAGCAGAAAGGAAGAATAGAACTTTGGTAGAAGCTGCTAGGGCAATGTTAGCGGAGTATACACTTCCTAGATACTTTTGGGCAGAAGCAGTCAACACAGCCTGTTATGTTTTGAACAGAATAAACATAAGATCGAAGCTAAATAAAACTCCATATGAACTCCTTAAGGGTAGGACACCAAATCTTTCACATTTACATGTCTTTGGGTGTAAGTGCTTCATCTTAAATAATGGTAAACATCCCTTAGGAAAATCTGATCCCAAGTCTGATGAGGGTGTCTTCTTAGGTTATTCTTCTGTAGGTAAGGCCTATAGAATTTTTAATAAGAGAACCCTTGTAGTAGAAGAATCCACCCATGTGGTATTTGATGAATCAGATAAGCCCTCAGATTCTAAAATTGAAGATGATGAAATAGAGGCAATTCAAGGAGTAGAGACTATGACCTTAGGAGAAAGGGTCGAACCTCAGGAAGCTTTGCCTAGAGAATGGAGATATTCTTCTAGTCATCCTAAAGAGTTAATTTTAGGAGACCCTTCAAAAGGTGTATGAACTAGGCATGGAATTAGGAAGGAGGTTAGTCACTCAGCATTCATCTCTATGATAGAACCCACAAGTATAGATCAAGCCTTAGGAGATGAATTTTGGATTCTAGCAATGCAAGAAGAGCTGAACCAATTCACCAGAAATGATGTTTGGGAGTTAGTCAAGAGACCTAAAGAACACAGTGTTGTTGGTACAAAATGGGTCTTCAAGAATAAGGTGAATAATTCAGGAACAATAATAAGGAATAAAGAAAGACAAGTAGCTAAGGGGTACAACCAAATTGAGGGGATAGACTTTGAAGAAACCTTTGCCCCGGTTGCTAGACTAGAAGCCATAAGAGTGCTCTTAGCTTTTGCTTGCTTCAAGAACTTTAAGTTATATTAAATGGATGTAAAGAGTGCATTTCTGAACAGGGTAATTAAGGAAGATGTCTACATTGAGCAACCCCCTGGATTTGAAAGTTCACAATTTTCAAACCATGTATTTAAATTAAAGAAGGCACTATATGGATTAAAGCAAGCACCTAGAGCATGGTACGAAAGACTTAGCTCATTTCTTTTGGATAGAGGATTTAAAAAGGGTAGTGTAGATACTACACTCTTTTTACAAAAGGTCAAAGAAGAAATTCTCATTAATCAAATATATGTGGACGACATCTTGTTTGGATCTTCGGATAAAAACTTGTGCGATGAATTTGCAAAAATAATGAGTAATGAGTTTGAAATGAGTATGATGGGAGAACTTAATTACTTTCTTGGCTTTAGTGTAAAACAAATGGATAATAGAACTTTTCTTAGCCAATCAAAGCATATTAAGGATATTTTAAAGAAATATGAAATGGATAGTACAAAACCCATGAACACCCCAATGAGTTCGACAATCCAATTAGATAAGGATCCTAGTGGAAAATCAGTAGATCAGAAAAAATATAGAGGAATGATTGGATCCCTTCTTTACATGACTGCCAGTAGACCGGACATAATGTTTAGTGTGTGCCTTTGTGCCCGTTTCCAAGCCGATCCTAAAGAGTCTCACTTAACTGGTGTCAAAAGAATTTTTAGATATCTACTAGGCACCCCAAACTTAGGAATTTGGTATCCCAGACACAACACTTCCTTTGAAATCCTAGGGTACTCAGATTCTAACTTTGCAGGATGTAGGATAGATAGAAAGAGCACCTCTGGTACCTGCCAATTCATCGGACAAACATTAGTTTCTTGGTCCAGTAGGAAGCAAAACTCAGTAGCACTTTCCACAGCCGAGGCAGAATATATTGCAGTAGGAAGTTGTGTTGCACAAGTGCTATGGTTAAAACAATAAATTCTTGATCTTGGATTACCTGTTGGAACCATCTCGATCATGTGTGACAACACAAGTGCAATTTGTATCTCTAAGAATCCAATTCAACACTCTCGAACGAAACACATAGACATTAGACATCATTTCATTAGAGATCACGTCGCTAAGGGAGATATAGAACTACATCACATCGCTACAGGAGATCAATTGGCAGACATATTCAAAAAACCTTTAGCTTTCGACACCTTTAGCACCCTGAGGACCAGATTAGGTGTCATAGATATAACAGAATAAAAAAAATAAAAAAATAAAAAATAAAAAAAAAAATAAAAATAAAAATTTGTGTTTTTTATTTGGCTGCTCCTGATCATCACACACTCATATCACCAAAACTCTGAGTTCACTGTTCATTGTACTGTACGACCTACATCGTATTGTACGATACATCTCACTGTCAACAAACAAAATGATTTTGGCTCTGTTGTTCGTACTGTACGATCTATATCGTACTGTACGATATTCATCCCGCATAATTGCCTATCGTATTGTATGATATCTCTTCTTCGTACAATACGATCCACGTCAGCAACAGATTGGGACGAATTAAACCCGATTGGTACGACATTATTGCGAATCGTACTATACGATACCACCGTATCGTACGGTACGATCCACAGCAGCACACAGAATAAATGTGAGTTAAATCTGTTCGGTACGATATTTATTATGTATCGTACTGTATGATACACCTATTCGTACAATACGAAACTTTTGGTTAAAAGTCGTACTGAGGCCTCGGGACGATTGAAATTTGCCTGATCGTACTATACGATACATAATATACGGTACGATTTGACTGCCTTTTTTCGAAACGAACGGTCAGAATATTTATTGCCTATCGTACTGTACGTTTCAAGATCGTACTGTACGATTAACAAAATTTCCTATAAGAACCCTTGCCTAGGCTGTTCTTTTCACTCAAAAACCTCTCCTCACTCACTTCTTCACTCATTTTCGTGCCCTATTGCAATATCTAAGCGAGGTAGGATGACTGCTGGAAGCTCATCCTCATCGAGTTGCCAACCTGATCATTTTCTGAATACTGAAAATGAGGAAGCCTACCATAGATATAGAGCCTGCAAAATTTCCCCTTAAAAATGCTTAATCAGGCTGCTCTCAATTTCGAGGTAATGAGCCTCTTTGCTTCCACCACCTTCCAATTCCTACTCACCCTGGCGTTTCCATATAATTCTGAACTTCTTTTTAAATTTCTCACCAACCTCACCTACACCATCGACAACACTACTTTTCACTCTTTTGTTTGTGGCCGCACCATTGAGATCACTAGAGCCGATATCGCCCAATATATTGGGCTGTCCACTGAAGGACCTATGGTTCGCTCGTTTCTTACCGATGAATTTGATTAGAGCGATGTAAATAGAGTCCTTAGGAATACTGCTTTTCATCAACACCAACCTCTTGTTCAATCATTAACTCGAAATGCCCGTATAATTCAACATGTTCTTCGAACCTCAATCATACCCAAAGGTGGCGACCGTATCAATCTGACCCCTACCTTGTCCATCGCTACCTATCTTATTATGTCCAACATTAAGTTTGATGAGGTCGACTTAATTAGCAACTACATTCACCATATGAATTTTGTTCGTCTACCTACCACCCGACGGAAACAGAATCTAGCTCTTGGTCACCTAATAGGATATATCCTCCACAATAAATATCAATTGTCCTACCCTGGTGAACCCGACATTCTTCCTATTTTTTATACGGATGCTTCCTTCCGTATTCTCTTTCATAAGGGACATGAGCCTGAAGATCCAGTCTTTGATGACGAAGAAGGAGAAGATGCCCCAGCCGCAGCTCCAGCTCGACCACAACGCCATGCTGCACCCCGAGCACCTGCAACAGCACCAGTACACCCTAATGATGACTTAGTCACCCGCTTCGACCAGCCACAGACTCATCTCGACATGCATATTCAAGAACAACATCACCAACATGAGACTGATATGCAGTGGTTTGGAGAACGTTTCACTGCTATTGATCACCGCTTCGATGCTCTATTTCAATATTTTCAACCAAATCCACCTCCACCACCACCAGATCAGGACCCGCCAGCATAGTTTGTTTATGTTTGCATTGTAGTTTTTTGTTTTCTTCTTTTGCTTTTTGCTTTTATTTGCTCCTCCTTTTTGTTCTGTCAAAAGGGGGAGAAGTTTGTTGTACTGTTGTTGTGTCTGTTATCTAAATGCATTCCTTTTGTTTTGCACTTGCTTTTGGTATCATTTTTTTTCTTCTTGTGTTTACCTTAAATATATATATATATATATATATATATATATATATATATATATATATATATATATATATATATATATATATATATATATATATATATATATATATATATATATATATATATATATATATATATATATATAACAAAAGAAATGCTTTTCGTACTGACTTGCAACAAATTATTTGACATCATCAAAAAGGGGGAGATTGTTGCAACCCATGACCCCGAGTTTGAGATTTTGATGATGCCAAATAATGAGTGTTTTGGAACAACCTTTCATTGAATACTATTTTATTTGCTATTGTCCTTGAGTACTAACATTTCAGGAAGATCACAAGTGACTCAGGACGAAAGGAAGACTAAAGAAAGGGTAGATTAGGAGTATGAGTCAAACATTGTATTTTTCTATTTATTTTATTTTATTTTATTGAGTCTGGCCACAAAATGCATAAGAGTAAGAGCAACCATGCACACACACAGGGGGAGAGTTTGTTTTTAAATGAAAATTGTCATAGAAATTCTTCTCTGTAGATCGTACTATACGATGTTATTTCGTACCGTACGATCAGAGCTATGTGGACGATTCTGTGAATAGATCGTTCTATACGAATATTTTTGTACTGTACGATATGTTCAGATCCAAAACCCTAGCCGTAGTTTAATTTAAGTAAGTGATTTTGCGCCGCTCGTACTGTACGAACGTGTTCGTACTGTACGATCTATTTTTAATACTTACTTAAATTAACCCATAATTAGTGCATGTAATCCCTGCCTAATTAATTTTTGAACATCGTACTATACAAACTGGATCGTACCATACGATGAATAGAGACGACATCTGATCGTCCAGACTATCGTCCTGTACGAAAAGTGTTTTGTGGATCGTACCGTACGATATTATATCGTACAGTACAAATTGTTTTTGAATTGTTCGTACATCTTCGTACCAGGACGACGTCTGTTTATACAGATCGTACTGTACGATGTTGAATCGTACTGTACGAACAGTAACGGCTACTTTTGAAATCAGAGGTTTTTGGAGCCCGTTTTAGATGTCAATCAAGTCTTTTTTTAGTAAGAATCACAGAGGGGGTGAACGTGGTTAGAGAGGGATTCCAAGGGAGAGAGCTCTAGAGAAATTCTTGAGGGTTGAGAGAGGAAGGAGGAGGTGAGCGTTGTGAGGGAGATCACACGGTTGCTCCAAGCTTGCTGCATCTTGCTCCTCCTATGGCCCTAGAAGGATTTGAGGGAGGATCTCCAAGGGAAAGGCTCGTCTACATCAGTTGCCTCGAGGTTCTCTGCCTTCTCCAGGAGGGAGAAAAACGAGAAGGTTCTCTGCCGTCGCCAAGAGGGCGAAAACAGAGTTTGGCACTCCGCCACGCCGGGTTGGTGAAAGGGAGGTTTGTAAAGGCTTCTCCGCCTTGCCGAGGGGGGCAAAAGGAGAACTATTTTGATAGTGAAAATCCCGGAGCGGAGGACTCCGGGGAGTGGACGTAGGTCATATTTTGACCGAACCACTATAAAAATTCTTGGTGTGTTTTTTCCTTATCGTCGTTTACTTTTTACTTGCATTTAATTTTTATAACTATTGCATGGTGAAACTTGTGGAAGAAAATTTGTTTAAAATTTTGTTGTAGTATTTCAAAAATAACAAAAAAATTAGAACTCTTATTTAGGGTTATTTTTATTAAGGAAATGATTTTCACAATTCACCCCCCCTCTTGTCATTTAGTAATTTCAATAAGTTATACAAAGTCTATCCATATGTCCTTTCCGCTTTTGCAAGTGGAAACTCGCATGTAGTCTTCATATTTTAAAGCACAAAAGAAACTATTTAAACATTTGGCATTTAATTGTGCTAAGTCACGTTCTTCTATAGTCCAATATGCATAAGGTGTTTCTACCCTAACGCCATCAACTAATCTAGTTGGTTTTGTGTAACCTTCCTGGACTAGCATCCACATGCGATAATCAAGTGATTGTAAGAAAGTAGACAAGCGTGTTTTCCAAAAATCAAAAGGAATATTGTCAAACAGTGGAGGTCTAGTGATAGAGTAACCCTTAGGTGTGTTTTGGTTTCCAAATGTAGCCATCTACGTTAATCAAAAAGTAGTTTAAACTTATTATTTTGAAATAATGCTCTGATACCACTTGTTGAATCTAGTAATTAAGTTGTTAAGCCTAAGTTAATGTCCCAAGGCTACCAAGAGGGGGGTGAATTGGTAGTTTAAAATTTAATTCCTCTTTGAAGATTAAGTTGAACCGAAATGAAAATTTTTCTTTTAAAGTTTTTCTAGAAATTATTTTTCAACCACAGAGTTCTTAAAATTTAAAATAAAATGCGGAAACATAAAAAACTGTAAATAACACCAGATTTATAGTGGTTCGGTCTATAACCAGACCTACATCCACTCCTCAGAGGCACCCTTGAGTATTGCACTAAAACCAATAGTGACTCTCCTTTTGCACTCACAGCAAGGAGGATAAGCCTTTACAACACTCTTTTCACCACTACCCGGTGCGGCAGAGAACCGTCATCCTTTTACACAATCCCCAGTATTGGCAGAGAACCGTCAGTCCTTTCACACTATCCTAGTGTGGGCAGAGAACCCTTTCGTCCTTTCACACTCTCCTAGTGTGGGCAGAGAACCTTTCCGGCTGTTCACACTCTCCAAGTGTCAGCAGCAAACCGGATCTCCTTGACTGATCTTCTCACAAGAAATATTGAAGGAAGAAAGAAAAGAGTGAAGTAATCCCAATTCACAATTAGAGATTCTTACCTTTGAACTCCAAGTTAAGCCTTCACGCTCCAATGGTAGGAATCCTCCTTTGAATGCACTCTTCCACTCTCTCCTTAGCTATTCTCTCAAGAGGCACGAAGATCAAATGACAAAAAAGATTGGGTGGCAGTCTAATTTGGACTATATATACAAAAGACAAGAAAAACCGCCGAAAAACTGCAAATTTTCAATTCTGTAGACAGTGGATTGTCCCGTACGATCGTGGATCGTCCTGGACGATTTTACTTAAATGCTTTGAAACGACCCTATTTGTATATGTGTACGAAATGTCTTCATACACACTGATCGTCCCGTACGAACTAAGTTCGTCAAGTACGAACAGTTATTACTAGGTCGGTCTAAAAAACTGCTGAAAACCGTTCTAAGTCGGTTAATCGTCAGGACGAAAATTTATTCGTCTGGACGAAATTTTTACAGAGAGCATATCGTTTTCTGACGATAATTAATTTCGTCTGGATGAAAATTTTACAGAGACCAGATCGTCCTGGACGATAATTAATTTTGTCTGGACAAAATATTTACAGAGAGCAGATCGTCCTGGACGATAATTATTTCGTCCTGGACGAATAGGACTTATAAAATTTTTCAAGTCAGTTCCTATTCGTTCTATGTGCTCAATAGGAGATAACTGTCTGATCGTCCCGTACGATCGTATATCATCCCGTACGATCAGTTTAACTTATATATGATCTCCTTATGTGTGTATGTGTGTTTTTATTCACTCAATTACAATCACTCCCTTTCAAATTCAATTCAAAGAAAAATACAAGCTTCAAATTCACAAAGTATCTCATGTTGAATTTGATTTGAAGTTTTCATAGTCTGGAGTTTAATTTTCCTGAAATGTTAGTACACACAAGAGCAAGTACAAATCTTCTAAAATTGTTAGGAGATAACTACACATTTGAACAGTAATGTTTGGAATCATCAAAACTATACAAGTTGCAAAAATGTAAAGCATGCAAATAGCAATTATTTTAACACTCACGAGGTCTTTAGTGAGAGCAATCCTGCAAGAATCAACAGCTGTCAGACTTAGGAACCCAAATAGGTTTGGGTCCCTTCGCATAAAAAGTAAAGTGTAATGCATGTGAGTTATGTTGTGAATTGTGCAATTTTGGTCTCCACACCCAATGTGTACTATGGTGAACAGTGAAAGTGTGTGAGATGTGTCCTAGCAAGCCACATGAAAAGCATCTAATTTCAGGAAAAGGATTTCTTAACTAACTTGGGTTATAATGCCTCTTCCAAGGTTTTAGCTTTGGATTCAAAGTGGGATTCTTCCAATTTCCCTTAAGTGAGTCCAAATCATTTTTAAGCCTCGAGTTATTATTTTTTAAGACATCATTATCAACCCTCAAATCTATTTCTATCTCTTTAGATTTATCAAAATCAGATTTAAGTGAGATGTGTGAAACTTTTAATGCATCATGCTCATCAATTAATTTCAAATGCTTTTTGTTTAAATCATCAAATCCATCGAGTAGTGCCATGTGATTTGAATCAATCGTATAATGATCTTTGAGAATAGATTCATATTCTTTTTGTAAATTCAAAAGCTCTAACTTTAAATTAGCATGAGTCTTCTTGAGTTTTTTGTATGATGCATGAATTTTCTCACAAATTTTAAACAATTTATCATAAGTTGGTTTACATACCTCTTCATCATCACTTTGCTCAAGATGATCTTCCCCCATTAAGCACAGGTTTGTTGTCTCTTCCTCTGGTTTAGTCTCAGAGGAATCTGATGCAGATTCTACCCAGAACTCTTTTTGAACTTTTTTCTTGTCCTTCATGAACTTGGATTTCTCCTCACCCTTTTCCTTTCTTTGCTTGAGTGATCTTGAAGTGTAGGACAATCATCTTTCACATGTCCAGGCTTCCTGCATTCATAATAAACAACATCAGAAGATCCTTTAGAATATTTTTTATCCTTACCTTTTCTCCAATGATGCTTTTGCTTCTTCCTTAAAAAGTTTCTGAATTGCCTTGAGATGAAGGCAACTTCATCGCTCTCAGACCCGGAAGAATCAGAGTCAGATTTGTGTGCCTTTAGTGCCACCGTTTTCTCTTTCTTTTTCTCACCTGCATCAAGATTTCTTTGATTCACCCCTTGCTCGTAAGCAATGAGTGAGCCAAGTAAGTTGTCAATCGAATACATGTTCAAATCCATAGATTTCGTTATAGCAGTTATTTTTGCATTAAAAGAGGAAGGCAAGCATCGCAAAATCTTGTTTACTTTTTTAAAGTTTGAAAGCTCTCTTCCTAAAGCATGCAAAGAAGTAACAATCTAAGTAAATCTTGTATACATTTCAGAAATTGATTCATGAGGTTTCATACAAAAAAGTTTGTTTTCATGCAAGAGAATGTTCAAACGGGATTGTTTAACTTCATTAGTGCCTTCATAAGTGATACACAATTTATCCCAAATTTCTTTACCAGTTTTGTAAGTGGAAACACGCTTGTAGTCTTCTAATTTTAAAGCACAGAAAAAATAATTAAGACATTTTGCATTCAATTGAGTCAAATCCCTACCATCTAAAGTCCATTTAGTAAAAGAAAGTGGAATAGTAATGCCGTTAAGTTTACTAGTTGGAGGTGTGTAACCATCCATAACAAGCATCCGCATGCGATAATCAGTAGATTATAAAAACGTAGACATGCGAGTTTTCCAGAAATCAAATGGGATATTATCAAACAAAGGTGGTCAGGTAATAGAATACCCTTTCGGTGTATTACGATTCCCGAAGTTAGCCATGGATAAAAATTCAAAAAGTTTTTAAACATAGTTTTTATGAATCCTGCTCTAATACCACTTGAAAGTTCATTAGGGATGTTAAGCCCTATAGAACTGGCCCAAGGCTAACCAAGAGGGGGGGGGGGGGGTGAATTGGTATTTAAAAATTTCTTTAAGCAAAGCACGAATGCAAACAAAATCACCACAAAAAATAAGTTCAGAAGAAAATAAATGCGGAAGCAGTAAAAAATAAGAACAAAAGGGTTTATAGTGGTTCGGTCAACTCGACCTACGTCCACTCCCCGGAGGCCCTCCGAGTATTGCACTACAATCGTGACTCTCCATTAGCCCCCACAGCTATGCGGAGAAGCCTTTATAAACACCTCTTTTTGCCACACCCAGCAAGGCAGAGAACCTTCCTTCTTTTGCTTCCTCATGAAGCAGGCAGAGAACCTCGATCGCTTGCTAGAACTTACCTCTCCCAACCCTTCCAAGGACAAGAGACTCTAGGGAAGAAGAAGTTGAACAATGCTTGGAGCAACCCTTGTGAATCCCCTCACAAGCTCCCCCTCACAAGATCCTCTCTCTCTCCTTTAGGTTTTCTTAGGTCAAGACAGCAGCCAAGGATATTCAAAAATGTTGAACAAGAGCTCTTAAATAGAAGAGCTTCAGAGGAGCTCATTAATTGCAAGTTGCCAACTATATCGTTCAGGACAATATGGACACCGTCCTGGCCGATCAGTACAAATCTCAGAAGATCGGCCATAGCATCGCCCTGAATGCAAACTGGATGATTGAAAATTGTCTTGATCATCCAGGATGATCGCACGATCATCCCGACTGATCAGTTCAAATTAGAGGAAAATCGTCCAGAGCATCGCCCTGAATTCAAGCTGTCCAATCCAGATCATCTAGGAGTAACTAAGGTTTTTTGATTAGATCATCCTGGCCGATCCTGCAATCATCCTGGCCGATCCTGCGATCATCCAGGATGATGTGATCGTATCAATCGTCCTTAATTACTTCCTTGATTGTTTGATCAATTAAGGCAAAATTATGAATATCGTCCAGGCTGATCCAAGATCATCCTGGCCGATTACCAAAAATACATAATACCTTAATTATTTATGACGGCAATTTCTTTCTGTTTTGAAACTATCGTCCAGGCCAATACAAGTATCATCCAGGCCTATTGGCTAATGACGGCTGCCTTAATTAAGAACCCCTAATTAGATTTTCTATTTTAAGCCCGATCGTCTAGGATGATGTAAATATCGTCCTGGCCGATTTAAGTGAAAATATAAATTCTAAGTCTCTCAAGTGTGTGTGTGTGTAGGGTTACTTTGCATCAGTCACAGTAAAGATTTCAATTGACTCAATAAGGGAAAAAATGAAATTATAGATTGACTCAACCCTAATCTACCCAATCTTGAGCTAATTCCAATTTCTGTTCGATCTTTGAGTCCTGAAAAGTCAGTATAAAAAAAAAGGCAGTCGTAGTGAAACAAGATTTGTTTGCTATCATCAAAATCATAATCTAAAAACATGTTTGTAACAACATCCATTCAGGATAATATCCAAAAATAAAACATGCTTAAATAGATCTGGCGACTGATTCTTTCTAATTTGAACCTATTGTCCAGAATAATGATAACTTCATCTAGGATGATTAGCTTAATGGCAGCTGCTTTAACTAGGATTTCCTAATTAGGGTCTATTTTTAAAGGACATTTAGGATGATTTTTATATCTTCCCGGACAATGTGATAAAGAATAGAAATCTCTAAAACTGTCAGAATTTTTCCCTCGAGTGTATTTGTGCAAGGTTACATTATATCAAGACACACATCGATATAATTAACTCAGGAAATCAGAAAAGATTACAAACTAACTCAGTCCTAGTCTACCCAATCTTGAGTTAGCTTGAGTTGCACTCGACCTTGTGGACCTAAAATATTAGTAGGCAAGATAGTCATAGAAAGTAGAAGTATTAGAAATGTTTGCTATCATCAAAATTATATTTTCTAAAATCAAATTTGCAACAACATTCTTAAAAAATATGAAATGGATAAAGATAAATAAATAAGTGCACCAACGAGTTCCTCAATGCAGTCAGATAAGGACTCTAAAGGAAAATCTATTGATCAAAAGACATTTAGAGGAATAATTTGATCATTACTTTACTACTACTAATAGTACAAATATCATGTTTAGTGCTTGTCTTTATGTTAGTTTTCATGCTGATCCAATGGAATCTCATTTGACTGCTATTAAAAGAATTATGAGATATCTTTAAGAAACTCAAAGTTTAGGGAAATAATATCCTAGGCACAACTCTTATTTTAAAATCATTGGTTATTCTGATTTCGATTTTATAGGGTGTAGGGTTAATCAAAAAAGAAATTTTGAAACTTAACATTGGAAACTCTTTAGTTTCCTAGTCTAGTAGAAAATATAATTCAGTAGCTCTTTTAACTACTGAAGCAGAATACATTACCTTAGGAAGTTGTGTAGTATAGATTCTTTAGTTAAAATAACAACTTACATAATTAGGATTTTTAATTAGTACTATTCTAATTTTCATAAGATTTTTAATTAGTACTATTCTAATTTTCTGAGATAGTACAAGTGTCATATGCATTTCAAAGAATAATATTCAATACTCTAGAATCAAGCATATAGATAAAAGCATTACTTCATTAGAGATCATGTCACTAAAGGAGAAATTGAGCTACATCATATAGTTACTAAAAATTAACTTGCAGAAATTTTCATAAACCACTTTCTTTTGAAACATTTAGGACCATAAGAATCAAATTGGGTGTTATTAATATTCATGCTTGATAATCATAATTTTTCAAATTACATTTGTGATGTATTTTTTATGTTAATATTTTTTATTTTTGTTCATTGTTTGTGATTTCTCTTTGTTTGATTTTTGTTTTTCTCTCTATTTTGGGTTTGTTTTCTCCTTTTTATTATTTTATTTTTGTTTTTGTGTCTCATGGATCTTATTTGAATTATTTTTGGAAAAGAATCATGATTTTCAAGAGCAAATCCAAAAATTCTTTTTCTAGTTGTATTGTACAACCCACTTTCATACTATTCAAAATCTCTAGATTTTACATGATAAATTTTCTTAGTTTGTAAGTTGAAAATGTGTTTTTGTAAACATATCATACTGTACGAACATGTCATCTTACTGTATGGACTATTTATTTTTTGTTTGTAAGAATATGGAGGGAATTTTAAGTGTAGTTATTTTTCAAAGATCATCTATACAAACACCTGCTCATCTGTATGATCTTGTTATTATTTGGTGTGTGGAAAAACCTAACTGCTAGGTACAGTCATTATTGCCTAATTATCCCAAATAACCATATGTTTATTTGTACAATCATTTTGGTCAAAAAGTCATACAAAATGACTTCTCAAGAATCGTAGTTTATGAAAAGTCATTTCATTTTTTACTTTTTCCATTTATATGTAAAAAATTCTTTTTATTCCATATAAAATCATAGTCATACATATGAACCTTGTTTTGTACTATACAAATGTGCCAATTTCTTTAAATTGGAAGGTATTCATTAAGCATTCATCATAATCTCTTTCAATCACAAATCATCTTTTTTTTTTAACTCTCCAAATGGGAAATAACGATAGTAAGGAGGCTCAACATTCCAAATGCTCTTCCTCTCATTCTAGTCAACTAGATGATAACTTCTTTTTAAAAAAAAATGAAGAAGCTTATCAGCATTTCTTTGACACAAAAATCATGCCATCTCTTCTTCTTTTTTTTTCTTATCCCAGAAGATATTAACTTTTCCGTAATGCTTATTTTCAATTCTACCCAATTTTCCTTCATTCTCACCTAAATTTATGTATTTCATTTTGAAACCTTTTACTATTTCCTTGCAAATCTAAGAATGAGAGAAAATCTTACCAAAATGTCTTCATATGTGTTTAAAGAAAGAGTAGAAATCAATAGGAGGATTTATGCACTTTCATACATCTTAGAACTAAAGGGGTAAGGGCACACACTATGACTTCAAAAGCTAATTTTGATTGGTCTACCATAAATAAAATCCTTAGAGATGTACCTTCAATTTATCACTTATCATGTGTTCATTCTTTGAACTAAAATGTCAGGATCATCCAACATATTTTGAGAGCTTCCATTATTCCTAAAGTTGGTGAACCTATTAAACTCATTCCTTTGCTTTGTATTATCACATGTCTTATAATGTCAAACACTCTAATTGATGAAGCATAGTTGATTCTGGACTACATCAATAATCTTACTAACATTAGACTTCCTATAACTAATAGGAAGAAGAATATAACGTTAGGACACTTGATTACCTATATCATTAAAAAGGAATACAATTTGATTTATCCTGATCTTCCAACTAATCTTCTAATATATTTCACTGGTGCTTCCTTTCATTTTATTTTTCACCAAGATCAAGGGGATGAGGGAGATGAAAGTCGAGAATGAGAAGTCCCTGCTCCTATACCAACACCTGCACCTGCTATTATACTTGAGCATCATTTTTATCAAGAAATTGTACAAAGATTTGATTATCTTGAGTCTCATTTTGATAAATGATTTGATCGTATCGAGACTTGATTAGGCCAACAGGATACTAGATACAATGAAGATATAGAATAGGTTAGGAGATAGTTTGATTTTATCAACACTTAAGTAGCCACAGTCAATTGCTACTTTATAATGTTTAATCCTCCTCAGCCACTTCCATATCAAGATCCTTCCACATTTTATTTTTTATTTTCTATTGTATTTTGTGTATGTTTTGTTTCTTTCAAGTATTCATGTGATGACATTGCGATATTTATTTTTCTGTATTTATTGTATTTGCTTTATATATTTAATGAAATGCTTGTCTTATGTTGGTTTTAAACCTCTTAATTTTTCCTTAAATTTTTATTATTCAAATTACTAATATTGATCTAAGAGAAAATTTTAAAATATTTTGTATTGCAACTTAATTTCCTAGAAAAATTGTTTTTCTCTTCTCAAACTTTAAATCAATTTACAAATTAGATTTAAATAATATGATCATTTCAATGTTCTAATAGATCTGTATCATATAGTAATAGTTATAACAAAATTAGAGTTACATATTTTTCTTTTATTTTCTTATTCAATGTGTTGATTTTATACTTAATAATAAGATTTTAATTTTTGGATTATTCTTCTTTATATGATAAGGTTTTCTTTTTGTTTGGAAGATAGTCATACAAGCTAAGATTTACTATGTTAAATTGTGGAAAGAACAAAATGACAAAAGATGCACAAAGTGTGCCAAATTTGAAAAGAGTAACAAAATGAGACCAACATAAAAAGATGCATAATGTTCACCAAATTTGAAAAGAGGCACAAAATGAGCCCTACTTAAGAAGATCCGCAATGTTTGTCACTTAAATAAATCTTATTATTAAAGTGGTTTAAAATGAGCCCACACTATATTTATTTCTTTCCTCTATGTTAATTCTTAGAAAAATCCTTACTTTAAAATAATAATTTTAATTATTAAATTTGAAATTATAAGATTTCTATTTAATTAATTTTACGATGATTATTCAATTTTATATTTCTATTTTCTAGAGTGAACATTGAACATGTTCAACTTTTCTTATCTAAATTATTCTCTGATTTAAATTTGAGACTTTTTTTTCCAATCAGGACTTTAATGTTGTATGTGCAAATATGTTAAAATTTTCTTTTTTTTCTCATATATTATATTTTGTCTACAACAACTTACTTTTTTAGGGGATTTTTTTTTTCTGTTGTTAAAAAAAGGGGGAGATTATTATTTATGTTTGTTTGAAGTTTTTTTTATTTCTATTTTGGTTTGTGTGTGTTTGTTTATTTATTTTTTATTATTTTAAGTTTGTTTAAAATTTATGTTCTTAGAGGGAGGTTGTTTATTTTTTGTTTGTTTTTAAAAACCAAAATTAAAAAGAGGGATAAAATTTTATTAATCTCCATGATTTTTATTTTTAAATTCATTGATGGGGAGTTTTGGAGAAAAAGAATTTTATTTGTAATTCAAATAACAATTATTTTTCCCATCATAAAAAAGGGGGAGATTGATATTATTTATTGCAACTCAAGAATCTTGATCGAGATTCTGATTTTTGATGATAGTGAAATATTATTATTATTTTAATTTTAATATTTCTCAAACTATGTACAAAATAAGGTTCATATAGATCATTAAAAACTTTAAGACATAATAGATTAGGATTTCATATAATATAGTCTATAAATCTTTTTTTTTTCTTGAGTTTAAGAGAATGTGATTTTAATTGAACAACCATACACACACAGGGGGAGAGAGTTTAAACTTAAAATTTTAAAAATAATCATAATGTATGACTTCCAATTGTACTGTATGATTTGTCCTGTTTTTCCTCCAAAATGCAGTTAATCAAATCATGGCTTTTATTTTTTATAACTATTCATACTTTACAAAGTTAGTTCATACAGACAACTAATAATGTATGAAAACGGGTGCATACCAAATTGTCATAAATAAATTCATTAATTTTTGTACTGTTCATATTATACGAAGTTAGTTTGTAGAGATGAATAATAGAGTAAAAAATTAGATTCATCCACAATCATACCAGATGAAGCATGATTTGTATTAACTATTTATATTGTAGGATGTTAGTTGAAACATACGATTGATTGTGTATGAAATAAGGTTTGTACAATCTCATACCTGACGAACACAATCAAATTTAAATTTTTTGTATAATATGATGTAATATCATATAAATGACTTAATATGTACAAAATAAGGTTCATATAAGATGGTACCAGGAATTTTGAACTATTCGTACTAATGATCCATTATCATACTATATGATCTGAAGTCAGTTCAATTATAATTTTTTAGTTTTGGGATGGTTTTTCTTATGTTTTATATATAACAAGTCCTAAAAACGGACACTCAAGACCATTGCTATGATTTTCTCTTGAGAGTGGCCATTGAGTGTGTGTGCTTGGGAAGATTATGAGAGTGAAGTGTGAGAGAAAGAGTGAGGAGGATTTTTGAGGGATTCACAAGGTTGCTTAAAGCAATGATTACTAGTCTTCTTCAAATTTTTCCTATCTCCTCTGGTGGTTTTTGAGAGAAGATCTTCAATATTGTGTCGAGCTTCTCTGCCTTCATCTGGAGGGTGAAAAAGGATGTGATGGTTCTCTACCTTCACAAGGAGGGTAAAAAGGATGTGATGGTACAATGCCATCATTTAGAGGGTGTAAAAGGCATTGGTACTCTATTACACTGGGTTGGTGGAAGAGAGTTTGTAAGGGCTTCTCTGCTTTATTGTGTGGAAAAAAGGAGAGTCACTTTGATTTAGTATAATAATTGGAGGAGTCTCTAAGGAGTGGACGTAGGTCTAGTTTGGACTAAACCACTATAAATTTAGCTTTCTTCTGTTCACTTTTAATTTTCTATATTTTATTTTTTCCGTATTTTAAAGTTTTATAGTTGAAAAATCTTTTGAGATAATCATATCTAAGAAAAGACAACTCAAGTATCATTGCTAAAATTTTTTATAAATTATTTTTAAACATCTAATAATTTTTTTTAAATTACCAATTCACCCCCCCGTTAGTTATCCTTAGGATAGTTCAATAAGGTCTAACAACTAACACGACCATACAATATTTGGGTCAAATCATCTCATGCATTAGATCAACCCCTCCCAAATTCTCAAGTACATTCCAATGCATGATTCAAATTCACCCATGCACACCCAGGGTCAAACCATGGTTAATTTGATTTGGTTAAATCCCTTTATACACTTGGCTACCCATTTTTAACTCCTCACATATGGCTTTACATTCCTCTCAACCTACTCAACCAATATGTAAACACAACCATATACATCATCTTTGTCAACCTTAATAATTTGCTAGGTCAACCAACCCTAGTTAGTTTTAAGGATAATCAATAAAGATTAAATCTCTTCTAGATTCCAAGGCATGATGCTTATAACCTTGGCCATTTTAATCCACCATTCTTTATAAGGGATCATACAAGGATAGTCTACAACCTCAACCATGCTTCCTTCATTCAAAATGATTAAGTAAACTAAAGTATATTCTAAACCCTAGATATTTACTTAGGTTTTAAAATAGTTCTTTATACCTTGCATGAAAGGCCTAGAAAATATATCCCCACTCTTCTTTAAATCCTTTTCTATCTTTGTATATGTTTTGGAGCCATTTGACTCACAGTGTTTAGCATTTGAGTTTGAAAGTGAGTCTAAGGTTTTTAGTTCTCTCACAGGGAAAATGAAATCTCAATAATCTAAATCTTCTATTTGATATAAATGATCAAGATTAGATTATATCCCTGCTCTATATAACTGCCCTAATCTTGTAAAATGTCAGGTCAAATCAAATGCCATTCATTTTGGATCACAAAAAATTAATGGTTCCAATTATAATCTTATATGGATAAGCAAAATTGTAGATAATTATTTCAACTTAAAATTTATGTTTGAGTTTAATATACATAATTTTTGATAATTATAAAATATTATTATTATGATTATTATTTATCCTAACATATATTGAACAATTTTTTTGTTATTTATGTATATTAACATTTCAGGAAAATCATACTCTAGACTATTGAAAACTTCAATATATAGTAGATTAGGGTTTTATATAATTAAATCTATAAATTTTATATTTTTCTTGAGTCTAAGAGCATGTGATTGTGATTGGATAACCGTGTAAATACACACTGGGGGAGTGAGTCAAAACTTGAAATTTTAAAATTAGTTGTACTGTATGATTTCAAATAGAACTAGATGATTTGATATGGTGTTTCGCCTAAAATGAAGTTAATCAAATCATGTTAGAATTTTTTTATATACTATTCATACTATACGATTTATATTCATACAGATAACTCACAAAGTATGAAATGGGTGCATACTAGTTTGTCCCAAACAAACGCACTTGTTTTTGTACTATTTGTAATATACGATGTATGTTTATACATATGACTCAAAGAGTATGAAATGGGTGAATACTAATTCATCTCAAATGAACGCAAATATTTTTGTACTATTTGTATAATACAATGATTATTCTTACCTATGACTCACCGAGTATGAAAAAGGGTCATCCACATTCATACCAAATGAAGCATGATTTGTGTTAACTATTTATACTATACAATGTTGGTTCATATAGATGATTCATAGAGTACGAAATGTGGTTCATACAAGGTTGTACATGATAAATAAGTTTTAGTTTTAAACTGTTTGTATAGTATGATGTCAGTTCATAGAGATGACTGATAGAGTACAAAATTGGGCTCATACAAGATCATACATGGATTTTTAAACTATTCATGCAGATAATCCATGATTGTACTATATGATCTGAGTATATTCCAATAGTAATTTTCAATTTTGTAGATAGTTTTTCTTATCTTTCATATATAAGGGTCCTAAAAACTAGCACTCTTTATCTTGCTAAAAATTTCTCTTAAGAGTGGATGAGGAGAGTATTTGTGAGTAAAGAATAAGAGATCTTATAAGAGGAAATTATGAGGGATTCACAGGGTTGCCCAAATATAAGGATCTCTTATTTGTTCTTCAAAAATTTTCCCTACTTCCTTGAAGGCGCATGAGAGAAGATTTTTAAAGAAGATCACGATACTCTGCTTTCACCAGGAAGGTTAGAAAGGATGTTGGTACTCTGCCATCACCAGGAGGGTAAGAAAGGATGTTGGTTCTCTACCATTAGTGGGAAGGTGAGAGAGAATGTTTGTAATGTACCATCATTAGGAGGGTGAGAAAGGACATTCATACTCTGCCACACCCGGTTAGTGGAAGAGAGGTTTTATAAGGGCTTCTCTATCTTGCTGTGGGGAAAAAAGGAGAGTCAGTTTGATTTAGTGCAATACTTGACGATTGAGTCTTTAGGGAGTGGAGGTAGCTATAGCTGAATAAAACCACTATAAAATTTTGTGTTCTTCTATTTTTTTACTTTTTATTGCATTTTTATTTTCCACACTTTATGTTACTATGGCTGAAAATTTTTTTATGAAAATTTATTTCTATAAATAACCAAATGCTTTAGATTAATTGAGTAAAGTTTTCAAAATGATTTTCTAAAATCTAATAGATTTTTTTTAAATTACCAATTCACTCCCCCCCCCCCCTGCCTCTCATGGTTAGCCTTGGGAAAGTTCTATTAGGTCTAACAACTTGCTCAAACTTTTAAGTGGTATGAGAGCCTATTTAAAAAAATTAACGTTTAGACAATTTTTTGCAAAAAAATAAAAAAAATAAAAAACAAAAACATAGACCACCAAACACAATATTCAAATTTTAAAACAAAACATACACACCAAACACAACAACAAAATATATACACACTAGACACAACAAACTCACATGAATAAATCAAATAAATAAATAATAAATAATGAATCCCTCTTTTGACAATAATAAAAAGGGAAATACCTCTTGAAAAAGCAAGTTACTATTGACAAATCTAATAGATGATGAAGAAGAGGATTTTAAACTATTTGCAAAGATAGCATTAACACCCTTATAAAAAAAAGGAAAGTCTCAAATTTTGAAATCAAAGAACAATTAAGATAGAAAAGTCAACCAGGTTCACTGTTCGTTCTAGACCTTTCAAATAAAATAATAATTTCAAAAATGATGAAACAAAGATCAATTAGTTTCTAATTCAATAGTGGAAATTATTTTTGATTGAATAATTTATGTAAGAAATAGAGATATAAAGGAATGAACTATATGATAACTTCAATTGGCAACATACACATCATTTCAAAATTTGGCATGCTTTATGCATCTTTTCAATTTGGGCTAACTTTGTGCCTATTTTTATTTTTGGCGAACATTGCACATCTTTTAAACTTAAAACTTAACACACTTTGTGTATCTTTTTTATAATTTTGGTATTTCCAATATCTATATATCATAAAACAAAATAAAATAATTAACAACAATAAATACATTGAACAAAGAAAGAAAAAAAAAAACCAAACGTCTCTTTTGCAATAATTAAGTTAAATAATATTGGTTTATAGGAACATGAAGATGATCTTTTAATCTACATCTAACCATAAATTAATTTAAAATTTTGAGAAATTAATTTTTAGAGTCAAGTATTTTAAATATTTATTCCATAGATCAACTATATTTGATTAGTCTATAGAAACTTAAAATAATTAAAAAAGATTTAAAATATATATATATATTTCATTAAACACTTGAATAAATACAACCAATACATGATACCAGAAAAAAATCATAGCATTACTATGCCATCATATATGTTTAAAAAAACAACACAAATGCCAAAGACCATAGAAAATAATAACTAATATCCTGAAGGACCTCGATTTGGAGGTGGATGAGGAGTGAACATAGTAAAGTAGCTATTAATGGTAAATACTTGAGTGTTCAGAGAGTCAAATTATCCACTGACTAAGCCCATGTCTTCATTATATCTTTTATCCTACTAATTTAAGTGAGTCTAAATTAGATCAAATTGTATATCAAAATGGGATTCAAGTCTATCAAACCCCTTGGACCATTTCTTAAGAGAATTGATGATCATGTATAGGAGCAAGTGCAGGTGTAAGAGCATGTGCATGTTCTCTTTCTTCATCAGATTCTTCTCCCTCATCCCTTTGGTCTCTGTTAAAAAGAAAACAAAAGGTAGCATCAATGAAATAGATTTGAAGCTCAGTAGGTGGTTTAGGATGACTAAAATTACACTTCTTTTTTAGAATATAAGCGACTAGGTGTCCTAAAGCCACATTTTTCTTTCTTCTATTATTAGGACATATAATGTCAGTAAGTTTATAGATGTAGTCCAAAATGAATTAGGCTTCATCTATTAGAGTGATTTTTCAAAATAAGATATATGATTATGGACAATAAGCGAGTTAGGTTTATACAATCACCAACTTTAGGAATAATTAAAGTTCTTAATACATGTTAGATGATCCTAACAATTTTATTCAAGGTGAACACACAAGATAACTAACTTAATGAAGTAACACCTTTAATGGTTTGATGGATAGTAGACCAGTCAAAATTAGACTTAGAAGTCATTGTGTGTTCCTATACCCTTCAGTTCTAAGGTGTAGTAGGTGCTAAATCTTCCTAGGTGATCTCTACTCTCTATTTAAAAATATAAGATGACATCTTGGTATGGTTTTCATTCATTCTAAGGTTGGACATGAAATAGTGAAATGTATCTTGATGAAAAAAAAAAGGATTAAAGTGAGAATGAACGAGAATTGGATAAAGCCAAAATGAGGCATTATTGAAAAGTTATTTACAAATATTTTAAAATCAACTTCTTCATAATTTATTAGATTTGTCAATCGTAACATACTTTTATAAGAGATATATCCCTTTTTGTTCTTTCAAAAGGGAGAGTCATTATTTATTATTTATTTGTTTGATTTAATCGCGTGTGTTTATTTTATCTGGTGTGTATGTATTTTGTTGTTGTGTTTGTTTTGTTTTTAAATCTTGTTATTGTGTTTGGTGGTGCATATTTTTGTTTTTGAGTTCGATTATGTTTTGTTTTGATTTTGATTGAAATCCCTTATTTTTAATTGAGCATTTATTGATGGATGGCTTAGAAGAAAAAGGATCTTTAATGTTAATTCAAATAATAAATATTTTTCCATCATAAAAAAGGGGGAGATTCTTGTAACTTAGAATTCAAGATTGAGTTTGATATAATGTGATTATTTAATGATAAAAAATACTATTATTATGAATACTATTTTTCCTAACATACATTTGATATATTTTCTTTTTATTATTTAAGTGTACTAACATATTAGGGAAATCATACTCTAGACTACAGAAGACTTCAAGACAGAGTATATTAGGGTTTCTTGTAATGATGTATGTAAATTTTCTATTTTTTTTAGTTTGAGAGAGTGTGATTGTAATTAGGTAATTGTGCACACACACAATGGGGGAGTGTGTCAAAACTTAAAATTTTAAAACTAATCATACTATATGATTTCCAATTGTACTAGACAATTTATCATGGTATTTCCTCCAAAATGAATTTAATCAAATCATATATGGAAAATTTTTTTGTATTGTTCATACTGTATGATTTTATTTTGTATAGACAACTCATAGAGTAAAAAATAAGTGCATACTTATTATCCCAAATGAACTCACATATTTTTGTACTATTGTATTGCATGATGTTTATTCATATAGATGACTTACAGAGTACAAAATTGGTGCATACCAATTCATCCTAAATGAACTCATTTATTTTTGTACTGTATAATGACTATTCATATTGGCGACTCATAGAGTATGAAATGAGGTTCGTATAAGATTATACCAAACAAATAAGTTTAGTTTTAAACTGTTCATACAATACAATGTCAGTTCGTATAAATGACTGATAGAGTATGAAATCAGGTTCATACAGGATCGTACATGAACTTTTGAACTATTTGTACAGATGATCCATTGTCGAACTGTATGATTTAAGTACATTATAATTATAATTTTTAGTTTTTTTATAAGTTTTCTTATCTTTCATATATAAGGGTATTAAAAACTGACACTCCTTATCTTGTTGTAAATTTCTCTTAAGAGTGAAAAAGAAGAGTATTTGTGAGAGTATATTTGAGAGTGAAGTGTGAGAGATCTTGTAAGAGGAAACTGTAAGGGGATTCATAAGGTTACTCAAAGGTATGGATCTCTTATTTATTCTTCAAAATTCTCCCCTACTTCCTTCAAGGCTCTTGAGAGAATACTTTCAAAGAAGATCATGGTACTCTTCCATCATCGAGAGGGTGAGAAAGGATGTTGGCACTCTACCATCACTAGGAGGGTGAGAAAGGATGTTGTTACTCTACAATCACCAGGAGGGTGAGAAAGGATTTTGGTACTCTTCCATCACCAGGAGGGTGAGAAAGGATATCGGTACTCTACCACAATGGGGTAGTGGAAAAGAGATTTTGTAAGGGCTTCTCCACCTTACTGTGGGGGCAAAAGGAGAGTCATTTTGAATTAGTGCAATACCTGAAGAATGACTCTTCAGGGAGTGGATGTAGGTCTAGTTGGACAAAAGCAATATAAAATTTGGCGTTCTTCTATTCTTTTACTTTTTACTACATTTTTATTTTCCTGACATTATATTACTGTGGTTAAAAAATATTTTTTGAAAACCTATTTTTATAAACAACCAAATACTTTAGATTAATTGAGTAAAGTTTCTTAAAATTGTTTTCTAAGATCAAGAGAGTTTTTTAAAATTACCATTTCACCCCTCTTTGCTAGCCTTGGGACAATTTTATTAGGTCTAACACCCTGCTCAAACTTTTAATTAGATCTCTGCCAATCATTCGAAACTACAAGTGATTTATAGTTTAGATCTAATCTGATAAGGATAAGTAAAATAATAGATTAGATCTCGATTGTTCAATCAAAATCATGCATAATTAATGACATCGACCTGATGTCAATGTTTTAAGTGAAGTGCCATGTGTAAGGCTATTGTCATGCACATGAGCTAATCCTCTCCCACTGTGTGGAAAGCATTTGCACAGTCAGCACCGTCGACTGACTGTATATTAATTATGTTAATTTAAATTTGAAAGCTGAAAGTTCGATGGGGATGTTAAGCCCTATGAACTTAGTCCCAAACTAACCAAGAGGGGGGTGAATTGGTATTTTAAAAACTTCTTTTTACAAAGAAAGAAAATTGCATTAAACCAAATCACACCACAAGCATAAATGCGGAATTAAAAGTGCGGAAGCAAGAAAAGGAACACAGAAATTTATAGTGGTTCGGTCGACTCGACCTTCGTCCACTCCTTGGAGGCACCCTCCAAGTATTGCACTACAAAAACGTGACTCTCCTTTAGCCCCCACGGCTAGGCGGAGAAACCCTCACAAGAACCCCCTCACAAGATCCTCTCTCTCTCTCCTCTCTCTCTTTCTCTCCTCAAGGTCTTCTCAGGTCAAAGCAGCAGCCAAAGGTTTTTTAAAAATGTTGAACAAGTGCTCTTAAATAGAAGAGCTTCAAAAGAGCTCATTAATTGCAAGTTGCCGACAATATCGTCCAGGCCGATATGGACATCGGCCTGGCCGATCAGTACAAATCAATGATGATCGGCCAGAGCATCGCCCTGGATGGAAAACAGGACGATTGAAAATTGGCTTGATCGTCCTGGCCGATCTCACGATCGTCCTGGCCGATCAGTTCAAATCATAGGAAAATCGTCCTGATAATAGCCCTGGATACGAGCTGGCCGATATCGATCGTCCTGAAGTAACTTAAGGTTTTTGACTGGATCGTCCTGGCCAATCCTGAGATCGTCAAGGACGATATGATCGTATCAATCATCCTTAATTACTTCCTTGATTTCCTGAATAATTATGGTATAATTTGTGAATATCGTCCAGGCCGATCATAGGATCGTCCTGGCCGATAATTTAAAAATACAGTATACCATACTTGACTATGGCGGCAACTTCTTTCTGTTTTGAGCGTATCGTCCTGGCCGATACACGTATCGTCCAGGACGATCTGTTAATATCGGCTGCCTTAATTAAGAATCCTTAATTAGACTTTCTGTTTTAAGCTGATCATCCAGGCCGATCCAAGAAATCGTCCTGACCGATATGAGTAAAAATAGAAATTCTAAGTCTCTCAAGTGTGTGTGTGAAGGGTTACATAGCATCAGTCTCTTTGACTATTACAAGTGGACTCAAAAGGTAAAAAACAAAAGTACAGACTGACTCAACCCTAAACCTACGCATTCCTGAACTTGGCTCCTTTTTGATCGTCCGATCTTCGATTCCTGAAAAGTTAGAAGCAACAAGCTGTCCAAGAGAAACAGTGTTTGTCAATCATCAAAAACATAAGACATGAAAAATAGATTTGCAACAATCTCCCCCTTTTTAATGATGACAAAACAAAAGTAGGAAAATAGAAAATTAAACAAAAATAGATTCATTAGAAAATCAAAGTTACAACAACTTTTTCCTACCACACCCTATCCTACTCCCCCTTTTTGTCATCACAAAAAGAAAGTCCAGAAACAACAGAAAAACATCACGAAAGACTAACTATAAAAAGACAAGAAACAATAACTTAAAGCACAAGCTAAAAGAACGAGGGATCCTGATCATCAGATGGTGGTGGTGGTGGTGGAGGTGGCTGCTGAAAGTAACTGGCAAGCGTGGTAAACTGAGCATTGAACCAGGCGATGTCCTGGTCATGCTACTGCTGCTGGTGAGTAAGAAAACTATTAAATCGAGCTAAATCCTGAGCACGATGATGCTCGTAACGGGCAATGTCCTCAGAGTGTTGCTGCTCCTGGGCAGCAACATAGGCGTCAAAACGGGTCTCCCAACGATCAAATCTCTCAATCAACTGATCAACCAGTGAATGCTGGTGGAGAGGAGCAGGGTCAGGAAAGGGAGCTGGAGCAGGAGCCTCCTCCTCTCTAGCCCTCCGAGGTTCTTCAGGGTGGAGACGAGTACTGTGAAGGGTGCTGAAGGAATTGTTTGAGTAGAAGAGAGTTGGGAAGTCTGGTGGATTGGGATATTGAATTTGGTATTTAGTTTCAAGAACATAGGCTATGATGTGTCCTAAGGCTAGATTTGGCTTCCTTCTGTGGCATGGATTGCGAATTGTTGTTAGGTGATCAATGTAACGAAACAATAGGTCCGCAGTGTTGATTTTCCTATGAGCCATGATGTAGAAGATAGTGAGGGAAAGTAGAGGGGTAATGTGGACTCGGTCGCCTTCTTTTGGAATGACGGAGGTGCGAAGGACATGTTGGATTGTCCTAGCATCTCTGACTAAAGAGCTAGTCTCTCCAACATAGTAAGGTATATTGGTCTGGCGAAAAAAGTGATTTGCCATGGACCAGTCAAAATCAGGGTCAGAGGCGATTATGTGCAGCTTATCTCCGGTGGTGGATAGGTGTAAAAGATCAACACAGTCCTGATATGTGATTTCGACAGGGCGTCGATTCACATAGGAGGACAGGGCTGTGAAGGTAGGGTTGATGCGAAGGTTTGCAAAAAAATTCTAGAAGGAACTCTGAATTGAAAGGGAAAACAAGAGACAGTATGAAGCAAAGGGAAGTGTGAGCGAAGAGATCCATTACCGGGTAAGAGATGTGGACTGGATTGATAATTCTGGAAACAGTAATTCCACATTCTTTATAACGATGATATGCGGCTTCATCTTCTGCTTCCCGGAAATGAGGGTCAATCCTTGCCCTCGAGGAACTCCCAGAGGTCTGTCGGACGCGTTTCCCACCAGCCATTTGAGAGTACTAAGCAAAAACACAAAGGATAAAGGGTTGGAAGTGAAAAACCATGGCAGGAACGGCCTCAATTTAAAGAAACGGCCATATCGTCCTGGCCGATCGCAGAATCGTCCAGGCCGATATGGTTCAATAATTACGTACAGACCGATTGGTCAAAAAGGCGATCCCATCGTCCGGGCTGATCAGATATCGGCCAGGCCGATTAGACACAGGCGATCGGCCCGAGGAGTCAGTCCGGACGACCATTGAAAAAGCAGATCGGCCGGGCCGATGAGGTGTATCGTCCAGGATGATGCACAATAATTGATCGTACCGGCCGAAGTTAAAACGTTTTAAATGCTTGCCACGTGTATCGTCCAGGACGAAAAGTGGATCGGCTCGGCCGATGGTCCAATAATGGATCGGCCGAGGCCGAATTTAAAGATCAAAACGTGCTGACACGTGGATCATCTAGGATGATCCAGTGTATCGGCCAGGACGATGCACATAAAATGCATCGGCCAGACAAATATACAATCGGCCAGGCCTATCACCATGAGTTCGATCAAATCGTCCGGGCCGATATAGTATTATCCAGGATGATGAATTGCAGTAAGCATAGAAAAAGGTCAGCAGATGGATTTTGAACAGAATTTGTCATATCGGCCAGGACGATAGAAATATCGGCCATGCCGATGGGACTTGAATTTAAAATCAAGAAAAGAATGGTGATGATCAAGACCCTCAAAAAAAAAAAAAAAAGAAAAGACAGTCAAAGACACAAAAAATAAAAACAACACAATGAAAAACACCGAACATTTTTATTTTTTATTTTTTATTTAATTTTTTTTTTATGGAGGCATCATATGAGAATACTTTTCACGAATTAAATTTTTTAAGTTTTCAGGAGATCAATAGGTTTAACAAATTCCAATTAGAAGAAGGTAGAAAAATTGATTCCGTTAGTCCTAGATCGGACATCCTTCAGGGTACAAAATTCTTTTGGAAAAACAGAGGCCTAACTCGGAATAACAAAAAGGATAAGAAGATCCAATCAAGACTTGTTAACAACTAAAATATCTCATAAATAATAAACCAAAATAATTTTTCTCAATCATGGAAATTGAAATCAAATCTTTGAACGTATCACATAATCAATGAGTTTTCTAAGTTTTAAGAGTTTTACCAAAGAGATGATAGCTTGCTTTTAGTGGGCTAATTTTATGCCTCTTGTCACTTTTATTGGCTCTTTGAACATCTTTTGATTTTTGATACACTTTTGTGTATATATCTTTTTTTTCAATTTGGCTTCATTGGCCTCTTTCCTTTTTAACTCTTGCAAGCTAAATACTCTTTAATATACCCTTAAAGAAAAATACTTAGTTGTGAGTATATCCTCCAAATATTAGAGAATAGGAGATCTCTCTCTAACATAGGGAAGAACAATCCACAACACAAAATCAAAATCACGTGATAACTGCAATGGTAAGATTTCAAAAGCTTGAATGATATCTAAGAATTTTGACTATTATGCATAAGATAAGTTAATGTAGCAAGATAAGAAAGAGATCTTAAAAAGCCATTGGTTAAACTGAGTTTAGACTTTTGTTTTATAGAAGAAAATCATGCCACTAAACAAAGTCAGAAGAAGGGAAAACATCATCAGTTTACTCCCTTTAACCAATTTAGAAAAGCTAAACCCATATCTCCAAAAACTCCAATATTTAAAAGCTTGAGAAGTTTTATCATATGGAAGGCCAAAAAATAAAGACCAAAGTAAAAAAAAACAAAAAACTCATAAAAATAAAACAAACTAAAAACAACAAAAAGTGAGCACAAAAACTAGCACAAACAAATAAAATAAAAGACACACAAAAAACTAAAGATTTCAAGCAAGTGATAAAGCAACGGATTTAAGCAATTGAGTTGCAAGCCTCCTTATGTCCAGTTATCTTATGCTCCCACGAGGTCTTTGATGAGAGCACACCTGCAAAACTCAACAACTGTCAGTTTTAGGAACCCAAACAGGTTTGGGCTCCTTTTTAGGAAATGTAGAGTGCAATGCAGTTGTGATATGCTTTGAAACATGCATCTTAGGTCTCCATACCCAATGTGTACTACTGTGAATTGTGCAAGTGTGTGAGATGTGTCCTAGCATGCCACAAGAAAAACATTGAACTCCATGAAAAGATTTTCTTAAATGGTTTGGGTAAAAATGCCTCTTCCTAGGTTCTGGCTTTTGATTAGAAGTTGGTGTCATCCTAGCTTTCTTACATTTTTCCAAATCATTTTGAATTCTCAAGTTAGTTCTTTTTAATGCATCATTCTCAATCCTTAAATTTTTCTCAATCTCTTTAGATTTCTTAAGATCATCCTTAAGTGAGGTGTGTGAAGCTTTTAATGCATTACCTTCATCAACTAATTCCAAATGCTTCTTGTTTAATTCATCAAATTCATCAAGGAGAGCCATGTGATTTGAATCAATCGTTGCATGATCTTTGAGAAAAACTTCATGCTCTTTTTGTAGATTTGAATGTTCTAGTTTTAGGCTAGCATGAGTTTTCTTAAGTTTTTTGTATGATGTATGGATTTTTTCACAAATTTCAAACAATTCATCATAGGTTGGTTTACATACCTCTTCCTCATCACTTTGATTTTCTCCCATGAAACACAAGTTTGTAGTCTCTTCCTCTGGTTCAGTCTCAAAGGAATCAGTTCCAGATTCTGCCCAGAAGACTCTTTGGATTTTCTTCTTCTCCTTCCTTGACTTAGCTTTCTCCTCACCTTTTTCCTTTTCTTTGTTTGAATGATCTTGAAGTGTAAAACAATCGGCTCTTACATGTCCAGGTTTCTTGCATTCAAAACAAACAACATCAGAAGATCCTTTAATATGTTTATGATCCTTACCTTTTTCTCCAACTTTGATGATGCTTTTGTTTCTTCCTTAGAAAGCTTTTGAATTGCCTTGTGATGAAGGCAACTCCATCGCTTTCAGACCCGGAAGATTCAGAATCCGATTTGTGTGCCTTTTATGCAATTGTTTTCTCCTTTTTCTTCTCACCTGTATCAAGATTTCTTTGATTCACCCCTTGCTCGTAAGCAATGAGTGAGCCAAGCAAGTTATCAATTGAATAGGTGTTCAAATCTTTAGATTCAGTGATGGCAGTAATTTTTGCATCATAGGACGAAGGCAAGCATCTCAAAATCTTGTTAACTTTTTCATAGTTCGAAAGTTCTTTTCCTAGTGCATGCAATGAAGTAGCAATCTGAGTAAACCTAGTGTACATGTCAGAAATCGATTCATGAGGTTTCATACGAAAAAGTTCGTAATCATGCAAGAGAATGTTTAAACGAGATTGTTTAACTTCATTAGTGCCTTCATAAGTAATGCACAATTTATCCCAAATTTCTTTACCAGTTTTGCAAGTTGAAACACGCATGTAATCCTCAGATTTCAAAGCACAGAAAAAACAATTCAAACATTTCGCATTTAATTGAGCTAAATCTCGTTCGTCAAAAGTCCATTCGGTAAAAGCAACTTCAGTTTTAAAACCATTAATTTCACGAGAAGGTGGAGAATAACCTTCTTGAATAAGCATCCACATGCGATTATCAGTAGATTGTAAAAATGTTGACATGCGAGTTTTCCAAAAATCAAAAGGTAGGTTATCGAACAGAGGAGGTCGGGTAATAGAATACCCTTCCGTAGTGTTGCGATTCCCAAAGTTAGACATGGATCAAATTCAAAAAGTTTTCAAACTTTAATTTTCAAATCAGGCTCTGATACCACTTGAAAGTTTGATGGGGATGTTAAGCCCTATGAACTTAGTCCCAAACTATCCAAGAGGGGGGTGAATTGGTATTTTAAAAACTTCTTTTTACAAAGAAAGAAAATTGCATAAAACCAAATAACACCACAAGCATAAATGTGGAATTAAAAGTGCGGAAGCAAGAAAAGGAACACAAAAATTTATAGTGGTTCGATCGACTCGACCTACGTCCACTCCTTGGAGGCACCCTCCAAGTATTGCACTACAAAAACGTGACACTCCTTTAGCCCCCACGGCTAGGCGGAGAAACCCTCACAAGAACCCCCTCACAAGATCCTCTCTCTCTCTCTCCTCTCTCTCTTTCTCTCCTCAAGGTCTTCTCAGGTCAATGCAGCAGCCAAAGGTTTTTTAAAAACGTTGAACAAGTGCTCTTAAATAGAAGGGCTTCAAAAGAGCTCATTAATTGCAAGTTGCCGACAATATCGTCCAGGCCGATATGGACATCGGCCTGGCCGATCAGTACAAATAAATGATGATCGGCCAGAGCATCGCCCTGGATGGAAAACAGGATGATTGAAAATTGGCTTGATCGTCCTGGCCGATCTCACGATCGTTATGGCCGATCAGTTCAAATCAGAGGAAAATCATCCTGACAATAGCCCTGGATACGAGCTGGCCGATATCGATCGTTCTGAAGTAACTTAAGGTTTTTGACTGGATCGTCCTGGCCGATCCTGAGATCGTCCAGGATGATATGATCGTATCAATCATCCTTAATTACTTCCTTGATTTCCTGAATAATTATAGCATAATTTGTGAATATCGTCCAGGCCGATCATAGGATCGTCCTGGCCGATAATTTAAAAATACAGTATACCATACTTGACTATGGCGGCAACTTCTTTCTATTTTGAGCGTATCGTCCTAGCCGATACACGTATCGTCCAGGACGATCTGTTAATGTCGGCTGCCTTAATTAAGAATCCTTAATTAGACTTTCTATTTTAAGCTGATCGTCTAGGCCGATCCAAGAAATCGTCCTGACCGATATGAGTAAAAACAGAAATTCTAAGTCTCTCAAGTGTGTGTGTGAAGGGTTACATAGCATCAGTCTCTTTGACTATTACAAGTGGACTCAAAAGGTAAAAAACAAAAGTACAGACTAACTCAACCCTAAACCTACGCATTCCTGAACTTGGCTCCTTTTTGATCGTCCGATCTTTGATTCCTGAAAAGTTAGAAGCAACAAGCTGTCCAAGAGAAACAGTGTTTGTCAATCATCAAAAACATAAGACATGAAAAATAGATTTGCAACAAAAACATCCCTAGAAATTCCAAAAATTCTAGAAAATTCATTTCTCAACTAATTTTTGACTTCTTGGGCTCTATGGATTCAAGAAAAAGAGTACATCATTTTAAAAATAAAATAAAGTTTTTTTAGTTTTTATTTTGATAGTTACCTAGGTTTTACAAATAAATTTACTTTAATTTTAGTTAAATATATATTAATTATTTTGACCCAAATATTGGTAGATATATTTTAGGGCCTACCCTTAACCTTCCCTAAATTTCTCATGCCCTATTGAAGTAAGCCTAACACATTCAGGAATTTTCATGAATCTTGGCCATAATTCGGTCTAGATCTTTGGCAACCAATGATTAATTCTATTGAAATCCTATCAATTACATTTTAAAGCTCTATGGAACCAGAAGATCTAGTATTATTTGAGGGAATTTAGGATTAATGTTGTAGAGTTCATAGTCAATTTCCATTAGTTTTACAAAATTATGATTACAATTTAATTAAGGTATCATTTGATGATATTCCCCCTATTCTCTAATGAAATCAACTTGAATAGATGCATTTTTTTTAGGTTTGAATTCCTAAGTTTATACGCCTTTATGTAATTCATGAATTTGGCAATTCTTTTTGATTGTTTCATAAAGCATTTAAGCATCCATCAATACATGGTGTGGTTGGTTGTGTACTTGCTAAGGGTTAGAGACATCACTAATTATAAACCCATAATATCTAGAGACATCTCAAGAAAAAAAATTACGGAAAATTTTGATGAATATTATTGGAAAATTAAAAAATTTAAAATATAATATTTCTATTCGACACCACAAAAATCCCACCAGAAGTTCCTTTAACAGGATGATGAAAGAAATCCCAATCAACCCCAATAATACTATTAACATCACTCCTATACATATTGGTTAACTTAGTTTCAATTAAACCAATAAAAAACACATCATGATCCCTCATAATATCTTTATGATAAAGAGAGGATTCCCTCTTTCTAGCCCCTCTATAATTTGAAAACACAAATGAAGACATTAATTACATAAAGGGAAAAATTCCCCACTTATCTTGCTACCTTTTCCATCCATCCTTCTTTTCCTATGAAAGCTTGAAAATGTCCCAATCTAGTATTTGTAATGTCAAAATCTATTAGATCATCATTTTTTGATTCAGCTTCAGGATACTTTTTAGACAATACAAAAGGAATTTATGTATGTTCACTATAATCCTCAATCTTGCTTACTATATGATGTTTCAATTCAACTACCACATCTTCATTTACATTAACATCTTCATTTTCTTCAGGTGAGGTATTATATTGATTATCCAAACACAAATCAGTCAGTTGTATTTGAACATTGTTACTTTCAACATTTTGAACTTCAACTTGTTTTTCATCAGGATTTTTATTCATTTATCCACTCTCTTTGCTGGCTTGCTTATCTATATCCTCTCCAACCTCTTGATGAATATTACCAACCGGTTGATGTATGTTTACATTGTGATCATTTTTCAGATTCTTCCCATCTTTTGTTCCTACATACCTTCTCAAATTTTTGAATCAATTATTCTTTAATTTAACATGTATCCACGCCCCATATTCTTCATATTGCATTGAAGACTCTTCAGGACTATCTTGGGCATCAATCAGCTTATCATTTGTTTGCAAAATAGAATTCTTCTTTTGAGCAGTACTCTTATCATTAGGATAAACAGATTTTAAATGACCAACTTTACCACAATGGAAGCAAAGAGAAGCAATCTTCTCATATTCAACTTTTTGAAAGAATCTACATGATATCCCATCTATTTAAACACCATTAGTTAATTTATTCTTCAGATTAACCCTGACACAAACATGAGAAAAATTATCTTCTTCCTCATTTAAAATAATTTCCATCAAGATATATTGGTATTGCTGTAAATCTGGATTCAAGGATTATAATTTTGATGATACCAAACTTTTATAACTTCTCTATTTTTCTACTATTGCCCTACCTACTAACATTTCAGTTCCACTAGGTTAATCGCAAATCAAGCAAGCTCAAGATTGGGTAGATTAGGACTGAGTCAGTATGTAAGTGTATTTTTAGTGTTTTTACCTTTTCTTGAGTCAATTGTAATTTTGTGGATTCTGATGTTAAGTATCCTTTCACACACACACTCAGGGGGAGTAAACCTATAGGCTTAAGCATTTTTTTAATTTTCTATCACATTGTACAGGATGATCTAATATTTTCCTGCATGATCAGTTTAAAATAGAAACTCTAATTAGTGCATCCTTGTCATGACAGCCTTCTTTTAAGCAAATTGTCCTAAATAATCTTAACATCGCCCTAGTTGATAGGCTCAAATTAGAAAGAGTCAGCCACCAACTCTTTTAGGAAGATTATTATTTTTAGTATCATACAGGATATTGTCTTATATAATGCATTATAATTATGCCTAAATTATTCTGATGATTAAGGAAATAAATTAAGATTTAATTGATCAATCATATCATCTTGAGTTTCTTCCTAAGTCATCCAGGATGAGCAAAATGATATGTTGGATGGTTAGTTATTTTTTCATCATCCAAACATGTAAAGACTGGTCAAATAGAGTGATGGTCTAGATGATATTTGATGTTTTAAACTAATCATACAAGATGATTTACCCATCATCCTAGATGATTAGAATAAACAAATCTTCTAATCATCTAGCTTCCCCAGGTCATCCTTACTGATTGAGCTAAAGTTGTACTAATTGTATAGGATGATCCATCGATCATCCTAGACAATCTTTATCAGTTAGTTGCAATTTAGGTCAAATTTGAAGGCCTACTATATAAGATCTCTTATTTAATCAAGATGGGATCTTTTGCTGCTATCTTGACCTAAGAGAGCCAAAAAAAGAGGGAGAGCTTGGGAGAGAGAGAGAGAGAGGATCTTGTGAGGGGGAGTTTATGAGGGTTTCATAAAGGTTGCTCCAAGTAAAGATCCGAGTCATCTTCTTTAGTCTTCATCTCTAATTCTTTGGAGGTTCTAGAGAGGTCTACTTTAGTGATTGATCAAAGTACTCATCCAGCTTTAGGAGGAAGCGAAAGGAGTCAGGTTTAATACCTGCTTAAGGAAGAAGCAAAAGGAAATTGGTTCTCTGCCTCACCAGAGTTAGTGGAAAGAAGTTTTATAAAGGCTTCTTTGCCTGCTATGGGAGCAAAAGGAGAGTCACTGAGCTCAGAGCAATACCAAGAGGAGAGGCTCCGGGGAGTGGACATAGGTCAAGTTAACCAAACCACTATAAAATCTGGTGTGTTCTTTCTTATTACATTTCTATATTTGATTTCAAAACTTTATTTTATGTGGGTGATTATTTGGTTTAGTTATAATTTCTATTTGAGAATTTTTAAAACACCAATTCACCCACCTTTTAGTTAGCCTCGGGCTTGTTCATAAGGCATTAACATCTCTAACAAACTTTTAAGTGGTCCCAGAGTGGGATTCATAAAATCTAGTTTTTGAAAACTTTTAAATTTTGATCTATGACTAACTTTGGTAATAGAAACACCATTGAAAGTTATTTAATCACTAGACAAGCTTTGTTTGATAATATACCTTTTGATTTTAGGAAAACTCGTATGACCATATTTTTATAATTTATTAACTATTATAAGTGGATGCTTGTTAAGGATGGATATTCACCACCATCACATGAAATCAATAACATCAAAATTGAACTTATATTTAATAAATAGACGTTTGATGCTTGGGATTTTGTATAACTTAATGTAAAATGTTTAAACTATTTTTTTTATGCTTTAAAATAGGAATATTACATGTATGTCTCAATTTATACTACTTGTAAATAAATATGGGATATATTATGTATCACTTATGAAGGAATAAGCGAACTTAAATAATTTAAGTTGAATATCTTACTGCACAACTATAAACTTTTTTCCATGAAACCTAGTGAATTAATATCTAACTTGTAAACTAAGTTTACTCAAATTATCACCTCACTTGATACCTTAAGAAGAGAGCAAACTAACTATGAAAAAGTTAACAAAAATTTGAGATGCTTGCCTTATTCCTTTGATGCTAAGGTAACTACTATTATTGAATCTAAGGATTTGAATACTTATCCTATTGATAACTTACTTGGGTTAGTCATTGCATACGAGCAAGGAGTGAACTAAAGACAGCTTGATACAGGTGAGAAAAATAAGAAGAAAACTATGGTGCTGAAGGCTAACGATACATATACTAATTGTTTTGGGTTTGAAAGTGATGATGTTGCCTTAATCACTAGGAAATTAAAAAGCTTTCTAAGGAAGAAACAAAATCACCATAAAAAATGAAATAAATGTAAGGGTAGCAAAAATTTTAAAATTTCTTCTGATACAGTTTGTTTTGAATGCACGAAGCCTGGACATGTGAATGTTGATTGTCCTACACTTAAGGCTTACCCAAGCAAGGAGAAGGGTGAGGAGAAACTTAAGTTCAGAAAGGATAAGAAATAGTTTCAAAAGGCATTCTAAGCAGATTTTGCATCTAACTCCTATAAGACTAAAGCTGAGGAAGAGACAGCAAACTTGTCTTTGATGGTTGATGATCATCTTGGTCAATCTGACCAAGAAGAGGTATGTAAACTAAGCTACGATCAATTACTTGAAGTTTTTGAGAAAATTCATGCATCATATGTAAAACTTAAGAAATTATATGCTAGTCTTAAATTGGAATTTTTAAATTTACAAAAACAGCATGAAGTATTGTTTAAAGATCACTCTACACTATTTAACAATCACATGTCCTTATTTGATGAGTTTGATGCATTAAATAAGAAGCATATTGAATTAACTGATGCATATGATTCCTTGAGGTCATCACATATTGATTTACAAAAAGAGTTTAATAAATTAAAGGAACTTGCATGGGAAATAGATAATAATGAACATCAGCTAAAAGTTGAAGTGGAAACTTATGAATATAAAAATAAAGTGTTGAAAGAAAAACTAATAGCATTTGAAAATGATAAACCTTCATTGCATGCATCACATAATGTTAAGAAAAGACATCACCACCCGAGTAAATTTGTAAATCATTTTCCTAGTGTTAGATATTTTTCATGTACCATACTAGGACATATTTCACACACTTGCACTTATCACCATAGTGCACATTAGATGTAGAGACCCAAATTGAATGATTCATAGTATAACACATATGAATTGCATTCTTCTTTCTATAAGAAGGGACCCAAACTTATTTAGGTTCCTAAATATGATGTTTGATGATTTTGTAAAATGTGTTATTGTATAAGATCTCATGAGAGCATATGGTACCTGGATAGTGGATGCCCATGACACATAACTGGAGACACCAATCAATTCATTTTAATAGAGGCCAGGTTGGAGATAAGGTCACTCTTAGAGGAAACATCACTAGAAAAGTGGTGGGTGTAGGTATAATAAGCAACTTCAAGAACTTTTTGAATGAAAATATTTTACTTTTTGATGGCTTAAAATACAACTTGCTCAGCATCAGTTAACTTTGCGATAAGGGATATCATAATTTGTTTTCACATAAATGCATGAACTTGATGATAAATGAATGTTTTCTGATCTGTTGTTTATTGTTATTTTCTATTCTTTCTTTTGTTTTTAGTTTTAAGTGTTAACTTATATTTGCTATTATTTTTCTATGTTTCATTTCTGATGTTCTTATTTCTCTTCCAATTTTTCTTTTTGGTCACAGCTGAAATCATATTTTATGCCTTATTTTTGTTTTTAAAATTTTGTAGTTAATGTTTGACATCCCTAAATCTGTTGGGAGAAATACTGTTGATTAATTCCCTTCATCTAACTCCTTTTAGCAGTATAATTTTCTTTTCTAAATAAAAGTCTATCTCGAATTAATGATTGAACTTTATAATTGAGATCTTTTCTAAATTGTTATAGTAAACTATCTTATATAAATAATGTTCAAAGTCATTAAATCACTTTCAAGCTTTGTAATCTTGTTGTTGTATTTATAATATGAATTTATTTCTGCTTTGGTGTTTACTCTTTCTTATATTAGAGAGTGAGTTTTTCTTCTCTTATATATGGAAGATATTCTCACAACTGAGAGTGTTTAAAAGTTTTGAAAGAGAGCTAGCTTGCAAAAATGATAAGAGGTGTAAAATGAGCCCAAAAAGAAGAAAAACTAAAAAGATGCATAATGAAAGCCAAAAAATTTAAAAGATATACAAAGTGTGTCAAAAATAATAGATGCATAAAGTGCGCCAGCTAACAAGAGGAACAAAATGAGCCCACAAGAAAACAAGTTTCCTTCTCTTTCAAACCTTTAAATCTTAAAAGAATTCAGGTGTCACTTGATATTTTCAAGAACTTGATTTTAAAATTAATGATTGTGATTAATTACTTTGATATATTATTCTATTAGATATTTTCTAGAAATAAGGTTTGAATGGATTACTTTTTCTTATCCAATAACTTTTTTCTGAGGTACATCTTTATTTTCAAAAGATAGTTTGCCGTGTAAGAAGTCTGAGCTAGGGTTAACAGGATCGATCATTCTATTATTTTTTAGATTTTGATGATGTTAACTCATTTCCATACACATTTTTAATTTAATCATATGGAAAATTTATCATATTTGTGCTTTGATAAAAAAAAAGTTTATTTTTTCATACTTTTTTTGACATTTTTGTAGACTTTTTTCATACTTTTATTTTTATTTTTTAATTTTTTGCTTGTGTTGTTTTTTGTGATATTGATTAGTTTCTGTTTTCTGTTATAATTTTCTTTTCTATTTTCCTCCACCTTTTTGTGATGTCAAAGGGGGAGTTGGGGTATTGTTAATGTGTTCATTATATTGTTGTTTTTTCTTTCCATACTATTATTATTTAGTGGTTGTAACAAATGCTTGATTTTAGTAAAATTTATATTGCATTGCTCATAGAGTTTTCTATTACACTATGTTTCTTTAACTACTTTAGTTTAATTTCCTAGTAAATGTTTGCCATCATCAAAAAGTGGGAGATTGTTGTAAATCTTGATTCAAGAACTAAAATTTTAATGATAGTAAACATTTCTAACATCTATATTTTTTTACTATTTTTTTTCCTACTAAAGTTTTAGGTCTACAAGCTCAATTGGAAATCAAGCAGGCTCAAGATTGGGTAGATTAGAATTGAGTCAATATGTAAGTGTATTTCCAGTATTTTACCCTTTTCTTGAATCAAATGTAATTTTGTGGATCCTGATGATAAGTAACCTTGCACATACACACTCAGGGGGAGAAAATCTATAGACTTAAAAGTTTTTTTATTTTTATTACATCATACAGGATGATCCAATATCATCCTTGACGATCAGTTAAAAATAAAAACCCCAATTAAGGCATCTTTGTTATGATAGTTAATTTAAGCAAAGTAACCTTAACGATATTAATATCATCCTGGAAAATAAGCTCAAATTAGAAAGAGTCAGCCCCCAACTCTTTTAGGTAGGTAATTATTTTTTGCGTCGTATAGGCTTGTATGATGCATTATAATTATGCCTAAATTACAATAATGATTAAAGAAAGAAATTAAGGTTAGCTTGATCGATCATATAATCTTGGATGACCAGTTAAACCAATATTAGTTTCTTCCTGAATCATCTGGAATGAACAGAATAATGTGCTTGATGATTAGTTATTTTTTCATCATCCAAACAAATAAAGTCTGGCCTAATACAGCAATGGTCTAGGCAATATTTGACACTTTGAACTAATCGTATAGAATGATATACCCATCATTCTGGACAATCAGAGCAAACAAATCTTCTAATCATTCAGCCTCCCCCAAATTATCCTAGCTGATTAAGCTGAATTTTTATTGATCGTATAGGGTGATCTGTTAATCGTCCTAGACGGTCTTTGTCGGTTATTTGCAATTTAGAGCAAATTTTAAGCCCTTCTATATAAGATATCATGTTTACTCAAGATGAGATATTTTGCTATTATCTTGACTTGAGAGAGCCAAGAAGAGAGGGAGAGCTTGGGAGAGATAGAGAGAGGATCTTGTGAGGGGGAGTTTGTGAGGGTTTCAAAAAGGTTGCTCCAAGCAAGGATTCGAGTCATATTTGTTACAAATCTAATTTCAAGGAATAAAATTTTTATGATAACAAACACTTTTGTTTCTCTACGACTGCCTTACATACTAATATTTTATGTCCATAAGATCAAACTGTAATTTGAATCATCTCAAGATTGGATAGACTAGGTTTGAGTTAGTTTTTAATCTTTTACCTTTTATTGAGTCAATTATAAACGATGTGATTTCTGATGCTAAGTAACCTTGCACACACACACTTGGGAGAAAATTTATGACTATTTTTAGAGTATTTTTTTTGCTCACATCATTCAGGACGATCTAAAAATTGGCCTAAATGATTAGTTAAAAATAAAACCCTAATTATGGCATCCAAGTTATGGCAGTCATCATTAAGCACATTTTCTTGGATGATAATCATATTGGCCAGGATGATAGGAACAAATAAGAAATGAATTAACTTCCAGATCTACTTATGTATTTTTTTTGGATATCATCCTAGACAATTTAATGCAATTATGCCTAAATTTATCTAGTAATTAAGGTTTGATTGCTCGATCATATCATCCTGGATGATTGCAGGATTGGCTGGGATGATCAGATAAAAAATCTTAGTTATTCTTAGACGATTAAACATCGGCCTACTTCTATCTGGGGTGATGCTCTAGACGATATCCACTAAAGTGAACTAATCGTCCGGATGATCGTGAGATCGGGCTGAACAATCAAGTTATTTTTCCATCGTCTAGATAACCATTCAGGATAATGTTTTGGATGATATTCAATGACTTGTACTAATTTTAAAAGATGATATACTATCATCCTAGATGATATGAACTAAAACCATCTAATCGTCCCAAATTGTCCTAGTTGATTGAGTTTATTTTGTACTGATCGTACAACACTTTATATCATCTTGGATGATAAAGTTGGTTTGTTGCAATTAAGAGCTATTACAAAGCTCTTTTATATAAGACCTCTTGTTCTACCCAAGAGAGTATCTTTTACTATTGTTCTGACCTAAGAGAACCAAGAGGAGAGGGAGAGCAAGGGAGAGAGAGAGAGGATCTTGTGAGGGGGAGTTTGTGAGGGGTTTCACAAAGGTTACTCTAAGCAAAGATCCATCATCGTCTTCTTCAGTCATCGTCCCTAGTTTCTTAGGGGTTCTAGAGAGGTCTACTTCAGCATCTAATTAAGGTTTTCTATCTACTTTAAGAGGAAGCAAAAGGACTTGGGTTCTCTGCCTGCTTCTGGAGGAAGCAAAAGGAGTTGGGTTCTCTACCTCATCGGGTTGGTGAACATGAGGTTTGTAAAAGCTTCTCTTCCTTTTTGTGGGTGCAAAAGGAGTGTCACTAAGTTTAGTGCAATACTCAGAGGGCGCCTTTAGGGAGTGGACGTAGGTCAAGTTGACCGAATCACTATAAATCTATATGTTCTTTATTACTGCTTCTGCATTTAATTTTCACACTTTGATTTCTTTGTGGTGAACCTATGTTTGAGTTTGTGTTTTGATTAAAGATTTTTTTAAATACTAATTCACCCCTTCCTCTTAGTTAGCCTTGGGCTAGTTCATAAGAGTTTAACATCCCTGTCAAACTTTTAAGTGGTATCAGAGCGGGATTTATAAAATTGAGTTTTTGAAAACTTTTTGAATTTTGAACCGTGTCTAACTTTGGCAATCGTTATACTATAGAAGGGTATTCTATTACCTGATCACCTTTGTTTGACAATATTTCTTTTAATTTTTGGAAAACTTACATGCCTACATCTTTACAATCGATTGATTATTGTATGTGGATGCTTATTAAAGATGGTTATTCATCTTCATCTCATGAAATTAATGGAATTAAAATAGAACTTCCTTTTACTGAATGGACTTTTGATGAATGGGATTTAGCTCAACTTAATGCAAAATATTTAATATATTTTTTTTGTGCTTTAAAATTTGAAAATTATATGCATGTTTCAACTTGTGCAACTGGTAAAGAATTTGGAATAGATTATATATTACTTATGAAGGAACAAATGAAGTTAAGCAATCTTGCCTGAATATTTTATTGCATGACTACAAACATTTCTATATGAAACCTTTTGAATTTATTTCTGACATGTATACTAGGTTTACTCAAATTGTCACCTTATTGCATACTTTAGGAAGAGAGTTAACTAATTATGAAAGAGTCAATAAGATTTTGAGATGTTTGCCCTCTTCTTTTTTATTCTAAGATTATTGTATTTATTGAATCTAAAGATTTGAATACTTATTCTGTTGCTAACTTACTTGGATTACTCATTACTTACGAGCAAAGGGGAATCAAAGAAATCTTGATACAGGTGAGAAAAAAAAAAGAGAAAACTATGGCGCTGAAGGCCAACAACACAGACACTGATTCTTCTGAGTCTAAAAATGATGATGTTTCCTTCATCACTAGGCAATTCAAAATCTTTATAAGGAAGAATAACAAGTGTTATCAGAAGTAGAAAAAAGATAAGGATAGAAAAAACTTTAAAAGTTCTTCTAATCTTGTTTGTTATAAATGTAGGAAGCCTGGACATGTCAAAGCTGATTGTTCAACACTTAAGGATCACTCAAGCAAAGAGAAATGTGAGGAGAAACCCAAATACATGAAGGATAAGAAGTAGTACCAAAAGGTGTTATGGGCAGATTCTACATCTAACTCATCTGAGGCTGAAGCTGAAAAGGAGACAATAAACTTGTGCTTGATGGGTGATTATCTTAGTCAGTCTGATCAAGAAAAGGTAAACTCCCACAAAGGGCCTCATGAGAGCATGTGGTATCTGGATAGTGGATGCTCATGACATATGACTGGAGATGCCAATCAATTCATTTTACTTGAGACCAGGATAGGAGATAAGGTTATTCTTAGAGACAACACTACCAGGAAAGTGGTGGGCTTAGGTATAATCAGAAATTCTAAGAAGCTTTTGATTGAAAATATTTTGCTTATGTATATGGATTGAAACACAACTTGCTAAACATTAGTCAGCTTTTTAATAAGGGCTTCATCATAAAATTCTTGGTAAATACTTGAATTATAATCTTAAATAACATTATTATTTTGCAGGTAAAGCGGATAAATAATGTTTACATGCTTAACTTAAATAATATTGAATGTGCTGATTCATTTTGCTTAAAAATTATTACTAATGATTCATGATTGTGGCATAAAAGATTATGTCATGCAGTATGAAAACCCTTAGAAGAGTAACCTACAATGACCTAGTTAGAGCTGTTCCCAAGCTTAAATTCTCTAATGACCACCTTTGTGATGCCTGCCAACTAGAAAAGCAAGTTCAATCCTCTTTTCATTCCATTAGCGACATTAGCATATCTAGATCTTTAGAAGTCCTTCACATGGATTTGTTTGGACCCATTAGCACTACCAGCTTAGGGGGGAAATTCTATGAATTTGTGATTATTGATGACTACTCGAGATTTACTTGGATTAAATTTTTGTCACATAAGAGTGAGTCTTTTGATGAGTTTAGAACCTTTTCCAATTGGATTAAAAAAAAAATTAGGTTGTGAGATCTTGACCATCCATAGTGATCATGCATGGGGGAGTGTTTGAAAATGAGATATTTGGAGACTTTTGTGAGGATAAGGGGATTAGCCACAACTTCTCAGCTCCTAAGACCCCTTAGCATAACGGGGTATCTAAAAGGAAGAACAAAATCTTAGTGGAAGCCGCTAGAGCCATGCTTACTGAGTATTCACTTCCAAAATACTTTTTGGCTGAAATGGTAAACAAAGCTTATTATGTGTTGAATAGAGTGAATGTTAGATCCATACTTGATAAGATACCCTATGAGATCCTTAAGGATAGTACACCCAACCTTTTCTACATCCATGTCTTTGGTTGTAAGGTTTTCATTCATAACAATGGGAAGTCACACTTAGGGAAATCTGACCCAAAATCTGATAGAGTGTTCTTAGGTTATTCAAGTGTTGGAAAATCCCTTAGGGTGTTTAATAAAAGGTCATTGGTGGTGGAGGAAACTACTCATGTAGTGTTTGATGAATCTGATCCTAAGGAGACTATAATTGAGGATGAAGATGGTGTTAGAGAGATTTCCAAAGGAATTGAAAGTTTAGAGAAGAGGGTAGAGTCCCAAATAATTGGAGTAGGTGAGATTACCCAAGGAGTAGAAAATTGAAATCTAGAGGAAAGTATTGATCCTACACACACTTTGCCTAGGGATTGGAGATATTCTTTGAGTCATCTAAAAGAACTAATCTTAGGAGACCCTTTTTAAGGTGTTAGGATTAGTCATGGACTTAGGAAGGAAGTGAACTACTCTGCCTTTATCTCAATGATTGAACCCACCAATATTAATCAAGCCTTGTCTAATGAGTTTTGGATCTTAACCATGCAAGAGGAATTAAACTAATTTATTAGGAATGATATTTGGGAGTTTGTAGAAAGACTACAGGGACAAAGTGTAGTTGGAACCAAATGGGTCTTTTAGAATAAGATGAATGATTCTTGTGTGGTGGTTAAGAATAAGGTGAGATTGGTATCTAAAGGGTAAAACCAAATCAAAGGGATTTGTTTTGAGGAGATCTTTGCCCCTATAGCTAGATTAGAATCCGTTAGAGTGCAACTAGCCTATGCATGTTATAAGGGATTTAAACTTTACCAAATGGATGTAAAGAGTGCATTTTTAAATGGGGTAATAAAAGAGGATGTGTTTATAAAATAATATCCAGGTTTTGAGAGTTCCCAATTTTCAAATCATGTTCCCAAAGTAAAAAAGGATGTATATGAATTAAAACAAGTACCAAGAGCTTGGTTTGAGAGGCTTAGCATATTTTTCCTAAAGAGGGATTTTGTTAAGGGAATTATCGACACCACCCTTTTTTTTGAGAAAAGTAGGAGACGAGTTACTCATTATTCAGATCTATGTTGATGATATACTTATTAAATCTTTTGATAAAAAGCTATATGATGATTTTTCTAAAATAATAAGTAAGGAGTTTGAATGGGAGAGTTTTCCTAATTTTTGGGGTTTAGCATAAGACAAATTGATGATGAAACCTTTATAAGTCAATCAAAGTACATTAAGGACAACTTGAAGAAATATGAAATGGATAAAGCCAAGCTAATAAATATTCTCATGATTTCTAATATTCAAATGGATAAGGACTCAAATGAAAAAATTGTAATCAAAAGAAGTATAGAGGGATGATTGGATCTTTACTTTACCTGACTGCTTGTCAACCTGATATAATGTTTAGTGTTTATCTCTGTGCTAGATTTCAAGCTAATCCTAAAGAATCCTACCTGACTGTAGTTAAGAGAATTCTTAGATATCTTTTGGGAACCCTAAACATAGGAATCTGGTATCCTAGGCACAATACTTATTTTGAGATTATTAGATATTCTAATTCTAATTTTGTAGGATTTAGGGTGGATAGAAAGAGTGCTTTTGGAACTGGTCAATTCATAGGACTTTCTTTAATCTCCTGGTCTAGTAAAAAATAAAACTTTATTGCACTTTCCACTGCTAAAGCTGAGTATATTGCCTTAGGAATTTGTGTGGACCAAGTTCTTTCGTTGAAGCAACAAATTTCGAATTTAGGATTACCTATAGACACAATTTCAATCCTTTCTAACAACACTAGTGCCATCTGCATGTCTAAGAATCCTATCCAACATTCAAGGACCAAATACATTGACATAAGGCATTACTTTATTAGAGACCATGTGACCAAAGGAGACATTGAGTTACACCATGTGACAACTGAGAATTAGTTGGCTGACATCTTTACTAAACTACAAGCTTTTGACACCTTCATCATCTTAAGGATCAGATTACGTGTGATTGACTTAAATACATGAACTTGTTGTTTACTGAATTCTGAATTTTTTGTTTTTTTCTTCTTTTTTTTCTTTCACTTTGCTTGTTTTACTTTTTCTTAGTTTTTTTATCTTCTTTATTTTTTTTTTTTTTTTTTTTATCTCTACTGAAATGATATTTTATGCCATGTTTTTATTTTCTGAAAATTTGTAGTCAATATTTTACATCTCTTAATCTATTAAAGGGAGATAACATTATTGATTGTTTCTCTTCCTCTAACCTCTTTTAGTGGTGTAATTTTCTTCTTTAAACAAAAGTTTATCTCAACTTAATAACTAAATGTTATGATTAAGATCTTTTATATCTTGCTACAGTAATTTATCTTATATTTATAATATTTAAAGTCTTTATATTACTTTTGAGTTTTCTCGTCATCCTATCATTGTATTTATTATATGATTTTAATTCTATTTTATGGTTTGTTCTTCTTTATATTAGAGAGTGAGTTTTTCTTTTCTAATATCTGGAATATATACTCACAACTTAGAGTATTTAAAAGATTTGAAAAGGGATCTAGCTTGCAAAAATATTAAAAAAAAAGTGGCCAATAATGCCAAATCAAAAGATGCGCAATGACTCCATATTGAGAATTATATACAAAGTGTATCAAAAATTAAAAGATGCATAATGTGTGCCATTCAATTGACAATAGGTATAAAATGAGTCAAGAAAAAGTAAGTTCTCTTCTCTTTCAAACTTTTATAACTTAGAAGAATTCATGTGTCACTTGATATTTTGAATGAGCCCACCAAAAGTTCATGATTGTGACAAATTACTTTGATACATTATTCTATAAGATATTTTTTTGAAACTAAGATATTTTTGTGAGTTAGGTCTTTTATTTTCAAAAGATGATTTTGCTTTGAGAGAAGTTCGAGCTAGGGTTAACAGGATTGGATATTCTACCAGTTTCAAATTTTGATGATGTTAACTCATTGGTCTTATAAGTCTTTAAAATCAATCACATGGAAAAATTGTTATATTCATGGTTTGATTAAAAAAAATTTTTGCTTTCGTTTTCGTTTTTCCTACTTTTTCTTTTATATTTTTTTCCTCCTTTTTTATGATGTCAAAAGGGGGAGTAGTATTTAGTGTTTGAGTTTTTTTTTTTGCTTGTCTGATTATTTATCATCATCAAAAAGGGGAAGATTGGTCCAAATATGATTTTAGGGAATATAATTTTGATGATAACAAACACTTCTGTTTCTCTACGACTGCCTTGCCTACCAACATTTTAGGTCCACAAGATTAAATTAAAATTTGAACCAGTTCAAGATTGGGTAGACTAGGTCTGAGTATGTTTGAAAATTTTTACTTTTTCTTGATTCAATTATAAATGATGTGGTTCTTGATTGTAAGTAATCTTGCACACACACAGTTGGGGGAAAATTTCTAACTATTTTTAGAGTTTTCTATTTTTTCTCACATTGTTTGGGATGATCAAAAAATTTGTCTGGATGATTAAATAAAAACAAAAAACCTAATTAGGACATCCTGGTTTAGGCAGCCATCATTAAGTGCATCATCTGGGATGATATTCATATTGTCCAGGATGATAGACTCAAATCAGAAAGAATCAGATGCTAGATCTACTTAGGTATTTTTTATTTTTATACAATTATCCAGGATATCATCCTGGATGATATAATGTAATTATGCCTAAATTATTCTGGTAATTAAAGAAAGTAATTAAGATTTGATTTCTCAATCATATCATCCTGGATGATCGTAAGATCAGATGAGACGATCCGTTTAAAACCCTTAGTTATTCCTGGATGATCAAGCATTGGTATGCTTCTATTCAGGGCGATGCTCTAGATGATATGCACTGAATTAAACTAATCATCCGGGACGATCACGAGATCGGCCTGGATGATCAAGTTGTTTTTCCATCGTCCATACATACATTCAGAGCAATGTTCTAAAGGATATTCAATGACTTGTACTAATCATACAGGATGATATACTATCATCTTAGATGATATGAATAAAAACCTTATGATCAACCCAAATCATCCTAGATGGTTGAGCTTATTTTATACTAATCGTGCAGAAAGATATTTATATCGTCCTAGATGATAAAGTTGGTTTATTACAATTAAGAACTATTTTGAAGCTCTTCTATATAAGACCTTTTGTTTTACCCAAGAGAGTATCTTTTTCTACTGTTCTAACTAGAGAGAGCTAAGAGGAGAGGGAGAGCAAGGGATAGAGAGAGAGAGGATCTTATGAGGGGGAGTTTGTAAGGGGTTTCACAAAGGTTGCTCCAAGTAAGAATCCATCATCATCTTCTTCGATCATCATCCCTAGTTCCTTGAAGGATCTAAAGAGGTTTACATTAGCATCTAATTGAGGTTCTATGCTTTGCTTTAGGAGGAAGCAAAAGGAGTTGGATTCTCTGCCTGCTTCGTAGGAAGTAAAAGGAGTTGGGTTCTCTGTATCACCAGGTTGGTGAAAAGGAGGTTTGTAAAGGCTTCTCTGCCTAGCTGTGGGATCAAAAAGAGAGTCACTAAGTTTAGTGCAATACTCGGAGGGCACCTTCGGGGAGTTGGATGTAGGTCAAGTTGATCGAACCACTATAAATCTCTGTGTTCTTTATTATTGCTTCCATATTTAATTTCCATACTTTGATTTCTTTATGGTGAACTTTGGTTTGAGTTTGTGTTTTGATTAAAGATTTTTTTAAATACCAATTCACCCCCCTCTTGGTTAACCTTGGGCTAGTTCATAAGGGCTTAACATCCCTGTCAAACTTTCAATCTTCTCTGGTCATCATCCTGAAATTACGAGATGCACTAAGAGGGGGGGGGGGGGGGGGGTGAATTGGAAAATTTTTGCAATAAAATATAATCCTAAATAGGAGTTCTAATTTTTTTATGTTTTTAAAACTTAAACAAGAAAATTAAATAATACGAAAACGAATTCTTACAACATAACTTGCAACAACGAATTTCACGACGATTTTTCACCAGATAATTTTAATGAAAATAAAATACAAGTGTAAATAAAAAATTATAAAGGAAAAATCACACCAGAGATTTCATAGTGGTTTGATCACTTGACCTACGTCCACTCCCTGGAGTCCTCCACTCTGGTAATTTCACTACTAAATAATAGTTCTCCTTTTGCCCACACAGCAAGGCGGAGAAGCCCTTACAAATCTCATTTTCCCCAACTCGGTGTGGTGGAGTGCCAAGCGCTTTGTCACCCTCCTAGCAATGACAGTGTACCTTCTCATTTTTCTCCCTCCTGGAGAAGGCAGAGTACCTTAGAGGATACGAATGTAGAAGAATCTCCTCCTCAGAGAGTCTCCCGCAAGATCTTCTTGGGCCACAGGAGGAGTAAAGTGCAGCAATCTTGGAGCAACCGTGTGATCTCCCTCACACTCCTTCTCCCTCACAAAGCCCACCTTTTCCTTCCTCTCACAAACCCTAAAATCTTCTCAAGAGCTCTCACCCAAAGAATCCCTCTCTAATCACGTTCCTCTCTCAGAGTCACACGCCAAAAATAGAAATTTTGATACTTAAAATAGGCTCCAAGATACCCTAAAATTTTCATTTTAGTCATTATGATCATATAGCACGATCAGTATAGAAAAGCCTTCGTCATGGTATGAAGGTTTATGAACAGGCCAAAATTCTAAATATTATCGTACAGTACAATATAAACCCATATAGAACGATATGTAAAATACTTCTATTCATACAAGATGATTACTGGGATGATAAAACTCATCTCTGGACATCGTATGGTATGAACCACTTCGTACAGTATGATTAGTACTAAATTAAGGGATCATCCTATATAATATCCAGGATGACCAAAAATAGCCTCGGGTGATCGTACAATATGAACTAGATCATATAGTATGATAATCTATCAAAAATTAATCCTTGATTTATGCACTAATCTTGGGGTTAATTTAAGTAAGCATTCAAAATATACTGTACAGTATGAATGAAATTATACAGTACGATTAGTTATTAAACTTACTTAAATTTAATCTTGAGACTAGGTTTTTTAAATTAGAAACACTTCGTACAGTACGATAAAATTGTACAGTATGACTTATTTATAGATAGTCATTTCAGCCAGATCAGATCATACAATATGATTTAAACTCTTATAGTAGGATCAACAGTGAAAAAAATATTATTCAATTTTGAAACCATCTCCCCCTGTGTGTATGCATGGTTGCTTAGTTATATAATTTATGGCGAGACTCAAGAGAAGAAAAATAATAATAAATAAAAAAGTTATAATGTTATAAACCCCAACTCCTACTCTACCCAGTCTTGAGTCTTTTTGTTGTCCTGAGTAACTTGTGACCTCCCTGAAATGTTAGTACACATAGAGAAGAACAAAAATTAAAGTATTCAATGATTAATAATTCAAACAACATTATTTGTCATCATCAAAATCTCAAACTAGGGGTCATGGATTACCACACGTCCCTAGTTCCTTGGAGGTTCAAGAGAGTTTTATATCAGTGATTTATCGAGGTTCTCTACTTGCTTATGGAGGAAGCAAACGGAGTTAGGTTCTTTGCCTGCTTCAGGAGGAAGCGTAAGGAGTTTAGTTCTCTACCTCACCGGGGTTGTTGGAAAGGAGTTTTGTAAAGGCTTCTCCTGCCTTGCTAGCAGAGCAAAAGGAGAGTCACTGAGTTTAGTGCATTACCCAGAGGAGAGGCTTCTAGTATTGGACGTAGTTCAAGTTGACCAAACCACTATAAAATTTGGTGTGTTCTTTCTTATTGCATTATCCACATTTAATTTCCGCACTTTATTTTATGTTGGTATTTTTTTGTTTAGATCATGATTTCTATTTGAGAATTTTTAAAACCCCAATTAACCCCATAATTTTAGTTAGCCTCAGGCTAGTTCATTAGGGCTTAACATCCCTAACGAACATTCATGTATTCCAATCATAGGTACAATTCTATAATTGTTTTCTTCATCCCAACAATAAAGAGGTTGATATGGTAGGTGAATCCAAACCAGTGCAATAAGACCTTTCAAAGAATTTCGGAGAAAATGAAGGAGACCACTTATCCATGCCAATATATGTACCCTCCAATATACATAGGGCCACCACTAAACACTTCTTCCATTGCTATAGAATTTTTAAATGAACATAGAATCCAGTCCATCCCAAGTGTAGTCAATTGGAAATTTCCAAATTTGTTGCACTGCCTTTAAAGCTCCATACTACAAACTGAAAAAAAGAATATTATTCCCAAGAACATTGATCACAAGGGATTTCTTTAAAATTTGAGAATTGGCAATTTCCAAATCAGCATTTAACTTCGCCACGACTCCATCATCTAACATCTTTGTTGATCCCATCGTATGGTTTAACTTGATGTTTGGAGGTTTCTTCCAAGCCGCAATAAAATTTTCTTTAACTCATACATTTTCATTAATAACATTTCCTTCCATGCTTTCACTCCCATCACAAGTCAATATTAATCTATAAACTGTGACTAATATGACTCTATTCAGCATCTTCAATATTACCCATGAATTTATTGACTTTCAGAATCAATCCCAAAGAAAAAGAAGCTTAGTTATAAAATTTACCCGAAGTTTGCAATGTTACCAAGTCAGGTTTAACACTTTGGTTCTACGAATTAGTCTGATCTTCGAACTTCACAACTTTTTTTCCATTTGTCTTTCCGCTGCTGCATCTTGCCTGAATAGGAGGAAGAAATCCTTCTTTGATTACCAAATTCTTTTGAGGTCTAACTCCATCACGAATATCATCTTCTATCTCTGATCTATTGCCTTTAACATAAAAAATAATAGATGATGTTCCAACATTAGTTGTATGTTGCTTACATGATGTTACACGAGAGAATACTATCGGTGCTCAGTCACCACCATGATCACAAACTGCGAAAAACCCATAAAAATGACACTCAAATCAGAAATTCAAAATTTTCTCTCACTAGAAATTAGGAGCTTCTTTTAGAAGAAGTAAATGGTCAAAAAGCATTGTTTCTCTCATAAGGAATATAAACATAAGCAAAAGTTTGAATGAAATTTTTATGATTGAAAAATTCATTTTTAGGCGAGCATTATTACTTACTCTCCACCGAAAGAAATACACCTTTGGCCTAAGCTTCAATTTGGACATCAATTTCATGAAAACATCCACTTCTTCAATATATAAATGATCAAACCCAACTTGATATGCTAATGAAGTAATAGATTTTCTAGAATATTTATGCACTAATTATATTTGATCTTGAGTAATATTTGGATAAATATGAACTTGCATAATTAAGGACACAAAATTGTCATTGAAGAATTTCAGGATCTCATGAATTATCCAGCTACCATTCAAAGATAAGAAACTTTAGAACTTTCTTTCCTTGTAATCCCACATGATTAATATATGAAGGCCATCAATTTGAGCTTCTATTAACAATCCAAGCATTACCAAGAATTTTGACTTTTTTACCATTAGATAACTTTTATCTAATAATAGGTTTAAGTCGAATAGCACCATCCACCAAAATATGTCATGTAGACAAGGAACCTATTTTGATTTTCGCATTCCAAAAATCCTTCCCATATTTTGTAGTAATATTGCAATTGAGTAAAGAAGTAGAATTTTGGATAAAATACCAAGCCAAATTATCTCTTAAAGCACCCACTTTGATTATAATAGAATGACTATCACAAACACCCATGATTTTTGGCTTGCATATTTTATTCCAAGCCACATAATGTAGCCCATTTCTTCCTTTATCCTAATGTCAAATGAACTTTCATCATAACTTTTCTAGATCAAATAACACACCCTTTGGTACCAAAGTGTGAGTAGATTAAAAAAAATAGGAAGAATTAAAATTAATTATTGAATTAGTAAAATTTTCCTTATAAAGAAAGATACTTCTTTCCCCATGTGTTGAACCTTTCCAAAACCTGATTAATAATTTCCTTAGAATAAGTAGATTTCAATCTTCTTAGCACAATTTTTATTCCAAGACATTTCAATTCTTTGACAACTCTAAAACCAAAACTCTTGGATATTCTCCTTTCTCTTTCAACTTCAATATAATTCCCAAAAAAAGTTGAGATTTCTTGCTATTAACTTTTTTGTCCTGTCCAACCACAAAAATCATCTATAATATCTTTCATAGACTCAATTGCTTTAAGATAAGCAACCAAAAAATCAAGCACATCATCAGGAATACTTGAAATTTTCTTAGCTTGAGGAGAAATTTTAATAGCCAACTCAAAACCTCTTTGAAGGATGAAATTGGATAAAATTTGATAACACGTTATGAATAAATATGGAGACAAAGGATAACCTTGTCTAAATCCACTTTTAGCCTCTATCCATTTTGAATTCCTCCCACCCATTTATGAGAATAGAAAATTTAGCATTCACCACATATTCAATAATGAGATTAGAAAATTGTGTAGGAAACCAAAACAATTCAATGTTTTAACTAAAGCTGATCAAACTTTACTAGCATAAGCTTGCTCCATATCTATCTTAATCGACATGGGACCCATCTTAGAGTTAAAAAAACTAAAATTATAAAAGATTTCTTGGGCTTAAACTTAATCATTAGACATTGATCTTCACATGACAAAAGCTACTTAATCTTTATATATATTTTTTGGAAGACACCATTTTAATTTATTCATTAACATGCTTGTTGCAATTTTTTTAATTGTTTGACATAAGCTAATTGGTATAAATTGAGAAGCTTCCATAGGATTTTTCACTTTAGGAATTAAAAATATTTGTGTATCCTTCCATAAAAGGATTCATTATTCTAGTCTTGAAAAAACTATCAATAGTTTTCCAAATATAATTTTTAACAGTATTTCAAAAATATTTAATAAAAGATTCAGTAATATCATGAACTTTAGGTGATTTCTTGTTGGTCATTTTATGTACAGCTTCATAGGATTCCTCAATTATAAATTATGAATTAAGATTCACAAACTCAACATTGTTGATTTTTTAATCCTTGTGGGCTTCAGGCCAACCAGTCAAAATACAATTTTTGTTCTTCCATTTATCTTTGAAATAATAATAAAAAAACATCTTCAATATCTTCTTGATCTTCAATAAAATGCTCATTCTCATCTTTAATTTGTCTAATCAAATTTCCGTCTTCTTAGCTAAAGAATAATTGTGAAAGAATTTAAAATCAGAATCTCCTTCATCAATCCACTTCACCTTAGCTCTTTGGTTCCACCATGTAGCTAATTGGTTCGATGTCAAATTCATTTCATTCACTTTCATCCTATGAAAATTCAATTTTTTTATATAAATGCCAGAAGACTCGCTTTCTTTTTATTGGAGATAAAAATTTCACTCTTTTGCTCCTCCTTGAGCTCATTGAATTTCTTCAACTTATTCTAATTCCTAAAATACAAAGCTTTCAATGATCTTTTAATTTTTCTATGGAGTACTTCAGCATCTTTTTCAAAATCAAATTTTCTCCAAGATTTTAGAACCACATTCCAAGACGCTAGATAAGATTTCCATACATCTTCAAATCAGATGAACTTCTTTTGAGGACAAGCAATGTCACTTATTTTGAAAATAAGTGGACGATGATCCAAAGAAACACTTGCAAGGTGCCTAATCATAGCAAACATAACACATTGGATTGCAGCAAACTTAAGTAAACATTTATCCAATCATTCCCAAAATTTTGAATTTCCTTCTTTATTTTTACACCAAGTAAATCTTAGTCCAATAATACCTTCATCATGAAAATTAATACTAGCCATAAAAGATTTCATCTCCTGAGGGTTTTGATAGAATATGAATATCTTCTCCCTTTTCTTATCCTCTTTAGAAAGAAAACAATAAAAATACCCACCAACAATAGAAGGAATGTTAGAGGAAGAAAGTATCTCAATGCTATTCCATAAACCTGTTCTAATATGAAAATCCTTATTACAATAAGCAATGGATACATTCCAAACTCCCATGTTAAGAATTTGAATAGAACCAAAAACAAATTGAGAAGAACTATTAATAACATCAATGAAAACCTCCTCCCTTTTCCATAGAACAAGAATCCCACCTGAAGTACCTACAGTCGGATGATGGATAAAATCACAATCCTCACCAATAATCATATTAATATCCCTCCTATCAATACAAGATAACTTGTTTTCCAATAACCCAATAAAAAAACATTATTATCTTTAACAAATTCCCTTAATTATAGAGAAGCCTCTCTCTTTTTGGCTCCCCTAAAATTCTAGAAAAGAAATAAAGTCATTTAAGAAAGAAAAGGAGATCACTCCCCAACATTATGACTTATCTTCACACCACCTTTCCTTTTCCAAGGAAATTCTTTAATAAGTACTAAGGATTTAAGTTCTTTATATAGTTTATAATTATTACTTGAAGAACTTATATCCTCATTACAATTATCCAAACTAGAATAATTAAAACTTATCTTTCTTTCAAGATTTTGGATGGACATTGCATTTTAATGTTTCATATAAGCCTTCTTCGAGGAAACATTGGATTCCAGACTTTTGTATTTCCTCACAACATTCTTTTGTTATCAAACCACCATAATTCTTCTCTTATTTCTTCAAAATATCATCACCTTCATAAACTAAAATTTCACTTTATTTTTTAGATTAATCTACATATTTCCAAGTGATTGATCATCATCATGAGCATCAGCAACTTCAACATTAGTTACATTGGATTTTGAATAAAAAAGATCAGCAATTTCACCGTCTTCTACATCTTTATCCTTATATAAGAATTTCTCTTATGTAGCATCATCTTCAGTACAATTAAGCAAAACATTAAGCTTATTAGATTTTTTTAGGGGAAACCCACAAAGGGTCCTATAATTTGATTAAAAACAAAATTACAAGGTACTTAAAGGGACCTTGAGCTCACTTCTGCTCAAAAGAGCTACAAAGCAAAAAGAAAACAAATATAATAAAACCTATGAGCTAAAGATCCCTACAACCAGAGGTACAAAACAACCTAAGAATAATCTATTGTGCACAAGCAAGGGCACCCAAAAAAGGAGAGTAGCAGAGAAACGATGTTCAGCATGAGCTCCCTATCAAAAAAAATTAGAAGTGCGTAGACCTGCACAAAAACGAAACTTGCAAAAGAGAAAGCAAAGCACAAGATATATCCAAACCACTAATAAGCCCAAAAAGAGGTAAGAGAACCACCAGTATATCATATACCAACCAAATTACTGCAAAAAATAGGAACCATTAAAAGTCCACCCAGAGCTACAGGCCATAGGACAAAAAACCAAATGGAAACAAACAATGCCAACACAACAGAAAATAGGAAAGCCCAAGAAACTAGAAATAACCAAATAGTTAGTATCCAGGAAGAAGCAGCTCCCAAGCAACCAATAACATTAAAACAAAGCCAAAAACCCATCACAAAAGTAACAAAGGAGGTGAAGGACCAAACATTAATCCACAAGCCAGAGGAGAAGCAGCTCAGGCAATGAGGGGATGGGCAAATAGAGCTTAGGTTATAGAGAATATCATAAGAATCATAAGGCAGAACCTTATGGCTCTCCATCCAACCAAAGAGCCCCAGCTAGCACCACCTCCCCTCAACACACCTCACAAAGACAAACCGAAACCTTCCAAGGAAATAACACCGAAAAGCTAGCACCAACTTCAACCCATCAAGAAGAACAACACAACCAGTATAGACAATCCACCCAATAAGCCCAGTTGTCTAGCAACCAGTATGAAATTAGTATAGGATAACATGAATCTGGAATCAATATCTATAACTTTGGTTTTAACAGTCCCAATAATAGGAACATCTAATATAGGATTATCATAATTAAAACTTTGATTAATATCCATATCATTTTACACCACATTTATTTGCTTAGACAAACTTTGCTCATTATGCTTCACTCCCATATTACATGGCTACTTAACATAATTAATTTTTGTAATGTTAACAATAGGTTTTTTATAATTATTATTAAACACAAAATTTCTTTTTTATTCCTGAACTTCACATGAATCTAAGGACCATATTCAACATCATTTACTTGTTTTAAAGTAACAGCTGTTAAAATAGTTGTTATTTGCATGCTTTACATTTTTGCAACTTGTATAGTTTTGATGATTTCAAACATTATTGTTCAAATGTGTAGTTATCTCCTAACAATTTTAGAAGATTTGTATTTGCTCTTGTGTGTACTAACATTTCAGGAAAATCAGACTCTAGACTACGAAGATTTTAAATCAAATTCAACATGAGATACTTTATGAATTTGAAGCTTTCTTTGAATTAAATTTGAAAGGGTGTGATTGTAAATGAGTGAATAAAAACATACACACACACATAAGGAGATCATATATAATTTATACTGATCGTACGGGATGATATCAGATCATACAGGACAATCAGACAGTTATCTCCTCTTGAGCACATAGAACGAATAGGAACTGGCTTGAAAAATTTTCTAAGTCTTATTCGTCCGGGACAAAATTAATTACCGTCCAGGACGATCTGGTCTCTATAAAATTTTCATCCAGATGAAATTAATTATCGTCAGAAAATGAGTTGCTCTCTGTAAAATTTTCATCCAGACGAAATTAATTATCGTCCAGGATGATCTGGTCTCTGTAAAATTTTCGCCCAGACGAAATTAATTTTCGTCAAAAAATGAGTTGCTCTCTGAAAAATTTTCGTCCAGAGGAAATTAATTATCGTCCAGGACGATCTGGTCTCTGTACAATTTTAGTCCAGACAAAATTAATTATCGTCAGAAAACGATCTGCTCTCTGTAAAAATTTCGTCCAGACACACCAATTTTCGTCCAGACGATTAACCGACTTAGAACGGTTTTCAGCAGTTTTCTAGAACGACCTAGTAATAACTGTTCGTACCAGACGAACTTAGTTCGTACGGGCTGATCAGCGTGTACAAAGAAATTTCGTACACATATACAAATAGGGTCGTTTCAAAGCGTTTAAGTAAAATTGTCCAGGATGATCCACGATCGTACGGGACGATCCACTGCGTACAGAATTGAAAATTTGCAGTTTTTAGGCGGTTTTTCTTATCTCTTGAATAAATAGTCCAAATTAGGCTGCCATAATATCTTTTTTTCAATTGATCTTCGTGCCTCTTGAGAAAATAGCTAAGGAGAGAGTGTAAGAGTGCATTCAAAGGAGGATTCCTACCACTGGAGCGTGAAGGCTTCACTTGGAGTTCAAAGGTAAGAATCTCTACTTGTGAATTGGGATTACTTCACTATTTTCTTTCTTCCTTCTAGATTTCTTATGAGAAGATCTGTCAAGGAGATCTGGTTCGCTGCCGACACTTGAAGAGTGTGAATAGCTTAAAGGGTCGCTTCCTACACTTGGAGAGTGTGAACAGCTGTAGGGTTCTCTGCCCATACTAGGAGAGTGTGAAAGGATAGACGGTTCTCTGCCAACACTAGGGATTGTGTAAAAGGACAACGGTTCTCTGCCAACACTGGGGATTGTGTAAAAGGACGACTGTTCTCTGCCGCACCGGGTAGTGGTGAAAAGAGTGTGTTATAAAGGCTTCTCCGCCTTACTGTGGGTGCAAAAGGAGAGTCACTATTGGTATTAGTGCAATACTCAGAGGGTGCCTCTGGGGAGTGGATGTAGGTCTGGCTATAGATCGAACCACTATAAATCTGGTGTCATTTACTTTACAGTTTTTACGTTTCCGCATTTTATTTTAATATGGTTGAAAAACATTTTCTAGAAAAACTTAAAAGAAAATTTTTCATTTCGGTTCGACTTAAATTCAAAGAGGGATTAAATTTTTTAAAACTACCAATTCACCCCCCCTCTTGGTAGCCTTGGGACATTAACTTAGGTTTAACAACCTAATTACTAGAATCAACAAGTGGTATCAGAGCACTGTTTCAAAATCATAAGTTTAAACTACTTTTTGATTAACGTAGATGGCTACATTCGGAAACCAAAATACACCTGAAGGTTACTCTATAACTAGACCTCCACTGTTTGACAATATACCTTTTGATTTTTGGAAAACACGCATGTCTACTTTCTTACAGTCACTTGATTATCGTATGTGGATCCTAGTCCAGGAAGGTTACACAAAACCAACTAGATTAGTTGATGGAGTTAGGGTAGAAATACCTTTTGTAGATTGGACTATAGAAGAACATGACTTAGCACAACTAAATGCCAAATGTTTAAATAGCTTCTTTTGTGCTTTAAAATCTGAAGATTACATGTGGGTTTCCACTTACAAAAGTGGAAAGGACATATGGGATAGACTTTATATAACTTAAGAAGGGACAAATGAGGTTAAGCAATCAAGACTCAATATCTTGTTACATGACTATGAATTGTTTCGCATGAAACCTAATGAATCTATTTCAGACATGTACACAAGATTCACACAAATTGTCACTTCTTTGCATGCGCTTGGTAGGGAATTAACTAATGCTGAAATGGTTAATAAAATTCTTCGATGTTTACCTACTGCTTATGATGCTAAAATTACTGCAATTACAGAGTCTAAAGATCTAAACATCTATTCTATTGACAATCTTCTTGGATCACTCATTTCTTATGAGCAAGGAGTAAGTCACAGAAAGATTGATGCAGGTGAACCACGAAAGGAGAAGAATATTGCACTAAAGGTGGAAGAGTCAGAGAGTGAACACTCACAACCTGAGGATGAAGACGATATTGTATTGATGACTAGACAATTCAGAAGCTTTTTAAAGAGGATGCAGAAGAGACACCAGCAATGGAATAGAGATAAGTTTAACGGAAATGGCAAGGTTTCTAATGAAGTAATTTGTTATGAATGTTGGAAACCAGGTCATATAAAGACTGATTGCCCAAAACTCAAAGCCACTCCTAGCAAGGAGAAGGTAGAGGAGAAACTAATGGTAAAGAAGGGCAAGAAGAAGTTTCAAAGAGCTTTCTGGGCAGACTCAGCTTCAGATTCATCTGAAACTGAAAAAGAAGAAGAAGTCACCAACCTTTGCTTGATGGAAGATAATGTTGATCAATCAAATCAAGAAGAGGTATGTGACTTAACTTATGATAAATTAATTGAAGTTTCTGAACACATGCATGATGCGTATAGGAAAATGAAAAAGATGCATGCTAGTGTAAGTTTTGAATTAGAAGAGCTTAAGAAGGAACATGAAATCCTTAGAAAAGATTATGCATTAATAGATAACAACTAAATGAAACTTCTTGACGAATATGATGACTTGAATAAGAATTTAGAGAATTTAAAATCATCCTATGCTGATCTTGAAAAAGAATTTAAAATTTTTAAGGATAAATCTGAGAGCAAAATATATCGAATATTTATACAAATCAAATCTTGGAAGATATGAATTCATTCTATAAACTGACAATAAGAGCTCTCAAAGATAATAGGAAACCCCCCAAACTTGAAGATTTTACAAATCCTAAATATTATCCTAAATTCATGAAATCCCTTAGAAGATAATCATATGGAAGAGAACCTAGGAATATTTTTCCTAATGTTAAATGTAATAATTGTGGATTTTTGGGACATATATCTCACACCTGCACTTTAAAGATGAAAACTAATTTTGTGTGGAGAACTAAGATGCATAAACCTAGACATATCATACATGCATCTGATTATAAATTTCAAAAAGGTGAACCCAAACTTGTTTGGGTTCCCAGGTCTAACATTTGATGATTTTGCAGGATTGCTCTCACACAAGACCTCGTGGGAGCATATAGTACCTGGACAGTGGATGTTCAAAGCATATGACTGGAGATACTACTCAATTCATAACGCTGGAAGCCAGGAGTGGAGGCAAGGTTACACTTGGAGATAATACAACAAAGAAAGTGATTGGATCAGGTATGATTGGAAATTTGAAAAACTTTTTCATAGACAATGTGTTATTAGTTGAAGGCTTAAAACATAATTTGTTGAGCATAAGTCAGCTATGTGATAAGGGCTATAATGTAAAATTTTTACCTACTAGCTGCATAATAAGTCTAAATGGAAAAAATGTTTTAAATGGAAAGAGGGTAAACAATGTTTACATGTTAGATTTAAATTATATTCAATCTCCTGCTACTTTTTGTTTGAAAACTGTTTCTGATGAATCTTGGCTTTGGCATAGGAGACTTTGTCATTCTAGTATGAAAAACCTTAGGAGAATTACCCAAAAGAACTTAGTGAGAGGTATACCAAAACTAGACTTTACTAAGGACCACCTTTGTGATGCATGTCAATTAGGAAAACAAGTGAAGTCCTCTTTTAAGTCTAATAAGGATCTTAGAACTAGTAAACCATTGGAAATTCTTCACATGGATTTTTTTGGACCTGTAGGAATTGTAAGTCTAGGAGGGAAGGTATACAGATTTGTTATAGTAGATGATTTTTCAAGATTCACTTGGGTTAGATTTCTTTTTCATAAGAGTGAAACGTTTGAGGAATTCAGAAATTTTTCTACTTAGATTCAAAGGAAACTAGGCAGTAAAATAATTTTTATACAAAGTGATCATGGAGGAGAATTTGAAAATGAAAGATTTGAAAATTTCTGTAAAGAAAAAGGGATTGATCATAATTTTTCTGCACCTAGAATCCCTCAACAAAATAGAGTAGTTGAAAGGAAAAATAGAACAATAATAGAAGCCACCCGAGCAATGTTGGCAGAATACTCACTTCCTAGATATTTTTGGGCTGAGGCGGTTTGCACTGCATGCTATGTTCTGAATAGGGTAAATGTGAGATTAAATTTGAATAAAACACCCTATGAGTTGCTAAAAGGTAGAACACCTAATTTGTCTTATTTGCATGTATTTGGTTGCAAGGTGTTCATTTATAATAATAGAAAATCCGCCTTAGGAAAATTTGATCCAAAATCAGATGAAGAAATTTTTGTTGGATATTCAAGTGTTGGAAAATCTTATAGGGTATTCAACAAAAGAACTTTAGTCATTGAAGAAACCACACATGTTGTAATTAATGAATCTGGAAATTTGGAAGAGCCAAATGTTGTTGAAGAGGAGATAGAAGAAAACTCCCAAAAGATTGATAGAATAAATTTGGAAGAAAATGTGGAAGAGAATATGGAAAGAGAAAACCCTTTGCCTAGAGATTTGAGATTTTCTAAAAACCACTCAAGGGAATTGATTATAGGTGAACCAAGTGAGGGTGTTAGAACTAGGTGTGGATTAAACAAGGAAGTCAATCATTCAGCCTTTATTTCAACTATTGAACCCACTAACATTGATCAAGCACTTTCTGATGAATTTTGGATATTGGCCATGCAAGAAGAGTTGAATCAATTTATAAGAAATGAAGTTTGGTAATTAACTTCAAGGCCAAAAGATCAAAGTGTTGTTGGAACCAAGTGGGTGTTCAAAAATAAAATGAATGACTCAGGAGTAGTCATTAGAAATAATGCTAGATTAGTTGCTAAGGGGTATAATCAAATTGAAGGAATTGATTTTGAGGAGACTTTTGCCCCTGTAGCTAGACTTGAAGCAATTAGGGTTTTACTTGCCTTTGCCTGTTTTAAAGGTTTTAAATTATTTCAAATGGATGTCAAGAGTGCCTTTTTAAATGGGGTAATTGAGGAAGATATTTTTGTAGAACAACCTCCAGGTTTTGAAAATTCTAAATACATTGCATTAGGAAGTTGTGTGGCACAAGTACTTTGGTTAAAACAACAGTTGATTGATTTAGGATTAACTATAAGCACTATTCCAATTTATTTTGACAATACTAGTGCTATTTGCATTTCCAAAAATCCTATTCAACATTCTAGAACCAAACACATTGATATTAGGCATCATTTCATAAGGGATCATGTATCGAAGGGAGAAATTAAACTTACTCATGTTTCAACTGAAAATCAACTTGCAGACATTTTTACAAAACCTTTAGCCTTTGATACCTTCAGTACATTAAGAACAAGGCTTGGTGTTATTGATTTGAATGCTTAAATAAAAATGTTTTTACAACATCGATATTTATGTTTTCTTAGTTTATTTGTTTTGATTTTGTGATTTTTGTGTGTTTTGAATACGTTTATTTTAGAGTATGTGGTTTTATCTTTGTTTTCTATGTTTTGAATGTTTAGTTTATTTTAGTTTGATAAAAAATTCAAAAAATCCAAAAATGTGTGGAAATTGTCCTGGACGAAATTTTTCGTACTGGACGATGTGTGCAAGTTTCTTTTTGCGAGAATTCTAACCATTTTGAGAGTAGTTTTTAATGTAATTCGTGTGTACGATCATAAAATTGTCCAGGATGAAATTTTTTTTCTCTCTCAAACATCGAGATGATTGAATGCAGCGGTTGAGTGGATAAGACTATTTTAAATGTGAAGTTCATTCGTACGAACTTTTGTTCGTCCAGACGAACAGACGTCGTTTCATTGTAGTGGACGGTTTTCAACTGACATTAAAATGAATTAACTTTTGATCGTCTGTACGAAATTGTTTCGTCTGTATGATCGGTCAAGTCAAAAGTCTGTACGAAAGGACGCATCATAAATTATGTTGATTACGAAAAGCTATTTCATTTTGGACGAATTGGATCGTCTGCACGAAATGTTTTCGTCCAGACGAACAATAATTTTCATCCAGGACGAACTGTTTTCGTCCAGGACGAACGTATCATTTTCTTTAAATATGAAGGAATTCTAACTCAACAATCACATCTCCAAACTTCACTTTCAATCCCTTTTGACTTTAAATTGACAATTGCCTCCTCAAGCAAAAGACAAAAGGTGTTGGCTAAGAAACCTCACAGAAATGCCTCTGAAAACTTCCTTTCAAAGGAAAATGAGGAATCCTTTCCTCGTTTTGCATCTGCCAAAATTACACCTTCTCGCATTCTGATTCAAACTGAGATAAATTTCAAGGTAATGCACCTTTTTGCTTCCACCCAGTTTGGATTCATTCTTTCTCTTGTTCACCTCTACAACAAACAAACTTTTCTCTATTTTCTAGCCAACATGAGTTTCAATTCCGACCACTCTTGCATAAGTTCTTTTATTCTCAAACAAAAAGTTGAAATCACCAAGCACGACATAGGTGCCTTTCTGAACTTAAGAACTGAAGTCTATAGAGCCCACACCCTTATGAATGAAAACACCTTCGAATGGTATCAAGTCAATAGGGTGATTAGAGAAAATGGCCTAACATATCATGTTGCTAGAGTTTCAGGAATGACCAGAAATGCTCGAATCATCCAGCACATTCTTCGATCTTCAATCATTCCTAAAGCTGGTGATAGGATCAATATTACCCCACTCCTTTCTGTTTTGACCTTTTTGATTATGGATCATAAGCCTATCGATGAAGCCCAACTTATCCTAGACCATCTTTATTGGCTTTTAGAAATTGGACATGCAGAACAGAAGAGAAAAAGGGACATCTCATTAGGACACTTAGTTACATACATTTTGGAAAAGAAATACAACTTAGTGCATCCTGATGAATACGAAGAGCTAGTCTACTATAATGATGCTTCTTTCAGAGCAATTTTCAAGGAGGAAAAAGGGAAAGCACATGCCAGTGCTTCTGAAGAAGAAGAAGAAGAAGAAGGAGAGAAAACTTCTGCACCTCAATCAGATTATCAGAATTTGATTGAGAAATTTGACAGACTTGAGACTCATGTTGATCAAAGATTTGATCAAATTGATGCTCAACTCCTGCAGCAGCAACAGGACATTGGTATTATCAGAAATGAAGTTCATGAAATCAATACCAATGTTATGATGATGGCCTCCTACTTCAACCTATTTAGTGGCATTCCTCCTCCAGAAGAAGAAGAATAGAGAATGAACGATGATTTTCTTTATGTTTGTTGTATTTGTGTTTGTTTTAGTGTTTGTTCTAGTGTTTGCTCTAGTTGTGTTTGTTTGTCTTTATTTTTAACTTTAGTGTATTTTCTTTTGTATTGATATTATGAAATGATCATGTAATCCTTTTCATAAATATCAATATATGTTGTAGTTATTTTTTTTTTTTTTTGAATTGTTTTTGAAATGTGTTTAGTTCTTATGAATTTCATTAGTCTTTTTAATCCTAATTGTGCTTAAATTAGATTGTGATTTAAGATTAATTACATTAGAAAATCTAGTCATTCTGAATTTAAAATTTGTTTATAACTTGTCATAATTAGAATCTTTAATCTCATTTCTATTCATTTAGACTACATAAAAGTTAATATTATTATTGCAATTTAGATATTTTTTTATTTTGTATTTCTTTGCTCAAGTGATATTTATGCACTCAGAAAAATTTGAAATTTTAGATTATTGATCTTGGAAAGATTTGATTTCAATTACACTTGAAAATTGTACAAAAAGTACAAAAATCAAAAGGAATGCGCAAAGGTTCGCAAATATGAAAAAGAGGCACAAAATTAGCCCTATGTCAAAAGATGCACAAAAATATGCCAAAAATTTTTTTTGAAAAAGATGCGCAAAGCACCACATGTGGTAATTCTCTTCTTTCCAAATTCTTTCAATCTCTTAATTCAAATTGATCTTATGTTCATTTATCTTCTATTGAACTTTTAAATATAGAATTTTTATTCATCTCTCTTGTAATGATTTTCTATATTCAAATGTCTAAATTGAATCATGTTTTTGATAAATTATTCTTACTTACAATGTTATATCACTTCTTAAATTCTATGAATTTTAATGATTTACCTAATGTTATTAGTTTTAGATTGCATACCTTATGTCAATCACCATTTAGATTAAATTTTCAAATGAATTTCATATAATTACTTACATTTCTTGTCTATTTCTTCTTCATTTTTTGTTGTTGTCAAAAAGGGGGAGAAATTATTTTGTTTGTATGTTTTTGTTTGTTTTGTTTGCATTTGTTTTGTTTGCATTTTGATTTTGTGTATGACTTTGTGTCTATGGCTTGTGTTATTTTGTTAAAGTTTTTTTTTTTAAAAAAAATACTAAAATATTGTTCTATGCTTCAAAATGCCTCCTTATTTTCAAGTATTCATCAATTCAGGGGGAGTTAAGGAGATTTGTTTAAATTGAAATCATACAAACAATAATTATTTTGCCATCATCAAAAAGGGGGAGATTCTTAAAATAGTTGCTATTTGCATGCTTTATATTTTTGCAACTTGTATAGTTTTGATGATTTCAAACATTATTGTACAAATGTGTAGTTATCTCCTAACAATTTTAGAAGATTTGTATTTGCTCTTGTGTGTACTAACATTTCAAAAAAATTAGACTCCAGACTACGAAGACTTCAAATCAAATTCAATATGAGATACTTTGTGAATTTGAAGCTTGTATTTTTCTTTGAATTAAATTTGAAAGGGAGTGATTGTAATTGAGTGAATAAAAACATACACACACACATAAGAAGATCATATATAATTTATACTGATCGTACTGGACGATATCAGATCGTACAGGATGATCAGATAGTTATCTCCTATTGAGCACATAGAACGAATAGGAACTAGCTTGAAAAATTTTCTAAGTCCTATTCGTCCGGGATGAAATTAATTATCGTCCAGGACGATCTAGTCTTTGTAAAATTTTCGTCCAGACGAAATTAATTATCATCAAAAAATGAGTTGCTCTCTGTAAAATTTTCGTCCAGACTAAATTAATTATCGTCCAAGACGATCTGGTCTCTGTACAAATTTCGTCCAGACAAAATTAATTATCGTCAGAAAACGATCTGCTCTCTGTAAAAATTTCGTCCAGACGAACCAATTTTCGTCCAGACGATTAACGGACTTAGAATAGTTTTCAGCAGTTTTCTAGAACGACCTAGTAATAACTGTTCGTACCGGATGAACTTAGTTCGTACAGGATGATCAGCGTGTACGAAGAAATTTCGTACACATATACAAATAGGGACATTTCAAAGCGTTTAAGTAAAATCGTCCAGAACGATCCCCGATCGTACGGGACGATCCACTGTGTACATAATTGAAAATTTGCAGTTTTTAGGCGGTTTTTCTTGTCTATTGAATAAATAGTCCAAATTAGACTGCCATAATATCTTTTTGTCATTTAATCTTCATGCCTCTTGAGAGAATAGCTAAGTAGAGAGTGTAAGAGTGCATTCAAAGGAGGATTCCTACCACTGGAGCGTGAAGGCTTCACTTGGAGTTCAAAAGTAAGAATCTCTACTTGTGAATTGGGATTACTTCACTCTTTTCTTTCTTCCTTCTAGATTTCTTGTGAGAAGATCTGTCAAGGAGATACGGTTCGCTGCCAACACTTGGAGAGTGTGAATTGCCTAAAGGGTCGCTTCCTACACTTGGAGAGTGTGAACAGCTGTAGGGTTCTCTGCCCACACTAGGAGAGTGTGAAAGAACGGACGGTTTTTTGCCAACACTGGGGATTGTGTAAAAGGATGACGGTTCTCTGCCAACACTGGGGATTGTGTAAAAGGATGACGGTTCTCTGCCGCACTAGGTAGTGGTGAAAAGAGTGTGTTGTAAAGGCTTCTCCGCCTTACTGTTGGTTCAAAAGGAGAGTCACTATTGGTATTAGTGCAATACTCAGAGGGTGCCTCTGGGGAGTGGATGTAGGTCTGACTATAGACCAAACCACTATAAATCTGGTGTCATTTACTTTACAGTTTTTACGTTTTTGCATTTTATTTTAATGTTTTAAGAACTCTGTGGTTGAAAAACATTTTCTAGAAAAATTTAAAAGAAAAATTTTCATTTCGGTTCGACTTAAATTCTTGGTAGCCTTGGGACATTAACTTAGGCTTAACAACCTAATTACTAGAATCAACAGCAGCACCTATTATTTTTTCATGAACATCATCATTTGCATTAATAGAAGATTTATAAGCCAAATCCTCTTTCTTTTCAAGACAGATGTCAGCTATATGTCCAATCTTTCCACACTCAAAACAAAATGAAGAAATTTTTTCATAATCTATTTTTTGAAATAACAACAATAACATCAAGCCTTTTTCCTACTATATGGGGTCGGCTGCAAGAATCCTTTTTCACCATTGTGACCTATTAAACTCTCATTTAAATCTAACAAAGAATGGTCCTTTCTAATACTTTCTAACCAAGTCTTTTTATGTCTTCCTCTACCCTTCTTAACAAAAGTCAAATCTAATGCATCTACTTTCCAAACTAGATCATCAGAAGAACATTGTTTTATGTAACCAAACCATCTAAGGCGACTCTCTCTAATCTTATCTTCCATTCGAGCTAGTCCAACCTCTACATATATATGATTATTTATTATACTGTCTCTAAGAGTAAAGTCACTCATCCACCTGAGAATCTTCATCTCTACAACACTTAACTTCTTTAATTTTTAATTTATTTTTTATCTATAACTCATAACTTAATATTATGATTCTCTCTTAATGGCCAACATTATGCACTATAAAGCATTATAGATCTAACCCCCATCTTATAAAATTTTTCGTTAATTTTGGGGGGGACTTTTCTATCACACAACAAGCATGATGCATTCTTCCACTTCAACTATCCAACTATAATTCTATTAATAATATCCCCATCTATTTCACCATCACTCTAAACAATAGACTCAAGATATTTAAAAGTGCACTCTGATTAATGAATTGATCACCCAAAGTTAAAATCACACACTAGAACTACAATTTCTTAAATTATATTCAATATATTCAATTTTAGATCTACTAAAATGAAAGCCTTTAAATTGAAAGTACTAGATGCACCAAAGGGGGGAGGAGTGAACTTGTAAATTTAAACATTAATTGTAAACCAGAGTACTAATTTTTAAGGTTTTTAAAAATCCTATAGAAATAAACAATTTTGAGTTTTTAAATGTGCAGGCTGTCATTAAATTCTAGTTGTCAAGACAAAAGAATATTTTTTGATTTTCTTACTCTGTAGTTATAATGAGAATTAAAAGCAAGAAAGTAAAATATGAAAAAAAAAATGGAATAAGCATGCCAAAAATTTTTATAGTGGTTTGGTTAATATTGACCTACATCCACTCCTAAGAGTCCTCCACTCTAAGACTTGCTCTACGTAAAAGGGACTCTCCTTCTGCTCCCACAATAAGGTGGAGAAGCCGTTATAAAACTCACTTTCACCTTTCCTAATGTGGCGGAGTGCTGGAAGCTATGTCACCCTCCCGATGATGATAATAGACCTTCTAATTTTTCTCCCTCCTAGAGAAGGCAGTGAACCTTTGAGGACTTTGACCTAAATGAAATGCATCTCCCCCTAGAGAGCTCCCATAAGACTCACCCAGACCACATAAGGAGTAAGCATGCAGCAAGCTTAGAGCAATTGTTGCAATCCATGACCCCGAGTTTGAGATTTTGATGATGACAAATAATGTCACCTGAACTACTATTCATTAAATATCTTTAATTTCTACTATTATCTGTGAGTACCAATATTTCAAGAAGATCACAAGTTACTCTTGAGAACAGGAAAACTCAAGACTGGGTAGAGAAGGAGTGTAAGTCTATATCAATGTAATTATTTATTTATTTTATTTTCTCTTTTCTTGAGTCTGGCCACAAATTGCATGTAAGTATGAGCAACCATGCACACACATAGGGGGAAAGGGTTTTAAAAGAAAAATGTATATTTTTTATGTTGATCGTACTATACAAATATATATCGTACTGTATGATCTGATCTTGTTGAATTGTATTTCTGTGAACATGTCCTACTATATGATTTGTATCGTACTGTATGATGTGTTACTAATCCAAAACCTAGCCGCCAAATTAGTTTAAGTAAGTTTATTAGCCATTCGTATTGTACGAAGTAATTCATACTGTACGATTTATTTGAATACTTAAATTAACCCATGATTAGTGGAATAAATCAAGGTTTTAATCACTGATTAATACTCATACTATACGAACATGATCATACTATATGATAAACGGAGATGAGTTTTGATCATCCTGGACTTTGTCTTAGATGATCTCTTATTTTTGCATAATCGTACTATACGAAGTATGTCATACCATATAATGTACGGAGATGAGTTTTAATCATCTCGGACTTCATTATGGATGATACCTTGATTTTGACTATTTGTACTGTATGAAGTAGGTCGTACCCTACAAAGTACAGAGATGAGTTTTGATCGTACCGGCTATCATTTTGTATGAACAGAAGAGTTGATGATCGTACTATATGATTATAAATCATAATATACGACTATATTTAGAAGTTTTTGAACTATTCATAAACCTTCGTACCAGGATGAAGTCTGTTATACAAATTGTACTGTACGATAATAACGACTAGTTTGAAAAATTTAGGGATTTTGTTGCCCATTTTCAAGTATCAAAATAGTAATGTTTTTGAATGCGATAGAAAGAGGGGAACTTAATTAGAGTGGGAATCATTGGGAGAGAGCTCTTGAGAAGTTTTTGGGGTTTGAGAGAGGAAGGAGAGGGTGAGCTTGGTGAGGGAGAAGTAGTGTGAGGGAGATCACACGGTTGCTCCATTCTTGCTGCATCTTGCTCCTCCTGGGGCCTGAGAAGAACTTATGGGAGTCTCTCTAAGGGGGAGACTCTTCTACATCCGTGTCCTCGAAGGTACTCTGGCTTCTCTAGGAGGGACAAAAATGAGAAGGTACGCTGCCATCGCCAGGAGGGTGAGAAAAGCGCTTGGCACTCTACCATGAAGGGTTGGTGAAAGTGAGTCTTGTAAGGTCTTCACCGCCTTGCCGAGGGGGCAAAAGAAGAACTATAGTTTTGTTGTGAAATTCTCAGAGTGGAGGACTACGGGGAGTAGACGTAGGTCATGGTTTGACCAAACCACTATAAAGGTCTAGTGTGCTTTTTCCTTATCGCTTTTTATTTTTTCTTTCTCTTTATTTTCATTATATTTGCTTGTTGAAAATTGTGAAAGAAAAAGAACTTCATTGTTGCAAATTGTTTTCAAATAATTGCTTCTGTGTTAGTTAAATTTTTCTTGTTAAAAATCTAAAAGCAAAAAAAAAATATTAGAATTCTTTTTTAGGAATTTTATTGCAACAAGTTTTTTGTAATTCACCCCCCCCCCCTCTTGGCGCATATAGTAACTTCAATTGGTATCAGAGCCAGGTTTTAAAAATAGTGTTTTAGAAAATCTTGAAAAATAATCCTGTTGCATTTTGGTAATCATAATACTGTGGAGGATTATTCAATAACCCGTCCACCTCTTTTTGACAATATCCCATTTGATTTCTGGAAAATTAGAATGTCTACTTTTTTACAGTCTATCGATTACCATATGTGGATGTTAGTCAATGATGGTTACATTGCACCTTTTGAAACTAAGAATGGAGTGAAAACTCAAGTGCCTTTTAATGAATGGAGCAATGAGGATAGGGAATTAGCCCAATTAAATACGAAGTGCTTAAATTATTTCTTTTGTGCTTTAAAGTTTGAGGATTATATGAGAGTTTTTACCCGTGCTACTGGTAAGGAGAATTGGGATAGACTGTGCATCACGTATGAAGGAACCAGTAATGTTAAACAGTTAGGCTTAACATTCTATTGCATGATTATGAACTCTTATATATGAAACCTAGCAAAATAATATCTGACATGTACATTAGGTTCACCCAAATTGTGACATCCTTGCATGCATTAGGTAGAGAAATTTCAAACTCTGCAAAAGATAATAAAATTCTTAGATGCTTACCTAGCTCCTACGATGCAAAAATTTCTACCATCACTGAATCTATGGATCTAAATATTTATTCTATTGACAACTTGCTTGGTTCACTTATTGCATACAAGCAAGGGGTGAGTTAAAAGAAAAGTGATGCAAGTGAAAAAATGGAGAGAATGGTGGCATTAAAAGAAAACAATTCAAAAAGTGAAAGCTCTACAGGGGAGGAAGAAGATGACATAGCACTGATGAACCGATAGTTCAAGAACTTGTTAAAAAGAAAATAATGGCGTCACTAGAACAGCTGGAATAAAGGTAAAAGCTTAAGGTTCAAAAAAGTTTCATCTGAGATAATCTATTTTGAGTGCAGGAAGCCATGTCACCTTCTAGCTAATTGCCCCAACCTAAAGATCAAACCTGCTAAGGAAAAAGGTGAGGACAAAGCCAAGTATAAGAAAGGAAAGATGATGACGCAAAAAGCTTTTTGGGCTGACTCTGCCTCATAATTGTTAGAAGAAGAAGCAGAGGAGGAGGTAACAAATTTGTGTCTAATGGCTAACGATAATCTTAATCAATCAGATCAAGATAAGGGATGCTCTCACAAAAGATCTAGTGAAAGTATATGGTACCTGGATAGTGGCTGCTCGTGACACATGACTAGAGATATGAAGAAGTTAATTTTACTGGAGACTAGAACCGGAGGCAAAGTAACATTGGGAGACAACACTACCAGGAAAGTGATAGGCTCATCTATTATTGGTAATGCTAAGAATTTTTTAATTGAAAAATTTTTATTATTTGATGGTTTGTAGCATAACTTAGCATTATTCAATTATGTGATAAAGGTTTTGACATTAAATTTCTGTCTAACAAATGCCTGATTAGTTTTAATGACAAACTTATTTTAGAAGGAATATGAATGAACAATATTTACATGTTAGACCTTGATTGCATTGATAGTTCAATTTTTTTTTGCTTATAAATAATAGTAGATGACTCGTAGCTATGGCATGGGAGACTATGCCATGCTAGTATGAAAACACTTAGAAACATCACTTAGAAAAACCTAATTAGAGGCGTACCTAAGTTAGACTTTACTAAGGATCATTTATGTGATGCTTGGCAACTAGGAAAATAAGTCAAATCATTCTTTCATTCAATTAAAGAAGTGATCACCTCTAGGCTATTAGAAATCCTACGCATGGACTTATTTGGACACGTTAGCTCATCAAGCCTAGGAGGAAAAAACTATGGATTTGTGATTGTAGAAGACTTCACTAGATTCACTTGGGCAGGATTCCTAACACAAAAATGAGCCGTTTAAGAAATTTAAGGTATTCTCCACTTAGATTTAACAAAAATTAGGATGTGAAATCTCAACAATCCATAGTGATCATGGTGGAGAGTTTTAAAATGAAAGATTTAAATCATTTTGTCAAGAGATAGGAATAGAAAATAATTTCTCAGACCCTAGAACACCTAGGAAAAATGGTATAGCAGAAAGAAAGAATAGAACCTTGGTAGAAGCTGCTAGGGCAATGTTAGCATAGTACACCCTTCCTAAATATTTTTTGGTAGAAGCAATAAACATGGCGTGTTATGTCTTAAATTGGGTGAACATTAGATCTAAGCTGAATAATACTCCTTACGAACTCCTTAAGGGGTCGGACACTGAATCTTTCACACTTACATGTCTTTGGGTGTAAGTGCTTCATATTGATTAATGGCAAAATACATTTAAAAAATTTGGTCCCAATTCTGATGAGGGCGACTTCTTATGTTATTCATCTATAGGTAAGGCCTACATAATCTTTAATAAGAGAACCCTAGTAGTAGAAGAGTTCATCTATATAGTATTTGATGAATCAGATAAGCCCTCTGAATCTAAAGTTGAAGATGATGAAATAGAGGCAATTCAAGAAGTAGAGATTATGACCTTAAGAGAAAGGGTAGAACCTCAAGAAGCTTTGCCTAGAGAATAGAGATATTTTTTTAGTCATCCTAAAGAGTTTATTTTAGGAGACCCTTCCGAATGTGTAAGAACTAGGCATAGACTTAGGAAAGAGGTTAGTCATTCAACATTCATCTTTATGATAGAACCTACAAGTAAAGATCAAGCTCTAGGAGATGAATTCTGGATCCTAGCAATACAAGAATAATTGAACCAATTCACCAGGAATGATGTTTGGGAGTTAGTTAAGAGACCTAAAAAATAGAGTGTTGTTGGAACAAATGGGTCTTCAAAAATAAGATGAATGATTCAGGAACCATAATAATAAATAAAGCCAGACTAGTAGCTAAGGAGTACAACCAAATTGAGGAAATAGACTTTGAAGAAACCTTTGCTCCAGTTGCTAGATTAGAAGCCATAAGAGTTCTCTTAGCTTTTTCTTGCTTCAAGAAGTTTAAAATATATCAAATGGACATAAAGTGTGCTTTTCTGAATGGGGTAATCAAGGAGGATGTCTAAGTTGAGCAACCCCCCAGATTTGAAAGTTCACAATTTTCAAACCATGTATTCAAATTAAAAAAGACATTTTATGGATTAAAGAAAGTACCTAGAGCCTGGTACGAAAGACTTAGCTCATTCTTACTAGATAGAGGATTTATAAAGGGTAGTGTGGACACTACACTATTTTTATAAAAAGATAAAGAATAAATTCTCATTGTTCAGATTTATATGGATAACATTCTATTGGTTCTTCAGATAAAATTTTATGTGATGAATTTTAAAAAATAATGAGTAATGCGTTTGAAATGAGCATAATAGGAGAGTTAAACTACTTTCTTGGCTTTAATGTGAAATAAATGGATAATGAAACATTCCTTAGCCAAATGAAATACATTAAAGATGTTCTTAAGAAATATGAAATGGATAGTGCTAAGCCCATGAACACTCTAATGAGCTCAACAATTCAATTAGACAGAGATCCGAATGGAAAATCAGTAGACCAGAAAAAATATAGAGGAATGATCAAATCTCTCCTTTACCTGACTACCAGTAGATCGGACATAATGTTTAGTGTGTGCCTCTATGCCCATTTTCAAGTTGATCCTAAAGAGTCTCACCTAACTGCGATCAAGAGAATCCTTAGATATCTACTAGGCACCCCCGAACTTAGGAATTTAGTATCCTAGGCACAACACTTCCTTTGAAATCTTAGGGTAATCAAATTCTAATTTTGCAGGATGTAGGATTGATATAAAATGAACCTTTGGTACCTGCCAATTCATAGGAAAATCTTTAGTTTCTTGGTATAGTAGGAAGCAAAATTCAGTAGCCCTCTCCACAGTCAAGGCTAATTATATTGCAGTAGGAAGTTGTGTTGCACACGTACTATGGTTAAAGTAATAAATTCTTGATCTTGGATTACCTGTAGGAACCATCTCAATTATGTGCGACAACAAAAGTGCAATATGCATTTCTAAAAATCTAATTCAACACTTTCGAACAAAACATATAGACATTAGACACCACTTCATAAGAGATCCTGTTGTTATGGGAGATATAAAATTGCATCACACCGCAACAGGAGATCAATTGGCAGACATATTCATAAAACCACTAGCATTCAACCCTTTAGCACCTTGAGGACAAGATTAGGTGTCATAGACATTAATACATAAAAAAAATCTCTTCTAAGGCTATTCCCGATCATCACACACTCACCACACAAAACTAGACAACTAACAATTTTCTTATCATATTGTATGATCCATGATCTTACTATACGATACATCTACCTTTATATAAACCACAACACATACTCAAGTTTCGTCTCTATTCATCGTACTGTATGAAGTATTTCATACTGTACGATAAGGTGATAGTTCATTCAATTCATTTGGTATGATATTATTGATCATCGTATGATACAATATCCTCTCTTTGTAATATACGATCCATGTCAGTGAACGGATTGGGACAAATTTACTCTGTTTGGTACGACATTATTGTTGATCATACTGTACAATATCTCCTCTTTGTACTGTACGATCCACCTCAGAAAAAATGGATGAGAATGACTTAAAGGTGTCTGGTATGATATAATTGTCATTCGTATTGTACGATACACCTGTTCATACTATATGAAACTTTTGGTCAATGGTCGTACCGACGAACCTCGGGACGATTGAAATTCTTTTGATCGTACTGTACGAGTGGACCACCTTTTTATGAACCAATCTGTCAGAACAATTATTGCCACATCATACTGTACGATACCTGATTTTACTATACGATGTATGAAAAATTCTATAAATTGCCTTCATTGGCAGATCACTTCACTCACAATCACTTCCTCACCTTCACTCAGCCTTTACATAATGTCGAGCTCTAGCAAGTGTGTTCATCTCGTCGTGGGAAGCTCATCATCTTCCTCTCGCCATCATAGCCCTCTCTTCTTGAATGCTAAAAATGAGGATGTGTACCATAACTTCAAGGCCTGCAAGATTACACTGTCCCAAATGCTCAATCAAGCAGCCTTAAATTTTGAGGTAATCAACCTCTTTGCCTCCACCACTTTCCAATTTCTCCTCACCCTGGCTTTCCCCTACAATTCCAAACTTCTATCGGAATTTCTAGCCAACCTTACCTACACCATCGACAGTTTGACTTTCCACTCCTTTGTCTGTAGCCAAAACATAGAGATTACAAAAGCTGACATCACCCAATATATTGGGCTATCCACTGAAGGTCCTAGGGTTCGTTCCTTTCTCACAAATGAATTTGACTTGAGTGATTTCAATCATGTCCTTAGGAATGCAGCCTTCTATCAACACCATCCCCTTGTCCATTCCCTTAATCAAAATGCAAGAATAATTCAACATGTCCTTAGAACTTTTATAGTACCCAAAGTTGGCGATCGAATTCGTATGACCCCTAATTTATCTGTCACTACTTATCTTATCATGTCAAACACCAATTTTGATGAGGTAGATTTGATAATATACTACATTTGAAATATGACCCTAATTCGCTCCCTACTACCCGCAGGAAACAAAATTTAGCCCTTGGCCACCTTATAGGATACATCCTTCAAATTAAATACCAATTAACCTATCCTGATGAACTTGATAATTTACCAATCTTTTATATAGATGCCTCTTTCCAAATTTTCTATCATCAGGGATAAAAACCTGAAGAACCAGACTTTCATGATGAAGAAGGAGAAGCTGTCCCAGTAGCAGCTCCTGCTCGACCACGACGGAAAGCAGTACTCCGAGCACCCGCACCATCCTACCCTCACGATGATTTGGTTGAACGCTTCATCCAACTTAAGACTCATCTTGATACACACATATAAGAACAACATCAGTAACATAATGATGACATGTGGTGGTTTGGGGAAGGCTTCACTTTGATTGATCACCATTTTGACACATTCCTTCAATATTTCCAACCACACCCACCTCCACCTCCAAGCAATTAGGATCCTCATCTTTGAAGTGTATCTATTTTGTACTTTCTTTCTTAGTGTTGTTTGTGTCTTTCCTTTTTGTTGGTTCCAAGTCTATTTATAGTTTGCTTATGTTTATGTAGTTTGCTCATGTTTCACTATGTTTAAATGAAATGCAATTTTTTTTTCTCTTTTCCTACTTTCTTTTCTTGTCTATGTTATGATGTTTTTAATTAATAAAAAAAAGCCTTGCAAAAACATTATTTGACATCATAAAAAAGGGAGAGATTATTGCAATCTATGACCCCAAGTTTGAGATTTTGATGATGACAAATAATATTGCCTGAACTACTATTCAATTGATATCTTTGATTTATGCTATTGTCTGTGATTACTAATATTTTAGGAAGATCACAAGTTACTCAGGACAACTGGAAGACTCAGGACTGGGTAAAGTAAGAGTGAGTTTGGATAATTATAATTATTTATTTATTTTATTTTCTCTTTTCTTGAGTCTGGCCATAAACTGCATGTAAGTTTGAGTAACTATGCACACACAAAGAGGGAGAGGGTTTTAAAAGAAAAATGTATATTTTTTTATATTGATCGTACTGTATGAATTTATATCATATTGTACGATCTGATCTGGTTGAATCATATTTTTGTGAACATGTCATACTATATGATTTGTATCATACTATACGATGTGTTACTAATCAAAAACCCTAGCTGCCAAATTAGTTTAATTAAGTTTATTAGTCATTCGTACTGTATGATTTATTTTGAATACTTACTTAAATTAACCTATGATTAGAGGAATAAATTATGGCTTTACTCACTGATTAGTACTCATACTGTATGAACATAATCATACTATATGATGAACAGAGATGAGTTTTGATCATCCCGAACTTCATCCTGGACGATCTCTTATATTTTATCTAATCATATTGTACGATGTATATCATACCATACGATATATAGAGATGAGTTTTGATCATTCCAGACTTCATCCTGGATGATGCCTTAATTTTGACTATTCATACTGTACGAACTAAGTCGTACCCTACGAAAAACAGAGATGAGTTTTGATTGTCCTGGCTATCATACTGTATGAATAGAAGAGTTGATGATCATACCGTACGATTGTAAATCAAACTATACGACTATATTTAGAAGTTTTTAAACTATTTGTAAACCTTCATACCAGGATGAAGCCTGTTATATAAATTATATTGTATGATGGTAAATCGAACTATATAATAGTAATGGCTACTTTGAAAATTTCAGTGATTTTGGAGCCCATTTTTAAGTATCAAAATAGTAATGTTTTTGAATGTGATAGAAAGAGGGGAACGCGTTTAGAGAGAGAATTCGTGGGAGAGAGCTCTTGAGAATTTTTTTTGGTTTGAGAGAGGAAGGGGACAGTGAGCATGGTGAGGGAGAAGTAGTGTGAGGGAGATCACACGGTTGCTCCGTTCTTGCTACATCTTTCTCCTCCTGTGGCCCGAAAAGAACTTATGGGAGGCTCTCTGAGGGGGAGACTCTTTTACATCTATCCTCAAAGGTACTCGGCCTTCTCTAGTAGGGAGAAAAATGAGAAGGTACGCTACCGTCGCTAGGAAGGTGAGAGAAGCACTTAGTACTCCGCCACGCCGGGTTGGTGAAAGTGAGCCTTGTAAGGGCTTTTCCACCTTTCCGAGGGAGAAAAAGGAGAACTATAGTTTTATAGTTAAATTCCTAGAGTGGAGGACTCTGGGGAGTGGATGTAGGTCATGGTTTGACCGAACCTCTATAAAACTTTGGTAAGCTTTTTCCTTATCTCTTTTTATTTTTTTCTTACACTTTATTTTCATTATATTTACTTGGTGATAATTATGAAAGAAAAATAATTTCATTGTTGCAAATAATTGCTTCCGCGTTAGTTAAATTTTTGTTATTAAAATTTTAAAAACAAAATAAAAATTATTCAAATTCTTGTTTAGGATTTTAATTGCAACAAGTTTTTTGCAATTCACCCCCTCTTTGCGCATCTAGTAACTTCAGAAATCATGTGAACCCCTCATAATACTTCTCCCTCAAGTTCAAGCTCACCTTCTTATACCTCTTACAAGCCTTAAATCTTTTTAAAAAGCTCCTTCTTTAGAGTTCCTTTAGCTATCACATTCCTCTCTTATTATTTTTAAAGAATAAAATAATTTTATATATAATAGGATTCAATAAACCCTAAAAATTTAAATTAGCCATTTATATTCATACAGTATGATCTATAATCATATAGTACTTTCTCAAATCATACAGTACAATTAGTTCAAAACAACTCCCATCCTAGTATGAAGGAGGATGAATAGGTAATAATTTTCAATACATCATACATTATGATATGAATATCGTCCAAAACAATCTACTATATTTCTTCTATTTGTACAGGATGAATGTTGGGATGACCAAAAATCTTCTTTGTTCATCATCTAATATGATTCTATTCGTACAGTATGATTAGTTGAGTTTATGTAGGTTGACTTATATGATGTATTAATTATACAGTATGATTAGTTCAAAAATTAAGATTTTGTCTGGTATGTTCTTTGGTACGACCAAATTTTTCCTTGGTTCATCATACAGTATGATCCCATTCCTATAGTATGACCATCAATCATTAATTAAATAATGATTTAATTGACTATTTATGGGGGTTATTTTAAGCAATATTTCAAATCTTTGTATAATACTATTGGTATCATAAGATACGAAGTGTTCAAAATTCAAATTTAAAATCTTGCTTAAATTAATCTTGTAGCTAGGGTTTTAGATTTTATTAATAAATTATACAATATGATTAGTTCATAGATGTTAGTTTTCAAATAGTCGTTAATCTAGTCTCTCAATAATATATCGCACAGTATAATTTAAAATTATACAGTACAATTTATAAAAAAATTAATTTTTTCTTTAAAAAAAAACTCTCCCACTATTTGTGTGTATGGTCACTCAATCTGCATACACTCTTTTGTGGCTAGACTCAAGAACCAAAAAATAAAGAAAATAAAAATTACACTCTTTCACATCCTATTCTATCCAGTCTCGAGTCTTCAGTAATCTTGAGCAGTGTGTAATCTCCTTGAAATTCTAGTACTTATAAATAAAAGTAATATCCAAAATATTTAATGAAGAATGATATAATTCAATTAACATTACTTTTCATCATCTAAATCATAGACTAAAGATCCTGGATTGCAACTTAAACTCTAAGGTTGAACTCCATAATTCAAGTTTACCTTCAACTCCCTCTCTAATCTTACCAATAAAAAGAATATCATCATCAAAAAGCATACACCAGGGTACAATCTCTTGCTAATGTTTAGTGATAACATCCATGACTAAAGTAAAAAAGATATGGTCTTAAAGCTAATCATTGATGTAATCCATCCAAAATAGAAAAATACTTGGTAAAACCTCCTTGTATCTAGACACAGGTAACAGTTCATGCATAGACAAACAGTAGGGTTTGAATTTTTTTTTTACTATCAAATATTGGATATCTCTATTTGTTTATGTGTACTAACATTTTAACAAAAATCATAGACTACTCCAAACTTCTTAAGACTCCAAGATAGGGTAGAATAGGAAATCATATAATAGGGTTTGTATTTTTTTACTCTTTTTTTTCCTGTCTCTTTAGCCTAAGCAAGACTGAATTTAATTAGGTAACTATGCACAAACAGATAGGAGGAGAGAGATAAAAAGTTGATGCAAAAAATGATTTTTTAATCTAATCATATTGTATGATTACTCTTCGTACTATATGATTTGTCTTTAATTCAAAAGCATAGATTTTCCCCCCAAAATCAATTAATAAGTTAATTAAATCATTATTTATTTAAATTTGAAGTTCGCACTGTACAATCTCAATTATACCACATGACTAATAGAGAATAAAATTCTGGTCACCCCATATTGTACCAAACGAATCAGTGATTATTGAACTCTTCATATAATACTAGAATAGTCATATTATACGACTAACATAGTACAAAATTATGGTTGTACTAGTTCATATCAAATGAAGCAATGATTTTTAAACTATTCATACAGTTTGAGATAATCATACTATATGACAAATATAGTATAAAGTCTTGGTCCTACCATTTTGTACCTAACAAAGAAGTTAATTTTTAAATGTTCATACAATACAATATTAGTCGTATTATATGACTAATAGAGTATGAAATATTAGCAATAACATTTTGTTTCAAACAATGTCATAATTTTTTGAATTGATAGTACTGCATAATGATGAAGTGAAAAATTATCAATAGAGTGTGAAATTCTAATTGTCATCACATTCATCCAAACAAATAGTAGAAAATTAAATATAACATACCAAGCAATCTTGGATCGTACAGTACAACATGTTAACTAATTTTATACACTTCATTTAGAGAACTACTTGATTCTTATATATGAGTTTCATTTTAAACTATTTATAATATATGATTTACGATCGTACAATACAAAACTAAGTCAGTGCTCTTGAAATTTATAGTTTTTGGATGGTTTTTAAAGTCTTCCAACATAAGAAATACTTAAAAGTATTTCAAGAGATCTTTTACTATAAATTTGTCTTGAGAGGGAACATTTAGATAGAGTTTAGGAGAGATTTTGAGGGAGAAGAGAGGGAGATTTTGCGAGAGGAAATTATGAAGGATTCACTTGGTTGAACAAAGTGAGAATCTTATTCATCTTCTTCAAAGTTTCTAACCTACTTCTTCGGTGTGTCTAGGAAGATGTTCTTTAGTATTAAATCAAGGTTCTTTGCCCTCATCTCGAAAGTGAAAAAGGATTCAACGACACTCTTACTGCTCTTGGAAGGAGGAAAAGATTCAAGGTATATTGTCATCACTTAGAGTGTGTAAAAGGCTTTAGTTCTCTTTGCACCAGGTTGGTGAAAATGAGTTTGTAAGGGCTTCTTTACCTTCTTATCAGAGAAAAAGGAGTTTATACTAGTGTAACACCTGGAGAAGGAGTCTTCAGGGAGTGGACGTAGGTTTGATTGAACCAAACTATGATAAAAATTTGGTGTTCTTCTTATATTTGTATTTTTCAAGCATTTTATTTTTTGCACTTTAAATTCTATGGTTAAAAATCTTCTATGTTATCAACTATATAAATTATTTAAATTTAGGGGTAAAAGGTGAAAGTTCCAAAAATCATAAAAAAGAGTTTTTATTTAAAATTTTTAAAATAAAGTTAATCAATTAATCCCCCTCTTGGTTAGCCTTAGGAAACTTCTATATGGTTTGAGATCCTACAAAAATTTTCATATGGTATTAGAGCCTCTTTCAAAAATTAAGGTTTAGACAACTTTTTGAAAAATGTTTATGTCTAATTTTGGAAATAAAAAAACTAAAGAAGGATGCTTAAATACCATACCACCTTAATTTGATAACATTCCTTTTGATTTTTAGAAAACTCACAAGTCTACTTTCTGCAATCACCTAAAAACTATTTCTGATGAATATTGGTTGTGGCATAGAAAACTTTCTCTTGCAAGCATGAAAAATCCTTTGAAGATTACCCAAAAGAAATTGGTTTGAGGCATACCCAAACTAGATTTTACTAAGAATCACATGTGTGATGCCTGTTAGTTAGGAAAATAAATCAAATTCTCCTTTCACTCAATCAAATAACTTAGCACTAGTAAACCCTTAAAATTCACATAGTTCTCTTTGGATTGATTAGAACTACAAGTCTAGGTGGAAAAGTATTTGAGTATGTAATTGTTGATAATTATTCAAGATTTACTTGGGTTAAATTTGTATCTCATAAAAGTGAATAATTTAATGAATTTAGAATATTCTCGACTTGGATTCAAAAGAAGCTAGGTTTTGAAATCTTTATCATTCATAGTAATCATGGTGGAGAAATTAAAAAAAAAGTTTGAGACATTTTGTAAGACGCAAGGGATATATAATATTTTTTTAGCTCCTAGAACCCCTCAACAGAATGAGGTTACTAAAAAAAATATAAGACCTTGGTAGAAGCTGCTAGCTCCATGTTAGTTGAATATTCACTTCCTAAATATTTTTGTGTAGAAGCGATAAATGTAGTCTGTTATGTTTTGAATAGGGTGAACATTATATCCAAATTGAATAAGATACTTTATGACCTCCTTAAGGGTATGATATCAAACCTCTCATACCTAACATGTATTTAGATGCAAAGTGTATATTTATAGAAATGGAAATACTCTCTTAGGAAAATTTAATCCCAAGTATAATGGAGGAGTTTTCCTAGGGTACTTAAGTGTTGGTAAATCTTATAATGTTTTCAACAAAAGGACATTGGTTGTAGAGGAGACCAATCATGTAGTTTTTAATGAATCTGATAATTCTAGAGGGTCTAGGGTAATAGAAGAAGAAGCTAAGAAAGTTATCCAATGAGTAGAAAATATAAATTAGAAAGAAAAGGTAGAAGCTAAAAACATTTTGCCTAGAGATTGGAAATATTCTTCATGTCATCCTACATAACTGATCATATAAAACCCTTCTGAAGGTGTTAGAACTAGAAATGAACTTAGCAAAGAAGTAAAACTTGCTTCCTTTAATTTAATAATTGAACCCACTAATATAAATCAAGTACCTCCTGATGAATTTTGGAACCTAGCTATGCAAGAGGAGTTTAATCAATTTGTTAGAAATTATGTCTAGGAATTAATAGAAAGACCTAAAGATTAGGGTGTTGTTGGAACTAAGTGAGTTTTAAAAATAAAATGAATGATTTAGGTGTAGTTGTATGAAATAAGGGAAGATTAGTAGCTAAGGGGTATAATCAGATAAAAGGGATTGATTTTGAGGAGACTTTTTCCCTTGAAGCCAGACTAGAAGCCATTACAATGCTACTAGCCATTACTTATTTTAAAGGATTTAAATTATTTTAAATGAATGTTAAGAGTGCCTTTCCTAAGGGGGTGATAAGAGAAAATGTTTATGTTAAAAAACTCCCAGATTTTGAAAATTTGTAATATCCTAATCATGTAATTAAATTAAAGAAGATATTATATGGATTAAAATAAGTACCTAGAGCATGGTATGAAAGGCTTAGAACATTACTACTATAAAGAACCTTTATTAAGGGGAGAGTAGACACCACCTTATTCATAAAAAAGGTAGGAAAAAAACTTCTCATTATTTAAATTTATGTTGATAATATTTTGCTTGGATCTGCTGATAAAAATCTATGTGATAAATTATCAAAAATAAAGAGTAAGGAATTTGAAATGAGTATGATAGGAGAACTATTTTCTTAGATTTAGCATAAGGCAGAAAAAGGATGACACCTTTCTTTGTCAATCAAAATATATTATGGACATCCTTAAGAAATATAAAATGAATAAGACCAAACAAATGAACACTCTTATGAGTTCCTCTGTTTTATTGGATAAGGACCCAAGTGGCAAATCAATGAATCAAAAGAAATATAGATGAATAATTTGATCACTTCTTTACTTGACTGCTAACATACCTGATATCATATTTCATGTTCATTTATGTGCTAGATTTCATATTAATCCAAAAGAATCCCACTCGATTGTTGTTAATAGAATTCTTAGATGTCTTTTAGGAACTCAAAATATAGGAATCTAGTATCCTAAGTTAGCTCCTCCTTTGAAATTATTGGATATTCTGATTGAAAATTTGAAGGATGCTGGGTTGATAGAAAAAATACATTTGAAACTTATCAATTCATAAGAAAATCTTTATTCTCCTAGTCTAGCAGAAAGCAAAACTCAGTAGCCATCTCCACTGTAAAAGTAGAATACATAGCCTTAGGAAGCTATATGGCATATGTGCTTTGGTTAAAATAATAAATCCTTGATTTAGGATAACCTATATGCACCATTCCAATCTTATGTGATAATATTAGTGTCATTTATATTTCAAAGAATCCAATCCAAGGCTACATAACCAAATATATAGACAAAGGGCTTCATTTTATAAGGGACTAAATCACCAAAAGAGAAAGTGAGCTACATCACGTAGCTACTAAAAATTAGCTTGTAGATATTTTTACAAAACCAGTAGCTTTTGAAACTTTCAGTATTTTAAGAACAAGATTAGGCGTCATTATTATTTTGCTTGAAAATGAATAATCTGAAAAATCTAAATTTCAAATGTTTTGGTTTTTTTAGTGTTGTATTTCAATTTTGTTTTTTAATTCATTCCTTGTTTATTTTTTATTATGATTTTTTTTTTCAACATGTATCCTGATCATCACTCTTAGACACTTAAGGTTGAAACTTCATGGGCAAAAGTTAAAAATTTCTTTTTTACTTGTTCTAAATGAGTCACTTTCATATTGTATAGAACCTCTAGCAAAGCACAAATTATGATTCTAGGCTGAGCAGATGGTCCACATCATGTCTATCAGTAATCGTCAATTTGTATGAATATATATTCATATATAAGAATCTTATAATAACTGGTAAAATGAATTAAATTTGGCAAGTTTGATATTTAATGTTCATTCATACTAATCGAACACCGTGCTCATACATGTTGAACATGTGAAAACAGCATTAAAATTAATTCAATTTAGCATGTACAAATGGTTATTGTGCATTCGTACCAAACAAACAAATGTTCATACAGGAAGAACTTGTGTAACAAACCATTAAAATGAATTCAATTTGGTAGGTACGACTATTGTTATTGTTCGTACCATATGAACACCTATCCATCTAGAAAAAACTTTTTGGTCAAAAGTCCTACCAAACAACTCTTCAGGAATGGAAAAATCCCAAAAAGTCATTTTGGAAATGTAACTATTCTTGTTATTTTCTATTTGTACTATATGAACCTAATTTGTATTGTACAAAATAACCATTTTCTATAAAATGGAGGGTTTTCTTTTAAGTATTCACTCACCTAAATCCTACTTTTTAAATTTATGAAACCTTTTAAGTCATATACAAGTAAAATGGCTGGAGGGGGAAAAAGAGTTTGATAATCAAAAGGAAGTTTAGCTTATTGTTCAGATGATAATAACTTCCTTTTTGTAGAAAATGAACAAGCCTCGTTTCATTTTGCAGGGAAAAATTAACTCCTTGATTGCTCATACAAGAGAATATTATTTTCTCAGTTATGCCCCTCTTTGATTCCAACCAATTTTCTTTTATCCTCACTCTAGTATATGCCTTCCACTAAGAAATTCTTTATCAATTCCTTGCAACTATTTGGATAAGAGAGAATAAAATAATCATGACTTCCTATGTCTATTGCCAAGGCATTTAAATAACTAAAGCAAACTTAGGTTTATATCTCCATCATAGGACTGTAAGCATTCAAGCACATTCAGAGATCTTCAGATAAGATTTTGACTTGACTGTTATTCACCATACACTTAAAAATATAGCCTCAACCCAACACATACACTAGTCCACACTTTAAATCACAATGCCAAGTTCATCTAGCATGTCCTCAAAACCTCAATTATTCCCAAAGCTAGAGACCGCATTAACATTACTCCCTTACTTTTTTTAGTAACCTACTACATAAATGCCCAAATTGATGAAGCGTGATTCATACTAGACTACATCAACAACCTAACGGATATTCATCTTCCCATCACTAGGAGAAAGAAGAATGTGGCATTAGGGCATCTCATAGCCTCCACTCTTGATAAAAAGTATCATCTTGTTTATCCCGATCTTTTTTTTTTAAAGAAGCAATAAAGGATATTATTTGAAAAAGCAAAAGAGCAAATAGAAAGTAAGACCTAGGTGCTACACCCCATTAGTTCCTCTTTTATCAAATTAAAGAATAAAGGAGGAACCTTATCAGAGGTAATATCATCCCAAATGAAATCACTAAATATAACATAGTTAGCACAAAGAGCCGCTAACTTATTTCTATTTCTTTCAACATAATTAAAAATAACATATTCAAATTCTTTAATAAAATCAAGAGATTATATCACTTTCCCTCTCGCTTTGATGCTTTGTCGAATATACTGGATCACATTCTTTCTATCTCCTTCAATGATAATTCCCTTGTATTGAAGCATCCAATCTTTCAGAACTTCTTTTATTAGATGAATAGCAGATATTTCAAGTTGTGAGATGTCCCAATGAACAAAATTTTTCCCAAATGCCATCAAGAATTTTCCTTTACTATCTAAGAAGACACCTCAAATGCCCTCCTTGTAAGAAGGAAATAAAGAAGCATCTACATTCACTTTGATCCAGTCGGGTGGTGGAGGGTACCAACAATTACACAATTGTCTAGACTGATTAACACCCTAGTGGCACGAGCTTATCTTGCCATAAGAATTAGAAAATGATGACCAAGAGATAGCTTGAGATGTAATAAATTTGGATCTTTCATTTTGGCCTTCATGAATAAATTTATTCCTTGCCTTCCACATTAAATAAACTGTGTTGCAATACAATTTTGGTAAGAATTTGCTCTTCATAGTAGATCTTTCAAGCAAATAACAACATTCTTCCATGCAAGTGAATGTTGGTATTTGAAATCCCCAAATGTTGAATATGCCAATGATATTCTGCAGCTTTTCACATCTCGTAACAACATGATATATATCTTCTATCTTATTACATCCTCTAGGACATCCCAAATTACCTTTAATTTTCCTGGAATGTAATAATTGATATGTTGGAAGTGCTTTGTTGAAAACATGCCACCATAATACTTCAACTTTTGGAATCAGTTTAAGTTGCTTGATCCACTTCCAATAAACAATGTTACCATTGTTATTTAACTCCTTCTCAGCGACTAAGAAAGACAAGGATTTCCCTGAATGCATACGGATCAATAATTTTTCTATCTATTTTTTTGATGCCTCCTTCTATATACTCTTTTACTAGAGATTGGAGGTTCAGGAGGAAGAATTTGCTGAAGAAGGGGGAGCTACACCATCACTTGCTCCTACATCTAGTCTTGAGCCTCAATACTACTAGGAGATGATCCAGATATTTGATTGTCTTGAGTCTCTAATGAATTAAATATTTGAACACTTAAAGACTCGTATAGGTTAGTAGGAGTTCAGATATAATGAGAATGTTGGATGGTTCAGAGGCCAATTTGATTCTCATTAGAATCAAGTTACCACTATTAACAACTATTTTACTCAGTCGGCTCCTCCACATCCACCTCATAATCATGATCCACCAAAGTTTTGGATTTTTTCTTGTAATGTGTTTTGATGTTTTTTTTATTGTCTTACCTTAGTGCTCATTTTGTATTTTCTTTCTTTATTATGTAAGGTTTTTTCTTTTATTTAAATAAAAAAAATGTGTGTTTTGTTAAATCTATTATGTTTGTAATATTTTTCTCTTTTTATTGTTACCTATGTTTTGTCTCTAATCTGTATTATAAAAGAAATTCTTATTCTCTATAATCATTTTGTACAATTTTAATTCATATGGTATGAGTAAAATCATATTTTATGATAGTAAATTGTATTGTATGAGCTTTTTAAAATGTTGCTGCTGAAAATTATCACTATTTTTACTTGAACTTTTATGTAAGTTGTGGTTGACACTCTAAAATTTTTTAAAAATGAAAATTTTATGATTTTTCTTAAATCATATTTATATCTTTAGTAGAGTACGTTCTTTTTAATCAATATCTAATTTGAATTAAAATTAAACTTAGAATCTCAGATATACTTCATTATCTTAAAGTCATATGTTTGAAAGGAATACTTTTTACAAAATAAAGTATCGATTTCAAATTTTTTTTAAACAAGCAGGTTGGTTTTATTATTTAGTTTTGGGTTTGTTTTGTGGGTTACATTTCCCTATATGAAAATGTTTTCTTTTATTCGGAATGTAATCTCACAATTGAGACTCTTTTAAGGATTTGAAAAGGAAGCATATTAAAAAAAATGATTGAAAAGAGGCACACAATGAAAAGATGTGCAATCTTCCCCAATCTATTGAAAATTAAAAGATGCACAATGTGACCCATAAATTACTAAAGATATAAGAAATGGGCCCATAATAATTTAGCTTATCTTTCTTGAAAATCTTTAAATCTTAGAAAAATCCATGAGCATAATAAAAATTTCAACATTTAATATTAATATTTTTGTTTTCATATTCATAGTATACAATATTATTCTGCCTGATATGTTTCTGGAAGGAAGTTTGAAAAAGATCAAAATTCTTTCTCAAATTTGTTTCTAATTTAGATTTTTGTGTTAAAAATATTTTAATATTGAAGAAGTCAAAGCTAGTTTTGCAAAATCTAAAATTCTATTTCTTGTCAAGTTCATGAAAAGTTAAAACCTTCTAGCTTATCTTATATAGTTTCGTAAGAGGTATTTTCATCATTAAATTTTTTTTCAAAAATTAAAGTTATTTGGAAGTTCTCACTAGACATTTGCAAGAGGATGTACCTTGGTGTATGCTTTTTGCTGATGATATTCTTCTTGTTGATAAGACAAGAGAGGGAGATGAAGGTAAACTTGAATTATGGAGGTCAACCTTAGAGTGTAAAGGTTTTCTCTTGAGTAGTTCTAAAACAGAATATATGGAGTGTAATTTTAGTAGTAATAAACCTAGTGAGGGGATTGCGAATTTGGGCGATCAAGTCATTAATAAGAGTACACATTTTAGATATCTTGGATCTATTGTTCAGAGTGATGGTGAAATAGATGGGAATATTATCAGCAGAATTCAAGTTGGATGGTTGAAGTGGAGGAATGCATCGGGCTTGTTATGTGATAGAAATGTATCCCTCAAACTTAAGGGAAAATTGTATAAGATGGTAGTGAGGCCTGCAATGCTTTATGGTGCTGAATGTTGGCCATTAAAAGAGAAGCATAATACTAAGTTAAGTGTGGCAGAGATGAGGATGCTCAGGTGGATGAGTGGCTTTACCCTTAGAGATAAGATATGAAATGAGCATATGCGTGAAAAGTTTGGAGTAGCTCTAGTAGTAGATAAGATTAGAGAAAGTCTCCTTAGATGGTTTGGTCACATAAAACGGTGGCCTTCTGATGACCCGGTTAGGAGAGTAGATGTATTAGATTTGACTTATGTTAAGAAAGGTAGGGGTAGACCTAAAAAGACTTGGTTAGAAAATATTAGGAATGGCCTTTATTTATTAGAATTAAACGAGAGTTTGACTTTTAATCAGACACAATGGAGAAAAAGGATTCATGTAGCCGACCCCACGTAGTGGGATAAAGGCTTGATGTTGTTGTTGTATGTTTTATTTTTATTTTTATTTTCTCCTTTTTTGGTGGTGTAAAAAGGAGGAGCACTAGTACTTGTTTTGTTGTTTTTATATTTGTCATTTTTGTGATTTTGTTTGTAAATTTTTTGTTTATTTATTTGTAAAAAAATTTTTAAAAAAGATGTTTTGTGTTTGATATTTCCCCAATTTTAAATTTATTACCTATTGTGGGGAGCTTAGGAGAACAAAACTTAAAATTCTTATTTAAATCTAAAAAATATTTTTCATCATAAAAAATTTGATATTTTTGCAACTCATGAACAAAGCCTATGATTTTTTGTGATAACAAATATTACTGTTTGAAATTTCTATTTCTACTATCAAATATATGATATCTCAATTTGTTTCTGTGTGTACTAATATTTAAGAAAAATCATACACTGCTCCAGACTGCTTAAGACTCAAAGATATGATAGAATAGGAAATCATGTAATGTAGTGTATTTTTTACTTTCTTATTTTCTATCTCTAGAGTCTGAGAAAGATTATATGTAATTAGATAACCAAGCACATACACAGGGTGCAAGAGATAAATGTTGATGTAAAAAAATGATTTCTTTATCTAATTGTATTTTATGATTACTCTTTCTACTATATGATTTGTCTTTAATTCAAAAACATAGATCTTTCTCTCAAAATTAGTTAATCAGTTAATCAAATCATGACTTATTTAAATTTAAAGTTTGTACTGAAAAATCTCAGTTGTACCACATGACTAACAGAAAACAAATTTGGTTATTCCATTTTGTTCCAAACAAATAAGTGATTTTTTAACTTTTTTTTACAGTACAAGATAAGTCATACTATATGATAGAAAGAGTATGAAATTAAAGTCATACTAGTTTGTATCAAATGAACAAGTTTTTTCTCTAATTGTTTGTACAATACAATATCAGTTGTGGTATACAACTAATAGAGTATGAAATCTAGGTCGTACCATTTTGTATCAAATGAAATTATAAATTTTGAACTTATTGTACTGTATAATTATGAAGTGTGAAATGATCAATAGAGTATTAAATTATATTCTTTTTCATGTTCATCCAAATAAATAGTAGAAAATTAAACATAACATATCAATTTATCTTGGAACATACATTATGATATGTTAACAAATTTTGTACATTTCATTTTGGAAATTGCTTGCTTCACACAAAAGAGTTTCATTTTTTAAATTGTTTGTACTTTACAATTTACAATCGTACAATATGAACGTCAGTTGGTGCTTTTGAAATTTATAGTTTGTGGACAATTTTTAGTTATAGGCATAGATCCCTTATCCAATGTTGAAGAACGTCTCCCCATTCCCACCAAGGAAGTAGGGTAGATAATTTGAATAAGACGAATGAGATCATCTCTTTAGGAAATCTTGTGAACCCCTCACAACTTTCCTTCACAAAATTTCCCTCTCTTCTCTCTCAGAAGTTCTCCCAAACTCTCTCTCAATTCTCCCTCTCAAGTTAAATTCATAGCAAATGATCTCTAGAAATAATTTTTTAAAAAACCTTATATAGAGAACCTTTAAAAATCATCCAAAAATTATAAGCTTTAATATCACTGACTTACATTTATACTATATGATCGAATATCATATGGTACAATCAGTTCAAAAAATTGAAACTTGTTTGTATGTAGTAAGCAATTATCCAAACTATATATTCAAATTTTGTTAACATATCATATTGTATGATCTAAGATTGTTTGATACATTATGTTTGAATTTCTACTATTCATTTAGACAAACTTGGAGATGATCATAATTTCATGCCTATGGATTATTTTTTCCTTCATCATCAAATAGTACGATCAGTTCAAAAAATCATGCCTTCATTTGGTACGATATGGGTCAACCAAAATTTTATACTATATTATTCATATAGTACGACTAATATTGTACTATATAAATAGTTCAAAAATCACTTCTTTGTTTGGTACAAAAAGGGACGTTCAGAAGTTAATACAATATCACTTGTATAGGATGACTGATATCGTATTATACAAATAGTTTAAAAAATTCCACTTCATTTGGTACAAAATGGCACGACCAATATTTCTTTCTCTATTAATAATATAGTATGACTGATATTGTATTGTATAAATAGTTCAAAAAATATCTACTTCGTTCGGTACAAAATGGTACAGCCAATATTTTGTGCTTTATTAGTCATATAATACGATTAATATCTATTGTCCAAACATTATCTTAAATTAAGCCATGATTTGATTAACTAATTTTATGGGTAAATCTAAAATTTTGAATTGAAGATAGATAATATATAGCAAAGAAGAATTATACAATACAATTAGATTTTAAAAATAATTTTGCATAAAATTTTTATCACTCCCCTTGAGTGTGTGCATGGTCACCCAATTATGTACACTCTTGCTCAGACTCATGAAATAGAAAGTAAGAAAGTAGAAAATACAAACTCTATTACATGATTCCCTATTCTATCTTTTCTTATAGTCTTGAACAATTTGGAGCAGTGTATGGTTTCCCTAAAATGTTAGTACAAAAAAAAAGATATCTAATATTTTCTAGGAGAATCAAGGAATGTAAACAATAATGCTTGGGACCAATAATGTTTGTGATCATAAAAAATCATAGACTTGATTCCTGAGTTGTAACAATCTCTCCCTTTTTGATGATGGCAAATATTTTTGATTTGAGATACAATTAGAAGTTCCTTTCTCCTAAGTTCCCCCTCAATAGGTGATAAATTTTTAAACTAGGGGTAATCTAAAAGTTTTTCTTCTCCCTCTTTTTTAAAAAAAAATTACAAAACTAACAAAAACCAAAAAGGCAAAAACAAAATAAAACCAAAAAGGCAAAAACAAAATAAACAAAAAAGAAAAAGAAAAAAACAATACTTCTCCCCCTTTTGACATCACCAAAAAGAATAGAAACAAAAATAAAAAAAAAACATAAATGAAACACAAAAATAAATGAAATGGAACAAATAACTCTGATCTCTTAAAAATTTTGAATAGATTCATTAAATGAGAAAAATTACCTCTTTAAAAATTGTAAAAGATTAGAAAGAAAGTAATGATTTTTCTTAAAACTGAATAGGAATAAAATTCTAGATTTTGCAAATCCAACTTTGACTTCCTCAGTGTTAAAAAAATTTTAAAAATAGAGGTCTAAATTAGAAAACAAATTAGAAAATGATAATTAACCATTTCAATCTTCTTTCCAGAAATATATCAGATAAAACAACAAAAATAATGAATAAAAAAATAATATTTTTAAATTCAAGTGTTGAAATTATCATCATGCACAGATTTAATGATTTACAAGATAGATAAGCTAAATTATTATGAGCTTCATGAATTAGAGTACTCATCATCATGTAGTAGGTCAATAGATAAAGTAAGGGGGTAATGTTTACACGGTCTGTAGCTTTTGGAATAATTCAAGTTCTGAGGACATATTGGATGACCCTTGCATTATAATTTAGGGTGTTGACTAGTGGTAGGAGTTGGGCAGAGCCTATATTTTTGAGTGTATGGTTAACAACACTCCAGACAAAATCTGATTTGGAGGTCATTAAATGTGCTCAAATGCCTTCAGTTCTAAGATGGAGATATGATCGTAGGTCTATTTTGGTTATTTCTATATTGCGATAATAGACATAGGAGGACATGATTGTGTCATTCTCTCTAATCCTAAGATTGGCAAGAAATTGATATAGGAGATCATAGTGGAAAGCTTAGATCAGAGTGAGGATGAAGGAGAACTAGGTAGAATCAAAAAGAGGCATTACTAAAAATTTAAGATTTCTTGTAAGGGCAGTCGAGAAGTAGTTTTAGCATCTATAAATCTAAAAATGCCTCATCATTTTCTACAAATAGAAAGTAATCATCATCTGTGCGATGAGATGAACTTCCATTTGTTTCGCAAACTCATTTCCACCACCCGCCATTTTATAAAAATCAAACTGAAAGATTTTTCATAAATTTGAAAGTATGATTGAGGTGAGTGAAATCTGAAGAGAAAAACCTCCATTTTTTAGAAAGTGGGATTTCATACAGTATGATTAAGGATCATACAGTCAAAATAAAAAATGATAAGAATAGTTTTTTCACCAAAATGACTTTTAAAGATTTTTATATTTTAGAGGAGTCATTTGGAATGATTTTTAATAAAAAGTTTTTATCCCAGATGAATACGTATTCGTTTGGTACAAATGGTAATAATGGTCACACTCACCAAATTGAATTTGTTTTAATGGTTTGTGACACATTTTCCTCCCGTATGAATTTGGCTTTCATTTGGTATAAATATATAGTAACCATCATACATGCCAAATTAAACTTGTTTTAAAGCGGTTTGCTACATGTTTGTCATGTGCGAACACGGTGTTCATTTAGTATGAATGTATAAAAACTGAAGTACCTATTGAATTGAATTTAGTTGAATCTTTTTCAAAAAGTTTGTATAAACAAAAAAAATGTTGTACAATATGATGATCATTGATAGACATGATCTATATCGTCTGCTCAACCCATGATTCTAATATGTGCAGTTGCTAGAGGTTTCATATAGTTTAAATGTGAATCGTACAGTAGGAATAGAAAAGAAAATTTGAATTTTAATACATGAAGTGTCAGTCATAAGTGTATGTGAGTGATAATAAGGAAATATCTAAAAAAAGATTAAAAAAAAACAAAACAAAAAACAAAATAAGGAATGAATGAAAAACATAAAAAAGAAATATAAAACTGAAAAACAAAACATAAAACATTTAAAATTCCAATTTTGTAGATTGTTTATTTTTTTATAATGAATATCAATGACAGCTAATTTTTTTCCTAAAATACTGAAAGTTTCAAAAGTTAGTAGTTTTGTAAAAAATATTTGAAATCTAATTTTTAGTAGTTACATATTGTAGCTCAATTTCTCTTTTAGTGACATGGTCTCTAACAAAGTGATGTCTTATGTCTGTATAGTTGGTCCTGGAGTGTTGGATTGGATTCTTTGAAATGAAATGGCATGAGTGTTATCACATAAGATTGGAATGGTGCCTACAGGTAATTCTAAATCCAAGATTTATTATTTCAATAAAAGGACTTGAGCCACACAACTTTATAAGCTATGTATTATACTATACTTGGAGACAAAAGAGTTTTTTATGAATTGATATGTTCTAAAATTACTTTTTCTATCAACCCTAGATCTTGCAAAGTTTGAATTAGAATATCCAATGATTTTAAAGGAGGTGAGGTGCCTAGGATACTAGATTCCTAAGTTCTGAGTTCATAAAAGATATCTAAGGATTCTCTTAACAGGAGTTAAGTTAGTTTCTTTTGGATCAGCTTGAAACATAGCCAAGATACAAACACTAAACATGATATCAGGTCTACTACGAGTTAAGTAATGAAGTGATCCAATTATTCTTCTATATTTCCTTAGATCAATTGATTTAATATTTGAGTCCTTATCCAACTAAATCAAGGAACTCATGGGAGTGTTTAGTGGCTTGGCCTTATCCATTTCATATATCTTAATGATATCATTAATATATTTTGACTTACTAAGAAAAGTGTTATCCTCTTTATGCCTTATGCTAAAACTAAGAAAATAGCTTAATTCTCCCATCATACTCATTTCAAACTCCTTACTCATTATTTTTAAAAATTCATCAAATATATTTTTATCAGAAGATTCAAATAGAATATAATCAATATTTATTTGAATAATTAGAAGGTTTTTTCTTACCATTTTTATGAATAGGGTGGGGTCTAGGCTCTCCTTTACAAAGATTCTTTCTAATAAGATTGTTCTTAGCCTTTCATACCATGCTTTAAGTGCTTATTTTAATCCATATAATTCCTTCTCTTTTCCCGCAATCCATTTGCCCCACCGATGGTGGTGGAGGGCCATCGTCCTCCATCATTCGGCATCGGAGATGGGCGGATCTCATCATCACCTGTAGTTAGAATCCTTCCATGTTTGACTCATTGCTCATCTCCTTCTTCCTTCGAAGATATAGATTTGGTGTTTGATCATGAGACTAAGCTTAGATTCAATTCTGGAAAACCATTGGTGATTAATGAAGGAAGATTTATTCCTCCCAAAAAAGTAGATGATTATGTTGGCAAAGGGAAGAAGATTCTGTCAAAAGTTTCAGTTTTTCAAAATCCGTCCTGCTTTCAAAAAGATGATGTAGCTGATCAAATGTCATTTGGTAATGTGGCTTCTGAATTTGTATCGAATATGCAAAAAATGAATTCCAATAGAATTTTAGATTTATCTGGTGGAGTGAAAGTAATTGATTCTAGTGTTGGTATTGCTTTTTCTTCTCATAAGTTTGATTCATCTGTCTGTAAGAATGTCAATGCAAATGTGGTTGTTTGTGAAGTAATGCCAAGCAAGGAGAACTTGGAGAAGGTGTGCTACTGTGTCTCTGCTGACATGGGAAATTGCATATCTGTTGAGAATTTGGTTTTGGTTCCTTCCCAGACCAAGTCATTCGTCAATGTGTGGAACAGAAAGCCAAATTTTAAACCATTAGACTTTAATTTTGGTGATAATTTTTCTGATAATGGAGTGGTGAAGATTCACCTCCAAAGTGAAGTAGAAAATACAAACAAATTATACAATTCATTGGTGGCTAAGGTATTTGGGGATAATGTTCCTTATCATGTAATTGGAATGCAATTGAGAAGGCAGTCGAATCAGTTTGGAAGGTTTCAAAAGACCTTACTTGGCAAGTGTTGGGTATTATGTGCTTTTGAAGATCCAATTGCTATGGAATCAGTTTAATCTAGTGGTCCTTGGTATGTGAATGGGAAAATCATTCAACTAGACAAATGGTCATTCTTATTCCAACCTTCTTATCTTAAAGGACTTACGACTCCGATTTGGATCAGACTTCCTAATCTACCCTTGCAATGTTGGGATAAAATAAATGCATGAAGGATTGCTTCTAATGTTGGAACTCCTTTTCTAATTGATAAAAACATGTTTCAATGGTGAAGGAGGGAGTTTGCCCGAATTTGTGTAAGAATCAATCTTGAAGAGAAATTACCTTTGGGTGTTTGGGTGGAAGGTGCATCCAACACATTTTACTAAAAAATTGAAAATGAAAGAATCCCAACCATTTTCTTTAGATGTGAAAGAATTGGACACTTGGAGAAAAACTGCTCTGAACTTTGTTTGGAGATAATCAAAGAAACATTTGTAATCAAAATCACAAATGAAGGCAAAGCTATATCAAAAAATGTTGGCTCTAGTGCTGGTTCAGTGGAGGAAGGTGCTGGTAAAGTTTTCAAAGAAGGCTATGGACCATGGAGTCATGTGAATAATGGGAAGAAAAATTTTAGAAATTACAAGTTCAAAAATACCTGGACTCGGCCAGTATCTAGAGAAGGTAACAAGTCAAGAGAAGAGGTAACTATGGTGAATCCAAATGCGAAGGATGATATGTCTGTTGGTGAAAATATTATGCAAACAATAATGTTGAAGTTTGAAATGAGGAGGAGCTTCCTGAGGTACAACCAGACCTTTCCTATTATAATGAAGGTTCTAAATTTTATGAAAACCTGAATGATAGAGGTAATATTGTTCTAAAAATTGATGGTATGCCTAATATAACCAATCAATTTGATGTTTTAAATAATTTGGTTGAGGAAGGGCAGATTGTGTGCTTAAAGCCAGAAGTTATAAATTCTAGTAAAGCTTCATTTTCTATAAATGATGGTGGTATGGATATATTGGAGAAAGATGCATATTTGAATGGTGGTATAGTTAACAATTCTAGAGAAAGATCTAGTAAAGTGAAGAAAAAAGGGTCAAAGCAACTTAAAGGCTTGGGACCCATTAAATTGGTGCCAAGGAGTAGGAGGGTGGATGGAGAGGTGAAGGAAAAGTTGGGGATTCATTCCCCTATTGTTCAATAATGCCTTCCATTGAGTTTTGGAATTATAGAGGAGCTAGGAAAATGAAGGCTTATCTATATGTGAAGGAGTTCATAAGGGACAATGGAGTATTCTTTCTTGGTTTGGTAGAAACCAAATTGTCTTTAGTAGACAAGAAGGTAGTTAATTTGTTGTTGGGTGATGAATGGGATTTTTTTTATGTTTCTTCTGAAGGGTTATCAGGGGGAATTTTAGTGTTATGGAAACATAACATTGCATCTTTTAATTTCCTTTAAGCTTCTTCCCAACTTGTTGTAGGGGATCTCAATGTTTTTAATATGGGTCTATAGAGGGTTATGACGGATTATAGGAGCAAGGATGTTTATAAAAGAATATCATTATGGGAGAAATTGGAAAACCATATATCTAAAGATATTCCCACGGTGGTGGGAGGTGACTTCAATTGCTTATTATCTAAGAAAGAGAAAAAAAAAGGAGGGGGGGAGGAGGTTTTCTTTTTCTCTTGGTCCGAAGGAGATGAAAACCCTCATTTCTTGTAATCACTTACATGTGGTTGCTTGTATTGGACCCAAGTTCACTTGGTGCAACAACAAAATAGGTGCCAAAAGGATTTTGGAGAAATTAGATAGATGCTTACTCAATTCGGTTGCTTTGAACACTTCTCATCAATTGATGGTGAGGTATTTGGCAAGAATTGCCTCAGATCACTGTCCAATTATATTAAACTTATTAGAGTTCAAAAAATCATACAAGAAGGTGATAAAATTCAAAGATGTTTGGACTTCTAACCCAGCTTCTATGGCAGTGGTAAGGGAATCATGGAGGAAAAAAACAAATGGAGATCCATCTCAAGTTCTGAATCAAAAAATTAAGAGGTCATTTAAAGCTTTGTATTATTGGAGCAAGGTTAAATTTCAGGCACTAAATCAATCAAAAGAAGCTTTAAAAGTGGAAATTTTGGAGCTGCAACACAAAGAAGCTGAGGACGGGTTTCTATCAGAGGAAAATCGGTGGCTTATAAAGGTGAAAATTGATGAGTTGAATACAGCTTTAGCTCGGATCAACACCTGGTTGAGGCAGTGAGCCAAGGTTAAATGCCTCATAAAGGGAGATTCTAACTCAAGATTTTTTCAAGCTTATACTAGTGCAAGGACAAACTCAAACTTCATCCACATGATTAAATATGAGAATGTTTTGATAATTGAAGATCAACATCAAGTTGAAGAGGTATTATTCCATTACTTCAAGAACAAATGGAAAGATAGGAGCTGCATTATGAAGGGTTGGCCTAAATCGTGGATGAATTTAAATGAGGAGGAGATGAATATGTTGAACAAAGAATTTTCCTTTGAAGAATCGGAAAAGGTTATCAAGGAGGTTGGATGGAATATCACTCCGGGTCACGATGGTATGACTTATTGTTTTTTTAAATCATATTGACATATTATCATGCATGATTTATGGAATTCTTTGGATCACTTTTTCAAATATGGTAAGATGCATGATAAGTGGAAGGATACCATCAATGTTTTGATCCCCAAGATTAAAAATACTTTGTCTCCTTCTAATTTTAGACCTATTAGTATTTGCAATTAAGTTTATAAAATTGTTGAAAATATGCTTTTAAATAGGTTGTTGTGTATTATTCCTAAACTGATTTCGGAAGAGCAAGTGACTTTTGTGAAAGGGAGATCACTCTCTGATCATGTTTTAGTGGCTCATGAAGTCTTCAACAAGTTTAAGAACTCTAAATATTCTAAAGGTTTAGTTTCATTCAAAATTAACATGGAGCGAGCTTATGACTCCATGGGGTGGCCTACCTTAGTCAAAGTAATGGATGATTTTGGTATCCCTTTATAGTTTGCTAATCTTATTTTGGATTGTATTTATGGTCCTAAATTCTCCTTGCTTATCAATGGGAACTTTACCAATTGGATTGAAGCTAAGAGAGGGTTCCATCAACGTTGTCCTCTATCTCCTTTCTTATTTATCATGTGTGCACAACTTTTTTCAAATGCTTTTCTTCAAAAGGGAAATTTGGTTGGAATAAGCATTTCAACTAAAGGGCCCGAAAGTTTCCATTTACTCTATGCCGATGATATAATCATTTTCTCTTAAGTAAAGATTAGAATGGTTAAATAAATCAAATGCATCTTGAGGACTTTTGTGGATGGATGGGTCAAAAGGTAAATATCCAAAAATCTAGAATTGTGTTTGGGAAATCAATGAGGAGAAAGAAAAGAAAAAGAATATATAGAATCATGGATTTTATGGAAGTCAAGGAGTTTTCCTATTTGGGTATCAAGATGGCACTTAAGAGAATGGTTAAAGCAGATTACCAATTCATTCTTGACAAAGCTTTGAGTATGTTGAATGTTTGGGGCAGCAAGTTCATTTCCTTGGTCGGCATAATTACTTTGGTTAAATCAGTTTTTCTCTCATATCTAACCTTTCATTCAACTCTATCCTTGGTTCGTAAGCATATTTTTAATGAGGTTGATAAGTTATGTAGAAGATTCATTTGGAATAAAAATGTTGGAGGAGCTGGGCTACATTATGTGAGCTGGGATTCTAAGTGCAAGCCGAAGAAGTTTGATGGACAAGGTATCAACTCTTGCTCCAAAAAATTTGTTCCATTAAGAGACAAATTGGCTTGGAAATATAGCCAAGATAGAGGTTCATTGATGCACAAGGTTTTGTTTCCAAAATATGGTCCAATCCTTAGGGAAGACTTTAATCGGAGAGGAGGCTCGGTGGCTTGGAAGTTAATCAGCAATGGAGGTAATTTTCTTAAGCAAATTGTCAGATAGAGGATTGTTGACATCAAGTCAGTTCATGTCTTCCATGATATTTGGCTATTAGATAAATGCATTAATAAATGGCCAACATTTGTTAATACATTGGGAGGTAATATTCAAACAGTGGATAAGTTCATATACAATGGAGGTTGGAATGTCAAAGAGCTTCAAAATCAATTCGGTGAGGAATTGGTGAATCTAATTATATCAACTCAGATATCGGGTGATTGCTCAGAAGATTATATGGAATTCATTCACAAAAACTCTAGAAAAACTATATCTACTTTGGCAACCGAGGCTTTGGGAGAAGAATGTATAGATTTTTCTATTTGGCAATGGCTGGGAAACGCAAAACTTAATCCTATAGTGGAAATTTTTTGGTGGAGGATATTATACAAGGCTATTCCTACTAATCAATTTTTTGAGTTATAGAAAACTACAAGGATATGATAGGTGTCGAAGAGGATATGAGGCGGTGGAAGATATTGAGCACATTATTTTCAATTGCAACAAAATAAAGGAAGTTGTGCAATACTTATACAGTTGGGGTTTTAGAATACCTATTTTCAACTCCCTTGGCTCTTGTAGTAGAAGGTTGAATAATCAAAATCAATTAACAGTCAATCTATTTTGCAATATCATGGAAAGCTAGAAATCTATATGTTCATGAGGGGAAACTTACAAGCCCAATGATGATTTCTATGAATTTTGTAAGCTTTTCAGCAGTTTATAAACCTTCTTATTGCTTGAATTTAGGTATCAGAGATGTTAATCAACCGACGAGGTTATTTAATAGTTGGCATCCTCCTACATCTGATTGGATAAAGGTTAACATATACACTTCCTTGTTCAACTCCTACAAGGTAGGGATCGATGGAATTTTTCATGATCATAAGGGGAGGTTTTTGTTGGCATTTGGAAATCCTCTTGTTCATTGGAATATTACCTCATTTGAACTTCAAGCAATCCTCTCGGTCAAAGATATTGTGAGGAATTGGATGTATGACTACAAAGGCTTGTACATCGAAGGGGACAACAAAAATGTTATTAACTTCATTTAGAAATCGGTGGCTAATGGAGGTAATAAAATAGATGATCTCACTTTTATTAAAGATTTTAACTTTGTATCTTTAGTTGTTTTAATAGAGAATGTAATATGTTAGCTAATCTTTGTACTAACTATGCTTATTTTATCCCATTCATTTGGGATGATGTAAGTATGAAAAAGATTCCTCCTTTTATCAATTTGGTAAAGGAAGAATCAGATGCTTGTAGGATGTAATTTCCCTATTTGTTTTCAATAAAGCTCTTTGGCTTTCTTTTAAAAAAAATATATATCTATAATTCCTTCTCTAATTTAAATACATGATTAGGAGATTATGAATTTTTAAAACTTTGGGGTTACTCAATATAAACATCCTCTTTTATCACCCTATTAAGAAAGTCACTCTTAACATCCATTTGAAACAATTTAAATCCTTAAACTAGGCAAAGGCTAATAGCACTCTAATGGCATCCAATCTAGCTGCAGGGGAAAAAATCTCCTTAAAATCATTCCCTTCTATCTAATTGTACCTCTTAGCCACTAATCTTGCCTCATTTCTCACAACTACAGATTAATCATTCATCTTATTTTTGAGAACCCAGTTAGTTCCAACAACACTCTCATCTTTAGGTCTTTTTACTAACTCTGATATATTATTCCTCTTAAATTAGTTCAATTCTTCTTACATATCTAGGATCCATAATGCATGAGAAAGTGTTTGATTTATATTGGTGGGTTCAACAATTGAAATAAAGGAAGAGTGGTTTACTTCAATATTAAGTTGATGCCTAGTTCTAACACCTTCATAAGGGTCTCCTGATATTAGCCCTTTAGGCTGACTTAAAAAATATTTCTAATCTCTTGGCAAAATATTTTAAGCTTCTACCTTTTCTTTCAAATTTATATTTTTTGCACATTGGGTAAGTTCCTCAACTTATTTTTCTTCTACCCTAGACCATCCAAAATTATTATATTCATCAAAAACTAAATGAGTTGTATTCTCTACTACTAATGTCCTTTTATTGAAAATTCTATAGTACTTGTCAACACTTGAGTACCCTACAAAAATTCCTTCATCATACTTTGGATCAAATTTTCCTAAGAGAGTTTTTCCATTCTGCTGAGGGTCCTATGAGCTAAAAAAATTTTATCTATCCCTTTCCATTTATGGAAAGTCTCAAATTTTACATTCTCAAATTCTCCTCTATGATCATTATGAATGATAAGGATTTCACAACCTAGCTTCCTTTGAATCAAAGTGGAAAATATTCTAAATTTATCAAATGTTTTACTGTCATGAGATAAAAATTTTACCCAAGTAAACCTTGAATAATCATCAACAATTACGTACCCAAAGACTTTCCCTTCTAAACTTGTAGTGCTAACTAGGGCAAAGAGATTCATATGAATAACTTCTAAGGGTTTACTATTGATAAGGTCTTTGATTTAGTGAAAGGATATTTTAACTTATTTTCCTAACTAACAAGCATCACACAGGTGATCCTTAGTGAAATCAAAATTGAGTATGTCTTTAACCATTTTTTTTTTAGAATAATCTTCTAAAGATTTGTCATGCTTGTATGATAAAGTCTTCTAAGCCACAACCAAGATTTGTTAGCAACAGTTTTTAAACAAAATGTATTAAAAGATTCAACAAAATTTAAGTCAAGCATGTAAATATTATTAATTCTTATTCCATGCAACATAACATTTCCATTTAGGCTTATAATGCAACTTGTAGGTAAAAATTTTATGTTAAAGCCTTTATAACAAAGCTTGGTTATGCTGAGTAAATTTTGTTTTAAGCCATCAAATAATAAAATATTTTCAATGATAAAGTTTTTAGAGTTGCCAATCATATTTGAGCATACCACGCACTTTGTGGTGTTTTCTCCAAGTCTCACTTTGCCTCTTGCTCTGGCCTCTAGAAAAATAAATTACTTTGCATCTCCAGTCATATGACTTAAATATCTAGTGTCGATGTACCACATGCTCTCACAAGGTCTTTTAGAGAGCATTCCTTCTCTTGATCTCAATGAATAAGATTGTCTGCCATTAAGCACAAATGTGTTACCTCCTCTTCTGCTTCAGTCTCAGATGAAGCTAAAGCTGAGTCAGCCCAAAAAGCTTTCTATATTCTTTTATTTCCCAATTTAACTTTAAATTTTTCTTCACCCTTTTCCTTGATTGAGTGAGTTTTAAGACTTGGGCAGTCACTCCTCGTGTGCCATTGCTTTTTTGCATTCATAGCAAATAACATTAGAATAAATTATTGAACTTTAATTAAACTTACCTTTGTTTCATTGCTGACATCATTTTTGATTTTCCTTAAGTAAGGTTTTGAATTATCTAGTCATTAGTGTAATATAATCTTCATATTCTTACATGGATTGATCCCTTTCAGAATATTTAACTATCAAAGCTAACATTTTCTTTTTCTTTTATCACATGCATCAATCTGTTTTTCATTTACTCCTTACTCATAATCAATGAGTTATCCTAGGAGATTATCAATCGAATAAATATTTAAATTTTTAGATTAAGTTATGACAGTAATTTTTGCATCATAGGAAGTAGGTAGACAAGGCAAAATCTTATTCACTTTTTTAGAATTAGTGAGTTCTTTACCTAAGGCATGTAGTGAAGTAACAATTTGAGTGAATCTAGTATACATTACAGAAATTAACTCACTAGATTTCATGCAAAATAGTTTATAATCATGTAGCAAAAACTTTGATTATTTTACTTCTCAAGTTCCTTCATAAGTTATGCAAAGTCAATCATAGATTTCTTTACCAATTATGCAAGTAGAGACACACATATAATCTTTAAATTTTAAAGCATAAAAAATAGTTCAAATATTTAGCACTCAGTTGTGATAAGTCTCGATATTTCATTTTCCATTTAGTAAACGGTATTTTAGTTTTGATGCCATTAACAAACCTAATAGGTGTAGAATAGCTTTCCTATACTAACATCCACTTGTGATAATCAAGTAATTATAGAAAAGTAGATATATGAGTTTTATAAAAATCAAAAGGAATGTTATCAAATAAAAGTGGTCTATTGATTATCCTTCTGCAATATTTTAGTTTCAAAAATTAGTCATGATCATTTTTCAAAAAGTTGACTAAACCTTAATTTTTGAATGAGGCTCTGATACCATTTGAAAGTTTGTGAAGGTTTTTAGAGCTTACAGAATTGGCACGAGGCTAACAAAGAGGGGGCGGGGGTGAATTGGTTATCTTTTAAAATTTCTAGATAAAAATTCTTTTAATAATTTTTGAAACTTTAAACATTTCTCTTGAACTTGTAGAATTTCTACAATACATTACTCAAAAATGTTTCAACCACAAAAATAAAGTGCGAAAAAGTAAAATGTTAAAAAAATAAAAATAAAAGAAGAGCTCCAAAGTTTTGTAGTAGTTCAGTCTAACCAGACTTACATCCACTACCTGAATAGCTCTTTTCTAGGTATTGCACAAAATAAAAAGTCTCTCCTTTTCCTCCTATAGCATGGTGGAGAAGCCCTTTCAAACTCTCATCAACCAAATCAGTGTGGTAGAGAATCGAAGCCCTTTATACCTTCCAAGTGATGACAACATACGTTAAATCTCTCCCACCTTCTAGGAGTAGACAGAGTTCCTTAGAATCTTTTTTCACTCTCCAGGTGAAGGAAAAAAATCCTTGTACAATTCTGAAGAATGTCTCCCAGAGCCTTTAAGGAAGTGGGGCAGATACCTTGAAAAGACAAATGAGATTCTCACTTTGGGCAACTTCTGACCTCATAATTTATCTTCAAAAAATCTCCCTCTCTTCTCTATCAAAATCTCTCCCAAACTCTCTCTCAATACTCCCTCTCAAGACAAATTCACAGCAAAGGGTCTCTAAAAATAGTTTTTTAGAAAACCTTATATAGAGAACCTTAAGAAAATGTCCAAAAACTGAAAATTTTAAGAGCACTGACTTACATTTGTACTCTATGATTGAAGATTGTATAGTACAATCAGTTCAAAAAAATGAAACTTGTCTATACGAAGTAAGTTATCCAAATGAATTGTATAAAATGGGTTAACATATCATATCGTACGATACAAGATTATTTAGTATGTTATGTTTAAATTTCTACTATTCATTTGGTTGAACTTCGAGATGATAAGAACTTCATACTTTGTTAATCATTTTTCTCTTTATTATCATACAATATGATCACTTAAAAAAATCATGCCTTCAATTAGTACAATATGGGATGACCAAAATTTCATACTCTAGTAGTCGTATAGTATGACTGATATCATCATGTACGAATAGTTTAAAATATCACTACTTCATTTGGTACAAAATGGTACAACAAATATTTCGTATTCTATAAGTCGTATAGTACGACTAATATTGTATTGTACGAACAGTTCAAAAAATCACTACTTCATATGGTACAAAATAGTACAACAAATATTTCATACTCTATCAGTTGTATAGTCAACAAATATCATACAGTACATACTTTATTTTTAAATTAAACCATGATTTGATTAACTAATATTGTGGGGTAAATCTAAACTTTTTAATTGAGAACAATTCATATAGTATGAAGAATAATCATATAATACTATTAGATTTTAAAAATCATTTTGCATAAAATTTTTTTCTTCCTCCCCCATTGTGTGTGTGCAGGGTTACACAATTACATACAGTCCTTCTCAGAGTCAATAAATAGAAAATAAGAAAGTAAAAAAAGCAGTTACTATTATATGATTTCTTATTCAACCCTGTCTTGGAGTCTTCAATAGTCTAGAGCAGTGTATGGTTTCCTTAAAAGTTTAGCACACCAATAAAATAAAGATATCCAATATTTTCTATAAGAATCATGGAATTTAAACAATAATGTTATTTATCATTAATGTTTGTGATCATAAAAAATCATAGGCTTGGTTCCTAAGTTGCAATAATATGAACATAATCATAATGTACGATGTTTAAATCATTACCTAATTAAATTCTCATAATGAGTCAATTAAATCAAGATTTAATAAATATGGTAGATCATGCAATATGATGTTTATTATACTAGATAATTGATAAAGATGAGATCGGTCATCCCAAAAATTGTCCTGAATTAATCCTTATTTTAGAACTAATCATAAAGTATGATGTCAATCATACTAGATGATTGAATATTCTATGACTAATAGAGACTTTTTTAATCATTTTAGTAATCATCCTGTATAATATAAAGAATAATGAACTAATCGTATCATATGATCCTATGATCATACCATACAGTTAGTATTAAGAACTTGAGTGGCTTGTATTGAAGTCTGTTATTCGTACAGAATGAATAGGTTGTTTTAAACAAATTACATTATATGATCAATGATCATAATATATAATCATTGATGGTTGAATTGAGTTCTTTGTGTTTATTGAGGTACTCTATTTAAACTTTCTATAAGGACTTTGTAAGAGTCTTTTCAGCATTCATTAAGTTGTTTTCTTCTGAAGAAAGCTTGAAGAGAAAGCATATAGATTGGGAGAGAAAGCGTGGATTTTGTGAGAGATGTAGAAGATCCTTGTGGGTTTTAAAGGAGTGTGAGAGGGATTTCCACATGGTTTCACCAACAAACTTGCACTTGAGTTCCTCCATGTATTAAGTTTTATCTTGAGTGAAGATTTGGGAAGAAGACCACTTTGGAATCAAAGGATCTAGCTACACCGCCGCATGGGCAATTTCAAAGTGATCCCATGTTCTCTTCCTTCACTATGAGGGTAAAAAGGATTCCATTTTATTTTCCTTCACCGACAGGGTATAAAAGGATTCAAGGTCCTTATGCCTCACCAAGAGGGTGAAAATATGATGGTCCACTACTGCACTAGGTTTGTGAAAAAAGATTTTATAAGGGCTTCTCCGCTTAGCTAAGGGGCTAAATGAGAGTCACTAAGGTTTTGTGCAATACCTATCTGGGGAGTGGATGTAGGTCAAGGTTAATCAAACCATTATAAAATTATGGTGTGCTTGTTATACTTTTATGTTTGTATTTTAAAATCAGCACTTTATGTTTCTTTAATTTATTTTTTTGAAAAATGCAAATTGAAAATATTGTTGTTGATATTAAATTGATTTGATTAAATTATCATCATCATTGTGATTATTGTTATGTTTATTAGCATTCACATTGAGTGATAAAATTATTTAATTTAAGTTATTGAAAATATGAAAAAGATTTTTTTAAAGATATTTTTTAATTACTAATCCCCCCTAACCACCCACCACCCTGTGTCTTGGTCTACCTATGATAGTTCAACTAGACTTAATAGCCTCCCTTGAACTTTTATAGACATTCATAAATTTTCATCTATAAAAAATTTTTTGAGTTAATACATGTATAATTTACATATACATGTGAATTTATCATATGTAAAACCATTCATAATGAAACCTTAAAATATCCTTTTAAAATATTTAATAACTATAACTGTTGCTAGAAATTTCATATTCATCATAAAATACTCAATAATTTGTAAAGAAAAAATTGATCGATGAATATTTTACTTGTACAAATCAGAACATAACATTCTATATTACATTAGAATAACAAGATGAAATTTATCTTAAACTAATTAAAAACATATTTTATCTCATAAATTTTTGTACAAATATCAAAATTGAAATCATAAATAGGTATTGGGAACCAACCTTGAGCTTAATGGTCTCCTTAACTTGCTTGACAGATGAATCTAACTCCATAACCTCCAAAATGCTCTCTCTTTTTTGTCTCTCTTCCTTCTTCTCCCTCCTTTCTTCTTTTCTTCTACGGCAACTGAATGAGGTAAGTTTAGGGATGAAAATGGATATATATATATATATATATATATATATATATATATATATATATATATATATATATATATATATATATATATATATATATATATATATATATATATATATATATATATAATTCCATGGAAGTTATCTGCCTAGTGATGTAGTGTTCCCTTGAATATTTTAAATACTATCTAATAGAGAGTTTAGTGGTACAACATTCCTATTTTCCAGCATTATAATACTCTAGCACCCCTAATTTTTCTTCTAAATAGAAAGTTTAGTTATGCAATGTTCAAGTTCAAAATTATAATCCTCAAGATAAATACTTTCAATAGAGAGTGTAGTGCCATCATGTACATCATCGTTGTGCTCCTGTAGAGCTTTCTACCCTTAACTTTTCTATTCTTTCCTAGATTCTTCTTTTTTGATGCTTGCAGTTTTCATTAATGAAAAGAAATGATAATACAAAAAAACATACAACTATGTATGATCATATATATCACTATCCTCCTTCAACATAAGTAATAAGGTTGAAGGAAGGTTTCTATCATGCACATTTTTCTCAAAAAAAAATCACCAAAAAAAGTTTTTGAAGTGAAGAAATAAGCAGCATTATTAGTTTCATTTGGAATGTAATGAAATAAAACTTTCTTCAATTCATGCAGGAAGGTGGGATTATGCTCCAAGCTCGCTTGATCAATTCGCCTTTGACTCTCAGTGGATAATTTTACCCAATTGATAACATTTATGTTATCACGTTCAATAAAGATCTCATCCTTATCAGGCATCCAATCATCCATACTACCATACTCTCTTTAATAAATAAAACTATAAACAATTCCAATTGATTTGAAGCCCAATGAAATTTTTCATTCCAATAGCCACAACAAGCTTCCCATGATGGTCCCGAATGCATCAATCCCAACACTATTTGAGGGGAAAAGGGTAGCATCAACATTAACCTTTAGCCACATATAGGCGGGAGGCTAATTGGTATCCAAGTGATCCACAAGAAGATAAAGGTTAGGGTGGAGATATGTACCTAAAATAGTAACTTCTAATAAAGATGGATAGCCATACGGTCTACTATACTTGTGGGCATTCATAACATACCACACCTTGTAAGTGACACTATAGAAGATTCTTCCCATAGTTGAATTAAAGGAGGTGTCCCTCTTTAACTGATTCAGAGCATCAAACTAGGAAGAAAATATAGGCATTCTAAAGCCCTAATATGCTAGCCTTTTTTTATAACTTCAACTAGCATTTTACACGTGTGACCCATCTAAATTTAGGCCAATTAGTCTTTGTCAAACAACATATAAAATTATTGCTAGAATAAACTTAAACAGATTTAAAATGATAATTATACATTTCATCTCAAAATATTAAGTAGCATATGTTCCAAACATATTTATATCAGATCATTATCTAGTTGCTCGGGAATTATTTAATAAATTCATATTTTCAGCTTCCAAGAAGGGATTCTTTGCTTTGAAAGTAGACATGGAACAAATTTATGATAGTATGAGTTGGGAAACTCTACTTCAAACCATGAAACTTATGAAATTCCTTCTTACTTTCATAAATTGGACTATGCAATATGTTTGTAATCATTGGTTTGCCATTATGATTAATAATTAAAATTCAGATTGGATTAAAGCTTATACTGGTTTTAGAAAAGGTTGTTTGTTGTCTCCCTATTTATTCATACTTTTCTCTGAAATTATGTCAAAGGTTTTTCCCAACAGAGGAAAAAATTTGGGTTTCAAGATTGTCCAAATGCTAAGAAGATATCACATTTATTATATGTTGATGAAATTATGATTTTCGGTGAAGCCAAAGTTCAATCATTATCTCTTATTAAAAGCATTCTAGTAGATTATTACTTTTGGACAGGGTATAAATTTAAAAAAAGCAAATCTATCCTTATTTACTCTAAGGCTAAGAGTAGAAGGGGGAGGAAGGCATTAGTAAACAAAACTAGTTTTAAACTTGTTAAGGAGTTAATCTACCTTGGTGTGAAGATTTTCCTTAGAAGATATGTTGCTTTGGATTTTCAATTCATCTTGCATCATGCGTTAGAAAAGATGAATTCTTGGAAAATTATAAATCTTTCTTTAATTGGAAGGATTGTGTTGATTAAATTTTCTCTTCTATCTTTACCAACCTTCCTTCTTTCACATTCTTTGGTGCCTAAAGGAGTACTAGATGATTTGGAAAGAATATGAAGGAATTATTGTTGGCATAAAGACAAGGGAAGATAAGGGATGCATTATGTTAAGTGGAGTGATCTTTGTCTTCCTTGCAAGTTGAAGCATTGGGTTTTAGATCAGATGCTATGTGGAAAGGTCCTCTCAGAGCTAAATTTGCTTGGAATTCTATGAAAATAGTAATTCCTTACTCAACAGGATTATCATAGCAAAATATGGTAATAATGTTTGGAATTTTTTCCAAATCGTTCTAATTTTGCGGTATGGAAGATTCTGATTGATGAGGCTAAGCATCTATGACCTATTATAAGGTGGAAAATCTATAATGGTAGAAGTATTCATGTTCTTTTTGATATATGGGTTGTTAGATAAATCATTAAATTTATAGCTCACAATGTATGCTCAGGATGATATTCAGAATCTTCTTGTGAAAAATTTTATCAGTTGTTTAATAAAATTTGGCATCTCCACCTCCAAATCGGATCAAATTTAATGTTGATACATCTTTTCTCAAAAATGATGTAGCAAGAATTGGTATTATTGTTAGGGATTACAAGGGCAGATTCATCTCAGCTTTTGGAAAGAATTTATTTCATTGGGATTGGGAAGTAACTCAATTAGAAGTTATGGTTGTTACAACTATTAAAAACTAAAATATGAAACACATGGCCTACCCGAAGTAATTTTGCAGCACAGTAAGATTCCATGTAGATAAATCATCCAGCAGCTCATCCACCTAAAGCTCCTGAAGGTTACCCAATCACAAAAGGTTGGATACATTGAAATAGATCAATCCATAATCCAGAAATCATTAAGAACACTTAATTGCTTAGCATCAGCAATTCTCCATCTAATTATAGTGAGCAGGCTCCATGAAGAATGATCTTCCAAGTAGTAGAGGATCCACGCATAACACCTCCTTTCCATGTACAAGTTCCATATTTAGCTCTTAAGTTCCGATTCAGGATTGAGTTTGGATATTGGATGAACTCCCAAGCAAGACGAGCTCGGAATGGGCCTTGCCAAGTGTTAGTCGAATGAAATATCAACCCACCTAGATCATACGGACGGCTAATATCCTCCCAGACCATGTAATGCAACCTGAGCTTAACATGGCCCTTCTCCCAAAGAAATGTTCAGCCCATTTTATTAATCTCTTAGAGGATTCCCTTAGGGACCGACATATGGGTGATGAGAAATGCCAATACTATTTGAATGCCTAAGAGAATAGCTCTGAATAAAAGAAGAAGAGATATGGTGATAACCGATAACCTTGCCGGAACCCACTACTCACATCAATCCAATCAGTTATACTTTGATTAAGAAGCAGGACAAATATCAGATTCATGACACATTGCATGATCCAATTAAAAAACCTTAGAGGAAATCCCATACCATTGAGAGTAGACCAAAACATGTTATCATAAGCTTGTTTCATATCCGTTTAAGGGCCATTAGCCCAATTTTAGAGGTTGAATGTTCTAAATTATTGAAAACCTATTGTGCCAGTAAGCAATGACTAGAAAGAGAGTGACCAAGAACAAATGCACCCTATTCTATAAAATAAGTTGAGGTAATGTCTCTTTTAGATTATTCACAAGCTAAATTAATGCTAAATAACTTGAATTCATAAATATTTAACATATAAGTGCATACTTGGATTTTTTATCATGTTTGAATTGGTGTGATCTAATTACATAGAAGTAGTTATTACATTGTTCTCTCATAAAATATCATCCTTAACATTTCTATACATGCTAGTACTTAGAATAGATCCAAATATGTTCCAAAGTTGTTTCCCATTATAGTATATGCATCCATTGAATTTTGACTACTAGAAACTATTTATTTCAAAGCTACTTGGCATAGTAACGAAAAAATTCATTCAAGTTGTTCCTTATAGGTCAAATTTGGTTGCACTTCAACTTCATTTTTGAGCTTCTTCTATTTCAAATAAAAACTCATTTCTTAAGCACTAAAATATGAAACACATCCTGAATACATGATATATGATTAGGTAACAACAATCTGTAAGCAATATTTCTAAATCATCCAATTATTTCGAAAGGAATAATACACCTAGGACTAAATTTATTATCATTGCTAAATTTCCTTGCACCTTTCATGAGGATAATGTTCAGAAAAAAAAATCATATACTTTAAATTTAAGAACTCCATGCTTTGGGTTATAGTATTCCCTTTGTCTATCCTAAGCTATCTCTAATCTCTTTTTGGTTAAACTTATCTTCTTTAAAGTATTTTTTCCCAACTTAATAGCTATCAACTTTTTTTATCCTACTTCTATCCAAGATAATAGAGTTTTGCACCTTCTTTCATATAAAACTTCATATAGGGCTAGACCAATATTGAATTTAAATCTATTATTATAAACAAATTCAATCAGAGGAATATGAGCCTCTTAACTTCCTTCAAAATCTAGTATTTATAAATTCAATCTAGAATATGATCCTTAAGCACTTGAATAACTCTTTCAGAATCTTCATTTGTCTAAGAATGAAAAGATATGTTGAAATTAACTTCATTCCCAAACTTTTATGAATTCCTTTCTATAACTTGAAGGTAAATCTATCATTACTATCAGAAATAATGACCTTCAATATCCAATATAATTTGACAATCTCCTTCACAAATAGTTGAGTTAACTTATCCACAAAATTTTTTTCTCATCGGCATAAAATGAGTGAATTCATCCAATACATCCATTACTCTCTATGGCATTATGACCATGTATTGATATTGGAAAACAAATACCAAAATTCATAGTGATTTATTTCCACTTCTATTATTGAATAGATAAGGGTTGTAATAGTCCACTGGTCCTATGATGTTAAGATTTAATCATTGGCAAGTCTCACGCATGGAGATAAATTTAGCAATATCTCACTTCAATCTAATAACTAGAATATTAGCTTCAAATCATGGTACATCTTACTACTTTATGTTTAGATCGTATATCTAGAATAGAGGGATTCATACATGATCTCTCATAATTGATCACCACTATCCAAAACCTATAGTATATTTCCATAAAATACTTTACCTTGATCATTTATCTGCAATTCTAGCTTCCTTCTAGAATGAATTTGATCCAATAATATAACATATTCATAATCGTCTTTCTATCCTTCTTAATCCTTTTCTATAATATGGACTACACAATCATCTAAGTGATAACTCCTATAAGCACATCAGATTATTGTATCCCTTCCAAGTCTAATTTATAATCTCTTGAATCAAGTTCTATATAGAAGTGATAAAATTGGCTACTACTCCCTTTGATAAATGATATTGTGATCATAATCATTGGTCAATTCTAACCCGCTTCTCTACCTCATATTTAACTCCATCTGAGTATTGGTATACTTCAAACACCCAAAGTCAATATAGATTTCATACCTTACTCCATACAACATGTCTCTAGATTTTCAATATATATAAATTTGTCATCAATTATAAAACATGAGTTGGATAATTCTTCTCATACATCTTTAACTTCCTTGAAGCATAAGCAATCACTTCTACATTATATTATAACACACATGCCAAGTATTCAACAATGTAATACTATACACCTTGCATCATATCGAATAATAAGCATAGGGGCTAACATCAAAGACTCCTTCAAATTTTGAAAGCTAGTTACACACTCCATTGTTTAGTCAAATGGCAAGCATTTCTTGTTTATTCTTGTAAGAGGAATTACAATATGCAGTAAAACCTCTTACAAACTTTCTATAGTAGCATATACTACTTATAAAACTATTAACCTTTAATATTGAAGTTAACCTTAGCCAATCTATCATAGCTTGTACCTTTTGTGCATCTACTAATATTCCTTGTTAAAATTGTACCCCAAAAACCTATAGACTTTATTCAAAAGTCATGATTAAAAAACTTTTATATAATTTTTGTTTCCTTAAGGTTTCTAAAGTCAACTTCAATTACTTCACATGATCATTATCAGTTCTCAAATACACCATATATCATTAATGAATACAATGATAAACTAATCTAAGTATTCCCTGAACATCTATTCATCAAATTCATAAATATAGCCAATGTACTATTCACACCAAATGGCATAAAATTCTTAATATCTATATTAGGAAATGAATGTTGTTTTTTTTTTCATCTACATCTCTCACACATAATTTATGATATCCAAATCTTAAATTAATCTTCAAGAATAGTGAAGCACCTTTCAAAAAATTAAGTAATAGTAAAAACTATAATAGACTTCATATAGAGTAGTCATGATCCTTTAAACTATCTCCCTATAAATCTTGAACCAATCTTGATCAATGTTCCCTCACTTAAAATTATTATTGGGGTTGCCATATTTTCCTCTAGCATCCTCAAACTTTAGGCAAGCCTTCTAGCACAATAAATGGACATTATGCAACTTATTAACCTAATTAACCACACCTAAAACACCACCCTACATATAAAAAACCTCTATTAGTCTACTTCTCTCCAAAAAAACCACATAATAATGCACTTCTCAATGAGATAGATCTACCAACACCCTCAAACAATTCAAACCCTTCCCTCCTAGTATCACCTCCTATGAATCTAGTCTTCTTCCCACTAATGTGGCTCTTTGATGGGTCTCCTTTATACCTTTTCATGTTATAGTCTCATCACTATTGAGTGGACATTTAATTATTCTCCACCTCTCTCTCTCTCTCTCTCACTCTCTCTCTCTCTCTCACTCTCACTCTTTCTTTCTCTCTCTCTCTCTCTCTCTCTCTCTCTCTCTCTCTCTCTCTCTCTCTCTCTCTCTCTCTCTCTCTCTCTCTCTCTCTCTCTCTCTCTCTCTCTCTCTCTCTCTCTCTCTCTCTCTATTCACTAGCTTAGAAAAATCTTAAATATGGAAGGGAACTTGTAGGTGCCTTAAACCATCTCTCAATTCTCTCAAAATTCTATAACACTTGCCCTTCAAGGTACTAACTAATTAACGAGCATATGATGCAAAATTATTAAACTTTGCCTAATACTACATTATCAACTTATTTTCCTAAAATAGTCTTAAGAATGATTACTACATTTACTTTCTAGCAAATGGTGGCATGAACCAACTCCTAAATGTATTAGTGAGTTCCTTCCAATAAATCATAATAATTTCCTTCCCAAAAACTTTTTCCTTAACTGGCCTAACCAACAGCCATCAACCTCTCTATCTAATGGAAACACAACTAATGGGTTCTTCCTACCCTAAGGTCATTGCATACTATCAAGTGACTTTTATAACCTCATTATAATCTTCAGCTGCATGAGGTTCTACTATGCCTTGAAAATAGGGATGCTTCAACCTCAAAAATAATTATAAATTCCTATCGACATCATCTACTTATACCTTAATAATCCTACTTTGGGCTTCTCCCATAAGCTAGACTACTAAGCTAATATACTCTGTCATTGTGTTATAATTTAGTGTACTCATAGTATTTTATATGGTTCCGACTCTATCAGAACACTACCCATCAACTTTAAGATCTTTGGGAATATAAATAGCAATACTTTGACACAAAAAAAAAATAATGTACAACTACACATACGAATAATACATAAAATATAGAATTAACTCTTCGTTACCCTGACTCCTACATTAGTTAACAAATGATCAATTCTTATGGCTCTAATTACAACTTAATTTATCTAAACCATTTCTCTAATATCACTCTATCATTTCTAGATCTAATAAAAAAAACTTTAATTCTAATTATCTCATCATCAAAGCAAAGCATACATATACATTACATCAAAAAATTATAATAAAATAAAAGATATATGAAATTGCAATTTATAATTTTTCCCTAAAATAATTATTTATAATAGTCTAGAATACTGGTTAAACATCGAAATACATAAACATGGCTTGTTTATTGGATGAAGACTTTGACCACACAATCTTCTAATGGAATTAAATTTGGCCAACTCCTACTTAGTTGAATTTTTTTCTTTTTTGTAAAAATAGAAGATACTGCACATAGTGAGCAATGAGATGCTTAATAGGCTATCCCAAAATTCTTTCAAAGAGATCAAAATTTATTTTTGTTTGTAAATAAATGACTTAGATGTATTTTATGAATATATTAGAAAATCACTTCAGAACTTAACAAACATTAACATCGAATTACATGTGCATAATGTTTAACATTATTCGAAGAATGATATATGCATAACTTGAACTTGAACTTTCATCAAAAATAACATTTTTAACCATGTTATTTGAACTTGAACATTAAGCATATATTTTCACTTGCATTTTCACAAGAGTATTAGTGAATACTTATAAACAAGAATATTATATATATAACAGAATATATAAGACCATTGTAATATCTCCCATGTCAAAATTTTTTACCGTGACATGATATGCACGAGCAAAATTTATATGATTAATATAAAGTTACAACACTTAACATGAAGATGGACATGCATGAATGGCTATCTATAAAATATCTTAGGAGTTAATACATGTATAATGTTCATACACATGTGAAATTTATCATTTGAAAAATCATTCAAAAGGAACATGTAAAAAAAAAACACATGACTTATAATGAGCTCTAAGTAATTCCATAAATTGCCTATTCAATATAAGATAATCAATAACTTGTATATATAAAACTGAGTAGTTAAAATTTTTCTTCTTATAGTAAAAATAACTATAATAGAACATTATATAGCATATAAAAAATCAAACAGTAAAAAGTTACTTAAACTAAATAAATTCATATTATATCCCATAACTTTTTGTACAAACATCAAAATTGAAATAAAAATTAGAGTATTAGGAGCTTACCTCGAGCTCAACATTTTTCTTAACTGGTTTGAAGGATGAGTCAATCTCCATGGCCTTCAAACTCTTTCTCTTCTTTCTATCTCTTCCTTCTTCTCCCTCCTTCTTTTCTCCTCTAACAGCTGACTGAGGTGAGAGAGGAAAATATATTTAGATTTTTTATTTATAAAAACTTCAATTTTTAAAATAGTGCCATGATGTTCATCTTCCCAGTGTCAAAACTCTCCCGTAAATATTCTAGAATTTTCCATATAGAGAGTTTAGCAATGCATTGTTCCAATTTTCTAAGGCTATTGTACTCTTAGCACCTCTAATTTCCCTTCCAAATAGAGAGTTTAGTACCACAACACCATCATGCTCAGTGTCATAATGCTCCCTCAACTAAATTCTTTTAAATAGATAGTACATCATCGTAGCACAACCATATATAGCACCACAACACTCCCAAGATGCTTTATACCTTTAACTTTTCTATTTTTTATTAATTCCATTCCAGAACCTTATAGATTTTAAATAAAAACTTAATAATTCCAAATTTAAAAACATTTTAAATATAAGAACGTGCATACTTGGATTTCTTACCAAGTTTGGATATAGTTGATCTAGTTCTATTATAACAACTATTACGCATATTCATTATTGTTCCAAACTATATTAGAATAAAAATATACATACATAATAGTCCTTCTTAATGTGAATATGGTTTGACATAGAATTATTATAATCTCACATGAACAAGTTAATTAAGGATTAAAAAATAGGGCAAGATTAGGAATATATATATATATATATATATATATATATATATATATATATATATATATATATATATATATATATATATATATATATATATATATATATATATATATATATATATATATATATATATATATATATATATATATATATATATATATATATAATGGTGATGCATTGTTTAGGTATAAGTTATGTTGATGGTTGACATTGTGTTTTAAGTTCATGCATTTTTCATATATCTTTAAGTATTTAATTTTTTATTAACTTGTAAATAAACTATGTTATATTTAATGAAAGTGTTAGAATGCTTAAGAACATAAACATTTAAAAATTACATTAAAAAAAATTTATTGCAAATTATATATTTCATGTATAGTAATTGTAATATATTTTTAGATTTTACATGTGAATAATAATTAAAATCAAATATAACAAAAATTACAAATAACGTGATAATATTATATATCTCAAGATGTTGGTGCGTATTTAGCTATACAAGTAAATGGTATACAATTTTTGCTCCATATCACCAGTATTTGTGTTGCACTACATCTTTTCCCCCTCGAAATATCTTTAATACTTTTTAGTTTTGCCTTCACTAATGAAGATAGCAAGACATACTATATATTTATTCTAAAATTACCCAAGTGCCTTCATTTCCTAGTAGGTATATATTTTCAAAATATAAACTTAATCAAGCTTATTGAATATAGAAATTTGAGTGCATATTATAACAGCAAAAAGCCCAATCATGTGCCATAGCAAATACATGTTCATATAGAGGAGTAATTTTATTAAGCTTAATACATGTATGTACATATCTACATCTTTAAGTTAATCTTACTAACATCAAGGATACGAAAATCAAATTAACATTTAAGCCTTAGTCAAAGTTAATTAAATACTTCTTCAATCTCCTTTACTAAAGTGATTTTCATATTCATTTGGTGGTATGTACTTTAACCATTTTTATGTTGTATATTTCATAAAATCTATTTCATTTATTATTAGACAGCAATGTGGACTTCTTTTAATATTAATAGCTCTCATTACCATACTAGTTATAAATAAATTGAATCAAATTTTATGAAAACATGAATAAGCCACCTTTCAAAATTGGCATCTTTATCTAAGAAGGCACTAATGGTTAAAATTTTATCCTGATTTTATCAAATGTTTATAAAACTCATCCCTTCAATAAGTTTTGGATGCCAACAAACATGTCTTATAATATTGTAAGTTTTAAACATTGTTATGATTTTCTTCACAATGTAAGAAGTACAAGCTCCACGATGCGCCTTTAGAAATATCATAAATAAATGCATTGGTAATACTTTTATGTTAATAAAAGTAGGCACTATTTTTTGTGAGTCATATTGACTCTTTAAAACTAACCATAAAATGCATACATTAGAGATTATTTTTTGAGTTAACCCTTATAAATGCCACAATAAAAATCAAATTATCCATGACTTGGGCCACAACAATGAGCATTACCATTTTATGTTCTATAAAGAAATGTTTCTTTGACAGTTAGCTCTATATGACATGCACCTTTGAAGCCTCAAATTAAATACCTCAAAGGTAATTAAATGTACTCAATCAAGTTCACAAAGGATAAAAATGTCCTCAAGTGTCAAGTTATAGATTGATTACTACGCTTGGATTTTTTTTTAATTATCAAAAGATATAATGATAATTTCTAAAAAGAGGTGTCTAAGGACCCTCGTATATATGAGATAGCTTGCTTATAATATTGCTAAACCTTCTCATAAGATAAATCATTCTTGTACTCACTCTTACTACTTGATATTATCTTCTGATTCTTCTTAGCTTTAAATTTTGGTTAAATCTAGCAAACGTTTTAATTATATGTCCAATAATCCAAGATTTAACATATTGAGGGTATCTTGCTATAAATAAAGAGCTTGTTTTTTAAGACACGTGCCTCTAAATATAAACTATGTCTTATTATGTTATTTTCATGGCTCATAAATTTAATGAACATTTCTTAAAAGTATAAGAAATGAGTCAAATATTTTTCCCTGATATATTCACCTTGAATTCAAATGTACCTTTATCTATAAAATTATATATATAAGAATCATGATATCTTTTGGGATAATACTATTTGGTACCAACAATTCTTTACTCTATCTTCATAAACATGCAACCAACTTGCCTGTTTTCTTTATATCATCCTCCATATAGCACAAGAATATTGTTACTTGATTCATTTACACAAAAATGCTAGAACTAACAAGATTACTATAATGTTTGAAAAAAATAAGATTACTACTTGATTCCAACAAAATTTGAATCAAATTCAATTAAAGCTTGATCATTCTTTAATATGTTTGAAAGCTTATTCAAATTGAGAATGAACAAGGTTCGATCAACGACAAAAAGAGGTTTAAAAATATTTCAATCCTCAGCATTATGAACAAAGTTCCAATAATATATCAATGTTGTTCAAATAAAATTTGAATTTGGCTCAACAAAATTCAAACCTTTCTTATAATGATTAATTTGGCTACGAAGACTTCAAATCAAAGTCAGCAGGAGATACTTTATGTATTTAAAGCTTGTATTTTTCTTTGAATTAAGTTTAAGAGGGACTGATTGTAATTGAGTGAATAAACACACACACTTAAGGAGATCTTGAAAAATTTGTACTGATCGTACGGGACGAACATAGTTCATACGGGACGATCAGGTCAGTTATCTCCATATAAGAGCAATGGAACAAACAGGAAGTGAAGAAAATTTTACCAAGTCCTGGTCATCAAAGACGAAGTGTATTCGTCCCAGGACAAAATGTTCTCTGGAAAATTTTTGTTCAGATGAAATTTATATTCGTTCCAGGTCGAGTTTCTCTCTGGAGTATTTTCGTCCAGGACGAAGTGTATTTTTCCCGGGACGAAATCTCCTATGGAGAATTTTCATTCAGGCAAAATTTATAATCGTGTCAGGACGAGTTTCTCTCTAGAAATATTTGTCCGGACGAACCCATATTCGTCCCAGGACGAAGTGAACCGACTATAAAGATTTTGGCGACGTTCTACAGTTTTTGGGAACCGACCTGTGGAATAACTGTTCGTACCGGACAAACCTAGATCATACGGGATGATGATCGGGTACGAACTCAGTTCGTACCAATATACATTTGGTTCGTTTCCAACACATTTAAGTAAAATTGTCTAGTACGATCCATGATCGTATGGGACGATCCACTACATGTTAACTTAAAAATTTGCAGTTTTTGGACGATTTTTCTTGTCTTTCATATAAATAGTCCAATTTAAACTACCACATAATCTTTTTGCTCACTGATCTTCATGCATATTGAAAGAAGAGTCAAGGAGAGAATGTGAGAGAGTGTTCGAAGCAGAATTCTTACTACTGGAGCGTGAAGGCTTCACTTGGTGTTTAAAGGTAAGAGTTTTTACTTTTGATTTATGATCACTTCGCTCTTTTCTTTCTTCCTTTTAGATTTCTTGCAAGAAGATCTGTCAAGAAGATCTGATTCTCTGCATACAATTGGAGAGTTTGAACAGCCAAAGGGTTCTCTACCCACACTAGGAGAGTGTGAAAGGACTAAGAGTTCTCTTCCCATACTAGGAGAGTATGAAAGGATGAAGGGTTCTCTGCCCACACTGGGAGACTGTGAAAGGATGAAGGATTCTCTACCTACAGTGGGAGAGTGTGAAAGAAAGGATGGTTCTCTGCCAACACTAGGGATAGTGTAAAAGGACAACGGTTCTCTACCGCACTGGGTAGTGGTGAAAAGAGTTTTTGTAAAGGCTTCTTCGCCTTGCTGTGGGTGCAAAAGGAGAGTCACTAGTGGTATTAGTGCAATACTCTGAGGGTGCCTCCGAGGAGTTGATGTAAGTCGTGTTTGACCGAGCCACTATAAATCTTGTGTCATTTATTTTTTGCTGCTTTTTTTATTTTTCTGTTTTACTATTTCAAAATTATGGTTGAAAAACTTTTTCTATAAAATTCACTAAATTTAAATTCTTGATTTTAAATTTTAAAAGAGGGTAAAATTTTTTTTAAATACCAATTCACCTCCCCCCCCCCACCCCTCTTGGTTAGCCGCTGTGACATATGCTTAGGTTTAACAACCTAATTCATAGTGAACAAGTTTCAACAGGATGCCCTTTCTTGCATTAAAATGAATGTTATATTATATGCTTATACGATAATACATGCATTAAAATGAATAAGATAATATAAACATACATAATAATGCATATAATAAAATGAATATGATATTATAGGCATACATAATAATGCATGCATGACATGAATTCATGTGTATGATATATAAAACATGATATATGAACACGCATGATATATGATCATGATAAGCAATAACACTGATACAAGTACAAATACATGATACCTGATACTAATATATGTTATGTATATAATCGATACCATATACCTTTTGATTAACATGGTATGACATGCATAACCATAGTTATACTGATAAAAATTAACATTGTAGAACATTTATGATGTTAACTATTATTGATGACTAATAAAACCCAAATACAACTTCATTTGTTCATTGTATTATATAATAATTTTCTTGTTGCACTTTCCTTGATATGATGGGATAGGGTTTAGTCAATGATTACTGATCTATCACATGATACATGTTCATAATAATTGTTTTTTCTCACATGAATTATTAATATTCATATTGATTGAACATTTAAAGGATTACATGTATATTGTTATGCATTCATGTATTGGGGTGCAGTAGTAGGTTCTAGTCACCTATTAAGTTTCTACTCATTATGTGATTTTTTTTTTCAAGGAATTGTAAGAATACAGTGGAGTACGACTAATCAAGATTGCTAGTTTAGGTATTTTTAATTTTTATTATTTATTTTTTTGTAATAATGAAAAGTTAAATGATATAATGATTTGAATAATGTATTATTGGCTAATATATATGATTATGCTATGACTGAAAAATAAATTTATATGTTTTTATGATTAACGAAATTTAAAATTGCTTCCACTATGTTTGTTATAAATATAGGGATATTTATTAGTAGCTTTGATAGTTAGTTAGAAGATAAAAAAGATGTAATTCTTCCAAATTAGATCTTGGGCATACATAATAGTATCAGAGCAATAGTTATTAAAATAATTGAATTGTAACTAAAGACATCTGAATTGATTGAGAAGGGTAGAATTGGGTAGTTCTAAGCTGAATTCTCTTAGCATTCATAATTAATGCATATGTGTGATTGAATTATAAATTGTTAGGAAAGCAAACTATACAAGTGCCAAATGTATTCAAATAATCAATTACCAAACGAGAAAAGCATAGTAGTTCCAGTGACATTATATAGTATGATGAAGTTTCCCGTCTCATAGCTTATTTATGATGCATAAAGTAAGTAGGTTGAGATTAAGGAAAGTGAAGAAGAAAAGAATTTATAGATGTTCCATAAGTTGAAGCCTCCACTATTTAAGGGAGCTATAGAATCATAGGTAGCAAAGGATTGGATATTAAGGACAGAGAAAATATTTAACTTTATATAATGTTGAGAGAATATGAAGGTACCACTAATACTTTTTTGATTTGAGGAAGAATCAGAAAGATGGTGGATTGGGTAGTAGAGAGAGAAGTTCCAAGGTAAGTAAGGGTGCAAAATAGGTTGATAGATCAAGTGTGGGTTTGACCTAAATCCAAACAACCCAATCCCAACCTGTGTAATAAATAGGCCAAAAACACCAACCCAAACCCAAGACACTAATAACCTAAATGGCTTGAACCTAACTTGTTAACCCATTTTGGTTAGTTTTCTATTTAAACTTAATGTTTTTAATTATTTATTATAAATTTTAGATATTTTATAAAAAATACAAGGTTTATACCAAAAAATAAAAAACAAATTAAGAAATAAAATATATTATTCAGGTCATTTATGGGTAAAAAATGGGTTATTAGTGAGTTCACCCAAACATGACCTATTTAATAAATATGTTAAAAAATCCTACCTAAACTTGGCCCATTTATTAAATGGGTCAACTTAAACCCAAATCTTTTGGGTAAAGCTGAGGTTGGGTTGGTAGATCAAGTCATTTATTAACCCCCCTAAAGGTAAAATGGACTCTTAAATTACATGGGAAGAATTTTTAAGTAGTTTAAGGGATTGGTTTATACCTCGATCAACATAAAATTAAATATATGAGGGGTTAATGAGATTGGAGAGGAGAAATTGGATTATGGTGCTAAAGTTTGGCTTACTATATTATCTAGGTATACTCTTATACTAATTAGTACTTCAAAAGAAAAATTGGTGCCTCTAAGAGTGTTCATTATGATAAAAGACATCAGGGTCAGTGTTATTTGCTTATAAATCAATGCTTTAGATATGAAAAAAATAAGGACATAAGATCATAGATTCTCCTTTGATAGGATTTAGAGGAAGATCAATATCTAGAGTAGAGTAGTCAAGACAAGAATACAAATAATGAATTATGGGATCTATGACGTATGCTAAAGATTTTATGAATATAAGTAACATAAGACTTGAAAGTTTGAGAAGGTTGTTAGACCTAGCAGAACTGTCCCAAGGCTAACTAAGAGGGAGGTGAATTGGTAATTTAAAAATTCTCTTAGAAATTTAGAAAATCATTTTAAGATATTTAACACAATAATCCTTAAATATGCAATTATTTATAGAAAAAGAATTTCACAAAAATTCTTTTCAACAGCACAAAAGTAAAGTGAAGAAAAACAAAAAATTAGTAAAATAAAGGAATATAATAACACCAAACTTTATAGTGGTTCAGTCCAACTAGACATATGTCTACTGCTTGAAGACACTTCTTTAGGTATTGCAGTTAATCAAAAGTGACTCACATTTTGCTCCCATAGGAAGGTAGAGAAGCCCTTACAACAACCTCTCTTTTACTAACCTGATGTGGCAGAATACCAATGTCTTTTCTCACCCTCCTGGTGAAGGAAAAGTACCAACATCCTTTCTCACCCTCCTAATGATTATAGAGTATCGATGTCCTTTCTCACCCTCCTGTTTACAGTATAGTACAAACATTCTTTCTCACCCTCCTAGCAATGGTAGAGTACCGATGTCCTTTTTCACCCTCATGGTGATGGCAAAGTACTGATGTCCTTTCTCACCCTCCTATTGATGGTAGAGTATCGGATCTACTCCAATGATCTTCTCTCAAGAGTCTTCAAAGCAATAGGGGAGAGATTTAAAGAATACACAAAAAGATCCTGACCGTTGAGTAACCTTGTGAACCCTTTATAATTTCCACTTCCAAGATCTCTCAAACTTCACTCCCGAACACTCTCATTTTCACTCCCAAGAGAAAATTTGAAACAAACAAATAATTGTCATTTTTTTAGGACACTTATATATGAAAAGCAAGAAAAAAATTCAAGAAAAGTGAAAATTTCAAGTTGAATGTACTCAGACCATACAGTACGATCATACTTCATATGTACGAACAGTTCAAAAATTCATGTATGATCCTATATGAACCTTATTTTGTACTCTGTTAGTTGTATATATGAATTGACATTATATAGTATGAAAAGTTCAAAAATGAACAAATTTGATCAATACGATTTCGTACGAACTCAATTCGTACACTGTGAATCATCTATACGAGCCAAATATCATATAATACAAACTATTTAAATAAATCAAGCTTCATTTGGTATAAATATGGACAATCCCATTTTGTACCATGGGAGTCATTTGTATGAACCTAAAATTGTACAGTATGATCAGTTTAAAAATTGAAGAGATAGTTTGGGACGAACTAATATGCACCAATTTCGTACTCTAAGAGTCGTCTGTACGAACCCCACTTCATATAATATGATTAGTTCAAAAAATGGTGAGTTTATTTGGGATGAACATGTATGTACCCGTTTCGTATTATGTGAGTCAACTATATGAAAACATTATCGTACAGTATGAACAGTACAAAATTTTCTCGGGGATGATTTGCTTAACTTTGTATTAAAAGAGCTATCATGACAAATCATCCAGTATGATTTAAAAATCATACAGTATGATTACTTTCAAAAATTATTATTTTAACTCACTCCCCCAGTGTGTGTGTGCATGATTAGACAATTACAATCACACTCTCTAACACTCAAGAAAAATATAAAAAGTATAGACTTCATTATAAAAAACCTTAATCTAATATGTTTTGAATTCTTTGCCAATCTATAGTATAATTTCTCTGAAACATTAGTACACACAAATAACACAAAGAAAAAATATCTATTATATGTTAGGAAAAATAGTAATCAACACAATAATATTTTGGTATCATCAAAAACAAACATGATATAAAAAATATAGTCTTTAAATCTAAGTTGCAACAATCTCCTCTTTTTTTATGATGGAAAAATAATTATTATTCAAGTTAACACTAAAGGTAATTTTTCTCCTAAGCTCCCCCTTAATAAGTGATCAATTTAAGAAATAAGGGATTCCAATAAAAATAAAAAAAAACTAAAAAAATAAAAAATAAAATAAAAAAATCAAAATCAAAATCACAACAAATAAAACAATCCAAAAACAAACATACACAAATAAACACATAACACAATACACCCAATACACACATCACATAAATCACACAAAAATAATCATACATACATACAAACATAAATCACACAAGCATAAATCACAAAAAATACATCAAACAACATCAAGCACATAACATAAATCATACAACCATAAATCACACAAAAATACATCAAATAATATAAAACAATTACTAATGACTCCCCCTTTTGACAACAAAAAAAGGGAAGTACCTCTTGAACCGATAAGTTTCTGTTGATAAATCAAAATAGATGATGAATAAGATGATTTAACTATTTGCAAAGACAAAATTAACGTCGTAATGTGAAAAAGAAAGTCTTAATATTTAAATTAAATAATAATTAAGATAAGAAAAGTCAACCAGCTTCACTGTTCATTCTAGATATATCAATAAAAATAATTATTACAAAAATGATGAATTAAAGAATAATTAATTTCTAATTTAATAGTGGAGATTATTGCTGATTACATGGATTTGTATAAGAGATAGAAAGATAAAGAAAAGAATTGTATGAACCTTTTAATTGGCGACATTGCGCATCTTTTGAATTTTTTTGTGGCAAACTTTCTGCATCCTTTTAGTTTTGGTTGTATTTATGCCTCTTTTCACTTTGGTAAATATTGTGTATCCTTTTAAATTTGTGGCATATTTTGTGCATCTGTTTAAGTATGTCACTCTATGTGCATCTTTTTATAATTTTGATCTTTTTAATATTAATAAATCTTAAAACAAATTCCAATAGTTAACAAAAATAAACACGTTGAAGAAGAAATAAAATAAAATAAAAAGATATCTATTTTACAACAATTATAGCTAAATAATATTTGTCTATAAGATCATGAAATGTATCTTCTAATCTTCATTCAATAATAATTTAATTTAAAATTTTGAGAGTTTAAATTTTATAAAAAAATTAATTTGTAGAGCAAATTAATTTAAAATTTCATTATAGAGATCAACTACAAATGATTTGTCTCTAAAAACTTAAATAATTCAAGAATAGAGAATTTAACACAATTCAAAACATTATTCCATTTAATACTTGTAACACATACAACAATTGCATCATATCATAAAAGGAAGAACCACAACATAACAAAACCAGCACATAATATTAAAAGAAACATCTCAACAATAAGTACCAAATCTTAGCAATAAGTACAAAATCTCAATAACAAGTACAACAGAGAAGTAACAACTAAAATTCTGAGAGGCATTGGTCTATAGGTGGCTTAGGAGTAAACATGGCAATGTAGCTATTTATAGTAGCTACCTGCATGTTGATAGAGTCGAATTATCCTCTAATTCACCCCATATCTTCATTGTACCTCACATCATGTTGATTTTGGTGATTGTCAATTTGATCAAAATGAGATTCCACTCTTCAAAATGTTGGGCCATTTCTTGATAGCAATTGTAATCAAGTCCAGGTGTAGATGCAAGCGTTGGAGCAGGTGCTCCTTCTTCTCCCTCAGATTCATCTCCCTCAGATCCTTGTTCTCGATTGAAAAGTGCACAGAAAAAAGCATTGGTAAAGTAAATATGAAGCTGAGTAGGAGGATGATCCCATTTTGTACTCTAGGAGTCATCTATACTAACCTAAAATTGTACTGTATGATTAGTTCAAAAAATGAAGAGATCATTTGGGATTAACTGGTACACAACCATTTCATATTTTAGGAATCATCTATACGAACCCCACTTTGTATAATATGATCAGTTCATAAAATGGTGAGTTCATTTGGTACATATTGGTACGTACCCATTTTGTACTCTATGAGTCGTTTGTATGGAAATATTATCGTATAGTACAAACAATACAAAATTTTCCTAAGCATGATTTGCTTAACTTCATTCTTGAGGAACTATCATGACAAATCATACATTATGATTATTTTTAAAAATTAAATGTTCGACTCACTCCCTAAGTGTGTGTGTGTGTGCACGGTTACCTAATTATAATCACACTCTCTTGGACTCAAGAAAAATAAAAAAAAAGTATAAACTTCATTACAACAAACTCTATTATAATCTATCTTGAAGCCTTCGGCAGTCTAGAGTATGATTTCCCTAAAATAGTAGTACACACAAATAACATAAAAAATATATACAATTTATGTTAGGATAAATAGTAATCAACACAATAATATTTTGGTATCATAAAAAAACTCACATAATATAAAAAACATAGTCTTAAAATCTAAGTTGCAACATGACTAATGAAAGAAACACTAGTAGGGATCTTCAATCTATGATCATAGCATCAAGACAACCAATAAATCATAGTTTAAGTTGATAATAAATGAGAGAGGTACCTAATAAGTCCACTAGTATTGTTCTCTATTCTGAATTAATTATATGAAGTTTATTAATTTTGATGGATATGCATTACATAATATGATATATGATTGATTGATATGCATACTTGTGTAAATGAAAATATGATTTGAATAATTGATTGATATGATTATTTTTAGTAATTAGGTCATATATGTTAGTGGTTTATAGTAATAATTACCAAGGAATACATTTTTTGAAGTAGGGTAGATTATAATATCCAATTTTCATATAATTATAGACTCATAAATGGTTTATTAATAATCAATATTAAAAATCTTATATTCTTGAAGTTCCTATTTTTAGCATTATGGTACTATATTTTGAAGCACAATGGTGTTTCCTCCACTATATAGAGGGTCTTGGGTGATCGAGCATAGTTGTGCTAGAGTTTGCTACAACGACAAACAACCTCCTAAGTTTGAGGTGATTACGGTCAGAACTATGGTGCTAACACAAACAAAATATATTCTTATATAAAATTTCACATTCCATTTGCCTAAAACCTCAAAATCACCATTCCCCACCCACATTCTGGAGTTTCTTAGTTGGGAAGAAGAGAGGAGAGAAGAGGAAGATGATAAGTAGAAGATTGTCTTCAAGTAATTGCCCTTGTTAAAAGGTTTCTCTGATTGTGTTAGGTACTCCAAATCCTATTTTTATTTTTTAAAATTTTGAATTCCACCTTTCATCTCTTTCTAATATTAATAAAATACATTATCCCCCAATTTAGCAAACTTTTATTATGTAACTTTTGATATGTGATATATATCATTGTTCTAAGCATTTTGATAAGATCATGTCGAAATTTGACTATATAGTTTTGCATGTGTAGTATTTTAACTGAACTGATAAGAATGAATGCACACATATAAATAAACCAATATTATTTTATATGTTACATTAAGTATGAAATGACATGCATTTGTTAGAGTTCACATGAATATGTATAATATTTATATTGTGGTAATCATACTAGTAAATAATGTATACTAATATCATAATGTTATGTGATCTACATGTTAAGCGTATTCATGACATAGATTTTATGTTATGATGATTAATAAGATAAATATTTGATATAACACTATTGTGTAATTCTAAGAAAGGTTTGCTAGTTATGAACTGATTCAGGTTGATTGGAAAAATATATCATATATAGGAGGGTGGTTCGATGGACCTTCCTTTAAATAGTGGGATTGTGGTTTGATTCCAATACATGATACAAGATGGGAGTTATAAGTGGATAAGATAAACTGAGGAGAAGAGTAACAACTATATGAAGCCACTTTACATGATGCTATATGATGATGATATAGCATGTTATGATAAGATACTAAAAAACACTATATGATTTGCCAGATGTCTTGACATACATTATGCTGATATGACATTATAGGCATAAAAGACAATTCATGAATTAAAATGACTATAATATTATAGGCATACATGAAAATGCATGTATTAAAATGAATAAAATTATAGGCATATATGATAATATATGTAACAAATACATGATATATGAACATGCATGATACACAAACATGATTAGAAATGACACTTCTATAGGTACATATACATAATAATTATATTGGTATGCTACATATATAAATTATACATGATGCATTTGCATTAACATGATATGGCATGCATGGAGATAAATATATTGATAAAAATTAATATGATAGGAAATTTATGAAATGAAGCTACATTGATAACATATAGAATCCAATACAACTGTATTAATTCATTTATTAATATAATAATCTTCATGTAACACTTTCCATGATATAGTGGGATAGGACCGAGTCAATGATTATTGATTTATCACATGAGACATGTTTATACAACAACAATAAGCCTTTATCCCACTAAAATATGGGGTTGGCTACATGAATCCTTTTTCTCCATTGTGTCATGTTAAGGTTCAAATTCTCATCTAAATCTAATAAAGAAGCATCGTTTCTAATATTCTCTAACCAAGACTTTTAGGTCTACCTCTACCTTTGATAACATAAGTCAAATCCAATAAATCTACTTTCCTACCTAGGTCATCAAAAGGCTACTCTTTTATGTAGCCAAATCATCTAAGGTGATGCTATCTAAAATTATCTTTCGTTGGAGCTACTCCAACCTTTTCACGTATATGCTCATTTTGTATACTGTCTTTAAGAGTAAAGCCACTCATCCAGCTGAGCATCCTTATTTGAGCAACACTTAACTTAATATTATGCTTCTCTTTAAATGACCAACATTCAGCACCATAAAGCATTGCAGGTCTCACTACCATCTTATAAAATTGTCCCTTAAGCTTGAGAAGGACTTTTCTATCACATAACAGGCCCGATGCATTCCTCCACTTCAACCATCCAACATGAATTATATTAATAATGTCCCCGTTTATTACACCATAGCTTTGATCAATAGACCCAATATATCTAAAATGTGTGGTCTGATTAATGACTTGATTGTCCAAAGTCAGAACCCCCACTAGATCTATTATTACTAAAATTGCACTCAATATATTGAAATTTAGATCTACTCAAATGAAAGGCATTAGACTCTAAGGGTGACCTCCATAATTCAAGTTTACCTTCAACTCCCTCTCTAGTATTATCAACAAGAAGAATATCATCAAGAAAAAAGCATAAACCAGGATAAAACCTCTTGCAAATATCTAGTGAGAACATTTATTACTAAAGCAAAAAGATATGGGCTTAAGGCTGATCCTTGATGTAATCCAATTGAAATAGGAAAATAATTGGTCAAACCACCTTGTGTTTAAACACATGTAAGGTTTTATAAATTCTGGACAATGCTGGAGGTTTCTTCTTGGTGTTGCACATGGGCTGCCGGGTTGGAACTTATTATTGATTGGATGATGATTGACATGTTTCTTTGGCTTTCATTGCTAATTTCGGGCTCATTCCATGCCCAGATTTGAGTATGCTATGAACCTCTGTGCCCAGCTCTCTGCATCAGCCGCAGTTACAGTGATTGAGATTAGCTTTGATTTCAGTTTGGTATTCCTGTTGTGATATGTCATCTTTAATGCCGTGTTGGCATTATGTTGTTTTCATAGTTTTTTTCATTCATTCTTGGGAATGAATAATAGTTTTATTTTTATTTTGCAAACTATTTTTAGTTTATTTTCCTAATGTATTGGTTTTGTATTTCTTTTGGTTTTTAATAAAAGGGCTGTGCCCAAAAATTTCCTTAAAAAAAAAATCAATATTGACATTCCTAGCTTGAACAAGACCCAAGGTAGTATGCTGGAAAAGGCAAGCAAGGCCGCAGCGGCGATTACCGCATCGGCAGCTGCGGCCGCCAGGAAGGCGGCAACTCAGGAAGGGCCGAGGAGCTATCAGTTCACCTGGAAGGAGAAGCTAGCCAGGTATAAGGACGAGCTCTCCAATGGTGTGTGGGGTTATTGGGAGCTCGGTGCCTGGAAGCCCCTTGCCCTTAGTGCGCGCAAGCGCGCCGCCATTCGTAAGGAAGTTCTCCTCGCCGAAGAGTAATTTCTCGTCTCCCTCCTATATCTTGCTTATGTTTTTTTTTTTTCTCTTAGAAAATGATAGGCCCGCTTATGTGTATATGGCATTTTAGGATCTGGCCTTACGACCCGCCTAAAAAGGAGATGAGAAACAAGAGGAAAGGCCACAAGTGCGATCGTGTTGCTGCTGAGAAGTGCGTTTGCTTCTCTTATCTCGCTTGTTCGGTTTTTTTTTTAATAATTTGGAGTACTTTTGTTGTTCTTGTTCGGTTTGGCTATGGTGCACTATTAGATGCTGATTTACTTTTGTTAACCTTTTCCTCTTTATTGATTAGGCGGGCTCATACTTCTGAGCTGATGAAGAAGATGCCCGAGATGCTGTTGGATTACAAGGTTAGAAAAGCATTAGGCAATCGGCCTCTATTTCTGCTAAGTTTATTAACCTACTGTCGTACATTAGATCTTGATAAAGAGCATTAGTTGTATTTTGAAAAAGAATATAGAAATTTAAGATAGCACTAGGAAAGAATGAGATGACAATGACATGAAACCTCTGGGATGAATGTTATGTTATTTAAAGATGCCAAATGTAGTTTGCTAACAGCTTGAAATAACATTTTATAAATGCTTGATATGTACTATTTTAAAGATATTCTGATATTGCTAGAATCAACTAACATCTAATGTCGTGATATCCTTTAATACTCCATGGCACTCACTGGTGCCCCTTCTCCTTATGAGTGCCGCTCCGCCATCCTCAAGACCTTCATTCATTGCCGATACAAGGTGGACAAACTTTGCAAACCGTTTTGCACTGAAAAGTGGTGATTACTTTCCTATTGGCTCTAATTTTGTTGGATGGACGTGCTCTTGAGGATGGAGCAGATGGATTGGTCTGAGGGAGACGGAGAGAACGAGCATAAAAAAGAAGTTGAAGCTTAAGGGAATGCCAAGGTCCATATGAATATTATAATCTTACCAAGTGTATTGGAGTTTATAATAACATGAACCAAATGATTCTAATTTAGATAACATTAGCATGTTTTAATAAAATTACATCAAATCAAATATATAACATTTAATTAAGGACACTAACTTCTAAATAATATTGCACTATGCAATTTCTATGATATAGAGATTGGACTTTTAATGATATGCCTTTTACTTAATGTTGCTCTAGTTTATCTGCATAAATGCGATTAGGTACACTCTTTAGCTAAATAAAGCCTAGCTATAGGCATCTTCAATCTACTTCTCAAACCACGTTTGGTTTGTCAGGTCAATTTGATCGAATTCGATCCAAGCTAAAAACCAAATTGATTTTGGATCTTCTAAGCCAATTTCTTGGTCCAAACCATATTTACATCCATGCATCTAGTGACATTCATATAGAGATGCATAAATTTGTATTAGCATGATTGAAATAATAATGATTTAATTTTTATATGCATTTATATGTACTTGTAGGTACATTTTGATCAAATAACATGCTAGCTTGATTCAATTTAGATTTACCTCAATTTATGTTTGATTTGGCTTGATTTTGGCTTATTGGTTGGCTTAAGGATTTTAGTTGTGCTCAAATTGAGCTAAAAAATTACCTAATTGTTTAGCAAATTGTAATCCTCAAGTCAAATTCACATGCTTAGGGATATGCATCCAAATTTAGTACTAAAATTAGCTAGATGAGTGAAATAACAACAACAAGCCTTTATTCCACTATGTGGGGTCGGCTACATGAATCCTTTTTCTTCATTGTGCCATGTTAAAAGTTAAATTCTCATTTAAATCTAATAAAGAAAGGTCATTTCTAATATTTTCTAACCATGTCTTTTTAGGTTTGCCTCTACCCTTCATAACACAAGTCAAATCTAATACATCTACATTCCTAACCGGGTCATCTGAAGGCTGCCATTTTATGTGACATAACCATCTAAGGCGACTCTCTCTAATCTTATCTTCCACATGAGCTACTCCAACCTTTTCGCGTATATGCTCATTTTTTATCATGTCTCTAAGAGTAAAGCCATTCATCCACCTGAGCATCCTCATCTCTGCAACACTTAACTTGATATTTTGCTTCTCTTTTAATGGCCAACATTTTGCAGCAAATAGAATTGCAGGTCTATCCACCATCTTATAGAATTTTCTCTTAAGTTTGAGGGGGACTTTTCTATCACGCAGCAAGCCCGATTCAATCCTCCACCTCAACTATCCAACTTGAATTTTACTAATAATATCACCATCTATATCACCGTCACTCTGAAAGAGACCCAAGATATCTAAAACGTGTACTCTTATTAATGACTTGATCACCTCAAGTCACAATCCCCCATTAGAACTATTATTACTAAAATTATATTCTATATATTCAGTTTTAGATCTACTCAAACGAAAGCTTTTAGACTCTAAGATTGACCTCCATAATTCCATAATTCAAGTTTACCCTTAACTCCCTCTTTATTCTTATCAACAAGAAGAATTTTTTATTTTTTTTTACATTTATGCCAATAAAGGCAGACTCACACACACATTGCATGCACAAGACTAGAATCCAAGACCTTTTAGTTGGTAGCCTAAGCTCACAACCAACAGACCAAGGTGAGTTGTGTATCTTTTCAACAAGAAGAATATATTCAGCCAAAAGCATACATCAGGGTATAACCTCTTGCAAATGTCTAGTGAGAACATCCATGACTAAAGCAAAAAGGTATGGGCTTAATGATGATCCTTGATGAAATCCAACTGAAACAGAAAAATATTTTCTGATACAGTTTAGAAAATTATTTTTAGTATATTTGAGAAATGATATTTCAGAATTTGTTTAAAATTTTCAATCAATATTTTGTCATGTCTTAGAATATAACTTGGAATGAAGTATTTTATAGATAGAGTCTCATGCATGAGTGGAAAGGGTTTAGGGTTAGCTTTTAATTGAAAAATAATCAATAAACTCATGGCAAGATCATGAAATGTACTTAAACTTGAATTTTGTTAGTACATTATTGCTGTGAGATTTGAGAAGTAACCAAGCAAGGCTTTGCTAGGATGCTACCCAGAAATGAGATGCAACTTAACTTGATTATTTTGAAAACCTGGCAGAGGTTTGCTAGGAGGCCATAACATAACTATATGTAGTTAAAGTGCATAAGGATTGGTTCGATTTTAAGAAAATGTTAGATTTGCTACATGGAAAAGTAAGACAAGAATATGAGTTAAAATATGCTCAAAAGAACAGCAAATATTACTTATCTACAATAAATTAAATTGAAAGGAAAAAAAAATTAATGTACATTAGAGAAGGTATTAAATAAAGGTTTTCCCTTGAAGTGATTGTCATGACTTTACTCTATTGAAGAGAGATTTTATAAGTTGATAATTAAGGGCTTTACTAGGATGTCACTCATAAGTGACGTCATAATTTAATTTGATTGTGATGAAAATTAGAGAAAGGTTGCTTGGATGCCACAACTTAAATTGCTTGTGGTTAAAATGCGTAAGGGTTGATTAGATTTAAAATTAAAATTTGATTTTTGCTACATGGAAAGGCAATGCAAGAATTTTTGTGAACTTACATTTAAAATAAGAGTAAATATGAATAATTATTTACACTAAGTTTAATAGAAAGAGAAGAAATGAAATGACATTGGATGAGGTTATAAGTTATTATATATTACAAAAGTTAACAATCAGAATGTGAAAGGATGGTTGAGATAGAGTTGAAAGATAAATTTTTTAGATGCATATGGTTAGTGATAGGGTGATTACTATCAAGTCATTTAACAATGATGATAATGAAAAATATTGTAGTGCTTACTCCTCAAGTTGGATTTAAAAATAGTTTGATTTTTTTGTTAGGAAGAGATGAATGAAATTTTACAATTAATGCTTCAAGAAGAGAGGACACTTATTATGTGAGGCTTTTCTTGTCGCAATGTTTAAAATTGCGTATTCGGGTATTGAGGCGTTTTTCATTCGTGAGGCGAGGCGTAAGCCTCAAGGCGTTTTGAGGCGTAAGCCTCAAAATCAAAAGATTACGTAAACATAAAATGATAAATTTTTTAAATACTAATGAGTGAATAATATAAAACATAAAAAATTATAAGATATGAAGTGAAATCAAAATATCTCAATAATAAGACAACATAAAATATAGTTCAACTCAAAATTCTATCTTTCCCAAATCCCAATATTCTTTTCATTAACATATAATTCCAATTTCTAAAAATAAATAACAATGACATATCACATAAGAACTCATAAATCATCAGCACTGTCATCACTAAGGGGTTCTTCATTTGAATCATCATTATGATGAACTGCTCTCTCCCCTTCCTCCTCTCCTATAGAGTCCAATGTCGAGCATTTACTTCAAGATATATGTAAGTTTTAATATATATAGTGTGAGGCGTAAGCCTCATGCAGTGAGGTGAGGCGGGCCTCAACCAAGTTGAGGCGCAAGCCTCATAACAAAAACTCGAGGCGTTTTTTACTGGAATTGCGAAAAGGCTGGCCTCAAGGCGAGCCTCATATTGCGCAATTTTAAACCATGTCTTGTCCTATAGATTCTAGCAATATAGGCTCTGAGGGGATTCATTTTATGTACGACATAGTAGATAAAAATGTGATGGGAGAAGTATACTTCATTTTGCAATAGTGAGCTAATGCTTATAATGAGAAGAACATCTAGTTATTTTTATAAATAGAAGTACCAAATCATAATTAGACTTATTTTTTGTGTAAGAAAAAAAAAAACTCTTTCTGCAAAGAGAGTTAGTTTACTTAAGGTGAAAGTTTGACCACATATCATTGATTAATACTTTTGGAAGTAGATATTAGGAGTATAAAGCATATAGAAAAAACACTTGGTTGAACTTGGAAGATACGTAGTTATTAAGGTTTTAAGACATATTGTTAATAGAGGAAAATTAGAATTATTTAATTATGCAAAATAGAAAAAGTCTAAATAATATAAAGTTTTATAATTATTTGATTGAAGATAGAAAACTTGCCAATAAAGAAAGCAAAGAAAAACATCTAATAATATATCTGTTAGGCTAGGTACTAAAATGAGGGAAAAAGATAGAAAATAGCTAATTATTGAGATAAAAGATTTAAATACTTTTGTATACTTAGATGCATTAATATAAATTTAAATTGATAAGATCTTAATTAAAGATGAATTATATAGTGCTACTTTAAAAATCATGAAATGGGATGTTTAGGGAATAAATCATTTTAGAAGAGCATATTGAACTTAATAATTTGTATTTTAGATTAACCGAAAAGGTCAAGCGGTATGTCATAGATTGAACTGGATTTTGAAAAAGATTAATGAAAATGTAGGTTTAGGAAAAAAGGATATATATATATATATATATATATATATATATATATATATATATATATATATATATATATATATATATTGAGATTTAGAGAGTTATGATTATGTTGTAGTGCTTCTTTTTTGTCAAGTTAAGATACTTATTAAGATTTGCTGAGTTATGGTTATATTGTAGTGATTTATTTAACATATGTTTTTCAATGAATTTTTTTGTCAAATAAAAGGATGGTAAGTTATTAGAAAAGATATATATATATATATATATATATATATATATATATTGTATATAAGAACAAATGAGATGTTTTACGTTGTGGTAATTGTAAGGAGTCCAACTTATGAGTGGCATAATAATGTTACGGTAGAGTGCACTTGCTTAAAAAAATGATTTTGTTATCACATAATTAATTTGGTTTTGCTCTATAAAAATCCATTACGCATGCAATTTTTATGTTAAGATATTTGATAAAAAAGTATAGATGGTACATAATATTTTTTAGTAATCTTGAGAAGTCACATCACCAAAATTACCAATATTTCTGGTGCGTCAAGGGAAGATATAAATGAAAGCCATCTAGAGATTATTTAAGATATATATGATGGAGCATCTTTATAAACTACCTAAATGATATCCAATCATTGCAAGATTATATTAGGATCAAAATTAAGGTTATATCTTTTGTATTTGTTATTAGAGATTCATTCTTTTTTTTTTTGGAAAATACAAATCAATTGCCGATGCTATATAAAAAAAACTTATTACAAACTACTACCCTCCAGAACTAGATTCCTCCTTAAACAAACTAGAAAACATAGGAGGAATGTTATTAGAAGACAAATCTTCCCAAAACAAATTGCTAAAAAGAGCATAGTTAGCACAAAAATTCGCTAACTTATTACAACTTTTATTAACCCAATTAAAGAAAATAAAATTCTAATCCTTTAAGGATAAAAGCTCATCTCGCCACTTGGCACCCAAATTTTGGAAAAATTTAATGACATTGAGATTGTCTTATTCTATGATAATACCTTTGTACTTTAGCATCCAATCTTTCTTGATCTCACCTATAAATTGAATCGCCATGAGTTCTAAATGAGATATATCTCAATGAATACAAGAGTGTCCATATCCAAGGAAAAATCTTCCTTTACTGTCACGAATAACACCTCCAATTCTAACCTTGTATGATTGTAACAATGATGCATCTACATTTATTTTGATCTAATTGAGAGGAGGGTACCAACGATCCAACAATCTATTCGACTGATTAGTACCCCAGTTTCCCAATTTTTCTTCAACCATATATGAAATAGAAGCAAAACTTGCAGAATTGGTAGCAATCACCATTGAACTATCATCCTTCTCTCCGTGTAATAACATGTTCCTTGCTCTCCACGTGAGATAAACTGCATTGCAAAAGCCATGGACTTTACTAAAATTCTCCATCCAGCACCAACAATCTTGAAAAGATTTAAAAAACGGAAATCTAAACCCCCATTTATTGATAAAGCCTATGACCTCCACCAACTTCACACATTTAACCGTTATATGTTCCAAATCCTCTTTCGATCCACAACCCCTCGGACAACCAAAATCACCTTGAATTCTTCTCTGATACAAAAAATGAAATGTAGGAATTGCATTATTACAAATACGCCACTAAAAGACCTCCACCCGAGGTCTTAATTTAACATTCTTCAAACATTTCCCATAAAAACAGTCCAAATTCTCCAGAACCGAGTCCTTATAAGCAAGTGATGAAATAGAACAACCACAATTTTGATGAATCTGTTCCAAATAATCTTCTTCTTGATTTTGTTGAATTTTAATCCCATAAATTAAGCTTATGAGATCCTCTCCACTCTCCTAACAGAATTTTAACTCCTGAACATTCCACTCGCCATTAACAATATGCTTATCCACGGTTTGTTTTTCATGCTCTAGAACAGACACAAAAGTTGGCCATTTATTCAAACTTTTGTATAATATCCATATATCGTCAAAGATATCAACTGAGCAACCATTTATAATTTTCCATTGAACCACATATTTAAGAACCTTCTTACCATGAGATAAGATCTTGCAAGTAGATGAAGCTCATCTTCTATAACCAATCTCACCACAATCCAACCCATATTTAGGTCCCAAAAATTTCTACAGATTCATTTTCTCCCTCAAATGACCAACCACACTAGCACATCCTCAAAGTCCACGTCCAATACCTTCAACCGATTTGCATAAATTGTTCCCGCTCACATAATGAAGACCCAATTTCCCATCCTGCTTATTCCAAATAAAGCTCCTACTCAACTTATCCAATTCCTTAAGAACTCAATTAGGTACCACGGAAAAAGTACAATAGAATGTAGGAAGTGAGAGCAATACCATTCTAATCAAGGTGAATTTCCCTGCCAAGGAAATGAACTTGCTTTCCCACACTCCAACTAACTTTAAAGCTTTCTCAGTTAGAAAATGGAAATTAGTAGCCACTAACCTCCTCAAGGCCACCTTCGCACCGGGATAATTGAATTCCTTTACCACCTTAAAACCCATAATACATTCAATAGATTTTCTTTTCCTCATCTTAACATGTTTGCCAAAAATAATGGCTGATTTCTCCACATTAATCTTTTGACCTGTCCAGGTACAAAAATCAGATAGGATAATCTTAATTTCCTTCACTTCTTTGAGAGTAGCTTGAGAAAAAATTAAGATATCATCTGCATATAGCAGATGAGAAATCCTTGGCACATTATGAGCAATCCTGATCCCCATAGATTCTTCTCTTTGTTTAAGCCCATTGGAAAGAAGCTATGAGTATGGAATGAAAAGAAAAGGGGATAGTGGACATCCTTGACGGAACCCACTCCTTGCATGAATCCAACTAAAAATCCTACCATTTATCAGCAAAGCGAATTTTGGATATTCCACACATTCCATAATCCAAGTCGAAAATTTCTGAGGAAACCCGAAGTACTCCAAAACATGCCTTAAAGTTTCCCAACACATACTATCATATGCTTGCTCCATGTCAATTTTAAACGAAACAAACCCATTGGAAGTTCTAGAAATCCTTAATTTTTGAAACACTTCCTGTGCCACTAGAATGTGGTCCGCTAAAGACCTGCCATTGATAAAAGCTTCTTGATCCACTGTTATTAACTTCTGAACCATAACCTTCATCCTGTTTAACAATATCTTAGCCACAACTTTGTAGACTGATCTACACAAGCTAATAGGCCTATATTGGCTCAGAACATTTGAATTAGATACCTTAGGAATAAACACTAGTAACATTTCTTTCCAGTACATATTCATATCTCCCGAATGGAAGAAATGATCAATTGCATTCAAACAATCAATTTTAATTATGCTCCAATAATTTCTTATAAAGGAATAAGATATGCTGTCATTACCTGGTGAAATATTTCCTCTACACAACCGACTCAACTTCCTCCATAGTCAGCTCCTTATTTAACAATTCCCTATCATTCTCATCAATTGAACAAATTGGTATAGATTAACCACTTAGATTATAGTTATTATCCTTCCATTTACCACGGAAGAATTTTAAAAAAACTTCAGCAATTTGACTTTGGTCTTCCACCATCGAACCATTCTCATCCTTAATTTTAAAATTCCAATTTGCATTTTTTCTAGCCGAGGCATAAGAATGGAAAAACTTTGAGTTAGTGTCTACCTCAGACATCCATTTAACCTTAGCTCTTTGCTTCCACCAAATGTTCAATCGAGCCAAATCTGAATTTAACTCACAAATATAAGATCTAAGTTGCAAGTTGTCCTCCTCAGACAGCCAACTGACCTCTGACTCCTTCGATTATAGCTCCAGGATATTCTTTTTATGAACTTCTTTTTGCTGGCTATATTCCTTATGCTTTGATTTGCTCCAAAAAAATAAGGATTTCAAGGTTCTACGAAATTTACAATTCAGTAATTTCGCAAACTTCCCACATGTCCTCTTGCTCCAAGCCGATCTCACAATACCAACTGATGCTGGATAAGAAGCTCATACTTCCTCAAACCTTATAATTCTAGCAGCATAAAAGTTATTATCCATGAAATTCAGTAAAATTGGATAATGGTTAGATGTCACTCTAGCCTGGTGTCTCAAAACCAATCGAGCTGAGTTCATAGCTGTCGGATTTACAAAACATCTATCTAACCTTTCGAAGATACGAGCTCCACCGACCTTGTTGTTGCAACAAGTAAATTTTGGTCCAATAACTCCCACCTCATGAACATCATTATTAACCAAGAAAGACTTCATCTCTCTTTAAGCCTGAGAGAACCTAAAGTTCTTACCCCCTCTTTTATCTTCTTTGGATAATATGCAATTGAAATCCCCTCCAACCACCATAGGAAGATTACTAGAAGAAAAAGCTTCTAGCTTCTCCCAAAGGATCCTCCTCTGAACCACCTCCTTACCATCATAAACAGTGGCTATCTTCCAAACACGCCTATTAACAATTTCAATCTCTCCTATTACTTGATTAGAAGAATATAATAAGGAAAAAGAAGCTACTTTAGACCTTTAAGCTCAAGTATTCCCCAAGACAAGTCATCTGCAGGAACTTGAAAGAAATCCCAATCATTTTCAATAAGGAAATTGATCTCCATCCTACTGAAATTGGAAATTTTAGTTTCCAGCAACCCCACAAAAAACACATTATGATCTTTAATTACCTCTTTTAGATATAGAAAAACTTTCTTCTTTCTTGTTCCTCTACAATTCCAAAAAACAATTGAATCTATTAATGAACAAAAGGGAAGGATTACCCACCTTTTCTTTCCCTTCACCATCAAAATTTTTCTGCCTCTAGGCGCCAATTTAATAGGACCAAGTACTTTAAGCTCCTTAGCAAGCTTAACTTTAATAGTAGTAGAACTTCCTTCGTTAGTCTTTCACTCGACCTTCACGTCTGGAGCATGAGTAGTTGGAGAACACACCACATTCTTTCCAGCAATTGAGAGCCCAGAAGGATCCTCATCCACATCCCCTGTAGCATTAGGCTGAACACTTCCATCTCCTACATCAACATCATAAACCATCTCACCTTCCTCCACCAAATCCTTAAGAACCGCAAATGAACATATACCTTTTCCCCAACAAAATCCATCTTCAAATTGATATTAACATCCTGTTTTAGACCACCAGTGACAACAACAGACATATCCACCTTTGCTACACCACCCGATCCATTTTCAGCCTTACATCTCCATAACTCCTTTTTGAAAAAAAGAAGTCATAGCAGCATCCTTAGGATCCTTGCTAGCAGTTTTCTTCCACCCAACGTTTCTCCCACAGAAGCCATGGCCCATAACCATTGCCATGTAACCATGGCCCATAACCATTGCCAACCTCCTTAGATGACCCATCCACTCCTCCATATTATTGACCGAGATCACACCAGGTATACCCGGTTAATTCACATTAAGCTTCACATCCTTTAACCCATTCTGAACAGCTCCAACAACCTTCTCTGGATAACAACTAAGGTCATGCCCAAGCTTACCACAATTGAAACAGAGATTGGGAATCCTCTCATACTCGATTTTCTAGAAGAACCTCCTAGAGCTACCCTCTACCCAAACACCAAGAGGCAATGATTCTTCTAAGTGAATAAGAACTCAAATCCTCGTGAACTCTCTCCTATCCCACTGGAACATACTTTCATCAATCAAATATGGTTTTCCGATCTTTGATGCAATTCTACAAACATTAGTAGCATCCCAGCACTGCAATGAAAAATTGGGCATTCTTATCCATATTGAAGCAGACAAGCCCTTCAAAGAGTTAGGGGAGAAAGCCGGAGACCATTTATCCACACCAGTGATGTTCCCTTTAACATACTAAGGTCCATTAGCAATCACTAAATCCACCGACTCATCATCAAAAGCACATAGTCTCCAACCCTTTCCAAGCCAGGTAAGATTAAATTTACCCAATTAAAACCATTTTCTCCTTAGATCAACATTAATAATATATTAAGGAATGTTGTCTTTGAAGACTTTAACCACCAGGGCATTCTGCAGTTTTTTAGTGTTCTCCAATACATTCTTGTCACACAGCTTGACCGCCACACCATCTTCCGAAAGACAGTTACCGAAATCCCAATCAGTAATCCTTCTATGAGGCTTCTTGTGCCACACATTCTTCAGGTCACTTCTCGTCGACTCTTTCAATAATGTTTCCTCAGCTCCCTCCACATTTCTAATAGAAGAATCTCTTTCCCCAGAGACACAATGACGGACCACCTCCATATCTCCTTCCACCTCCTCACCATTGACTACAGGATTTGGGATATCCAAAATATCCCCATTAGGTTCACCCATATCGCCAACAGCCTCTACTCCTTCAGGATTAACCGCAGATAAAGCTCCAGAATTGAAATTCTGGTATTTTTGGAAATCCACCTTCGGCATTTCTTCAAAAATCATCACATTCTTTCCATTTCTAGACATCGGAATAGATTCAACATTTAACAGACCACCTTCATTAATAGTTAGAGGTTTACCATAGTTTGAGCTAATATGAACTCCATTGTTAGCAGATTTTGCCAAAACCCTCGAGGCATCTCCTCCAAATGCAGGCAGAGAATTGTTAAAAAGGTTACCACCGCAACTTCAGATGTGGATCGACGATCACCCTTTGGACCTAAGCCCAATGAGGACCGATGTTCATCCGCCGTCATCGGAAAATCTTGACAACCTCCAAATCAAATTTTAAAAAACAGCTTCTCTCTCTCTACAATCCTGCAACTTCTCTCTCTATCTTGAAAATCATAATAGGAATCAAAACTTCAGGTGATTAAGCATTTGGGAAACTACAAATCAAAGTATATTTAAATGAGATATTTTGGTGTATTCATTTTGCATATGATCTAGTCTAAATAGTGAGGCCTCCGCTTAAATAAATAAAAAAGTTCATATTATAGAAAACATCTTTAGAAAATGAAGGGCTTAAGACTACTAAAACAAAGATTGAATACATCATATGCACTTTTAGTTGGTTTGTAAGCTTATATTACTATAATATATAATTTGGCATGATAGGTTCATATTTCTTGGATCTATTATATAGTCAAAGCGTCGATATAAAGGAGGCTATATCTAATTATATCTAAGTAGTTAAAATGAAGAAGTGCCTTAAGAGTAATATGCGCAAGAATATCAAAGAGACTTAATTGTAAATTATAAAATTATATAGAACTACAATTTGGCATAATAAAATGTATGTATATAGGTGTTGGACAAAAAATTTTCTGGAAGCTAAGTTAATTAATTCTGGCAAAAATGATAATGACAAAAAGGAAGTGGTAGAACTATGAATGATAGCTTGAAAATAATTATATTAGAAGGGCAGTAGAATATACATCTATTAAATGTAATATGTTAGAAATTTGACTCATGTGGTTTGGGCATATTCAATGAAGGGCAGAAGATGCATCAATAGCACTGATTGATAAAATTAATTGCAATGATTACAAAGGAAAAGGCTAAAAAGTGTAAACCAAGGTAAAATGGATATATGTTGAGTCAAAAGATTAATGCAAAATATGCTTAATAACTCATACAATTCCCAGTTGGCTCTATTCGTTGTATTTAAGGTTAATAATGTTGGTGATGATGATTAATGCGTTATGTAAAAAACGTGTTGCATTTCTGAGATTTAAAAGTATGGATATCTTTGATAGGTAATGATTTTTTTGAGTAATTTGTTATTTTTTGTTATATGTTGATCATGTGCCTAGTATGCAACAAATGATGATGATCATGTTCTCTTTGAGATTATTAGCAGCATCCATATATGGTTGAAATGAACTGTTGAGAAGGCAAAAACATTGTTATAGAGAATTGCTTTATATCAATGGAAAATTTTGAGATTTTGTTTTTATTCAACATTTTATTCCATCGAAATTGATCAACGGTGGGAAAAGATACTGTTCTATTACATAAGTCGTAGTGTTTTATCTTGTAGCCTTCATTGAAAATGGTGATTCAATTTCTTTTTCCGAGTTCTTCATTCATCTTATTATTCATGTATTTGTTAAAAAGGGTGATATGACATAAAGAAGTTTGGACAAAGTTCTATACGATATCATGAAAAAGTTATTAGGAAATCTCACTATAGAAAAGATTACTAAAAAATTGCAATTGAAATCATAATAAGAAAAAAATATATATATCAATCGAAAATTTTGAGATTTTGTTTTTATTCAATATTTTATTGCATCGAAATTGATAAGTGGGAAAGATACTGTTCTATTACATAAGTTGTAGTGTTTTATCTTGTAGCCTTCATTGAAAATGGTGATTCAATCACTTTTTCCGAGTTCTTCATTCATCTTATATTCATGTATTTGTTAAAAAGGGGTGATATGGCACAAATGCTTGGGTGCATATCGAGTTGATGGGGAGTCAAAATAATCCAAAATAAGATTTGTTCAGGTCTCTAAGGAGCTGATGATCTCGTTACAACAGAACTAGCTGTTGCTTATCTTTTCAGATACACATATCTGTGCCTGTAGCAAGTAATTACACGTATTTCTTTTCATATGTACGTGTTTCTTGGAGAAAAAATGGTTTCGTTATGAGATGGGTTGCGTAGCTAAGAGAAATGGAACACATAATTACACGCGACACTTATATGTCTTTGACGTAATTACGCACACCTTAGTTCCAGAGCACAACTTCTACATCACATAATTATGTATGTTGCATGTAGTTATACACCTTTGCCTATTTGAAAACTATAACATGCAAAACTTTTAACAACAGTAGATTTAAATAGAAAATATCAAAGTACAGGAAGATTCTTTTTAGCAAGTAGATCAATGTAGCATTGTAAAATTTGCATATTTCAATGCTTAGTTAATTAATAAAGCTATTATGGTTTATTTGGCAACCTCTGAAGTTTAAGTGCAACCTTGATCCATCTATAAAGTGTAATCGGTCCCAACTAAATGTTCCTAGTTACAAGAAAAAAAAATGTGACACTCGAACTTGACCTTGGAACTTCACCAATCTTTGAGTTTTTCTTTGGATCACCCATCATATGCTTCATTGGTTCTTCTTGTGAATGGTCTTCAAGCTCTATTGAATCTATTGTTTTAATTAATGATTAAGACCTACTCGATAGTCGACTCAACTATGACATTACACCAAAATATGATTGCTCTCATAAAAATCTTTCAGACGCCATTTGGGGATAAAGATTTCTTCTTTTGTGATGATGACAAATATTTATTGATGTAATGGGCTAAGGAAAAAAATACCTTCCCTAACACCATGCATATAAACATTAGTTGACATATGTAGTGGCTCACCCTAAATACATTTATTAAGTGGCATTAAACTAGTTATTTCATAATACCATACTCATGCATTTCATTACCACAATTTTGCTCAAACAATATGACAAATATTTGCCTTATTTTGGCATCATTAGTGGGACATCTAACAATCATACAACACATACTGAAAAATTGATGTCATAAAACAATCAATCAGTTTAATGATTCAACAAATATATATCCAATATAGTTCACTGAGATACAGGAAGAGTTCTGTTACGCCGGCCCAGGAGGGGCCGGCTGGACCGTTCTAGGAGGGACCGGTCCGGGTCTATTCCAGGCGACGGAATAGACCCAGCGGGAGCCAGGCTTTGGGCGGAAACTTGGTGGAGCCCATTATGGGCTAAATGCAAGATTAGGAGGGAAATATTTTGAACTAATGGGTGTTTAGGTCATTTGTAATATTCCTTTGTCTTTAATTAGGTGTTTTTGGGAGGGATTTGGATTATCTTGAATTTGAATTGTTTTGAGATCTAGGTTTTGGTGTCTTGGGCTCTTGGCTTCGCCGGAGATCTTTTGGAGAGTTTTTCCTTCCTCTCGAATTGAAGGAAAGTTGTATCTTGCAAGTGCTTTTCATCCGTTATCGAAATAAAAGTGTTTGCATCGTTTTCCTACGCTTTCCTCTCAGATTTTTCTTGTATTTTGGCTGTTTTTTCTGCTGTGGACAGCAGTTTTTCCTTGGATCTACTTGATCTTAGTGAGAAACACTTGGAAATCCAAGTGTTTCCTATCAAATTGGTATCAGAGCATCGATTTGGGACCACCGGCGGCTGAAATTCTGAAATTTCAGCGAGTTTATCTTGTCCGGAAGAAGATTTTGGGAGATCCGTGAGGAGAGTAATGGCCGGAAAGAAGGTGGATGTCTTGGAAGGCGAGATCGGTCAATTGAAAACCGATTTGAAAGAAAGATTTTTTGAATTTCAAAATCAAATCACCACCAACAACGAGAGGTTGGAGGGAAAATTCACGGCCATGGAAGAGATGATGAAGAAATTACTTGAGATGAAGACTAATCCGACGGCATCGGATGCAAGAGAGACTGTCGGCGACCATGGCGTAGGAGGAAATCCGAACCCGCCTCGGGGGAGGAGGAATCCGGCTGTGGAGATCCTTGAGGGAGACGACGACATGCCACCTCTAGAGCCACTTTCTAGAGAGGAGATGAGCCTGGGGAATGACCGTCGAGGTGCTGATTTTCAGCGTCGAGGTGCTGATTTTCAGCGTCAAGGTATGGATTTTGAAGGCCGGATGGGGGAATATGAGGGAAGTGCAGAATTTGGCGAAAGAAGAGAAGAATATCAGCGTCGAGGTGCTGAATTTCAGCGTCGAGGTGCTGATTCTGAAAGGGAAAGAGGGGATTATGACGATGGACTCGGATACCAACGTGGGAGGGAGGACCGGGACACTTGGGGAGCACCTCATCTTCGAGGAATGGGAGGTTATGGGGAGTACAGGGGTAACGGAAGGGATCCGAAGGTGAGGAAGTTGAAGATGCCCATCTTTGAGGGGGAAGATGGCCATGGCTGGATCTACAAGGTTGAACGGTATTTTGCAGTCAACGGATTGACAGACGAGGAGAAACTGACAGCGGCAGGACTGTGTTTGGAAGGGAAGGCACTGGCATGGTACCAGTGGCGGGACATGAGACGACCTATTCGAAGCTGGGGAGAGTTCAAGGAATGCCTGCTAGAGCGTTTTCGAACCAGCAGCGGAGGGGATTTCTATGAGCAGTTCTTTGCACTGACACAGGAAGGGACAGTGGCAGAGTTCCGGGACCGGTTTGAGTACCTAGCTAGCAGGTTGGATCGTCTTTCTGATACCGTGCTTGAAGGGAACTTCATGAAGGGGCTCAGACCAGAAATCAGAGCCGCCGTTAGAGTGATGAGACCACACGACCTGGGGGAGGCCATGGAGTTGGCACAGTTGGTCGAGGACCAGAAGCATCTGGAGAGGGAGACTCGAGGCAGCAGCTCTGGGGGATCCCACAGGATGACGACCACGTTTTTAGCATCCAAGGGAGCTGCACCGGGGGGTACACGAGAAGTACAAAAGGAGAGGTCTGGAGGAGGAGGGCCTGGGGGAAATTTTAAAAAGCTTACTGATAAGGAGATGCAGGAGAAGAGGGCCAAGGGATTGTGCTTTAGATGTGACGAGAAGTACATGCCGGGACATAGGTGCAAGGACCGGACTCTTCAGGTTCTCCTTGTTTGCGAAGACGAGGAAGACGAAGAGGAAGGTGGGAGCAGGTCAGAAGTGGAGGAGGAGGAGAAGTTGCACCTGGATGTGGCAGAAGTCTCCCTGAACTCTGTAGTGGGATTCACTTCGAGTCACACTATGAAAGTGAAAGGGGTGATAGCTGACCACGAGGTGGTGGTTCTGATAGATAGTGGGGCAACCCACAATTTCATTTCCACCCGGCTTGTTGAGTTGCTTGGTATGGCACTAGTGGATACCGGTGGCTATGGGGTAATGATGAGCACGGGGAAGGTGGAAATGGGGAGAGGAGTTTGTAGAGGAGTGATGCTGACCATTCAGGAGATACAGGTGAGGGAGGATTTTCTTCCCTTAGAATTGGGAAGTACTGATGTGATTTTGGGAATGAAGTGGCTGCAGACTTTGGGGGAGACCAAGGTGAACTGGGGAGAACTGAGGATGGAACTGGTAGTGGAAGGGAGGAGAATGGTGATACAGGGAGATGTCGGCCTATCTAGGACGGGGGTGTCTCTCAAGTCCATGATCCGAACCATCCAGGAGGTCGGGGGTGGATATTTGGTGGAGCTGCAATGATTGGAAAAAGTTAGTGTGGGAAAAGAAGGAGACATTCCTCTTGTAGTTCAACCAGTCATCCAACAGTTCAGCGAGGTGTTCCAGCCACCTCAAGGGTTACCACCGGTCAGAGAACAGGAGCATGCAATTCTACTAAGGGAAGGGGTGTCACCGATTAGTGTACGACCCTACCGCTATCCCCAGATTCAGAAAGATGAAATTGAAAAGTTGATTAGTGAAATGCTGGAGGCAAAGATCATCAGACCTAGTGTGAGTCATTTCTCTAGCCCCGTATTACTGGTCAAAAAGAAAGATGGAAGCTGGAGATTTTGTGTGGATTATAGGGCTTTGAATAAGGAGACTATCCCAGATAAATTTCCCATTCCTGTGATTGATGAACTTTTGGATGAACTGTATGGAGCAGTGATATTCTCCAAACTGGATTTGAAGTCTGGATACCATCAGATCCGGATGAGGGAGGGAGACATCTCTAAGACGGCGTTCAGAACACATGAGGGGCATTATGAGTTTCTGGTGATGCCGTTTGGGCTTACCAATGCCCCTGCGACTTTCCAATCACTGATGAATAGAGTGTTCAGACCGTATCTCAGGAAGTTTGTGCTTGTGTTCTTTGATGACATCTTGGTATACAGTAGAACTGAGGAGGAGCATATGAAGCATTTGAAGTTGGTATTGGAAGTTCTACGGGAGCATCAGCTGAGAGCCAATCTGAAGAAGTGTTGTTTTGGCCAATCTAGGGTGGAATACTTGGGCCATGTAGTATCCAAGGAAGGGGTGGCAGCTGATCAGTCAAAGGTGGAGGCGATGTTGAGATGGCCATTGCCTAAGAATCTGAAGGAATTGAGAGGATTCTTAGGACTTACAGGATACTATAGGAGATTTGTTAAAGGGTACAGTACTATAGCTTGGCCACTAACAGAACAGCTAAAGAAAGATGGATTCTTATGGGGAGAGGCAGCCACAGCAGCATTTGAGACACTAAAGAAGGCTATGACCACGGTACCAGTCCTAGCTCTACCGGACTTCACTCAGACCTTCATAGTGGAGACTGATGCTTCAGGGTACGGATTGGGGGCAGTGCTCATGCAAAATCGTCGACTCATTGCCTACTTCAGCCAGGTATTAGCAGCCAGAGCCAGGCTGAAGTCAGTCTATGAGAGGGAATTAATGGCTATTGTCTTAGCCATCCAGAAGTGGCGACCCTACCTATTAGGTAGGCATTTCATTGTCAGAACAGATCAGAGAAGTCTGAAGTACTTGTTGGAGCAGCGGATGGTGACGGAAGAGCATCAGCGATGGCTTTCAAAATTGCTGGGGTATGACTTTGAAATTCAGTACAGACCAGGCGGGGAAAACAAAGCTGCGGATGCTTTGTCCAGACGATTGGGTGAACTACAGACAGTGGTTGTGTCTGTTCCTTTGATGCTAGATTGGGAGGCAATCAAAGGAGAGAGCTCGAAGGATGAGGTGTTGGGAAAGATCAGGGCTGATTTATTAAGGGAAGTTGATAGCCACCCAGGGTACTCAGTAGAGGGGGACAGATTGCTTTATCAAGGGAGGTTCGTGATGCCCAGGACTTCTATCCACATCCCAAACATACTCCAAGAATTTCATGGGAGCGCGGTTGGGGGTCATTCTGGGGTGCAGAAGACCTACAGGAGGATTGCGGCTGAGCTTTACTGGAAGGGAATGCATAGAGATGTAGAGGAGATGGTGGCCAGATGTGAGATTTGTCAGAGGAACAAATACATGGCTATGTCACCAGGGGGGCTACTACAACCATTGGCGTTACCAGGAAGAGTATGGGAGGAAATATCCATGGACTTCATAGATGGGCTGCCCCGTTCAGAAGGCTTCACAGTGATCCTGGTGGTGGTGGATAGGCTGAGCAAGTATGCTCATTTTATTCCCCTCCGACATCCTTACACCGCAGTAACAGTGGCTTCAGCATTCATCAGAGAGGTGGTCAGGTTGCATGGGATACCAGAGGCAATAGTGTCCGATAGAGACAAGGTGTTCCTCAGTCACTTTTGGAGGGAGCTGTTCAAGTTACAAGGAACAGTTTTGAAAAGGAGCACCGCTTATCACCCACAGACAGATGGCCAAACGGAGATGGTTAATAGGAGCTTAGAAACCTACTTGAGGTGTTTTGTGTCGGAGACACCTAAGCTTTGGGCCAAATGGTTATCTTGGGCAGAATATTGGTACAACACCTCTTTTCACTCAGCTTCACAGATGACACCATTCAAAGTGCTGTACGGAAGGGATCCTCCACACTTGGTCCATTTCGGGAGTAGCAGCACTCCTGTTTCGTTAGTAGAAGAGTACTTAGAGGAGAGAGACCGAGTACTGGAAGAGCTAAAAAGGCATCTACTGAGAGCACAGCAAATTATGAAGAAGCAGGCGGATGGGCATAGGAAGGACATACAGTTTGCAGCAGGGGAGAGGGTGTTTCTGAAGCTCCGACCATATAGACAGAAGACAGTTGCCAACAGAAGGAATGAAAAGCTGGCTCCAAGGTACTTTGGGCCCTATGAAGTACTGGAAAAGATTGGGGCAGTAGCATACAGATTGAAACTACCTCCATCGGCAACTATACATCCAGTGTTTCACGTGTCACAATTGAGGAAGGCCATTGGGGAGCACACCGCCAATTCTGAGCTACCAACAACCCTGACTGAGGACTTAGAGGTGATTCTAGAACCTATGGAGCTCAAAGGGGTGCGCCAGAAAGAAGATAAAACTAAGGAAGTGTTGATCCAGTGGAAGAACCTTCCTGACTACGAGGCTACGTGGGAGCCATACTGGAGGATGAAGCAACAGTTCCCTGATTTTCACCTTGAGGACAAGGTGATTCTTTGGGAAGGCGGTAATGTTACGCCGGCCCAGGATGGGCCGGCTGGACCGGTCCAGGAGGGACCGGTCCGGGTCTATTCCAGGCGACGGAATAGACCCAGCGGGAGCCAGGCTTTGGGCGGAAACTTGGTGGAGCCCATTATGGGCTAAATGCAAGATTAGGAGGGAAATATTTTGAACTAAGGGGTGTTTAGGTCATTTGTAATATTCCTTTGTCTTTAATTAGGTGTTTTTGGGAGGGATTTGGATTATCTTGAATTTGAATTGTTTTGAGATCTAGGTTTTGGTGTCTTGGGCTCTTGGCTTCGCCGGAGATCTTTTGGAGAGTTTTTCCTTCCTCTCGAATTGAAGGAAAGTTGTATCTTGCAAGTGCTTTTCATCCGTTATCGAAATAAAAGTGTTTGCATCGTTTTCCTACGCTTTCCTCTCAGATTTTTCTTGTATTTTGGCTGTTTTTTCTGCTGTGGACAGCAGTTTTTCCTTGGATCTACTTGATCTTAGTGAGAAACACTTGGAAATCCAAGTGTTTCCTATCAAGTTCCTTTAAAAGATAAGAGAAAGTGGCTTCAAAAGGAAACTTCCACTAAAAATGCTTTTAGAGTATCTCCTTAGCAGGATACATGATTGAGACAAGCCTTCTAATGAAGAAAGATGACATTCGTATGCTTTACCATCCTCTCATCATAGGATGTCATCGGTTTTGTATCGTCATGGCCATGTTAGTGAATCGAGCGACGAATCATATTTTGTATAGCAAGACACTTTGCTCAATGATATGAAGGTCAAGCTTCTCCAATCAGGTATGGTTATTAGAATTGTGTAGACTCTTTGATCAATTGTGTAACTTCTTAGTAATTCTATCTTGGTATCCACTTGAAGTACCAACCATGTGATGCTGTTCATCATCATAGATGTCTTCCTCATTGTTCCCATCATCATCTAGGGGCTGCCCAACATGCTACCTTATATTGATCAATGCCATGGATGAAGTGACCGCAAAGGTCTGTTTGGGAACGATTTTAATTATTTGTAAAATTGGTTGTAAAACCATTTTTGAAAAATATTTTATGGATGAAGTTGTTATTATCATTTTGAAAATCTAAATATTTGGGTTCTATCTACAAATTAAAAAGTGATTTTTGGTTTGATCTAGATGTGTTTTTTAACTACAACAACAACATCAAGTCCTTATCCCACTACATGGGATCGGTTACATGAATCCTTTCTTTCCATTGTGTCTTATTAGGAGTCAAATTCTCATTTAAATCTAATAATAAAATGTCGTTTCTAATATTTTCTAACCAAGTATTTTTTAGGTTTATCTCTACCTTTTTTAACATTAGCCAAATTTAATACATCTACTATCCCCTAACCGGGTCATCGTAAGGCCGACATTTTGTGTCCAAAACCATCTAAGGTGATTCTCTCTAATCTTATCTGCAACTGGAGCTACTCCAACCTTTTCACGTATATACTTGTTTCACATTCGATCTCTAAGAGTGGAGTCACTTATTCACCTGAGCATCCTCATCTCTGTAACCCTTAATTTACTTTAGATGCTTCTCTTTTAATGGCCAACATTCTGCACCATAAAGCATTGCAGGTCTCTCCATTAGCCTATTGAATTTTCTCTTAAGTTTGAGGGATACTTTTCCATCACAAAACAGGTATGATGCATTCCTCCACTTCAAACATCCTACTTGAATTCTACTAATAATATCCCCATCTATTTCTCCATTATTTTGAGCAAGAGACTCATGATATCTAAAACGTGTACTCATATCACTTGATCACCAAAAATCACAATCCTCTACTAGATCTATTACTACTAAAATTACACTTAATATATTCTTTTTTAGATATACTCAAATATAAGCCTTTAGATTCTAAGACTTACCTCCATAATTCAAGTTTACTTTCAACTCTTTCTAGTCTTACCAACAAGAAGAATATCATCAGCAAAAATCATACACCAGGGCATCGTACCCCTTGCAAATGTCTAGTAAGAACATCCATGACTAAGGCAAAAAAAATATGGGCTTAAAGTCGATGCTTGATGTAATCCAACTGAAATATAAAAATATTTGGTGAAATCATCTTGTGTTTGAGCATGACAACTACTGCATACATATCCTTAATGATTTGAATATAAGCATTATTAACTCATTTGTTTCTAGAACTCTCCAAAGCACTTCTCTTGGAACTTTGTAATATGTTTCTTTTACTATTGTACAAAATTAAATGACTACATATCCATATTCTTATTACTGCTTATATAAATAAGTTAATACTCATAAAAGTTCTTTCTTAAAAATTTATCTTAACATAATACATTCTTGATGAAAATTTAAATCCATTGCTTTTTTTTCCATCTTTGAATTCATGATACTATAGTCCATATAAATGAGGGAGATTTGCATGAAGGAATCTTATTTCAAGGTCATCTAAATGTCAGTAAAGGGCATGAATGTCTAAACTTGTGGTACTAGATGCTAGCCTAGGTTCTCTTACCTGAGAAAACTGAGAAGATAAAAAATATAAACTATTTCAATTATGCGGAATGCTTTTGTGGAGTATAATATGCCGAATACTTTTGTGGAGTATATTATGATAATCATCACAATAAGATCTTAATATGAAGTTGAAAGAAAATATCTTTTCAAGTTTTATGCATTCTAAATATCAAAATGACAAAATATTGCAGAGAAATTATATAAAATAAAGTGCCCACAAGGCTCAAAAGTTGTGTTTTAAGCTTAAACAAGCTGATATAAATATATATTTGTAGCTTCCATGTTATGAATTAATCTAATCTTTGTTACTGTGTATTTCATTTTCTTTGTAACCCACACACTCTTCCCAATCAGATTTTTTGCTCTCCGTTATGTAATATGGTTGTATATACTTAAAAATAAATTAGAAAATTACTTCGTAAAGGCGAGTGCTGTGCTTTGCACCTTACATCAAGGTGCTTGCCTAAGCAATGCCTGAAGTGATGGTGCTTGCTTGGATTTTTTTTGAGGTGCTCAGGCCTCGCCTGAGCTCCCAGGTGAGCCCCTGACTCACCGTTAATAATATTGATCCATCTCAACAATTTCAAATACATGAATATGAGAGCATTCAAAACTGCAAATTTTCTTGAACAACATTACAAATAACATGATATAGTACTTGACATGGTCTACACATTAAACAATTATATATGTTATATGTGTTAATAAAACTACCACAATTTGCTTGGAGCTCCAAATTGATTTAGTAGTTAACATAGTTGATACATTCCACAATAGTTTAGAGAATCTAGAGAAACTATACAATAACACATCATTAGAGTTCGTACAATAGCTCATTTTAACTTACCAAATAAACCCAACAACAACAACAACAACATCAAGCCTTTGTCCCACTATATGAGGTCAGCTATATGAATCATTTTTCTTCATTGTGTCCTTTTAAGAGTCAAAATTTCACTAATAAAATGTTAATAGAGCATTCCAATAGTGTTGCGATACCCAAAGTATGTGATAATTTAATTGGTCCAAGCTGCTTATAACTATATAGGTTGAATCACTGAACAGGACAACCTATGCTTGACATGCTTCTATCTATTGTATTTGGTTCATGTTTGATTCGAGCTATTTTGTTTGTGTTCAAGCTTGGTTCGTTTAAATTAATGGGTATTCATATTTAGTTTATGTTTGGTCATTTTCGGTTCATTTCGTGCTTATCAAGCTTTAAACAAACGAGCTTTATCGAGCTATAAACGAGCTCTACTTCTAGATGTACATTAACTTAACAAACGAACCTTATCGAGCATTCTAACAAATAATTACATCGAGCTTGTTCGTGAATATATCTAGTGAAGTTTTTTAAACTATTAAAAAAGCTCGTTCACGAATATATTTAATGAGTATTCTTGAGGTATCAAATGAGCCCGTTCATGAATATATCTATTTAATGTTTTCGAGCTATTAAATGAGCTCGTTCATGAACAAACGATCTATGATTCATCTTATATTTGTTCAGATATTGAGTTGTTCACGATTTTAGGCTGATGCGGGAAGTAAAAATAAATTATTTAATGATTTTAGATGGGATTAGTAAAAATAAATATTAAATTTAACTATATATATATATATATATATATATATATATATATATATATATATATATATATATATATATATATATATATATATATATATTAAAACTCTAAATAGTTCTAATCGAGCTTCTTAATGAGTTAGTTCACGAGCGTTAAACGATATTGTTCATGAACATAAATGAACCGAACGCCAAATTGTTCAAGCTCGTTTATTTAGCTATTGAGTATTTATCAAAAGTTTTCAAGCTCGTTCGTTTACCTTATCAAATAAACATGAATGAGCTCTTATCAAAGTGGAGCCACGAGTACCTCATCGAACGCTCTGTTCATTTGCATCCCTATTTATAGCTCGCTATGTTTTTGCTAGTAGAATAATCTTAAAAAAAGAAAGTTTGATTTTGAACCAAAATTTTCGAGTTGTTTTTTTTTTCTCATATTTTATTGCAAGCATTTGCAAGCAAAAATGTGAAATGCAAAATATTTGGTTTTATTTTTTTCATGTTGTCTTAAGTATTGGCCTAATAGTAACACAACTAAGCATACTTGTTAGGCATGAACCTTACGATTTCAACGGAGGTTTGGTTCTTTGTCACTACCAACCCACTTTGTTAAGTGGTTTGTAGAGCTGAAAGTGCGCTTTTAATGTGGTCTTTCTGAAGTCCCTTGACATTTTGATTTAGTCTGAATATCCTGATAGTTGTTCTTATGTGACATCTTTTTTTAGGCGCATCTTCATGAGGAGCAATCAATCACTCGGCCCCATTATTTGAGCTATTCATTTATTGGAAAACTCATTATTTCCATTTATTTTTAAAGTTGGCATTTGCGTTAATGGTTATTCTCAACCATCAGGATTAAGAATGTTACTCTACAACCTTTGGGTTAAAGCAGTTAACCAATTATGATATTGCAAATTCCTTCTTTGATTTCTGTGAATAGTGTTCAAGCTTCAACGGTTTTCAATGATTTCACTAATGAGTAAAAACTGTTCAACACATTACTAAATGGGTGATAGATATACATAGAAGAAAACAAGAATCATTCATTTGCATGCTTTACTTTCAAGAATCTTCATTACGCTGGTCCAACGAAGCTCAGAAGAATAGCACTTAACAAGTCTGTGGGTGGGCATGCTTTACACTTTTTTGATTTTATCTTGGGAAACATTTTATATATTCAAAGACCAATTTCCTTTTAGTAATCCGTCCTTTCTAGGATAATGGTATTTACTAATGCAATATAATTATCATATCAAAGGATTCGTATAGCAGATCCCATGTAATTGAATAAAGGCTTGATGTTGTGTTGTATGCTTATTGGCCTCATTGTTTTTATACATTTTCAGAAACGCAGGTGGGAGAAAAAGATGAAACAAGAGGAATCAAAAGACTGATAACCATCAGCATTATTAGAGTAATGCTTTTCTGCTGCTTCAAGTCTTTAATCTTTAGTATGTGTAGTACAAAAGATTCTCCTGGGCCTCAATCTCCTAACTTGTTAAGGTTACTAGGAGAAAAACTTCGAAGTACCAAGAAGCCTGTATATTTTACCGTCTTATTTGAATTTACAGTTCATGCACTCTAATATTCAGCTCGTACAATGTCGCCTTCTTAAAAAGTCCAATGTTGTTACAAATTTCCGACATCATTGGCATCTATTTGCCATTAATTCCCACCTCAATATCTGTAAAATAGAATATGATCAACAGAATAGTGCTGCTGGGCTGAATCTTAATATTTTACTAAAACACTAATGAATATTCCATTTGGACAACGTTGATTTATTTGCCTATAGTAAAAGCATGGCGAACTCTAGGTTGAATTGGGTTTAACGAAGCATACGTTTTTATTTCTTTCTTGGCTTTTCAAAAAGGACAAGAAAATTGGGGGATTGCTGTAAATGTATATTTAATTAGATTAAGATTTCTTGCTGGCTAGTATATTCATAGCGGCAGAACGAGAGAATTTTTTTTCCTAATGATGCATGGATATTCAACACTTAAATTGATAGTCGAAGAGAACATAGAAAAAACCAAATTTTTTTACAAGGAACACCTGAAAAGGGAAAAACAATGGGGCCTGACCTGGATGAGAATATTTTATTAAATTTGAGTGGAATATAAAAGTTGATCTATCTCTTAATTTGGAGGTTTTGTAATTACAATAGTTTGCAAAGTTGGTTATACTCCATATAGATATTTGGGAATTTGTAATGGTCGTGGTTGGGCGGAAGTTGGGCGACGGTTGGCAATTAGATGGTGGTCTGACAACGGTCGGGAGGAAGTTTGAAGGCGACGGGCAAAAGTCTAATGATGATCGATGAAAGTTTGGAGGCGCTCGATGGCCAGGTGGTGGTTTGCCAATGGTTTGGTTGAAGTCTATCCTTGGTTGGTAGCCAGGTGGAAGTCTGGTGGCGATCGGTAGCTGACGGTTGGTTAGTACTAAAATTGAGTCTAAATCGTCAAAAGCGGCCATGTGGACCCCAAAAATGTTTAAAATGGATTAACCGGGCTGAAAATTAGGCCCAGACGTGGGTCCAAACTTGAAGCGACAGCTAAACCAACCGGCCTACTACCGCCTGCCTCTGTAGAGACCGCGCACGACTGACGCTAGCATGGGCGCACGTAACAGCGTTGTTTCCCTTTTCCTTTGTTCAATGATGCGTAAATTGTGCCACCTCTTTGACCCGTTATTTAATTGTTTTTTAAAATGTATTTTCTTCCTTTTTTTAAAACAATCGAAGGAGGAGATTTATATTTTTAGCCCTAAAACATTCTTAAAAATTCATACAAAATTCAAAAAAAACTAAATTTTTTTTCTTCGACTCTCCATGAAAAATTTATAAATACCCCCTTTGGGATTAGGGAGAGAGTACAACATGTTGGAGGCTTTTGCTAGGAATCACGATTAGCGACGACGATCAGGACTCGGTACTCTTACACAGGCTCAACTGCTCCCACGGTGGGAAAAAATATCGAATAAGATTTTAAATACCAGTGGAGGAGGCGATCAGGACCCTATACTCTTACGTAGGCTCTAGTTCTCCCTCGGTGGGGAAAAAACTATCCAACAAAAGTTTAAATATCGGTGGCAGCGACGATCAATACCTGCTACTCTTACACAAGCTCAAGTGTGTTAAGAGAGTTGCTAATTGCATGTTTTACATTCTTGCAACTTATATTGTTTTGATGATTTCAAATATTATTGTTTTAAGTTTTGTATTATTTTTGCTCTTGTGTGGACTAACATTTCAGGATAATCGAACTCCAGACTAATGAAGACTTTAAATTAAAATTTAGCATGAGATAATTTGTAAATTGAAGCTTGTATTTTTCATTGTATTGAGTTTGAGAGGGAGTGATTTTAAATAAGTAATTTAGTACACACACACTTAGGGAGATCTTTAAAATTCATACTGATCGTACGAGACGAATCATGTTCAAACGGGACGATCAAGTCAGTTATTCCCTCGGAAGAGCAATGGAACGAATAGAAAGTAATTTTTTTTCTAAGTCATGATCGTCCAAATGAATTTTTCTATTCGTCCCAGGACGAAATGCTTTCTGGAAAATTTTCGTTCAGACGAAATCCTGTTCGTGCAAGGACGTATTGCTCTATAGAAAAATTTCATCCAGACGAACTTCAATTTGTCCCAGGACGAAATGCTCTCTAAAAAATTTTTGTTATGACGAAATCCTATATTCGGCCCAGGACGAAATGCTCTATGTAAAAATTTCGTCCAGACGAACTTCAATTCGTCTCAGGACGAAATGCTCTCTAGAAAATTTTCGTTCAGACGAGTTCCTATTTAGCCCAGGACGAAATGCTCTCTGTAAATATTTCGTCCAGACGAACTCTTATTCGTCCTAGGACGAAAATGTTTTTTTATTTCCAATTTTGATAACTTCCTGCAGTTTGTCAAGCCAACCTATGGTATAACTGTTCGTACCGGACGAACTTAGTTCTTACGGAACGATAATCGGGTACGAAGTCAGTTCGTACCAGTATACATTGGGTTCGTATGCAACTGATTTAAGTAACTTCGTCCAAGACGATCCACGATCGTACGGGACGATCCACTTTGTAAAGACTTGAAAATCAGTAATTTTTGGATGGTTTTTTGTGTCTTTCCTATATAAAAGTCCAATTAGAATTGCCTCTTAATCTTTTTGCCTACTGATCTTCGTGCCTACTGAAAGGAGAGTCAAGGAGAGAGTGTGAGAGAGTGTTTGAAGGAGGATTCTTACTACTGGAGCGTGAATATTTCACTTGGTACTCAAAGGTAAGAGTCTCTACTTGTGGTTTTTGATTAATTCATTCTTTTCTCTCTTCCTTCTAGATTTCTTATGCGAGAAGATCTATCAAGGAGATCCGGTTCTCTGCCGACACTTGAAAATGTGAAAGGACGAAAGGTTCTATGCCTACACTTGGAGAGTGTGAACAACCGACGGGTTCTCTGCCCACACTTGGAGAGTGTGAAAGGACGAAAGGTTCTCTGCCTACACTTAGAGAGTGTGAACAGCTGACAGGTTCTTTGCCCACACTTAAAGAGTGTGAAAGGACGAAAGATTCTCTGCCTTTACCGGGAGAGTGTGAAAGGACGGACGGTTCTCTGCCAACACTAGGAAGAGTGTAAAAGGACGACGGTTCTCTGCCGCACCGGGTAGTGGTGGAAGAGAGTTTTGTAAAGGCTTCTCCGCCTTGCTGTCAGTGCAAAAGGAGAGTCACTAGTGGTTTTAGTGCAATACTCGGAGGGTGCCTCCGGGGAGTGAATGTAGGTCGTGTTTGATCGAACCACTATAAATCTCGTGTCTTTTATTTTTCCGCTGCTTTTTTTTTTATCGTTATTAACTTGTGGTTGAAAAATCTATTTCTAAAAAATTCATTAAAGTTTATTTTTGGTTGAAAATATTATAAAGAGGGACTAAGTTTTTAATTACCAATTCACCACCCCCCTCTTGGTTAGCCACTGGTACATAAGTATAGGTTTAACAACCTAATTCATATTGAATAAGTTTCAACAAAGTGTTCCCCTTGCGGAAAAAAATTGATCCGACAGGAGTTTAAATACTAGTGGTTGCGGTGATCAAGACCCAATACTCTTACATAGGATACTGTTCTCGCTCGGATGGGGAAAAAATTATCCTAACAGGAGTTTAATACTTGTGGCGGTGATGATTAAGGCTTGATATTATTACAAAGACTTTCGTTCTCCTATGGTGGGGGAAAAACTGTCAGGCAAGAGCTTAAATATCGATGGCGGTGACGATCAAGTTCTGGTACTCTTATGTAGGCTCTAGTTCTCCCTGGTGTAAGTTAATGTCGTCAACCAGAGGTGGAAGTTATTTGACTAATGCTCGAAGAAATGGTTTTGGTTACTCTGACAAGAGATAAGTTTTGAAGAACTCAGAGGATCTATCATGTATACTATTTGTAAGAATTGATCCACAGCTCAAGGGTATTTTTTACACAGAAGTAAAAAAAAAAATATAGTTAGATTTTTTAACACATGGACTCTTTCTAAGAATTGATCCACAGCTCATTCTTTTTTGTGAATAATGATTGGGGCATTTCTAAAAACTAAAGGAGTTTAAAATAGCTGCAAGACTTTCCTCACTCAGCAGAGGATATATTAAAAACTCTTCATTTTTTTTAATGCAAAGAGTCTTTATAATGAGTTACACTATATCGGCCAATATGTGTTGGAGAAATTTTTTTTATAAGATTGGCCTTTCTATTTAGACAGGAAGATCGTGAAGCAAGTCTCAATGCTTTAAAATTTTCATTTAAAAATCATTCAGGAGGACAAAGCGAGAATGTATATTGCTTCATAAAGAAGAAAAGAGTGAATGATGCAGTGACCTTGTAAAGTGATGACGAAAATATATGGAGGTTTTTCGTCCTTTGATGATCAATATTGTTTCCCTTAATTCATAGATAGTGAGATTTGTCCCTTCAAGATACTTATCCCTGAAGAGATGCTAAAACATGTCTGTGTTGGGTTACCTCGTGCAAAAAAAAAAAAAAAAAGTGCTTAGTTATCTTGATCCTCTTTTTCTTCTCAGATGTTAATAATTCTATGTATATTATAGATGATCTGGAAGATAGATGTGAAGTTCCAATTTGACATAATATTATATAAGTGGAATACTATGTTTGTGATTGTTAAATATTTATAGGGGGAGTTACAAATGAAAGTTGGATGCAAAAATTAAAGAGACGTCAATGATGGAAAGCTAGCTAGCAATGTGTTGAGCCAAGTTGGTAATAATGCCCACCACTTTTTTCCTTCAAAATTAGAAAGCTGACTACTCTCACACCGAGTTGATTGAGGCTCGCACAAAGACTAATAAAAAAATGAAGCTTTAAAGGCACTTAAAATAGACAAGGGCACCCTTCAAGTTGATTAAGAAGGAGGCAGCCACATTAGAAGTTGATGCTCACATAGACGTCATATCACTAAAGGTTGTGGAAGAATTCATGACATCTCTGCTTATCGTCAAGAGATCCAAAATCATGTCCATGTGGCTTATGATAAGCTATTTAATGCTGAGATGAAGGATCTAGAGTGTTAGTGCCTTGAGGAATGCTTTGTTCATGGTTTTTTTAAAAGTTTCTAATTTGTGCATTGTAAGACATGGGTTGCGGTTGAAGGGCTGTCTTCAAGCTAAGCCTATGAGGACTCCCCTTTAGATTTGGTAATGATGGCGTTGAAAGTGAGCTAAGATAAATCTTCTCCAGTGATAATAAGGATGTTGAGACCATGTAATATGGAGTATTTACGATTATATGATTATCTATTTTTATTTATGTCAGTGTGTATATTTGGTTACTTGAGATGTCTACATCTTGATGTTAAATGAATGATATATTTTTTGGAGCATAATAAAGGGTTATCTTAAGGTCGTATTATTTATAATAAAGCTTCTCTTATAGGTCGTCTCTCTCTTTGAGAGAGAGAGAGAGAGAGAGAGAGAGAGAGAGAGAGAGAGAGAGAGAGAGAGAGAGAGAGAGAGAGAGAGAGAGAGAGAGAGAGAGAGAGAGAGAGAGAGAGAGAGAGAGAGAGAGAGAGAGAGAGAGAGAGAGAGAGAGAGAGAGAGAGAGAGAGAGAGAGAGATTATCAAATATTTTTCAACTTATCCCACATTATACGTTGAGAATCCATTTGATGAAGTTAGCCAGTTAGGAAGAGATTAAGAGATTAAGAGATATCCACTTAGGATGCTTGACCTATTCGAGATTATTTGTTAAATCATTACATGGTATATTAACCTATGTGAAAGAGGTTGGATCGATTCTTCCCTAGGATTGATCATCCAATAATTAAGATTTAAGAAATGTTGTGTATTTCTCAAATTAAGGATACGATTAGATTTTGCTATATCATAATTTTTTTGGGATCATCACTATGACCCTGTTTGGAAAATGATATATTAATAATAACGTACAAACAAAGTTTTATTATCATAGAATAGATGATACAATGATACTAAGATGTAGCATAAGAGACATAAGGGCTAAATTATACTTAATTCAAAATAGACAAGCATATAGTAGGTTGCTTTGCTAATAACTACTGATAATATTTGCAAAGATTCTTAGTGTTCTAAGTTTGAGGCAATATTTTTCCATCAATATCCTTCAACTTGAAAGTTCTGTGCTTAATCTTAGCCCCAACTATATAAGGGCCTTCCTAAAGGGGGAGAGTTTATTATGTTTGAGGCCTTTCCCAATTGTCTCAATGCTGATAGAACCAAGTCTTCAATGGAGATACACCGAAGTTTCACCTTTCAGTTATAATAGTAATCTATTCTCTGGTGGTGAGCAACAATTTTTAGTAATGCTACATCTCATTTTTGGAAGAAGATCTAGCTTATTTTAGAGTTTGTCATCATTATTATTGAAATCAAAAGTATATTCTCTTTTGCTTGGAAGCTCAATATCAACCGGTATGACTACCTTAGTACTGAAGCAAAGGTTATACGATGTTTCTCCTATTGGAGCCTTGGAGGTGGTGCGATATGCTCAAATGAACTCCCTAATGGAGATTGGGGAGTTTGTCAGCCCATTGCCCTGAGCTTTCTCGATGTGCGTCTTCTGTCACTGTAGTATATTCGATTTGTAATCTCAATCAACCCATTTATTTTAGGATGGGCTATTGTTGTGTGCACCATTTGATTATAAAGATCCTTATAGAATGACATGAAGAGATTTTCAATAAACTAAGTTCTATTTTCAATGACATGCTTTTTCAAACAAATTGTTTGACATTTTCCTCGGTGATTTTTGCCAGGGGTTTGACATCTATCCATTTTGGTGAAGTAGTCCATGGCCAAAATGATAAATTTTTGTAGCCCAATAGCCACAAAAATTGTCTCAATTATATCAATCCCCCATTGGACAAAAAGTCATGGGCTTTGGAGCGACGAGTGCTCTACGATAGTTGAATGGTGAGGTTGGAGTGTAGCTGACAATTGTCACTTTTTTGTGTGAATTTTGGTGCGCTTTGTTTCATTGCAGGCCAATAAAATCCTCGCATCATAATCTTAAAAATAAATGCTTTTGCTCATACATGTTCTCCACTACCTTAATTGACTTTTTGTAGCGCATAATCAGTCTCTGAAGGTGTGAGACTTAAGGTATGGCCCGATAAAAGTTTTCTTATAGAACTCTCCACCAATGATGTTGAAGTTAGTCGCTTGTCTTCAGAGTCACATTGCAATTGTTGAGTCTTTGGGAAACACAACACTTTGCAAGAAGGACAAGATAAGATCCATCAAAAAGGGTCCCTTGAAGAGACCCCCAATTGCATTTTGTAAGAAGGACAAGATAGGACAAGAATCATATTTGTCAACTAACTGTATAACCTAAGGACCCTGAATGCTCGAAAAGTATATTTCATCGATCCACTTTCTCTTGAAGAGATCCCTAATTATTGATTTAGCAATTTTTTAGATGGTATCTGCTTGTGCATTCTGCTCTCGGAATATATAGATGATTTGATACTTTTTATGTGGGAAAGGAGCAACTTTACTATATTGTAGTGATGTGTCAAATGCTGGTTATAGTCATCGAATTCTCTATTCACTTGAGAGACGATCAATTGTAAATCAATATGAATCACTAAATTCTGCACCTTATAGACTGGCCAGGTGTAACTCGGTAATGAGGGCTTAGTACTAGGTAATGTTACTTGTTATAAGGAACTTTAGTCGGATCCCATATTCTAAGGTAGCTTGCTGTAGGAAGATTAATAAGATTTTAGCCTTGACATCAGAAATCCTAGAAGCCCCATCGAAATATAGCATCAAACAAGGGTAAAGAAGTGGAATGGATAGTGGTTTGCCAGAGGCTTGGATGGTGTACTCGACCATGAAATCTACAAGTACTTATAAGTTAATGTCAGGCCTAGGAAGGAAATGGATGTTAAAATCTCCAAGTTCCATCGACCACTTGTTTAATCTTTTAAATTCCTTAGGTTTTCGGAGAATATTTCTCAATGGGAGCTTTTTATAGACCCCAATTACATGAGCTTAAAAATATGGGCATAATTTTTAGGCTAAAAATACTAATGCCAATACTATTTTATGTTATGATGGATAGTGTCCCTCCATGTCAGAAATGATCTTGCTAACATATGGGACTCTGTATAACATTCTCCTCTCAGACCAAGATTGAGCTTATAGCATACGAAGAGATAGCCTTATGTTTGTATAACATTTCTCCCTGTACTGGCTTTGAAAGTAGTGGATGTGATACTAAATATGTTTGAAGATGTCGAAAGCTTCCTAGCATTCATTTGTATATTGAAACCCTGAGTTACGATCATATCTTAATATCTTGAAAAAGGACAGTTATTTATCTCCTAAGCGGGCAAAAAATTAAGAAAAGACTACAATTCTTTCATTCAAACATTGGATCTCCTTAATATTCATTAGGGGCACCATATCTCTTAGTGCCATAATATTTTCAAGATCAGTTTCAATTCCTGGTGGGTAACAAGAATCCCAAGAATATTTTTGATGCAACTCCAAAAGCACAAGTTGAGCTGTATGTTGTAGTGTCGACGGAGGCAAAAGTATTATTCTAAAAACTTTTCACCAGCTTACATCTATATATACCTCTATAGTGCGCCCTATAAGGTATTTTAAAACTTTATTCATGAGTCACTAATATGTGGCTCTAGCATATTTGAGTCTAAATGTTAAGACCTAGTAGCAATATAATCATTTATCAGTGTGAAAAGCTATTTCTTCATTTGTGGGATCCTACTTTATCTTGTTATAGTCAGAATAAACATCCATAAAGCTCAACTTTTGGTACCCATATGTGGCATCAACTAGTTGGTCAATACAATAAATTGGAAAACTATTCTTTAGGTAGGCTTAATTGTGGTCCGTATTGTCCACACACATCATCCAAGCTCAACTATCTTTCTTAACCATGAAGATATTTGCTAGCCATGTGGAATAGTGTACCTCACGTATAAATCTAGCTTTTAGGAGTTTATCAACTTCTTGCTCGACTGTTGCTGGTGATCTGGTGCAAAATTTTATTTTTTATGAATAATCGACTTACACAGTGGATTTATTTTGAGGGAGTGTACGATTATCTGAGAGTCAACTCCAGGCATATCGGCTGGTCTTCATGCAAAAATATCTTAGTTCATGTGTACAAAATCTATGTATTTTCCCTTCTCATTTGAGATCAAAGACACAATTTGCACTATTCTTAAGGCATGTTCGTCTGATATGGAGACACAAGGTCTTCCACGGGGGAGCCCCTTTGAGGGACATCCTCATTCTGGAGGTTAAAGTTCTTGATGTTTAGGGTAACAAGATTACACTACTTATTAATCTCCACGCATCATGTCTATCCCAGTTGGGGTAAAAAACTTTAGTTTGAGAAATGAAATGGAGGAAACAATCCAAAAATATGACTGGAGAGGCCTCCCAAAGATAGCATTGTAAGCTAATTCTGATTTTAACATAATGAATTGAATTGTTTGAGTAGCCAGTCGAGGAAACTTCCTGAGTGTGATGGGGGGGGGGGGGGGGGGGGGGGGGAGGTGCTAATAATCTATTTTACTCGTATAAGTCGATTATCAAATCCATATATTAGTCCTACGGTGGGTTGGAGCGTTTCTCTAACTAGTCCCATGCTAAGAAATGTAGAGTAGAAGAAAACATTCATCGACCTTTAGTTATTAACTAAAATTCTTTTGACATTATAATATGTGTCGTAATCCCTACGTTAATCACGAGTGGATCTTGACTCCCTCCAAGTTGGAGTCATCAAAAGTAATAGAGTGGTCACCATAAGACTTCTTTTGCACCAGCTCTTCATTTACTACAAGCAAGACTTGACCAGCAATGGGTCCCCAATGATGATTTCGATCTCACAAACCATTTGACGATTGTTCTGCAATTATTTTTGCATTGGTTGTCCCCTAGTTGGGGGACTGTCCTTATTGACCAAGTAGGATTTGTGTGAACCGACTATGGTAACATTGTCGGGAAAAAAAAAAAATTGTCGGATCAATGTCTCAATTTTCTCTTTGAGTTGTTTGCATATTTTAAGTTGTGTATCCACAACTACTATGGAAGTGGTAATATTGCTTATAATATCATGTGTTCGACTTTAATAAATTTGGCCACTTAACATTTTCTTCATCCCGAATGACCACTAATTTTTACCCGTGACATAATAAGAGATGTATAATCTTCTAGTCGAGGCATGTTGAGAGATGTATAATCTTCTAGTCGAGGCTCACATCGTGATTGTGAAGGTCGAGGGGCAGGTTATTGCCCCATGCTTCTTTCATTGTGACGATGAACCATCAATCGTAGTTGCATTTTTATGCTATTCGATAGTTTTCTCAAGTTGCTTCCTATGAGCATTGATGATTTCATTTGCTGAGATTTGTGCCTCCACTTGATTAGTCAAGTTAGTATAAGAATGTATTGTGTCTCACATGCTTTTCAAGTACATTAATGAGTAAAACTTATGGTTTTGAAAATACGGCTGGACATAGATTGGAAGGAGAGGTTCATGGTTCATTGATTTGACTAAGATCGAACTGGGATCAACCGGATTTGAATTGGGGCTCAACCGGCTGATGTAATAAATATGAAAATTATTTAAATAAAATTTAAATAACATAATAATCATGAAATAATATATTTTTTAACTAAAAAATAAATTTGATTCACGTATTTATAATATCTTATGTCATTTTAAAGTTAGAGGTATTCAATCTTTAAATTTAATTCAAATTTAACAAAAAATTTGGTTACATATATATAATATATATATATATATATATATATATATATAACAAAAAATATTTTTAGTTTATATTATATATTTTAGATATAATTTATACGTATAAATTATATATTAAATTCATATTATAAATTTACATTTACAAATTATTAAGTTTAAGATCATTGGTTATTAATAAATAACTAAATAATTAATTTTTATAGTATTAAAATAATTTATGAAGTATATAATTTATTTAATATTATTAGTTGAAAAAAATATTATTTACATCATAAAAATTTTATTTTAAAAAAATATGTTTTAAAATATATAGTATCCGTTATAAATTTAAGAGTAAGAACTTCAATTTATTTAGGTCCACATCAGATAGGAAATTTCCTCTTGGTTATGTTTATATTTTATATTATATTTTGAGTTTGGATGAGGGAAGAACTCATATAACGTGATGAAGCCATGCGAAATATTTAGTTAGAAAATTTTATTCAAAATTAAGCATTTTAAATTTAAATTAATCTTTTAAATTACAAGTATTACTTAATATTTTATTTTTAATATATTAAACTAATTTATTTAATTATTTAAATAGTTCTGAAATTGAACTTGCTAGTTCAAGGGAACTAGGACTGGTTAGCGGGTTGAACTGACGGTTCTGTCCGGTTTAGCTCGATTTGATGCAGAAGCGGTTTTTAGGATGATCTAGACCGGCCTTATAATTGGTTCACGATTTTACTGATCGGACCGGCTGGTCCGGTACAATTTTTAAAATCCAGGTAAAAATGATAATTTTTTCTTAAATTATTATGGATCAAAATTCAGAACAATTACTATGGAAACATAAAATATTTGTAATGTGTGCGTCCAATTATGAGCAAATTCGAAACTGAAGACCTTTGCAGCACTTTCATCATCATTAGTCCTATTATCTTGTTCTAGCTATTTAAAATATTGTGATTAACTGAGATCCAAATGCCATTGTTTACTTTAAATATTATTTTCAAATTAACCTTTCTTCTATGCATATTTGAAGAAAGATTAGATCACTTAAAAAAATCCTTTTCAGGCAAGTCATAGAACAAAAAAATCTGAATATCTGACTGAAATTCAAAGGAAGAAAATGTATAATAAAAATAGTAGAATCTTCGGAGGGCCTATTTATAACATTAGGCTAAATGCATACAGAGAATATTGTTGGAGATATTTGGCAAACCTATCGATGGCCATCTCATTGAGTTCGGTTAAACATACACAAAAAATATGAATCAATCGGCTCAATAAAAACATCAAAGCCAATATAAGCGCATCATATTTTCTCAAACGGCATTAGGAGCTATTTAGTTATTGTATAAAGCTGTCCCAATCGAAGCCTAAGGCTTCACTTGAGACAACTTTCTTATTACTATGATTCCCATATCACAACCAAAGTTACTATTTAGTTTTTGTATTTTTATTATTTTCTAGAATTTTTTTGTGATGGGAAGCTGCTTTCGACAGCAACTTTCAAAAATGTACTTTATATACAACAGTTTTACAATCAACTTTATGCAAAGCTAAGTCCATTCAAATTGGATTCAAAGTATTCTAAATAAATTAAATTTATTTTTATTGCATTTTAAATACATTTAAATTCTAAATACAGGGAAATCACCCCTTACTGAACTAGTCGTTGTTCTAAATGATCGCAACATTGTACCTAATAGTTCTTACAAATTCACAAACGGCATGATTTTTTTTTTATATTCAAATAATAAGATAACATTGAACGGCATGATAATCTAGCAGAAAGGTTTTGGCTGAAAATCGTTTGGCTGAAAATCGTTTTGGCTGAAAATCTGTGTTGTCTTCTGGCGAAGTAAAATTAGTTCCCCCTATTTATTTTTTATGTAAGAAAAACGCACATCCTTCCTTCGCTTAAACATTCAGTAAAAAAATGTCAAGTTATAGTTTCTTGGTGATAGATATATTTTAACATGGATAATCCGCGCCTCTCGGCAAGACATTAATTTGTCTCTTTATTGTAATGCGGTACAATGAAGCTGGAAACCCTTTGATTAACAGAAAAAAAAAGCCTTGAAGAACATGAAAAGATTGTCAAAAAAAATCTCAAACAAAAATTTTCATTTATTTCATTATCTATTCTGAATCGAGATATCTTAAATCTCGTTTTCTGTTTCTCACAGTGATGATTGTCACACGCAAAAAGTGGAGAAATTGAGATAATAATAAGAATAAAGGAAATCACAATTGGCATTCCAATCCTTTCAATTATTTCAAATTATCAATCATATATTGGACTTAGCTTTCATTCCCTTTCAAACCTATTTTTTGTCTTTCATCAGTTTAATTTTTTCATATACGGATGCTGCTGCGATCAGGGTAAATTACTTTATTAATGATAATTATTGGGATTAGTATAAGCTTGCCAATGTTATCCCGGATTCTATCATTCAAAAAATTCTTAGTCATCCTCTAAACATGGAGTTGAAGGATGTGTTATTATGTAAGTTGACTAGTGATGGGATTCTTAGATTAAAAGATGTACGGCTTGAGTTCAGATCTAAGAATGATGTTACTACCATTGTTTTGATGATTTGGTATAAAAGTATCCCCTCTACTGTTGCTACTTTTATTTGGAGAATTCTTCATAGATTCATTTCTACGAATGATAATTTAATCTAGAGAGGTTTTATTCTTCCTTCTAAGTGTCAATGTTATTTCCATTTGGACAGTATGCATCATGTTTTTGTTTCGGGTTCTTTAGCTGTTAAAACTTGGTGTTACTCTGATGATATTTTCAAATTAAATATTTTTAATGCGAATTTATCCATTAATGCTCTTCTTAATGCTTGGTTTGTTAATTCTAAAGTCCACATCAGAAATGTTACTCCTTCACTGATATTGTATTTTCTTTGGATGGAAAGGAACAATTCCCTTTTTAATGGTATCAGAATGGATTCTCAAAGGGTTATTTAGAATGTGAAAGATAAACTGTTCAGTTTGTTTTCCATTAATTTTCTTTCTATTAAAAGTTTCAAAAACTGTTATGATGTTGCTAATGAATTTGTTATCAGATTGGAGGCCTCTTTGCTTCCTTCTCTTCCTCGTTTTGTTTCATGAGTTAAACCGGCTGTGGGCTGTTTCAAGTTGAACGTTGGAATAGCTATTGAGGTTAATAACATGGGTTGTGGTGGTATCATTAGAGACTGTTAAGGTAATTCTTGCTTATGCGAGTTCTGTGTTTAATTGTAATCCTACTATGGCCTTTCTTACTGCAGTTCTTTATGGGTTGAGAAGTAGTATGTCCCTTGAAATTGCCAATATTGATATTGAGATTGAGCCCTCTTGTAATTTTCATTGCATTAATGACGAGGTGAACTCGGTTTGTAACTCTGAGGCTTTTTATATTATTAGGGACATTAAATTGCTGATGGTTTTTATCTCTATTTTAGTTTCTCATGTGCTTAAGGAAGGCAATGCTTGTGCAACTTGGTTGGCTCATTTTGGTTCGGGGATTGATTGCTTCATGGACTTCATGGAAGGCAATGTTCTCACTTCTTTAAAATGCCTCTTAAGATTGGACATAATTTACTTACCTTATGTTAGAAGTTAATTTATTTCCTTTTTTGTTTTCTGTTTTGGGTGTTCGGCCCTTTTCTGCTGGAGGTGTTTGGTTTGCTGGGTTTTACACTTATTTTGGGGTTAATTTGGTGATCTTTTATGTTTAGTACCTTGCCACTATTTATTCTATTTGGGTGTTTTTAGCTGGTGTTATGTTGGGTGTTTTGGGCTGAGCAATGATTGTAAGATCTTATTGAAGGAAATCCTTTTTGTTTATCTCCTTCCTCAGGTTCTGGTTATTAAGGATTTTGTTGGTTGTGGGTGTTTTGGGTTTTCTGCTTTCTGGATGGGGCTGCTGTTTGGCCATTTGGTTGGTGGTGTTTTGCTGAGGCATTTTTGGGAGGTTGGTTCTATTCTGGATACTGGATGGTTTTTATATGGTTTCTGGTTTGGCCATCTGGGTTAGCTATGCTAGATTACCTTATCTTCCAGTGACTGTTATGGTTATTTTGCTGGGTTGGAGTTGGAGTTGGTTTTATGGAGCCTGGTTTGGTATTTACTAGAGTGTTTTTGTTGGTTCTTTTCTCAGATTGAGTGGTTGTTCCTTTGGTTGGTTTGGACTGGCTCTTCCAAGTTTGTTGGGGGGAGGTGGTGTTGGTTGGAGCTTTTAGTCTAGATGTAGTGGCATAAGGGTGTTCCTTGTGATATTTGTGTTTTCTACCATATTCAGAGCTATGTCTGCCTAACCCCATATGGCCTCAACTGTATTTACTTTGGTTTGATTATGGCTTTTTAGATCTTCACCATCAAATTTTCGTCTGTGCTAGGTATTTGGAATTGCATTCCTGTTGTGTGTTTGCTCGGGTTCTACCTTTACCTGTGCCTTATTTCCTGGGACAATTTCCATATGGTTGTGTTTTTTTTTTATTATTGTGGTTTCATGTTGCATTTCCATTGTGTTTATTATCTTACATATAAGGCCATTATTTATTATGGGAGGACTATGGTGATTTTTCTTTGTGGCAAGAGGGTTGACTGCTACATGATACATTGGTGGTTTTCTTACCTCCTTTTTGGTTTCTTAGTTTTGTGGCTATTTTTTTGTGCTATGTTCTCCTTTTTGCAGGATCTTTATTGTGCTGGTCTTTGCACTTCTAATTTTTTGGAAAGGGAGCTTGTGCTGAATGTCAATAATTACTGTTATCCTTATTTTTGGGTAGTAGGGATCTGGAGTTCGTAGGGTTTTTTTTTCCTTGTAGCTCTTTGGAGCTGTAGAGAGCTCGAGGTCCCTTTAAGGACCTTGTATTTTTCTTTTTAATCAACGTGTAGGCCCCTCCAAGGGTTTCCCCTAAAAAAAAATTCATATACAAAATCTTCAACCTAAAATTCCATAGCTCAGTGTTTTCTATCATAGTATTATTTCTATTTATTTTGCACCATTTTAATCTATCTATGATTAGATGAATCTTTTCAGTGGCATGATCAACTAAAATTAGCCAAATTACACTCCTTTCTCATACCTCTATCGAAGACAGTGAGGTTCTACACTTCTTACTATAAAGTACTTCGTAAGGGGCCATACCTATACTTGACTGTAAACTCTTGTTAGCAATTTTGATCTGGGGGAATATGATCTTCCCAGCTTCCACCAAAGTTTAGAACACAATGACCAACAAGATCTTCCAATGCCTAAATATTCCTTTCTAATTATCCTTTGCTCATAAGATGAAAAGTCGTACTAAAATATAATTTGATGCCTAGACCTTGCGGAAAGCCTCTTCACAATTTGGAGGTAAATCTACCATCTATATCGGAAATTATCACATTTGGTATTCCATTCAATCAGACAATATCTTGTACTTAAACCCATGTCAATCTGTCCATTAAAATTGCCCGTCAAATAAGAATAAAGTATGCAAGTTTTGTTAGACAATCTACTATAACCCAGATAGAATCATTTCTTTGCCTTGATCTAGGGAATCCTACAAGGAAATTCATTGCCACTTCTTCCCATTTCCACACTAGAATAGAAAATTATTGCAGAACTTCTCCTGGCCACTAATTTCTTATTTTCACTAACTGACAAACTTCACATTTATCAACAAAATTCGCTACATCCTTTTTTCAATATGGGCCACCAGAATATACATTTTAAATCACTGTACACTTTATTGCTTCCTGGATATATTAGGTAACTTGAATAGTTCGCTTCATGCAGAATCTCTCGCCTTAAATCTCTAGAACTCAAAATCCATAGTTTGTCCTTATTAAAAATAACTCCATAATCAGATAACCAAAGTTTAGGTTTCTAACTAGAATTTATTTGATTTATTAGCGTCACATACTCTATATTTGACTTTTATGCTTCTTGAATCCTTTCTTGTAAAGAATGTTTTATAATCATTTGAGCCAAAATACTTAAATCGTAATCAATAAAAGCAATCACCTCTAACTCTAGTCTTTCTATATATCGAATCAAATGATTATTATATGCTCTAAATGACTTCCTAATTAAAGAACTTGCTGATATATTTGCCTTAGTGGGTTGATATTGGATTATCAAATCATAACTTTAATTAGCTTATGCCATCTCCTCTTTCTCAGATTCAAATCGTTTTATAAAAATATGTACTTCAGACTCTAGTAATCAGTAAAGATTTCACATTTAACTCTGAACAAGTAGAGGCTCAAGATTTTTCATAGCAAATATAAAAGCAACAATCTCTAAATCATGCATCATATATTTTTTCTTGTGTGGCTTCAACTATCTAGAAGCATATGTTATGACCTCCCTGTTTTACAATATAACACATCTTAATCCTTTCAATAAAGTATCACCGAATACTTGAAATTCCTCTATACTTGATGCAATAATAAAAACTGAAGTAGATGTCAAATAGTCCTTTGGCTAGACTAACTCAAAAACCAGTGGCCTTCATTTTACCTTTTTGATTATTTAAAACAATCACACCCACAAGCAGAAGAGCATCATAAAAATAATATAAATTTTCTATTTTTTTATTTTTGCAATAGAAATAAATAACAAAAAATTATTTTATTTTATTTTTCAAACAAGAGTCATACAAAAAGAGGCATTATAATCCATTAATAGATTTGTAGGAATATTAAATGTGTAAGAAATTTAAATGAAGGAAAAATAACATATAAAATGCATGGTATAATGAGCACACAAGAGTTTATAGTGGTTTGGTCAAAACTTGACCTACATCGACTCCTTAGAGTCCTCCTTTATAGGTATTGCACTAAAACTTTAGTGACTCTCCTTTAACCCCCACAATAAGGAGGAGAAGCCCTCACAATAATCTTTTTCACCAACCAGGGGCGGTAGAGTACCATAATGCTTTTTACCCTCCTACTGAGGTAGAGAACCTTGAAGCTCTTTCACCATCCTAATGAAGGAAACAATTGTAAAATCCTTTTTTACCCTCAAGATGAAGGTGAAGAGCCTCAATATTCAGCCTTGAAGGCTTTCTCCATAGATCTACCTATTCCTAAAGGAATCAAGGCATAAGCTTCCCTGGATCAACCACATAAACCCCCTCACACTATTTCTCCATCTCGCACATCTTTCACTTCTCACTCTCCAAGCTCTTAGACTCACAATGTTCTCTTATAGATATCCTTTAACAACCAAAGATTCCTAAAAAGTCTAATAATAAAGTTTTTATATAAGGCTTCAAAAAAATCCTTAAAAAGTTAATTTAGTCGAAACGTTTCGTACAATATGATTGAGGATCTTACTGTATGATTATTTCAAAAAAAATTATTTCATCCATTAATATTTGAATAATTTTAGTATGATCTATTCAAGTTTTTCATGCCTATCATCTAGTACGATCATGGGATCATGCGATATGATTAGTTTAATGTTCCTCAAATCATACATGATGAAATCCGAAATAATGGAAAGTCGTCTCTATCATTAATCTAGTATGATTGATATCATATTGTACAATTAGTTCAAAAATTAAGGTTTTATACAATATGATCACAACAACAACAACAACAACAACATCAAGCCTTTATCCCACTACGTGGGGTCGACAACATGAATTCTTTTTCTCCATTGTGTCCTATTAAAGGTCAAATTCTCATTTAAATCTAATAAAGAAAGGTCATTCCTAATATTTTCTAACCAGGTCTTTTTAGGTCTGCCTCTACCTTTCTTAACATAAGGCAAATCTAATACCTCTACTCTCCTAACCGGGTCATTTGAAGGCCATCGTTTTATGTGACCGAACCATCTAAGTCAACTCTCTCTAATCTTATCTTCTACTGGAGCTACTCCAACCTTTTCACGTATATGCTTATTTCGTTTCCTATCTCTAAGGGTAAAGCCAGTCATCCACCTGAGCATCCTCATCTCTGCCACACTTAACTTAATATTATGATTATCTTTTAATGGCCAAATTCAGCCCCAAAAAACATTGCATGCCTCACTACCATCTTATAGAATTTTCCCCTAAGTTTGAGGGGTACTTTTCTATCACACAACAAGCCCGATGCATTCCTCCACTTCAACCATCCAACTTGAATTCTGCTGATGATATCCCCATCTATTTCACCATCACTCTGAACAATAGATCCAAGATATCTAAAATGTGTACTCTTATTAATGACTTGATCGTCCAAAGTCATAATCCCCTCACTAGGTCTATTACTACTAAAATTACACTCCATATATTCTGTTTTAGATCTAATCAACCAAAAAACTTTAGTCTCTAATGTTGACCTCCGTAATTCAAGTTTACTTTCAACCCCCTCTCTAGTCTTATCAACAAGAAGAATATCATCAACAAAAAGAATACACCAAGGTAGATCCTATTGCAAATGTCTAGTGAGAACATCCATGACTAAAGTAAAAAGATATGGGCTTAAGGCTGATCCTTGATGTAACCCAACCGAAATAGGGAAATACTTGTTCAAACCACCTTGTGTTTGACTACAAGTAATTGCTCCTGCATACATATCTTTAATGGTTTGAATATAACCATTATTAACTCCTTTCTTTTCAAGAACTCTCCATAGCACTTCTCTTGGAACTTTATCATATGCTTTTTCTAAATCAATAAATATCATATGTAGATCCTCCTTATTTTCTCTATATTTCTCCATCAAATCTCTTAATAAATGTATGGCTTCCATAGTTGACCTACCCGGCATGAATCCAAATTTATTTTGAGAAACATTAGTATCACGCCTCAATCTATGCTCCATAACTCGCTCCCATAGTTTTAAAGTTTGACACATTAACTTAATTCCTCTATAATTCACACAATCTTGTGCATCACCTTTATTCTTAAAAATAGGAATTAACACACTCATTCTCCACTCATATGGCATCTTTTTAGTCTTCAAAATAGTATTAAAAAATTTAGTAAGCCCAGAAATACCTTCATCTCCTAAGCATTCCACACCTCTATTGGAATATCATTAGGCCCAATAACTTTTTCACCCTTCATTTTTTTTAAAGTCTCTCTAACTTTGATTTTACTAATATGACGATAAAAATAGAAATCTTTATTTTCATTTAAGGTGCTAAGGTCACTATAGTCAATCTTATTTTCACAATTTTCATTAAAATTTTTAGCAAAATACCTTATCCACCTTTATTGAATATCATCTTCTAAGAAAAATATTTTTTGATCTTCATCCTTAATACACTTCACTTGAACTAAATCCCTACTACTCCTATCTCTTTGTTTGGCTAACTTATACATATATCTTTTTCCCTCCTTAGTATCTAATCTATTATATAAATCACTAAAAGCTAAGCTCTTTGCATCATATATTGCTTTCTTAGATTCCTTACGAACCTCTTTTTATCTTTCTCAATTATCAAAATTTTTAAAATTAAACCAATTTTTATAATAAATCTTCTTATTCTTAATCTTTTCTTGCACATTTGGATTCCACCACCAACTATTTTTACTATTAGGAGCTATTCCCTTTGATACTCCAAGCACATTTTTTGCAATATTCATAATATCACTAGCCACTTTATCCCACATAATATTAGCATCCTCATGCACAGATAAAATCTTAAGATCTAAAATCTTACTCTTAAAAATATTTTTTGTTAATATTCTTTAAATGCCCCCATCTAATCCTAGAATATCGTTTTACTTTATTTTTTATTATCTGTCCCTTTATCTTAAAGTCAAAAACTAATAATCGATGTTGGGTACATAAATTTTCTCTTGGAATAACTTTATAATCTTTGCAATTTAACCGATCTAATTTTCTTACAAGAAAATAGTCAATCTGGGTTGTACTATATCCATTTTTATAAGTGATAAGATGCTCATTCATTTTCTTAATTAAGGTATTAGCAATTGAAAAATCATAAGCTAAACAAAAATCTAAAATGGTCTTGCCATCTTCATTTGTTGTTCCAAAACCATAGCCACCATGAATGTTTTAAAATCATCTACCTATCTACCAACATGTCCATTTAAATCTCCTCCAATAAAAACTCTTTCTTCTAGATGTATCTTTTGTAATAATTCTTCTAAGTCATTCCAAAGTTTTAATTTAGAACTCATATCCAAACGTACTTGAGGAGCATAAGCACTTATAATATTAATAATCTTATCATCAATAACAATCTTTAAAGCTATAATTCTATCTCCAATCCTATTAATGTTTATAACATTATCCTTCTAACTCTTATCTATAATAACACCTACCCCATTTCTAGAATGACTCCTACCCGAATACCAAAGTTTAAATCCTAAACTATCAATTTCCTTAGCCTTCTCTCCAACCCATTTAGTTTCATGAATTCACAAAATATTTATCTTCCTATGAATCATAATATTTAATAATTCCATTAATTTTCTAGTAAGGGAACCTATATTCCAAGTTCCTATCCTAATTTTAATTTCATGGACTAGCTTCTTTGCCCACATTCATCCTTGATGTGGGAACCCTTGCCTATTTAACACTGTACCCGGGCATCAGTGCAACGACCCTTGCACACTTGTCACTATATTCAAGCCATACAACACGTCGCTTTCAGGTGACGCCCTAGCATTAACAAAGTTTCTTAAAGGATTCATGTCATTATTACTCGACAAGTTTTACATTGGTTGTTGACTACCTAACACAACCCTCTACTTTTCTCATCCAGGACTTGGGACATGACAATGGTAGTGTTAATTTTATATGATCACAGGACAATCAAATTTTATTTTTACCTATCATCCAATATGTCAACATCATTTTATATGATTTGTAATATTAATTAAACCTAGATTTGATTAACAAATCACATAAATTAATTTAGGTAAATTTAAAATATCATACAATACAGTATAGGCCATATAATATTATTTGGTCAAAATTGAAAATTTAAATACATAAATATGATTTGTGGCTAGGATTTTCAAATTAAATAGATCGTACAAGACAATAATATTAATAAAATTTTATTTTTTAAAAAATGTTACTTATATAATTAGCTATTTTAATTAATTTTTTTGGATACTTAATTGCACAGTATGTTCAAGAAGGTATTGTATAATTAGTTTAAAAAAAACTGATCTTTGATTTTCTCACTCTCTTATATGTGCATGCACTATCCCTAAGTTAGCATACACCTTTTACAAGCTTTAACTAAAGAAATATAGAAATAAATAAATATAAAAATATAGACTCTTGTAAAATATTTTCCTATTCTATCCAATCTTGAGCCTAAACCTTCTTGCAAGGTGTATGATGTACCTGAAATGTAAGTACACACAAAAATGAATATATAATACAAATGCTAGGAGAAATTAAAAGGTAATCAATATAACTTATTTTCATTAAAATCATAGGTTCAGAATCCTAGATTCCAACATAATTCACCCTTGGAGAATTTTGCATATAATTGATGTTGTCTCAATGTATCCAAAACAAACATTAGATGTGCTACATGCACTTCTTTAGAAGTTGAGTAAACTAAAATATCATTTGAAAATATAATAAATAATAGATCTACATATTCTCTAAATATATTATTCATTAAATCCATAAAGATTGTAGGTGCATTAATCACCCAAAAAGTATGACTAAGAACTCATAATGCTGGCACTTCATCACATTTTCATCTCTCACCTTACTAATAATCTAGATTTTAGATCAATCTTGAAAAATATAGAAGATCCTTCATGCTGGTTGAATATATCATCAATTTATGGTAGTAGATACTTATTTCTTGATTGTGACCTTGTATAGTTCCTTATAGTCAATACACCTATGTATAGTGTCATTTTTCTATCTTCACAAATAAAATATGTGATTTCAATGGAGATAGACTAGGATGGATAAATCTCTATCAACCCACTCTTAAATTTGTACCTTCAATTCTTGAAGCTCCTTAAGTTCCATTTTATATTAAGCCTTGGATTTCAAAGCAATACCTAAAAATACATCAATGCAGATTTCAATATCCCTATAAGGTGGCAAACTTATGAACTCCTTAGGGAACACATCAAATTTTTTTTAATAATTAGGATATATTCCAAAGATTTTGAATCCATTATTCTATTTTGAATAGATGTAAACAAAACAATACAATCTTTAATTTTTAATTTATCTATTTGCATGATAGATATTAGACAAGATAAGAGTCCCTATATTCTTGAATTATGACTCTTCTTCACTCAGTCAATCTGAGCACCATGCTGACTCAACCAATTCATACCCTTAATAATGTAAAATTTATAAATGGGCAATAATATCATAGTAGACCTCCATTTTTTATTATATATCTCTTTATCACATAAGAAAACTCTACGTGTTACCCTACCATCTCTAGTTGGCAAAATTACAAACAAAGAATAAGGCAATAGTATGGAAGGAATGTGTAGCCAATCAAAACACCTCTTAAAAGTAAATAAGTAACTTGCTATAGAATAAAAAAAAAATGTGACAAGGTATATTAGAAATATAAGCTACATCTATGACCACATCTTGTGCATATTTGCCCTCATATTAAATCAAACTGTATACACGTGCCTAAACTAAAACTAGAGAAACAAAATAACTAGACTATCTTGACCACTCCAAAATGGTCTCACTATTATAGAACCTAAACTGCTTCCTTTGTTAGATGATCCCTAGATAAACACATACAGTAGAACTATCCTTAATCTCTATCTTGGTCTAACAAAACCCTTAGACCTAGGCTTAGAACATGGATTAGGTCTTTCTAGTGGGATACTCAACTACATTTTTGTCTAGTTTGAACACATTGAAGACACTAATTATTATTCACTAGCACTGTTGCAAGTGTCTCCTAGCACAACCTTGGCAGATAGGTGCCCCACATGTAGAACCTCAATAACTAGCAATGCTATTGCCAATAAGAACTATCTTAAATGGTCCACTTTTCATTAAATCGCAAAGCTTGAACCTACTCCTTTTCCCAAAAAAAGACACTACCAGAAGCCCCACTACCAAACTTCTTTCTATTAGTTACACACCACTTCTGAGTAGCTAATATATCATTGTCAATTAAACCTTGCCTCTCAACCAACTTAGAGAAATCAGTAATATAGAATTGAACTAATGACTACCACATATTATCTCAGTGCAACTACAACAAAATTATGATTTATGGTGGATTTGTGATGGGATTTGTGGCAAAATAATTTTTCAATAAACATACAACAAATTTGTGGCATATATTTTTGTTACAGATTTTATGATGGAATTACAATGAATTTGTGGAAAAAAAATTGTCATAAATTTGTGATAGATTTTTTGCTGTAATTTCACCACAATTCAATCCTAAATCAATCACAAATCAGTTACAAATAAGTTTATCTAAATCAGCCCCAACCATATGTTTTATTTTCTTGATCGTTCTCTATTCACTGTGCCCATGTCATGTTATTCTTCAATGGTGTTCCATCAATTTCATTTCCATCACCTTAGCTTACTATACTCTACTTTTTCAATGATGTTTCTCACCTCATTGATGATGTGATCTCATAGTCACCTCCTTTGACGATTCCAATTTATTCCTCTGATAATCTTCCATAGATGATGTTCCTTTAATTTTCATTCGATGAATATTTCTTTGACTCTCGGCCACCGTTGTATCTTTGATTTGCTGGTCGCTATCTCTATCCATGATGTTCTTCATTTAGAAACCTACCATTCCTATAAATGAAGGTAATATTCTTTCATTATTTATTATTCATATTTTAAGATTAGTTAGGAGATGCAAGGAGATTGTTCATAGTTTAGAGTTTTTTGTGTGATAAACCTACAATACTTTATGTGTAAAATGTTGGCCATCAAAGGAGAAGCAAAAAATTTAGTTAAGGGGTTGTTTGGAAGTAAGATTAATGCCCGATTTGAGTAGGATTTATGCTAAATCTCACTAAATAGGATTTATGGAGCTGTTGAAAGTTACAACATAATAAATCCTTCATCTTGTCATTTTTGCAATAAATTTTGATTTTACTACATCCTGTAGTTTGATGGATTTAGAATTTCTAGTAAAATCTTACTTGTTACCAAATAGTCTCTAGGTGTTGCAAAGATGAAGATGCTAATTTGGTGGATGAGCGGCTTTACTCTTATAGTCTATTATTCATGTGATGATGTAGTGGATGGAGATATTATTAGCAAATTCATGTTGGATAGTTGGGAGGAATGCATTGGACTCATTATATGATAGAAAAGCTCAACAACAAAATTAAGGGAATGTTCTTAAAGATAGTGGTGATACGTACAAAATGTTTTATGTCGTAGAATGTTTTCCATTATAAGAGAAAAATAATAATAAGTTAAGTGTTACAGAGATGAGAATGCTTTGGTGGATGAGTGGCTTTAGTCCAAGATATATGATACAAAATTACCATATATACGTGAATAGGTTGTAGTAGCTTCAATAGAAGATAAGAATAGAGATTTGACTTAGATGTTTTGGTCACATAAAATGGTGACATTTTGATGACTCGGTTGAGAAATTAGATATATTATTGTGTTGCACTAATTGACACACACTCTTCTATTGTTAGATATACAATGAATGTTTGATCATATGGAGTCACATATCTATCCATATAAACTCCTAAAAGCATCACTGGCATATATTACTTATTTGTTTTTAAAATTTGTACAATTGGTTATAGTCATTTTTAGCCAAAGTGTGTTATCAATATTCAAAACTATAGAAGTTGGATGTATGATTGTTACCTTGATGCAAGACCTTAATAGACGAATTTTTGAACAGAGTAAATTATTTTATTCAGGTAGGCTATTAATTATCTTCCTTTATATTAAAGGGAAGGTTTCATTATATATGTTCCAAACACAAAAAAATCAAAGCCTACCTCACACTAGATGAGATTAATGTTGATTTTTATCATAGTAATTCATGCTAGAATATTAGTATTGGACTCCACATAGTGAGTACGAACCTCAGTTCGCTATTAGTGTGGCCCTTTACAAATTCTAACATATTTGAGAAAGATAGAGTTAGGACATTGGAGGACTTGGTTTATGATATAATTAGACACCAATTTCAATTATATACTAAAGATTCTCCAAATAAGGAGGCACAAAACTTCTATGATTGTTGCACATTACACAATAAGCAATTTAGAATAGGTGCATTACTCCCTAAGAGTTATCTATTATTTTGATGATGCTAAGCATAAATATAGAATATAATATACCTAAATAACACTTTAATAAGTTAATTGACCTACTTAAGTAGACTATCCCAACAAATAATACAATTCCATTAGATTTATATCAAACAAAAAATTAGTTTCCAAATTTGGTTTGACAGCCCTAAAAATAGATTATTGTGTTAATGATGCATGTTAAACTATAGAGATAATTTGTTAGAGATTATATGTCATCATTATAATGCACCAAGGTTTAAACCAAATTTTGGAAAAAAGAGAAAGTTGAAGAATGTGCCATTCAGTCAATTATTATACTTACCCATCATTCCAAGAGTGTAATATGCATCTATGAGTTCTACTATACATATGATATGGTATAAGGAGCATAACTCAGTGCTTGGTGTTCTAACACATCTGTCAGAAGTAGAAGCTTAGAAATAGTTTGACCGTACACATACTACCTTCACTATAGAACCAAGGAATATAATATTAGGTTTATGTGTACATAATTTTACTCAATTTAGCCACTCTTACTCACCTTACTTATGCTCACCCGTGATACTCACTTCAATCTTCCTCTAGAGTTCTATATGACTACACCCTACATGTTTTTATACTTATCATTCCATGCTAATATAATTCATAGGCAAAGATATATGTGTTTTTACAACATTTAATCAATGACTTGAATTTATTATGGAATGAAGGAGTTACTACATATGATATCTCCACAAAAAAACAAAAATAAATTAAGGGAAACTACTACTTTAGATAATTGGTGACTTTTTATCATACAACATGCTTTTTGGTTAGAAAACTACATGCAAGCTAGCTTACTCATATTGTATGGAAAATAGTAAAGCGTTCACTTTGAAATGTGGAGGAAAAAATACTTGGTTTGATTGTCACCGTATGTTCTTACCTGTAAACCATCCATTCAGAATAAATAAACATGCACTCACTAAAAATAGAGTGGAGATGACACAACTTCAACCAAGGTTAAGCAATGAGGACATATTTGAAAGAATAAATGTTGTACCCTTGATAATTGATTATTCATCACTAGCTTTTCACAAAGGGCCTGCATATGGTGTTACTCTCGATTGTACAAAGAAGAGTATTTTGTTATCTTTGCCATATTGGAGAATAAAATTGATCATACACAAATTGGATGTGATGCATATGGAGAAAAATGATTTCAAAAATGTGTTCAATATAGTGATGGATATTAATGAAAAATCTAAAGATAATATAAAGCTATGATTGATTTGAAGGAAAATTATTGGAGAATAATGCTTGAGTTGAAGGAGGATGGATATTGTGAATTTCTAAAGCCAAAGCACCATTTACTATCACTTTAGAATAAAGGTGAGCAGTTTGTCAATGGGTGCAGTGTCTAAAGCTACATGATATATATGCTTTAATCTTAGTTGATGTGTTGACATAAGATCAAGGAGATTGTTTTGATTGAAAAACCATGACTTCACTTTTTTATGGAATGTCTATTGCTAATTGCTTTCAGTTCTCTTCTATATTCTATCATAAATCCCTTGAACAAACAAAGTATCTTCTTCAAGGACTCATGGTCATCAAAATTGAATGAAGAAGCTTTTTTCCATATTGAGTATAACACTTCTTTCATTCAACACAAATTTCATAAGAAATTCCCTCATGGGTTTTTGGACTCCATCGAGTTTCTTCCTCTACATTTGCCATATAAATCTAGAGTTGATGGGCCAATTCAATATCAGTAGATATATCCTTTTGAGTAATAATTTTGTGCAAATATAACATACCAAATATTATTAGCAAGTTTTTAATTCAAAACCTTACATCATTCAGTTATTAATATAAATTTAAGATTACTATAAAGAACAAAGCACATCTCAAAGGATTAATATGTGAAGTATAATTGATGTATGAGACTAGTTAATTTTGCTCATACAACTTTAACACAATGTTACAGTCAACAAGGAAGACTATACATAAAAATTTTGGTAATCTTGATGCATGTACATCTACCAGCAACATATTCATATTTAACCAATCTGGCTCGGCAGTAGGCACTTATGTTGTGCGCTAGTTGACAATTATGGAAATTGAAGTTGCCACATTATACACACTACTTAATTATGTTAAAGTTGAGCCATATCTCGAGTAAGCTTAAGTTAAGATTCTATAGAATTTGTAGTAGACTCATACATATAGACCCTAAATTTAAAACTTTTGTTTGAAGTTCATTAATGGTCTGATTACAATATCACTATTAGAGAAGGAAAATATAGTGGAATTTGAATTTATAAATTGGTTCAATGAAATAGTATATTTATTTCAATAAGTTACTTTAACATTTTATATAATCAATTAAATTCGTGAAAATGTTAATACCATAGCTACACTTTTTACCCCAATCATGTCCATAATGGAGCTATAGATTTGCAAGAGCAAGGAATAATGAATCTAGCTTAAGGGCCCATGAGAGAAGTAAAATGTTGGCAAATTTTTACTGTCAATGGTTATAGATTTCAAAATAAAGCTTAGTATGTAGGTCAAAATATAGAAAAATATGGTGTGTGTTGGAAAGGGAATGATTATGCAAGTGATGATTGTGAGTATTATGGGGTCTTATAGGAAGTGCTACAGTTGAAATATCCTGGTGAAGGGAACAACTTGTATCTTTTTAATTGTGATTGGCTTGATCAAGTTCCAAATAGAGGTACAATGGTGCATCCACTTTATGATAATATAGAAGTATGGAAAGGTAGAAGATATAGAAAATATGACCCATTTTTCTATGTTAGCTAGGCTACCCAAGTTTTTTTTTCAAACTATTTAGGTAGACTGCATGGTAAACAAGATTTGTTGGTAGTCATCAATACTAAACCTATGGGAGGTAACTGAGAATACTACATCAATAACAACAACACGTCAAGAAGAGTGTATGTAAAACATTAAAGAGCTAGCTAATGATGTAGATGTTTAAATTGTAGCTACTAAAATTTAGTTACAATTAGAGGAGGTAGACTTAGACATTAAGAAGAACATTGATACTTTTAGTAGTGAGGATGTGAGCTCCTCCGATGGAAGTGAATCACCTAGTGATTAATAGTTAAGAGATACATGTGAATCACATAGCATTGTTTTTACATGTTAGTAGTTCCTTTTTTAGGTACATGTAGTAGTTCCTTTTCTACATATAATATGTTCTAATTAGGTACAAACAATAATAGTTCCTTTTCTACATGTTATCATATATATAGTAGTTCCTTTTTTTACATGTCAACGTCACTGACAATAGTTCCTTCTTTTAAGATGTTAGCATAGTAGTAGTTACTACTTATTTCCAACATTTAATTTACTTATTTCCTATTTTTTTAAATATATAAATTATAGCTAATTATTTTTTTTTATTTTTTACATATATCTTTTGGATGTTTAGCTTCAAAGGCAGCCAATCAAAAATATTTTTAGGCATAGGAAGAGTACCAGTGGATGATCCAGTGTGGGTGAAGGTACTTAGGGGACTTCCTCTTTACTACTTTCCACTCATATCCAGCCTAACCCCATTTTCTTATACCAACTATAAGGGGTCATCTATTTTACACTGTAGAGCCCCACTTTTAGTCACCAAACCCTATGTAGATGGCTTCCCTTTTACCTATACTAACTCTATCATTTTCTCAAGGATACCCTGTTACTTATCCCTATCCACCATACATTTTCCATTTTACTACCCACCACCCCGTCAACCCCATGTAGGTGAACCTTCCACCCTAATTGAAGCTACACCTTCCATGCAGGCTATCACTGCCCTAACTATAGATGGGCAAATGTTGTACAACCTTAGGGTGACAAGTACATAAAAATTTTTATTTTATTTTAATAATGAATTTAAGAAATAATATTATTTAACTTAATATTTTGTGTAGTTTTTAGCCATCAAAGTAGCCTACACACAAGATAAGGGATATTATACTGAGTAGGTATGATACTCCATATGCCATTTAGAAGAAAATTCTAAAGGAAGTGCAAGATATATGGTTTAGAGAGTTTGAGGTTATTTTTTGCAATATTTTTAACATCTATCCATATTTTATTAAGCTAAAAAATAAATAAAATATATTCTAATTAGGTACAAACAATAAGATTTCTACTAGTTCTTGAGCATAATACTCGAATCAAAAAATATTTTGAGAAACGTGGAGCAACTCGCCTATGAGATATGTTCACATGTATCAAGAGGATGGGCAAGAAACCTTTTTTCATTGCAGAGCTTGTTTGGGCTGAGCTTACTAGTGCTTGGGGAATCCAAAAATTATATAGCAATAAGGGAGCATAACAGGCATAATCGGGCTTCTAATGTCAAGGAACTTGGTAACTCCCTCCATACTGTAGGCTCAGTTCCACACATTGAGCATAGATGGTGATTGATAAAAAGTTTAATATATTTTAATAATTTGTTTATACATGCTAATCTAAATATGTTGTAGCATGAGATGCGTGGTAGAAAACCCACTACTATTGAGTTACACAACTACACTCACAAAGCTAGGTGGACAAGCAGTGGGTGGATAAGGTGGCGAGGATGATATATGTAAGTACATAAGATTACAACACTTAAAGAAATATTATAAATGATTATTATACTATGATTATTTATAGCACGAGTATACATGTCAGCGAGAGGGACATACTGCAGCTGTCGAGGGATCCTCTTGGGGTTTCACAGATATTTTTGATTACCACACATAGTCACAGGTAGTAGGGGGAATGTATAAGTGATGAGTGTATGTATTAAGATCACATGATTATGCATATGATGTATAGTTCTTCGATGCCTCCACTTACCTTGCATAAAGCTAGGAAACTCAAGTTAACCAACAAGTAGCTAACCTTTTTAGTAGAATTAAAAAATGTTATAAAAGCTCAAGAAGATATGAACACTCAAATATTGGTTGAGCTTAGGAGATTGGGAGAGCAGATAGGCAGAAATCAACTTACGTCTATTACATTGCCAGAGAGAGAGATACTATGAGTGATTAGATATTATTGTTGTAGGGGTTTTGTTGCATTTTGTTTCTTTTGACGTATAAGAACTATTGCAACATGGTTGATTATTACTATTTCGATTGTTCTTAATTTTAATACGTATTTTGTTATTACTACTTGGGTTGATATTACTATTTGTTATTATTTTAGCGTTGTTAGAGTTGAAAAGTTTGAATTATGGCATATTTTTGTCTTGCAATCCACCACAATTTATAATGAAATATCCTTCACAATTTGTGGTAGATTTCCCACCGTAAATCCACAAAAAACAATTGTAATGGATTCATTCCGTTGTAAATAAATTTACAACTTTCATTTTGTCATCACATACTAATTTGTAGCAAATGTGCCGCAAACTAGTGTTTGTGGCGGATGAAGTGATTTGTGATAGATTTTTTTTTGTCTCAAATAATAGATTTTTCTATGGTGGCACCATCTCAAAAACTTGTATCACTTTTTTTTGAAATCACTAACTTAAAGGGATGCCTAGCTAAGGTAGTTAACTGCCTCATACTACATCACTGATTTGCTCTTCTTAACTAAACTTAGAAATATCACTTGCATCTATGATTATTTAGATAGAGGTATAAATTATGCCCTAAAATCATCTTTAAACTTCTCCAAGTTAATCAAAGAATTCATCCTTTTTTCTAAACTTCTCCCTCTAATGGTCTAACCACTATCGCTCAATCTCCTCATCTAACAGAAACTTAGCTAGAGGTACCTTTCTTTTAGAAGGACACTACATACTATCAAATATCTTCTCTTGTCTCATCAACAAGTTCTTTATTGTTCTAGGATTAATAAGATTCTCAATCCTCAAAGGCTTCAACCTTAAAAACTTCTATAAATGTATGTTTACATCATCAGATTTGAGAAAAGAGATCAAGCTCTAGGACTTACTCATCAATTATGCAACGAAAATAGAAAAATTAGTCATCTAATCAAAACTAATAGTAGGTGCAATATTCTACACTAGTGCAATCTGATAAGTACTCTACCAATAAATTATAACTAAGTCTTGTAGATCCATTAGAGAATCACTCAGGTTTAACATCTAAACAAACATGTATATGAAAATAACAAAAAATAAAAGTTCATTGGATTTTGAGGTTTAGATTTATTGTGATTGAAAATTATTCAAAAATAGGTTATGGGCCTAGGATTTTTGGGTTTGGTTTTGAACATTTGATTTTTAGGTTTAGATTTATCACTAGATTTGGTTTGACTAAGGATTTGAAGGAGTTTAAATTTGTCATGTTTATATCATTGAAAATCAATTGGTGATTGACTATAATTAAATAAATGATCTGATGAAAATTAGTTTCGACTGTTAACTAATAGATTTTAAGTTTATCCTAAACTATTGAAGGCTAACCAGCTTACATCTCTTTAATTTCTTAAATTGGAACTTTATTCTAAACTTCTTACTTAAGAGCTTCTAGATTAACTTGGATGGGAATCTGCTCTCCTTGAAATACCTGAGTAGATGAATGATGAATTTTGTTTAGAAATATCTTAGAAGATAAGAAAGAAGCTATATCCCAATTGTCATCAAGATTTAAATTTGAGATTGATACATAAGGCTTACCAATTATGGACTTACTAGTTCCTTGACTAAGATTAACTAAATACTCTTTGGGTATCACAACAAATCCATCTTTAATGTTTCTTTCAAGCTATTTTTTGAAGGTTACACAACGTTGAATTTAATGATTGATCATTTGATGATATTTGAAATAATTGGGCTGCCCTACTTTACCCACATCTTTTGGCTTCATAGGTTCAGATAGTTTGAATTCAATTTTTTTACAAGGTTTTTGAAGATTCTCTTAATACCTTACCTTTTTAATGAGTAGCTCTTATTCTTAAGTGCCCAAAACTACTACCTATTTTTCTCTTGATTAAAATTAGGTTTAGATTTGAATTACTGATCCTTTTTTTTTTAATATAATATTGATATTTAAAAGAGCAATTTGGATTTTTTTTGCCTGAATTTGTATTGAATATTTCCCTTTATCAACTTCAGGCACTAACCATATTTATTTTCTAAAACCTTATAATGTTTTAAATATTTTATCTATATCAAAGATTGGTCTTTTAAAAATATTAATTATGACATTTCCTTTTGATGATTAGAGGCTTTACTAAATACCTTCTTAAAAAATTTTGATTACAAACCCTTTTAATAGAAAAGTGATTAGATCATGGATGTTCTTTAAGAAAATCTTTATACCATGCTTCTCCTACTATTGAGGTTTCTATTTCATGCTAATGTTTCTCTATCTTTAGGTATACTTAACTAGAGTTTCATCTGGTTTATATTTTTCTACCACGAAATCCACTACTATGACGTAGTGAAATGCTCCAACAAACCATTCCATAAATATCTATTTTGAATATGTAACGGGTCTTAGTGACCTATTAGGAATTTCAACATACCATTCAAAGGCTATACTAGAAAGGCTACTTACAAATTATCTCAATAGTAAAATATCACTCCCTCATACATTGCAGTAACTAGCCCTGAAATGTACTAAGTGTTGCCAAAGATTTTTAGTTCCATCAAAAATTTTTAATGAAGATGGCACAAATGCTTTGGGATAAGGAACTAGGTCATATTCTTCTGGGTATGGTCTACCCCTTAGAACAAATGAAGTACCCTCAAACTATGTTACAGCCGCTTTGACTTATTATTTTATCGCCTGCTTATATTTATTGTTTGAACTGTTTCTTCCTCTAATTTTAAAACTTTAATTTCATTTTCTTTTGCGACCTATTTTGGTTTACTATAGTGCTATACAAAATTGATTAGAATGGAATCTATTTGTTCTTTTACATAAGGGACATCTTTACTTTGTAAGGTAGCCAAAATAGTCATTAATTCTTTCATTTTCTTCTCCATTTTAGTCATTTATTCATATTTCTAACTTAGCTGATCTAAGAGATTGGTAGTCAAATTTGGAAAATATTAATTTCTTCATTATTTTCTTCTTTAGTTTCTAAATATTCTTTAATTTCTATTTCTACTTTATTTACTTTTATTTTTCTCTTCTTCTTTTTTGTATTGATGGTCATGTGGCTTCTATGAATACATTTTCAACCATTTACTCATCTATACCATTTAAAGCTACTATTTTATTAGCTTCTTGTTCATCTATTTTATATCTACTTTATTTGATATAATTCATCATCTATTCTATAAATTTCCCCCACATAATGTGTTAGTCTATCAAGATATAATCCTTCTTGGAGAAAGACTTTACTTAATCCCTACTCTTCTTTCTCCTTTACTCTACTTGACTTTATTTGTTGACGATAGTTGTATTAAAAGTGATAACTAATTTAGGCTGCGAAAATCTCTTCTAGTTAGATAATTGGTTAGACTAATTCATTGGTTTCAATCTTATAGTATCAGAGCGGGAAGATAATATCTTTTAAATAATGTTGATCAATTCTTGATGATAGATAAGCTAAGAAATAATGCTAGACTTTAGTTACTTTACTTTTTCAATTAAATAGTTTTTGGAGGTGGGTCTCGATTATACATTTGAGATTTTGTAAATCTATACCTTTGATCATTAATAGAAGCATGCTTATGATTAAATTAAGAGAGTTCACTTGACTCTCTTTTGTTGCGAATCAGATTTGAGGGAATATAATTTTGATGATAACAAATATTTTTATTTTTCTACGATGCCTTGCCTATTAATGTTTCTGGTCCACAAGATTAAATTGCAAATCTTACAAGCTCAGAATTGGGTAGATTAAGACTTAGTAAGCTTGTAATATATATTAAGTATCCTTTACCTTTTCTTGAGTCAATTGTTACAATGTGGGTCCTGATGCTAAGTAACATTGCACACACATACTATAGGGAAATAATTTGTCTATTTTTAGTGTTCTCTATTTTTGATCACATCATCCAGGAAGATACCACATCACCCTAGATGATCAGTTAAAAATAGAAATCCTAATTTAGACATCCTGGTTAAGGCAGCCAAAATTAAATAAATCATCCTGGATGATATTATCATCGTCCAAAATGATGGGATCAAATAAAAAATAATCAGCCTCCAAATCCTGTTAGGCATGTGTTATTTTTGGACATCATCCTAGACGGTGTACTATAATTATGCCTAAATTTATTTGGTAATTAAGGAAAGAAATTAAGATTTGATTGCTCAATCATATCGTCCTAGACAATCACAAGATCATTTGGGACAATCAGTTAACAAACCTTAGTTCTTCTTAGATGATCCATAATCAGCCTGGCTTCATCCAGGGCGATATTTTGGCCGATATGTGATATTTTGTACTAATCATCCCGGATGATCGTGAGATCGGCCTGGATGATCTAGTTAATTTTTTATCATCATGGCATCCATCCAGGGTGGTGTTTTGGATGATATGTGATATTTTGAACAAATCATCCTGGACGATCATGAGATCATCCTAGACGATCATGAGATCATCCTAAATGATCAAGTTACTTTTTTAGCATCCAGACATCCATTCGGTGCGATGGTCTAGATGATATTCATTGACTTGAAGTACTCATATAGGATGAAAGTATTTCATTTTGGATGATCTGAATAAAGAAACCTTCTAATCATCCAGTGTCTCCCAAATCATCCTGGCTGATTAAGATAAATTTTAACTAACCGTATGAGATAATCGGTCTATCATCCTCGATGATATTTGATGATTAGTTGCAAATTAGGGTAATTATGGAGCCCTTATTTAAAAGATCTCTTATTTTCTCAAGAGGAGATCTTTTGCTACTATCCTGACCTGAGAGAGCTAAGAGGAAAGGGGGAGCAAGGGAAAGAGAGAGAGGATCTTATGAGGGGGGAGTTTGTGAGAGGTTTTACAAATATTGCTCCAAGTAAGGATCTGAGTCATCTTCTCTGGTCGTCGTCCCTGGTTCCTTGGAGGATATAGAGAGGTCTATTTCAGCAACTGATTGGGGTTCTTTGCTTGCTTCAGGAGGATGCAAAAAGAGTAGGGTTCTCTGCCTGCTTCAAGAAGAACCAAAAGGAGTTGGGTTCTCTACCACACTAGGGTTGGTAGAAAGGAGTTTTTGTACGGGCTTCTCAGCCTTATTGTTGGGGAAAAAGGAGAGATGCTGAGTTTACTGCAATACTCGAAGGAGAGGCTCCAGGGAGTGGACGTAGGTCAAGTTGACCGAACCACTATAAAATATGGTCTGTTCCTTTTATTATTATGTTGCATTTAATTTCCACACTTATTTTTCTATGGAGATTGTTTGGTTGTGTTTATGATTGTATTTGGAGAAATTTTTAAATACTAATTCACCTCCCTCTCGATTAGCCTTAGGACTAGTTCATAAGAGCCTAACATCCCTAATGATCTTTCAAGTGGTATTAGAGCGGGATTTAGAAATACAAGTTTTTGAAAACTTTTGAATTTTGATTAATGCCTAACTTTGGTAATCGTAATACAATGGAAGGGTATTATATTACCCGACCACCTTTATTTGACCATATTCTTTTTGATTTTTGGAAAACTTGCATGTCTATATTTTTATAATTGATTGACTATGGCATGTGGATGCTTGTTAAGGATGGATATTCACCTCCATCTCGTGAAATTAATGTCATTAAAACTAAACTTCTTTTTACTGAATAAACTTTTGATGATATGGACTTAGTGCAACTGAATGCAATTTTCTTGAACTCTTTTTTTTGTGCTTTGAAATCTGAGGATTACATGAGTGTTTTAATTTATTCTACTAGTAAAAAAATTTAGGATAGATTGTGTATTACTTATGAGGGAATAAATGAAGTTAAGCAATCTAGGTTGAATATTTTATTGCATGACTACAAACGTTTTTGTATGAAACCTACTAAATCGATTTCTGACATGTATACTAGGTTTACTCAAATTATCACCTCATTGTATGCCTTGGGAAGAGAGGTAACCAACTTTGAAAGAGTCAATAAAATTCTGAGTTGTTTGCCTTCTTCCTTTGATGCTAAGATTACTGCAATTACTAAATCTAAAGATTTGAATACTTATTATATTGATAATTTACTTGGGTCACTCATTACTTATGAGCAAGGTGTGAACCAAAGACAACTTAATGTATGTGAGAAGAAGGAGAAAATTATTATAGTGTTGAAAGCTAACAAATACAAATTCTTTCCGGATCTGAAAGTGATGATGTTGCCTTAATCACTAGGCAATTCAAAAGCTTGCTAAGGAATAATCATAATCATCATCAGAAGTGGAAAAAAGGTAAGGGTAGCAAAAATTTTAAAAGTTCTTTTGATGTTGTTTGTTTTGAATAAAGGAAGCCTGGACATATCAAAGTTGATTATCCTACACTTAAGGATCACTCAAGCAAGGAGAAAGTCGAGGAGAAACCCAATTTCAGGAAGGACAAGAAGCTATTCCAAAAGATGTTCTGGGCGTATTCTACATCTGACTCCTTTGAGATTGAAGCTGAGAAGGAGACAATAAACTTATGTTAGATGGCTGGTGAACATTTTGGCCAATCTGACCAAGAAGAGGTATGTAAACTAAGATACAAACAAATACTTGAAGTTTGTGAGAAAATTTATGTATCATATAGGAAACTTAAGAAATTGCATGCTAGTCTGAAGTTTGAGTTTTTAAATTTATAAAAAGAGCATGAAGTTTTACTTAAAGATCATGCCCAAATTGATAAATATCACAAGTCATTACTTGATGAGTTTGATGAGTTAAATAAAAAGCATTATGAGTTAGTCATTGTGTATAATTCATTGAAAGCATCCTACATCTCACTTGAGACTGATTTTATAACATATATTGATGAATCTAAGCATAGGGAGCACTATTTGAGAGTTGATAATGCCATTTTAAAAAGTGCTAACTCAAGGTTTAAAACTAAATTAAAAGCACTTGAGAAAAATAGGACTACACTCACTATGGTCTAAAAGCTTTGAAACCTAGGAAGAGGCACTATAACCCAAATAGATTAGTAAACCCATTTCCTGGAGTTAGATATTTTTCATGTGGCATGATAGTGCATATTTCACACACTTGCACTATTCACCATAGTACACATTGGGGTAGAGACCCAAATTACATGATTCATTGCATAACACACATGCATCACTTTCTTCTATTCATAAGAAGGGACCCAAATGTCTTTGGGTTCATAAATCTGACATTTGATGATTTTGTAATTTTACTCTCATAAAAGACCTTATGAGAGAATGTGGTACCTGGATAGCGGAGGCTCATAACACATATTACATGAACTTATTAGTTAATCAATTTTTATTTGTATGATTTTTGATCTAATGCTCATTGTTATTTTCTATTCATTTTTTTTGTTTTGTGTGTTGATTTTTGATTTGTTGTTATTTTTAATGTTTTCATCTCTTATGTTCTCTTTGTATTTTTTTTTGTCATAGCTAAATGATACTTTATGCCTTATTTTTGTTTTTAAAAATTTGCATTCAATGTCTGACATCCCTAAATCAGTTAAAACGAGAAACACCGTTGATTATTTTCCTCCATCTAACCTCTTTTAGCGGTATAATTTTCTTTTCTAAACAAAAGTCTATCCCAAATTAATAACTCAACTTTGCGATTTAGATCTTTTCTATCTTCTATCTTGTTATAGTAATATATCTTATATATAATGTTTAAAGTCTTTATATTACTTTCAAACTTTCATAATCTTGTCATTTCATTTATCATATGAATTTAATTCTATTTTGTGGTTTATTCTTCTTTATATTAGAGAGTGAGTTTTTCTTCTCTCATATCTAGAAAATATACTCACAACTGTGAGTATTTAAGAGTTTCAAAAAGGATCATGCTTGCAAAAATGTCAAGGTCATAAAATAAGCCCCAAAGAAAAAAAATGAAAAGATGAGCAATGACCACCCAAAAAAAATTGAAAGATACACAAAGTATATCAAAAATCAAAAGATGCGTAAAGTACGCCAATCAATTGTCAAGAGGTAGAAAATAAGCCAACAAAAGTCAAGCTTCTTTCTCTTTCAAACCTTTAAATCTTAGAAGAATTCATATGTCACTTGATATTTTCAAAGTCTTGATTTCAAATTTCATAATTGTGATAAATTACTTTGGTATATTATTTTATAAGATATTTTTTTGGTACCAAGTTATGAACGGATCTCTTTTTATTGTCCAATTTGTTTTTCTAAGTTGGGTCTTTTATTTTTAAAAGATGATTTACCCTGAGAGAAGTCTAAGTTAGGGCTAATAGGATAGGCTATTCTAACATTTTTTGGATTTCGATGATGTTACCTCATTATTCTTATAAATTTTTAATTCAATAATATGGAGAATTTATCATATTCATGCTTTCATTAAAAAAAAAAAACTTTGTTTTCATTCCTTTTGTCTTTTTTTTTTTTCTTTTTTTGTATTTTATTTTTATCTTTTACTATTTTTTTTTGTGTTTTTGGGCCTTCTCTGATCATCTCCATCCATCTCCATATTTTCAATCTTTGGTCACATCATCCTGGATGATATTTATATCATCTTGGATAATACATTCAATCCACTCTTAAAATACCATCTAACAACTGATATGACTTCTCTTTTTATGATCATCCTGGATAATCCATTATCATCTTGGATGATTTGATCATCTTCTGCTTCAATTATTTGTGATCGTCCTGGATGATCCATTTTATCCTAGACTATCTTCACAACTTCTGCTCAATTATTGGTGATCATCCTCAATGATTCAACTATTCATCGTGGATGATCCACGTGGCAAAATTTAGTACAAATTTTAAATTCGGCCAGTACGATTAATTATTATCGATTGTCCTAGACGATCTACCTAATCGTCTTGGATGATATACTTTTTCAACGGTAGCCTGGCATGACGCCTCAGGATGATCGCCTGTGTCTTATCATCCCAGACAATGTCTGATCGTCTTGGACAATATTACTGCTTTTTTGTGATTGTCCTGGATGATCTGCCTGTTTCATTTTAAACTGAGGATTACAAACATTTCTTCTCACCTAAGCATTCTCCATTCCTCCTTGCTTTCACTATTTCTATATTATTTGTGCTCATGGCTGGTGGCAAGCATTCTCATATGCCTTCTAGAAGCTACTTGAGGGGTAATCTTGGCCCTCATCTCATTGAGGCAGCCAACCAAGCCTCTATGTCTATTACAAGATAGCTAGGATCACGTTATCCTAGACAGTAAAACCGAGTACAGTTTCTTATCCTGTGCTCGACCTTTTTGTACACACCTATCTGACTTTTACCCTTACACTTGCCATTCCTTTTAACTTTGAAATGCTTTTTGAGTTTTTTGCTAGCCTCAGAATTAACTCCTCTTTCACAGCACACCAGTCTTATATAAGTAGGCATCCTATTGAAATCATGTATCAAGACTGTCATGAGCTCCTATAATTATCCACCATAGGAGACAAGCTTCACCTCGTATCTCAAGACCCTGATTTTGATTGGGCTTTGGCCAATCACTTTCTTAGGAATACTACTTTCTCCTATCATGTTGGGGAGTCTAACATCTTACTCTAAGATGCTAGGATAATCCAACATGTCATTCATACGTTAGTTCTTTGGAAAGCTGTTGATCGTGTCCATATTACTCCACTCCTTTTGATCATCACTTTTTATATCATGGCCCATTATGAATTCAATGCGACTGATTTGATTTTCTACTACATTGATCACCTCATGAGCATTAGGGATCTAGGACATAGGAGGAAGCCTAACCTTGTACTCAGACACATCATATCTTATGTCCTGGAATCCAAATACAACCTTTAATATCCAACCCCTCTGAACTTTTAGCCTGCCTTCTATGCCAATAACTCTTTTCACATTCTTCATAGTATTCATCTCCACCCAAAGCACGAGGAAGCTGATGGAGCAGAGGAGGAAGAGGCTCCCGCACCTATTCCTGCACCTGCTCTGCTTCGCCAGCTTCTTAATTTGATTAGCTGGTGGAGCGGTTTGACCAGTGGGAGGTATAATTTGAGTCATATGTTTCTGTATAGGAGCAACAACATGTGGAGGATGTTGCTCGGTTTAACTCTTATGTGGCTCACCAACAGCGCCAGCATGACCAAGACTTGACCTAGTTTGGGAAGCAATTTTCTACTCTTTCTAGTTTCTTTTTGCTGCCACCACCACCTCCTTCTGATGATCAGGGACTGTCTTTCTTTTTGTTTATTTTCGTGATGTTATTTTTTTTTTCTTTGATGTAGTTTACTTATGTTTGGTAGTTTCTATTTTATTTCTTTTCTCTTTCCCTCCTTTTTGCGATGTCAAAATGGGCAGTAGTTGTACTGTGTACTATGTTAATTTTTTAGTAAAATTTGAACTTCTTTATTTATATTATTTTTTTTGTGATTGAATAGCTTAAACTATTTTTGTTTGCCAACATAAAAAAGGGGGAGATTATTACAAATCTAATTTTAGGGAATATAATTTTGATGATAGTAAATATTTCTATTTTTCTATGACTTCCTTGTCTACTAATATTTAAGGTCCATAAGATCAAACTGCAGATCGAACCAACTCAAGATTGAGTAGATTAGGGATGAGTTAGCTTGTAATGTATGTTAAGTGTCTTTTACCTTTTCTTGTGTCCATCATAACAATGTGGGTCTAGATGCTAAGTAACCTTATACACACATACTTGGGGGAAACATTCTAGCTATTTTTAGTGTTCTCTATTTTTTTATCACATCATTTGGGATGATAACACATCATCTTGGACGATATGTTAAATTAGAGCAATTTAAGAGCCCATGTTTAAAAGATTTCTTATTTTCTCAAGAGGAGATATTTTGCTGTTGTTATGTCCTGAGAGTGCCAAGAGGAGAGGGAGAGCAAGGGAGAGATAGAGAGGATCTTGTGATGGGGAGTTTATGAGGTGTTTCAAAAAGGTTGCTCCAATTGTTGTCCTTGATTCCTTGGAGGTTTGAGTGAGGTCTAATTTAGCAACTGATCAAGGTTTTCTGCCTACTTCATGAGGAAGCAAAAGGAGTTGGGTTCTCTCCCTAGTTTAGGAGGAAGCAAAAGAAGTTGGGTTCTTTTCCTGCTTTAGGAGGAAGCAAAAGGAGTTAGGTTCTCTGCCTCACTGAGGTTGGTGGAAAGGAGTTTTTATATCGGCTTCTCTGCCTTGCTTTGGGGGAAAAAGGGGAGACACTTAGTTTAGTGCAATACTCGGAGGAGAGGCTCTGGGGAGTGGACGTAGGTCAAGTTGATCGAACCACTATAAAATCTGGTGTGCTCTTTCTTATTATTGTTCCACAATTAATTTGTGCACTTCAATTTCTATGGTTTTTTATTGGTTGTGTTTGTGATTTTGTTTTGAGAAATTTTTAAATAACAATTCACCCCCCTCTTGGTTAACCTTGGGACTAGTTCATAAGAGCCTAACATCTCCTGATGAACTTTCATATTTGATGGTTGAAAGTTATTGATGTTTTTAGAAATTTTAGATCACTTACTCAGATCTTTCTTTTTTTAAGAACAAGAAAAACCCTTTAACCATGCATCTCTTTTTTGACCTTAGTAGAGATTATCTCCTTCATCGACTTAAGAAAAACTAATTTTGATTGCCAATAACTATTTGCACACTTGGAAACCAATCCATCCAATAAACATCCAATAAACATCCAAATTTTTTGTGTATACTAAACAAAGAAAAATCAATAAGTTATTTAGATGCAAGAGGATGGGAAGAATTTTCTATCATAGAATATTTTGTTCTCCATTAATGTGAGACTAAGGGTGGAATCAATTTAGACTTGCTAAAGGGGAGTTAAATATATTCTTAATTTCTTTAATCCTCACTTTAGTTGACTTCATCTTGGCTATCTCAACTGCAACATTCAAGAAATAGTTTTGATCCATCATCTTCATGTTCTCATCTATTTGCCTCAAATGGAAATTCTTGTTCCTCCATTTAGGCTTAATCATCTCCATAATGGTGGAGATGACCCCATCTCAAACCTACTCATACAAGGGATTTAAGATACTATAGTACACTTTCCTTTCATACTTCTGGATAGTCTTGGGAAAGTGATATGCATTAAAATACTTATGGTTTAGCAGCTAATGGGGAAACTATAAATCGACCTTCAATTATGATTTCAGTAGGAAGTGTTTTTGTAAACACAATAAAAATAGATTTAGTCTTGACCACATCTTCATGTGGTTTGCTGAAATTAAACCTAACATTATCTACTGACCCAAACTAAATCATTATAACTTCAATATATGTAATTTGGTTAACAATTATGTTGATCTTGTTGGCAAAGAAAAGGATCAACTTTCTAGACATCTTTCTATAAGTAACCAGAATTTTGTATCAATCTACAAAATACATTAACCTTTAAGAAAGATATAAGTATGAAGAATATACTAAGCAAAGTTTACTAAATCCCTAGGGCATGATTATATAGAAGTGAATCAAAACTTATTGAATTTAGTTTTTTTAATGATTTTGGATATGAACCCAGTTTAAAAAAATATAGACGGTGAGAGGTGATTTAATTTGGAGTTTGAGTTTGGTTTCAATGATTATATAATGAATCCAATCTAAATGGCTTTGAATTGGAAGGGAAGATTAAAGATTGATTTGAGTTTAGATTTTAAAATAATTATTTAACTTGGGCCCTTATCTATAGACCTTATGTAGAGAGGATAAAATTTGACATGATTGAAATTTGGATTTAGACAATAACTTCAGTGAATAGATATAATATAAAAGGGGAGGCAACTTTAGATCTTATAATCTAAAACCTAAAATTTACCTATCCATGCAATACCACACACAGTTAGCACCCCTACCTTACCTAGGACCGATTTAATATTTTGGTAGGACTAGTTTGCTTAGTTCTTAAGATGAAACCAAGTAATCTTGTGATATATTTGTGTGAGTAAACATGGATAAAAAAATTAGAATTTTAATAAACTATTAAATATAATTATGCAAATGCAAGACTAAACACAGGTAGAACCCCTAGCTAATATAAGAACGATTCAATATTTTGGTTTTCCTAGCCTACTTGGTTTTTGGACAAAAATAAGTAACCTTGGGACATCATTATGTGAGTAAAAATGAATAATAAAACTAGAATTTAAATAAACATTCTAATATAAACATTCAAATGTAAGACTATACACGAGCAAAACTCTTACCTGGCCTAGGATAGATTCAGTATTTTGGTTGGTCTAGTCCCCTTGGTTTTTAGGATGAAAACAAGTGACCATGAGACATATTTATGTGAGTAAACATGGAAAAAAAAAAATTTTGAATTCAAATAAATATACAAATGTAAATATGCAAATGCAAGACTATATATGGGAATAACCCCTACCTAACATAGGACCAATTCAATATTTCGATTGGCTTAGTCTACTTGCTTTTAAGGATGAAACCAGGTAACCATGGGAGATGTTTATATGAGTGGATATGGAAAAGAAAAATAAAATTTAAATAGACATGCAAATGTGAACATGCAAATGAAAGACTATAAATGTAGAATCCCTACTTGACCTAGGACAGATTAAGTATTCCAATTAGTCTAGTTTGTTTGGTTTTTAGGATGAAACTAAGGAACCATGGGACATGTTTATGTGATTAAACATGGATATAAACATTATAATTTAAATAAACATGATAAATACAAGACTGTACATGGGTAGAACTCTTACCTTACCTAGGATTGATTTAATATTCTTCTTTCCCTAGTCTGATTAGTTTTTAAGATGAAACCAAGTAACCATGGGACATGGTTATATGATTAAATATGAAAAAAAAAACTATAATTTTAATAAACATGTAAATATTCAAGACTAAGCAAAATATGCATACATAAGACTAAACTAGACATGCATAAACAAGGCTAAAATAAAAATAAATATACAAGATAAAAAATTTAAATAAATATACATATACGTGAAATTTGATAGCCAAAATATTTAATTAATTGTGTAAGTAATTAAAAATTTTATTCTTCATTAAGGATGATGAGAATGTTTATCCCTAGTGAATTTGCTAGAAAAATCTATGTGGAAAATTTTATTTTCTTTCAATGTCCACATGATTCACTTTAAAAATGTTTCTTTAATAAAATATATAGAGATTAGCAATATACCATCCCGAAGGATAGATAATATTTTAATATTGATTAGAAAATAAACACAACATAAGGAATGTTAACTTCATCCCAAAATATAAAAATAATATTCACTTATAATTTTTATCATGAAAGTAAACCAATGTTTAAAGCTAGTTTGCATTCATAGATTCTCCTACTAACATAGAAATATATTAAGATAATGTTTATTTTATTACTATTTCTTGATTTCCTATAAGGGCAAGCCTCTATAGTTAATTACTTCTTCAAAGAGAATAATCTTAATTAAAGTGATGACTAAAGATCTTTAAACTGAGATTGATTTACAGAATGGCTTGGGCTATCAAGATTTTATTGCATACAAGCTTTAATTATAAATAATTAACTTGGATTTGGAATTTAAATTTTGGATTTTTGAATTACTGAATAATAAAGAAATGTACATATACTAAGGGGTGTATATAATTTTGAAATATACTTGTCTAAAGTGAGTTAAAAACTAATAATCTTGAGTACAATCAGTTACTGTATAAATTCAAGATTAGGTGGCCAATCCTATGAATCAAGGAGTTATAATTTTGGGCAATATAATTAATAAATTTATAATATGTACATGATCATGCAATGAAAATTTGCAAGAACAATAATATATGTAAACATTTTTATTCAATAATAATTTCTTAGAGTACAATCTAGGGTTTATTATAAAGTAAAGGTGGTTAGGCTCCACCAACAACAAGCTTCAATTTATATTCGAATTTAATATATATTTGAATATAACTATTTATTTAGGTCTTCAATCTTTTGGATTCTGTATCTTCTACAAAATTCTGAAAGATAATGATTTTCAAAGGAATAATAATCATTTCTTTTTGGAATCCATAAGTATATTTATAAACAATCATTTTAAAATCTTTTTTAACTATTAATATAATTCAACTCAATCTAGAAATATAAAAATCTAAAATATTTATATAATTCCATTTATATTTATAGCCTTACTTAGGTATATTCTACTTTTTTAATAGTAAAAAAAGTAATATATAAAAATGCATAGGTATAATGCTTTGTGAGTTTATGCAAGTAAATGCAAAATGAACTAAGAGCTTACTCTAAATGTGCCCCAACATAGATGTAAATATAAAAACCAAAGTAAAAAAAAAAAAAATACTCCAAGTATGAGAACCCTTTAAGCTAGGCACTCTATGCAAATCATACATAACCACTGGTCTAGCCTAGGCTAGAGTTCGTTAAGCTAGCAAACTATTTACATTGTGTGTATAAGGATGTACAAATCAAATAGGTCTTATGTTTTAATAGTTTGAAATTATTTATAATTTATTCCATTATTTAAAGTCATTGAACGTTAGTTTGATTTAAAGTTTTAATATTATAGAATCTTTGATATTTTTTTATGGGTGTTTTGTTAGTTAAAGTTATTTACATTTAGAATTTAAAGAACAGTGCTTTCAATAACTGCTAAGTGCCATAATTCCTTGATTTTCAAGTACTAAGCTCATATTTATAATGCTAATAATCATTAAAAACTTGGGTTGATAGGTTGCATAGAGTCTCATCTTAAATAAGTATTTTAGTCCTTAAGCTTTTCAATCCCATATAAATTTATCATCCAAAAAGGAGTCAAGCAGAAGGGTATGAGAGCTTCAATGTCAAAATATTTTATTACTAATTTTGATGTTCATTTATGTTGAATAATAATTTCCTTTGTTAAACCCGGGCTATGAGATTTATTTCACCTCCTTAGGACTAATTTGATTCCCTCATAAGACTAGTTTACCATAAATAATCTATTTATTTAAGTTTAATTATTTGTTATTGAATTATAATTAATTTAATTTATTAATTATTAATTATTAATTTTTATAATTTGACAGTTCATATTTTTCATTTCATTCCAATCATTATCATAATAGGCATGAGGATCAATACCTCCTTAAGACACATAGCCCAATAGCTCAAGGTATTCCATACTAAAAACATTATTGACATTTGATTTAATTTATTAAATTAATTGTTTATTTAGATTTAAATGAATTATTAGATATTTTGGTATTTATTAAATTTTTTAATGAATCAGGTTTGACTAATTATTAACTTTTTGATTTATAGTGAATTTTATAAATTATATATTTTTTGAATATACTAGACTTAATTATGGGTTCATTGTTTTTGAGATTGTGTCAATTGAATTTTTTTTTTCATTAGTTATGATGTTTTCAAGTTTAGCATATTTTAATGAATTAAATTTGACTAAATATTTACTTTCTAATTTACATTGACTTATGGAAATAATATTTCTTTCATATATACTAGACAAAATTATGAGTTTAATGCCTTTGAGTTTGTGTCCATTGGATTTTTCTAAATTTAGTTTTGATTTTTATATGTTTGGTGCTTTTAATGAATTTAAATAATTGTTTAATTAAGGAGATTTCTTATTTTTTATTCCAAATCAATTCCAAACCTCTTGAAATTTTCCCTAAATGTCACTAATAATGACAACTCGAGATTATTATAAATGTTTAAAATTATTTTAGAATTATTATTTTTTATTTTTTTAACCTAACTAATTATTGCTTTTTCATAATTTTCAAATTACTTTTTATTTTGAATGAATTTGATAAGGTTTTTAGTTTTCCTATATTAAGATTTTACTTATGAACAATTTGTCACTTAAAATTTATTTTATTGATTTATTTTTTATTTATTATGAATTAATGAAAATCCTAGGTCAATTATGTGTGTCAATCTTAGGTTCACTAATTGCAGACCAAATGAAATCTAGATGTAATAAAATTTTAAATATAAGTTCATCTGAACATGTGCTTTAAACCCACTAAATTTGGATATATTAAAGCCTTCCTAAGTGTCACAATTAATTATCAAATGAAGGTGATCTATACCTTTTATTCTTTAATTTGGGTAATCTACTAACTAAATTTGGGTGAAATTAGAGGCATTCCAACCCTTGATTAAGCATAAACACTCCAAAAAAAAATTTAGCTCGAATTATATGTAAATTGAGAGTTGTGAATTTCCATAGCCTGTGGTAAAATAATGTCCTTGAACATTGAATATCTAATTCACTAAGATTTAATGATAATCAAGGCCTGCGAAAATGAGGATATCTAACATAGACATCCTAGTTTATGCAGTCCAAATTTAAGCTCAATTGCACATTAGATTAGGGAGTAAATAAGAAAATTCAGTTTTCATTCAAATCCAAATTACTCACTTACCAATAGTCAATTTTTTTTTAAAGTAATTTCAAAACAAAATTGGGCTTAAGATGGGTCTAATGAGCATATGAACACAAAATTTGGATTAAAATTAGATGTATGAATAATTTCTAATGTTTTAAGCATTTTGTGGATTTTAAAATTCATTTCATTCAAAATTTTATGAAAGATAATAATTTATAATGATTGTACAGTGGCATAATCATTATAAATGATTACAAAACTATAATGATGGCCTTCAGACAGGTGTTGGCAACAAATCACCCCTGCAGTTCTCTAATCCATATGTACAAGAAATGTGGATAGTCCAATCCTTCATATATTGGATAGAAAGTCTAGATCGCACTGTTCAAGATTTAGATGGTGTTAATTCAAATCTAGGTAGATGCGTTCGAACTGTTTAGATTAACCCATAGTCCATAGTTAAAAAATGAACTAGAAATTTAAATGCTCATAACATTTTGTACACTCCTCTAAATGAGATGAAAATTTTGGGTTAGCTTCTTAATTCTCAAAGGCTTAATCCATAGAGTTTAAAGGCTTTATACTTTAAGATATTAAAGTAGTTTATATTTGAATTTTAAATATTCAAATGGCAAAATAACTATATCCAATGGTTGGATCTTCAAATGTTTGGACTTTATGGACTCTAAGATAGTTCCTCTGGATATTCCTTGAAGAGTTTAAGTGTTGAAATCCATTGGATTGGAAGTTGCTTGGCTTGGATCACTTTTTCTCCCTTATTCTCTCTTAGACTAAAATTAGAAAGATCTATAGCAAGATAGGAAAGGGGAAGACTTGAGGGAAGCTTAGGGATTTGATGTTATGTTAGGGGATGTAATGAACTAAACCCTCACTTAGAAAATTTGAGTGTATTTATTGGAGAGAAAATCTTTATCCAAGGGTCAAGATCTTGCCACCTATGTCATAGCTAGCCACAAATTTAGTTAGGATTGTCCTATAGGATACAAGAGAAAGTTCTAGAAAGTTTGAGCTCCTTTGGATAGCCGATATGATTGAATTAATAATTGCTTGGAGGTTAGTTTGTGGAATCTTGCCTCATCAGTACTCCACATGGCTGGAGCTTAACATAGCATGTGGGATGAACATTTTGGAACACAATTCAAATGTTTATAATGAACAATTCGGGTTGGGTTTATATTAGGCTAAAAATTTTAAGTATTAGAGGTATGGGTTTTCTAATTGGTTGGCCTAGGTCAATACATGGGTTTGGCTCATTGGGATTGATGCATCGGACTAAGGGGCACTTGCTTATAGTATTTATGTTATATAATTTTTGGTTTAAGAAAACACATTTAGGTCCACTTGGTTCAACCCATGTCACTAAACTAGGTAGGCTTAGTGGATGAAATGTTTTTCAGTGACTCATGGGGACTTAATGGATTGTTCCCTTGAGTTTGTTGCATTGATTTGTTTAAATTTATTAGTTTTGAATGTTTTAAGTTTTTATGAGTATTTTTTTCAACTAGGGTTGACTTGGTTAACCAAGTAAGACAAGGAGTCATTATGGAGTTGATATTATTCCAAATATGGTTTATAACTTGTTGGAATATATTTCATGTAATGGGGAGGTCACTTGGTATGAAATGCAAGTTTAAATGCTCAAGTGGCCCTTTGATCAACTAAGGTTAACCAATAATTGGGATTAGGTTCAATGTATTAAAAATGTAATTTTGAATTTGTTTGAAGTGATCCATGGGTTTGGCTTGGTCTCCATGTATGAAATATAGGTTTAAAAGTTTAAAGGTCCTTTTTGGTAGCTTATGTTGACTTGGTCAACTAGGGATAACCATGGCTTGGGGTTGAGTTCAATACACTCCAAATCACATCTGAAATGTGTTCGAAGAGATTTTAGGGTTTGTTTTGACTTATCCGTGTTGAAGTTTAAGGGAAATTCAAATTTTAGGAGGTTTTGGTGCTTTAAGATTTTCAAGGATTTGTGGCCAACTATGGTCCACCAAGGGTTCAAAGTTAGTTCAATGCATAATTTTAATACTAATGATCATACTCAATGGATTTGGGAAGGCTTCCAAAGTCAAAAGTCATAATATGTTAAGTATTGTGGCATATGCTATAATTATTTAAAGGATTATAACCTTGGAATATAATTTGTGTTTAATGGGTTAGAGTGCTTAGATTGCCTCAAAACTTATGTCGTTGACCCTAGAGACATGTCTAATCAATATTCAACTGACCAATCTTGAATTCAAGGTCATTTGGTTGGATTTTAAGGTGATTGAAAATTTTCCAAAGTAAGGTTATGTTCTTGCTTTGGGTTTGGTCTTGAGTATTGGATTTTGAGGTTGGAATTTTCATTGAATTTGGTCAATGGATTTTATTTGGATTTAGTTTGATTAATGATTTGAGGGAGTTTTAGATTTGACATGTTCTTATCAATGAAAATCATTTGGTGATTTTTTATAATTGAATAAATGATAAGGTGATAATTAGTGGTAACTATAAATTGATGGATTTGAAGTTTGATTTTCTTTAAGTTTTTAGTTTATTATAATATCAATGATTGAGGGGAGTTTTGCTTTCTGAATCATCATATCACTAGAAATTATTTTGTGACTACTAGGTGATTTATAAAATTTTCAGATAGTAATCAAAGTGATTGCCAAGTGATGGATTTTAAGTTAGTGATCTGACCACTATGCCCAATTGGGTGATTAATAAGAAGTAAAGTTTGGAATGAGGTTCAGTGATATATGTGTGGAGATTGAATTTTTAAATTTGGTAGTCAACCTCAATAAAAAATGAGGTAAACAGGACCTTATCAATTAATTGGTTATAAAGGTGAATGTCTCGTGCTTCCTATAAAAGGGCATTCCCTTAAAAACTATTATGCTTGATTATGTGCTGAAATAGAGTTTTTATAAAATGATGTTTTGTTGAACGATTATGTTAATTATTCTTAAATCACCCCAATGGTGTAGGTCTGAATAAAAAAACTCAAATTCAAAAAGAAGAAAATAAAAAATTAAAAAATTTATTTGAGACAACACTTAACATATTGAATTATCCTTTGAGTAGTTGAGATGCTTTGGTACAACATATTCATCAAAGATGACCAAACTACTCCACTTCTTTCATTTTCTCTCCAATAATGATAGCCTATATAAAAGATAAAAAATGCTTGATAATATATTTAGTAGGTTGTTTAAGATCATCTTCATTGTTTAGAAAAGTGAGAAAGACCAAAAATCATATAATAAACTTTTAAAGAAGAAAATTCTTTAAAATTTGAAATAAATCAAATTAAAATTCAATTTTTCTTCAATCACTTCTCCCATCTCTTAGCAAATGACATATACAAAAGCTTTTGATCCTCAATAGAAAATTTGTGAAGGAGAGAGAAACCAATACTTCATATGCAAACATCTAAATTCTAAAAATTTAAAATCTTCTCATTCTATAAGATAGGATGTTCGTAGTATACTTATCTCTTATTATTGTTTTGGTTAGTGAAACATCATATTCACGTTCTAGAGACCCATCTTCTAGTGTAACCTAAGTTTATAATGAAATTTTAGGAATTTTAGTCTTTTCTTATTTTAACCCAATTAGGATATAGTGTGGCCTTATTTAGACACCCATAGATCCAAAAGAATATTCTACAATTTCCTTGATGAATTATGCTACAATTACTTTAGTTTGTTAAGGTCGTGTCTTGCAAGCTAAGCAGGGCCCTAGGTTTTATATGCCTCCTTTATGTATCGACATGGAAAGACCTGGATCTAATCCTCCCTTATTTAGATACCCATGGTTCAAGAATATCTTTGTGTTCCTTAGTTTGATGGACCACAGTTGATTTAGTAGAGTTAGGCCTTGGCTTATAAACTTAGGTAAGACTTTAAGTTTATAGACTTTATCCTAGTTTAGTTATTTAAAACCCATTTGTGTAGTATATCCTTAGTTTGACACCTATAGACCTTCCCCTTAGTTTTTGAAGATTAGGAACAATCCCTTGTGGCACCCTTTCTCAGGATCAAAACTTTTAGGTTAGGATCATGCCTCTCAGTTCCCTTCCTAGTATAGTCACCCATGATCTAGTCCAGCCCTGTTTAGGCATCTATATAACCATCTTACTTTTAGATATCTTAATATGTTATGATAAAATTAATTTAGTAGGATAAGGCATTTTAATATAAATTTAGGTATGATCTTAAGTTATTGAGACCTCATTCATGTTGACATTAAAAACCCTTATGAAAATAAAAACTTCCACATATAATCTAGACCTCTTTAAGCATCAATAACTCCCTCCTCTTTATGGGTTACTTGTTCCATTTTTCCATAAATAATTTAGTAGGTCACGTTCTTTATTTGTAAATCTCAATTTTGGACCTCTTAGGCCCCTTCCTTTTTATAGCCATTACAAACCTTTGGGGAAAAGAAAAACTTTATGATCTAGTATAGACCCATCTAGGCATCCATAAATCCATCCTATATACTAGTTTCTTAATCTACCATGCCATTGTTGATTCAATAGGTCAAAGCCCTAGTAAGAAAATTAAATTTAGGATCAAGCCTCTTAGGCCACCTCCTTAATATAGCTTTTAAAAAAACTTAGGAAAATAAAAGCTTTAAAATTTAATCTAGACCACCTAGGAATATATAGATCTTGCCTAAATTTTGGTTCTTTAATCTACTTTGCCAGAATTGATTTATTGGGTTAAAATATTGGTCAATAAATCTTTTCTAGAATCAAGCCTCTAAGGCCCCTTACCTAATATAATCATTGAAAACACAAAGGTAAGATACCTAAAGATATAGTTCAGCCTAGTCTAAGCATCTATATATTTATCCTCCTTCTAAATTTGTTGCTATATTATGCCATAGTTCATTTAGTAGGCGAAGGCATTAAATTTTAAATCATATTAGGACCTAAGGTTCTAGAGACATACTCCTTGTGTTGGTACTAAATATAATTATGAAAATAAAGAAAAAAATTAAGAAACTTGAGGATATAGCCTAGTCTATTCAAGGAATCAATATTCCCATCCTCCTCTTTTAGGTTTCTTGATTTGTTGCTCCATAATTAATTTCTTAGATCAATGAATGTCCTTTAAATCATGGTAGGTTCATAGGGTTTAGAGATATCCTCTCAGTGTTGGCATTGAAAACCAGTAGAAAAAGAATCTTTAGCCTTTGAAATGGATTCCATTGGCTTTTAAGGATCCATTATTTCACCAGCTGATTTAATGAACCAATTGTTGAAACTCGTTCACTATGAATTAGGTTGTTAAGCCTAAGTTTATGTCCCATGACTAACTAAGAGGGGGGTTAATTGGTATTTTAAAAATTAATCCCTCTTTTGAGTATTTTAAACTGAAATTAAACTTTAATGAATTTTTGTAGAAATAGGTTTTTAACCACAGTTTTAAAACAGTAAATCATAAAAAAAAAAGTATCGGAAAAATAAAGACACCAGATTTGTAGTGGTTCGGTCAAAACCAGACCTACATCCACTCCCCGGAGGCACCCTCTGAGTATTGCACTAATACCACAAGTGACTCTCCTTTTGCACCCACAGCAAGGCGTAGAAGCCTTTACAAAAGCTCTTTTCACCACTACCCGGTGCGGCAGAGAACCATCGTCCTTTTATACTATCCCCAGTGCTGGAAGAGAACCGTCGTCCTTTCACACTTCTACGATGTCGGTAGAGAACCGTTCGTCCTTTCACACGCTCCTAGTGTGGGCAGAGAACCCTTCGTCCTTTCACACTCTTTTAGTGTGGGCAGAGAACCCGCGGCTGTTCACACTCTCCAAGTGTCGGCAAAGAATCAGATCTCCTTGACAGATCTTCTCACAAGAATTCTAGAATGAAGAAAGAATAGAGTGAAGTAATCCAAAATCACAAGTTGAGAATCTTACTTTTAAAAATAAGGTGAAGCCTTCACGCTCCAATAGTAAGAATTCTTCTTTGAATTCTCTCTCACACTCTCTCCTTGTCTCTTCTTTCAATTAGCATGATGATCAATGAGCAAAAAGATTGGGAGGCAGTAAAAATTGGACCTTATATAGGAGAGACAAGAAAAACTGTCCAAAAACTACAAATATTCAAGTCAACACGAAATGGATCGTCCCGTATAATCTTGGATCATCCTAGACAATTTTACTTAAAGTGTCAGAAATGATCCTAATGAATATTGGTACGAACTATATTCATACACGATCATCGTCCCATATGAACAAGGTTCATCCGGACGAATAGTTATTTCATAGGTCGGTTTCCAAATTACCACAGGATGTAACCAACTTACTTAAGTCGGTTCCCATCATCCTGGGATGAACAGGACTTCGTCTGGACAAAATTTTTACAGAGGGCAACTCATCCAAGAATGATTATGAATTACGTTTGAAGGAAATTTTTATAGAGAAGGGTTCTTCCCAGGACAATTTGGATTTCGTCTGGACGAACTTTTTACAGAAACCAACTTGTCCAGGGACGATTATAATTTCATCTGGACGAAAAATTATACAGAGCCTAGCTCGTCCTAGGATGAAAATAATTTCTTCTGGACGATAAGGACTTAGAAAAATTTTTCTCCAAAAACTGTTCGTTCCATTGCTCTTAAAAGGAGATAACTGACCTGATCGTCCTGTATGAATTGAATTCGTCCCGTACGATCAGTACAAAAATTTTAAGATCTCCTCAAGTATGTGTGTGTTTATTCACTCAATTACAATAACTCCCTCTTAAACTTAGTTCACACAAAAATTACAAGCTTCAAAATATAAGATATCTCATGCTGAGTTGGATTTGAAGTCTTCAGTAGTTGGAGTTCAATTTTCCTAAAATGTTAGTACACACAAGAGCAAAAAACAAATCTTCCAAAAAAGTGTTAGAGATAACTACACATAAAATAATAATATTTGGAATCATCAAAACTATACAAGTTGTAAGAATGTAAAACATGCAAATAGCAACTCTCTTAACAATCTCTCCCTTTTTGATGATGTTAAAACAATTATTATTTGTAGGATTTTAAATTCTAAGAATCTCCTAAACTCCCCCTGAATTGATAAACCCATGAAAATAAAGTGGTAATTGAATTAAAAAATAATTTGTTTTTCAAAAATTTTAAACTACACCAAACAACATAAAAGACAAAACATCAAAATAAAAGACAAAATAAAAACAATTAAACACACATACAAAAACATACAATAAAACAAATAAAAAAATACAAAAATACACTTGACACAAATACATAAGACACAACAAACAATCTCTCCCCCTTTTTGACAACATCAAAAAGTGAAGAAGAAAATAAATACTTGAAATGTAAGTAGAAATATGAAATTCATTTGATAATTTAACCTTGAAACTGATTGAAATAAGATATGCAAATAAAATTAAAACATTAGACAAGTCCTAGAAATTCATACAATTTAAGAAGTGATATAACATAGATAATAAAAAGAATTTATCAAAGACATTAGTCAATTTAGACACTAAGATAGAGAAAATCATTGCACTAAGGATGAATAAAAAATTGTATATTTCAAATTTCGATATCAATTATAAATGAACATAAGATCAATTTGAATTAAGAGATTAAAAGAATTTGGAAAGAAAATAATTACCAGATGTGGCGCTTTGCGCATCTTTTTCACATTTGTGGCACATTTTTGTGCATCATTTTTACTTTGGGCTTATTTTGTGCCTCTTTTTCACATTGCGAACCTTTGCGCTTTCCTTTTGATTTTTAATTTTTTTTTTACTTTTAAACAATTTGTAAGAGTAATTTTATTCTTTCCAAAAACAATAATCTAAAAGTTCAAATCTGTCTAAGTGCATTAATAATGATTGATAAGTGAAATATAAAATAAGAAATCATCGCAATTGCAATAATAATATTAACAATAAGGCAGTCTAAATGAGAGACATGAAATGGAAAATTCTAATAATATCAAGTTATAATCAAAACTTAAACTTACAATAATTAGATTTTCAAATGAATTTAATTTTAACTCACAATTCAGGTTATAGCACAATTAAGATTAAAAAAATCTGATGATTTTTATAAAGACTAACAAACATTTCAAAAATAAGTTTAGATTAAAACACAAGAACTAATATTGATATCACTTTGAAGATATTACAATGATACATCAGGATATCAATATAAAATAAAACATATGAAATAAAAGAAGAATACATCAAACTACTAAAAATAACAATAACTAAGACATAAAGTAAAAACAATAAAAACACAAACACATAACATTAAGTGCATCAATCACTCAGATGGTCCCTGATTTGGAGGAGGAGGAGGAGCACCACCAAAGAGGTTAAAATATGTACTCATCATAAGTACATTGGTACTAATATCATTCATTTTCTCCCTCATATAGCCCATGTCATGTTGATATTGACCAGCCTGCCGCTATAAATGAGTCTCAATTTGATCAAAGCATTGATCAAAATGAGTCTCTAACCGATCAAATCTTTGAACCAAATCCTGATAATTTGGTTCATTGGCGGGAGCAGGTACACATTATGGCTCTTCATTTGTATCACTTATGACATGTGCTTTACCTGATTCCTCCTTGAAGATCGCTCTAAATGATCCGTCATTATAGTAGAGCAGTTCTTCATATTCTTGATCAGGATGAAACAAGTTGTATTTCTTCTCTAGAACATAGTTAACTAAGTGTCCTAAGGCAATATTTCTTTTTCTTTTATGTTCTACATGACAATTTCAGAAAGCCCATAAAGATACTCAAGGATAAGTTGGGCTTCATCTATAGGCTTATTGCTCATGATTAAGAAGGTCACCATGGAAAGAAGGGGGGTAATATTGACTCTATCACCAGATTTTGGAATGATTGAAGTTCTAAGAACGTGCTGGATGATACATGCATTCTAAACAAGACCGCATACCCTAGCCACATGCTCATCTAAACTATTTTCTCCAATCACCCTATTGATTTAATGCCATTTATATTGATCATTGGTGATTAAGGTATGGGATCTACCTCCCTTAGTCCTTAAATCTAGAAATGCTCCTAACTCATGCTTGGTAATTTTAACTTTTTGTTTGAAAACATAGGAGCGAATCACAGAGTGGTCAGAGTTGAAGGACATGTTGGAAAGAAAGTAATGAAATGTTTCTTTATTATAGGTGTGGATGAGGGTAAGGATAAAATGAAACTGTGTCGAAGCAAATAAATGTATCACCTGAAAGGTAATTCCATCTTGGTTTAGAATTCTGGATGGGGTGATTTTGGCTGCAGCAAACCTAGGAAAAGAATCCTCATTAGCTTTGGAAAGAAAGTTATTGGATGAACTCCTTTGAGGTTTCTTCACTAGAACCTTTTGCCGCTTGCTAGAACTTGCCATTTGTAAAAGATCTAGAATACGAAAGGGATTAAAAGTGATGTTAAGAGTGTGACTATTGATCTAAAAAGGCTGCCTATTTATTAAAAATAACATGTTCGTACCAGACAAAAATTTTTAATCCCGTACAATACTTTTGTTCGTCCCGTACGAAAATATTTCATACAGACGATCCAATATGACCAGAATGAAATGGCTTTTCGTAATTAACGTGACTTACGAAGCATCCTTTCATATAGACTTTTGACCAGTCTGATCGTACAGATGAACACGTGTTCATCCTAGGATGATCAGAACTTATATCATTTTAATGGCAGTTAAAATTGTCCCTTACATCGAACCGACATGTGTTCTTCCAGACAAACCAAAGGTTCGTACGTACAAAGTTTGTATTAAAAACTACTTTATCCATTCAACCGCTTCATTCATTCATCCTGAAGATTTAAAAACAAATCGTCCCATACGATCATAACGATCGTCCAGACAGAGTGACCATTAAACATTGAAAAACTGCATGCAAATGGTTCAAAATCTTATACTTTGACACAATACACAAATCGTCCCATACGAACATTTTTGGTCCCGGACGATTGTTACTTAAAAAAAATTTTTGATTTTGCACACAAACAACACTAAAATTCAATAAACACATAAAAAATACCATGTACAACAAAACAACGTAGACTTAAAAAAAAATCACATAAAAACAAGATAAAAAACTCATAACAAACACAAAAACATTAACTAGAAAATAAACATCAATGTTACAGAAAATATTTTTATTTAAGCATTTAAATCAATCACACCAAGCCTTATTTTTAATGCACTGAAAGTATCAAAGGCTAAAGGTTTTGTAAAAATGTCTGCAAGTTAATTTTTAGTTGTAACATGAATGATTTCAATTTCTCCCATGGATATATGATCCCTTATGAAATGACGCCTTATGTCTATGTGTTTGGTTCTTTAATGTTGAATAGGTTTTTTAGAAATTTAAATAGCACTAGTGTTATCACAATAAATTGGAATAGTTCCTATAGTCAATCCTATATTAATCAAATGTTATTTCAACCAAAGTACTTGTGCCACACAACTTTCTAATGCAATGTATTCAGCTTCAGTAGTAGATAGGGCTACTGAATTTTGTTTTCTATTAGACCAAGTAACTAAAGAATTTCCTATGAATTGACATGTTACAGAGGTGATTTTCCTATCCACCCTATAGCCTACAAAGTCAGAATCTGAATAACCAATTAATTCAAAATAAAGAGCTAAACTTAGGATACCAAATTTCTAAGTTCTGAGTTCCTAACAGATATCTTAAAATCTTTTTCACTGTTGTCATATGTGATTCTTTTGGATCTGATTGAAATCTAGCACACAAGCAAACACTAAACATGATATCAGGGCAGCTAGATGTCAAGTAAAGCAATGATCCAATTATCCCTCTAAATTTCTTTTAATCAATAGATTTTTCCTTAGGGTCCTTATCCAACTGAATTGAGGAACTCATTGGTGTACTAACAGGTTTAGCATTGTCCATTTCATACTTTTTGAGGATGTCCTTAACATACTTTGATTGACTAAGAAATGTGCCTTCCTCAATTTGCTTAATGCTAAATCCTAGAAAGTAACTCAAATCTCTCATTAGACTCATCTCAAATTCACTACTCATTATTTTAGAAAAATTATCACAATTATTTTTATTTGAAGATCCAAAAATGATAACATCAACATAAACTTGAACAATGAGTATATCCTTTTCACATTTCTTCAAAAAAAGAGTTGTATCCACACTTCCTTTTTTAAAAGATCTTTGAAGTAGGAAGGTGCTCAACCTCTAATACCAAGCCCTAGGTGCCTGTTTCAATCCATATAATGCCTTTTTCAACTTGAAAAATATGATTTGGGTATTTAGAATTTTCAAAACCTGGAGATTGTTCTACAAAAACATCCTCTTGAATTACCCCATTTAAAAAGGCACTTTTGACATCCATTTGATACAATTTAAATCCTCTAAAATAGGCAAAGGCTAGTAAAACCCTAATTGCTTCAAGTCTAACTACAGGGGCAAAAGTCTCCTCAAAATCAATCCCTTCAATCTGATCATATCCCTTATCTACTAATCTAGCCTTATTTCTAATGATCACTCCTGATTCATTCATTTTATTTTTGAATACCCACTTAGTTCCAACTACACTTTGATCATTTGGCCTTGTAGTTAATTCCCAAACTTTATTTCTTACAAATTGATTCAACTCTTCTTGCATGGCCAAAATCCAAAATTCATCCGATAGTGCTTGATCAATATTTGTGTGTTCTATAGTTGAAATGAAGGCTGAATGATTGACTTCCTTGTTTAATCCACGCCTTGTCCTTACACCCTCACTAGGTTCACCTATAATCAATTCCCTTGGGTGATTTTTAGAAAATCTCAAATCTCTAGGCAAAGGGTTTTCTATCTTCAAATTTTTTTCCACATTTTCTTCCAAATTCATCTTATCAATCTTTTGTGAGTTAATCTCAATTTCATCTTCTTCAACATTTGGCTCTTTCATATTTCCAGATTCATCAAATAAAACATGTGTGGTATCCTCAATTACCAAAGTTCTTTTATTGAATGCCCTATAAGATTTTCTAATATTTGAGTATCCAACAAAAATTCCTTCATCTGATTTTGGATCAAATTTTTCTAAGGCAGATTTTCCATTGTTATGAATGAACACCTTGCAACCAAAAACATGCAAATGAGATAAATTAGGTGTTCTTCCTTTTAGCAACTTATATGGTGTTTTATTTAATTTTGATCTCACATTCACCCTGTTCATAATATAACATGCAGTGCTAACCGCCTCAGCCCAAAAATATTTAGGAAGTGAGTATTCTGCCAATATTGCTCGGGCGGCTTCTAATAATGTTTTTTTCCTTTTGACTATCCTATTCTGCTGAGGGGTTCTTGTTGCGGATCTATGGTTTATGATTTTGATGATAGCAAACATTTCTTATTTCTCTACGATTGCCTTATGTGCTAACATTTCAGGTTCCCACGATCGGACTGCAATTTGGAATCAGCTCAAGATTGGGTAGACTAGGTCTGAGTCAGTTTGTAATCTTTTTCCTTTCTTGAGTCAGTTGTTTTTGGTGTGGGACCAGTTGGATTGTAATTTAGAAGATCTCCTGTTGTTCCCTATAAGTTTTCTATTTTTGGTAATATCGGCCGGGACGATATTTATATCGGCCTGGACGATCTATCCAAAATCACAAACCCTATTTAGGGCATCCTCATTAAGGCAGTCGTCAACAGATCGGCCTGGATGATACCTGTATTGGCCAGGACGATAATCTCAATTCAGAAAGAATCAGCCGCCATAATCAGTTTATGAATTCTTTGTTTTAGGAAATCGGCCAGGATGATATTATTATCGTCCAGGACGATCTAACTCAATCATGCCTAAATTGATATGGTATCTTTGGAAAGCATTAATGGTTGATTGATACGATCACATCGTCCGGGACGATCGAATGATCGGCCAGGACGATGGCCTGGATGATCTTCATCGGACAGCTTGTATTCAGGGCTATGATCAGGACGATTGAAATCGGTTTTAAACTAATCGGCCAGGACGATCGTGAGATCGGCCTGGACGATGTAACCAATTTTCTTCTGATCGTCTCAAATCGTCCCGGGCTAATGAGCTTAATTTGTACTGATCGACCAGGACGATATGTCAATCGTCCTGGACGATAATGTCGGCAACTTGCATTAATGAGCTCGTTTTGAGAGCTTCTATTTAAGCTTTGGCATGACACTTTGTAAGTGTCTTTGGCAGCCATTGTAGCTTCGTTCTTGTGGGGGAAACTTGAAGAGAGAGCTTGAAAGGCAGAGAGAAAAGGGTGGAGTTTGAGAGAGGGAGAAGATCCTGTGAGGGGGGACTCAAGGGAGTGTGGAGAGGGTTCCACACGGTTGTTGGTGGAATTTTGGAAAACAGGTTTTGAAAAATATTAGTTTTCTTTGGGGATTTTAAGATTAAGGTTAAGTTCTAATTCTAAGGTCGAATCAACTCGTTAGAAAAAGTATATCACCCCGAAGGACGAAAATAAACTTTCATAACGGTGTTCAGACTTAGAATTATGTAAACTCATCTTGAATACTATGATCGGGTTCTAAGAAGAATTTTATATGGCCCCGAGGGGACAAAGTATAGTTCAACTGAGTACCCAATTACAATATTCAAGAAACATGATCATCGCATTCGCATCCAAAGCCTTATCGAAGAAGGATGTATCTCCCCGAAGGGAAATGACACCATTCTACGATAATTCTTCTAATGCGACCATGACGATCATTATTTAACTTTTCCCAAAGAAATCTAATTATGTTTTAGAAATTGAGTTTTCTTTAAAACCAGGTGTATGTGGGGTTCCAAATCTCCTACGAGCGCAAGCCCTCGTAGTTAATTACATCGTAGGGAGATAAAATCTCCTACGAAAACTCTCGATTGAAATAATGGCAGAATTTTGTTTAGAATTTCTAGGAGTGATATCAAAGTATGAATAAAATTGAAAAGTTATTAACGGAGTTAAAGAATGAGAGGTAGGAGACACTTTGAGATTCCAGAACCATCCGGAAGTGTCTCAACTTAATCTAAGTGTTGGGCTTTATGTTTTGGACTGAAATGATATTTAATTAGAGTTGAGCATTTTATTAGAAATTTGGGATTAGATTCCCGAAGTTTGGGGTCTTATAATCAAAGATCTGCCCCGGATCCTAAATCTATTTTAGACACTGGACCACTGTCGTCCGATCCTAACTAATGCAGTGCAAGGTCTGGACTTACCCCGGCCTGGATTGGGGAGCCAGCTAACCACCTAATCGATTTAAAATACATGAATCCGGTCTTTTATGAAAGAGTGATAGGGACGTTATAATTAAAGTTTTGGTGAGGCGGGGCCGACATCTAGAGATTTTCCTAATTGGCCCCTTTGACTTATGTTGGGTGCTAAAATGCTAAGGACTATGAAATTAAAAATTAGACTCTTTAATTTGTATCTAATGCAATGCATGCTGGTTGACAACTTCCAAATCAAGTATGCTTGAAATTTTAAAACAGGCTTATAAAATAATTTTTTTTAGAAGACTGGACTTCCCCAGGTCCGGCACCTCGTCCTCATAGGTCAGACTATCCGGACTCTACCGTCTAAAGCAAGGAAAGAGTAATGCAGAAATATGCATGCGACCCCGGGGTCGATCCCCGGCTAATTCCCTAGATTCGTTATCTTTCTATGTTATTTAGACTCACTAAAATTTTAGACTTTTAAAATTATAAGTAGAAAACTTTCACACCCTCACGAGCCTCACGTATCCAGGCGAAAACAAAGAGCGGCATGCAATCGCCAAAAAACTAGTAAAAACAAGTAATCCTAAAGGCAATCAAATCATCAAATCAAACACAAATTAATTAATAAATGTCCATAGGCAGAATTGCCTTGCTTATTACAAACCAGAATATTACAGAAAGTAAAGTGGCCGGGCACCACTGACAACAACCCGGATTCTAAGCCTAGTAATGACGCAAGTTATTTTGAGTGGGATACTCTCAATCTTCAAGTCTTCAAATCTTCAATTTCATTCTTTTTTGGACTCCTTTTCTTCAATCTTCTTGGAATCTTCGTAGTGGATTACCCAAACGGACAAGAGGGCACTTCCTTCTAAGGGGAAGGCCACTCTTTCCTCTTTGGGTAAAGAAGAGGTATGATCCAAATTTGAGTTTCCAAATGGAAAAGGAATGTTCCCCAAAGGGGTATCCTTTCCTCTTTGGAATCCAAGCTTTGGATCTATGTATCCCAACTCAAAATAAACTTTCACCACACTTGACACTTGCACAAATTACATTGTTATCAAAATAAAAATCTAGACTCACCTGCAGGGTTATCCTAAGCAATTAATATGTAAAAAGCAGTTATTCCCAAGCAGTTGTATATGAGCAGAAAAGAAAGTAAACACACTGGCCACGCTCTTTTTATTTGGGGGCTTTAGCAGCTGAAGCACCTGTGCAAAGAGTTTATAATATTTATGCATTTTTTTAATTTGCCCCCCCTTTTTTTATTGCCCTGCATGAGCGTGGCCACCTGCTGAAAACTGTGTCAACATCCAGATCGTACCTAACCTAAGATTAATCTAATCGCCGAACACATCAATCCATCCACAGAGTACAGAAAAAGTAAGCAGACACAGCAAAGCAATTTCATCCACAACATGCAGTGAAAACTACGAAAAATCCAGCACACACCAGTAAAGTAAACACCGGCCTAACCTAGATCTAGAGTTGGTTGTCCTAGCACATCATCTAAAGTGTGTGAGAAAGGTCGTGTGGCTGGGGTAGATCCTAAAGTGGGTTATTAATTGAAGTTGTCTAAAAGTGTGGATTTGTTAAGGCTTAGGAGGGAATTTAGATTAAAATTTAAGTATTAATGAATTAAGAATTTTAATTAGGCGTATTTTAAAAGTTAATTGATTGCTACCTTTGTTTCACACCGAGGCCGTGAAGTTTATTTCACCTTCCTTGGGGCTAAGCTAGTAGCCTCGTAGGCCTGGGTTACCCAGTAGCAATCCGGGTTGATTAAGTTATTTAAATTGGTTGGAATTAAAAGAGTGGATTAATATTAAAATGAGTTAGTTACTGATTTTAAAATATTGATTAATTTAAGTTTGCCATTAATTGATTCGTGGCGTTGTGCCACCTGGCTCGAGGAACCAGCCTCCTTAGGACACTTAGCCCCGCAGCCCGGAGTAGTCCAGCCGATAAACCAAATTAATGTAATTGAATTAGAGATTTTTAAAATGTTAAATAATTAAAAATTAATCTATTTTAAGATTTAACACCCCTTAGAATCCATTCATGGCGTTGTGCCACCAGGCTCGAGGAACCAGCCTCCTTAGGACACTTAGCCCCGCAGCCCGGAGTAGTCCAGCCAATAAACTTCAACTTTAGGGTGGTTGTTGTGTTTTAAAGGATTTGTTAAGTGTTTTAAGCATTAAACCAATATTTTCTGAGTTTTAGAATAAATTGAGTTTTATGAATTTTTAGAATATTTTAATGATTTAATTAAGGGGTTGAAAATTGACTTTTTGATTAAGCTCAAATTCTGGAATGTTTGTATTTTATTAAAATACTAGACCTTACTACGATCAGTTAGAAGGTAAGTACGTTAAAATCGGATTTTCTGCATTTTATTACAAAGGTTTGAAGTTTTGAACTAGTTTTGACTACGGTTTGACCAATTTGTTGACTTTTTGAAATATTGCAAATTTCTGGAATTTAATATTTTTAATAAATACTAGACATCACTATGAGTTGAATGCAAGTGAGTTTGGGTAATTTGGATCTTTCTAGAATTAGTTATGGATTATCGAAGTTTGGGCATTTTAATGAATTTTGGGAATTTCTTAATTAGAAGGCCTCTTTTGTGATTTTGCTTCAAACAAGTTCTCAATCTCTTGAAAACACCTCCAAAGGTCAGAAATAACCTAAGGAGGGATCCCCAAGTGTTTGGGAGATTTTGGGAATTTTTAATTATTATTAATTAATTATCTTAATTAAAAAATGATTTTCACTTAAAATTAAATTAGGGTTTAAATTGCTGTCAAATCAAGGGGCTTCTAATTATCATGGATTAAGGACTAGATTCTGGTCAGTTTGAGGCTTTATATGTAATTTTTGGATTTAAAAAGGATTTATTACAATTTTTATAAGTTTTAAAGGCTTAATTAAGGGTTTAAGACTTAGAAAATTAATTAATGGTCTTAATGATTTCAAAAATCAGTAAATTAAATTGTCTAGGGCTAAGAATGTCACTAAGTTTGAATGGTTCAAATTTCAAGTCAAATGGACATCAATTCTAAGCACAATAAATTTTCGAAGTTTTCTACTCAAAGTTCCTAATTATTGTCCTTAATTGTGTCACTAGTTTTGAATAGGTTTAAATCAAAGTTCCTCTAACCCTTTGAGTAAGCATGGCATGCATACACAAATAGCAAGCAAACAAGTCCTTAGGTCTAGGAGAGCCTAGGCTAGGTGGTGTGTGCACCTTAAGCATGCAATTAACTAATTAACATAATTAAGACAAAATTAGTGAATAATCAAGGAATGATTATCCACTAATTATCCCCTTTATTTCTATTCAAACATGGTCATCCAACATTTAAGATCTCAAGTGACTTCTTAAACACTTAAAGATTTACATATATATAGTCTAAAAATAGGTTTTAAAATGTATATATCTATAAATGGATATATGTTTATATATATATATATATATATATATATATATATATATATATATATATATATATATATATATATATATATATATATATATATATATATAAACATAATAAAATAATTAAAAATGTTATTAGAATACATTTTAATGAGTTGAAAAGACCACTGATCTCCAGGAAAGTTTGATAATAACAAAAGATTTTCCTTATAATTTTCAAAATATTTAATATTTAATTAAATATAAAAAAGGTTAATATGCTCCAATAATTCTAAATACTATCAAAATCCAGTCAAATAATATTGAAAATTTTTCTACAGATCAGTCATGCACTCAAAAACATGCATGCCAAATTTCAGATAAAAATAACTTATACATAATTAATTAAAAATAAAATATACTTTTCTGTATTTCTTAAATTACTAATAAAATAATAACCAAAAGAGTTTGATTTTATTTTTAAAATAAACTAGATGAAATTCTGAAAATTTTGATATATTATACTCATTTTTTGATTTTGTATTTAATTTACTATGATTTTTTAAAGTTTATGTAATTAAAACAAATTAAAAACACATTTTCCTTAATTAAACGGCGGCGGTCGGACACGCGGCACGCGCGGATTCGCGGGATCGAAACCGCGTGACGACGGGGACACGCGTCGGCCGCGGGCCGCTTCACGCGGTTTTCCACTTAACCACGTCAGCGGCTCATGGCAGCCGTTGGATTAACCGCGGGTTCAATCTAACGGCTGAGATCAGATCCCGCGGTTTGATCTCACCAGGAGAAGATCAAACGGCGGAGATTTGATCCCGCTGTTCCGAATGGACGGCCCTGATCTCGCCGGTCGATCGATCGAACACTAAACCGAATACACGGTCGAACCAAAGCGCGGAACGGCAAGATCTAGACCGTTGATCGCGTGATCAACGGTCTAGAAAACGTACATCTGCAGCGAACTGCGAATGACGCCCTAGGATCCGTTTTTTGGTTCGTTCTTCCGATCGGGTGGACCAAATCACTTGAAATTTTAAACACAGAGAGTAGGCATGAACAGAAATAATGGGGAAAGATTTGTTTCAGCTAAAACCCTAAAAACGTATAGCTATTTAGATCTAACTAATGTGAACTAGATCTAGGGTTTTAAGGAGTTATACCGTTAGATCTTCAAAATTTCTGGATGGATGAGCTTGTAGACTGTCCAAGTGAAGATCCCCAGCACGAACCCGAGCTCGAACACGTCTGGATCGACTGCTATAGGCTTGGGACGGTCTAGGTGGTGGGCTCGCCGGAGAACTCGTCGCCGGTGACGTGCAACCACTTGGATTTTGTAGTGGGGAGGTAGAGGAGGCTCTGGAGATCCAAAACGAACTAAGAATTCGCTCTGGGAGGCTAGGGTTAGTGAGAGAAGATGCTTTGATTCAATGCTTCAAAAGTCACCTTTTTCCCTATTCAAGTGGCCTGGGCTGGATTGGATGGCTGGGATCTACTCCTGGACTCTCCAGATGATGCCACCTGTCCCTGGGAAAGCTGGAAGGCTGCGGAAAGGGCTGGACATGCCTCATTCCCATTGGGTGGACTTGGGATGAGTGGAGGGGAGAATTGCCACTTATGGCTAAACAAGGGGTGGAGCTCGGTTAGGGAGCCTATTAGAGGGCTTTAGGTCACTAATAGGTCGGCCTTGGGGAGTTAAATCAGGGAAAAAGGTTTAAAAGGCTGATTAAGACCTTTTAAAAGGGTCTAAACCCTTGGTTTGACTAAATTGACCAGTCAACTGGTCAATGGGGCTGATGTGGCATCCAAGCAGGTCATGGAGTCTTTCCAAGTGGCTGGATGGGTGTGGCTTGAGCTAGGTTCAATGGGTTGAAGGGTTTGACCATACAAATGGTCCCTTAAGCTTTAAGTTGACTGGTTGACCAGTCAACCCCATCAAGGGTTATGGAATTTGCACCTAGGTAATTCAAATGGGCTGATTAGGTGGATTGGAGGGTGATTCCAAGAGTCATGCTTGTCAATTGAATTAAGAAAGCTTAATGGGCCCTTAATGGGCTTTTAGGCTAAAACTAGTTGACTTGGTCAACCAGTTGGGTTCAGGGGCTAGAAATAGATTCAATAAATTCAGAATGTCGTCCTGAGTCTACTGGATGTGGTCCCAAGGTTTGAAGGGATCAATTTGGTCAAAATCACAATTTTAACCCTTAAGGGCTTGTTTGGTCAACCTAGGTTGACTTGGTCAACCAGGTTGACCCAGGGTCTGGGTTTGGGCTCAACAGGTTTGAAATGATACTTTAAGGTTAATGAAAGTGGTTGGATGACTTAGAGAGGTCATTTGGGTCAAAACACATGTTTGGACCCTTAAAGGGCCTCTTGGGTCAAACCAGTTGACTTAGTCAACCAGGTTGACTCAAGGGTTGGAAATAGGTTCAAAAGGTTTGAAATGACATTTGAAATTTGTTAAAGGTGGTTGCATCCAATTTGGAGCTCATTTGGTTTGAAATCCCTATTTGAGCCCCATAGGGGTATTTTGGTCAATTTTGACCTATTGGTTAACTATGGTCAAAAATGGGTCTGAAAAATGCAGTTTACTGCTCAATGGGTTAAAATCAAGAGTCTGGAAGTGATTGGAGGCTTGGATAAGGGTTCCAAGGTCAAGATCTCAAAGGGGTTAGGTTCAGTGGCATAGGCTGTAAATATTTGAAGGTTTTACAGCCTTCGGATTTTAATTCAGATTCTGGGGTTAGAGACCTCAAAATGAGCTCAAAGTTGGAGGGTAACCTCTAGAGACATGTCTTATCACTTTGCAAGTGATAGACCCTGGATCAGAGATCACTTGACTGGGTTTTGAAATGTTTGAAAAATCTCTGAAAAGGGTGGTTAGGACAGGGCCTCTAGAGTTTGGATTTGAGTCTGAATTCTGGGTTTGGATTTGATTTGAAGTTTGAATTAATTTGGACTTGAATTGGATGGAGTTTGAGATTCAAATTGATCACAGGTAGGAATCAAATTGAAATTGGAGTTGATCAAGGGTGGAGTTTGATTTGAAGTTGGAGTGATTCTAAGGTATAGAAGAATTCTAATATCTAGGATTTAAGGGAATCCTAGGCTCTAGAATAGGCTCTAAGGTCTTGGATCTAGAAGGATCCTAAGGTCTAGAGTGGATCCTAGGGTCTAGGATTAAATCTGGATTCTGGATGGGTCTTAGTGACCTCATACAAAAATGAGGTCAACAAATGGACCCCCAATGTGTGTAGTAGAAGGAACTTCTGCTGCACACATTGGCGTTGACCGAATGGAAGTAGAATTCTGAGAATGAAGGGGAGATCATCTCCCAACCTCAAGCCTATAGGATGCTAATGGAAGGCTTACACCTATTGGATAAGAAAAACTGGTAAAACCAAGGTAGGGAATACCTAACCTTGGGTCTAAGGAAGGGCATCACCCAACCTTAGGCCTATAGGATGCTGATAGAAGACTTACTCCTAATAGGCAGATTAACTGGCAAACTAGGATGGTGCCACGAAGGGCGTACTCCACCACTAGCGAATGGTCATGTGGGGAGGAAACTTGCTCCACACAGAGGACCTCAACTGGCAAACTAGGATGGTGCCACGAAGGGCGTACTCCATCACTAGCGAATGGTCATGTGGGGAGGAAACTTGCTCCACACAGAGGACCTCAACTGGCAAACTAGGATGGTGCCACGAAGGGCGTACTCCATCACTAGCGAATGGTCATGTGGGGAGGAAACTTGCTCCACACAGAGGACCTCAACTGGCAAACTAGGATGGTGCCACGAAGGGCGTACTCCATCACTAGCGAATGATCATGTGGGGAGGAAACTTGCTCCACACAGAGGACCTCAACTGGCAAACTAGGATGGTGCCACGAAGGGCGTACTCCATCACTAGCGAATGGTCATGTGGGGAGGAAACTTGCTCCACACAGAGGACCTCAACTGGCAAACTAGGATGGTGCCACGAAGGGCGTACTCCATCACTAGCGAATGGTCATGTGGGGAGGAAACTTGCTCCACACAGAGGACCTCAACTGGAAAACTAGGATGGTGCCACGAAGGGCGTACTCCACCACTAGTGAATGGAAATCAGGATGGTGCCACGAAGGGCGTACTCCACCACTAATCCCCGGGTCAAATGCCAGGGTGGTGCCACGGGGGGCGTACTCCACCACTAGCGAACGAGAATCAGGATGGTGCCACGAAGGGCGTACTCTACCACTGATCCACAGGTAAAAGGAAGGAAGGTGCCACAGAGGGCGTACTCCACCACTAGCGGGTCTAATCCTAAGGGAAGGAAGGACCTAACCTTAAGGAAAAGGCGAAGAGCGTTAAAAAAAGAAAACCTTAAAAAAAAAAGGTAGAATCAAGTTATAAATCAAGAAAAGGAAGTTTTATTAATTGATAAAATGAGCTACATCAAGCATAGTATTTCTTAAGGAAACGCCCATTGACAGGTAGCATCGGGTGGTTCCCTTTACAATCTACTAACTGATACGAGCCTCCTTCGTAGACAGTCTCTATAACGAAGGGTCCTTCCCACGTAGGTTCAAACTTGCCTCCCAGCTTCCGATGGGCCAAGATAGGCCTCCGAAGGACCAATACCAAGTCTCCCGCTTGGAAGGTCCTAGGTCGCACTAACTTGTCATGGGCTTGAACCATACGGGATTTATACAACTCTAAACTTTGTTGAGCTTGGAGACATCGCTCTTTAAGGCCTTCGAGTTCTTCCAATCGTAGTTTTGCATTTTGTTCATTGGTAATTTGATTCTGAACTGCAATTCTAAGCGAAGGGATTTGTATTTCCAAGGGCAGAACAGCCTCAGATCCATATACTAGTGCAAACGGGGTGGATTGGGTCGGGGTTCTATAAGTGGTACGATAAGCCCACAAAGCTTCCACCAACCGCTCATCCCACTGCCGTTTGTTATCATCAAGGGTCTTTTTGACAATTTGCACCAAGGTTTTGTTGAAGGCCTCGGCCAATCCATTCGCCCGAGGGTAATAGATCGTCGAATATCTCCAATCAATATTATGGCGCCTTACAAAACTATTGATTTTTGTAGACTTGAATGCGGACCCATTATCGGATATGATTCTGCGGGGTACGCCGAATCGATATACAATATGGTCACAAAAGAATTTTAAGACATGGTGTGATGTTACGTTTCGTAGGGGAATTGCTTCCGCCCACTTTGAAAAGTAATCAGTTGCTGCTAATATGAAACGATGACCTCTCGCGGAGGGAGGGTCAATCAGCCCAATGATATCCGTGCCCCAACTCTCGAAGGGCCATGAGGCTATCGTAGGGTGTAACACATTAGGCGGCTGATGTAAAACCACACCATGGACCTGACATTGATGACAGTGCTTTGCAGTATTCATGCAATCGTCAATCATTGTAGGCCAATAGTATCCAAGTCTTTTAATCCTTAATTTCATTTTTGGACCCGATTGATGAGCACCGCACAGTCCTGAATGAACTTCATTAACAATTTTCTGGGCTTCTCGCTTGTTCAAACAGCGCAGCCACATGTGATCGAAAGACCGACGATACAACAGATTGTTAACTAGTGCATATGATAGGGCACGTTTCTTAATCTGGTTGGAGAGTGATTTATCCTGGGGAAGCTTCCCTTCTTTAAGGTAATCGATTAAGGGTCGTCTCCAATCGCCTTCTTCGTCAGTTGTCGAAGAGGCAGAAAGGATCCGAAGGGGAGTCTTACTAATGTGTTCCAAATCTATAAGGGAGAGGGTCTTACGACCCTGTATCTCTATAGGGATGGAATCCTCCTCAGGACATGCAAATTCCTTTGCAAGTTTTGCTAAGGCATCTGCCGCAGAATTGCTTCCACGGGGAACCCTATACAAAGTAGCAATAGGGATTTGTTCCAACAAGTGAAGTGTATACTGGTGATATCTTAGGAGATTCGGATTCAAGACTTTATAAGTTCCGGCGACTTGGTTAATAACCAGTTGGGAATCTCCGAAGATCTTAATCTCCTTAATCTCCATTAGAATTGCAAGTTCCAAACCAGTTATCAGAGCTTCGTATTCAGCTTCGTTGTTTGTGCAAGGCTCCGACAAGTGGTAGGAAAAATGCATCATTCCTTTTTCTGGTGTAATAAAAATTAGACCGACTCCAGCCTTTCCAGGAATTACAGATTGTTGAGTCGCAATCCTACGAGAGGATGCTGCCCCATCAAAATATAATTCCCAGATGGCCTCACCAGATTCCCTCAAACTCATGATTTGTTCGTCGGGTAAGTCATCATTCAGAGGAGAATCTGCCGGCAGCGGGTGTGCTGCCAGAAAGTCGGCAACAGCCTGTCCTTTCACAACACGAAGAGGAGTGAAAGTAATCTCAAATTGCAACAATATCATAGACCAGCGAGCTAAACGTCCTAATAACGTAGGTCGGGTCATAAGATATTGCAAAGGATTAACTCTTGAAATCAGACTGATTGAGTGAGAGAGCATGTAATGCCTCAGTTTCTGAGCTGCAAAAACTAGAGCAAGACAATGCTTCTCAATCGACGGGTATCGAATTTCAGTAGGAAGGAGTCTTCGACTAAGGTAGTAGAGAGCATTCTCTTTTCCTTCGTCGTTAACTTGAGCTAACAGGGCACCTAAAGACTCATATAGAGCTGCGGTGTAGAGGATTAATGGCTTTCCCGGAATCGGAGCTGCCAAGACTGGCGGGTTAGAAAGGTATTGTTTGATATCGTCAAAAGCATTCTGACACTTCTCGCCCCATACGAATTTAGTATCCTTTTTCGCAAGGACAGAAAAGGGTTGACATCTCCCGAAAAGATTAGAAATAAACCTCCTTATATATGCCAATCTACCTTGTAGAGACCTTAACTGAGTAAGGCTCTTAGGGGATGGCATATTTAAGATGGCTTCAATTTTAGCAGGATCTATCTCAATTCCGCGGTGCCTTACTACGAATCCTAAGAATTTTCCTGAAGCGACGCCGAAGGCGCACTTCAAGGGGTTCATTTTCAAATCGTAGCGGCGCAACCGTTCGAAAACAACTCTTAAGTCATACAGGTGAGCCTCTTTAACCTTGCTCTTGACAACTAAATCATCAATATAACATTCGACTTGATTATGAATTAAGTCGTCAAAGATACGGGTCATGGCCCGTTGGTAGGTTGCTCCGGCATTCTTTAAGCCGAATGGCATTACCTTATAACAAAAGATTCCAATAGGGGTTCTGAACGCCGTATTTCTCTCATCTTCAGGGGCCATCTTGATTTGGTTATAACCCGACGAGCCATCCATGAAGGAGAAAATAGCATGTGAGGAGGCAATGTCCACCATGAGTTCTGGTATTGGTAGAGGGAACTCATCTTTAGGACATGCCTTATTCAGATCCCTATAGTCGACACAAATCCGAATCTGACCATTTTTCTTTCGAACTGGCACGACGCTGGCCACCCAAGAGGGGTATTGTTCCTCTCGAATGAATCCGGCTTCTGCCAATTTCTTAACTTCAGAAACGACTTGTTGCTCAATCTCTAAGCGCATGCGTCGAGGAGCTTGTTTAACAGGGATGGCATCATGCCGAACTCCAAGTTTGTGAACTGCTACCTCAGCAGGCAAACCTGGCATTTCGTCATATGTCCAGGCAAAGCAATCCCTGAACTCGAATAACAACTGGATTAAGTCTTGGGTTTCACCCTCGCTTAATAAAGTACTTATGAAAATCGGACGGGGGTCATCATCGTTTCCCAAGTTAATTTCTCTCAACTCATCGACTGTCGACTTAATTTCCTCTTCAAATTCAGGGGGTGCATCCCGAACTTGAAGATCATCGGGATCGTCTAAAGTCTCCAAACAGAGTCCATCCAAAGGACAAGGAGGATCTGTAGGGACATTTAGAGAATCGAGATGGTAAGTTATCATTAGGCAATACTCATCATCGTCGAATGAACTAATTGTTCCAAAGCCAATACCACTTGTTGGATTTTTATTTATTTTTGTTCGCCAAATATTCTCGTGGTATCTAGCTTGACCCTTAGTCCATCGGTATGGTATAGAACCTTTAGAAAAAGTATTTTTTACACAAACAGGGAAGTAGCCGAAAGGTAATTCCATTAATTCATTAAAATCTGCCTCCTCAAGGGTTACATCATCTTCGTCCCTTGCGGAGGAGGAGCCAGGAAAGAATTTCTGGACTTTCTTAACTTCACCATCCAAGTTGGGGGCCACTTTGACTTCCAACCCTACAACCCTGCCTGCCGACAGTGGGGTCAGAGAAAGGGCCTCAATCCTTCTAGTGAGCTTTTAATACATTGTTAATTCGGGCTCGTCACTTTTAACTTTTGAAATATCTACCTCAGGGTCACTGTCCTGGTCTAAGGTGAGATCAAATTTTGGAGGAGTATTTATTTTTTGGTAATCGAGAGAGAGGGCAGCACCCTGACTTTCTAGTTCACCATCGGAATCTGATTCCAAATCAATGTATACGGGTGCTGATCTCCTGTCTAATGAAGCGCGGCCTCGACCTCGTGCCCTTAAAGCCATCCTCCCACCTCTTTGAGGTAATGTGCTTGGAGGTCTAAGGACAACGATATCAGAGTCATCTTCACTACTCGATTGAATCATTTCTTGATTTATATTTTTATCTTTTTCTTTCCTTTGGTTGAATTTTTGTCCAACCATTTTCTCCTCAAATTTGATCTCTAATTTAGAACGGGACGAGGACCCTTTTGGTACGAAGTATGCAGCATCTTCGTAGATCCCAATTTCTTGAATCGAGAATGGTTGCAAATCACCCTTAATCACATGTTCAATGCCGTCTCGTTGATACTTAATGCATTGGTGCAGGGTAGATGGAACCATTCTATATTCGTGAATCCAAGGTCTACCTAGAAGTGCGTTAAAGGACGTAGTCGAATCAATTATATGAAATTTAGCTTCAGTTTTTAAACCTCCTATTTCCAGGAGTAGAGTGATTGAACCTAAAGCTCTCTCGCCCTTCTCGTTGAACCCACGAAGCACCAACCTATCGGTTGAAAGCTTGCTAGTATCAACTCTGAGATAAGCAAGAGTCTTTATGTTCATCATGTTGACCGATGCACCCGGATCAACAAGGACTCTTGGTAACTTAAAATTTCCCACATCTACAGTGATGTAGAGGGGACGATTGTGGTCAGCAGTTCCCAAGAGTAAATCTTCGTCTGAAAAGGTAACCCCAGGGACCTCTTTGAAGTAGAGAGCCTCACCTTCTGAAGTTGCAGCCAACTGTGTTAAGCAAATCTCGGGATCGAGAAGTGCTTTAATTAGAGACTCCCTCATTTCTTTGGAGAGAAGGAGGGCGTCATAAATACTTAATTTTGCTGGCAACTTCCTAAGGTGGGCTAGAACATTGTAATCAACCTTAGGAACGACAGACTCGAAACCCGGAGGAATTAAAGGGAATTCTGACTGTTGAGGGGAATCCGGACTTAGATTTTCGAATGAAGGTTGCTTGCCTTTGTCCTGAGGGGGCAACCTAGGGGGTAAGACTTTACCGCCACGGAGTTGCACCTGCTCGACGTCTTCGGGCGGGCAAACTAGGGCAGTGTCTACACACACCATAGGTGTTGGATCATCATTTTCTGAAAGCGAGTCAGAATCTGAAAGTTCTATCAAGATAGGATTTCCTTGGAAATTGATCTGAGGGAAATCACTTTCTGATAAAGCTTCACATTCGACCTCTTCTTGAATAGTCGATTCGGGAGGTCGGTTTGATTAACCTCGATATTTATTTCATTAGGAGTTTGATTCAAAACAGGAGAGTCATCGATTTGCATTTGAGATTCATGGTTAATCATCAAGACAGAAGTAGAAGGATGTTTTTTATTCATCTTTTGACCCTTCGCCTTTGATGGGGTAAAGTAAAAGTCAGATAACAAAAGAGGGGAAAGGGTTTTAACACCACCATCCGCCATTCCAATACATCTCTCATCTACACACTTCCTCTCTACAAAATCAAATTTTTCTTCTTTTACATTTTTCTCAGTAGTTCCTAAGACTACTGGAGAGGGAAGTGGCTCAACTTCCTTCTGCGAAGCGTCCAGGTCAACCTTCCACACCGGGGCCTGGGCTATCGTAGTCATCTGTTGAGAAAGACAAAAAGACTTGTTAATCGACTTTTTAAGTGCCCGGGACAAAGCAATGTCCCAACCATCTTCAACAAAACAAGAAGAGTTAAGAGGATTACCTGAAATGGTCTTAATTGAAGCTTTTTCTGGATCAACCAAGTATTCCTTAGGTATTATGATGTTACCTTGGGTGTAGTTCCTCTCAAGCCAATCTTTGAACACAACGCAGTCCTCAAGAGGGTGACTAAGCATCCTGTGGTACGGGCAATACTTGGGATCATCTCTCTTGCTCTCATCCTCATGCCTCCTAGCCTCTGGCAACTGAAAATCTGGCTTCTTTAACAGACTTCTGAAGATCTTCTTAACTGACTCCCTTTTAAATGGATAAGGCTTTGCCAATCTCTCTCTAAAAGGGATGGAGGAGGGATCTCTAGTATGTTGAGGAACTATCTGAAAGGGCTGCTTTTGAGGCGGCTGTGGTGGAAGTGGAGTGCTAGGCTGACTAATCACTGGCCTCTTTCCTTTATCTACTGCTGAGACCACAGCTTTCTTTTCAAATGTTTTCACCAATTTTGGACCCTTCCTTTCTTCAGACTGCTCTCGTAAGAATGGCATCCTAGGAGCCTCTTCCTGCAAATTGCTAGCCTTATTAAGAAGTTTTTCAAAAGTTTTAATAGTGAAACCCTTCAGGAGAAAAGCAACAGGACCGTGGATATTCTTCAAAAGAATCTCCACAGCATGTTGTTCTTGCAACTGGGGTTCACACTTCATCGAGAGGTTTCGCCACCTCAAGATGTACTCAACCAGAGACTCTCCCGGCTTTTGCTTTTCAACCACGAGATCGCCCACGGTGGTGCGTTGTTGCGCTCCAGAAAATCTCTTAAGAAAGAGGTTTTCTAGGTCGCTAAAGTTCTTACTGAACCGTTGGGCAGATCGGCGTACCATTCAAAAGCAATGCCGGATAGACTACTTACAAATTGGCGAAATAGTAGAGCATCTGACCCTCCTGCATTGCAACAGCTTGCTCGGAAGTGGGCCAGATGCTGTCTCGGGTTTTCGATTCCAGTGAAAACTTTAAAAGTTGGTGGCACAAAGCCCTTTGGGTAAGGAACTAAGTCATATTCCTCGGGGTAGGGTCTACCCTTTGAAATAGACACAGTTCCTTGAGCATGGGCTAAGGCCTCCCTTACCTGGTCCTCAATTAACTGCTTGATATCCTTCTGAGGTGGGATTGAAGGAATGGAGGAGACTGCAGGGTGAACTGGAGGTGTCTCTACTGGACAAGGGAGAGTCACAGGTGGTGACTCGAGAGGTCTGGAATTAAATTCTGCCCTTTTGGCCTTTTCTGTGAGCTCTCGAGCTGACTGGTGGATCATAAAAGACTCTTGCTGTGATTTGTCCAACTTCTCTTGCATTTCTCTAACTTGTGACATCATGCTAGCAAGCTGAGTCTCCAAGTTTTTTATATGTTCTTCATCTCTATCTTTCACAGACTCATCTGACTCTGACTCAACAGCATGCGGATCATCATCCTTAACAAATCGGCGCTTGCTGGGCTCAGCTTCTTTATTAGACCCTCTAGTTTCTACCACATGAATGCCCCCAACATAATCATCTTCATCTCCAAGGAGATCATCCGTATCGGGGTCAAAAGAAACCATTCCTTCTTTGTTTAATAAGATGTTTCTTATTTCCTGGACTACCTCCTCGACCGGTCTATCCCCAATTGATTTAGATCCTTTATACTCAGCCATATCAAACAACTCTTCAGAATCCATAAGGGCAATGATTTCTGTAAGTTTTGGATTAAGATCTGGTTGAGACTTTGTATCCAGTTCATCTTCCATTTCTAAATCCTGGTCAATTTTCTCCTCTTCGACTATCCCAGAGCTGGTAGTCAGAAGAGTGGCATCCTCTACAGGGAGAGGGACATATTCCTCAGGAGAAGTAAGAGCTTGTAAGGTGATAGTTCCCACATCTGGTAAGGTAAGGTCCTCAGACACCTGACTAAGGGGCCTAGGAATGACACTCGAACTTTGGGGATCATCAACTGGGGTAGCAGGAACGGTGACTATTGGATCTGGAGTCAGACTGGCTGTGGCAGGACTATCAACTGTAACAACTGGAGTACTAGCCTGAACATCCATCAATTCAACTGAACTCGGAGTAGGGTTGGCTGAAACTCGTTGGAGCTGCAGAATGAACTTAGAAGTTCTAGGAGGTGGTGGCAGATTCTCCAACTTAGTTCTCTTTGGCACATATTTCCTTTCAGGAGATTTAGGTCTTTTTCCTTTAAGGTCCACAGACTTTTGAACTTCAACCCCCTTTGGTTTGACAATCACTGAGGCCAATCTTACAGGTTTATGTGGGGGTACCGGGGGTCTACCAGTAGAATGGCGGCCTCTCTCGGACCCAGTCAACACAATACCCTCTGTTTGAGAGGACAGAGGGCGTGGCACCCAGTGATATCCATCAACCAGTACTGAAGTAGCGGGCTGTCTAGCATACTTCTTATTCTTTCTAACGAATTGAGGGGTTAAATTCTTTGCTTCAGATACTTCTTCCTTCAACACTTCTTTTTGGAAGCGATGTGAGATCACTCCCTTCAATTGTTTCACATATTCTTCTTTAGTCTGCCCAGTCTGTGCAGCGCAGGTATGAATTATATTTCTCAGAGTCCTCGTCTTTTGGAGATGTCTTTCTTTCTGAGTTTTCTTGGTCGAGTAGTCGACCGGGCATGGTGGAGAACGGGCTATCCTAGCTATCCTCTCCTCCCCTTGAGCTGAAGCCAGGGGGTAAAAGCGACTTCCCTTTAGGAGGGGAGAGGAAGCAGGAATAGGTAGCTCCTCAACAGCCTCAGGTTCTACTTGAGCCAAGGTCTTAAAGGGTAGAACTCTCTTAGCCTTAGAGATTTTCTTTCTAAGTCTCCTCAAATAGTTCTTCTTCTGATTCTTAGTAATGAATCTAAGTCCGGAACTAGACCCTTCTTCAAAAACAGACTTAATTTCAGTGGGAGGCTCAACAACTGGTTCAGACTGTTTCTGATCATCACTGACTACTGGCAAGGTGGGCGCAGATACCACAATTAACTCAACTACCGGGGGAGTTTCCTTACTGGCATCCAAGTTAACAATCTGATGTCCATCCATGGAGAGCTCAAGAGTACTGAATCCCATTCCAAAAATAACAGTGCTCCCTTGGTCATTAACAGTCGAAGACAACTCTCGGTCAAAGGAGAAAATCAGTTGGCCAGCCATTTGAAATTTTCTGAAAGTTAAAGAAAATGATTGAAATTAGATTTTTTTTTTTTTTTTGAAAAGAGTTGTAAAAAGTATTTTATTGTTATTATTTTTTGAAAGTGTGACATATGTTGGCCCACAAGGAAATCGTATGAGGTAACACATGACAACTTAGAGTTTAAGAAATTTTTTTTTGAGGAAATTTTGAGAATTTGAAAGGGGTTTTCTTACAGGTTCCAAAACACAACGGACAGAGTTTCCCCTTGCCCGAAGGCTTATGGAATTGTGAGAAAGCCCAAGTAAAAAGGGATAGTTTAACCCTCCCCACCCTTAGAAGTCAAAGGGGAAGTGAGGGGGTTAAAACTAAAAAGTTTTGGAATGAAATCAAAAATTTTGAATTCTTTTCAATTTTAAGGATTTATATGTTGAACGAGAAATTTATCGACCATAAATCCATAAAATTAAAAGGATATCCAGAGATCTGATTTGACACTGTCGCCTCACAGGCTGTGCTGGGGGCAGAAGGTCAAAATCAGAACGAAAAGCCAAATTTAGAGGTGGAACCTCTCTTTTAGTGTTTTGTTATTATTTTAGATGTTGGCCACACTCACCCAAGGAAGAAATGAGCAAAGGGACCAACGGAAGAAATGATAGTTAAAACTACCGATGAAACAAAATTTTGCCATTATTAAAGATGGAGAGAGAGATTTGTCCCACCGGGCGTGCCATTTTTTGTTGGTGGAATTTTGGAAAACAGGTTTTGAAAAATATTAGTTTTCTTTGGGGATTTTAAGATTAAGGTTAAGTTCTAATTCTAAGGTCGAATCGACTCGTTAGAAAAAGTATATCACCCCGAAGGACGAAAATAAACTTTCATAACGGTGTTCAGACTTAGAATTATGTAAACTCATCTTGAATACTATGATCGGGTTCTAAGAAGAATTTTATATGGCCCCGAGGGGACAAAGTATAGTTCAACTGAGTACCCAATTACAATATTCAAGAAACATGATCATCGCATTCGCATCCAAAGCCTTATCGAAGAAGGATGTATCTCCCCGAAGGGAAATGACACCATTCTACGATAATTCTTCTAATGCGACCATGACGATCATTATTTAACTTTTCCCAAAGAAATCTAATTAAGTTTTAGAAATTGAGTTTTCTTTAAAACCAGGTGTATGTGGGGTTCCAAATCTCCTACGAGCGCAAGCCCTCGTAGTTAATTACATCGTAGGGAGATAAAATCTCCTACGAAAACTCTCGATTGAAATAATGGCAGAATTTTGTTTAGAATTTCTAGGAGTGATATCAAAGTATGAATAGAATTATTGGAAAATCAAAAGGGAATGGATAAAAATTGAACAGTTATTAACGGAGTTAAAGAATGAGAGGTAGGAGACACTTTGAGATTCCAGAACCATCCGGAAGTGTCTCAACTTAATCTAAGTGTTGGGCTTTATGTTTTGGACTGAAATGATATTTAATTAGAGTTGAGCATTTTATTAGAAATTTGGGATTAGATTCCCGAAGTTTGGGGTCTTATAATCAAAGATCTGCCCCAGATCCTAAATCTATTTTGGACACTGGACCACAGTCGTCCGATCCTAACTAATGCAGTGCAAGGTCTGGACTTACCCCGGCCTGGATTGGGGAGCCAGCTAACCACCTAATCGATTTAAAATACATGAATCCGGTCTTTTATGAAAGAGTGATAGGGATGTTATAATTAAAGTTTTGGTGAGGCGGGGCCGACATCTAGAGATTTTCCTAATTGGCCCCTTTGACTTATGTTGGGTGCTAAAATGCTAAGGACTATGAAATTAAAATTTAGACTCTTTAATTTGTATCTAATGCAATGCATGCTGGTTGACAACTTCCAAATCAAGTATGCTTGAAATTTTAAAACAGGCTTATAAAATAATTTTTTTTAGAAGACTGGACTTCCCCAGGTCCGGCACCTCGTCCTCATAGGTCAGACTATCCGGACTCTACCCGCAGGCGGGGAAGGGTCTAAAGCAAGGAAAGAGTAATGCAGAAATATGCATGCGACCCCGGGGTCGATCCCCGGCTAATTCCCTAGATTCGTTATCTTTCTATGTTATTTAGACTCACTAAAATTTTAGACTTTTAAAATTATAAGTAGAAAAGTTTCACACCCTCACGAGCCTCACGTATCCAGGCGAAAACAAAGAGCGGCATGCAATCGCCAAAAAACTAGTAAAAACAAGTAATCCTAAAGGCAATCAAATCATCAAATCAAATACAAATTAATTAATAAATGTCCATAGGCAGAATTGCCTTGCTTATTACAAACCAGAATATTACAGAAAGTAAAGTGGCCGGGCACCACTGACAACAACCCGGATTCTAAGCCTAGTAATGACGCAAGTTATTTTGAGTGGGATACTCTCAATCTTCAAGTCTTTAAATCTTCAATTTCATTCTTCTTTGGACTCCTTTTCTTCAATCTTCTTGGAATCTTCGTAGTGGATTACCCAAACGGACAAGAGGGCACTTCCTTCTAAGGGAAAGGCCACTCTTTCCTTTTTGGGTAAAGAAGAGGTATGATCCAAATTTGGGTTTCCAAATGGAAAAGAAATGTTCCCCAAAGGGGTATCCTTTCCTCTTTGGAATCCAAGCTTTGGATCTATGTATCCCAACTCAAAATAAACTTTCACAACACTTGACACTTGCACAAATTACATTGTTATCAAAATAAAAATCTAGACTCACCTGCAGGGTTATCCTAAGCAATTAATATATAAAAAGCAGTTATTCCCAAGCAGTTGTATATGAGCAGAAAAGAAAGTAAACACACTGGCCACGCTCTTTTTATTTGGGGGCTTTAGCAGCTGAAGCACCTGTGTAAAGAGTTTATAATATTTATGCATTTTTTTAATTTGCCCCCCCTTTTTTTATTGCCCTGCATGAGCGTGGCCACCTGCAGAAAACTGTGTCAACATCCAGATCGTACCTAACCTAAGGGTAATCTAATCGCCGAACACATCAATCCATCCACAGAGTACAGAAAAAGTAAGCAGACACAGCAAAGCAATTTCATCCACAACATGCAGTGAAAACTACGAAAAATCCGGCACACAGCAGTAAAGTAAACACCGGCCTAACCTAGATCTAGAGTTAGTTGTCCTAGCACATCATCTAAAGTGTGTGAGAAAGGTCGTGTGGCTGGGGTAGATCCTAAAGTGGGTTATTAATTGAAGTTGTCTAAAAGTGTGGATTTGTTAAGGCTTAGGAGGGAATTTAGATTAAAATTTAAGTATTAATGAATTAAGAATTTTAATTAGGCGTATTTTAAAAGTTAATTGATTACTACCTTTGTTTCACACCGAGGCCGTGAAGTTTATTTCACCTTCCTTGGGGCTAAGCTAATAGTCTCGTAGGCCTGGGTTACCCTGTAGCAATCGGAGTTGATTAAGTTATTTAAATTGGTTGGAATTAAAAGAGTGGATTAATATTAAAATGAGTTAGTTACTTATTTTAAAAGCTTGATTAATTTAAGTTTGCCATTAATTGATTCGTGGCGTTGTGCCACCAGGCTCGAGGAACCAGCCTCCTTAGGACACTTAGCCCCGCAGCCCGGAGTAGTCCAGCCGATAAACCAAATTAATGTAATTGAATTAGAGATTTTTAAAATGTTAAATAATTAAAAATTAATCTATTTTAAGATTTAACACCCCTTAGAATCCATTCGTGGCGTTGTGCCACCAGGCTCGAGGAACCAGCCTCCTTAGGACACTTAGCCCCGCAGCCCGGAGTAGTCCAGCCAATAAACTTCAACTTTAGGGTGGTTGTTGTGTTTTAAAGGATTTGTTAAGTGTTTTAAGCATTAAACCAATATTTTCTGAGTTTTAGAATAAATTGAGTTTTATGAATTTTTAGAATATTTTAATGATTTAATTAAGGGGTTGAAAATTGACTTTTTGATTAAGCTCAAATTCTGGAATGTTTGTATTTTATTAAAATACTAGACCTTACTACGATCAGTTAGAAGGTAAGTACGTTAAAATCGGATTTTCTGCATTTTATTACAAAGGTTTGAAGTTTTGAACTAGTTTTGACTACGGTTTGACCAATTTGTTGACTTTTTGAAATATTGCAAATTTCTGGAATTTAATATTTTTAATAAATACTAGACATCACTATGAGTTGAATGCAAGTGAGTTTGGGTAATTTGGATCTTTCTAGAATTAGTTATGGATTATCGAAGTTTGGGCATTTTAATGAATTTTGGGAATTTCTTAATTAGAAGGCCTCTTTTGTGATTTTGCTTCAAACAAGTTCCCAATCTCTTGAAAACACCTCCAAAGGTCAGAAATAACCTAAGGAGGGATCCCCAAGTGTTTGGGAGATTTTGGGTTTTTTTAATTATTATTAATTAATTATCTTAATTAAAAAATGATTTTCACTTAAAATTAAATTAGGGTTTAAATTGCTGTCAAATCAAGGGGCTTCCAATTATCATGGATTAAGGACTAGATTCTGGTTAGTTTGAGGGTTTATATGTAATTTTTGGATTTAAAAAGGATTTATTACAATTTTTAGAAGTTTTAAAGGCTTAATTAAGGGTTTAAGACTTAGAAAATTAATTAATGGTCTTAATGATTTCAAAAATCAGTAAATTAAATTGTCTAGGGCTAAGAATGTCACTAAGTTTGAATGGTTCAAATTTCAAGTCAAATGGACATCAATTCTAAGCACAATAAAGTTTCTAAGTTTTCTACTCAAAGTTCCTAATTATTGTCCTTAATTGTGTCACTAGTTTTGAATAGGTTTAAATCAAAGTTCCTCTAACCCTTTGAGTAAGCATGGCATGCATACACAAATAGCAAGCAAACAAGTCCTTAGGTCTAGGAGAGCCTAGGCTAGGTGGTGTGTGCACCTTAAGCATACAATTAACTAATTAACATAATTAAGACAAAATTAGTGAATAATCAAGGAATGATTATCCACTAATTATCCCCTTTATTTCTATTCAAACATGGTCATCCAACATTTAAGATCTCAAGTGACTTCTTAAACACTTAAAGATTTACATATATATAGTCTAAAAATAGGTTTTAAAATGTATATATCTATAAATGGATATATGTATATATATATATATATATATATATATATATATATATATATATATATATATATATATATATAAACATAATAAAATAATTAAAAATGTTATTAGAATACATTTTAATGAGTTGAAAAGACCACTGATCTCCAGGAAAGTTTGATAATAACAAAAGATTTTCCTTATAATTTTCAAAATATTTAATATTTAATTAAATATAAAAAAGGTTAATATGCTCCAATAATTCTAAATACTATCAAAATCCAGTCAACTAATATTGAAAATTTTTCTGGAGATCAGCCATGCACTCAAAAACATGCATGCCAAATTTCAGATAAAAATAACTTATACATAATTAATTAAAAATAAAATATACTTTTCTGTATTTCTTAAATTACTAATAAAATAATAACCAAAAGAGTTTGATTTTATTTTTAAAATAAACTAGATGAAATTCTAAAAATTTTGAAATATTATACTCATTTTTTGACTTTGTATTTAATTTACTATGATTTTTTAAAGTTTCTGTAATTAAAACAAATTTAAAACACATTTTCCTTAATTAAACGGCGGCGGTCGGACACGCGGCAAGCGCGGATTCGCGGGATCGAAACCGCGTGATGACGGGGACACGCGTCGGCCGCGGGCCGCTTCACGCGGTTTCCACTTAACCACGTCAGCGGCTCATGGCAGCCGTTGGATTAACCGCGGGTTCAATCTAACGGCTGAGATCAGATCCCGCAGTTTGATCTCACCAGGAGAAGATCAAACGGCGGAGATTTGATCCCGCTGTTCCGAATGGACGGCCCTGATCTCGCCGGTCGATCGATCGAACACTAAACCGAATACACGGTCGAACCAAAGCGCGGAACGGCATGATCTAGACCGTTGATCGCGTGATCAACGGTCTAGAAAACGTACATCTGTAGCGAACTGCGAATGACGCCCTAGGATCCGTTTTTTGGTTCGTTCTTCCGATCGGGTGGACCAAATCACTTGAAATTTTAAACACAGAGAGTAGGCATGAACAGAAATAATGGGGAAAGATTTGTTTCAGCTAAAACCCTAAAAATGTAAAGCTTATTTAGATCTAACTAATGTGAACTAGATCTAGGGTTTTAAGGAGTTATACCGTTAGATCTTCGAAATTTCTGGATGGATGAGCTTGTAGACTGTCCAAGTGAAGATCCCCAGCACGAACCCGAGCTCGAACACGTCTGGATCGACTGCTATAGGCTTGGGACGGTCTAGGTGGTGGGCTCGCCGGAGAACTCGTCGCCGGTGACGTGCAACCACTTGGATTTTGTAGTGGGGAGGTAGAGGAGGCTCTGGAGATCCAAAACGAACTAAGAATTTGCTCTGGGAGGCTAGGGTTAGTGAGAGAAGATGCTTTGATTCAATGCTTCAAAAGTCACCTTTTTCCCTATTCAAGTGGCCTGGGCTGGATTGGATGGCTGGGATCTACTCCTGGACTCTCCAGATGATGCCACCTGTCCCTGGGAAAGCTGGAAGGCTGCGGAAAGGGCTGGACATACCTCATTCCCATTGGGTGGACTTGGGATGAGTGGAGGGGAGCATTGCCACTTATGGCTAAACAAGGGGTGGAGCTCGGTTAGGGAGCCTATTAGAGGGCTTTAGGTCACTAATAGGTCGGCCTTGGGGAGTTAAATCAGGGAAAAAGGTTTAAAAGGCTGATTAAGACCTTTTAAAAGGGTCTAAACCCTTGGTTTGACTAAATTGACCAGTCAACTGGTCAATGGGGCTGATGTGGCATCCAAGCAGGTCATGGAGTCTTTCCAAGTGGCTGGATGGGTGTGGCTTGAGCTAGGTTCAATGGGTTGAAGGGTTTGACCATACAAATGGTCCCTTAAGCTTTAAGTTGACTGGTTGACCAGTCAACCCCATCAAGGGTTATGGAATTTGCACCTAGGTAATTCAAATGGGATGATTAGGTGGATTGGAGGGTGATTCCAAGAGTCATGCTTGTCAATTGAATTAAGAAAGCTTAATGGGCCCTTAATGGGCTTTTAGGTTAAAACTAGTTGACTTGGTCAACCAGTTGGGTTTAGGGGCTAGAAATAGATTCAACAAATTCAGAATGTTGTCCTGAGTCTACTGGATGTGGTCCCAAGGTTTGGAGGGATCAATTTGGTCAAAATCACTATTTGAACCCTTAAGGGCTTGTTTGGTCAACCTAGGTTGACTTGGTCAACCAGGTTGACCCAGGGTCTGGGTTTGGGCTCAACAGGTTTGAAATGATACTTTAAGGTTAATGAAAGTGGTTGGATGACTTAGAGAGGTCATTTGGGTCAAAACACATGTTTGGACCCTTAAAGGGCCTCTTGGGTCAAACCAGTTGACTTAGTCAACCAGGTTGACTCAAGGGTTGGAAATAGGTTCAAAAGGTTTGAAATGACATTTGAAATTTGTTAAAGGTGGTTGCATCCAATTTGGAGCTCATTTGGTTTGAAATCCCTATTTGAGCCCCATAGGGGTATTTTGGTCAATTTTGACCTATTGGTTAACTATGGTCAAAAATGGGTCTGAAAAATGCAGTTTACTGCTCAATGGGTTAAAATCAAGAGTCTGGAAGTGATTGGAGGCTTGGATAAGGGTTCCAAGGTCAAGATCTCAAAGGGGTTAGGTTCAGTGGCATAGGCTGTAAATATTTGAAGGTTTTACAGCCTTCGGATTTTAATTCAGATTCTGGGGTTAGAGACCTCAGAATGAGCTCAAAGTTGGAGGGTAACCTCTAGAGACATGTCTTATCACTTTGCAAGTAATAGACCCTGGATCAGAGATCACTTGACTGGGTTTTGAAATGTTTGAAAAATCTCTGAAAAGGGTGGTTAGGACAGGGCCTCTAGAGTTTGGATTTGAGTCTGAATTCTGGGTTTGGATTTGATTTGAAGTTTGAATTAATTTGGACTTGAATTGGATGGAGTTTGAGATTCAAATTGATCACAGGTAGGAATCAAATTGAAATTGGAGTTGATCAAGGATGGAGTTTGATTTGAAGTTGGAGTGATCCTAAGGTATAGAAGAATTCTAATATCTAGGATTTAAGGGAATCCTAGGCTCTAGAATAGGCTCTAAGGTCTTGGATCTAGAAGGATCCTAAGGTCTAGAGTGGATCCTAGGGTCTAGGATTAAATCTGGATTCTGGATGGTTCTTAGTGACCTCATACAAAAATGAGGTCAACAACGGTTGCTCCGGCGAACTCGCACCTTAGTACCATCGGATTCAAGGCTTGTCTCGAGGTAAGTTCACCAAAGAAGAAGTCTCTTTGGTGTCAAAGGACCCGGCAACTCCGCCGCACCGGGAGAGGTGGAAGTGATTGTGTAAGGGATTCTCCGCCTAGCTGTGGGGGCTAAAAGAGAGACACTTGTGTTAGTGCAATACTTGGAGGGTGCCTCCAAGAAGTGGATGTAGGTCAAGGTTTGACCGAACCACTATAAATCCGGTGTGTTCTTTTCTTATTATCGCTTCCGCATTTATTTTTCTTCCGCACTTTTTGTGGTGATTTTGGTTTAGGTTTTTGTCTTTGTTTAAAAGATTCTTCTTTTCCAAATCACCTCTCTCTTAATTAGCTTTGGGAATAAGTTCATAAGGGCTTAACATCCCCATCGAACTTTCAAGTGGTATCAGAGCGGTTTTCATAAAATAAGTTTTTTTTAAAAAAAAACTTTTGAATTTTGATCCATGGCTAATTTTTCAAATCGTACTTTTGCGGAAGGATATTCAATCACTAGACCACCGTTGTTTGAAAATATTACATTTGATTTTTAGAAAATTTGCATGTCTACGTTTTTGTAATCGATTGATTTTCGTATGTGGCATATGATTTTAACTGGTTATTCATCACCATCACGTATTGTTAATGGAATTAAAACTGATATTCCTTTTAATCAATGGAATAGGGATGAACGAATGGATGCTCAATTAAATGCAAAGTCTTTGAATTGTTTTTTCTGTTCTTTAAGTTCTGATGATTTTATGTTAATATCCACATGCACTACCGGCAAGGAAGTTTGGGATAAATTGCACACCATATACGAAGGCACTAGTGAAATCAAGCAATCCAGGTTGAATATTTTAATGCATGATTTTGAAATGTTTTCTATGAAATCTTTTGAAACGATTTTAGACATGTATACAAGGTTCATTCAAATTACTACATCATTGCATGCCTTAGGAAAAGATTTTTCAAATTTTGAAAAAGTTAACAAAATTCTTCGATGTCTACTGGATAAATTTGATTCTAAAGTTGTTGCTATTTGTGAGTCTAAAGATTTGAATGATTATTCTATTGATAATTTGATTGGCTCACTCATTGCCTACGAGCAAGGGTTGAGTCAAAGACTTTTGGATGCAGGTGAGACGATCGTTCTAAAAGCCGAAGATACGGAAAGAGGAAGCTTAGTTTGTGACGATAGAAAGGAATTGTCAAGCAAATCACAAAGCTCACCAATGTATAAGCAAAAGTGGAAAAAAGATAAAATTGGTAAGGATGTTAATATTTCCTCTGACGTTATTTGTTTTAAATGCAGGAAACCTGGACATATGAAAAATGAGTGCCCTAATTTAAGAATTCTCCCTGCAAAAAAAAAGGGTAAGGCAAAGTTAAATTTAAACTGGGGAAATAATGAAAAGCAAAAAATCTCATGGGAAGATCTGGTCTCTGAAGCATCGGACCAGGAGAGAGATAATGGTTAAGAGCATTTCGTATTTTTTGTTGTTGTGTCTTTGTGTTTCTTTTTTGTTGTGTTTTTGTTTTTATGTTTTTTCATTTTTATTTTGCGTTTTTGTTTTGTTTATTCTTTGAATTTTTTTTTTCGTAAAAATTTTTCTCTGATCTACACACATATTCACTTTTCTAGAAATGAAAAATTTACTTCCTAATTTTTCTTGAAATCTTTAGTAAGTTGTGATTGACTTCTCTAAAAATAATCAAAGGAAAGAAAATCATGTTTTTGACTTTCAATCTCTGTTTCCTAAAAGAGGTTTTTCTACTTTTGATTTAAAATCTTTTTCATCTTTTAAATTGATTTTTGAAACTAAATTTTTATCTCCCTATATTTTATCTATCGCTTAGGAATCTTTTGCAAGTTGTTGAATCTAATTTAAAATTTTCTTAATCAAGAAATTCGCTTTATCAATAGTATGGGTTTACTTTTGGTATTTAAGATTTCATAAAGGTAGCATAATCAAAAAAAAAAAAAATGGCCAATGATGCCAAAAATAAAAGAAGCGCAAAGCGCCAAAATTAAAAAATATAGAATACACAAAGTGTATCAAAAGATGCGCAGTGCGCCAACCAATTGTCAAGAGGCATAAAATGAGCCCACTAAATTTTAATGCTTACCATTCTTATACTTCTTAAAGCTTAAGAAAACCCTTGATTTTTCGATGCTTGAGTTTGAAAATCTTGACTCATGATTCAACAAATCGTGCATTAATCTTCTATTAGATATATTTTATGAAAGGAGCTTTGAAAAATTACTGTTTCTTTCTCTAATTTATTCCTTGATTTAGATATTGAATTAAAAAGTTTTTGAGCCTTTTTAAAGAACTTGAGTTTGGATTATCAATTCTTGATTTTCTAACCTTTACTGGGCTATGTGTTGTCAATCCAATTCTACTAAGTTTTTTGATTAAAACTCAGAGGTAACTTTCTCATTTTAAGAACATTTGCTTTTTCACTTGATCAGGAATGTTTTTTGTTCGTTTTGTTTTTTGTTTGTGCCTCCTCTCTTTTTGATAATGTCAAAGGGGGAGAACGTTGTATCTTTTTTCTTTTCAAAAATTTTAAAACAACAAAAAAATTTTCATCTCCCCTATTTTTTTAAATTGTTATTCTAGTGAGGGGGAGATTAGGAGAAAATTGCTCTTTTTGAAAATTCAATTTGAAATGTTTTGCCATCATCAAAAAGGGGAAGATTGTTGCGGATCTATGGTTTATGATTTTGATGATAGCAAACATTTCTTATTTCTCTACGATTGCCTTATGTGCTAACATTTCAGGTTCCCACGATCGGACTGCAATTTGGAATCAGCTCAAGATTGGGTAGACTAGGTCTGAGTCAGTTTGTAATCTTTTTTCCTTTCTTGAGTCGGTTGTTTTTGGTGTGGGACCAGTTGGATTGTAATTTAGAAGATCTCCTATTGTTCCCTATAAGTTTTCTATTTTTGGTAATATCGGCCGTGACGATATTTATATCGGCCTGGACGATCTGTCCAAAATCAGAAACCCTATTTAGGGCATCCTCATTAAGGCAGCCGTCAACAGATCGGCCTGGACGATACCTGTATCGGCCAGGACGATAATCTCAATTCAGAAAGAATCAGCCGCCATAATCAGTTTAGGAATTCTTTGTTTTAGGAAATCGGCCCGGACGATATTATTATCGTCCAGGACGATCTAACTCAATCATGCCTAAATTGATCTGGTATCTTTGGAAAGCATTAATGGTTGATTGATACGATCACATCGTCCGGGACGATCGAATGATCGGTCAGGACGATGGCCTGGACGATCTTCATCGGACAGCTTATATTCAGGGCTATGATTAGGACGATTGAAATCGGTTTTAAACTAATCAGCCAGGACGATCGTGAGATCGGCCTGGACGATGTAACCAATTTTCTTCTGATCGTCTCAAATCGTCCCGGGCTAATGAGCTTAATTTGTACTGATCGGCCAGGACGATATGTCAATCGTCCTGGACGATAATGTCGGCAACTTGCATTAATGAGCTCGTTTTGAGAGCTTCTATTTAAGCTTTGGCATGACACTTTGTAAGTGTCTTTGGCAGCCATTGTAGCTTCGTTCTTGTGGGGGAAACTTGAAGAGAGAGCTTGAAAGGGAGAAAGGAAAGGGTGGAGTTTGAGAGAGGGAGAAGATCCTGTGAGGGGAGACTCAAGGGAGTGTGGAGGGGGTTCCACATGGTTGCTCCGGCGAACTCGCACCTTAGTACCATCGGATTCAAGGCTTGTCTCGAGGTAAGTTCACCAAAGAAGAAGTCTCTTTGGTGTCAAAGGACCCGGCAACTCCGCCGCACCGGGAGAGGTGGAAGTGATTGTGTAAGGGCTTTTCCGCCTAGCTGTGGGGGCTAAAGGAGAGACACTTGTGTTAGTGCAATACTTGGAGGGTGCCTCCAAGGAGTGGACGTAGGTCAAGGTTTGACCGAACCACTATAAATCCGGTGTGTTATTTTCTTATTATCACTTCCGCATTTATTTTTCTTCCGCACTTTTGTGGTGATTTTGGTTTAGGTTTTTGTCTTTGTTTAAAAGATTCTTCTTTTCCAAATCACCTCTCTCTTAATTAGCTTTGGGAATAAGTTCATAAGGGCTTAACATCCCCATCGAACTTTCAGTTCTAGGTGCAAAAAAGTTTTGATCAGTTTCTTTTTCCTTACAAAAATCCTCAAAATTTTCATCTTTAAATTCTCCTCCATGATCACTTTGTATAGTCTTGATTTCACACCCAAGTTTTCTTTGAATCCAAGTCAAAAAATTTCTAAATTCTGCAAATGATTCACTCTTATGAAATAGAAATCTAACCCATGTGAATCTTGAGTAATCATCCACAATCACAAATTCGTATACCTTCCCCCCTAGACTCATAGTTCCAACTAGTCCAAAAAGATCCATATTCTAAATCTCCAATGGTTTACTAGTTTTAAGATCCTTATTGGACTAAAAAGAGGACTTCATTTACTTTCCTAGTTGACATGCATCACAAAGGTGGTCCTTAGTAAAGTCTTGTTTAGGTATACCTCTCACTAAGTTCTTTTGGTTAATTCTCGTAAGATTTTTCATGCTAGAATGACAAAGTCTCCTATGCCATAGCCATGACTCATCAGATACAATTTTCAAACAAAAAGTAGTAGGAGAATTAATGTAATTTAAATCTAGCATGTAAACATTGTTTACCCTTTTACCATTAAGAACATCTTTATCATTTAGGCTTAATATGCAGCTAGTAGAAAAAAATTGAACACAATAACCCTTATCACATAGCTGGCTTATACTTAACAAATTATATTTTAAGCCTTCTACCAATAACACATTTTCTATGAAAAAATTCTTAAAATTTCCAATCATACCTGATCCAACCACCTTCCTTGTGGTGTTATCTCCAAGTGTAACTTTGCCTCCACTCCTGGTTTCTTGTGTTATGAATCGAGCAGTATCTCTAATCATATGCTTTGAACATCCACTGTCCAGGTACCATATGCTCTCACGAGGTCTTGTGTGAGATCGACCCTTTTAGCAATTTATAATCAGATGCATGTATGATATGTCTAGGTTTATGCATCTTAGGTCTCCACACCAAATTAGTTTTCATCTTCAAAGTATAGGTGTGAGCTATATGTCCAAACAATCCACAATTATTATATTTTACTTTTGGAAATGGTTTTATAAGTCTTCTAACACTCATCTGTCTTTTTAGAGATTGCATAAATTTAGGATATAAAATAGAATTAGTAAAATCTTCAAGTTTAAGAGGTATCCTATTATCCACGAGAGCTTTTATCGTTAATTTGTAAAATGAATTCATATCTTCCAAAATTTGATTTAAATAATTAACTTTATATAATTTGCTATCTGATCCATCTTTAAAGTTCTTAAAATCTTTCTCGAGTTCTGCATAGGATGATTTTAAATTCTCATGATTCTTATTCAAGTAATCAAACTCATCAAGTAATTTTATGTGGTTGTTATCAATCAAAGCATGATCTTTCCTAAGGATTCTATGTTCCTTTTTAAGCTCTTCCAATTCTAAACATAAGTCTAGCATGCATTTTCTTCATTTTCCTATATGATTCCTGCATGTGTTCAGAAACTTTAAAAAGTTTTCCATAAGTTAAGTCACATACCTCTTCTTGATCTGAGTGATTAAGATTGTCGGCCATTAAGCATAGATTAGTAACTTCCTCTTCCTTTTCTGTTTCTAATGAGTCCGATGCTGAGTCCGGCCAAAAGGCTTGCTGGAACTTCTTCTTGCCCTTCTTCACAAATGGTTTCTCCTCTACCTTCTCCTTGCTAGGATTGTCTTTGAGTTTTGGGCAATCCATCTTTATATGTCAGGGTTTCCTGCACTCATAGCAAATAATTTCATTTGAAACCTTGGCATTTCTATTGAATTTACCTCTATTCCACTGCTGGCGTCTCTTTTGCTTCCTCTTCAGAAAGCATCTGAATTGTCTAGTCATCAATGCGATGTCGTCTTCATCCTCAGGTTGTGAGTGTTCACACTCCGACTCTTCCATATTAAGTGCTATGTTTTTCTCCCTTCGTGGTTTACCTACATCAACCTTTCTTTGGCTAACACCTTACTCATAAGTAATAAGAGAGCCAAGAAGATTGTTAATAGAGTAAATGATTAAATCCTTAGACTCTGTAATTACAGTAATTTTAGCATCATATGCAGTAGGTAAGCAACGAAGAATCTTATTAACCATTTCAGCATTTGTTAACTCCCTACCCAATGCATGTAAAGAGGTGACTATTTGTGTGAATCTTATGTACATATCAGAAATAGATTCATTTGTTTTCATGCGAAATAGTTCATAATTATGCAACAAGATATTAAGTCTAGATTGCATAATCTCATTAGTCCCCTCATATGTTATTCAAAGTCTATCCCATATCTCCTTTCCACTTTTGCAAGTGGAAACCCGCATGTAGTCTTCTGATTTTAAATCACAAAAGAAACTATTAAAGCATTTGGCGTTAAGTTGTGCTAAGTCATATTCTTCTATTGTCTAGTCTGTAAAAGGTGTTTCAACTCTAACTCCGTCAACTAATCTAGTTGGTTTTGTATATCCTTCCTGGACAAAGATCCACATATGATAATCAAGTGACTGTAAGAAAGTAGACATGAAAGTTTTCCAAAATCAAAAGGTATATTGTCAAATAGTGGAGGTCAAGTTATAGAGTAACCCTCAGATGTATTTTGGTTTACAAATTTAGCCATATATGTTAATTAAAAAGTAGTCTAAACTTATGATTTTGAAACAAAGCTCTGATACCACTTGTTGAAACTCGTTCACTATGAATTAGGTTATTAAGTCTAAGTCTATGTCCCACGGCTAACCAAGAGGGGGGGGGGGGGTGAATTAGTATTTTATAAATTAATCCCTCTTTTGAGTATTTTAAATTGAAATTAAACTTTAATGAATTTTTGTAGAAATAGTTTTTTAACCATAGTTTTAAAATAGTAAATCACAAAAAAAAAGTAGCGAAAAAATAAAGACACCAGATTTATAGTGGTTCGGTCAAAACCTGACCTACATCCACTCCCCGGAGGAACCCATCGAGTATTGCACTAATACCACAAGTAACTCTCCTTTTGCACCCACAGCAAGGTGGAGAAGCCTTTACAAAAACTCTTTTCACCACTACCCAGTGCGGTAGAGAACCATCATCCTTTTACACTATGCCCAATGCTAGCAGAGAGCCATCATCCTTTAACACTCCTCCGATGTCAGCAGAGAACTGTTTGTCCTTTCACACTCTCCTAGTGTGGGCAGAGAACCCTTTGTCCTTTCGCACTCTCCTAGTGTGGGCAGAGAACCTTCGGCTGTTCACACTCTCTAAGTGTCGATAGAGAACCGAATCTCCTTGACAGTTCTTCTCACAAGAATTCTAGAAGGAAGAAAGAAAAGAGTGAAGTAATCCAAATTCACAAGTAGAGAATCTTACCTTTAAAAACAAGGTGAATCCTTCACGCTCTAGTAGTAAGAATTCTTCTTTGAATGCTCTCTCACACTCTCTCCTTGACTCTTCTTTCAATAAGCACGAAGGTCAGAGAGCAAAAAGATTGGGTGGCAGTAAAAATTAGACCTTCTTTAGGAGAGACAAGAAAAACCATCCAAAAACTGAAAATATTCAAGTCAACATGAAATAGATCGTCCCGTACGATCTTGGATCGTCCTGAACTATTTTACTTAAAGCGTCAGAAATAATCCTATTGAATATTGGTATGAACTATGTTCGTACACGATCATCGTCGAACAAGGTTTGTCCGGACGAACAGTTATTTCATAGTTCGGTTCCCAAATTACCACAGGATGTAACCAACTTACTTAAGTCGGTTCCAATTGTCCTGGGACGAACAGAACTTCGTCTGGACAATATTTTTACAGAGGGCAACTCATCCTACATGATTATGATTTTTTTTTGAATGAATTTTTTTGCAGAGAAGACTTCATCCGAGGACGATTTGGATTTCGTCTGGACGAACTTTTTACAGAGCCCAACTCGTCCAGGGACGATTATAATTTCATCTGGAAGAAAAATTATACAGAGCCTAGCTCATCCTGGGATGAAAATAATTTTGTCTGGATGATCAGGACTTAGAAAAATATTTCTCCAAAAATTGTTCATTCCATGGCTCTTAAAAGGAGATAACTGACCTGATCGTCCCGTACAAATTGAATTCATCCCGTACGATTAGTACAAAAATTTTAAGATCTCCTCAAGCGTGTGTGTGTGTGTGTGTGTGTGTTTATTCACTCAATTACAATCACACCCTCTCAAACTTAATTCATACAAAAATTACAAGCTTCAAAATATAAGATATCTCATGCTGAATTGGATTTGAAGTCTTCAGTAGTTTGGAGTTCAATTTTCCTGAAATATTAGTACACACAAGAGAAAAAAATATTTAATAATCAAAATAATGTTTGATAATATTTGATAATTAAAATAAAATTAAAATATTTGATAATCAAAATTAAAATTAATTTATTTTAATTATTTTGTACTTAGAAAATTATTATGGTGGATCAGGTTCATTGCTTCGATCAACAAAAATAAATGTTGTGTATAACATCACATATTTGAAGTCAATTGTTTGCCTAATTTTAGAAATTGGTTAACATCCTCCTTAGGTTAGGCCTACCTTTATAAGTCTCACATAGAAGGATTTCAATTGACTTAAGCTAGACCATTCTAAGAGACCTAAACCCTAGTAATCATATTATAAGACATTTAGAGTTCCTAGGTTAGCTAACCTTAGTTTCACCAAATGTCAGTCTTAGTTCACTAAATTTAACAAAATACCCTTAACCATACCCACAGATCAATCGAGGTAAAAAATCAAACCATTTGACCTTAAAATTATGTCAAGTTAACCTAAGACCCTTCAAAAGACAACTTGACTCAATATCAACCCATGGTCAACCACTAATGGCCATGATTAACCCAAGCTAATCAGATACCTTAACCTTATTAAAAGGCAAGCCAAAGTTTAACTCAAGCCCTTTCACGTTGAACTTGAGTTAAGCTGACTCAAGATACTTCATATGTTAACATGATTCAACATGGACCCTTGGTCAACCCTTCTTGATAATGGTTTTCTGTAAAACAGAAATTAATAAAAAAACCTTAAGTTACCCACCTTGGTTCACTTGAGTCTAAGCCAACCAAAGCATTGAAAAACTACATTTGAACTTTACCTAAACCTTCCTACGACCTACCTACCCTAAGCATCCCTACCCACATGGGTTAGCCCAAGTGGGATAATCAAGATGACCCAAACTTTCTAAAATTAACCAGAAACACATCTAACCAAATTAAACTTGATAAGACCTAACCAATACATTAATTTAGCTCCCCAAATTCCTTGAATAAAACTCCATTTAGCTAGGACAACTAGCTCTACCAGATTGTCTTATTCAAATTTTGTTTAGAGATTAAGGAATAGGATCATCTTGATATAACCTTATTATGTCACTATTAACCCTAAGGTCATTCAAGCACCTTTTCTATGTCTAATTGGTCTTCCCTAATAGACATTGGCTAGTTATACTACATGAAAAACTTGGATTCTTATCTCCCATAACTAAAATCCTATAATTACACCTAAATCTAGCCAAAATCAAAACAAAATTTTCGAACCCTTAGCTTTTTAGGTGTGAGAGAAATAGAGAGAAATCCTTTAGAATCCTTCATATACCCTTTGTACGTAATAATGACTCTATGATGAGGTCTCCTTGACTAAAGACATGATTCTAACCCGCTGCCCCTTAGTGCTCTTTCCCTTCATCATGTTTATAAGAAATATTCCAATGAACACATAGGAAATTAAATTCCTTTAAGACCCACTAAAAGCATGCACTCTTCAATTCTGAACCAAATGAAAGGGAAGTTTAACACAATAATACCAATGTACACTTAAATGTTTTCCAATCATTAGATTGCAAAATCGTAACCTCTTAATCCTCTAGGATTAATTTGAGAACAACCTCTCCATTAACCTCACCAAATCAAGAAAAAAAAAATGAGTGGTCTCCATATTATTCTAATGGTAGAAGATGAAATCAATGTCATTTGTTTGATTTAAAAGATAAAAAGCCCTCTACATCCATGATTGTTTTATCTAAGTCATTAAATCTAAGACATATGGGTCCTACTTTATTTAAAAGGAGACCCATAATTATGCTTGGGTGCAAAAGCACATGGTGACTCTGTTGAGATTAACTAAATCCACTTTAGGGGTTTATTTAATTTTTATAAATCTTAAACTCTTTAGAAATTCACAAATAATTCCTTTCTTAACCAAAAATTATAAATAACATATCTATCGATTTAATAGGATGTATAAAAATTATAAAAATAAATATAAATGATTTATAGCATTTTTATGTATTATTTTAATTTGTTAATATGTAAGGCTATAAAAGGTAGTTAGGTACCCTAATAACCTCTATCTAGTACCAAATTATTTAGGAACCTTCTTTGGGTTATATTGTATGGCCCTACTCATAAAGTTTTGGGCACTTCATAAGCCATGGTTGAAGTTTTCAAAATTCTTCTGACCATGGGATTTGAAATTTTGTTTATAATTTTTTTTTTTTTTTTTTATTTAAATGATCCAATAAAATAGGGAATAATTTTCTCAAATCTTGAGGTTTTCTCTTGTACCCACAATCAAACAACTCAGGAATTGGTGATAATAACATAAAAAATATTTTAATAATATTTTTTTCATGTCCAAATGAACTCAAATTTTTAGAGAATGATTTAGAATTTATTCTTAGCCTTTAGAATTAAATTCTTTGGATTTTGAATTTATTTTCTTTAAAGGTTTGAAAATCCTAGTCCTTGGATATTTTAGGTTAACCCATGGACATATGAATTTAAATAATGTATAATTAATTCCCAAAAAATATTAAAAAATGAAAAACTAATTTTAATGGAACAAGAATACTTCTAATATTATAACAAAATTAAAAACAAACTTTTTTAGGCTTGAAAATTAGGGTTTCCTAAATTATAAATTTAAAATCAATTAAAGTCTTATAAATATATTAATTTCAAAATTACCTTCAAATTGGCTCAATTTTTTAGTAAATGATCCTCAGGTTTGTAATGACTCATTATCAAAATTTCATACCATTTTGAGTTCCTTTAAAGGGACAAAACCTAAACACTTATTGAACCATTAACAAAAAGCCTAATTCTTCCACAAAAAAAAAAAAAAAAACTACTCTAAAACATCCTCTTTCCTCTTGGTGTGGTTCATACTCTAATGATTGCTGCTTCCACTGTAGCTTCTTATGGTTTATACTATAGATTTTGTAATTTTTTTTGTTTTTGGCTTTATTATTTCATGATTTGCTCACGTTCTTTCATTATTTTTAGCCTCTGAGTCCTGTCGGCCTTAGGTTGATGATTTTACTTCCATGGTGGCCGATCTGTCTTCTTGTTCTCTTAACCAATGGGGTGCTCCTCCATCAAGTTTAGCTAATCCTAATAATTGATTCTTTGGTAATAAAGCTGCTGATAATACCATTAAATGTCATTAATTTCGTGATGTTTTTACTGGTGCCACTTCTTCAATGGAACCAAACTTTTCATTCTTGAAATCATTTATTAAAGGTAATTTAGCTCTTTTGATATCTTGTGAGGATATTATTATGCTTTCAGCTGTATCTCAATTTATTTCCATTAAAAAATGTGTGTTTCATATACCTAATCTAGATGTGATTTATGTTTTTTTGGTAATCTAAAATTATCTTGATTATTTTCTATCAGTTTGCTTGATGCTAGGCATGTTGCAACTCAACTATCTAATTACTCGGATTATAGTGTGGTCTTTGTGAGGAGAACTTTTTGTATCAATATCTATCAAATGAGTTTGCTTAAATGACATCATATTTTGATATTAAAGAAGAATCCCCCATTATTCAAATATAGATTTCCTTTCCTAATTTGTGCCTTCATTTTTTTAATCCCCAGTCTTACATGTGTTGACTTAAATATTTGGTAGGCCTCTTCATTCTGATAAGCTACAATAACTTGGTCTAGACCATCTATAGCTAGGATCCTTATTGAATTATACATTACCAAAAAACACCCTATGGAGATTTCGTTTGGTTCTAAATTTATGTTATTTGCAATAAGTTGAATTTGAAAAGAACCCAAAACTTTGTAGCCATTGAGTTGCCATTCAATGAATGAATGCTTTGTGGTTTACTCGCGACAAAAAAATCAACTAAGGGTTCCAAGACATTGGTAGGAAATAATATTGGGAATCATATGGAATACGTAGTGATTATTGTGCCGTAAAATGAGAAGAGTGAAGAACACCAGGCTATTGATGATGACAAAGAATCTCAACCTTCTAATAAATCCTTTAGGGAACTAGGCATTGCATCTAGTGGTAACAATGAAGATAAAATCTTTATTAGTAATAAAGATGTTATAGAAGATTCCATTCCTATTAATTCAATTGAGCCTTTAGTGAAAGACATGAAAATTGGGGAAAATATTGATTCTAATAAGGATGAAGTGGATGGTAAGGAAAATACTTTTATTAATTTGGATCAAGGTGAATGTACTATGAATCATATTACTGGGATCATTATTGAATTGAAAAATGATAAAGTTGGTGAGCACTTAGTGGAGGGTGAGATCTATTCCCAAAATATTGATTCTACTTTAAGTAATCCAGAAAGTTTATATAATTGCTCTATGTCATCTTAGGTTCCTTATGGTATGGTCGAAACTAATGAGAATATATTTATTCTTGCATCCAAAAAGAAAAATAAGAATAACAATAATTTGGTGGTAAGCACTTTGAGAACCACTAGAGATTTAAATATTACTTCTTCATCTAATTTTTTTTTTTGAAAAGGTGCAGCATTGCATTAAAAGAGCCAAGAAGAAAACTACATACATGTGTTCAAAGTATCACATTCCATCTTGATCAAACACATCAATATGGATGGGATACTATCAAAAGAAAAACTATCAAATGAAAAACTATTTTCCAATGCCAAAGTAGCACAATAATTAGCTACTTTATTACACGATCTATGGGCATGATGAAAATTTACTTTATTAAAATCATTAAGGAACAATACCTCATCCGTATCTCCACAATTCAGAGGCCAATTGTTCTTCTTCAAAGAATTTTGAATGAAATGTATAATGTTGACATTATCACTCTCAATGATCACCCCTTTGCATTCCATCATCCAACTTTTAAGAAATTGCTTCACCGTGTAGATAGCTGCCATTTCAAGTTGAGCCACATCCCAATGAATCTTCTTCTTGCCAAATGCACAAATGAATTGTCCTTTATGGTCTCGAAAAATCCCACCAATACCTCCAAGATTTGAAGTAAGTAGAGAAGCATCAAGGTTGATCTTAATCCATTCTTTCGGTGGAGGGTACCAATTGTTTGAAGATTCCCTAAGGAGGTTAGTACCCCAGCTAGAAAAATAAGGAGTAGACTTTGAAACAGCAAAAAACAATGCATTCGAAGCACTCACGGATGCAGGCAATGCCTCCTTACCGTGCTTCACATAATTTCTGTTCTTCCAAGCAAGGTAAATAACCGAGCAATAAACTTTTGCAATTCCAGAATTGGACGTAGAAAGCCTTTTAAGTTCCTGAAGACAATCTTCCAAAGAATTCATCTAATTGTTAAAGCTCTTATAAGGAATATTAAGGGGGTGGGAATTACCTTGTCTAGGGATAGGCTGAGAATTTTATGCAGAATCCATTATGTTAATTTTTTTTAATTGATCCTTTAGTGTCTTCTTCTAATTTGGATTTTATTCATATTAATATGGGTTTTGATTCTGATTTTGTTAATTGTTCCAAGAAAAAATAGATTTTCTAAAAAAAAATGGCATCTTTAAACATTATTGTTAACCTCCCTCAAACGGTGCATACTAGCATCAAAATTTTTAAATTTTTATTTTATGCTTCTTGTACTATAATTGTGAAGAGAACTTTATGGATTTAGATTTTTGATTTTTCATCTTTTAATAGGGGTTCTTTGATGATAGGTGGGGATTTTAATACTATAACTAATGTAGCTGAAAGAATTGTAGGTAGGCCTCCTAACTTCCATGGAAGAATTTAATGATGTGATTTCTTTGTGCAATCTTCATAATATTGGTTTCACTGGAAGTGCTTTCACTTGGAATGAAGGGACTATGTGGTAAAGTTTAGATCAGATTCTTCTAAATGTTGCCTTGATCTCCTCTTTTTCTATGACTCACATTGAAAATTTTACCAGAACTAAATCTCTTTTTTTATGACTCACATTGAAAATTTTACCAGAACTTTATTGGATAAATCTCCTCTTATTTTAAAATTTTATCTACAAAATTCTAACACCCCCAAGCCCCTTTAGATTTCAAAAAATGTGGATTAGATGAATCTTTTACTAATACTATGCATAGTACTTTGAATTCTCCTTTATTACCTTATGGGGTATGAATAAATTATTGTTTAAGATTAAAATACTCAAGAAAAAGTTGAATTGGCATAATAAAAGTGTTTTTAAAAATATTTTTGCTAACATCTTGAACATTGAGAATAAGGTAAATTCTACTTAGAATAATTTTATCAATGACTCTTCTTATGAAAAACTTTCATCTTTCAATGAAGATAAAATTAAATTGTTTAAACTTCAAGAACAAAAGGATGCTTTTTGGAAGCAAAAGGCTTCTTCTAAATTTTTTTTGGAGGATGATAGAAATACTAAATTCTTCCAAAACATTACTAAGCATAAGAAAGTGGTTAGGCATAGTCACAAGATGACTACTCCTAATGGTGCTTCTACTGAAACTCCTAAGTTAATTTATGAATATGGTATTGATTATTTCAACCAAGTTTTAAATAAAGATATCTCTTCAGATTTGAATATTGATTGTTCTTTTAGTCCTACTCTTCTCTCTAAGGAGGATAATTTATTACTTACTAAGGTTCCTACTGAAGATGAAATATAGTTTACTATTAAAACAATGAATGATGATTCTATTGCTAGCTATGATGGGTTTACTACTAAATTTTTTTAGAAATGCTGGACCATCATTAAGGTTGATATTGTGAATGTGTGGTGGATTTTTCCTTGTGTAACCCTTTCCATAAGTTCTTAACATCTATGTCTATTGCTTTAATTCCTAAAAATGATGTCATTAATTTTTGTAATGATTATCTTCCTATTATTTTATGCTATTTTTTTGACAAACAAAATGCTTTATTACTTGTGGGGAGGCTTGCTATTGGTTTCCTAAAATTATTTCTCTTAAACAGATGTGTTTTGTAATGGGTAATTCGATATTTTGCAATGTTTTCCTTGCTCAAGAGTTACTTCATGATTTGGTGGCTATGGTGTTTGGGGCAACATTATCTTTAAATTTGATATTTCTAAAGCCTATGTTAATTTAAGCTGGCATTTTCTCTACATGATATAAAGGTTGTTTGGGTTAATTGAGTTTTTTATTTAGCTCATAAAAAATATCATTGAGAACTAATTTTTTTTGGGCCAATTCATTTGTCTTTTTTATTTTTATTGTTAGTTTTTGCTCGAGGGTTAGTGTTTATTTTATTATGTGGGCTGAGGTTATTGTGCTTTATTGATGTGGTAGCTGAGGTTTTCCTGATTTTGATGGATCATTATCTAGCTAGCGTATGGGCCCTTTCTTTGTCATTTTGTTGGCTCTTTGGTCTATTATCATTTGATGGGCTGCAAATAAGGAATCATTACCTTTATTTTTTTGGTTTTTTTTTTTCTTATGTTCCGTCCTTATGTTTCTCTATGTGCTTGCATGACATTTTCTACTGGAGATTTTCTCTAGAGTTGCTATTGTGTGGGTTCACCTTATTTTAGGTGTCCTTCTCTTGGCTAGCTCTCTTATTATTGGCTGGTTGTTACTTTTTGTCCTATTAAGGTGCTATAATGTTTTCCTACCTTGGGTTGTCATGGCTTTTATATTTGTTTGATTTTGTAACTAGATAGATTCTATGGCTCATATGTTTTTTTTAAATATTGTATTTCTAGAGGGCTTTAGATTTTTTAAGGACTTGTACCTTTTATTTACATTAACATGTAGGCCATCTAGTGGGTTTTATCCATAAATAGATAAATAAATAATATCTAACATAAAATGTTAACTCTTTTCTCACTAATGATAAAAAAAGAAAAAAAAATAATTCTGCCCTACAGAGAAAAAAAAAAAGAAAAAAAAATCTACTGTAAAATGAAATAAAAATAAGTAAAATAAAATTCTACAATAAATGGAAGACTTCTTCTTGCCTTTAAAAAAGCATAATTAAGGCCCATTCAACTCATAATGAACTTCATAAATATAGAAAAATAATATTTACATGTTGAAATAATAAAAATAAATAAAGCAAAATAAAAATTTAGTTAAACTAAAAAATTAGTAAATAAGAAAAAATTAACAATAAAAAAAATGAAAATGGTCTAAAATTCTCATTGAGCCTCCAAGTCATCCTTGACTCATATATTATAATTTTTAAAAATTGAGCTCATTTGGTCATTTAAATTTTAAATTCTATTTACATACGTAAATTTAGTAAATTTGAAAAATAATTAATTGTTCACAAAACAAAAATATGAAATAAAAATTATTGAACTCACAATTAACATAAAAATCAAGGTAAAATAATCTTTATAAAATTTGAAACCTTAAATTTTTGTAGGCCAACTATTAAACCTCAAGGTTATATATAAATCATTAAATCATGTAAATTTAAAGAAACTTTATATGACCTTTAACTTCTAGAAAATTATCTTTGGGATATCTTAATCCCATGGGAAATGTTTATTAGAGTTTTGAACTTGTTTGCTTAAACAAAACTTAAACCCAAATTTGGTAGCTTATCAAGGCATCCTAAGATCCTATAATTTAATAAAAAGCAATATAAATTTAAATTAAATTATTCCAATTTTAGCTAAAAGAAATTTTATTAAAGAATAGATGATAATTGAAACTATCCAAAATTAAAATTTAAAACAAGAAAAAATAAAAAAATACCAAATAAATTTCAATAAACTTATAAAGTCATATCTAATAATAAACACAATAAATCAGAACATATATTTATTTAAATAAAAAATTATGTTTTGAACTTCTAAAAATATAAATAAAAGCTATAAAACACTATAATTGTAATGAAACCCCTCTAGCATGAAAATTAAACAAAATTCTATAACTAAAAATGAAATAATAACAACAATAACAATAATAAGCTTTATCCCAATATGTAGGGTTGGCGACAAGAATCCTTTTCTCTATTTTTTCTTATTAAGAGTCGGATTCTCATTTAAACTTAATAAAATGACCATTTTTAATAATTTCTCACCAAGTCATTTTAGGTTTCCTCTACCTTTCAAAATATAGGCCATATCTAATACATGTACTTTCCTAATAACGTCTTTAGAAAGTGACCATTATATGTGACCAAACGATCTAAGGTCACTCTCTCTAATCTTATCTACCACTGGAGCTACTCCAACCTTTACATATTTTTACTTGTTTTGTTTCCAATCTCTAAGTGTAAAGCTACTTATCCACATGTGCATCCTCATCTTTACAAAACTTAAAATAATTTAATAGTTCTCTTTTCATGGCCAGCATTTTAAGCAATAGATCATTGCAAGTCTCACATCCATCTTATTAAATTTCACCTAAAATTTGAAGGGTACTTTTCTATCACACAATAGGCCTAATGTATTCCACCACTTCAAACATTAAACTTAAATTCTACTAATAATATCCCATCTATTATAGCATTGATATGAATAATAAACTTGAGATATCTAAAATGAACACTCTTTTTAATTACTTGATCACCCATTGTCACAATCCAATCCTACATCTATTACAACAAAATTTGGTAGTGAAACAAATAAACAAATAATAGAATGACACTCGAAAGACCTAACACACACTAGATATTGGGTAAGGCACTTGCCTAAAATCTTCTATGCTAAGATTTTTACTATTCCTATCTTTTACATTTTTGTATTTTATTTTCTTGAACTTTACTCTCCTATATTTTATATTTGCTTTGCATTCTATAGTATTATAAACATTAAACTACTAATTACAAACTTAAACCTAAAAATTAATAATAAATTTCACTTGATTATAACATTGACAAAACTAAGAATTGAAATCCTTAATTAGAAAAAACCATTCGATATTGAAACATAATAATATTTCAATACTCTTAATTTATATGCACTTTAAAATTTTGATTTATGTAAAACCTCTCTAGTGTGCTTAAGACATTTATGCGCTTGATTATAAGATTACTTGATTTTCTTTTATTGATTAAATTTTTTAGAGTTAAAACAATTTCTATGAAATAAAATAAACAAAATCAATTAAGAATAATACTTTTGAATCAAACTATCAAAATAAGAAAAAAATCCATAAGGATAAAAAAAACAAAAACACAACATTAGTTATAAGCCTTTGTATACCCCTCATACACAGATAGCTTAGCTTAATGGATAAATTATAAGTCTAAATCCCTAAAATAAAATCACCTAGCCTATCTCATATAACATCTTGATCTTGATTTCATGTTTTGAAAAGTGATTAGGCTGATTTAGTTATCAGTACACTCTAGGTGAGTTTATAAGTCTAAAAGTGTTAGGCTTTCTAAAACCCTTTTTGGGGATAAGGATATAAGGCCTACTAAGATTAGGTTCATGTATCCATATTAAAATAAATCATATCTTACTTATCTAAGGTAGGAGAAAAACTTTGTGAGAATTTATATTTTTTTAAAACCTTTTATAAATACCATTATAGAATAATATTTTTTCTCTAAAGATAGTATGCTATTTTCTATCTTATATTTGATTATGCCAAAATCATATTTTATTTTTGAATTCGCTGCATAATATCATTTTTATCTTTTAAGTTGGTATACTATTTTTAATGAAGTTTTTAATTAAACAATAGAAATATTCAAAACCATGATTTATTTTTCTATAGTGGCATGTCTAAATGGTTAGCAAATGATAATTCTTTTTATTTTTAACATGATTTTGACAAATATAGATCCTATTAATTGATGCTATGCTTAAAAGGTTCAACTGTAATCAAATTACCCATGATTGGATGATTGCATTTTACAAGAAGAAATTGGCTAAATGATTGAATTATTCATTTAAAGATTAGTAATTGCTCTTATAGGGTCAAGGGTGTGTTGAAATGTTTAATACTAGTTTTAATAATGGGTGAAATAAATATCCAATAACCAATTTGAATGATTCTTACAATCAATTATGTTATGCCTATAAATATTTGACAAAATGAGAAAAGACTAAGGCTTAAATTATTAATTGTGTGTACTATAACCAATAAGAGTTAAATATAAAAAGAGTTATTATAAGATTATTTAATAAAAAAAAGTTATTAAGGACTATTTACTCCAAAGAAAATCCTATTATATTGATAAGTTCCTTTCTATCCAACCTAGTCTAGGTCCAAGATTTAACTTCTTTCCTATGCTAAGCTAAGAAAGGCTCTTTGGGGATGAAATATTATAACACATTTATTAGGGTGGTAAAGCCTACAATATAAACAACAATATAAGTCTTGAGATAATGATAATTGTAATGCAAGAGATGATATGATAAAAGTCATGAGGAAGATGACTATGGTGTTAGCAATGGTATAGGAAAATTTTTAAGGAGATAATTTTAATGGTCTGGAGAAGATGGCTATAGCATATGTGAGCTTGTAGTTTAGCTTTACAATTTTATGTATATCATAAGAAAGATTATCATTTTGGACTTACAAAATATGACTATGCGAAAAAAATTAAAAGAGTTGGCTATAATGCAAGCAAGTTTCCTTGATCATCATGGGACAAAAAAGGTTATATTGAAAAAGATATATTGATATAGATCTTATGAAGGATGACTATTTTGTATGCAAGGTTATGACGTGTCATGCCCAAAGATCTAATTTGGAGTAATTACCTCTTTTGATCTTCTAATAATATACTAGAGTTACTAATAAATATATATATAAAATAACCTAGTGAAATTATCATTTCATATAACATGAAAACATATACATATACATTTAATTCATATCACCAAATGAATCATATACAATAGCCATGAATATTATCTCTCACCTCATCCTATCATAATCATCCATGACTATAAGAGAATAAATAATTGAAAACAAAATACCTATATTAATAACTTTAGATCTTTTTCACTCCTCTAGGTCCTTTCCCATAGTTGAAATCATACAAACCACATATGATGAGGAAAAATTCCAATATGTTACAAAAACCTACAACTACATTTAATGAATAAAATAAAAGTAATATGCATGTAATCATTCAGACTAATACGAATGTGTGACAATCATTATGAATAGTATATATTCATATGAACATAAGGATATTAGTATGAACAATAGTGATCAATAAGGATAGTAATTTAAAAACAGATTAGTAATCTTTGGCTTAGTCCTATCCTGGCATATCATGATACATGCTATAAGATGCTATAAGAAAGACCATCATATGAAATAATGCAATTTTATCAATATTCTACCCATTTTCATTATATTCCTATATCATATCATGATCAAGGCATTATGTGTAAATTCTATAATTATTAATGATAGTATGCCATTTTTATGCCTTTATCTTTTTCAATAATAAATATAATGATATGCATGTACTATCTTATTAGTGCATGTCTATCATGTGACATGTATGTATATATATATATATATATATATATATATATATAGTATATCAATATTGTGTAACATGTATATCATGTATTAGTAACATATATAGTAATGCTACATATAATTAATCATGTAGTCTATATCATTTTTTAGTATCATGGGTATCATGTATCATATACATGTATAAATCTCATCTCACATATGGTTCATGTATCATGTATACTAAACAACTTATGCTTTCCATATATTAGGTTATGTTAAATCATACATAATCATGCCATATGCATATAGTATCATATTCATGTAAGATAGGACATCTTGTTAATCATATAATATTTTCTTATATCTTATCATGCCTTAACAAATCAAGCCAAGTCAAGTAGCTTCTTGTAAGAGTCGTCACTCCTACTCATCAATATATCATGTCCCTTCATAACTTTTATCTTTTATCTTACATCTTCCACCAATCTATTATTTTAAAGTAAAGCCCATCAGCTCACTCTCCTGCATAGGGTATCTTGCTGAGGCCAACCTAAATCAATCAATAACTATTCTATTCCTATTATTACACATGCATGCTATATCATATGTTTACCTATTTTAATGTTTGCATCAGTATCTTGTATGTACCTTATGTAGTTAGCTTGTATATCATTTTTACACTATATTATTATTATGTAAGTCCTACTAGTATGAAAGAAGAGATCTAAAAAGAGAAGGTTCCCATTTTTGGAGGGAGAAAGCGATTTTTCAAATTTTGAATTCACGTGATTCCTGATTCGCTATGATGGCGGCAGACGGTCGCTGACCTTTATTGGTGGGAGGTCCTTTTGACATCCGATGTCTAACTATTGCTGGCCCTTGAATTCAACCTCGATTGAATTTAGTTTTGACTCCACCTGCTTTTGGAGATGTTGGTGCTAGTTTTGACCAAGATGGTTAAGATGAAGCATAAGTCAGGAATGGTTTTGATCATCAACAACGGTGGTTTATTGATCCCTAAAAAACCAATTGAGTATATAGGAAAAGGTAATAAGGTTTTGATTAATAACTTTGCTGATAGAAAAAAGAAGCCTGAAGTTCTTCCAATTTCAAAAATTGATTATAAATTGAATAATGTTGATTCTTCTGCTTCTGGTTTGAAAACTATTTTGAATGGTGTAGTTGGTGATAATCATGTTGTTGGGGCTTCCGTTATACCTAAGGTTTTGGAATTTGTTGAAAAAGGATAATATTTTTTTTTTCCATAATTATGTATCTAAGGAGGTAAAGAAGGTTTGTAATGGCTATAAATTGGATGCTTATCCAGGACCAGAAGGGGATAACTTAGTCTGGTCGGTGAATGATCTGGAGAAGGTCCATAGTTGTGAGTTAAGTGATTTGGCCAATTACAAAGTTATGAATAATCAAGAGGCTATTCCAAAACAATAATTGAGTAATGTGATGAACATATGAATAAAAAAATTGATTATCATAGTTATGGATCTTGACTATGGGGATTATTTTATTGAGAATGATTTAGTGGTGAAGATGCATTTATAAAATGAACTGGAAAATTCTAGAAAACTTAAGAATTTGTTGGGGATCAAAGTTTTTGGTGAGAATGTTCCTTTTCATGTGATAAGTATAGAATTGAGTTGGCAATGATCCTGATTTAGCAAATTTCATTTGACATTGCTTGGAATAGGGTGGGTTATTCAAGCATTTTATGAGGAAGAACCATTGGAGTTGGTCTTGTCTAGTGCTCCATGGTATTTCAATGGACACATCATTGGAATGGATAGATAGTCATCATCTTTTTTGAATACTTCTTTAAAGGGGTTATTGACTCCTATTTTGATTTGGATACCAAACCTCCCCTTACAATGCTGGGATGAAATTAATGTATGCAGGATTTCTTCCATGGTTGGCTCTCCATATATGATTGATGGGAACATTTTCTAATGGGGAAGAATATAATTTGCAAGGATTTATGTTCGGTTCAAACTAGATAGTAAGGTGAATTTGGGTGTTTGGGTGGAGGGATGTTCAGGCAAGTTCTTTCAATGAATTGAGTTTGAAAGAATTTTTAATTTTTCTTCAACTATGGCAAGATAGGGCACTTAAAGAAGAATTATATGGATAATCATTTAGAGGCTAATCTGGCTTCTAAGAAATTAAAAAACTTTGATAGTATTGTTGTTGCAGCTGAAAGAAAAGACTCTAGAGCTACGTATAAGGTGGTGGTTGATGTTATTGAGGCCAATAAAGCTGAATATGGACCTTGAGTTCATGTCATTTATGGGAAGGGAAGGTTTAATAACTCAACCTACAAGAAAAAAGGGTCAAGTGCTATGAAGGTGGATACGGTGAAGAGGTCTGGACCTTTGAAATTTCCTGATTTTAAGAGAGAATGGGTGGCTGCTGGCGAGTTATTGAAGACTTCTGGTGATGGAGGAGGTAATTCATTGTCAGGTAGATATCTGGCAGATGAGGAATCCCATGTTCAAAATAGTGCAATACTTCTGCCTAGTTCAGATACTAGAGGGGGTATGATCTCCAACTCTTATAACTTTCCTAACAATGATAACAAATTTGATATTTTGGTTAAAATTGTGGAAGAAGTGGAGATAGTTAACCTGAATAATGATGTGTTGAATTCTCCTGTTAATTCTGTTAATAAAGAAGGGGTTGATGATGGGTCGTTGGATAGGGGATAGGTTGTATTGAATTATGAGTTGGGCTCTCAAGAAGGTGGCACTTCTGTTGTCAAAAAGAAAAGTTCATAGGAACTTAAAGGCTTGGGTCCAATAAAATTGGCTCCTAGAAGTAGGAGGTTGGATGGTGATCAAAATGATAAATTTGGGTTCTCTTCGCCTCTTATTCAATGATGTCATCAATAACTTTCTAGAACTACAGAGAAGCCAGGAAGAGGAAGGTTTCTTTTAATATTAAGGAGGTAATCAAGGATAAAGGCATTTTTTTCTGGGGCTATTAGAAACCAAATTGACATCCATTAATAGGAAGCATGTCAACTCAATGATTGGTGCTGATTAGGATTATTTTCAAGTACCTTCATAAGGTTTGTCGGGAGGTATTTTGGTATTATATAAATATAGTATGGCTAATTATGTTATTTTGGAATCTTCTCCCCAATTTGTAGTTGTAGAGTTAGAGGTTCTTAATAAAGGTAGATAGAGAGTTTCCACCATTTATGAGAGTAAGGATGTTTACAGAAGGAGGGGTCTTTGGGGGAAGTTGGAGTAATATTAAGTCAAAGAATTGCCTATGGTGGTGGGTGGTGATTTCAACTGTTTACTTTCTAAGGAGGACAAACGATGTAAGAGAAGATTTATTTTTTTCCTAGGACCTAAAGATATGAAATCCTTTTTGTCTTTTAATGACCTTCATAAGGTTGGATGTGTTGGACCAAAGCTCACTTGGTGAAATAACAAGACTGGTGCTGATTGTATCTTAGAGAGATTGGACAGATACTTTTTTAACTTAGCAGCCATTAGTTCTTCCCATTATATGGTTTTCCATTGGATCACTGCCTAATACATTTAAATCTGTTGGAATTTAATCCTATGTCTAAAAGAGCTATCAAATTTGAAGAGGTTTGGGCTTCTTTCTCGGCTTTTACTGTAGTGGTAAGGGAGGCTTGGAGGAAGAAATCTCGTGGAGGCCTACTTCAATTTCTAAATTTTAAATTGAATAGAGCTTTGAAGGCTTTGTTTTATTGGAGTAAAGCCAAGCTAAAAAACTTAACTCAGTTAAAGGAAGACCTTAAGAAGGATATTTTGGAGCTTCAAGTAAAAGAAGCAGAATTGGGATGTCTTTCGGATGAAGATAGTTGGTACCTTAAAGTAAAATTTAATGAGTTGAATTCAACATTGGCACGGTTGAACACTTGGTGGAAGCAACATGCAAAGGTCAAATGGATGGTTGAGGGTGATAGAAATTTTAGATTTTTCAAGATTTTGCTAGTGTAAGGAGAAACTCTAATTACATCTTCAGTATTAAAGATGAACATGGGCTTTTGGTGGAGGATCAAAACTAGATTGAGAATGTTCTACTTCAATTTTTTAGGGACAAGTGGAAAGAAAGGAGCTACAAGCTTGATGGTTGGCCATCTCCGATGAGTTGGTTGAGTGAAGATGACATTAGTATGTTGAATAAAGAGTTCTCCTTAGAAGAGGTGGAGGTGGTGATCAACAAAATAGGTGGGCATGTTGCTTCAGGTAATGATGGAATCTCCTACTCCTTTATCCAATTTTATTGGGATATTATTAATGTTGGCTTCTAGAATGCGATTAATCATTTCTTTTACATAGGGGAAATGTGTGATGGTTAGAAAGATACCCTAATTGTGCTGATCCCTTAGGTGAATAACCCCACTTCTCCCTCTAATTATAAACCCATTAGTCTGTGCAACAATGTTTATAAAATAACTACACAGGTTCTTTTGAATAGACTTTCACTTGTTATTCCGAAGCTGATTTCTAGGAGCAAATGGGTTTTTTGAAAGGAAGGTCGCTATCTGATCATGTTGTAGTTGCACAGGAAGTAATTCATAAGTTCAGGTATTCTAAGTCTTCTAAGAGACTAGTTTCTTTCAAGATTGATATGGAGCAGGCCTATGATTCTATGGAATGGCCTACATTGGTGAAAACTTTGGAACATTTTGGAATTTCTTACAAGTTTTCTAAATTAATTATGGAATGTGTTTAAAATCCTACTTTCTCATTAATGATTAATGGCATCTTTTTTAATTGGATCAAGTCTAGGAGCGGGTTTCATCAAGGATGGTCTTTGTCTAAATTTTTTTTTATTCTTTGTTCCCAATTTTTGACAAATGCTTTTATACAAAGAGGTGAATCAATTGGAGTTCAAATTAGTAGTAATGGTCAAAGGATTTTGCATTTGCTCTATGCATATGATATCATTATTTTCTCTACAGCAAAATTGAAGGCAGTTAAGAAGATCGAAGGTATTCTGGTGGACTTTATTGACTGAACAGGTCAAAAAGTAAATGTTAGTAAATCTATGATCTTATTTGGTAAATCAGTATGGAGAAGGAGAAGAAGGGCTATTTCTCAAATTATGGGGTTCAAATCGGTTAAAGTATTCTTCTATCTTGGAGTTAAATTGGTTTTGAGGAGGCTTGTAGGAGCAAACTTGCAGTTCATTATTGATAAAGCCTTGAGGATGCTGAATGTTTGGGGTTGCAAATTCATTTATTTTACTAGAAAATAACTCTTATTAAAAAAGTTTTGCTATCTTACCCTACATTTCATTCTACTCGTTATTTGATCCCGAAAGGTGTCCTAGATGAAGTTGATAAGTTGTGTAGAAGCTTTATTGGGAATAAAATGAATGGAGGGTTAGAAATACATAACTTTAGATGGAATACGATGTGTAAACTTTTGAAATGTGGCAGGCATGGGCTACATTCCTGCTCTACCAAAGCTGGGCCATTAAGGGCCAAACTAGCTTGGAAGTATGTTCAAGAAAAAGACTCTTTATTGTACAAGGCTCTATATCTGAAGTATGATTTATTGGGCAATGTTGACGATCCGAAGAAGGTAGGGTCAGTGGCTTGGAGATTGATTAATGATGGTGGAAGATTTCTCAATCCAATTGTTAGTGGAGCATTGCTAATGGTAAAGCTATTGATGTTTTCAAAGACACTTGGATCATGGATAAAAGTATTGCTATGTGGCCGATGTTTGTACAACCACAAATTAGCAATGTGCTGGCAATGGATATGTTTATTACTAAGGGAAGTTGGAATACAGGTGAATTGAGCAAGTACTTTGGGGCTGAACTTATGCACCTTATTTCAAAGATAGATATTTCATCGGAACAAATGGAAGACAGGATGGAACTCACTCAGCAAAAAATAGGGAAGTCTATTTCAGCTTTGGCATTTGATGCATCATATCAAGCATATCCTCATTTGTAGTGAGGACAATTCTATGGAAAGTGCAGCTAAATTTGTCAGCTATACTGCAGTTTCTTCATCTTTATAGATGGGGAAATTGGGATGCTAATAAACTTTCTAAGCTATTCAATAATCATTGACATCCTCATCCACTCGATTGGATCAAAGTGAATGTGGATTCATCTTTATTATCTTCTTATAAGCTGGGATTGGTGGGGTGTTCTGTGACTACAAAGGTAGATTTCTCTTGGCATTTGGAAAGGCTTTTGTTAATGGGATGTTTCCCAATTGGAACTTTTTTCTATTCAGTATATCAAGGAAGTTATAAAAGATTGGATGGTCTTATATAAGGGTATTATCGTTGAAGGTGATAATGCCAACATAATTAAGTTTCAACAGGATGCATTAAGGAAAGGTGGCTAGGAATCAGAAGTTCTTTCTTTCATTAAGGAATTCAATCCTATGATTTTCAATTGTATAGATAAGAATAGTAATAAGTTAGTGGATTTATGTGCTAACTATGCTACTTTTAGCTCTTTTATTTGGGATGAAATTAGTATGAATAAGGTTCCTCCTTCTTTTATTAGGTTGTTAAAGGAGGAATCTGATGTTAGTTGTTTGTAGTTTGTTTTGGTTGTTTTTTAGTTATTAATGCAAATGGTTGTTTCTTTAAAAAAAAAAAGTCCTACTAGTATATTTCTCTCAAAATGCATGTCAAGCTAGATAGACTATAAAAGATGAATATCTTCATAGACTTAGTGAAACACATGCAATGTTCCTAAATCACATCATGTGTCCCTTTATTCTTATTATTTTAATGAAACTTCAACACATGAAAACTTCTTAGTGAAATCTCAATATAATCATGTTAAAATGCTCAGAATGATGATTTCCATCACATATCAAAAGTTATACAATAAAAAATCATCTAAATAATATGATAATGCATTTTTTATCTAAACTGAGAGATAGAAAACTATGGAATTTAAAATCATTAAAAATAATTATAGGGTGCATATTAGCTACGATGACCATTTTAACTTTGTCAACTACAAGAATAGAAAAATGTTATGAATCAAAACATCTCTATGCTCTCTCTTTTTCTCTCCCCTCTTCTCTCCTTAACGTTTGGTCAAGTAACTGAAGTGCAGTGAGTGAATGGCCTTAACGATTAATTAAATGTGATAATAGAAAAAAAATTTAATTTTTTTTAAACCTACAATCTCAATGATCAAGACCAAAATGTCATAGTGCTACCCTACTTACTATACAATAGAGAAACTGGTAATGCAATAGTAAGGCCTAACATTTCCATACTCATACAACTAAAGTCTTTAATATAAAGGCTAGTTCTATTATGCTAATCTTAACAATGACACAGTTCTCCTTATAAGATTTCCATACATATAACATTTTCAATAGGGATCATTAAATGATCATTAATCTAATACAAATTAAAGTTATTATAATTTAACATTTTTAGAAAATCACATCCTCAACATTCTAATGATAGAACACTAATACAAAAAGTAGAATTTTTTATAACATTTTGTATTCAATCAAATCATTCACACATTTATGCACATAAATCATTCATATGTCATTCAATATGCTATGTAATGAAATTCAAGTAAAATCAATAAAATTTAATAAAATTTATTTAAACAAAGAACTACACTAATGGACCTCTCAGATACTTCCCTCACTTCTTGTTGATGTAGACTATAAACTCTATGCTATACTTGTATTATAATTACTAATAATTAGGGCTCTCTCTAACTCCCACTATCATTCCTTCTATCAATCCTACACACAAAAAATTTATGATGCATCTTAGATTTTGCAGTCCTCTATAAAATTATTTAGTTTTCATAGCTCTAGATATTGATCATCCTCTTAATTGGCTTAAAAGAAAATCTAATATCTTGTATGCATACTATCCTCATCAAAAGAATTGACCTACAAGTAAATAACACAAACCTAGTTGCCTTTTCCCATAATGAACATACTTCTGGTTACTGCTAATAGATAACATTGATCTTATATTGAACTCACTAAACTTAATCTTCTTCTCTCTAAAATCATCCTTAATCACCAGCTCTAAAAATTTTATGTTCTTCAATTGCATTAGAGGACACCTTATGTCATCTCTATGTTTGATTAGATATTAATAAGAGTTTTTTTCTCTACACTAGTAGTTAGTTTAGGAGCATAGCTGGCCAATGTAATAAATTCATCTTTGTATAGCTTTATTATTCTATTTCCTTACTCTAGTTTTTTAAATGACTCTTGCATTTACTATCAAGAAGGTGAAGGTATAAACCAATTCCTGAAAGTGCTAAAAACTCATCCCATGTGATGCGAAGGTTTAATTTTAACTCTTAACTTCTATCATTACTACCCAATCCACCACTTATTAAAAGAAAATAATTGCCAGTGATACTTTTCTATTCTCTAGGAACTACATGTTGTTAAAGATTTTGTCTATACACGATGGCCAATTTTGTATTGCTTGTGGTACTACGAACCCTTAAAAATCCAAGGCATTAAATTATAAACAAACTATAGTTGCATTTTTTTCATTACTTTTATTCCCAACTTGCTTAATCTATGCATCTCTCATTAACTATATGATTAGATTGAAAAATTGCATCATACTAACTTATGTAACTAGGGCTATAATGCTAAACTCATTTGGTACACCTTATCATTTGGATCCATTAACTAACTTGTATAGTTTTACTTCCTAATAAATCAAAATTGACTCAAACTACATACATATGTAATCAATCAGGTCTGCAAAAGATTATACCTTAAACTACCAAATTTCTACCTATCTCATAATCAATCCTATAGCTATGGTTGTAATTCAATTCTTATAAAACCATTGCTTTGATGTAATTTATATCAAGCCCAAAGATCTAATTTGGAAGAATTACCTCTTTTAATTTTATAGTTGTTCACGAGAGCCTGTAATAACATTCATATATATTAAATATTATAGCAAAAGTATTATTTTATTTTATGTTATATAATATCAACAAACACGCACACACACAAACACAAAAAATATTACATATATATATATATATATATATATATATATATATATATATATATATATATATATATATATATATATATATATATATATAATCATATTCATACAAGAAAAAACATTTGGCTATTCATATGGTATTTTCCTATATATTGCCATATCATGTCATTGTCAGGTGGTTTCTTATAAGAGTAATCTCTTGCATGTTAATATATATTCTCCCCTTATAACATGCATTTTATGTATTTTATCTTATATTGGGATCACATCATAAACCCATTATTTCAAAAAAAAAAAAAAAGGCCCATTACTTACCCTATCGTATAAGGTATCTTACTACAATCAATATGAATAAGTCAAAAACTAACCTTCCTTTTATGGAATTTCAGATACTATATCATATGTTTACCAATTATGATTTATACATCATGTCTCATGTATGTATCCTTCGCATTTAGCGGTATGTCATTTTAGCACTATATTATCGGTTTGCATGTCCTACTAGTCTACTTATCTCAAAATGCATATCATGATACATAGACTATAGTACATACATGTCTTACTATAGTTGATGAAACATAGCAACCATCATAAATCATTTCTTGTGTACCTTTATTTACATTATTTTAGTTCAAATTGCAACACAAAAAAAACTACCTGGTGAAATCTCAATATGATCATGTCAAAATACTAAAAATCATTTTATATATCACATATCATAAGTTACTTTATGAAAATCAATTAAATCATTAGAAAATGCATTTTATCAAAATTGCAAGAAATTTTTTTTTCGAATCGTAACCATTGAAAACATGCATATGGTAAAGGTTCACTTCCATGATACGAGAAATTTTGTAAATTAAAAGAGTATATGAAACTATCTTACAAAAAAACTTATCTCTTTCCCATCTCCTCCTCTCCCCCTCTTCTCTCATTATCTTCTTTGCTAAGAAATCAAGGTGGGGTGAAAAAATGAGCTTAGGGAATACTAAAATTAGATAATGTAAATAGATTTTGAAATTATATATATATATATATATATATATATATATATATATATATATATATATATATATATATATATATATATATATATATATATATATATATATATTTTTTTAATTTCATAGCGCCACACCAAGTTATTGTATAATAAAGGAACTAGAGCCATAGCCTCAAGGGACAACATTACAAATGAGATTTATTTAATACAAATTAGATTTATTTTATGACATCTGTCTTAAAGAAGATGATTACAATAAAAGTAAAGTTGTTGCATAAGTATTGAAGGAGTTTGTTTTGCTCGAAGTGAGGTATTTAGTTATTAAATGAAGTATATATTATATAAGTGGGGTTGTGGATCATGTATTAAAAGAGATGAATATAATATAACTAAGTTTATATCATATATAATGTAGGAGAAGTTTGTTACATGAGGAAGTTTTTGGTAGAGCTATAGAGTAGTGATAATTATAATGTAACCCTGATTATGATGGTAATCATAATGCAGATATATATAGCATAATTGATATTAATGAATAAATATTGAGGCATCAGTGATTATAAATTTACTATTTTCATGGGTCGGGTATTTATTATGATGGATAAGGTGGAAGCAATATTACATTACATCAATAGAGGTAATGATTATGATACCATAAAATGAGGCTATTACCTAGGTCATGAAAGATATTATTATGTCATCAGAATAGTTATGATGTTGGTCCTGTGAAAATAATGACTATATCACAAGAGGAGTTTTAGTATTGGTCTTAAATGAGATAATTGTGATGATAGTTAGGTTTCAATTCAAGCCTTATAGTGATGATAACCATATCACAAACAAATTTATGGTTTAAATATGAAAGGAAATGGTTATAATATATGCTATGTTATAGCATGAATTTGGAAAAAATCAAAATTATGATAAAATTGAGGTCATATAATAAGACTTAAAAAAGTTGTGTAAGGAGGGTTTCAATATATATATTAAGATAGTGATGGCTGAAACACAAACATATATTTAGTATAAGATTTATAAAAGACAACTATTTTTTTTTTTTTTTTTGAAGAAAAAATGCCTCAATTAGCATTGAAGAAAAAAAGGAGCTATTACAAAGAAACTAAGCTCAAACTATTGATTCCTCCTTTAATATAGACATAAATAAAGGAAGAATCTTATTGAGACTAACATCATCCCAAATAAAATGAGATAAGATACCATAGTTAGCACATAAATCCGCTAACTTATTACAATTTCTATCCACACAATTGAAAATGACATTATTGAATTCCTCAAAAATATGAATGTTTGCATACCTTGTTTTGCCATTCTTCTTGACTTCCTTCAAGAGCTTGATGATATTGATATTATCTCCCTCTATGATGATTCCTTTGTATTTAAACATCCAATCCTTTAGCATTCCTTTATAGATTGAGTTGCCAATACCTCCAAAGCCGAACTGTCCCAATGAGTATATGGTTTTCCAAATGCTAGAAGGAATCTACCTTTATGATCTCGAAACACTCCTCCAATACCGACTTTGTATGAAGGTAGCAAAGAAGCATCAACATTGACTTTGAGCCAATCGGCTTTGTATAAAAGACAACTATGGTGCAAGAAATTTTGCGTTGAAGGTGATAATTGTAATGCCTAAAAATTTAAATTAAAATAATTACATCTTTTTATCTTCTAATTAGTCTGCTAGAGCCACAAATGTTATGCTATAATAATTAAAAAAAAAAGTATTTGTGTATTATATCATCTATCATAATGCATGACTAATAAAAATTTATGTACAATAACCAAATGTTCTATCTAAAAATATGGCAATCAATAAACACTTTTGGTTATAAAAGATTAAAATAAAATACTAAGAATTCAACGTAACTTTTAACTCTAACTTTGATCAATCTCACTCTATTGGTCCCTTTCTAATACTTGAAAACAATCAAGCCACAACAAATAGCTTACAAAGCCCAGTAGGTCACCAAGACCAACTAAAGTAACCAATACAAGATACTAAAATAAATATACTATATTTCAACCAATTTGTATGGTCTTTATAAAATGTATAAGAATTAAATAGTCTATTAATGAACAACATAAAAAAAAAAGATTATTAAAATATAAATAGTAAAAAATCTTATGTTATTAAAATATATTGGAAATATATAATTCTAAAATGAAAAGACATACTATCAATTATATGAATCATTAATATACATGTGTAATATCTATCTATAGTGTTCTCATATGAATGTTTTCTTAGTATATTCAATCTATAAAACTTTTATGTACACATATATCAGTATGTAATGAAAAGAGTCATTTATTCTATGTGTATATATATGTTATTAATGCATACATCATTATCATGTAATTTGGCAAGGTAGGACCATCTTCTTTTAATTATTTCTTTCAACATCTTTAATCCCAATTGTCCACTAATGGGTCAACGATCATTATCTTACTATTATTATTCATCAATATTAAATTAGTTTACAAGTGAATTTCAATAAATTATTAAGAGTAATCATTGCCTATCTATAAATGTGCTTCAATCAATCAATTATAGGCTATAACTAGGATAATAACACAAACCTTTATTTTAAGGAAATTCATTAGCCAACCTTTGTTTAGGATATTATATTTTAATAGCCAACCCATATTAGTTATAGTATTTTTTGTCACCATTCCTTACTCACATACTCTTGTCACTTCCATCCTCGATTAATTATATCAATTTTAAATGTTATTCAATAACTAGGCATGAAATGCAAAATAATTACTATAAAGTGCATGCCATTCTATATAATTTAATAAACTAGTTAAAATCTTAAAAAAATTCATAACAATAAATCCACCAAATAATATCATGAAATGTTTAATACAAAATAACCTGAATAATCATATCTACTATATTTATCAAAACTTATTTAGTAAAAATTATTTAAAATAGATGAAAATAGTTATTTTACTAATTTAGGATATTTAAAATCTAAGAAAATGAAAAAATTGAAAATAAAGGTAGGAATTAAGTTATCTACCATGATAAAAAAAATCTCTAAACAAGACTAGTGAATAAAAATGCCATGATAAACTTTCTCTCTCCACACTCTCTCTCCCTTCCCTAGCAAGCAAGTGGAATATGGGGTTTGGATGGTGTAGTTATGATAACATATGGATATTTTCAATGCCAAATACCAAAATGTTATAAATCTTGCACCGTAGTATTGCTTGTAGAATCTAAAAGTACTGTAGAATAGAGATCTCAGCACACTATGCTTCCATCCAACCCTAATCTTCATGCTGTCTCTACACTTGTAAGTATAGTGTCATAGTGTCCTAATTAAAAATTTCTAGATTTTTCTTATTTTTATATTATTTTCACAATTTTAGGTCTCCTTACTATTTTTTGTATTAGTACAAAAATATTTCAAAACTAAAAAAATTCAATATAAAATAAAATAAAATTAATTCAATTCATCAAAGTAAATCAATTTGATTAAAAAAGCATCTTGTACAATGTAGTCAATTATACTTCATACTACTTCACTATTATGTTACCTTATTCATACCTCAAACAAGCATCATGCAGTTATTGTCGGGAAAAAGGAGGTACAAACTTGTTTTTGAGTACAACTAGGAACTTTACCCAAAAACTTTTTACATTTACCTTTCCTTGAAATTTCTTCCACTACTAACCAATCCACCCTTGTGTAGCCTCTCCTTCAAATAGGAATGGATCTAGTGGGGCTTTCTTTTTTATCTAAACACTACATACTATCAAATATCTTTTCAATCCATAATAACCAATCCTCTATAGCCTATAGTTCTACCATTCTCTTTAATAGTGGGGGCTACAAATTATGGAAAATTTGCAAATGTCTATCCTCTTATAGATCCATATGTCTTGTTTTTTTATTTTATGGACCACTCATTACATGTGTAAATATACAGGCAAGTTGCATCAAACTATCAAACTCGCTAGAACTATTATTGTAGTAAGTCCATTCTATATATCTTGAACATTTTGATCAATGGGGTCCAGTTTTCCACTTATATTGTTATCTTTCTTAATCAATTTCCAAATTAATTGAGCATACAAACTTAAAAGATTAAATTAATAAAATATGCAAAATAATGAAACTTATAATACCCTTTATCCAACTCATAATCTATCCTATCGATTTGGTTCAATTTAGTTCTTCTATTAACACCGCTCTAATACAAATTTGTATCACCTTCGAATCATAATTAAAATAATTGCATCTTTGTTTCTTATATTTAATCTACCAAAGCCACTAATTTCATTTTATATCAATAAAATAATAAACACATATGCATATCATATCATCTGGTAATATGTATTACTAATAAAAAATTATATACAATAATCAAAAGTTTTATCTAAAATATCAAGATATTACTAAACACTTCTCATTAAAAACTAATAAAATAAATGCTAAAAAGTCAACTAAATCCATAATTCTAACTTTGATCATTCACACTCTACTTGTCCCCTTCCCATACCTGAATTAATCAAAAACCACAATAATGTGGTTAGAAAGCTCATCGAGACACTTGAATATATGTATCATTTTATACCAACGGCTCCCTACTCTCTGCTCTGTGGTGACTCCATGGCGATTTTGGGTTTCTCCTTCTATTTGTGGTTCTGAGTGGTTTCATGCCCTTTTCTTCTTTCTTTAGCTGATAATAATGGTTTTCATTGATCGTGTTTTCTCTTTGTTCTTTCTTTTCATTGTTTTTCCATGTTTTCTCATTGATTTACGTTAGGGTTTTGCTTTTTTTTGGGAGATGACAACCCCGTCTTCATCCTTCCCTCAACCAGTTGTGCTTTCGTATGGATTATCCCATTCTTTCAAGGAAGTCTTAGCTGGTTTGTCTTATTCTTCCTCCCAAGCTCCATTTGTGCATGCCTCTTTCAAAGGGTACCGAGCTTTAATGATTGATGAGTCTATTGTTTCCTTACTTGCTGCTACTTTTGCTCTCACTTTTGGTGGCGAAGTTCATTCTTAAGAGGTTTAACCTAGATGTTATCTATAAGTTTTTTTGTAATTTGAAACTATCAGGCTCGTTCCAAGTGGGCCTTTTGGATTCAAGTCATATTGTGATTCAACTGAGTAATGAACTGGATTATTGCCGTGTATTTTCTAGGTGATCGTATTATATTTTGGGCTACCAAATAAGATTGCTTAAATGGACTCCTGATTTTGATGTGCAGGTAGAATCTATGATAACCCCTGTGTATATTTCTTTTTATAATCTCTAGTTACATTTTTTTAATTCTCAAATTTTATTTAGTTTGGCCTCTATATTTGGTAAACCATTGCAAACTTGTCAAGCTACAACATCTATTTCTCGACCATTTGTAGCTCGTGTTTTAGTTGAACTAGATATTTCAAAAAAGCATCCTAATGAGGTTTGGATTGATTCGAAATTGAATGGTTATTTTTGAAAAGTGGAATTAAAAAATTTATTTATTTTCTATCCTAATTTTAAGATACATGGCCATGGTCTATCTTCTTGTCATAAATTGCATCCCCATCCTCATAAGGCGAAGGAGACTACGAATCCGTCCTATAAAAGTGAATTTACTGTAGTTGAATTGATTTATGTTATTCCTAATCAGGATATTAATGTGGTCAATGGTTTGAATGTGTAAGAGCCTCCTTAAGATTCCTTAAATTTGGTTTCGATTCAGGTGGAACCCAACACGATCATTATGGATGATTTTCCTAAAGAATAAGAAATTAATCTTATATCCCCATTTCTACTATAGATAGTGATTCTCTTAAGGTGAATGATCAAAATGTTGGTCCTATTCTTAATAATGCATCCTTATCTATTGAGCCTCATTTGGAGGATGTTTTGATTAACTCTAATGTTGAGGAGGAGGAAATTCTGTATAATATTGTTACTAGTTAGGTCCCCTCTCTGATCATTGTGGAAAACAAAGGTGGTATTGTTGTTCTAAATGAAACCAACATGGAAGGTGAGGTGTTCTTTGAAGAAAGTGAATTGCCTCTTTCTAAGGGGCAATCAGGTACGAGTTTTGATAATTATTTTCCCACGAATTATAATTATAATAGTTATGTGTTTACTAACATTCAAGATATGGATATGTTGGCAAAATGTTTTGCTAGAGATGATAATGATACTAGTTTTACCAGAGGTCGTGGGAGGAGGGGTAGGAAACCAAAAGCTGTGGTTTTATATTCTACTCGTCCTACGTGATCGTAGTATTCACATTAATCTCTATTTTTATGTTTAACTCCATTATTTGGAATGTTAGGGGTATTAGTTGCTCTTTTTCTAAATTTAGAGTGAAGAACTTATGACGATTTTTTAATGTTTCTCTTCTAGTATTGCTTGAGCCTCTTATCTCTTATAATAAGTTAATTATTACTGCTAATTTATTGGGTTTTAACAACGCTTTGTCTAATGTTTCCAACAAAATTTGTGTGTTGTGGAAAGATTATGTTAGGGTTGACGTTATTTGTGATTTTAATTAAGTTATTTATTGTAATATTGAGAGTTCCAATTTGCAATGTTATGCTTTTTTGTTTACGCTGCATCCTCTCGATATTCTAGAAAGATATTATGGGGTAAAATTATCCAATTTCATAGTATTTTTAATCTCCCTTGGCTTCTTGGTGGTGATTTTAATACCATTATTAACCCTTCTAAGCGTAGTGGAGGTTTTCTCCCTATCTATCATTCTATGGAGGATTTTAATAATATAATTATGGAGTGTAGCCTCATTGATATTATTTTCTCTGGGGATACTTTTACTTGGAATATGGGGCATTTATGGCTAAGACTTGTTTATGTTTTATTTAATGACTATTGGTAAAATTGTTTTGAGTCTACTAATATTGAACATCTTAGCAGGACCCTTTCTGATCATTCTCCTGTTCTGATTAAAATCAAGCCTAGATTGAGAGATTTTCCTTCTCAATTTAAATTTCAAAATATTTGTTTACTTCACGATTCTTTTATGGATGTGGTGAAGGATAATTGGATTGCTCCTCTTCACACGGACAATATTATTTCTTGTATATATAGATTGTGGTAAAAGCTGAAACAACTTAAATTTGTTCTAAATTGGTGGAAGCATAATGTTTTTAAAAATAATTTTTCTAGCATTTTAATTGCTGAAGATAAAGTGATTTTTTAGGAGAAGCATTGCCAAATTCTTCCTTTTGAAGCTAAAGATAAGCTTCATAAATTACAAGCTCAGGAGAAAATGTTTTGGAAATAAAAAGTTGCCATTAAATATCTTGTGGAAGGTGACAAAAATACAAAATATTTCATGCTTTGGTTAAGAGTATTAATTACATTCATAAAATTAATCGGGCTAATGGTTCGATTACTTAAGATGGTGCTGAAATTGCTAATTTAGTTGTCTATCATTTTCAAGCTCATTTGAATTTTATTCCTTCCTCTATTGATAATCCTAATATTATTCCTTCTCTTATTTTTAATGATGATAATGTTTACTTGTCCAAGCTTCCTTTGTGGGATGAAGTTAAAGATATTGTTTTTGGTATGAATTCTGATTCTATGGCTGGGCCTGATGGTTTTACGCCTAAGTTTTTCAATAAAACTTGGCATATCATTGGTGATGATCTCTTTTTTACTGTTATTGATTTTTTTAAGGGTAAATCTATACCTAAATTGTTTACTACTACTTTTATTGTGCTTATTCCTAAGAATAATGCTAACACTTTTTGGAATGATTTTAAGCCTATTAGTCTTTGCACCTTTTTCTATAAACTTATTTCTAAAATTTTAATGAATTGTTTATCATCTTTTTTGCCTAAGCTAATTTCCCCTTTTCAAATGGGTTTTGTCAAAGGCCGTGCTATTTCTGATAATACTCTTTTGGCTCAAGAATTTTGTTATGATTTGGATGCTTTAGTTATTGGTGGTAACATGATTTTGAAGCTAGATATTGCTAAGGCATATGATAATATTGATTGGAATTTCCTTTATGGTATTATGAAGTTATTTTGTTTTGATTTAAATTTTATCAATTTGATTAAGAGTTGTATCGAAAGACCTTATTTTTCAATTATTATTAATGGCAAAACTAATGGTTTCTTTAAGGCTTACCATGGTTTGAGACAAGGTGATCCCATTTCTCCGACTCTTTTTATTACTGCTACTAAATATCTTTGCAGAGGTCTTACATAACTCTTTGAGAATTGCCCCAGCCTTTACTTTAAAACTCTTAGTGGTTTTCATATTTCCCATTTATGTTTTGCATATGATTTTATTTTTTTTACTAATGCTTCTCTTAATAAGCTGAATAAATTTTTGAGGTTTTTTCATCATTTCAAATTAGTGACTGGCCTGGCCCTTAATAAGCATAAGTGTAGTTTTATTTTTGCTAAAAGTGTTCTTGTGGATCACATTATGGCTATTAAGAATCTTACTAGGTTTAATCATGTTAGTTTGCCTTTAAAGTACCTTGGGCTGCCTCTTTATAAGGGTAGAAAGAAGTCCTTTTTTTATGATTTAATTTTTGTTGTGCATAAGAGACATTCCTCTTAGGATTCTAACTTTCTTAGTTTTGGTGGTCGTTTAACTCTTATTAAAAAATTTCTTTATTTTATTCTTGTTTACAGTTTCCAATATTTGCTTCCTACTCAAGCTGTGTGTAACAAGATTGAAAAAAATTTTAATAAGTTTTTTTTTTGAAAGGGAATAGTAGAAATTATAAAATACATTGGTCATCTTGGCATAATTGTTGTGGTACTATTGATAATGGGGCTTTGGGTTGTAAGTCTTTGAAGGATTTGGCCTATTCTTTTTCTTTCAATTTATGGTTTAATTTCCATGCTAACTTGAGCCTTTGGGATAAATTTATTTATACTAAATATTGTGGGGAGAATCATCCCACCATGTGTTGTTTTATTAAAGGTAATTCTAAAGTTTGGAATTGTCTTTGCAAAGTTAAGTGGGCCGTTGAGCCATCTATCTATTGGGGCATGGGTGATGGTAATAATTTCTTTTGGCAAGGTCGTTGGTTGGGTGGCCATTCTAGTAATTCATCTTCCAATGCTTCTGTGAAGGTTAATTATTTTTTCCCTGATAATGGTTGGGATGTGGTGAAGCTTTCCAATGAGCTACCTGATTTTATTACGCAATAAATTTTATAGATCCCTTTAAACATGGATGCTATGGATGTTCAGCTTTGTGCTTTTTCTAAAGATGGTACTTTTAGTTTAAAAGAAGCCTGACATTCCTTTAGAGCTAAGAAAGAGGTTTCTAAGGTTTGCAAGATGATTTGGCATAAAAGTATTCCTTCTATGAATTTTGTCTTTGTTTGGTGTATTTTTCTTAAGTTTATTCCTACAGATGACAATTTGATTAAGCGTGGTTTTATCCTTCCCTCTAAATGCCAATGTTACTATCATATAAAAAATATGCATCATGTCTTTGTCTCTAGTCCTTGTGCGGTTAAGGCTTGGACTTAGTTTGAGGATTTATTTCACCTAAATTGTTATAAGTCTAAAATTTCTATTACATCCTTACTTAATTGTTGGTTTGTTAATAATAAAGGTCGTATCAGGAATGTTATCCCCTCTCTTATCCTTTAGTTTTTATGGTTCGAGAAGAATAACTATAGCTTTAATGGTGTAGGTATGAATCATAATAGAATTATTCAGAATGTTAAAGATAAGATTAGGGATCTTTTCTTGGCTAAATTACTCTCTATGAAGAATTTCAAAAATCATCTTATTAATGCGGTTGCCTTTGGATTAAGCTGGAAGTGCAAGTTGGTCTTAAGCCCCCAGGAGTGTTTCTTGGCTGAAACCTCGTAGCAATTTCTTTAAGGTTAATGTGGAGGCTATTAATACTGTGCATATGATGGCCTGTGGTGGAATCATCAGGGATTCTAACGGTAAATGCATTGTGAGTTTTGCTGGCCCTTCTTTTAAATGGGATGTTAATATTGCTATTACATTTGCTATCAATTTTGGTTCAAAGTTGTGTTTTTCTATTGATTGTATTAATATTATTGTTGTGGTTTCTGCTTCTTATTGCTATGAGTCTATTTTTAGGAATGACAAGATGTGTAATCCTAAGCTTTTTTACATGAGAAGGGAAATTATGAATTGGTTAAACATGCTCAATGTTTCTTTTTCTGTTATAAATGAAGAGGGGAATGCTTGTGCGTGGCAGTTGGTTGGTTTCCATGACAAATTTTAGTTATTCTAATATCCCTCACCATGTTAGGCGTCTCTTAAATTTGGTTAAGATTGAGGTTCCGTATGTTATTCCCTAAGGTTGCTGGATGTTAGTTATGGTCCTATTTTTTCTTTGTGGTTTACCTTGGTTGGATGGGCCCTCTGTTATTTGCTTCACCTTGTTTCATTGCTAAATTTTGGTTTTGGTGAGATTGCTTTCTACAATTTTGTTTCGACCTTTTGGTGGTGGCTGACCAAGAACTGTGGTGTGTTTCCTTTCATTTCCTTTGGCCTTTTTTTTTTTTGGTTTTGATTGTTGTTATATGCAGTTTACTGAGTGTTGTTGTTAAGCTGTTATGGGAGTCATTAATGATTTTCACCTTTGGGATGTTGTTGCTATTTCATTGTTGTTGGTTCATATTGGGGAAGAATTGTCTTCATGTTCATGCTATGAGAGTCTTAATGCTAGATCGGTTGTTTTGGCAGCATTACACAGGTTTTACTTTTAGGTTGTTATGTTTGCTGTTATATTGTTGTTGGTGCAAGTTATGGGAGATTGTAGTTTTTGTAACTGCTATGACTTGGGAGTGTGGTTTTTTCCTCGAAATTTTGTTGGTATTTTGGAGGGATTCTGGTGGTGTTTTACTAGGGGTTCTGTCTTTGCTCTTGGTAAGTTATGTATTATGGTTTGTCATGAGCTTAATGCTATGAGATCTATGTTGGTATTTCTTTTTCTATTTTGATGGCTGAGGAGACATTATCTTATTGGGTTGGTCTATCAGTTTCTTGATGGTAATAGGGCTCTACATTTGTGGTATATCCTTAAAATTTTATATTCCTACTATATTTTCTGTTATTTTTCCTATTACCTCCTAGTGCAGGTTGTTTTCGATGCAGGTTTTTTGGAGGTTGACCTTCTTAGGAAGATTTTGGAGCTGGTATTTATCTTTTTGACCTGCATGTTTTTTTTGGGTACTCCTTGTGTACCGTAGAATGTACCTAGGTTTATTTGTACTTTTACGTAGTAGGAAACTCAAGCTCGTAGGTTCTTCTACTTTTAATTTTGTAGCTCCTTAAAGCCGTAGTGAGCTTGAGTTCTCTTTAAGGACCTTGTAATCATTTTTTTATATTAGTGTGTAAGCCTCGCCGTGGGTTTCCCTTAAAAAGAAAAAAAGGACACATGAATATACCAAAGTATTAATTGCAAGATAATTGAATAAATATACTATGTATCAATGAATTATGATGTTCTATAAAAATTTATATGAATTTTAAAATCAATTGATGAATAATATAAATCAAAATGATTCATAATTAGTAAATAATCAAAAATCATATGTGTCTTAAATATATAGGAAATATATAAATATATAATGAAAATGTATACATCGGTGATGTATTCAATTATTATATATTATCATTCTATCAATTATATGGATCAAGAATATACATATGTCATAACCGTTTGCTTTGTCATATGAATGCTGAAATGAAATAGTCATTTTATATAATAAATATCTATATGTACATATATCTCTATGCTATGAAATGAATTACTCATTTTATCTGTATAATATATTATTAATGCATGTATTAGTATCATATGATTTCAAAAGTTGGACCTCTACCTTTTATGTTATATTTTCAACATCTTTAACCCAAACTATCCACTAGTTAGTCATTAGTATTTATCTTACAATCATTTTTCATAAATCATAAATAAATTCAATGGTCACTTTCAATAAATGATTAAGAGTCATCACTCTTTACCCATTAGTGTAACATAGTCAATAAGTTATAGGTTAAAACCATGAATACACCATAAACCTTTATTTTATGGAAAGGTCATCAGTCCACCTTCCTATATATGTTATTATTTTTTAATAGCCAACAAGCATTAATTATAATATTTTCAGGCAACCTTCCTTTCTTACATACACATGCCATATTTAGCATATATTAATTACTAACACTATGCCATAGTGCTCTAGTTCAAAATTTTTAATTTTTTTAAATTTTAAATTATTTTCACAATTTTATTTCATTATGATAATAGCGAAGAAAGAGAATATATTACATAGATCTAAATGGAGATTATAAAAGTTCTGTGAAGGAATACATCATGATATAATAATTACTATAAAAAATTAAATGGTTATGGTGCATTATTTGAATGATGGTTATGGCATAATTAAAATTATCATGTTGGTATAAAGGTGAGGGCTATAATAAAAGTAAATTATAATAGATGTCTTTAGGTTTAGAAAAGTACGAAACAAATGTGTTATAGTTTACATCTTGAAGGATATGGTTGTATTTTAGGAGAGATTTAGGCATGTCTTGAGACAACGATGATTATGATGTAAGTAAAGTTGTGCTAAATGTCTTATAAATATGTAACTTCTACTAAATCAAGATATAATTACACAAGTTCTAACTCTATCCAAAGAGGTAATTTGTTAAATCTTGCATTTAAACTCTCTTATAAGTTTTTGGGAATGTTTTATACGCATAAGAATATGTGAATCTGATGTATAGTGGGTTTCGAGAGTCTTTATGCATCTTTATTAAATCTATAATATTATTCCTAGGGCACCATGGAGCCGAGTAGATGGCACCACAACAGTGAGCTCTCTAAAATTTCACCATTTAAATTACCGTTATAGTCTTGTGGGTGATACTACAATGAAGTGGTCTCCTAGAGGGAGTAATAGAATGTGCATGATTGGGCACAATGGTGCTTAGCTAGTTGTTTATTTAAAAAATATCAGTTTGCATTAAACCATTCCAATTTCAACCAATTACGGTGTTTGACTTGAGTGAGAGAAGGATTTTTAAATAGTGAAAGCAAGTTTTGTGTGACTCTAATCCATTTTCAACATCATGCCAATTCTAATTATTATTATTTTTGCATAAGAAAGTTGCATTTTGTTAATCTAAAAATTTAAAACAATTTTCAAAATACAAAAATTAAAAAAAATCATTATTTAATTTATAATTTTGTTAGAAAAAATGAGGATAACTTCATTTCTATAAAACATTTTTTGTTGTACTTTATGTATAACATAGATGTCATGGTTAAAGATATTTAGGTATTTTTCAAGAAAAAATTTACCTCCTAAATTAAAAATATGAGGTTTTTGGAAAATTAAAAAATAGTTATAGTTCCCAAAACTAATGACGAAGTATGATTAAAGTTTCAAAATAATGCTCTTAATCATCTCTAATAAATTACGTATACTCTAAAATAGTTTAATTATGCTTAATAGTACTTTTCACTACTTTCCATTAAAGAATTAGGTTAAATTTTTAAATGAATTTTTTATAATTTTTTTACAATATATAATGAAATATATATTTATTAAGCATTAAAAGTTTGATTTTGGAGAAACTTGGTTTTGATGGAGGAAGTTCTTTTCTAGTGCTATATGAACGTTTGATTTTGGAGCTAGGCATTTGAAGTCATATGGGCTTACCTTTTAATATACTAGCATGGGAGTCGTAAGAGCTGAAAGTGCACTGATGGTACTTGAATGTTCATTAGGGATGTTAAGCTCTTATGAACTAGTCACAAGGCTAACCAAGAAGGGCGTGAATTGGAATGCTAAAAATGTTTTAACGATCAAAACACAAAACTCAAACCAAACCATAATTCACCACAAAGAAAATTAAAGTGCGAAAATTAAATGCAGAAATAATAACGAAAATAACACATCAGATTTATAGTGGTTTGGTCAAACCTTGACCTACATCTACTCCTCAGAGGCACCCTCCGAGTATTCCACTAAACTTAATGTCTCTCCTTTAGGCCCCACAGCTAGGTGGAGAAGACCTTAAAAAATCTCTTCCACCTTCCCTGATGCAGCGGAGTAGCCGAGCCCTTCAACACAAAAGAGATCTTCTTCATCCAAAAACTTCCCTCAAGAAGAGCCTTAAATCTTATGGTACTGAGGTGCAAGCTCACCGGAGCAACCGTATGGAACCCCCTCCACACTCCTTTGAAACTTCCTCCAAGGATCTTCTCTCTCTCTCAAACTCCACCCTTTCCTCTCTCCCTTTCAAGCTGTCTCTTTAAGTTTCCTCCAGAAGAAAGAATCTTCAATGGTTGCCAAAGGAAATTTCAAAGTCTTTGACAAAGCTTAAATAGAAAAGCTCCAAAAAAGCTCTTGAATGCGCCAAACTGACATTATTGTCCAGGATGATCGCTGGATCATCCCGTATGATATGCTTAAAAAGAGGGCTTTTGAAAACCCTAAAAACTCAATTTCTATGCAAAATATCATCCAGGACAATCGAAGGATCGTCCTGTATGATGCGCTTAAAAATAGGGCTTTGGAAAACACTAAAAACTTAATTTCGGTGACCACAATCATCCTGAATGATCGCAGGATCGTCCAGTACGACATGCAGACTTTGACCTGATAGTCCTGGAAGATATTAGGATAGTCAAGGATGATCAGTACTAAATTGTACATATCATCCAAGATGATATTTTGACTCGTCTAGGATGATTAGAAGAAAAATTATGGTATTTCATCTTGGACAATTTAGAAAAATTAGTTTGTCAGCAAACATCGTCTTGTATGATAGACAGATCGTCTAGGACGATCCGATTGTAAAATTTAACCATAATTAATCCCCTAATCATAGGATCAATTTAGGCATAATTTGTATTGATTGTCCAGGATGATCAGATCGTCCGGGATGATTAGAACAAAATTTTAAACTTAAATCTTTGCCTAAATTATTTTTGGCGGCTATTTTCCAAGATTATAAAGGATAGTCCTGGATGATCCAAAATCATCCAGTACAATTAGTTCAAAAAATCATCTAGATTTGACTAGATCTTACTCCTTCGAGTGAGTGTGTGTGTGTATGGTCACCAAGCAAGCATACACCATTACAAGACTTGACTCAAGAAATCAAAATTACATCAATGAATCTTATAGACCCTTTTACAACATATTATTATTCAACCAAATCTTGGGCTCTAATTCTTTGTTTGATGTTGCATGGTGTTCCAGAAATGTTAGTATACATACAAATAAATATATTGCAAATACAAGTAGACAACAGAAAGTGAGCTATAATATTTGTTATCATCAAAAATATAAACTCATAAGCTTGAGTTGCAATAATCTCCCCCTTTTTTATAATGACAAATATTATTGGTTGAATTTACAAAATTGAAAACATTTTCTCCTAATCTCCCCCTCAGAATAAAAATTTAAAAACAGTGAAAGATAAAAATTTTGTTGTTTTTATTTTTTTTAAATTAGAAAATTGATACAAATACAACAGTATGTTCTCCCCCTTTGACATTATTTAAAAGAGGAGAGGCACAAACAAACAAATAAAAAATAAAATGATCCCTGATCTAGTGAAAAAAAAAATTAAATATTCTTAAAATGATAAATTTATCTCTTTATTTTATTCAAAAACTTAGTAAGGAATGTATTCACAACGCATAACCCAGAAAGGTTAGAAATTCAGAAATTGTTAAACTATGCTCAAGTTCTTTTAAAGGCTCGAAAACTTTTTAATCCAAGATCTAAATCAAGAAATAAATTAAAAAAAGAAACACTAATTTTTTAAAACTCATTTCATAAAATATATCTAATAGAAGATTAATGTAAAAATTGGTGAATCAGGAATCATGATTTTCAAGCTCAAGTATCGAAAATATCAAGGGTTTTCTTAAGTTTTAAAAATTATAAGAAAGTTAAGCATTACTTTTTGTGGGCTCATTTTATGCCTCGTGTTAGTTTTTTGGCACACTTTGTGCATCTTTTACTTTTTGATACACTTTATGTATCTTTCTCAATTTGGTATCATTCTTTTGATTTGGCGTCATTAACCACTTTTTTTATTTATTTTCAAAAAAAATTTGCTTCCTTTCTTATATTTTAAAAACTAAAGCAAACCCATACTATTGACAAAATGAATTACTTGATTAAGAAAATTATGAGTTAGATTCATCAACTTGCAAAAGATTTCTATGCGATAGATAAAATGTAGGGAGATAAAAAAGATTAGTTTCAAAATCCAATTTAAAATATGATGAATTTTTTGAATCAAAAGTTAAATAACATCTTTAAGAAAAGAGATAGATAGACAAAATCATGAGTTTCCATCCTTTGACTATTTTTAGAGAAGTCAGCCATAACTTACTTAAGAATTCAAAACAAATAAGAGGTTGGTTTTTCATTTTTAGAAAGGTGAACATGTGTGTTGATTAGAGAGAACTTCACAAAAAGAAAAGTAAAGATAAATTAAAAATTTAACTAAAAAGAAAAGAAAAAAAAGAATGAAAAATAAATCCAAAGAAAAAACACAAAAATATACTAGAAACAAACAAAACTTACATGCACAAAAAAATAAAATCACAAACCATGGTTTAAACATCATCTTGCTCCTGGTATGATGATTTAGAAGTTAGGTCTGCCCAGGAAATTTATTGTTTCTATTATTTATCATTTTTACAATTTGCTTAGCTTTGCCCTTTTCTTTCGCAGGAAGAGTTCTCAAATTAAGGCACTAATTTTTTATGTGTCCAGGCTTCCTGCATCCAAAGCAAATAATGTCAGAAGAAATCATAACATTCTTACCATTTTTACTTTTATTCCACTTTTGTTGATGGTTATGCTTTGGTGAGCTTTTAATTTGCTTGATAAGTTATCACTTTCGTCACTAATTAAGCCACTTTTCTTCGAGCCTTTAGCATTTGGCACTATCATCTCACTTGCATCCAAAAGTCTTTGACCCAAATTTTGCTCGTAGGAAATGAGTGAGCAAATCAAATTATCTATAGAATATTCATTCAAATTTTTTTATTCACAAATAGCAACAACTTTGGCATTAAATTTTTCAAGTAAATAATGTAGAATTTTATTAACTTTTTCAAAGTTTGAAAATTATTTACCTAAAGCATGCAATGATGTCACAATTTGAATAAACCTAGTATACATGTCTAAGATCGACTCATAAGATTTCATGCAAAATAATTCTTAATCATGCATTAAAATATTTAATATAGATTGCTTGATTTCACTAGTGCCTTCATATATAGTGTATAATTTATCCCAAATTTCCTTGCCAGTAGTGTACATGGGAACAAATACAAAATCTTCAGAATTTAAAGCACAAAAAAAATAATTTAATGAATTTGTATTCAATTAAGCATTGATTTGTTTTTCTTTACTCTATTGATTAAAAGGAATATCAGTTTTAATTCCATCTATAATACGTGACAGTACAGAATAATCAGTTAAAATCATTTGCCATATTCGAAAATTAATAGATTGCAAGAATGTAGACATGCAAATTTTCTAAAAATCAAAATTAATATTTTCAAATGAAGGTGGTTTGGTGATTGAATAACATTCCGAAATATTATGATTATAAAAATTAGCCATAGATCAAAATTCAAAAGTTTTCAAAAACTCATTTTTATGAATCCCGCTCTAAAACCACTTGAAAGTGCACTTATGGCATTTAAAAGTTCATTAGGGATGTTAAGCCCTTATGAACTATTCTTAAGGCTAACCAAGAAGGGGGTGAATTGGAATGTTGAAAATCTTTTAATGATCAAAACATAAAACTCAAACCAAACCAGAATTCCGCACAAAGAATATCAAAGTGCAGAAATAATAAAGGAAAGAATACATCATATATATATTGGTTCGATCAAACATTGACCTACGTCCACTCCACGGAGGTACCCTTCGAGTATTGCACTAAACATATTGTCTCTCCTTTCTCCCCCACAGCTAGGCGGAGAAGCCCTTATAAAATCACTTCCACCTTCCCCGATACGATGGCGTAGCTGGGCTTTTTGACACCAAAGAGATCTTCTTCTTCCCAAAACTTTTCTCAAGATGAGCCTTGAATCCGATGGTACTAAGGTGCTAACTCGTCGGAGCAACCATGTGGAACCCTCTCTATACTCCCTTGAAACTCCCTCCAAGGATCTTCTCCCTCTCTCAAACTCAACCCTTTTTTCTCTCCCTTTCAAGCTCTCTCTTCAAGTTTCCACCAGAAAAATAAAGCTTCGATGGTTGCCAAAGACACTTTCAAAGTCATTGACAAAGCTTAAATAAAAGTGTTTTAAAAAGCCTCTTCAATGCACCAAATCAACATTATCGTCCAGGACGATCGCCAGATCATCCCGTACGATATCCTTAAAAAGAGCACTTCTAAAAACCCTAAAAATTCAATTTCAGTGCAAAATATCATCCAAGATGATTGAAGGACTGTCTCGTAAGATGCGGATAAAAAGAGGACTTCAAAAACCCTAAAACCTCAATTTTGGTGCCCAAGATCATCCAGTATGATGTGCAAAATTTGACTTGATAGTCCTTGATAATATTAGGATAGTCCAGCATGATCAGTACAAAATTATACAGATCATCCAGGATGATATTTTGGATCACCCAGGATGATTAGAAGAAAATTATGGTATTTTATCTTGTATGATTTAGGAACATCAAGTATGTAGACAAATATCATCCTGTACGATATATAGATCGTCTAGGATGATCCGATTGCAAAATTTAACCATAATTAATCCCCTAATCACATGATCAATTTAGGCATGATTTGCATTGATCGTCCAGGATGATCGGATCATCCGGGATGATTAGAACAAAATTTTAAACTTAAATCTTTGCCTAAATTATTATTGGCGGTTATTTTCTAGGATCATAAAGGATTGTCCTAGACGATCCAAAATCGTTCAGTACAATTAGTTCAAAACTTAATCTTTTGGATTTGACTAGATCTCATTCCCTTGAGTGTGTGTATGCTTGGTCACCAAGCAAGCATATACCCTTACAAGACTTGACTCAAAAAATCAAAATTACATCAATGAATATTACAGACCCTTTTACAACATAACATTATTCAACTCAATCTTGAGCTCTGATTCTTTGTTTGATGTTGCATGGTATTCTTGAAATGTTAGTATACACACAAACAAATATATATTATAGATACAAGTAGACAATAGAAAGTGAGCCATAATATTTTTTTATCATCAAAAATATAAACTCATTAGCTTGAGTTACAACAAGAGCCTTAATTCTCTAAATTTTTTTCTAATGGGATGTATAAGAGCTTGAGGAAAATCTATTATTTTCTATTCTAATATAGAAAGTGAATGCTTATTTCAGAAAGCTACAAGTAATACTATGCACAGTCTATTTAATTTTATAATCTGCTTTTACATTTAGTTAAATACACAATAAGTGAACTATTTAGTAATTTAGATGTATAAGTAGCCTGTTGGGTTGTATTAGCTCACAATTTATCTTCACCTATTTTAGGTTATTGGAAAGGGAAGGACCTAGATGAGTAGCTAATTTTGGGTATGATCTATCAGAGTTTATACATGTATTTCTCTTTTTAATCTTTGTATAGACATGGATGGTTATTCAAAATTCTTTATTCTAAAACTCAATTTGTAGTTATGAACTATATTGTAATTATTGTAGATATATTTTAATAAGAAATGAAATTAAATTTTGTGGTTAAATTATTTTCTATATATTGGTATTCATTAATAGATTTATGGTTTGTTGTTGTTTTTTTATATTATTTTGAAAGAAAATATCTAAAAGTTTCCCAAAACTTCAATCTTAGGTTTGGCCTATGTCAAGCTAATATAATAAGACTTGTTCCATTTGTGAGACTTATTGTGTTAGGTTATGATAGGTCATTTTTGGCATTAGAGCAATGGTTTTGGAAAAATGATTATAAAATAAATCTATAAGAATTGATCTATAAGTCGAGTGAGGTAGTTTTGGGTATACATTGGCATTTTTTTTTCATTTTTCATGTGCATTTGTTGTCATTTATATGTTCAATGTTGTCAATATATCTAGAAGACCTTAATATAATAAGTGAGTTAGTGCTAGCTAAGAAGCACCTATATAGAGTACCACCCCATAATTATTTATATAAATATTCATAGTTTGTCAATATGATATACCAGGTGTTGGATGAGGCATAGAGTTAATTTCTCTTTGAAAAATTTGATGATGTAGAATGACACTTATGGATATTTTTTATATTGAAGCCTCTGAGATTTGAGGGTGCTATTAAGCCCAAAGTAACAGAGGTTTTGGTGAGGAGCTAGGAAGACATTTTCTAGGAAGGTACCTCTGGCTATTTTTTTTTTAAATGGAGAGGCTAATACTGATGGATGGGTCGATAAGAAAAGAATTTTTAAGGGTGGCAAAACTCACTTATTTATTGGGAAGAATTTGCTGTGGTATTTCAAGCATGGTTTGTACAACCTTCCATATGTTAGTAGATATATGAATCATTTCTATGGTTTTCCCAAGGGAGTTTGACTATTATGCAATATGAAATTGAGTTTACTACATTGGATGGTATGATTCACAATTGGTTAGCACTCCACATGAGAAGTGCTATAGGTTTTTAAGATGACTCTAGAATAATTAGAGCCATTAGTCCAATTCCATATTTTTATTTTATTTGAGTTAGTAGAATGAGCTCATCAGATAGAGAATGATCCGGTAGCTACTCAACAGTGAAGGACTACTAGTAGGAAGCAATTTGTGGCGAGACTTCTAGTATTGTATCTGTCATTGTTGTGGCATGTTCCAATTTGGTCAATGCTATAGGATGATTTGGAAATTTTTTTCATGATTATATTGGACACACAGTAGCAGAGTGTTCATAAGAGGGGCATAATTGACATTCTAAGCTATGATATGAGAGTTCTATTAGACCAATAGAGAGACATAGGATAGTTCCACTTTATATGTTTACTAACGGATCAATTAGTAGAGGTAGTTGATAAAGTTCTAGGGTAGGTTTTATAATAAGGAGACTGCCGTCATGTTAGAGAGAGCCGTATAGTTATGTTACACCGGCTAAAATTAAGGCATGTGTTTATAAGTGACTTAACATGAGGCTCAAAATACTCCAAATATTTTAAAAGTACAATTTATATTTTTTTTATTAGCCTTATCACATTTTATTTTCTTTTGAAGATAACTAATGATTTACTTTTTAGTGCAACTTTTATTTACTACACTTTCATTCTATTTTATTATTATTTACTTTTTTATTACTTAATTGACTAGAAATTGTAGGGTAGCTAGTATGGTTAGTATCTAAGATGTAGATATATTTAATAAGAAGAGAAAGTCTAGTTTAATTCTATTGCCTATATATGAATTTGACTTTATTTTTGGTATGGACTTGTTTAGCTGATATGAGGCTCCATTTGATTTATGAAGAAATGGGTCACTCTATTTATAGATTGTGGGAGCTATATATTTTAGGGAGTTAGATGTGTTCTTTTATGCTTAATTTCTATTGTATAAGTCGATAAATTATGGAAGAAAGGTTACATGGTATTTATAGCATCTATTATGTATAATAGCATAATGTTTAGTTCTCTTTTTGATGTCCCAATAATATGGGAGTTTCCTAATGTCTTTTTTGAGGGGTATATGAATCAGCCTCTGAATAGCTACATTGATCTGTTTTTAGGTACTATTATAATATCATAGCCAAATTCAAAGAAGAACCATATGTGGCCCCAGAGGGTCAAAATGATATTCAATCTAGTATTTGGCTATGACAATCTAGGTTGATGCTAATTAATTTCATAATTAAAATTATGATAATAAAACAACATATCTTCTTGGGAAAGAAAATATCACCTTTTTTCAATCTTCTGAATATGACGATAATGATCATCATTAACTTTGATTTTCTCAAAGAAACTTATTAACTTTTGAAAAATAGATTTCAAAAAGTTGATCTTGGTTCTAAATCTCCTTCGAGTGCAAGCCCTCGTAGTTTCTTATGAAGACTCCAATTAAAATAATATTAAAAGTTTTAATTTAAGAATTTCAAAGGTTAATATTAAAGGAGTATGGTTAGAAATTAATCTAAGATTGGATAAAATTGGAATACTCATTTTTGGAGTCTAAAATAGTAAAATTAGGAGGTTTTTTATGATTTTAAAACACTTCAAAAACACTACAGCCAATCATATGTTGGGTTTTATGTTTTGATTTGAAAAGAAAATTTGGTTTATGTTGACAATTTTTTAAAAAAGTTTGGAATATATTCCCAGAGGTTGGGGACTTAAGATTTTAGATTTAACCTAGATCTTAAGTGTAAATAGGGCATTGGGTGATAGTAGCCCAAACCTAGCTAATAAAATGTAAAACCTGGACTTACCCTGGCCTAGATTTTGGTTTCCTGCTAAGCACCTAGGCGCTTAAAAAACATGAGTTTGGTCTATTATGAAAGATTGGTAGGGACGTTATTTAATTAAGTTTGAAGAAATGGGGTTGACATCTAGTGCAGATCCTAATTGTCCCTCTAGCTTATGCAAGGTAATTTGATGCTTAAAATAAAATGTTATTAGAATTTTATTTGATTCATTAATTAATTTTTGATGCAACATATGCTAGTTGAATTTAAATGTATAAATCATAATGAAGTAGTTTTAAAATCCAGTTAAAAAATAAATTTTATCCTTATGATTGCATAACTTCCCCTTGACATGACTCCACCATAATAGGTTAGGTGGCCTGTCGAAACTCGCAGGCGGGAAAGTCCTTACCAAGAAAGAGAAATAACAATATAATGCATGTGACCCTCAATGTGCTCAAGCTTACTTCTTAAAATAATTAGAGTTTCTATATTGGCAAGATATTTTTAAATTAATTAAGCTAGAAAAATTTTTAAGTTTTCCCTCACAAGCCTCCAATTGTTCCAAGTTAAAACAAAAATGGCATGTAATAAAAAAACTATAAATGTCTTGCAATTTCGACTATGTAATCAATTTAAATAAATCGCATCAAATTAATCAAATTACATTCAAAGTCGATGTAGCAAGTGTAACTTAATAATATAACCCAAGGTCTGCATTATTTAAAAGTGGCTGGGTACCATAAAAAAAAACCTAAATTCTTCTCTTAGGACTGACATAAGTGGCTTTGAGAATGCGATTCTTCTAGATCTTCATTTCTTCATCCTTCTGCGAGCTCCTTAGATTCACTAGGTCCATATATCCAAATAAAAAGAAAATTTTCCCCATAAGGGTGTTTTATTTTCTCTTTTGATATTTAAAGGTCAGCCTAATATGTATCTCCAAATGGAAGGGAATTATCCCCTAAAGGATGTTCCCTCCTCTTTGGATTTCAAATTATTTGATGTACATTATCCCATCTCAAAAGCCATTTTTACAACCCTTAATTACATTTAAAATGAATTAAATAACATATAGAAAAGTAAAATTTTAGAGTCAAATAATACCAGCAAGGTTATCCTAAGCAATTATACTCAAAATCAACATCCCAAGAAGTTATATATATATATATATAATTCTCAAATAATAACCATGCTTGGCCATGATCTTTTATTTATTTATTTAATGGGAGACTTAGAATTTTGTATAACACCGGCAAAAAAATAGTCAATTTTAAAACCCATAATTTTGCCCCTTTATTTTTATAACCCTGTATAAGCATGACCTCCTACAAAAGATTATGTTAACATCCAGATCAATCCTAACTTAGGGGTAATCTAATGCTTTTTAAAATAGTTCACAGATTGCTTTGAAATTTAAATAAACAAATATATTAATAAATTAATTTTTATAACATGCATGTAGTGAAAATATAGAAAACCTGGAACACAAGCACTAGAAAGGTAAAAATTGGCCTAGCCTAAAACTAGATTTGGTTGTACTAGAAAATAGTCTAAAGTGTGTTAGGTAGAATGTGTGACTTAAATATGTCAAATATCACGTAGTTTGATAAAATTGTCTAGAGTTTTGATTGGTTGAAAGTCTTAAGGGATTTTATTTAATGTTTAAATATTAATGTTTTAAAGTTAATTCAAAGACATATTTTAAGTGTTAATAGATTATTAAAGTTTTTTACATCAGGGCCATGAAGTTTATTTCACCTTCCTTCAAGCTAATTTAATACCTCTGTAGCCTATTATACTAGTAGTAACAAGTATTAATTAATTGACTTAATTTGTTGAGCTTAAGCGGGATGATTATTCCTAATTAAATTTGGTTGGTTTCTAGTTTTAAAGATTTAATTTAGTTAAGTTTTCCATTAACATGTTCTTGGCATTATCACATTATGCTTGAGGAACTAAGCCTCATTAGGTCACGTAGCCCGAAGCTCAAGGTAGTCCAGCCTAAGAACATGATTAATATAGTTAAACTATAAATTTTAATTTGGTTAATTAATTAATAATCAATTAAGTTTAAAATTTTACACTCCATTAAATTCTTTCATGGCGTTGTCACAATGGGCCTTAGCCCATATCTTGATTAATATAGAGAAACATATCCTCGTTAGGAACTTAGCCCCATCAAGGTAGTCCATTCTAATAACTTCATCTTTAAAAATCTTGTTGTATATAAAAGGGTTGGCTAAAAGATTTTATTAATCAAAATAGAGTTTTCTGAGTTTTTAGTCGATTATAGAATTTAGGGATATTTTTGGAATTATTTAATATATTAAATTAAAAGGTCAAAATTTGACCTTTTCATTTAGATTAAATTCAAGAAATTTAAGATTTTTTATAAATACTAGACCTTAAGATGAATAATTAGACACTAAGTTTGCTAGAATTAGATTTTCTTATATTTAGTTATGAATTTTTGAAATATTGATTTAAATTTGAGCTACACTTGAACAAAAAGTTAACTTTTTAACTTAATTTTTGTGGTTTGATATTTTTAATAAATATTAGAATCCAAATGGAGTCTAATGCCTTTGATTTTGATAATTTTGATTTTTTTGGAATCAATTATTAAATTTTAAGTTTTAATATGTAATTAAATTTTTAACTTGATTTAATTAATGAGATTTTAAATATTTGAATCCAAACTACCTCCAAACTTTATGAAATCACTCACAAAGTTTAGGAATGACCCAAGGGTGTGTTCTCAAGTGTTTGAGAATTTTTTAAACATTTTGATTATATTTAATTATTTAAATTAATTAAATATTGATTTTAATTTAAAATTAAATTAAACTTAAAATTGAAGCTCAGTCAAGAGGCTTTTAATTTTCACTAATTAAGGGTTGAACTCTGGTCAGTTTGATATATTATTTTTAATTTTTAGATTTGATATAAATTTATTATAATTTTTTGAATTTTTAAGTTTAATTAATTAATTAATCTTGAATTCATTAATTCATTAGCTAAATGATTTTTTAAAATCACTGTGAAAATTTTCTAAGGTAGAGGATATCATTAAGTTTAAATGTTCAAAGTTTCATCTCTAATGGATTTTAACTTAATTTTTTAAAATTTTCTTAAATTCTATAAGATATGTCATTAATTATTATCCTTAGATTTCTCTAGGTTATGTAGGTTTAAATCAATGTCACTAACCCATTTCAAATAAGAAAAGCACAATCAAACCATATCAATCAAAGAGCCTAGAACTAGGAGAGACCTAAAACTAGTTGCAAGTGCATTTCTAACCATTACAAGATATATCAAAATTAAGACACAACTTCTAACTTATCACTCTCCCATTGAATCAATTCACTATGATCAACTTCAATTAAAAGTTTCAAATCAAAGTTAAATATAAAGTAGACGAAATTTTAAAATGCAATTCAAATATATTTTAAAATAATTAAACATTAAAAATATTTTTAAAATTTATAATTTCAAAATAGCATTAAAATATAATTCAAATAAACTGGGAAAATCATAGAAGATTAGAGATGTACTAAAATAATTTTGTAAAAAATTTGAAAATATTTGGAGTAATATTTAATTAAAACTAATCAAATATTAAATATTAAATATTAGAAAATATTTAAAGTATATTAAGTATTTCAATTTTATTTTAATTTTAAAATAATATTTTTTCAAGAACTAAGCAAATTGATATAAAATACTAAAAATTTGAATTAAAAGTAAATTTTTAATGATTTTATAAAGTTTCTAGATCTAAAAGGCATCTAAAAATAATTTAAAAAACATATAATTGTCTATAGCGGCGTTGATGACTTCATGGCAAGCTTCGTTTGGCTGGATTGAAAACACTCTGTTGCATGCAAATGATTGACTGGTAGCACATAGATTGGAAATTATTGCACCACCCGCAATCAATGCTTATCAGTCCATGGACACGATGTCACAAAACCACGTCAATTGTTTATATGAGTCGTCTGGTCTCCTATGGTTTCAATTGGATAGCTCTAATTATGTCATCCAAAGAGAATAATTGCATGGTTGAATTCATAATAAAATATAGTTATGGTTTGGCTTAATCTGGACTGTTGATCATGAGATCAGTGGTTCATAAAAAGTACACCTATTGCACATTGCAATAAAGACACAAAAATAATATTTTGCTTTATTCTCAAAATCAATTTTGTCAATTTGATTAAAATTTTAAACATATATTACAGGTATGAAGATCATTCATGGGGAATAATTTTTATGTCTTGAAAAGAACTTTAAGAAAAGTTATTTAATCTTATGTGTCTTAGACTTAGGTTTGGGTTTCTACCTAATCCAAATGATATATTTTTGATATCTTGGACTCTTTTAGCTTATAGTTTATCCATGTATCATTTCCTAGTTGAACGTGTAATTTGTGCCGGTAGGGGTTTTGATAGTGGGTTTGAACTACGAAATGAGAGAGTAAGATATATAGATCTCAAACAGAAAAGTGTTAGGGTATGGGATGGCTTGAGTAATGAGAGAAGATTTGGATTTTGATTAAGGCCTTTTTACTTCACTTGGCTAAATCAAACTCCTCTAGATCATATCGACAACTAAGATGACAATGTCTAGACTCCCAAATGTATGCCACAAGCCTTAGGGTAGCTAGGAGCCAAGAATCAAAAATGAAAGGGTACACCAAGGTGGAAAGGTGTAGTAATCCTAATATGTACATTGGAGTGATTTGGGATTTCTTAGGCCTAATCTGAGGTTTAAGATAGGCTTAAGAATTATTTATAAACTATTTAAAATTATGGGGAATGGAGTGGGTTATCATTGAGAGAGTTTTTGACCATCTTTAACCTACTTAAAAGCTTTTGTTGACTGGTAAAATAGTCAAATTAACTATTAAGGTGGCATGGGAAAGGTCTAAAGTTGGTTGGGTTGATTTAGAAATGGTTTGAAGTTAAAGGGTCGAGTTTGAATGTATGTATATGAATGGGAAAAAAGTTTAACCAAGTCTAAATATTTTGAATTGGTCTAAGTAATTATGACTTGACTTAAGATACATTAAAGGGCATTCAAAACATTAAATTTTATGGGTTTGAGGTCTATTGAAGTAATATATTTAAAATTTGAGTGAAAGTTCATATGGAAGGGAAGGTTTGACAATGGGTTGAGGTTTGACCAAGTCAAAAAAAAAATTATTTGACTCCAAATGAGTTTGAATATGTTTGAATAATTCATTGATGTGAGCTTGCGAGCTTGAAGGGCTTGATAACGTTTTAATGAATTGATCTTATGTAAAAAGGGCTTAAAGCTTAATTTTGTCATCCTAGGTTAACTTGGTCAATAAGGTTGACCCAAGGCTAGGGCTTGTGCTCAATAAATTTTGTTTGATAAATGGAGTTTGCTGGCAGTGATTGTTTGATTAAAAAAGTTGTTATGTTTTAAAATTTTAATTTCCTTTGGGATTAGTTGATTTTTTAATGATTTTTTTTGTAAAGTTTAGTTTTTTTAAAATTAAACTTCTCATTATGAATGATATATCACCTCAAAAGGTGAACATATCATTCTATGATAGGTTCAGATTGTAAAAATATTGAATTCATCCTAATTATCACAATCAAATTCAGGAAATAACCATATATAACCCAAAGGGTCAAAATAATGTTCGATCTAATATATGATTATAGTATCGGGGTGAAGGGATCATAATTTATTAATAAAAGTAATTTTAATAGAATGATATATCATGTTGAAGAAAGAGGATATCACATATTATCAATCATTTGAATATGATGCTAATGATCATCATATTTGATTTTTCTAAAAGAGAATTAATTAAGATTTTCAAAAGATTAATTTTTAAAATTTGTTTGGGTTTCTAAATCTTCTATGAGTACATGTCCTTGTAGTTAATTAAATCATAGGAAACTAAAGTTTCCTACAACTACTCTCAATTAAAGTAATGGTAGAAATTTTATGTTTAGATTTCAAGGCTTGATGTTAAAGGAAGCGAGGTTGGAAATTCAAAAGGGATTCAATCAAAATAGAATACTTATTTATGGAGGTTAAAGGTGGAAAAGTAGTGGTTCTTTAGGATCATGAAACATTTTTTGAAGCACCCTAGCCTAACATAATTATTGGGCTTAAATTTGGATTAAAAGAGATTTAATTTGAATTGTCAATTTTATTAGAAATTTGAGATTATATTCTAATGGGTTGAGGTCTTATAGTCTAAACTTGCCTCAGAACCTAACTCTAAATTAGGTGCTAAAAATCAGTAACCCAAACCTAACATATGTAGTGTAAACTTGGACTTACCCAAGTCTAGATTGGAGAGACAACTAACTACCTAGATGTTTTAAAATCATGAATATGTTCTTTATTGAAAGAGTGGGTAAGGACTTATCTTAGAGAGTATGAAACTTGAAATAATAATATAATTAAGTTTTAGACTCATTTAAATTTGTTACTAATATAATGTATGCTAGTTTACTCAATAAATGTTTAAATCAGAATAAAGTATTTTAAAAATCAGGCTTAAAAAATTAATTTATCCTAGAGATTGCACAACTTTCCCTTGACGAGACTACACCCTAATATGTTAAGTGGCCTTGTATAACCTACAAGAAGGGGGGGGGGGGGGGGGGGGGGGGGTGCTTAAAAGGAAGAGAAAATTCAAAATGAATGCATACAAACTCTTAGTAAATCTAAGATTACTTCTTAAATTTGTTAGAGTTTTTATGTTGACTTAAATATTTTAAATTTAATTAGAGTAGAAAAGATTTTTAACATGCCTTGACAAGCATCCGATCGGGTTCCAGCATAAACCAAATATAGTATTCAATAAAAGAAACCTAAAAAAATTAGGCCTTTTTTATTATGAAATCAATTAAAAAAATCATTTACATAAAATTAAATTAAATTCAAAGTCCATATGGGAAGTTCCACTTAATATTTCAACCCAGGGTCTTAGAAAAAGTAAGTTATTAGGCACCACTGACAACAAGCTCGAATTTCTAATCCTAAGAAAAAAGTGACTCTGAGAATGGGATTCTTCACATTCTTCACTTATTCATCCTTCTGTGGGTTCCTTGGATCCATTGGGTTAAAATTTCTAGATGAAAAGAAACTCCATCTCGGAAGGAGTGTTATCTTTTCTCTTTGGATATTTTAAAGTCATCCTAATTTAGATCTCCAAATGGAGAGGTACTCTTCCCTAAGGGATATCCCTTCCACTTTAAATTCTAAATTGGATGTTTAACATCCCATCTCAAAGTATATTAACATTTACAACTCAGTTACCACTCAAATGCAATCAAATTACATTTGAATAAAAATTTAAATCTAATCTCAAACAACTTGTAGGGTTATTCTAAGCAGTTATAATTAAATCATACCAAGTAGTTAATATTAAAAAAAAATTAAAATACTCAAATCACCGCCATACTTGGCTATGGTGTTTTAATTTAAAAGGAGGACTTAGCATTTTTTAAGCACCAACAGAAAATGTCATCAATTTAAAGCTAAATTTTATGCTGCCATTTTTATTTTAACTGCCCTTTATGAGCATAGTCACATGCATAAGATTGTGTTATTTTTTAAATCATTCCTAACTTAATGGTAAATCTAATGCCCATCACATTAATATATAGATTTGATAAATTAGATAGGCAAACACATTAATCTATACTAGCAACCAGCATGCAGTGAAAATCATGAAAAACTTGGCACATAGTAGAAAAGTAAACACCAGCATAGCCTAAGATTTAATTTGGTTATCCTAATAAACCATCTAATGTATATAGGTAGGTCATGTAGTTTGGATATGTCTTATGCAGGCAAATTAGTTAAAGTTATTTGAAGTTCTGGTACGTTGAAAAACTTACGGAAATAATTTAATTAATGTTTAAATATTATTGATTAAGAATTAATTTTTATAATGTATTTTTAAAATTAAATGGTTACTACTTTTGTTGCTCACCGAGGCCATGAAGTTTATTTCATATTTCTTGGGTCTAAGTTAATAGCCTTATAGGCCCGGGTTATCAAGTGGTAATCAGTATAATTAAATGAATTAAATTGATTAAGGTTTGAAGGTCAAAAACTTTTAATTAAGATTGATTGGTTGTTATTTTAGACTTGAATTTTGGTTTTCAAGATTTTTAAATCAATTATTTGATTATTTTGAATTATTTAATTGCACAAATTAAAGGGGTCAAAATTTGACTTTTGGATTAAAGGTTATTTCTAGAATGTTAGTATTTTTCTTAAATAATAGATCTTATGATGTGTAATTAGACTATAAGTTTTCTTGATTTAAAAATTTTTATAATCAGTTATATATTTTTGAAGCTTTGACTTAAATTTTGACAAAAGGTTGACCAAATGCCTTTAAGTTTGCTCAATTTAGAATTTTCTAGAATTAGTTATAATTTTTAGAAGTTTGGATATTTATTCAATTTATTTAATTTATTTAAATAAGGAGTTTTTAATGATTTGATTCCAAATAAACTCCAAAGTTCTTGAAATAATATTTAAAGATTACGAATAACATAAGGAGATGTTCTCAAGTGTTTAAGAATTTTTTGGAATATTTAAATATTTTTAATTAATTAAATTATTTATATTTATTTTTAATTAAAACTAAATTAAGGTTAAATTTGATGTCGAATCAAAGTACTTTTAATTTTCTTGAGTTAAGGTTTGAATTTTGGTAAATCTGAGATAATATTGCTATTTTTTATTTAAAGTGGATTTATTAGAAATTTTAAGGTTTAATTAAGGGTTTAATCTTAAGTTAATTAATTAAACTGCTTAAAGATTTTTGTTATGGGCTGGATATGTTACTAAATTAGAATGGTTTATGTTTCATGCTTGTTGCACGTGAATTCAAATTTCTTAATTTTTTTTAAAGTTTTCTAAATAAGTCCTTAATATTTATCCTTAAAGTGTCGCTAGGTTAAGTGGGTTTAACTCAATGTCACTAACCCTTGATAAAGATATACTTGCACACAAAATCATAATCAATTCCTAAATTTAGGAGAGTCTAAGCTAAGTGCTAGTGTGTGCACCATTTACAAGCAAGAGATGAAAGTAATCAACACATATAAAGCTTTGAGTATGGCATAGTTGAAATATAGACATTCACTAATCTTCCCAAGTGAATTTTATTTATATAGATTCATTTAATGTTTTAAAATTTCAAGATTCATTTAAAGCTCATAACATTTAATAAATATAATTTTTTTAAAAATTATATTAGAAAATAACTCAATTTCAAATTTGGAAAATATAATTTAAAAATAATTTTAAAACTAATATTGAAAATACTTTAATAACTTGAAAATATTTAAAAATAAAAGATTTAAAATTTTAAAATTTAATTAAGTCATAAATTAATAAAAAATTAATTAAAAATTTAAATATTTAAATAAATAAAATTATTTAATTTAAATAAATATCTTCAATTAATTTTAATTCTATATAATAATATCTTAAAAAATGCTTTAATTTTTAAAATATTTTAAAATAAATTTTTAATTTTCATAATATTTAATTCACTATTTTATTAAATATTATTTAAATAGTAAAATAAATAAAATTAGATTTACTTAAAATAAATTAACATTCTTATTTTAAAACTAATTTTAACTTAAAGTAATTAAAATTCAAACAAATTTGATATATTATGTTACTCTTTTTATTTAAATTGAATTTTATTTGAATTTTTCAATTTTTTTGATAATTAAAGTATTTAAATTATTTTAAAATTAATAAATATTTAATATAATTATTAAATTAAATCTTAAATGTTTTTAAGATTTTAAAATTAGTTTTATTGGAAATTTCAAAATTATTTGAATTTAATTTCAATAAAATGCTAATTAAATATTTAAATATTTAATTAATTAAAAATTATCTAAAATATAACATATATCTTAATTTAATTAAAATATTATTTAAAAAATTCATTAATTATTTAAAATATTTTAATATTAACTTAGCCATTTTATAAAATAAATATTAATAAATTATTAATTTAAAAATTTAAATAATAAAAATTACTTATTATATTTTAAATAGTTTTAAAAAAATTTAATTTTAAAAAAATTTAATATATTTTAATAATTTAATTAAAATATTTTAGAATAATATTTAAAATGTTTAGAAAAATGAAGTTAATATTAGTTTTAATATTAATTAAATTTTTTAAATATTGAATTTTATTTAAATAAATGAATTAAAATATTTTAAATAAAATTTATCTAAAAATTTAAAATATATTTTAAAATAAGATTTTAAATTTAAGAAAATATTTTAGTCATTTAAAATTAATTATTATTTTAAAATATCACATATTTAATTATTAAAATAATTTAAAATTCTTTAAAAAATTTATATTTAATTTTAAATTAAAGAGCATAGTTTTATAAAATAATTTCATATATTATTTTCCAAGAAGTATTTAATTTTTTATGATTTTCTAAAGTGTTTAATAATAAAAAAAAAAATTGTTAATTTATAATTAATTATGAAGTTTTGGCAGCGGTGAGGGCAACTACCCCGGAGGGCACACATCACGATTAGTTTAGGTAATGTAAATTGTGGGATAATCATTGTCGATAAAGCAATGATTGTGCTGCTAGCAATTACTGCCCACCTAACAAATTCACAGACATCATTTTACTCATCCATGTCACCATGCATAGATGTCGTTGGATCTCTGTAATTTTAAAATAGATGGTTGGGATGAAGCTAGACATAACAACATACTACAAGATCAAATCTAAAATTAAATAAAGCTACGTTTTGGATTGATCTAGGCCATTTATCATGAGATTAATGGCCTAGAAAATATACATATAATGCACGTTGCGGAAGAACCCTAAGTTACATTTTTTAGCTTGCTCTTTTGATACTATCAATTATTTTAAACAAAATTTAAAACATACATTAAGCTAATGAACAGAAGTCATGGGTTATCAGGCACACGATTAGGAATGAGCGCAAGAGTAAGCCCTGACTCTTCAGAAAAGAAGAGAGCCAGAATGCCTATCTGCCCGAGTAAGAATTTAAGCCCACCGAAGTGGATGGTGGCTCCAGCATTACCAGTCTCTATGCCCCCCCTACCCACCCCTCGATATCCTTATAGAGCGAAAGAGCTGCTGCCTGGTGATCCCTAGGTTGCAGCACGTCCGGTTTCGGTTAAGCTGAGAGCAGGAGACAAGCGTATGGTTTGCTTGCTCACCTCTCTCCTTTTCTGAGCTCTGAGACTGTACGCTAACCTGGGCAAGAAGGCCGCTTAAGCGTCTTTTCCAAAATTATGGTATAAAACACACTACACAAAAAGGTATTTAACTATATGTGTATAACCTATGATTAGAGATTTTAAGAAATCTCACCGATTGATTTTGGAATTTTTTTATTCTCAATATTTATTATTTATTCATGCTACTTTTCCTTATTGAATGCATGGCCGAAGAAGCTACAGATCGAGCTGGAGAAGCCTTGGAAGGACATGGTTTTATTTCACCAGAGGACCATTGCCAGTGAGCTTTTACCGGCTATAATAGACTATGAAAAAGTAGTGGAGAGCAAGGAGAGCTTGAACGAATAAAGATATTGACTTGAGAGGCTCTGGGTAGAGTGAATGGGTTAGGGATTGAATGAAGCTTGATTTGGAGGATTTCTATTATTTAGTCTTCTCCAAATCAAATAGAGATAATATAGAGCAGATCAATGCCATTTGATCTTGATCTAAGGGATGGAGATGGTTTTACGAAGGTTCTAGAGTCCACCTAAGCTGTGAAAGAGGTTTAGGAATAAGGGGATAAGGTTTTAGAGGTCATTTGACCAAGTTTGACCCATCCAAAGGCCTATATAAACCATTTGATAAGACAAAATGCCACCTACGCTGACGAAAAAGCTAGGAGGGTTTCTTTGGTGCTATATTGATGAATTGGAGCTCAAGGATGGGAGTTTCAATAAAATCATGAAGGTTCAACATGATTTTAACCAAGTAATATGGGGTTGACATGGTTAAAAACACTTAGATTTGATTAGCCAAGGCTTGGGCATGTCTAGGCTATGGATTGAATTGATTTAAAGGGTTGATAGATTGATAGGGGTTCAAGTGGATGTATGGTTTGATTTGACCAAGATATGTAAGTTTGACCAAGTATAAAAGAGATGACTTGGTTAAACCCATATTGATGTGAATCCTGGTTGGTTTAAATATATTTGAGGCATCAAATGGAATAGATTTGAGGATTTGAAAACATTGATTTGATAAAATGGGTTGTATTAATCCATTTGAACCTTTAAAATGTGTCAACCACATTAATCGAGGGGCTAGCTTTTTGGGTTGAATAGTTTTGAAATGATATTTTAAATTTTTTAGAGGTGGTCCAAAGGTTTGGCGAGTTAAATTTGGTCAGAATTTCCTATTTGGTCCATAAAGGTATACGGGTCAACCATAGTTTACTGGACAACCAGGTTAACCTAAAGTCTAGGAATGGGTTTAACATATTTGAAATTACCATTACAGATTAGTTGAGGTTGTTTCATAATATGAAGTGGTCACTTATGCCAAAATGGCCCATTAGAATCTTAATAGGCATTTGGGTCAACTCTGATTGGCTTGGTAACTAGGTTAACCCAGGCTTTACAATTAGCTTTAACAGGTTTTGTTTGACATCTAGAGTTAAAGGGAATTGTTCTCACTTGATTTGGAGGTCATTTGGTTTGAAATGAATATTTAAACCTTTAAGGAGTATTTTGGTCATTTTGACTCTGAATTGGCTTGGGATCAAAGTGGGTCCAACAAAATATAGCTTAATGTTTAACAAGTCATAATAAAGGGTCTATATATGATGAAAAGCTTTTAAGAAGGCTTCATGGTCAAGCTATATTTGAATGTTTTATAGTCCTTGGATTTCAATCATTTTTTGGTGTTAGAGTCCTCATATTAAGCTCAAGTTTGAAGGATAGATTCTAGATACATGCCTAATCAATATGCAATTAATATATCATGAATCAAGAGTCAATTGACTAGGATTTGAAATGTTTAAAAAATTAAAGAAGAAGGTTTTCAGGATGGGGCCTTTAAACCTTGGATTTTGGTCTGGATTTCTATACTTGAGCTGTGTTTTTGATTTGAATGATTATAATTTAATTATATAAATCAATTATAATCATTTTGATGTTCATAAGTTATTGGATAGAGCTGAAGCTTGATTGGTGGCAAGATCAAAGTTTAAGATGGAATTGAGATCTGGATAGAATTTAGGTATGGATTTGTTTAATGTTTAAGCTTTATTTTAATCTGGATTGATCTGAGATCTAGATTGATCATAAGTCCCAAGTTGATCTAGGTTTTAGATAGATCCTAAGGTTTAGATTGGTCCTAGAGTTTATATAAATTAAAGAATTGGGTTGATCATAGGGTATGGATCGATCCTCGAGTCTAGATAGATCTAAGGTCTATAAGGATCCTAGTGTCCTCATACAAAAATGAGGTCAACAAATAGACCCCCAATATGTGTAATAGAATGAAGTTCTATTGCACATATTAGCATTGATAGAATTAAAAAGTCAAGTCTAATATTTTGATGCAAAAGGAGGGTAGAAATCTGACCCTGGGAACTGAGTTTGAATTGATACTAGGGTCGCACCTAGAAAGGCATACTCTACCATTAGTAGATTTGGTCCTAAACAAAAGGAATACTTAGAACCTAAGGAAAAGAAAGCTTGACTTTAGGATATGAAATAGAAATTGAAACTAGTATGGTGCGTGCCATAGAGGGCATTATCCATCGCTATTTGATCTAATCCTAAGGAAGGAAAAGACCCAACCTTAAAGAAAGAATATTGAATGATCATATTGAAAGGAAGAACTCCTAACTGAAAGTTCATTAGAGTTATTAATCTTTTATGAACTAGATCGAGACTAACTAAAAGAGGGGGGTGAATTAGTAGTTTTTAAAATTCTTAAACACAAAGTAAAAACTTTTTGAAACCTTTTTAAATATTTTAAAACAAATGCAATCAACCACATAAATTAATATGTAGAAAACTAAAGTACAAGAATAATACAGAAAGAAAACATCAAATTTTATAGTGGTTTAGTCAACTTGACCTATGTCCGCTCCCTAGAGCCTCTCCTCCAGGTATTGCATTAAAACACAATGACTCTTCTTTTGCTCCCACAATAATGCCAAGAAGCCTTTACAAACTCCTCTTCACCGACCCCAGTGAGGCAGAGAAACCAAACTCTTTTTTCTTCCTCCTGAAGTAGGAAGAGAACCTTGATTGATTGCTGACAAAGACCTCCATAGACCCACCAAAGAGCCAAGGATGATGAATGTATTGTCCGAGATTACTTGAATCCTTGCTTGGAGTAACCTTTATGAACACCTTATAAACTCCCCTCCACAAGATCTCTCTCTCTCTCTCTCTCTCTCTCTCTCTCTCTCTCTCTCTCTCTCTCTCTCTCTCTCTCTCTCTCTCTCTCTCTCTCTCTCTCTCTCTCTCTCTCTCTCTCTCTTTCTTTCTCTCCAAAGCTCTCCCTTTCCTTCTCTAAGCTCTCTCAAGTTAGGAAGAAGCAAAACATTATCTCAATAATAATCAAGAGGTCTTATAAAGAAGGCCTTAAAAATTTCCCTAATTTATAACTTGTCATCAAAGATCATCCAGGGAGATCAATAGATCATCCTGTATGATCCGTATATTTCAGCCCTTCCAGCCAGAATAATCTAGGTGTACTAGACGATTAGAACATATTGTTTATTTTAATCATCTAGGATGATGATGATATCATCCTATATGATTAGTTCAAGATCATACATATCATCCAGCACATAGTTCTTGTCATCCAACAAAGAACATCAAGATGATGAAGAATTATAACTGATTGTCCAACACATAGTTCGGGACATCCAATTGATTTTGGAGAAGATTAAGGTTTTTTTTAACTTATTGTCCAAGATAATCCTGTGATCATCTAAAACAATATGATTGATCAATCTAACCTTAATTACTTTCCTTAATAATTTGACTAATTTAGGCATGATTGTAATGTATCATTAAGGACAATATGGAATCATCCTGAATAATTTAAAAACATAATATCATAACTAAAAGGTTTAGCAGCTGAGTCTTTCTAATATGAGCCTATCTTTTAGGATGACGTGAATATTGTCCGAGATGATTTTCTTAATTCGGTTGACTTGATACAAATGCCTATATTATGGTTTCTATTTTTAACTGATCATTCAGGATAATTTTAGATCATCCTGCATAATATGATCAAAAATAGAAAAACTCTTAAACTTATATAATTTCTCCCCATGAGTGTGTGTGTGTGTATAAGGTTACATAGCATCGAGATCCACCTTATTACATTTAACTCAAGAAAGAGTAAAAATTACTAAAATAAAAGTTTCAGACTGACTTAGTCCTAATTTACCCAATCTTGAGCTGGCTTGAATTGTAAATAACCTTATGGACCTGAAAAGTTAGTGGATAGTACAACCAAAATAAATATGCAGTAGTAATAATAGTAAAGAAATAGGAATACAAATAATAGTTATTATCATCAAAATTATAATCCTTGAATCCATATTTGCAACAGTCTTCCCCTTTTTAATGATGACAAATATTTTTTAGTCAATTTCAAATTAAGCTGATTAAAAAAATATGAAATATAAAATAAAGGAGAACAATATAAACAAAGTAATTGAAATTTTACTAAAATAAGTAAACAATACAACAATAATAATAACAACACTAAACGATATAATAATAATGACTATTCCCCCTTTTTACATTACAAAAAGAAGGAAAAATAAAAATACAAAATAGAATAACATATAGAAAATAACATTAGAACAAACATCATACAAACTACATGTACGAGTGACCCTTATTAGGTGAAGGAGGTGGAGGTGGTGGCTAAAAGAAACTGAGAATGGAAGCAAACTACTCCCCAAATAAGACTATATCTTGGTCATGCTACTGTTATTGTTGAGCCACATATGCATTGAATTGATCAACATCATTTACATGATACTTCTCTTGTACAACGACATAGGAGTTAAACTTAGCCTCCCACTGGTTAAACCTCTCCACTAATTGATCCAGCTATGACCGCTGGTGGGTAGGAAAAAGTTAAAGAATAGCTTCTTCCTCTGCTCCCTCTACCTCTTCATGGTTTGAGTGGAGGCGAGTGCTGTGAAGTATGTGAAAGGAGTTGTTGGTATAGAAGGAATGGTGGTAGTATGGTAGGGTAGGATATTAGAAGATATATTTTGTTTCAAGAATAAAAGCTATGATGTGTCCTAAAGATATATTGGGTTTTCATTTGTGTCATGGATCCCTAATATTAGTCAAATACTCAATATAATAAAAAAGAAGAACTAAGGCAATGGAGTCCATATGTGCCATTACGTAATAAGTGCTAATGGAGAGTAGGGAGTGATATGAATATGATTACCATCCTTTGGGATCATAGAGTTTCTAAATACATATTGAATTATCCTAGCATCTTTTACTAAGGAGATTGAGGCACCATCATGGTAGGTGGCATTAGTGTTTCTTAGGAATTGATTGATAGGACCCTATTTAAAGTCAGGATATGAAGACAAGATATGAAGCTTAACTCCAGTGGTAGAAAATTTGAGAAGTTCGTGAAATTTCTGGTATGTGATTTCTATAAGGCATTTGTGAACATAGGATTAGTGTGCAGTGTATGTGGAATTAATCCTCAGGATAGCAAAAAACTTGTAGATGAGTTAAGAATAAAAAGGGAAAGCAAGTGTCAAAATAAAGGTGAGAGTAGTGTGAGTGAATAGAATTAGGACTGACTAAGTGAGGTTGTGTGGATTGACAATCCTGGAAGTCATGATTCCAGCAATTTTGTAGCAAAGATTGGCAGCTTGATCAGCCGCCTCAATGAATTAAGGGTCGATAGTGGCCCTTGAGTATCTTCCAGTAAGCATTCTGGAATGCTTTCCACCAGCCAAAGAGAGGATTTTTTTATTGAAAGAGAAGCAATTTGAAGAGTTTGGAGTGAAGAAATCAATTTAAAGTATCAGTTTATATAGGATTGGGAACATCATCTAAGATGATTATAGAATTATCGAGGACGATCAGGAGCAATAATGACATCTATGATGATTGGTCAAAAAGGTGGTCATATCATCCATGATGAGTAGACATAGTCAATCATCCTGAGGAATCAAATAGTATGATCTTTGATGAATAGTATCATCCAGGATGATTAGGTGGATCATCCAGGATGATTAGGTGGATCATCCAGAATGATTAGCAATAATGAATCATACGGGCAAAATTTAAAACATTTAACCATTTTTGCCACATGGATCATCCATGATGAACAAGTGGATTGTCAAGGATGATCACTAATAATTGAAGTAGAATTCGATCAGATCATCTAGGATAATGTGCATTGTCTAGGATGATATGGATCGTCCAGGATGATCTCAAATAATAGAGTCAGATCAGTCATCTGATGGATAATGAACGATGAATTGATGATAACATCAAGGATGAGAGGAATATGGTCCAAGACGATGTGAAAAAAAATAATGAATATTGAGGATTGAAGGAGATGATTAGAAGAAGCCACAAAAAATAAAAAATAAGCACAAATTTAAAAAAAGAAATAACAAAAATATGATAAAAATCACTAAAAAGAGAAAAAAAAAACTATTTTTTTAATCAATGCTTGTCAATGTTAAATTTTCCTTGTGATTGGATTAAAAGTGAGAAAAAAAAAAGAATTAACATCATCAAAATCCCAAAAATGGTAGAACAACCAACCCTATTAACCCCAACTCAGACTTCTTACAAGGCAAACCATCTTTTGAAAACAAAGATCTAACGTAAAAAAAGTAATTGGATAAGAAAAAGTGATCTATTTAAAACTTTGTTCCAGAAAAGTTTCTTATAGAATAATATAGTAAAGTAATTAGTCACAATCATGAATTTCAAAATCAAGTCTTTGAAAATATCAAGTGACACATGAATTCTTCTATGATTTAAAAGATTAAAAGAGAAGGAAGCTTGATTTCTTGTGGGCTCATTTTATGCCTCTTGTCAATTTTTTGGCACTTTGCGCATTTTTTGATTTTTGATACACTTTGTGTATCTTTTAATTTTTTGGTGATTATTGTGAATCTTTTAGTTTTTATTTTTTCGCTCATTTTATTCCTTTTATCATTTTCATTTTTTTTAAGTTAGCTCCCTTTTGAAACTTTTAAATAATCTCAGTTATGAGAATATCTTTCGGATAATAGAGAAGAAAAACTCACTCTATAATATAAGGAGGAGTAAAATACAAAGCAGAATCATATGCATATGATAAATGCAACAACATAATCAAGAAAGCTTGAAAGTGATTTAATGACTTTGAACATTATTTATATTAGATAGATTACTATATGAGAATAGAAAACATTTCAATTACAATGTCCAGTTATTAATTTGAGATATACTTTTGTTTGGAAAAGAAAATTACACTGCTAAAAGGAGATAGAGGAAAGAAAATAATCAATAGTGTTTCTCCTTTTAACTAATTTAGGGATAGCAATCATTTATTATAGATTTAAAAAAAAAAAGCAAGGTAAAACATGTCATTCCAGTAGTGATTAATAAAAAATACAACAAAAAATAAAAATAATAACACAAAAAAAATAATAAACAAGCAAACATTAAAGACCAAAGAAAGATCAGGAAATAGAAAATTTAGAGTTTAAGGACTTGGGCCGCACAAAGAATTTACTTTATGCCTACAAGTAATCCTAAATCTAGAATCTGTTAATTTAATCAAAGGACTTGGGCCGCACAACTTCCTAAGGCTATGTATTTAGCTTTGGTAGTGGAAAATGCAACTGAGTTTTGTTTTCTACTAGACCATGAGACTAAGGATTGACCGATGAGTTGTCACATTCTGGAGGTAATCTTTCTATCCATCCTATATCATGCAAAGTCTGAATCAGAGTATCTTATAATCTCAAAAGAAGTCTTGTGTCTTGGATACCATATTCTATGTTTTGGGTTCCTAAGAGATATCTAAGGATTCTCTTAGCTACAATCAAGTGGAAATCTTTTGGATTTTATTGAAATCTTAAAGAAAGACAAACACTAAATATTATTTTATGTCTGCTAGCTGTCAAGTAAATAAACGATCTAATTATTCCTCTGTATTTCTTTTGATGAATTGATTTTCCAATCGAATCTTTATCTAATTGAACACTGGAGCTCATGGGAGTGGTTATTGGCTTAGCTTTTTATATTTCATGTTTCTTCAACATGTCCTTAATGAACTTTGATTAATTAAAAAAGGTTCCATCATCCATTTATCATATGCTAAACCCCAAAAAGTAAGACAATTCTCTAATCAAACTCATCTAAAATTCCTTGCTCATTATTTTAGAAAAATTATCACATAATGTTTTATCAAAAGATCCAAAATGTATATCATCAACATAGATCTGAATAATGAGTAACTCATCTCCTACTCTCCTTAGAAAAAGGGTGGTGTCTACACTTCCCTTAACAAACTCCCTTACTAGTAGGAATATGCTAAGCCTCTCATACTATGCCTTAAGTGCCTTTTTTAATTCATACAAATATTTTTTTTAATTTAAAAAATATGATTTTTAAATTAGGAATTCTCAAAACCTAGGGGACGCTATACAAATACATCTTCTTTTATTACCCCATTTAAAAAGGCACTCTTGACATCCATTGGGAAAAGCTTAAATCCTTTATAACAAGTAAAGGCTAGTAGCACCCTAATTGCTTCCAATCTTGCTGAAGGGACAAAAGTATCCTCAAAATTAATCTCTTATATTTGATTGTACCCCTTAGCCACCAATCTCACTTTATTCCTAACCACCACAACATAATCATTCATTTTATTCTTAAAGATCAATTTGGTTCTTATTATACTTTGGCCTTTAGGTCTTTCTACAAACTCCTAAATATCATTCCTAACAAATTGGTTTAATTCCTCTTGCATGGCTAGTATCCATAATTCATTAGAAAGGGCTTGATTGATGTTGGTGAGTTCAGTCATTAAGATGAAGGCAGAGTGGTTAACTTATATTCTAAGTCCACACCTTATTTTAACACCTTTAGAAGTGTCTCATAAGATCAGTTCTTTAGGATGATTCGAAGATTATCTCTCCTCCAGATTTGTAAATTCTACTCCTTAGGTAATATCACCTACTTCATTAGTGTTTTGAGGTTCTACCCATTCCTCCTAATTTATAATTTCTACTCATTGGGTAATCTTACCTTTTTTATCTTCTTCCTCAACTCTATACTTCTCAGAATTAGATTCATTAATTTCTTTATGAGTAGTCTTCTCTACCACAAAAGTCCTCTTATTAAACACTCTAAAGGACTTCCCTAAACATGAATAGCCTAAGAACATTCCATCAAATTTTGGGTCAAATTTTTTAAGAATGATTTCCCATTATTTAGAATGAAAACCTTAAAACCAAAGATGTGGAGGTGAGAAAGGTTAAGTGTCCTACCCTTAATGATCTCATAGAATGTTATTCAGTTTGGATCTAACATTCACCCTATTCAACACATAACAAGATGTGTTTACCGCACCAGCCCAAAAGTATTTTGGATGTGAATACCCAGTAAGTATGGCTCTTGTGGCTTCTACTAAGTTCATGTTCTTCCTTTCAGCTACCCCATTCTACTGAGGGGTCCTAGGAGCTAAGAAGTTGTGAATAATCCCTTGTACCTAACAAAAAATTTCCAAATATCATATTCTCAAACTCTCTGCCATGGTCACTATGGATGGTCAAGATCTCACAACCTAGTTTTTCCTAAATCTATGTACAAAATGATTTAAATTCATCAAATGACTCACTTTAATGTGACAAAAATCTAATCCAAATAAACTTCGAGTAGTCATCGACTATTACAAATTCAAAAACTTTTTCCCCTAAAGCTGGCAATGTTAATGGTTCCAAACAAATTTAAGTGAATGACTTCTAAAGGTTTAGTGGTGCTAATGTCCTTAATGATGTGGAAAGAGGATTTAACTTGTTTCCTTAGTTGACAGGCATCACACATGTTGTCCTTAGTGAACTTAAGATTGGGGATTCCTCTTACTAAATCTTTTTGGGTTTCTTTTTTAATATTTTTATGCTAGCATGACATAACCTCCTATTCCCCAACTAAGACTCATCAGCATCCATTTTTAAACAAAAAGATGTAGCATATTGAATATTATTTAAATCAAGCATATAAACATTATTAATTATTTTTTCCTGCAAAATAGTATTGTTATTCAAGCTTATGATGCATATATTTGATAAAACATTTATTATAAAGCCTTTATCATAGAGCTGATTGATGATGAGCAAGTTATGTTTCAAGCCATCGACAAGTAAAACATTTTCAATCAAAAGGTTCTTGTAGTTTTTTATTATACCTACACCCACAACTTTCCTGATAGTGTTGTCTCCAAGAGTGACCATGCCTCCAATCCTATCCTCAAGAAAAAAGAATTGATTGGCATCACCAGTCATATGGCATGAGTATCCACTGTCCAAGTACCACATGCTCTAATGAGGTCTTGTGTGAGAGCACCTATACAAAATCATCAAATGTTTGATTTAGGAACCCAAACAAGTTTGGGTCCCTTCTTAATGAAAGAAGAATGCAATGAATGTTTATTATGCTATGAATCATGCAATTTAGGTCACCAAACCAAATATGTTTTGTGGTGCATAGTGCATGTGTGGGAAATATATCCTAATATGCCACATGAAAAATATTTAACACTGGGAAAAGGGTTTACTAATCTATTTGGGTTATAGTGCCTCTTCATAGGTTTTAAATTTTTTTTTATTTAGATCAAGATTAAAAAATTGTTCAAGTGTTAGTGGAATATTAGTTTCCTTAAGTGCTTTCAATTAGGCTTTAAAAATAATTTAGCACTTTCTAAAACAGCATTATCAAATTTTAAATAGTGACCCCTACTATCAAATTCCTCCATAAATATTTTAAAATCATTTTAAAAATCAGTGGGTGTGATTTCAAAATTTCATATTATTTGTTCAATTAATCAAACTCATCCAATAGTTTCATGTGGTTGCTATCAAGGGTAGAATTATCTTTAATCAAAATTTCATGCCCTTTTTATAAATTCAAAAACTCAAGTTTCAAGCTAACATGTGATTTTTTAAGATTCCTATAAGACTAATGAATTTTCTCAGAAACTTCAAGCAATTGATTGTATGATAGTTCGAGTACCTCTTCTTGGTCAAAATGACTAAGATGTTCATCTACCATCAAACACAAGTTTGTTCTCTCCTCTTCAGCTTCTGTCTTAGAAGAGTTAGATGTAGAATTTGCCTAGAAAGCCTTTTGGATCATTTTCTTGTCCTTCCTGAACTTGAGTTTCTCCTCACCCTTATCCATGCTTAGGTGAGCTTTAAGTGTAGGAAAATCAACTTTTAGATGTCCCGACTTCTTGCATTCAAAATAAATCACATTAGAAGAACCATTATAATTCTTGCTACTTTTACCTTTGTTCTACTTTTGATGGTGCTTTTGTTTCTTCCTTAAGAAGCTCTTGAATTGCCAAATAATTAAGGCAACATCATCACTTTCAGAATTAGAACAAATAGTATCCATATTATTAGCCTTTAAGGCTACAATTTTCTCCTTCTTATTCTCACCGGCATCAAGTTGTCTTTAGTTCACTCCTTGCTAGTAAGTACTGAGTGATCCAAGTAAGTTGTCTATAGAGTAAACATTCAAATCCTTGGATACAATTATATTAGTAATCTTAGCATCAAAGCAAGAAGACAAACATCTCAAAATTTTATTAACTTTTTTATAGTTAGTTAGCTCTCTTCCTGCAGGGAGGTTATAATTTGTGTAAACATAGTATACATTTTAGATGTCGATTCACTAGGTTTTATGCGAAAGACTTTGTAGTCATGAAGTTAAATATTCAACCTAGATTGCTTAATTTCACTTGTGCCTTTATAAAAAATGCATAATCTATCCCATATTTATTTACTAGTAGCACAAGGTGAGACACGCATATAATCTTTTAATTTCAGTGCATAGAAAAAATAGTTTAAATATTTAGTATTAAGTTTTGCTAGATCACTATCATCAAAAGTCCATTCAATAAAAATAAGTTCAGTTTTGATGTCATTGATTTCACGTGTTAGTACAAAATAACTTTCTTTAACAAGCATCCATATACGATAATCTATTTATTATAAAAGCATGAACATGCGAGTTTTCCAAAAAATAAAAGTATATTATCAAATAATGGTGGTCAAGTAATGGAATACCCTTTTGCAGTATTTGAGTTACCAAAGTTAGCCATGGATAAAAGTTTAAAAGTTTTCAAAAACTTGAATATATGAATCCTACTTTGATACCACTTGAAAGTTTATTAGGATTGTTAAGCCCTTATAAACTAGCCTGAGGCAAGCCAATAGGGGGATTGAATGGGTAGTTTTAAAAATTCTTAAATGTAATGTAAAAACTTTTTGAAACCTTTTGAATATTTTAAAACAAATAAAAATCAACCATATAAATTAATATGAAGAAAAATAAAGTGCAGTAATAATATAGAAACTACACACCAAATTTTATAGTTGTTAGGTCAACTTGAACTATGTCCACTCCCTAGAGCCTCTCCTCCATGTATTACACTAAAACACACTTAGTCTCCTTTTCCTCCCATAACAAGGCGAAGAATCTATTACAAACTCCTTTTCACTGATCCCGGTGAGGCAGAGAACCCGAACTCTTTTTGCTTCATCCTAAAGTAAGAAGAGAACCTTGATCAGTTTCTAACAAAGACCTCCCTAGAGCCAAGTAGCCAAAGACGATGAATGGAGAAGTGACTCAAATCCTTGCTTGGAGTAACCTATACGAGCACCTTACAAACTCCCCCTCAATAGATTCTCTCTCTATCCCAAGCTCTCCCTCTCTTTCTCTAAGCTCTCTCAGGTTAGGAAAATAGTAAAAGATTCTCTTAATAATAATCAAGATATCTTATAAAGAAGGCCTTTAAAATTATCCAAATTTTAACGTACTGTCAAAGTTTATCTAGATAATCGATAGATTGTCCTGTACTATTAGTGTATTTTATCCCTTCCATCCTAGATGATCTGGGTGTGCTGGATGATGAGAACATATAACTTATTTTGATCATTTAGGATGATGAGGATATCATCCTATACGATATAGTTCTAGTCATCCAGCATAGAATATCTGGACTAAGAAGAATTATTACGGATTGTCCTATACATAGTTCCGGATGTCCCATTGATTTAAGAGAAGATTAAGGTTTTTTTAACTGTTCATCTAGAACATTATTGCGATCATCCCAGATGATATAATTAAGCAAACTAACCTTAATTACTTTCCTTAATCACTTGACTAATTTTGGCTTGATTGTAATATATCATCCAAGAAGATATGGGATCATCTTGTATGATTTCTAAAATATTATACCTAAAAGAGTTTTAAGGCTAAGTCTTTCTGATTTGAGCTTATCATCCGGGATGATGTTATATTATCCAGGATGATATGCTTCATCTGGTTGGCTTGACATAGATGCCCATACTTGGGTTTATATTTTTAACTTATCATCTAGGATAATTTTTAATCATCCCATATCATATGATCAAAAATAGAAAAACTCCTAAACTTATAGAATTTCTCCCCCTGAGTGTGGTTGTGTAAGGTTACTTAGCATCATGATCCACCTTATTACATTTAACTTAAGAAAGAGTTAAAATAACTAGAATTTGAAAGTATGAGATGCGCCTAGGGGGGGGGGGGGGGGGGGGGGGTGGTGGGTTAATTAGAAATTTGTTGCAATAAAAAGATAAACCTAAATAACAGTTCTAATATTTTTAGGGTTTTTATTTTTAAATAAGAATATTAAATTGATGTGGAATTGAATGTTTAAAACATGATTGTAGCACTAAGTTGTGAAATTTTAACTTACTCAGCAAAAATTTCACTAGGATTTTCACCAAGCAATTTCAACGAAAGTAAAATGCAAAATGTAAATAAAGTGTAGTGAGAGAAAAATCACACCAGAGAATTTAAAGTGGTTCGATCACTTGTTCTACATCCACTCCCCAGAGTCCTCCAGTCTGAGAATTTCACTACTAAATAATAATTCTCCTTTTTCCCCCATAGCAAGGCAGATAAGCTTTTATAAACCTCACTTTAACCAACCCGGTGTAGCGCAGTACCAAGCGCTATGTCACCCTCCCAGTGACAGAAGTGAACCTTCTCATTTTTCTCCCTCCTGGTGAAGCCAGAGGAACTTAGAGGACATGGACCTTGAAGGATCTCCCCTTTAGAAAGCCTCCCATAAGATCTTCTTGGGCCATATGAGGAGCAATGTGCAGCAAGCTAGGAGTAACCATGTGATCTCTCTCACACTCCTCCCTCACAAAACCCACCTTCTCCTTCTGTTCACAAACCCAATAATCTTCTCAAGAGCTCTCCCCAAAGAAATCCCCTTTTATTCATGTTACTCTTCCACACATTATTATCAAAAAAACAAAAGTTTAGATATTTAATTCAAGCTCCAAGAAACCAATATTTTCAAAATAGCCATTTCTGTTTATACAATACAATCAGTTCAAAATAGCCTTCATCCTGGTACGAAGGAGTACGAATAAGTAATTTTTTTGAACAATATCATATAGTATGATATAACATCATCCAGTATGATATGTCAAATTCCTTCTATTTGTACAGGATGAATGCTAGGATGACGAGAACTCATATCTATTTATCATTTGGTATGATAAAATTTATATACTATGATATGTTAAAAGCTTCATATCGTTCGGTACGATTTGAACATTATCTAGTACAATAAATATAAAAATCAAGGGATCATCTGGTATGATGTTAGGGATGATAAAAAAATAGCCTCGGAACCTCATATTATATGAACCAATCGTACAGTACAATTACCAATCAGTAATGAATTCTTGATTTGATTTACTTATCATAAGGTTAATTTAAGTAAGTATTAAAAAAGTTTTAATATATGATAGGATCATACAGTATAATTAGTTCAAAATTTATGAATTAAGAACTTACTTAAATTAATTTGGCAGCTATGGTTTTTAATTAGCAATAAATCATACAGTATGATACGTATTATATAGTATGATTTAATCATAGATAGACGTTAAGCCAGACTGGATCTTATTGTATGATGGAAACTCGTACAGTACGATCGATAAAAATATTTCTTATTTAAAAAAAACTCTCGCCCTGTGTGTGTGCATGTTTTCTCAGCTTTGTATATAATTTGTGGCCAGACTCAAGAAAATAAAAATAATAATAAAGGAAAAATTGTAGGGTTATAGAATCTAAATCCTACTCTACCCTGTCTTGATCCTTCTTATTGTCATTAGTAATTTATGATCTCTCTGAAATATTAGTACTCATAGATAAGAGCAAAAACTAATGAAAGTTTGTTAGGGATGTTAAGCCCTTAAGAACTAGCCCGAGGCTAAACAAGAGGGGGTGGGTGAATTGGAATTTTAAAAAAATTTCTTACAATCAAAGCACAATCACAAACCAAAATCACCACAGAAATCAAAGTGCAGAAAAATAAATGTGGAAATGTAGTAAGGAAAGAACAGAAAGAATTTCTAGTTGTTCGGTCAACCTGACCTATGTCCACTCCCCGGAGGCGCCCTCCGAGTATTACACTACAAAAGTGACTCTCCTTTTGCTCCCACAGTAAGGTAGACAAGCCCTCACAAAAACTCCTTCCCGCCAACCTCGGCGAGGCAGAGAACACAACTCTTTTTGCTTCCTCCTGAAGCAGGCATATAACCCAACTCCTTTTGCTTCCTCTTGAAGCAGGCAGAGAACCCAACTCCTTTTGCTTCGTCCTGAAGTAGGTAGAGAACCCAACTCCTTTTGCTTCCTCCTAAAGCAGGCAGAGAATCTCAACCAATTGCTGAAGCTTACATCTTTTAAACCTCCAAGGATGAAGGATGAAGACTGGAGAAGAAGCCTTGGAATCTTGCTTGGAGCAACCTTTGTGAATCCCTCTCAAAAACTCCCCCTCACAAGTTCCTCCCTATCTCTCCCTGACTCTCCCTCTTTTCTTGGCTCTCTCAGGTTAAGACAGCAGCTAAAGGTCTTTTTGCATGAGAAAATTTTGGTCTTTTAAATAGAATTTCAAGAATCGACATTTTCGTCCAGGACGATATTTCTATCATCCTGTACGATCAGTACAAATTAAGCTTAATTAGTCGAGATGATTTGGGACAATCAAAAGAAAATTGGTTATATTGTTCAGGCCGATACAATATCTTCCTGGCCAATTAGTTTAAATCCGAGAACAATCATCTTGAACATCACCCTGAATAGAGTCTGGCCGATGTCAATCATCCAGTACATCATACCAGACGATCTTGCGATTGGCCCAGCCAATGTGAGTGTATCATTCAGCCTTAATTACTTTTCATAATTACTAGCTTAATTTAGGCATAATTGTGCTGCATTGTCTAGGTCGATGTTGAGATCATCCTGGTCGATGTCCTAAAATAAAGAATACCTAAATTGATCATGGCGGCTGATTCTTTCTTATTTGAGCCTATCATCCTGGTCGATACAAGGATCGTCCAAGATGATGTGCTTAATTACGGCTGCTTAACCAGGATGCCCTAATTAGGGTTTTTGTTTTTAGTCGGATTGTCCTGGTCGATATGAACATCGTCCAGGCAGATGTACTCAAAATAGAAAAACTCAGAAAATCTCTCAAGTGTAGGTGTGAAAGGTTACTTAGCATTAAGAACCACTTTTACAATTAACTAAAGAGAAGGAAAACATTACAAACTGACTCAAACTAAATATACCCAATCTTGAGCTAGTCTTGAGTTGCGCTCGATCTTGTGGACCTAAAAAGTTAGTAGGCAAGGCAGTCATAAAAAAACATGAATATATGCTATCATCAAAAGTCTAATTCATAATCTCAGATTTGCAACAATCTCCCCCTTTTTGATGATGGTAAAAACACCCACAAAAAGTTTAAGCAATTATGGCAGTTTAATAAAAATAGTGTGAAGAAAAAAGTTTACTAAGTTTTAGAATGAAATTACAATATACATCAGACTAGTTCATCTTTTGACATCACAAAAAGGAGGAGGAAACCAAAAAAAAAAAATAACAAAAACTAAAACAACCACAAGAAAAACAAACTATAAAAAACAAACACTAAAAAAACTATAAGAAAAATAAACTACAAAAAACAGAAACTAAAACTAATAAAACAAGGGACGCTGATCATCAGATGGAGGTGCTGGTGGTGGTGGTTGCTGGAAGTAACTGGACAACGTAGCAAACTGTGCCCCAAACCACGCCATGTCCTGGTTGTGCTGCTACTACTAGTGAGCAACATAGGCATCGAACTGGGCCATGTCCTCAGCGTGCTACTGCTACATATGGATGATCTCCTCAGTATGTTGTTGCTCCTATGCAACAACATAGGCCTCAAAGCATTTCTCCCACTAATTAAATCTCTCTACTAACTAATCCAACTAAGAGTGCTGGCGGAGAGGAATAGGTACAGGATGAGGAGCGAGAGCCCCCTCCTCCTCGGCCCCCTGAGCTTCCTCATCCTTGGGGTGGAGACGAGTACTATGAAAGATGTTGAAGGAATTATTTGAGTAGAAGGGTGGCGGATGGTTTGGAGGAGCAGGATATTGAAGTTTGTTTTTGGATTCTAGAACATATGCAATGATGTGTCATAGAGCAAGATTTGGCTTCCTTCGATAACCTGGATCTTGAATGGCAGTCAAATGCTCGATGTAGTGAAAGATTAGGTATGTGGCATTAAATTCTCTGTGGGCCAAAATGTAAAAAGTAGTGAGTGAAAGAAGTGGAGTGATATGGATTCGATCACTGGCTTTGGGAATCACAGAGGTGCGAAGGACATGCTTGATCGTCCTAGCATCCTTAAGTAAAGAGCTAGTCTCTCCAACATAAAAGAGGGAATTATTGTGACGAAGAAAGTGATTGGCCGTAGCCCTGTTAAAATTAGGATCAGAAACGAGGGTATGCAGCTTACCCTCAGTGGTGGACAGCTGCAATAGTTTGGCATAATCTTGATATGTGATCTTGTCAGGGAATCGATTCACATAAGAGGTGAGAGCAGTGTAGGAAGAATTGAAGTGAAGGTTGGCATAAAATTCAAATAGAAGTTCAGAATTAAACAGGACTGTGAGGGTGAGAATAAAGCACAAGAGGTGTGAGTTAAAAGGTCGAGTATCGGATAGGAGAGGTGGACTTGATTGATTGTTCATTTGAGAATAATGCTGCATTCTTTGTAGCGGTGGTAGGCAGGTTGATCGTCTGCTTCTAAAAAATGAGGGTCCAGCATGCCCATCAAGGAGCTTCTAGACGTGTGTCAAGAATGTTTGCCGCTAACCATTAGCAGGAAAAAGTAAGGAACAGGAAGTAGAAAGCCAAAGAAAGAATTTTGGTGTGAAAAAAACTTGCTGGACGGCTTAGAATTTAAAGGATCGGCCAGATCGTCCAGGCCGATCGCAGGATCATCCAGGATGATTCGGTATAATTATTGTGTACAGGCCAATTGGTCAAAAAGGTGGTCCGATCATCCAGGACGATCAGATATTGTTCGAGATAATTAGACATAGGAGATCATCCCGAGGAGTCAAGCCGGATGACTGCTGAAAAAGAATATCATCCAGGCTGATTATATGGATTGTCCAGAAAGATGCTCAATATTGGATCGTACCAGCTGAATTTAAAAATTTTTAAATCATGCACCACGTTTATCATCCAGGACGAATAGTGGATTTTCCAGGACGATTGTCCAAAAATGGATCATCTCGAGTGAATTTTTAGATTTTAAACATGCTGACACGTGTGTCATCTAGGATGAACAGGTGTATCGGATGGGACGATTACTAATAAACGCATCATCTAGGATGAAAAGGTATCAGCCAGGATGATAAAGATGAATGTACCAGAGGACGACCTTATCGTTCAGGATGATAATGAATCATCTAGGACAACTAAGAGCAGAATAGTCAAAATATTCAGTAGATGGAGTTTTTTATCAATAAAAATATATCGTCCAGGATGATAGGTATTGGCCAAGACGATGTGACAAAATAGGGCACTGACTTTTTAGATGTCCAGATTTCCTATATCCAAAGCAAATAATATTTGAAGAAATCTGAACATTCTTACCATTTTTATATTTATTCCACTTCTGTTGATGCTTATGCTTGTGCTTTAGTGAACTTTTCAATTTGCTTGTTAAATCATCGCTTTCCTCACCAACTAAGCAACTTTTCTCCATGTCTTCCGCTTTTAGCATTATTGTTTCACCTGCATCCAAAAGTCTTTGACCCAAATATTACTCGTAGCCAATGAGTGAGCTAATCAAATTATCAATAGAATATTCATTCAATTTTTTGGATTTACAAATAGCAACAACTTTGGCATCAAACTTGTCAAGTAAACAATGTAATTTTATTGACTATTTCAAAGTTTAAAAATTCTTTACCTAAAGCATGCAATGATGTTACAATTTGAATAAACCTAGTATACATATCTAAGATCATCTCATAAGATTTCATGCTAAAGATTTCGTAGTCATGCATCAAAAAATTCAACTTAGATTGCTTGACTTCACTAGTACCTTTATATGTAATGCATAAACTGTCCCAAATTTCCTTGCCGGTAGTACATGTAGAGATTCTCATATAATCTTCCAAATTTAAAGCACATAACAAATAATTCATACATTTAGCATTTAATTCAACATAAATTTGTTCTACTCTACTCCATTTAGAAAAAGGTGTATCAGTTTTGATTCCATCTATAATATGTGACGGTATAGAATAACCATTTTGAATCATATGCCACATTTGATAATCTATTGATTGCAAGAAAGTAGACATTCAAATTTTCTAAAAATAAAAAGAAATATTTTCAAATAAAGGTGGTCTAACGATCGAATATCCATTTAATAATTTATGTTTTCTAAAATTAGCCATACTCATTTTTCAAAAAAGTAGTCTAAACTTATGATTTTGAAACCTTGCTCTGATACCACTTGTTCGAACTCGTTCAATATGAATTAGGATGTTAAGCCTAATTATTTGTCCCAAGGCTAACCAAGAGTGGGGGTGAATTGATAATTTAAAAATTTATACTTCTACTCTTGGATTTTTAGAAAACCTTTTTAATTATTAATGCAAGTTAAATTTAAAGTTTAAAAATAAACTTTTCAACCAGAGTAAACAACTTGCAATGAAATTAAATGCGCATGAACAATTAGAAAGAACACACTAGATTTATAGTGGTTCGGTCAAACCTTGACCTACGTCCACTCCTCGAAGGCACCCTCTGAGTATTGCACTAATACCACAAAGTGACTCTCCTTTTGCCCCCACAGCAAGGCGGAGAAGTCTGTACTAAATCACTTTCACCTTCCCCGGTGTGGCGGAGTAGGCGGGTTCTTTGACACCAAAGAGATCTTCTTCTCGCCAAAACTTCCCTCAAGGCGACCCTTGAATCTAATGGTACTGAAGTGCAAGTTCACTGGAGCAACCGTGTGAATATCCCCTCCACACTCCCTTGAAATCCACTTCAAGGATCTTCTCTCTCTCAAACTCCACCCTTTCCTCTCTCCCTTTCAAGTTCTCTCTTCTAGTTTTCTCCCAAAGAATGAAGACACAATGGCTATCAAAGATACACTTTATCGTCCTTTTACACTCTCCAAGTGTCGGAAGAGAACCGGACCGATGTTGTTGAACTTCTCTTGAGAGCCTTCAGAGGAGATGGACAGAAACAAAGAGATCTTCTTCTTCAAGTAACCTTGTGAATCCCTCACAAACCCCTCACTTGATCTCTCACTCTTCACTCTTACAATTTCTCCCAAACTCTCACACTCAATGATCCCTCTCAAGAGAAAACAACTCCAAAGGTACTTGTAATAGTTTCTAGGACTCCTTATATAGAAAGGACATGAAAAACTGTCTAAAAATGGCAGATTTCAAGTTATCATGTACAAGATCGTCCTGTACGATCAAAAATTGTCCCAGACAATTTTACTTAAAAGCCTTGAAACAAACCTGTTTGTATATGTGTACGAAATGATTTCGTACAAGCTGATTGTCCCGTACGAAACAAGTTCGTCCGGTACAAACGGTTATACAAAGGTTGGTTCCAAAAACTGCAAAACAAATATAGAAAAACTGTCCTAAGTCGGTTATATCGTCTGGACAAAAATAGGTTCGTCTGGACAAAATTCTTATAGAGAGCAAATCGTCTTGTACGATAATTAATTTTGTCTGGACGAAATTCTTACAGAGAGCAAATTGTCCCGGACGATATTTAATTTCGTCTCGGACGAATAGGATTTAGAAAAGTTTTCTATCCAGTTCCTATTCATTCCATGTGATCTTAATAAGAGATAACTGTCTGATCATCCCGTACGAACTGATATCGTTTAGTACGATCAGTATAAAATTTATATGGTCTCCTTATGTGTGTGTGTGTATATTTTTATTCACTCAATTACAATCACTCCCTCTCAATTAAAATGACATTTTTAAACTTCAAAATTTAAAAGAATTTCTTGCTGAATTTGATTTGAAGTCTTCATGTTTGAGAGTTTGATTCACTTGAAATATTAGTATACACAAGAGCAAATACAAATCTTCCAAAAATTATTAGGAGATAACAACACATAAAATAATAATATTTGGGATCATCAAAACCATACAAGTTGCAAGAATGTAAAACATGCAAATAACAACTTTCCTAACATTCTGTTGTCTATTAGACCAAAAAATTAAAAAGTTTCCTACATATTTAAAAGTTCCAGATGTACTTTTCTGATCAACCTTACATCCTACAAAAACTAAATCAAAAAATCCAATCATTTCAAAAGAAGATCTATGCTTAGGATACCAAATCCCTATGTTTTGAGTTCCCAAAAGATATCTTAGAATTCTTTTAATTACTATCAAATTTTATTCCTTTTGATTAGATTTAAATCTACCATACAAATAAATATTGAACATTATATCTGGTCTGCTATCAGTCAAGTAAGAAAAAATCCAGTTATACCTCTAAATTTCTTTTGATAAATAGATTTTCTCTTAGAGTCCTTATCAACCTGCACTAAAGAACACATTCGTGTAGTCATTAGTTTAGCATTATCCATTTTATATTTTTTGAGCATGTTCTTAATGTACTTTGACTGACTAATAAAAGTTCCTTCCTCATTTTACTTCTACATAAACTAAGAAAATAACTTAAATCTCCCATCAAACTCATCTCAAATTCACTACTCATTATTTTTAAAAAATTATCATAAAAGTTTTTATTTGTAGATCCAAATAAGATACCATCAACATATATTTAAGAATGAGTATGTCATCTACTATCTTTTTCAAAAAAAGAGTAGTGTCCACACTTCATTTCATAAATGACCTTTCTAATATAAAAGTGCTTAACCTTTGATATCAAGCCCTAGGTGCCTATTTTAGTCCTTTTAATACCATTTTTAATTTAAACACATTATTAGGGAGTTTAGAATTTTCAAAACTTGGAGGTTTCTCATCATAAAGAACCTCTTTTATCACCTCAATTACAAAGGGACTTTTAAAATATATTTGATACAATTTAAAACCTTTAAAATAGGCAAAGACTAACAAAACCCTTGTTGCTTCAATTCTTGCAATAGCGGCAAAAGTTTCTTCAAAATCAATCTTTCTATTTGATTATACCCACTTGGCCACCAATCTTTCCTTATTTCTAATCACAGCTCTTGAATCATTCATTTTATTTTTGAACACCCATTTAGTTCCAACAATACTTTGATCCTTAGGCCTTTCAATTAATTCCCAAACATCATTTCTAAAAAATTGATTTAATTCTTCTTGCCTGGACAAAAAATAAAATTCATCCAAAAGTACTTAATTTATATTAGTTGGTTCAATCATTGATGTATAAGAAGAATGGTTTACTTCATTACTAAGTCCATACATAGTCATAACACCCTCACTAGGTTCACCTAAAATTAATTCCTTAGGGTGATTCCTAGAAAATCACAATTCTCTAGGCAAAGGGCTTTCTTTTCCAACATCTTCTTCTAAATTAATCTTTTTTATTCTTTTGGAGATATTTTCATTATGATCTTCTTCTGACCTTGTCTCTTCTGAAATGCCATATTAATCAAAAATAACATATGTGGTCTCTTCAATTCTTGCAAAGTGCAAAAGTTTCTAAATTTCTCAAATGATTCAGTCTTATGAAATAATAATCTGACACAAGTGAATCTTGAAAAATCATCAACTATCACAAATCCAAACACTTTACCTCTTAGACTCATAGTGTTAACTGGTCCAAAAAGATTAATCTAAACGATTTTCAATAGTTTGCTATTTCTAAGAACCTTAAAGGAATGAAAGAAAGAATTAACCTACTTTTCTAATTGACATGTATCACATAGGTGATCATTAGTTAAGTCTAGTTTGGGTATTTCTTTAACCATATCTTTTTGAGTAATTTTGATAAGAATTTCCATTCTCGTGTGACAAAGTCTCCAATGTCAATACCATGATTCATCAGTAATTATTTTGAGATAAAGATATTAGAAGATTTAATACAATTTAAATCAAGCATAGACACATAATTTACCCTATTTTCATGCAATACATTCATTTCATTTTGGCTTATTATGCAGCTTGTGGGAAAACAATTTACACTATAACATTTATCACATGGTTGACTAATACTTAATAAATTATACTTTAAGCCTCCTAACAATAAAACATTCTCAATTAAAAAATTGTTCAAATTCCCAATAATACATATGTCTACCAATTTCCTCGTGATATTATCTCCCAATATAACCTTACCTGCATTCCTGACTTCCCGTGATATGTATTATATAGTATCTCCAGTCATATGCTTTGAACATCCACTATCCAGGTACCAAATATTCTCATGAGGTCTTATCTGAGAGCGGTTCTATAAAAAGATCAAATGTTAGACTTTGGAACCCAAACAAGTTTAGATTCTCCTATTGACAATAACAATCTAGATACATATTTGATGTCCAGTGAATTATAAATCTTAGGTCTCTACACTAAATGAGTTTTACTATGAATAGTTCAAGTGTGTGAGATATGCCTAATTAATCCACAAGAAAAATATTTCACTCTAGGAAAATGATTTATCAATCTATGTGAGTTATACTATCTTTTCCTATGTTTTAAAATTTTAGGCTACATATCAAGATTAAAAAAATCTTCAAGTGTTGGGGGTATCCTATTTTCTTCAAGATCTTTTATTTTCTCTCTAAGATATGAGTTAGCACTTTCTAAAATAGCATTGTCAACTTTCAAATAGTGCTCCATAATATCAAATTCATCCATAAATATTTTAAAATCATTTTCAAGTTCAGTGAGTGATGATTTTGATAATTCATGCTTTTTGTTCAAATCTTCAAACTCATCCAATAATTTCATGTGGTTGTTATCAATCAATGTGTGATCATTCTTAAGAATTTCTTGATCTTTTTGTAATTCTAAAAATTCTATGTTCAATCTAGCAGATAACTTTTTGAGCTTCCTATAAGCAGTACGAATTTTCTCATAAACATTAAATAACTCTTAGTAGGCTAAGTCGCATATGTCTTTTTAATCTTACTGATTAAGCTTGTCAACCATTAAATACAAGTTTGTGACATCATCCATTGCTTATGTTTCTGAGGAATCTGAAGCTGCGTCTGCTCAAAATGCTCTCTAAAATATCTTCCTTACATTGCTTTTTTCCTCAACCTTCTCCTTGTTAGGACTACCTTTAAGATTTGAGCATTCGTATTTGATGTGTCCAGGATTCCTACATTCATAATAAATTTCATCATTAAAAGCTTTAGCATTTTTGTGTAACATACCTTTATTCCACTAATGATGTCTTCTTTGCTTCCTCTTAAGAAAACTTATGAATTGTCTTATCATAAAGATAATATCATCTTCATCCTCAGATTGAGAGTGATCAATATTTAATTCATCCACATTCCATGCAATATTTTTCTCCTTCCACTTGTCTCTTGCATCAATCTATCTTTAAGTTTCTCCTTGCTTGTAAACAATTAGTGATCCAAGAAGACTATCAACAAAATAAATATTTAAGTCTTTTGATTCCATTATAGCAGTTATCTTTGCATCATAAGTAGTATGCAAATAAAAAAGAATTTTATTTGCTTTTTTAGCATTCATTAATTCCCTTCGAAAAGCATGCAATGAGATGACTATTTATGTGAAATATGTGTACATGTTAGGTATTAACTCATTCAGTTTCATGTGAAAAAGTTCATAATCATCTAAAAAAATGTTCAATCTAGATTATTTCATCTAATTAGTTTCTTCATATATAATGGAAAGCCTATCCAAAAATTTCTTTTTCAATTATACAGGTTGAGACACGCATATAGTCTTCAAATTTAAGTGTACAAAAAAATTTATTTTAACATTTAACGTTTAACTGAGATAAGTCTTTTTCTTTTACTATCCAATTAGTAAATGGTGTTTTAGTAATAAGGCAATCTACATTCCTAGTTGGTCTAGTGTAACCTTCTTGTACAAAAATCCACATGCGGTAGTAAAGCGATGAAGAAAGTATACATGTGTTTTCAAAAATCAAAAGGGAAGTTATTAAACAATGGTGGTATAGTGATAAAATATCCTTCGGGTGTGTTATGGTTTGCAAAAGTAGTCATGATTATTTTCAAAAAGTTTTCTAAACCATAATTTTTGAATGAAGGCTCTGATAACACTTGAAAGTCTAAATAGGTTGTTAGACCTAAAGCAATTAACCTAAGGCTAACCAAGAAGGGGGTGAATTAGTAATTTAAAAATCTCTTTGAAATTTTAGAAAACAAATTTTATATTTTTTTAAGCACAATGATAATTTTCTTAAAAATATTTTTCAACCATAAAATTTAAACTTGCAGAAAAATAAAAATGCATTAAAAAAGTGAAGACAAAAAAAATAATATAGAAATTTATAGTGGTTCGGTCCAACTAGACCTACATTCACTCCCTGAAGGCTCCCGCTTTAGGTATTGCGCTATACCAAAGTGACTCAACTTTTTCTCCCATAGTAAGGTGGAGAAGCCCTTAAAATTAACCTCTCTTTTAATAATCTCCGATGTGACAGAGAACTATCATTCCTTCACACCCTCCTGGTGTTGATAGAGTACCATCATCCTTAAAAACCCCTTTGGTATCAGTAGAGTACAGACATCCTTTCACACCGTCATGGTGTCAGCAGAGTACTGATATCCACTCACACCCTCTTAATGTCGACAGAGTACCGGCGCTCCTTTTAAATTTTTCTTCCAAGAGTTTTCAACAAAGTAGGGAAGCATTTTAAAGAATAAGAAAGAGATTCTCATTATTGGGCAACCTTGTGAATTCCCTCACAATTCCCTCTTAAGAAGTCTCCCAATCTCTAATCATAATAAACTCTCCCAAACACTCTCTAATTGCGCTGTCAAAATAAATTCGTAGTAGGAGTTCTTGGGCAATTAGTTTTGTAGGACCTTATATAGAAAAGACAAGAAAAATTATCTCAAAAACTAAAAAATTTCGATTTGAAAGTCCATGATCATATAGTACGATTATACTTTGTATATATGAAACGTTCAAAAAATCTTGTAAAAACTTATACTAAACCTATTTTTATACTCTGTCAGTCATATGTACGAACTGACATTGTACTGTACAAAAAGTTGAAAAATTGAACAAGTTCGTCTAGTACCATTCTATATGAATGCATTTCATACTTTCATCAGCGTACTGTACGATACTCTTTTTATACAGTATGATCAGTTTAACCAAATCATACTTCATTTGGCATAGAAATGGACAAGTCTATTTTGTACTCTAGACGTTCTCTATACGAATATAATTTTGTATATTACGAACAGTTCAGAAAATTTACTTATTTATATGGATGAACTAGTATGCACCCATTTCATACTCTGGATATCATATGTCCAAAACTATGATCGTACAATATTATCAATTCAGAAAATTTTGAGTTCATTCGGGATGAACTGGTACATAACCATTTCATACACTATATGTCATCTATACAAATGTAACTTCGTATAATATGAATAGTTAAATCTAAAATTTCTAATGCATGATTCGATTATCTGCTTTCTGGAGGAACACTCATATCAAATCATCCCATATAATCCCATAATCGTTTAATATGATTAATTTTTAAAATACAAGTTTTTGTCTAACTTCCTTAGTGTGTGTGCACAATTACCCAATTACAATCACATTTTCTTAGACTCAAGAAAAATAAAAAAGGTATATACTTGAATTATAATAACCCTAATCTAATAGGTCTTAAAGTCCACAACAATCTGGAGTATAATTTTAATGAAAATTAATACATGAAAACAACACAACCAAAAATTCTAATTTATGTTAGGAGAAATAGTGATCAACATAATAAGATTTTGGAATCATAAAAAAAAAACACATGATAAAAATATAATTTTGAAAACTAAGTTGCAATAGATAACAACTTGAAGAAGATGATAAACACCTTTCTTGGAGCAAGCTTTATGAGTCCCTCAAAACTCCCTCTCACAATGATCTCTCTCTTTCCATGTCTACCTCTTCCTTTGTTAAGCTCTCTCTCAGATCTCCTCCATAGGAAAATATTAACACAAGTGTTAATACAACTGCTTAAATAGAGAGCCTCCAAAAGAATCCCTAAATTTAAATTTTGTGCTACTGATCTTCCAATATGATCAATAAATTATTATATACGATTATAACAAAATAGCACTTTCAACTAGGATGAACTACAATGCCCTGTATGATTAGTTCAAGAGAAATATAATGATCATTCTTGATGATTATTATATCATCATGGGTGATTAGTTTAAATATATTGAATTTGGTCTAGTATGATACCTGATGATGCCTTATCATCCCATGTACTTATCTATCATTTAGGATGAAAAGGGTCAATCATCTTGGTTCATTAGTTTAAACAATATGGTATTCGTCTAGTACTATATATGGTGATCCTTCATCATCCCAACATGATCGTATTGAATTAAGTTTTACCATAATTATTGCCTTAATCATAAGATTAATTTAGACTTGATTATCCTTAATCATCATACTTCATTTTATACGATTAGCACAAAATTTGAAAATCAAAATATTGCCTAAATTATAATTGACAGCTAATTGTCACAATCTAAACAAATCATCCTGAATGATATGGACCATCCAGTAGGATTTATTTAATCACTCTTAATCAACTGGGATGCCTAATCAGGATTTCTGCTTTTTAAATAATCATCTAGTATGATTTGAAATCATCCTGTAAGATTAGGTCAAAAATAGAGAAATCTTTAACTCGCCAAATTTCCCCCCCTGAGTGTGTGTGCGCGAAGTTATTTATCTTAGGGTCCACCTGATATATGTTTTGACTCAAGAAAAGTAAAAAAGTATAATAAAATTAGAATAACATATACACTAAACACTAGTCTACCCAATCTTGAGCTGATTTGTATAGCAAGTGCTCTTGTGGATCTGAAAGTTAGTAAATAAGGAAAATAAAATAGATATGTAATAATAGCAGTGGTAAAGAAATAATAATAATTGTTATCATCAAAATGATAATACTTAGATCTGAATTTGCAAGAATCCCCCTTTTTTGTTATGGAAAATATTGTTGTTAAATTTTTCAAATTAAGGAAGGAAATTTTTTTTAATGAAGAAAAAAATGAGACATAAAAAGAATATCAATAGAACAAAGTAAATTCTACTAAAATATAGGCAAACAACACACTACTCCCCTGTTAGCATCACAAAAAATAGGAAATAATAAAAATATTAAATAGAATAAAGTATAAAAAAGAGGACACATACAAACACAAAATCAAAAACTAAAAAACTAGAAGGAGAAACACTAATCATGTGGAGGTAGTGGGGTTGAATGTATCGGTGAAAAGAAGTAAACCGTTCACTAAACAAGGCCGTATCCTAGTTATGCTGCTGCTGCTAGGTGACATAGTTTTTAAAATAAGTAATATCCTCTACATGTTATCATTCTTGTGCAGCTACGTAGGAGTCAAACCAATCATCCCTCTAGTTAAACCTCTCAACATGCTAATCTATGGCGTAGGAACAAGTGCAGGAATATATGTTAGACCTTCATTATGTTCATCTACTTCTCGATGGAAAGCTTGGTAGTGAGAAGCACTTTGAATGATAAGGAAGTATGTATCATAATAGAAGACTGGAAACTAATCATATGGCATAGGAAATCGGAATTTGCACTTGGATTCTATGACAAATGCTAGGATATGTCCAAAGGCTAGATTGGGTATTCTCTCATGTTTGGGATCTATAATATAGGTCAGATTAGTAAGTTATTGAACTAAAAGATTAATTGTTTCAAAGTGTATCTGAGGCCTTATGAATTAAGTTACAAGGAAATAACTGGAGTGATGTTAATTTGATCACCAGTTATAGGAATGATAGAATTTTTAACTATATACTAGATGCTACAAGCATCCTGGACTAAAGTGCTGACTTGGGAAAAGTAGAAGTTAGTATTGGATCCTTTAAGGATGGTGTTGATAGGGGTCCAATCAAACTCAGGATTTGCAGCTAAAATATAAACTTGTTCACCAGTCTAGACATACGTAGAAAATAATGAAGGCTTGGTAGGTGATTTCTATTGGTCACCTATTGACATATGAATGGAGGATAGTACACTCATTGTCGATTCATAGGCTTGCAAAGAACTCAAGTAGTAATTTAGAATAGTTTGGATAAGCAAGAGTAAGAATGAAATTCATAGTGGTATGAGTGAACTGGGGTAGTACTTAAAAATGAAGTTCCTCTTGATTGATGATTTTTTAGGGTGTAATTCCATCAACCTTATATCTTTGTAGGCATATTTATCAATTACCTTAGCAAATCTTGAATTATCTTGATGCCGAGAGGAACTTCTGATAATTTTTCATTACCTCTTTCCTCCAACCAATGTAAAGGATTAGATTTTAAAGGAGAAGGAAGAAGTATTGAAAATTTTGAGTGAAGAATACCATGGATTTGGGATGTTTATATAGAATTAGCCAAATTATCCAAGATGATAGTTCAATCATCCAGAATGATTAGGTGCAGTTAATTCTTCAAAAAAATGTTGGTCATAACATCCAGGATGGTACGATATCATATTGGATGATTAGACACAAGAGGTCATCTCAATGAGTCATCATGTATTATTGTTGACTAAATGGATCGTATAGGAAGAACATGTGGATCATCAAGGATGACGTGTAATAATGGATTGGCCTAATAATATTCAAATCATTCAACCGTTTGTACCATATGGATCATATAGGAAGAAATGAGAATCATCCAATACGATTATCAATAATTGACTCAAATCAGCCATTAGATGAATAGAGATCAATGATTGGAATTTTAATTAAGATCATACATAATGATGTGGATCATCCTAAATAATATGAGTAAAAATTAAAAAATTTAGGAGAAGGAAAAAGATAATTAGGAAGATTTTAAAATAAGAATAAAAATACTAAAAACATAAATAACAAAAAAATTAAACAAAAACTAGTCATAAATCAAATTAAAAGATTTTTTTATTTTATTTAATCAATCAACTCTATTAAATGTTAAATTTCGCTTGTGAGTAGATCAAAAATCAGTAAGAAATGAATTAATAATAATGAAATCCATAAAGGGTACAAAACCAATCTTGTGAACCCTAGCTCATACTCCTTATAAGTTAAAAATCTTTTAAATCAAAAATCTAAATTAGAAAAGATATTAGATAAGAAGGGTGATCTTTTCAAACTTCTCTTCAGAATTATATCTGATAGGGTAATATTGCAAAGTAAATAATTGAAATTATGATTTTTAAATTCAAGTGTTCGAAAATATTAAGTAACACATCAATTCTTCTAAGATTTAAAGATTTAAAAGAAAAGGAAGGTTATTTCTTTGTGGGCACATTTTGTACCTCTTTTTCAGTTATCTAGTGCACTTTACACATTTTGATTTTTAATACACTTTGATGTATCTTTCCACTTACTTAGCAGTCATTATACATATTTTCAGTTTCCTTCTAGGCTCAATTTATTCCTCTTATCATTTTTTGAGTTGACTTTCTTTAAAAACTTTTGAAGAGTCTTAGTTGTGAGATTATCTTCCAGATATAAGAGAAGAAGAACTTACTCACTAATATATGTAAGACTAAATAAAAAAATAATATTATATCCATATGATAGATGCAATAACTTGATTTCAAAAACATGAAAAGTAATTCAATGACTTAGATCAATATTTTTGTAAGATAAATTACTCTAGGAAGATAAAATAAATCTTAATTTTAAAATACAAATTTTAATTTAAAATAGATTTTATTTCAAAAAGAAAAATACACTACTAAAGGAGTTATAGAAAGTGAGACAATCACGATGTTTCTTCCTTTATGTTATTTAGGGAAGTCAGTCATTGCATACTAAGTTTTAAAACTAAAAGTAAGGCAAAAATGTAATTTAAGAAATGAATATTAGTAGTGAAAAATGATCTAATTCTAAAAAAATATTGAAGAAAAAAATAATAGAAAAATGAAAAACATAAAATAGATATACATAAATAGAAAAAGACATGCAAATGAAATAAAAACAAAACTTCAGAAAATAAAAACCAATAATTTCAAGCATTAATATTTATTATACCTAATATGATTCTTAAGATGTTGAAAGTTTCAAATGCCAATGGTTTTGTAAAGATATCAGTAAGTTTGTTTTTAGTGGTTATATGGTGTAGCTCTATGTATTCTTTAGTAACATGGTCTCTAATGAACTGGTACCATATATCAATGTGTTTGGTCCTGGAGTGTTGAATTGGGTTCTTTGAAATATAGATTTCACTACTATTATCACATAGGATTAAAATTATACCTACAAGTAATCCTAATTCTAAAATTTGTTACTTTAACTTAAGGACTTTGGCCACACAAATTCCTAAGGCTATGTACTTAGCATCAACAGTGGATAGGGCAATTGAGTTCTATTTTCTACTAGACTAGGAGACTAAGATTTGTCCTATGAATTGACATGTCTTAGAAGTGCTATTCTTATCAACTCGGCATCATACAAAATTTTAATCAAAATATCCTATGATTTCAAAGAAGGTGTTATGAATATTAAACCAGATTCACAAGTCTTGTGTCCATAAGAAATATCTAAGGATTCTCTTAAAAACATTCAAGTGGGACTCTTTTAGATCAACCTAAAGTCTAACATAGAGATAAACACTAAATATAATATCAGGTCTACTAGTAGTCAAGTAAAGAAGTGATCAAATTATTCCTCTATATTTCTTTTTATCAATAGATTTTCCATTTAAATCCTTATCTAATAGAATAGTGGAACACATAGGAGAGTTTATTGGCTTGGTATTATCCATTTCATATTTCTTAAGTATTTCCTTAATGTTTTTTGATTGACTAAGAAAAGTGTCATAATACTTCTACCTTTTGCTAAATCCCCAAAATTAGGTCAGTTCTCTCATCATACTCATTTTAAAATCCTTACTCATTATTTTTTAAAATTCATCACATAGTTTTTTATTAGAAGATCCAAGCAAAATATAATTAACATAAATTTTCACAATTAATAATTCATCTCTTAGCATTTTTAGAAATAGGGTGGTGTCTATGCTCCCCTTAACAAAATATTTTCTTTAGTAGGAATGTGCTTAGCCTTTCAAACCAAGCCCTAGGTGCTTATTTTACTCCATATAATGCATTTTTTAATTTGAACATATGATTAGGAAATTATGAATTTTCAAAACTTGGGGGTTATTCAACATACACATCTTCTTCTTCTTTTTTCCTATTTAGAAAGCCACTCTTAACATCCATTTGGTATATTTTGAATCCTTTAAAATAAGTAAAGGCTACTAGAACTCTAATGGCTTCCAATCTAGCTACATGGGCAAAGGTCTCTACAAAGTCAATCCCTTCTATTAGGTTATACTCATTAGCCACTAATCTTTCAATATTCCTTACCCCTAGACCATAAACATTCAATTTATTTTCAAAATCCTATTTAGTTCCAACCATACATTAGTCCTTAGGTCTTTCAACTAGTGCCCAAACATCTTTCCTTACAAAAAATGATTTAACTTTTCTTGTATGGAAAGGATCCATAATTCATCAAATAAGGCTTGATTTTGATTCATGGATTCTATCATTGAGATGAAGGTAGAGTGGTTTACCTCTTTTTTAAGTCCATGCCTAGTTCTAGCACCTTCAAAAGGGTCTCTTAAGATCAGTTCTTAAGGATGGCATGAAGAGTATCTCCATTCTCTAGGAAAAGTGTTTTCAGATGCTACGCTTTCCTCCAGATTTATAGATTCTAATCATTGGGTAACTTTTACAACCTCCTCTTTTTCTACCTTAGACCCTCAAGAATTATCAGATTCGTCAAATACAACATGTGTGGTCTTCCCTTCTACCAATGTTATCTAACTCACCAAGTTTCTCCCCCTGAATTTGCGTATGTAATGTTACTTAGGTTGGGATCGACCAGATACATGACTTAGCTCAAGAAATGTAAAATGTATGTTGAAATTAGAATTATAGATAGACTCAACCCTAGTCTACCCGATCTTGAGATTATTTGCATTACAAGAGATCTTGTGGACCTTAAAGGTGAGTAAGCAAGGAAAACAAAATAGATTTGCAATAATAATAATAGTAAAGAGACAATAATGTTTGTTATCATGAAAGTCACAGTACTTGGATCTAGATTTGCAACATGATCAAATTCTCCTATAATAATAACTTGTAATCAGGCATAAATATGTCACATTAAGAAGCTCAATATGATAGAAAATGTAGAACCCCTCTATCTAGTATAAAGGAAGGTGAAAGAAATTTGATAGGGCTATCTTTTTTATGATGCTATTGAAAATATCTATTGAATCATGGTTATATTAAAAGTTGTGCAAGATAGGCATAAAAAGTATTATGATGTCAAGCACTAAGTATTAGAGTTTCATGTGGGAGACAATATATATGTGAAAATCCAATTGATGAAAGATATCTATAAGTTTGGTATGGATGAAAAGTTAAGCCCAAGGTATGTTGATCCATTTAAAATAACAAAAATGATTAGAGAATATACCTATAAATTATAGTTTCTAGAACATATATCTGACATTTACAATGTAGTTCACATGTCACTTATACAGAAATGGGTATCCTATTCTTGAAATCAAATACATGCAAAATATAGTTAGGTATGTCCAAATTTGATCTATAAGGAAGAAAAAAAGGACTGCCATATAATGTTAGGAAGTTGAGGAATAAATAGATTCTAATGGTTAAGGTGTAGTGAAAATATAGGTTTGAAAGGGAAAGTGCAAGGAAGATGGAATCTGATATGAGATAGTTTTTTTTTTCTGATATGAGATAGTTGTATCTTGATTTATTTTGTTTAGGATGGTAGAATTTAGCATTGAATTTAACACATACTTAATTATGATACAATTACACTAATTTATTGCAACTTAGGAATCAAGATTGAGATTGTGATTTTTGGTAATAGCAAAATTTTATTCTGATATTTCTATTATTTCTCTTAGCATGTATTAGGTATTTTAATTTTTTTGTATGTACTAATATTTCAAGTAAATCATATACTACTCCAGATTACTGAAGACTTCAAGATAGTGTAGAATATGATTTCAGGTAATAGAGTCTATATATCTTTATTTTTATTTTTTTGAGTCTAAGTAAGAGTGATTGTAATTGGGTAATTGTGCATACACACATATAGAAGAGAATTATAATTTTTTAAAGTCTTATAATATTGTATGATATATAATAATATTATATAATTTGGTAATTGTTTTCTCCAAAATGTAGTTAATTAAATCATGGCATAATTTTTTTTTATTATTTATAATGTATGATGTAAAGTTATACAGATAATTGATAGAGTATAAAATTCAATTCATACCAGATAATACCAAATGAACTCATTCATTTTTAAAACATTCGTATAGTATGATGTAAGGTCATACAGATGATTGATAAAGTATGAAATTTACTTCATACCAGATTTTACCAAATGAACTTATTCATTTTTGAACTGATTGCACAGTACAATGTCATGTTGTATAGATAATTGATAGAGTACAAATTAGATTTGTACAATATCTTACTAAATGAATATATTTATTTTTGAACTATATGTACAGTACGATTTTAATTTATATAGACGACTGATAGTATATGAATCTAAGTTTATCCCAGTTCGTACCAAATGAAACCCTTTTTTTTTTAAATGTTTATACCGTAAGATCTACGATCGTACAGTATGAATGTTGTTTGTCGATTCACTTGAAAAAAATTAATTTTTGGATAATTTTTCTTGTATTTTCTATATAAAGAGTCCTAAAAACAGTCACACTATCTTTTGGTTAAAAATTTCTTTTGAAAGGGAACATAGATAGTGTATTTAGGAGAGGTTTTTAAGAGTGAAGAGTGAGAGATCTAGTTAAGGGGATTATGAGGGACTCATAATGTTGACCAACATGATGATTTTCTTACCTTCTTCAAGTTTCTGCTCATCTTCTTTGAAGGCTCTCGAGAAACAATTTTTAGTATTGGATCAAGGTACTTTGCCTTCACTAAGAGGGTGAAAAATGATGTGTTGGTGGTCTGCCTTCACCAGGAGGGATAAAAAGGACATGACGTACTCTACCTTAACTAGGAGGATGAGAAAAAGATGTGATGGTATGCTTCCATCACTTAGAAAATGTGAAAGGTGATGGTTCTCTACCATACCGGGTTGGTGAAGAGAGTTTATAAGGGCTTGTCTACCTTGCTACACGGGCAAAAGCAGAGTCCTAATTATTTAGTGCAATACTTGGAGGAGTCTTCAGGGAGTAGATGTAGTTCAAATTTAACCAAAACACTATAAAATTTGATAATCTTCTTTTTTATTTATTTTTCCTACTTTATTACTTTTTAAATTTATATTTATATAGTTAAAAAAATCTTAAAATAATCATTTCTTTAAACAACTTCATATTTCAAGATCATTAGTTTATCTTTCTAATACAAAAACGTTTTCAAAAATCCAATAATTATTTAAATAATCAGTTCACCCCTCCACTCTTGGTTAGCTTTGTGATAGTTTTAAAAGGTTTAATGATCAACACAAACATTTAAGTGGTATCAAAGTCATTTCAAAAGTTAAAGTTTAGACTACTTTTTTTAAAAATGATCATGGTTAATTTTGAAAATTAGAATACTCTTGAAGGATATTCAAATACTATACTACCTTTTTTCGATAATATTCCTTTTGATATTTATAAAACTTGCATATCTAATTTTCTGTAATCACTTGATTATCACATGTGGATATTAGTACATAAAAGTTACACTAGTCCTACTTGAATTATTGATGGCATAAGAATTAAAATACCATTTACTGAATGGGCATTAGAAGAAAAAGTATTAGCATAGTTAAATGCCTAATATTTAAATAGTTTTTTCTATGCTTTGAAATCTAAAGATTATATGTGTGTTTCAACTTGCAAAACTAAAAAAGAAATGTGGGATAGACTTTGCGTAACTTATAAAGGAACAAATGAGGTAAAATAATCTTGATTGAACATTTTATTAGATGACTATAAATTAATTCATATGAAACTAAATGAGTCAATTTTGGATATGTATACAAGGTTTATTCATATTTGTTACCTCAATGTATTCTTAAGGTAGAGGACTTATAAATTCTAAAAACGTTAATAAAATCATACATTGTTTACCTACTACTTATGATGTAATGGTTACTACCAAAACTAAGTCTAAAGATTTGAATGTATATCTATTGACACTTTTCTTGGATCAATGATTTCTTACAAGCAAGGAGTAAATCAAAGATTGATTGATGCATGTGACAAATGGTAAAGGAAAAAATATAGCTTTAAAAGTTTATGATTCAATGATTGATAAATCAATGCTAGATGATGAAGATGATATTACACTTATGATTAAGTAATTAAAATGTTTCCTTAAGAGAAAGCAACAAAGACAACAACATTTAAAAAAAAAAGGTAAGTTCAATAACAATCCAAAAGTTTCAAAAGAAGTTATTTGTTATGAATGTAGAAAGCCTGGACATATAAAGACTTAGTGCCCAAATCTTAAAGCAAATCCTAACAAGAAGAAAGTTGAGGAGAAAACTATCATTAGGAAGGACAAGAAAATAATGCAAAGAGCTTTATAGACTGACTCTGCTTCTGATTCTTAAAAAATAGAAGTAGAAGAGGATATTACAAATTATTCATATAAAGAGGTGGTATGTAACCTATCTTATGATTAATTAGTTGAAGTTTCTAAGAAACCTCATAATGCATATAAGAAACTCAAAAAATTACATATTAATCTTTATATCAAGTATTTGAATCTATAAAAGAGAATGAAAATATGAGTAATGATCATGCAAACATAAATAACAATCACATGACTTTGCTAAATGAATTTGGTGATTTGATTAAGCAACATGAATTATTGAAAACATGTTTTAATGAGCATGAAAATGATTTTAAAGTGTTTATGGTGATTCTGATCAAAGGGAACTTGATTTGAAGATTGAAATTTTGATTTTAAAAAATGTAAGCTCATATCTTCAAGTAAAATTAAAAGCTTTTGAGGAAAATAAGATAGCTCTCACATTTGAACAATCTTATAATTATAATCAAAAGCTTACAAGTTCAAAACCTAGAAAAAAGACACTATAACTCATTTAAATTTGTAAATCATTTTCCTAGTATTAAATGTTTTCATGTGGAATGTTGGGGCATATTTCTCATACTTACACTATTCATAATAGAACATATTTAATGTGGAAACCTAAGGAGTATCAATCACACTATATCAAACAAATCAATGTCAAGAGGTGAGCCCAAAGTTATTTAGGTTCCCCAGTCTATTTGATAATTTTATTAAAAAAGCTCTCAAATAAGCCCTCATAAGAGCATTTGGTACTTGGATTGGAGGTAAAGTTACAATTGGAGATAACACCACTAGAAGAGTGATAGGATCATATATGATTGGTAACACCAAGAATGTTTTGATTAAAAATGTCTTATTGGTAGAAGGATTTAAATATAAGTTGCTAAGTATTTATCATATTTGTCATAAGGGTTTAAACATAAAACATTTACTTACAAGCTACATAATAAGCTAAAATGGAGTTTATTTGTTGCATGGAGATAGGGTAAACAATATTTATGTGCTTAATTTAAATTGTATTAAGTCTTCTAATACTTTTTGTCTAAAAACTATTGCTGATGAATCTTGGTTATGGCATAGAAGACTTTGTCATGCAAGTATCAAAAATATTAGGAAGATTACCTAGAAGAAATTGGTAAGAGGCATTCCCAAATTAAACTTCACTAAGGATCACCTGTGTGAAGTGTGTCAATTAGGGAAATAAGTCAAGTCCTCCTTTAATTCAATCAATGATCTTAGAATAAAAAAACACTTAAAAGTCTTTTACATGGATCTTTTTGGACTTATTTGCACTAGAAGACTAGGAGGGGAAGTTTTTGGGTATGTAATTGTTGGTGATTATTCAAAATTTACATAGATAAATTTTTTATCATATAAGAGCGAATCATTTGATGAGTTTAAAAAATTTTCTACTTGTATTCAGAAGAAGCAAGGTTGTGAAATTCTTGTAATTCATATTGACTTTGGTGGAAAATTTGAAAATAAAAAAATATGAAGTTTTTTATAAATAATAAGGAATATATCACAACTTTTTAGCCCCTAGGACCCCTCAACTAAATGTGGTTATTGAAAGAAAGAATAAAACTTTAGTAGAAGGTGCTAGAACCATATTGGCTGAATATTCACTTCCTAAGTATTTTTGGGTTGAAGGTGTTAATATAGATTGTTATGTTCTGAGTAGAGTGATCATTAGGTCTAAGTTGAATAAGACATCCTATGAACTTCATAAGGGTAGGACACCCATCCTCTCACATCTACATGTCTTTCGATATAAAGTATTCATTTATAAAAATGATGAAACTCTTTTAGGAAATTTTGATCCTAAATATGATGAGGGAATTTTTCTAAAATATTAAAGTATTTGTAAATCCTATAGAGGTTTTAACATAAAAAACATTATTAATTGAGGAGACCACTAATATAGTTTTTGATGAATCTGATATTTTTTGGAGAGTCTAGGTTGAAAGAAGAACAAGTTGAAAATTTTTCTAAGGAATTAAAAACAAAAATATTTAAGAAAAGATTAGAACAAAAAATACATTTCCTAGAGAATGGAAATATTCTAAAAACTATCCTAAAGAATTGATTTTTAGGAGACTCAAGTGATGGGGTTAGAATTAGGCATGTACTTTGCAAAGAAGTAAACCACTCAACATTTATTTTAATGATTGAACCCACTAATGTAAATCAAGCATTTTGTAATGAATTTTCTTATTCTAACTTTGATAAAAAAGTTGAATCAAATTGTTAGAAATGATATTTTCGAGTTAGTAGAAAGAAATAAAAAACAAAGTATTATCTAAACTAAGTGGATTTTTAAAAATAAGATTAATAATTTTGGTGTACTGGTTAGAAATAAGATAAGATTGGTGGCCAAGGGGTTTGATGGGAGACTTGAGTTACTTTCTTGAGTTCCTTTGAAATGAGTTTAATAAGAGACTTGAGTTACATTCATGATTTTAGTATAAAATAGAAAGAACATGGCATATTTCTTTGTTAGTCAAAATATATTAAGGACATTCATAAGTAGTTTAAAATTGATAAAGCTAAACAAACAAGTACACCAATGTCTTCCTCAGTTCAGTTAGATAAGGACTCTTAAAGTAAATATGATGATAAAAAGTAATTTAAAGTGATAATTGAATCATTACTTTATTTAGCTTCTAGCAAACCTGATATCATGTTTAGCATTTTTTTTGTGCTAGATTTCAAGTTGATCCAAAAGAATACTATTTAACCATTGTTAAATAAATTCTAAAATATCTTTTGGGAACTTAAAACATAGGGATTTGGTATCCTAGAAACTACACTTCTTTTAAAATCATTAGATATTCTGATTTAGATTTTGCAGGATGTAGGGTTAATTGAAAAAGTACTTTTGGAACTTATCAATTTATTGGAAACTCTTTAGTTTCCTAGTCTAATAGAAAATAAAATACAGTAGCCCTTTCTACTACTGAAGCAAAATATATAGCCTTAGGAAGTTATATGGCATAGGTTCTATGGTTAAAATAATAAATTATGAATTTCAATTTTTTAATTGGTACTATTCAAATTTTCTATAATAATAAAAGAGATTTAAAAAAAATCTAATCCAACACTCCAGTACTAAGCATATAGACATAAGGAATCACTTCATTAGGGACCAAGTCACTAAAGGAGAAATTGAGGTACATCATGTAGTTACTGAAAATTAATTTGGAGATATTTTTCACAAAACCACTGATTTTTGAAACTTTCAACACCTTAAGAACATTGGGAGTTATTGATATTCATGCTTGAAATTTATAATTCTACAAAATATATTTAGCGTGTATTTCTTTTGTGTTTATGATTTTTATTGTTCTATACTGTTTGTTTATTTTATTTGTGCTACTCTATTTTGTGTTTGATTTTTATTTTTACTATTATTTTGTTTTCGTGTTTCATGGATCTTGCTTGATTTACTTTAGAAAAGTAGCATAACCATCATGTGCAAATTTAAAATTCCTTTTCCATTCATACTATTTGAACCACTTTCGTATGGTATGAATTCTCCAAATTTTATAAGATTTCTTTCCTAAGTTAGATAGACAAAAAAAAATTTATTATGGTAATCGTAAAGTAAAAACACCTCATCATAGATATGATCATTCAATTATTCATTTGTACAAACATGGTGGGCATTTTGAGAATAGTAACTATTCGAACATAATCCCAGACAAACACTTGTTCACCTGCATGATCTACTTGTCAATTTGCATTTAGAAAAATTCAATCGGCAGGTACGATCATTATTGATCAATCATACTAGACAACATCTATGCCTCTTTACAATCTGGGGTGGTTAAAGGTCGTACGAAATGAATCATCAAGAAGGCAACTTTACAAAAGTCATTTTGCAACAATAATTGTTATTTATAGTTTATATTCATCTATTCAAAGTTCAAATTTGTAAATACAAACAAAATTTTGTATTGTACAAAATCATGATATTTCTCTAAATTGGAAGCCTTCCTTTGAATTTCTTCACAATCATTTCCACGTTCAATCCTTGTTTTCAATCCTTCTCAATTAGCAAGTAGCAGCAAGTGAGTTTGTCGAACCAAAGGGTGTTCATCTTTTATTAAATGAGATGATAATATTTTAGGGAAAATGAACAAGCCTATGCTCAGTTTGTTCAAGAAAATATTACTCCTCGTCTTATTATTCAAGATGACATAAATTTTTAAAGCATGTCCTTATTTGACGCCACACAATTTTCCTTCATTCTTACATTGACTTATGCATTTCATTCTTACACCTTCTATTATTTTCTTGAAAATTTGAGAATGAGAGAGAATCATACTATAATGTCCTCTTATGTCTTCCACCAAATAGTATAAATCACTAAGGAGGATTTAGGCATATTTTTGCATCTTAGAACTGAAGGAGTAAGGGCACATTCAATAATTTTAAGAAAAAATTTTGATTGGTCTTAAGTAAATCAAACTCTTAGAGGTATACCTTCAATCTAACTCTTGTCCCTTACTCATACTTTGAATTAAAATACCATAATCATCTAGCATGTCGTAAGAACCTCCATTATTCCTAAAGCTGATGATCGAATTAATATCACTCCTTTGCTCTCTATCATTACATACTTTATAATATCAAATACTCCAATTGATGAAGCATAATTAATTCTGGACTACATCAATAATCTTACTAACATTAGACTCCTTGTCACTATAAGGAAGAAGAATGTGGCTTTAGGACACTTGATTGCATACATTCTTGAGTAAGAATACAATCTTATTCATCGTGATCCCCCAAATAATCTACCTATCATTTTACTGTTGCATCATTTTGCATTCTTTTCCACTAAAATCAATGGAATGTGGGACATGAAATTTGTGAAGAAGAGACACCTTCTCCAACACCTCCACCTGCTCCTTCTCTTGGACCTAAGAATCAATTATATTAAGAAATAATCTAGAGATTTAATCGTCTTGAGTCTCATTTTTATCAAGGATTTCATCAAATTGAAACTCAATTTGACTAGCAAGATTTTTTATACAATGAGGATATGAGCTGGGTGAGAGGATAGGTTAATTCAATTAATACTCAAGTAGCTAATATCAATAGCTACTTTACCTAGTTCAGTCCTCCACAGCCTCCTCCAGATCAAGATCTCTCGGGTTATTAATCTAGTTATTTTAATTGTTTTTAGTTTGATTGTAGTTTTTATGTTGTTCAAATTAGATGTTTTTTTTTTAAATTTGTTGTATTTTCTTTATGTTCAAGTTTGAGTTTGTGTTAAATTATTAAAACAAATATTTAAAAAAGGCAGTTTAATTATTTTTAATTTTTTGTTCCCACTTAAATTATCTATGAGTTATTCTTAACTAATCAAGAGTGTTGATTTAATGGATGAAAATTTTAAATTATTTTCATTATAATGTTATTACCTTATTTTTTTCTTCAAACATTATAATAAATTATAATTAGATTTAGATAAGGACATCATCTTCATGTCGTAATAGATGTTTATCTTATTGTAATAATTATTACAAAAATTGTGACTTACTTTTCTTTTATTTTCTTATTCAAAGTGTTGATTTTATTGTTATCTACTGGATTTTGTTTTGTTTTTTAATCATCTTTATACGAGAAAGTTTTTCTTTTATTTAGAAGATAATCACACAAGATAAGATTTGCTGATTTAAGTTGTGGAAAGAACAAAATTTCAAAAGATGCACAAAGAGTGCCAAATTTGAAATGAGGCACAAAATGATCCTAACTGGAAATAATTCATAGTATTTCCTAAATAAAGTTTGAAATCAAAAGATATGCCATTTAGACAACATCTCAATTTTAGTTGATAAAGAGGCATAACATAAGCCCACACTACATTTGGATCTTTCCTCTATGTCTCTAATTCTTAGAAAAATCCATGCATTAAAATTATTGAATTTTAAAAAAATTTGATTTTTTGTTAGTTATTTTTGCAAAAATTATTCTATTTGATACTTCTACTTTACAGTCAACTTTTCTTTTCATAAATTTTTTTTTATTTAAAATATGAGTTTAAAAAAAATTATAGGAATGTAATGTTGTGTAATTTTTGACAAATTCTATTCCTTATCAACTTTTAGATTTGTGCAAAAGAATTTTCATATTCAAGGGTTTTTCTTTCTTCTTTTTCTCCTCCTTTTGCTAATGCCAAAAGGGTGACGTTTTTTTGTTTTGTTTTGAAGAGGTTGTTTGTGTTTTATTTTGAAGGTTTTGCTTGTGTTTTGTTTAACGTCTTGTTGGTATTTTGCATTTTGTTTGAAGTCTTCTTGTTCGTGTTTCGTGTTTGTGTCATGGTGTCTTTTGGTGCTAGCTTGGTTTGAAGTATTCTTGATCTTATTTGTGTTTGTGTTTTGGTGTCTGTGTTTTTCTCTATATATATATATATATATATATATATATATATATATATATATATATATATATATATATATATATATATATATATATATATATATATATATATATATATATATATATATATATATATATATATATATATATATATATATATATATATATATATATATATATATATATATATATATATTGCTTGTTTATTTTTTTGTTAGTTAGCATGCCTTATGTTTTTTCATTAAAAATAAAATAAAAAAAGGATGAAATTCTTTTTTCCCATAATTTTTATTCTTTATTCATTGTTAGGGAGCTTAGGAGAGAAGATCTTTTATTTTTGTAATTAAAGCACTAAATTTTTTTTCCATCATAAAAAAGGGGGAGATTATTGCAACTCTGGAATCAAGATTATGATTGTGATTTTTTATGATAGCAAAATATTTTTATTTTAATAATTTTATTATTTATCATAACATGTATTGAATATTTATGTTTGTTTTTGTGTGTATTATCATTTCAGGGAAATCACATACTACTCCAAAGACTTCAAATTTACTAAAGACTTCAAGACATGATAGAATAGGATTTCATATAATGGAGTCTTTATATCTCTATTTTTTTTCCTTGAGTATGAGCAAGAGTGATTGTAATTGGATAACCATGTATACACACAAAGGGGGGAGTCATATTTTTTTTTTAAGTCTAACTATACTAAAGGATATCTAATATTACTGTACAATTTGATTGATTTTTTGGTTCTGAATACAGATAACCAAATCATGACCTAAATTTTTTCTATATGATGTCATGTCAAATTGAAGATATACATAGTACAAAATTTGTTTCATATCAGATCATACTAAGCAAATTCATTTGTTTTTGAGTTATTTACATAGTATGATGTCAGATCTTATAAATGACTAATAGAGTAGGAAATTTGTTTCATACTAAATCATACAAAAAATACTCAATTGTTTTTTAACTAATTATATAGTATGATGTTAGGTCGTACATATGCTGATAGAATATAAAATTAGATTCATACAATATTGTATTAAATGAACAAATTTATTTTTGATTGTTTGTTCAGTATGATTTAAATTCTTACAGATGACTAACAATGTTTGAAACTAAGTTCATCCCATTTCGTACCAAATTAAGAACATATTTTTTGAACTATTTGTATAATATGATCTATGATTGTATAGTACGAATGTAGGTTGGTTCACTTGAATTTTTTTTTATTTTTTGGATAATTTTTCATATGCTTTTTATATAAAGAGTCCTATATACAATCACACTATCTTTTGGATGTGAATTTCTTTTGAGAGGGACATAAAGAGCATATTTGGGAGAGATTTTTGAGAGTGAATAGTGAGAGACCTAGTAAAAAGGAGTTGTGATGGATTCACAAGGTTGTCCAAAGTGAGGATCTCTTTATCTTCTTCAAGTTTCTACCCATCTTCATTGGAGGCTCTCGGGAGAAGTATTTCAGTATTTAATTAATGTACTCTGCCTTCACTAGGAGGGTGAAAAAGGAAGTGACAATACTCTACCATCACTAAGAGGGTGAAAAAGGATGTGAAGGCTCTCTTCCATCATGAAGAGGGTGAAAAAGGATGTGACGGTACACTTCCATCACTTGGAGAATGTGAAAGGCAACAATTCTTTTTTGCATCGAGAGTAGAGTTTATAAGGGCTTCTCCGCCTCACTATGGGAGCAAAAGTAGAGTCACTTTTTTTAGTGCAATACCTGGAGAAGGAATCTTCAGGGAGTGAATGTAAGTCAAGTTTTATCGAACTATTATAAAATTTAGTGTTCTTCTTTTATTATTTATTTTTCTCTCTTTTTTTACTTTCTACATTTAAAAATTTATGGTTGAAAAATCTTGTGATAATCATTCCTTTAAATAACTACATATTTCAGGACCATTAATTTAATTTTTTTGAAAATCTAAGAATTTTTAAATAAATTATTCACCTCCCCCCCCCCTCCTCGCTCCTTTAGTCTTTGTTAGCCTTGTGACAGTTCTAAAAGGTTTAATGACTAACACAATCTTTTAATATTTTGACCCAATCTAAAGGAAATAATTTACTAAATACTATATTTGAACTCTCTTACATATGTCTAGGAATATTTTGTATGCATTTCAATGTCTGAATCTTTTGCGGAGAAAGTCTCAGGGATCATTTGTACATATTTATGAAATCTAAAAATTTTCCACCTAGGGTACTAGAAGCTAGGGTAGAATCCATTGCCATCCTAAGCTCTCTTAAATTTTGAAAATTAATTCACCATATCATTATGAGAGTGGTGTTCTCGCATTGTGGGCTTCTAGATGGAGCGCTGCAAAGGAATAATTAGTCATCGCAAAGCTCAACCAAATTTTTATATTAAAAAAATCATTTTCCATTAAACCATTTCATTACCACTCAATCAAGGCAGCTGAATAAAAAGAGAGAGGATAATTTTTAGTGAGCAACATCCATCTTTGGGTGACTCGCATTCATTTTTAATGTTACCTCAGTTCTTAAAATTGTATAGCTCTAGGTAAGTTTCATTTTTTCTATATCAATTTTAAAATTGCCAAAATTTTTTTGTTAATATTTTAATTTATTTTTAATTTTATTAGTTAAAAAATGGATAACTTGATAAATGCAAAACTTTAATTATGTATCTTTTTGTATATTATATACATAATGATTCCTTACATTTATGTAATATTCCAGAAAATTCTCACAAGGTAAATTAGAAACTGTGAGGTATTTAGTAAATTAGAAGATAATTTAGGTTCCAAAAAAAATGTAGTATGATTAAAGTTTCAAAATGATGATATAAACAATCTCTGATAATTGTGCTTTATTTTGAAATACTTCTTTTCTACTTAGTAGTACTTTCTACCATTGAGGCATTATCTTAAATTATGAAGTAAATTTATTTTCTTTTACAATAATCCAATGAAATATATTTTTATTCTACTTTAAATATGCAATTTTATGGAGATCTTGTGTGTGGAGAAAGATTTGTTCTAGCACTATATGCACATTCTGGTGCTATATTCACATCATTTTTTGGTAATTTATGCAAATTATATTCTGGTGCTAGGCATTGAGATTCATAACGACCTATTTTTAATAAACCAACACGGGAGTCATAAGGGCTAGAATTCTTTGAATTCTATTCTGGTGGGAGTTATGAGGGCTTGAGGAAAATCTAGTATGTGTTACTCCGAACTAAGAAGTATATGTTTATTTACTTAAGTGCATAGTCAATTTAATTTATGGTAGCTATAGAGATATCTTGCTTAGTTTATTGAATCTTATGAACTACTTTTAAATTTAGTTAACTTTATAATAAGTTCTTTATTTAGAAATTGATTTTAGTGAGTGTGGTATGTTGAGTTGTGTTAGCTAGTAATTTATCTATAATTTTTTTAAGGTGTAGGAAAGGGAAGAGCTAGTTGAGTAGTAAATTCAAGATATACTTTTTTTGAGTTTATTTAGGCATTTCACTTTCTAATTTTTGTATAGTCATTCATGACTAAGTATTTAAATTGCAATGTTATGTAGCTCAGTCTTTAGATATGCACTATATTATAATTATTGTATATATATATATATATATATGTGTGTGTGTGTGTGTGTGTGTGTGTGTGTGTGTGTGTGTTGATGAGAAATTAAAATAAATTTTATGATTGAGCTATTTTTTATATATTGGTAGTTATTAGTATCTTTGTGGTCCATTATTTTTTTTCTATATTATATTGGAAGAAAACATCATAAACGTTTTTCAAAACATTGATCATAGGCTTGACCTATTGCAAGATAACATGATATGATATGTTCCATCTATGAGTTATGTTGGGTTGGTTAGTGACATGATATGCATATGATGTAAGTGAAAATTTAGTCCATGTTTTGAGGAAGTGATGATTTGAGAGCACGTGAAATTAAAAAATTTGTCTTAGAGGAGATAATTGCAATATAAGCAAGATTATAACCCGTGTCTTAAGGCAATAGTGGTTATATTTTAAAAGGGTTAAAGTGTTAGTTCTTAAGGAAATAACTATGAAGTAGAAAAATTATGATGCATGTTTGGAAGCAATAATGTCAATGGTGTAAGCAAGATTATGATATTGTTCTCTATTGAGATAATTATAATATAATAAATGTTACTATGTGGGTCTAACATAAATCAACAACATAATGATACATTTTTTTTGGATAACTCTTAAGGGAAACAATTGTAACATAATCAAGGTTGTGGATCAACTTTGAGAAAGATGACTACAATGCAAAATAGGTTATAATACATGTCATGTGACATCTATTGCTATGATTAAAGTGAGGTTATTATATAATTATTGAATAAAATTGGAGTTTCTTAAGCACAGTTTCATCAATGATTATAACATAAGTGTGGTTGTGGCAAAGGTCTTAAGAGAGAAACGTTTCTTGCAGGCAAAGTTGTGGCATAGATTTTCTTGTAAAATGACTTCAAAGCATTTATGATAGCAAAGAAGGCTTTGAAAAAGATGGTTACACTACAAAAAGGTATCAACATGGTTATTTAGTTGGAGAAATTAGGATGAAAGAAAGATAGTATCAAAGGTCTTAAGGTAATTATGTTTATGATACAAGTGAGGTAGTTTCTCATGTCTTAAAGGTGTGACTATTAGGAAAGTAAGATTGAGGTGCATGTATTATAATAGTGATGACTATATAATATTTAGAGCTATAATTTATGTCTTGAACTGATTAATCTTCCATAATCAAGGTTAAGCTATATATCTTGATTTTTTGGTCACTATAATGTAAATTTTTTTTTGATATAGGTCTTGAAGGAAATGGTTATGATAGATTGCAAGAAGTATTTAAGGAGATGGTTGTGAAATTTTAGTATAGGTCTCATGAGAGATCGCTATTGTATAAGAGAGGTTGTGGGGTATGTCTAGAGGTAGTGAGAATCAACATGCAAGTGAGATTATGACATGAATTCTGACTGAGATTTTTCTTGTAGGATTCCTTTATTGATAATGGATCATCTAGGATTGGAAGATCATATGAATTCATAATGGTTGCTCACATGATTATTCTAATGGTTAGGGCTTCTTTAATCTTGAAATATTTGAAAGTTCGAGTAGGTTGTTAGACCAAGTAGAACTATCTAGAGGCTAACTAAGAGGGGGGTGAATTGGTTATTTAAAAATTCTCCTTGAAATATAAAAAATTGATTTAAGATATTTGACACAATGATAGATTTTTCCAAAAAAAAAAATTTCAACCACTTTAATTAAACATGCAAAAAATAAAAAGTTTTAAAAATAAAGGACCAGAAGAACATGAAATTTTATAGTGGTTAGGTCCAAATAGACCAACATCCACTCCCTGAAGACTCCTTCTTTAGGTATTGCTCTAGATCATAGTGACCCTCATTTTCCTCACATAGTAAGGTGGAGAAGCCCTTACAAAATCTCTCTTCCATCAACCCAGTGTGATAGAATATTGAGATCCTTTCTCACCCTCCAGGTGATGGCAAAGTACCAACATCTTTTTTCACCTTACTAGTGACATCTGAGCACCAACATCCTTTCTCACCATCTTGGTGATAGTAAAGTACCAACATCCATTCCTACCCTCCTGGTGATGGTAGAGTACCAACATCCTTTATCACCCTCCTGATGACGATAGAGTATTAGTATCCTTTTTTACCCTCCTTGTGACGACAGAGTATTAGCTTCCTTTTTTCACCCTCCTGGTGATGAAAAAGTACCAATATGTTCTTTGACTATCTTCTCTCAAAATCCTTCAAGGAAGTAGGGAGAAACTTAAGGAACAAATAAGAGATCGTTACCTACGAGTATCCTTGTGAATCCCCTCATAAATTCCTCTCAAAAAGATCTCTTAATCTTCACTCCTAAAATACTCTTCCAAAAAGTCTCATTTTCACTTTTGAAAGAAATTCATTACAATTAGCAGTAAGGGAGTCGACAAAGATTGGAATACCGATGTAGCTCGCTATTGTGGAGATGCCGGTGGGAGTCCAGAGCGCTAAGGGGAAATACACTATTTTGATCTAGATCGGAATCGGAGCTAATTCATCTCATTTTGGTTTGAACTTCGGAGACCAGCGTTACAGGATAAAAGGCTTCCCCAAAAGAAACCAAGGTCCGCCCGAAAGGATCGACTCCAGGTCTTCAGAGGGTGAAAACTTCCGGAGGGAAAAACCATCCGCAAGGGAGAGCAGGATCATGGAGCCCTTAAGAGACCAGAGCTTCTGCATGACTTAGAGGAGACGCTCATAGTAAGCACGGGGGCCAAGAGAATAGCCGATAAGGGCAGAAGTCCAGATGGATTTCTTTTTAGAGAGATCGTTGGAGATGAAGGATTGCTTTTGACCAGGGGAGTAAAAAGAGACCGGGAAAGCAGCCGGTTTGAAAGCGGGAGCAGATACCTTAGACCGACAGGAGAAGGGGCAAGTACAGAGGAGTTGGGATGGGGGGGGGTCGAGTGATGGTGAAGCCATCGGGGGAGGGAGAAGCCCTCCCAGGCGGGGGGACGAAGAAATCAAGGCGGCGGAAGGGAAACCCTAACAGAGCTCCACTTTCGTGTAAAAATCTTTGTTACCTATTGGATTGAATCTTAATATATGTTGTTGTGTAATTTGATTTGAAAGAATTTTTTATATCAATTGCATTTAAAAACATTACAAAAACAGTTGTGTTAAACGACAAACCACTGCATCTTTTCAAACAAATAAGATTTTATTTTTAGTAATTGTTTGGATAATTGTTATATATGATAATGTAGTTTATATTCTTCAGATTTAGGCTTTTTATTATTTTCTAAATCAAGTTTTTGGTACAAAAATTTTTATACTAAAAAATTGTTTTGAAAAATAGTAAGAAAGTTATCCCAAACAAAGCATTAGTTGTGAGATATAAAAAGTTGAATTTAATAAGTATTGTCAGGATAGATAATGACTGCCTCAAGGACTGTCTAGAAAAACTCAATGATTGTCTAGTACTTTTCATTGAAAAATAAATATTTAATTTGATTATCAATGAAATTGTGATACAACATTATGAAAATTTGAAATTTGTATTCTTAACTTTATAAGCATTTCTTAATTTATCAAATTATAATGCAATGCAAGATTTTACTTTGAATTATTTGTTTATTATTATTTTAAAAATATTTGTTTATTTTTATGATAAATTTGCTCACCTTTTTTCCTATTTCTCTACTAACGAAACAATGCAAGTTTGTTTAGTCATATAGAAAGAATGAGTTCATTTCTCAATATTTAGAATCGTGAGGCATGATGAGATGATACTTTGCCCAGCGTGCTGGTTGACCTACCGACATTCCAGGCCAGGCTTTTCTTTTTCGGTGGCCGGCAACCCCTAAGGGTTCATTTGGTTGCTTGCGATTAAAAAAACATAAAAAAAAAAAATTTATGATTTTATTTTCCTTTAATTCTCATTTTTAAGGAATTTTTATGATTTTGATATAGTTAAAATTTTTATTATTTGCTATTACATCTAATATATATATATTTGAAGACATCCTTTTTAATTAAATGCATGCGATACTGACGGCCAATTTGTCTGAAGAAAGATGTGTAATTTCAAGTTTACAAGTACCACATATTATCTTTGAGAACCCAACTTAGGGGTGGTATCAAATCTACTTTGAGCGAGTTGGTATCAACTTTAAACAAACATTTCAATATTGGGAATAAAGGTTAAAATTCAGTTAAAAGAGACTGATTTTGACTTAGGGTTCTTTTGAGACGGTGTAACTTTTTGTAGAGATAATTATACAGTTGTGAAGGGAAAAATAATTTTTTTTTTAAAGTTGTAATAAAAAGTAGCTTTCAAGCGCAAAAAATTTTTATAAACAACTTTTAATAGATGAATTGCTAAAAACTTTTTCGGCTTCCTGCTCCATGCGCTCTGCTAGGGTTTGCTCCTAGCAGGCCGCTGGCCGTTCTCGGCTTCATCTAGTCACAAATGTACAGTTTATTTTCATTTTTCTTCTGTTTGTGGTATCATGTGTCTTATTTTGCCTGTCTTTTTTTCGATTTTCCTCCTCCTACCTTCGCTTATATGGTCAGCATGGTAGTTTATTGCTTGTGGGATCATGATTTTCTTGACAATAAATTGCCTTCTCGATCCTTTCTCGAGGCGCTTTCTGCTATATCCACCCTGAGTATTGCATTTCCCGAGATTAAAGTTGTTATCCACCATGGTTTGCCTTCTCTTTGGAAGGAGGAGGTGCTCACTTTGGCGGCACAGTTCGAGTTTTCCCTGGTCGGTTTCTTCACGGATCGCTAGCCATCCATCGATGCTATTCGTATATTTTTCTTTAATCTCAAACTCAACGGCATTTTCTCTATTACGATGCTTAATGCTAAGCATGTGTTGATTAAATTGAGCAATTATTTGGATTATAGTAGGATTTTTGCACATTATTCTTACTATGTTCTTAATTGTTATATGAAGCTTACCAAATAGTTTCCTTACTTTGATGTTAACGTTGAGTCCCCTGTTATACCTATTTGAGTTTGTTTTCCTAACTTGTGCCTCCACTTCTTATCTTCCCGTATTCTACATGGTCTGAGGTCATTTTTCGACAAACCACTCAAAACTGACAATGCAACAGTTATAGGCTCCCGTCCATCTGTTGCTTGTGTGCTTGTGAAAATGGATATTACCAAACGTTACCCGGATCGTATTTGGCTTGGCCTGAATAAGATTGGCTATGTTCAATAGGTTGAAATGGAGGGATTTCCTAAATATTGTGGTCATTGCAAGTTTATTGGGCCTTAGAATTTGGAATGTGCTCAACTGCAGCCCAAGCATCCTGAAAAAGCTAAGTTTGTTCCAAATTCTTATTTCAATGGTGTTGAGGGTGGGGTTCCAATGGTGGCTTTGCTGGTTGTGCAACTGTAGTCGGATACTACAGCTATTGAGGGCATTGATGTTAGCCTTCAGGACAGGGTTGTTTTGTCTCCTACTAACTTAGTTGTTCCTGAACAGGCGAATGCTTCTCTGTTTATTTTATCTGGATTAGATTATCCTGTTGTGCCTTTACCTTCCCCTCCCTTATTTTTTGCTAATGTCATGGGTTCTTCTTTTGAACCTGAATTGATCCATTTTTTGTGGTGGGGTGGGGAGGAAGTGTTTTTAGGGGATAAGTCAGTTTCTCCTTTGGTTCCTATTGGTTCTATTAATGTTGTGGTGGAACCTGGTTCCCTTCAATACAGGAAAATCACCCAAAATCGGCGATTTTTTCAGGCGGTTCTGGTGAAAAAATCGGCGGTATTTGAATATACCGGCGGCTTTGCTTCGGGTGGGGAACCGCCTGAATAAACGGCGTAGGAAACTATTTTCCGGAGGTTTGTACTGACGGCTTAATTAGCCGACGGATTTCCGGCGGCCCATATTGCCGGTTATTCCACAGCTTTGTACCGGCGGTATTCCGGCCAATGTACCGCCGGTCAGGTTACTGACGACGTCCCGGCGGTCGTTCAATGACGGCCTAGTAGCGTCGGTAAACCGCCGGTACTATACCAGCGGTCAGACCGCAGGTCGTAACGGCGGTCTAGACCGCCAGGCTTTCAACGGACAACAGCCGGCCACCGTCGGGTAACCGCCGGCATAATACCGGCGGTATAACGAAGTTACCGGCGGCTTTTTATAATCCGTCCGGTATGGAAATCACTTAACAACGGCAGTGTACGCCGTCGTTACACCGCCGATATTTTTGACAGCCGGCGGTTTCACCGGCTGTCCAATGACCACCACTAATACCGGCGGCATAAACTTAAATAACCACCGGTAGGCCGCCGGTAATACCCAGCGGCCAAACTGTCGTTAATACCGGCGGCTATAGAACCGCCGGTCATGGCCGCCGGTAACAGTTGAATTTCCTGTAGTGCTTGCGCCTCGGTTATTCATTGGTGATGCTGGATATTTAATTTGTGCTACTAATCTTAAGGCAGGTTTTTCTTGTGTGGAAGTTGTGTCTGGCCCAAGAGAATTATCTGTGGAGGTCTCTGGGGATGTTTTGCCTTCTGACCTTGTTTTTTTGGTTTGTTGTGGTGTGCCCTCCCCTCTTAATTCTATGGAACCTGCTGTTGTGGCTTCGCCTGTATCCATTGCTAGTTCGGGAGGTAATGCCACTTTTATTAATGTCCCTATTTCAGTTATATCTAACAATGAGCTATTGTTCTTTCCTTTTTCTCATTGGCAGTACTGGTATTAAATGGTTTATGGACAATGATGAGGAAGCCCTCTACTTGCCCTTGTTAGCTCGGCTGGTTGGCAATATGGGTGTTTTGGCCTTTTGCTTGGATTTCTTGGTGGCTTTGGTTTTGTGGGGTTCTCACCTATGGATGGTTCATGGCTGGTCGCGGGGCTGGTCCAGGGGGCTTCCATTCCTGAGTCTGGTTTTATTTTATTTTATCATGCTTGTTGTTCGTTTTGTTTCTTGCCGTATGGTTTGGTCTCTGATTTTTTGTTTGTGGTTGTTGGTTCATGGGTCCTGTAATCTTTTGTTTCTATGAATAAATTGTTGTTTAAAAAAAAAATTATAAACAAATAGAAACAATGGTCACATTCTGATAAGCAAAACCGGGAAAAAAATTGTCCCAAATATAACCATATTTGAAGCAAGTCTATATGTAAATATAAAGTTGAACACAAATATTAATTTACATTTATAAATATATTAATGCAGAAATAATAATGTAATTTGTATCAGAATTCTTATAGAAGCGTAGAGAAGGAAAGGAGATTTTTTCTGTCCATTATTTGTAATTCTGAGGGAGACTTCCAGCTGTTTCCAAATCCATGAACAAGGAGAATATGTTCACAAGCTAATTATCACTAAATCATACGTCGCGAGTGGTCTCAACTCATCACTGTGCCAGGTGCTTTGGATTTATCTGACCAAATCGACAAAGGCAAAGGCCAACCGCTTGCTGTAAAGTCATACTGAAAGCACTTTTCTGACCACTAAAAGAAAAAGCTTATCCTTTAATGAGCTCATCGTGTCCTATGCCAGGAATCCCGGACAAAGCTATTCAAAACAAACAGTGGTAATTATCGCTTTATCCTATTACGTTCACACCTTGGATTCCTCAATTTCTAAACTTTCTTCGAAAAAAATTTTGATTGGCTGTTCTACTTGAAAAAAAAAAAAAGACATAACATGCATGCAAGCACAGATTAGTAAACAAAGTTGTTCAAAAATGTGAATCAAATAGGATTAGAGTTGGGCTTACTATATTATCTATCAAATTTATTTTCAACTCAAAAGCTTAATTAAAATAGATAAGTAAAATAGGAATTTGAATGAAATAAGTTCTAATTGCGAAGTAGCCAACCCAGTGGCTTCCTAATCATGACTAAAGATTATTAAAATAAAGATATAAATTTCTAAAAAGTTTCAATTGAAAATATTAAATTAAAGTGCGATAAATACTTTGAATTCTAAGCTTTATTTTTATTACAATTTTTTTTAGTTATGTATCTAGTCTTCTTATTTATGTTTGCATGCTGATGATCTCGTAACCCTTGATGGCATGATGAACACTTGGTCCTGATCTTAAAATGAAACCTTCATAACTTTTTCGATATTCTACGACTACAAGAGTAACAAGCATTTCCGATAGAAATTTTCATTGAAAAATTTCAGATTTCCATCAATAAAAATAATTTATTTCAGATAAGCGTGCACCTGCTACTAAAAACTGTTAATAAATTCAAAATATTTAATCATATTATTTGAATGGATGTGTCTTTTCATTTGTGTGGATGTGGTTTATCTTCTTAATTAAATGTAGTTAATTGTAAGTGAAAGGGTGTGTGAAGTAATGTTTCATTTGAAAGTGAAAGGGTTTATGTGAAGTGATGTCTAATTTAGATAAAAGAGTTGTAATGTGTGCATGAGATAAATTAATAGAAGAAAAAGTTTGTGTGTTTCTACTTCTACCATTTTTTTCTCTTCTTCTTCTTCCAATTTTCTTTTCTGTTTATTTCACAATTTGGTATCAGAGCGTCATGGCAAATTCTGGAAGTTTTCCGATGGGACAAATACCTCTACCACGACTCACGAAGACAAATTATGATAATTGGAGTATTCAGATGCGGGCATTGTTGGGCGCACAAGATGCATGGGAAGTCGTTGAGAACGGCTTCGTTGAAGTGACGGATACGGCGGGCATGACGGCGAACCAATTAAAGGCGTTGAAAGAGACGCGTGCGAAGGATAAAACGGCTCTCTACTTGCTATATCAAGCAATAGATGAGTCGGGCTTTGAGAAGATTGCCGGAGCGACAACTTCAAAAGAAGCGTGGAACACTTTAGAGAAAGTGTTCAAAGGTGCTGATCGTGTCAAGCAAGTACGCCTCCAAACTTTGAGAGGTGAATTGGAAGGGATGAAGATGAAAGAGTCAGAAGGTGTATCTGATTACATCACTCGTGTGCAAGCCGTAGTAAATCAACTCAAGCGAAATGGTGAGATGTTAACCGATGCCCGAGTTGTGGAGAAGATATTGCGGTCATTAACCAATAATTTTGAGAATGTTGTATGCGCGATTGAAGAATCAAAGGATCTCGGCACACTAACTGTTGAAGAGCTTGCTGGCTCTCTTGAGGCACATGAGCAACGAAAGAAGAAAAAGAAGGAGGAGACGCTTGAAGAAGTTCTTCAATCAAAGGCAACAATTAAAGATGATAAGGTACTATATTCTCAAAATTTCCGTGGAAGAGGACGAGGAAGAAGAGGTCGTGGAAATGAACGTGGTGGAAGAGGTCGTGGTTATGGAGGACAATTTGAAGAAAAGGAACAGGCAAATCAACAAAATTGGCGAGGTCGAGGACGAGGACGTGGAAGAGGTGGTTGGCAAAATCATTCAAATGTTGAATGTTACAAATGTGGCAAGTATGGTCACTATGCAAAGGACTGCAACTCTAAAAAATGTTACAATTGTGGCAAATTTGGGCATTATGCAAGAGATTGTTATGGTGAAAAGAAAATTGAGGAGAATACAAATCTTGTAACAGAAGAAGAGGTGAAAGATGGGCTTCTCATGATAGCTCATGATGAAAAGAACAGTAGTGACGAGACGACTTGGTATCTCGACACTGGTGCTAGTAACCACATGTGCGGGCATAGACATTTGTTCAAGGAAATGCGGGTCGTTGAGGATGGACATGTTTCATTTGGTGATGCATCAAAGATTCAAGTAAAAGGTCAAGGTACAATTTCTTACATGCAAAAAGATGGCGCAAAAGGCCTAATTGAAAATGTGTATTTTGTACCTGATCTTAAAAGCAACATACTTAGTATGGGGCAACTCATGGAGAAAGGATATTCAGTGTTCATGAAAGATGAAGTTCTACAATTGAAAGATAAGAAGGGGCGGTTAGTCACACAAATTAATATGGCGAAGAATAGAATGTACAAGATCAACTTGGTTTATGTACGAGAAAAATGCTTGCAAGTTGATGTAGAAGACAAGGCGTCTCTATGGCATTTACGATTTGGTCATTTGCACTATGGAGGCCTACAAAAATTGTTGAAGAAGAAAATGGTGTATGGACTACCAGAAGCAGATTACACCAACAAGCTTTGTGAAGATTGTATATTTGGGAAACATGCAAGAAATTCATTTCAGAAAAAGGCAGAATATCGAGCATCAAGTATTCTTGAATTGGTACACACTGACATTTGTGGGCCAATCACTCCTGAATCTTTCAGTGGTAAAAGGTATTTTATTACTTTTATCGATGATTATTCCAGAAAAACTTGGGTTTATTTTTTGAAGGAAAAATCAGAGACTTTTAATGTGTTTAAGAAATTCAAAGCCATGGTGGAGAAGACGACCGGAAAGTTTATTAGAGCATTGCGATCTGATAGAGGTGGTGAATACAACTCAGCGGAGTTTACAAGTTTCTGTGAGCAACAAGGAGTAAGAAGGTTTCTAACCACACCATATTCACCCCAACAAAATGGTGTGGCCGAGAGAAAGAATCGGACCATTCTTGATATGGTTCGGTCAATGTTGAAGAGTAAAGAAATGCCTAAAGAATTTTGGGCGGAAGCAGTGCAATGTTCAATTTACATACAAAATAGATGCCCACATATGAAGTTAGAAGATAAAACTCCGCAAGAGGCATGGAGTGGTAAAAAACCGACAGTCACGCATCTTAAAATATTTGGTAGTGTAGCCTATGCACATGTGCCGGATCAACAAAGAACAAAGCTTGAAGATAAAAGCAAGAAGTATGTGTTTATTGGGTATGATGAGCAAACTAAGGGTTACAAACTACTTGACCCAATAAATAAGAAGGTGGTGCTAAGTCGAGATGTTCGAGTGAATGAAGCAAGCAAATGGGATTGGAACAATTCATCGGAAGAACAAATGGAAGGTGGAGAATCACCAACTATTTCACTAACAAATTTTCCTACTTGTTCTCAGGTACCTAGAAATACTCAAACATCTGATGTCGAGCAAGAATCAAGACAATCAAAAATGCGAAGCCTACAAGAGTTGTATGATTCTACAAGCGAAGCACATCTTATTTGTCTTCTTGCTGATGGTGAAAATATAAGTTTTGAAGAAGCGGTGAAGAATGAAAAGTGGAAAGAAGCTATGGATGAGGAGATCAAGTCCATCGAACGAAACAAGACATGGGAACTTGCAGAATTACCTAAAGGAAGTCGACCTATTGGAGTAAAGTGGGTGTTCAAGAAAAAGATGAATGCTCAAGGTGAGATAGATCGATACAAGGCTCGACTTGTGGCAAAGGGCTATATACAAAAGGCGGGGATAGACTATGATGAGGTTTTTGCCCCAGTTACAAGAATGGAGACAATTCGACTTCTTATCTCTTATGCGGCACAATTTGAATGGCCAATATATCAGATGGATGTGAAGTAGGCATTTTTGAATGGAGTGATAGAAGAAGAGATTTATCTTGAACAACCACCTGGTTACAAGAAGATTGGAGAAGAACAAAAAGTATTGAAGTTAAGAAAGGCACTTTATGGGTTAAAGCAAGCACCTCGAGCTTGGAATACTCGTATCGACACTTATTTCAAGAAAAATGGGTTCACTCAATGCCCATATGAGCATGCACTGTATGTGAAGAAGAAAGGAGGTAACTTGTTATTTGTAGCACTTTATGTTGATGATCTTCTTTTCATGGGAAATAATGGCAAGATGATTGAAAATTTTAAATGTGAGATGGAACAAGAATTTGAAATGACAGATTTGGGCTTAATGAAGTATTTTCTTGGTCTAGAAGTTAGACAAGGAAAATCAGGAATTTTTGTGTCACAAGAAGCATACTCAAAAGACATCTTAAAGAAGAACAATATGGAAAATTGTAATCCAGTAACAACGCCAATGGAATTAGGTGCCAAATTCTCAAGGTTTGATGGTGGAGATCGAGTCGACGCAACAAAATATCGAAGTTTGGTGGGAAGTTTGCGTTATCTCACAAGCACTCGGCCAGATATTTCTTATAGTGTTGGAGTGGTAAGTCGGTTCATGGAAGAGCCGACCTATACGCATTGGAAGGCATTGAAGAGAATTCTTCGATATGTCCGAGGAACAGAATCACTCGGATTATTTTACTCGAAGACGGATGAATATAAATTGGTGGGTTACTCCGACAGTGATTGGTGCGGAGACATAGATGATCGAAAGAGTACATCGGGGTACATATTTTTTTTGGGAGATACAGCATTCACATGGCTATCAAAGAAACAACCGATAGTGACACTTTCGACATGTGAGGCAGAATATGTGGCGGCAGCATTGTGTGTGTGTCATGCAGTTTGGCTAAGGAATTTACTCTATGAAATGAATCTCCAACAAACAGAAGCTACCGAGATTCGTGTTGATAACAAATCTGCAATTGAGTTAGCAAAGAATCCGGTACATCATGAAAGAAGCAAGCATATCGATGTCAAATTTCATTTCATCCGTGAACATGTGAAGGAAGGAAGTACGAGAATGATTCATGTTGCAAGTCATGATCAAGTAGCAGATATATTTACAAAGCCATTACCCACAATATTGTTCGAGAAATGCAAAATGGCTATCGGCATGAAGGATGGAAGAGATTTTGAATTTAAAGGAGGAATTTGTTAATAAATTCAAAATATTTAATCATATTATTTGAATGGATGTGTCTTTTCATTTGTGTGGATGTGGTTTATCTTCTTAATTAAATGTAGTTAATTGTAAGTGAAAGGGTGTGTGAAGTAATGTTTCATTTGAAAGTGAAAGGGTTTATGTGAAGTGATGTCTAATTTAGATAAAAGAGTTGTAATGTGTGCATGAGATAAATTAATAGAAGAAAAAGTTTGTGTGTTTCTACTTCTACCATTTTTTTCTCTTCTTCTTCTTCCAATTTTCTTTTCTGTTTATTTCACAAAAACAATAGAGAAAAAAAGTTATCAACCTGTCATCGTTCCCATAGCCATTGGAAATTATGCGGCTTTATCGATAGGACTGTAAGCTGGAATTTCCAATGGAATAATTCTTCACTAAATTTTTGGAATTTCCAGTGATTATGGTTCATCAGTAGAGCCGTCGAAATTTTTCTGCTGGTTCTTTTGCCTCCTTTCACCAAAAATCTAGTTTCCTCTTTTTCAACAACTTATATTTCTTTTTTTAGGACATTTAGGTCATTTAAGACAAACTCATGGACATAACACACACATAAAGACTCGAACCCAAGTTTTCTTAGTTGGAGGCCTAAGCTCTCAACCAACAGACCAATGTGAGTTGTGTTCAACAAATTATTCACTTAAACCATTAGTGAATCAAAAAATAATAATCACTCCTAATTCAACAATTTCTAATTCAAACCATCACAGAAAAAAAAAAGCTTTTGGATTATGCGTTCTAGGTATGATAAGCAAGAGAAATTTGTACATTATGGTCATGCACATCTTAGGTGAATATTTATCTAGAATTAGTATTATTGATTAGAATGAGTAAGGTCAAGGAGCTTGACTATGTTGAGTAAAATCATCTGAACATAATCACTTTGTTATGTGGTTCGGCAGTAAAATGTGATTGCTTAAAATTTTTTTTTATGATGCCATCTCATATGTCTTATAGAGCTCATGGATGCATAAATTCTTTTATGATGTGGTATGATAAGTAATATAGAACTTCACTCTTATTTTGTTGCTTCCCACTTCTTGGTTTGAATCGATGTGCATTGCATGCCTACATGCAGTTTCTATCAAATAATTCTTATAGTACAACGTGCAACAAATAATATAGTAATCTTTTATAAGTACTCAAACACAATTTGGATACTAACTTCCTAGTCATATGTAAAATTATAGGAACTGTGTTGTCTATTCGATTAGTTTCCTTCAATAATCTAATAAATTGGTTTAAGGATTCATACGATATATTGTATTATGTCTAAATACTAAGCATCCTAATTGTAATTTATCATTTAATGTGAGTGATGCAACCATCCTAAAAGTGATTTTTAGATACACGTAATAATTTGTACACCTTCTACACTATACTATTAGCTGACACTTCTATCCATTTTCTAAATTATGGGCTAAATGCTTCGAAGACCATTTCCTCATCTCACTCAATAATTTTCTCATTCATTATCATATATCTTGTAGAAGGACATTAGTGAAAGTTGAAATGTGGCTCGTACTCTTTATGTGAAGTCAGTAACCAATTATTCGGTAAGAATCATTTATGATATAAATCAAGTATAACCTCATAATGTGTAAGATATGCTTGAATTTTGTGGGTTGAGTAGGGACACCTAAATACCTCCATTCCCCTAGCTGCTAGGCATCCTAATGGCTTACATTGTGGATCCAAAGGCAGTTTGGTTACAAATCGGGATGTTTCAAATGGTACTTTGTTCATTCAAAAACCTTTGGTGATTAACGAAGGCTTTATTCATCCAGTTTGGTCTTCGATTCTGGTGGTCAGTAAAGATGTCCTACAAGAGGAGAATCATTTCGAGAAGATGAAAGTTTCATCTCAAAAGGTGTTTCTTTCATCACCTTTGAAGTTTAATAATTCTGGAAAGGAACTGCTAGCAAAAGATGTGGAGGCTTCAACATCTTCAGGACTTAAGTTAAAGGTGAATCATTTTCTGAATCCCTCTATTTATGCTAAAAATCAGGAATCTTTGAAATCAATTTCTGTGCGTGAGCTGGAAACATATATCAATAAGGTGGCTGTTTGGAATAAATCTCACCATATTAAAATAAATATTGCTGAATCATCTGAATCGAAGGATAACGAAGTTATTAAACTTTATTTGGACAAGGAATGTGAAAATGTTCAATTACTACAAAAGTCTCTTATAGTTAAAGTATTTGGGAAATTTGTTCTTTTTTCTCTTTGTTGCATTGAATTGAGATGTCAATTGAATAAGTTTGTGAGTTTTCATATTAATTCATTAGGATTAGATTGGATATTGTGTTTTTTCCAATCTTCTAATGCTATGGAAGAAGTGCTAAGTGGAGGACCTTGGTATGTGGGAGGCAATATGATAGGTATAGATAAATGGATGCCTCTTTTTTGTCCTTTGTCGTTTCAAGGGTTATCATGACCTGTTTGGATTTGATTGCCTCATTTGCCTGCATTGCTAGGATGAAATTAACGTTACTAAAATTGTTTCAAAGATTGGTGTTCTTATATTTTTAGATGGAAACATGTTCAAGTGGGGACGAAGATAATTTGCAAGAGCTTGTGTTTGCATTAATCTAAATTCTAAACTTCCTCATGGAATTTGGATAGAAGGATCATATGGCAAATTCTTTCAAAAAGTGGAGTATGAAAAAATTTACTCTTTTTGTTTAAAATGTGGTAAAATAGGCCATAAAGATGAAATGTGTCCAGATATTCATGCTAAGATTCATATGAAGACAAGTATAATTGATTCTGAGAAGGTCTTGGAGAGTAATATTTCTATTCCTGAAAAGGAGCCTTTGTATGGTCCTTGGATGCATGTGAAATTCAAAAGAAATAGAAGGAACTCAGAAAGCTGCAATAAAAAAATAATATGAATTGCATCCTTCGGTTGGGATTCCTGAAAAGACGTCTCAAGCTTTTATGCCATCTGCTGAATTATCCAATAAGTTTAAGTTGTTATCTCAAGTTTTGGCTAAGGAATTGTCTAGATTGGATGAGGATGGTAATATTCTTGTACCGATTAAACAATCTAAAATTCAAGATATAAATACAAATGTTAATGTCACAGCTGAGTAAGGGAAAGACCAACCCGAGGAATCAATTGTTGATGATGCAGCTCCATTATTTTAGAAGATGGTGAATTTGTTCCATATGCAGAGAACGGTGATGTTATTGGAAATAATGTTGTTTCCTTATCTCCTAAGGGAGGTATTTTTGTATCTAAACTAGTTGTAAATAAAGTAGAAGTTGGGAAAGAAAATAAGGTTGAAGGTGATTTTAGTGGGGAGCTTGTTGAAGACAGTGCTATAAGTTTTTTATCTTATGAAAATGGAAACTTTTCTGCTATTCCTCTTTTGGCATGTAAGGAGAATGTGAAAGATAATGAAGGCTTGTTTGAAGGGTAAAAGAAGATCCATTTCCCTTATAAACCTGTACAAAGTAAGAAAAACTTGAACAAGGATCGAAAGCTATTTGGGCCTATTAAAGGTAGCCTTAGAGGAAGAAAATTGAGAGTTCTTGGTGAAAGTGATGGTGGAACTTCACCATCTATTTCAAAATAAAGTTTATGAGTAATGAATATGGTATGTATCAAAAGAATTGGCCTATTGATTTTGATGGTTTGTCATTATGAAAATATGGAGATTATTGATTGGGCTTTAGAAATTCAAGCCTTGGTTTGAGAGAAGATGATGGAGTTAGTGGACAACAAACTATTTGGAGCTGTAAGGATTCGGATTTTTTCTTTGATTGAACTTCAATGCTTACAGTTTGTGTATTTTTCTTCGATTATTTGTTTTATTTTTTGTTCTTTTTGTCTTAGTTTAAATTAAGCATGAGTTGGTATTTGAATTATAGAAATAGAGTAATGAATATTAAGAATATTATTATTCCTTATTTTTTACTTAATCGAGAAGTCTGGACAGGGAAGCCAATTGGTCAATTTACAACTTCTGGCTGACCATTTTTGCTGAAAAAATCTGTAGAAAACCTTCTCAATATTCTCCAAGTCTTTTAACATATTACCATTATCATCTTTGACCTGCCATATCATATTTCGATTCCTTTTTGCAGAAGCAAATTGATGGAAAAAATTAGAATTAACATCACCTTCTTGCTGCCATCTAATTTTGGATCTCTGGTTCCACCATATAGAAAGTCTATTCAAAGTAACATTAAGTTCTTGTACTTTGCTCCTCAACATCTTTAATTTGTCCACTGATAAACCTCCTTCACAAGCTTCTTCAGTTTGTAACAGCAGTATATCATTCTTCAACTCTTCTTTTAATAAATGCAAATCACGGCATTTATTTATGTTCCAATAGTATACCGCCTTAATACTTCTCCTCAGCTTTCTCTGAAGAATTTCTGCATTCGAACCATGATCCTTCTTCCTCCAAGCTTTCATAATTATATTACAAGTAGCTGGATAGGTCTTCCACATATCTTCAAATCTAATGGAACCCGGCTTATGCTTCTGAGTTTCCACCAGATTAATAGCAATAGGAGCATGATCTGAGGCTACCCTTGGTAAATGACGTACCTTTGCAAAAGGAATATTATGAATGGCCTTAGAATTCAAGAGACACCTATCAAGCCTCTCCCAAATTCTAGAATTCCCTTCCTTGTTATTACACCAAGTGTAACTAGGACCCACAAATCCTATATCATGAAAATCATTATTCATCATAAAGTTCTTCAAGTCTTTGGAGCCCTTGGACAAACAGAATCGCTTTCCACCCCTTTTATCCTCCTTAGAAAGGATACAATTGAAGTCCCCTCCAATAATACAAGGATCATCATCACTCAAAGAGTTTTCAAGTATTCTCCAAAGAAATCTTCTGGTTTGAGCATCTTTACCACCATAAACCGTTGCAATACTCCACTTCCCCAAAGCATTAGTGATTAGCTTGCCAATAATCACTTGGGCCGAGTGATCAACCATTTCAAAAGAAGCAAAATCCTTCTTCCATAATATAAGAATACCCCCTGAATTGCCAATAGAGGGATGAAGGTAATAATCCCAATCACTACCAATGATTTGATTCACTTCATTCCTGTCAAGAGATGAAATCTTCGTTTCTGTAAGCCCTACAAAGAAACCTTTATAATCCTTCACTATTTCTCTGAGATATAAGGAGGCTTCCCTCTTTTTAGCCCCCCTACAATTCCAAAAGATAATCGACTCTATATTAAGAAATAATAGGGGAATGATCCCCTACTATTTTGCAATGATCTATGACCATTCTTCTCTTCCTTTTAGTATTTTCCAAAGGTCCTAAACTTCTCAGTTCTTTGGATAATTTACCTTTCACAGAATTTGACAAACCTATAGTATGCTCCTCCCTTATCTGTTTAGCACTACTATCCTGCAATTCAAGAGAACCAACAGCCTCATCTGAATCCAAATCATTGGATTTACTAGAGATCTTCACATTCATCCTTTTAGCAATCTCTCCCTCTTCTATATCACAATCCAAAGGTTGGAACTTATTAACAACAATTGGAATTTCCTGAACTTGAACTGCAACATCTTGAGTCTCCTTCGCTGACTCTGTTTGGACTGACGTCTTTTCGGTAATACATACCTCCTTCACCTCAGCAGCATTCCCCTATTTCAATATAGCAACAGGTTTATAAACCTTTTTAACAGAAGTATTAACACCAATGTTTTTTTGGCATTTTTTAATCTTCTATTGTTAAACTTAACATGGATCCAAGACCCATATTCTTCAACATTCTTCTTAACCATATAAGATTTTACTTCCCCAACCTGATTCACAAAATCTCTAGGACCTTTATCTTCCAAATCATTTTCAGTAACAACAATAGAATCAGGACATTCATCTTTGCTATGACCAACTCTACCACATTGGTAACAAAGAGAAGTTAATTTTTTGTATTACACCCGTTGAAAAGATCTTCCATGAATACCCTCTATCCAAACACCTGTAGGGAGATTTGTTTCCAGATCAACGCGAACGCAGCATCGAGCATACTCCCGCTTTCCCCATTTGAATGAATTTCCATCCAACATCAAAGGAGTACCTATCATTGAGGAAATGATAGGGATATTGTCCTCATCCCAACAGCTCAATGGTAGTCCTAGGAAGAGAATCCAAACTGGTGATGTGATTCCTTTAAGCGAATCAGTGGAGAAAGAAGGCGACCATCTGTCCATGCCTATGATGTGGTTTCCAATGTACCAAGGGCCCCCATTCAATAATTCTTCCATGGATTCCTGATTAGCAAATGAACACATAATCCAATTATTACCCAACGTCGTTAGATGGAAGCTACCATATTTACTCCATTGTCTTCTGAGTTCTTGACTACTGATTGAAAATGGCAATTCATGTCCCAGAATTTTAATAACTAACGACTTCTTCAAAATATGGGAATTAGATAATTCCTTATCTATTTTGAGTTTAAATGCTACCCCATCTTCCGATAGCTGAGTAGATTTGGAGTCGAAGTTCAGTTTGATGTGTTGGGTCTTCTTCCAAGCCGATTCAAAATTGTTTCCCTGATTCACCTCGTCATTCGATTTAAAACCTTCATTCAGATTACCTTCATTCTTTTCTATAGATTCCATAGGCTTCTGATCATTCTGAGTTTGAACTTCTGGTATACGATTACCTTCTCGATTATTTACTTTCAAGTTAACCTCTAGTGATAGCAATTCAACTTCTCTTTCCGCTTGAAACCCCTGAAAAGCCTCCTCTTCAACGTTCTGATCTACATCGACAGAAATACTCTTTCCCTTTCCTTCCACTATAGGATTAATCCTTTCCGATTGCCTTATCCCTTCTCTGATAACCAGATTAGAAGAAAATCTTGGCTTTTCTTGATCTCTAAGAACATCACGAAAACTGACCGATCTTTGGTCATGAGGCTTCAAAATCGTATTACGACCAACCCCTGATTGAATACTACCGCCGGCAATCCTCTGCCGGCGGTCGGATGAGGACATCCTCCCCCGTGATTCAAACAAGAAAAAGACCGCGAAACCAGTTTTGGAGGTTGAAAGAGAAGCTACTTGTCTGATGAAGGTTGATAAGGTGATCAATCCTGGAACTGGCTCAGTGTCATTGCATGCTTTTATTAAAATGGTAAAATTATTTGCATCAGAAGTTGCGATTAAACGTGGAGTGGTCTTGGCTTGTAAGATTCTTACGATTATAAAAACCTTTCTGGGTATTAAGATGCACATAATGTAATATGACAATTTTATCTTTCACTTTAGCAATGATGCTATTAAACTCCATTTTAATGTCATTATGCTTAGCATTTTTTCTTGCGCTCCAAAGGAACCACATTATAAGAATAGGAATTAAATTGTATATGTGACATATGGAGGGATAAAACCAACATTGTAAATTAAAACCGCATTAGAAGGGGTGTTAAGAACACCCACAAAAAAAAAATAATTCTAAACCTGTTGGGCAATCTTCCCTTTGAAAAAAATAAAATTTATAGTTTCAATGTCAGAGCAACAACGACATTTAGATGACAAATTTAATCTTTTTTTCATTAACAAATCATCAAGACATCTACAAGAAAAAAAAATGAGTGGCCCACCATCATAGTGCTTTGACCCAGTGCCCCCGCATTAAATGTGTTATTGTAAAATAGAAACTCCGATGTCACAATAGTGGGTTTTGGGGTGGTTGTGCTCTCACGCATAGCTCCTCAACACTCACAATCACAGCATTGAAGCGCTCCAATTCAAATAGAAAATCATCTTTTTTTATATTTTTGGGTTGTTGCATTATGCACTAAATTAATATTGTTGGTATATGGAAAAGAATACTGTATTCTCTAAATAATTATAAATACTAATTTTTCAGTCAAGATAATAAATATGCTTAGTTAAAAGCAATCCATGATCAAATAAATATACTTATACTATTGTTATTTTATTTTTACATTTAAATGGTAGATCACTAATTTGTAAGGTTATCCATGCCCTCTCCAACTTATTGGCATAAAAAAAATGTAGGTTGGAGATGGATTGAGGTGAATGGCTTAGTTATATAGTGCAAGTACCTAATCACATAACACCTGTTAAAATATAAGTTTATCAACTGATCATATGATAGCCCAATACATCTATTATAATTAATCTTGATAAAAAAAATTTAAGAAGGAGGTGGTTACTCAATAACAAAAATAATGATCCTATTTCTTGTGATTTTAGTTGATGAAATCCCATGTTAATAACCTTGAAGCACGCGTTGTTATTAATATAATAAAACCTAAGCTTTGTCTTTAATACCTAGTTGACCTACCTTGGGAAAATAATGATCCAAGGTTTCAAGTTACTGCTTCAAGTTTTTAATGATATGGATACCCTTGAATGATTGGATGAATTTTATTTGAGGTATTTTTCTAGAGAAAAGGTTTTCCAATAGCTTAGGTTAAGGCTAACTTTATAGCTTTCCCTTAGAGTTTACATTTTGGGTTTCTCATAAAAGAGAGTCTAGGGCCTAGAAACACTTGGGAAGGCTAGGATAATAATATCTTTATATGTTCTCTTAAAGTTTTGGTGAGATTCCAAGTGTTTTGGAGATCAAAGGCTAGAGAAAATTCAAGTCTTGGTTTAGGTGAGTTAGTTTGAAAAAAATTGACTAATTTAGAAATATTATATTAGTTAAGGGGCTTAAGAGTGTTTGAGAGGCAAAGATGGATTTAAGATTTTATGGGAATGTGTTAAGAGGAAGATTTAGGAGGGAGTGAAAGAGTACATGGTTTTAAGAGCAACATCGGAATTTTTTAATAGCTGTCGAGTGTGTGTGGTAATGCTTTATGATAATTCTAGGATGTGTTTCAAGAAGTTGAATAAGATGAACAGAGATATCAATTAGAACGAGAAAGGATACTCCAATCTTCCACTAGGAAAAATACAAAGAGGGGAGCCAACCATACAACTCTTAAGTCAACAAATTTCACTGTCCAACTTTTGTCAAAATATCACAAGCTCCTTTATAATTCATTCTGAAAAATAATTAAATCATTACGTCAATTCTAAACAATAAAATTAATAAATTTAAAAGAAAATGAAGGAAAGTAAAAGCTAGCCAAGCAAAATTGGATGGAGAAAGCAAGCACTCCCAATTTGCCTTCCATCATGGAATGGCTAGCCTAAAACCTTCCTAATTAAGTCTACTGGTAACAAAAATGAGAAGTTCATGAGGAATGAATCCATTAAATTTGTGCAACATGGCTAGAGACAACAATAAGAGAGAGTTGACGTGTTAGCTAAATTTGGTGCGGGCTTGGACGATATTGCTGCATTTTTTTTCATTTTTCTATTCCATTAGAATTGAATGGACATGGTTAACCTTGATAATCATGGTTTGCCCTGTATGTGACTTAAATAATTGGCCTCATTGCTTCGCATAGAGGTTTTGCTTATAGCAGCTGATTTATGTAAGCGCTTTGGGTGATGCGGTAACAATGAATGCTTACGTAATTTTGATAGCCTTTTGGGTAAATATAGTTTTTGCTGTTTGCTTTCCTGGTCTATAAAGTTTTTAGAGTTTCTTGACCATCAATTATTAGGAACATATATGCTTTATACTGGCCTTGATGTAAGTATGTTGATTGATTTTAGGCTTTTTTGTTTTTCATCCTTCTATCAGGAGATGATTATGGGTCTATTTGGGGCAACAAAATTTTATAAAATTAGTTGTGAAATTATTATGGGGAAAAAACTTTGCTCTTTTAATTATAAAAAATAAATTTTCATCATGATTTTTTCTAAAAGACAAGACGAAAGCAACGGCCAAATAAAATTATAATTTAAGTTTTAATATCCAAGCGGCTAAAAAGCTGTCCCAAAAAGACTACGTATTATTTTCTTTAATCTTATTTCTAGGATTAGATAAGGGCATTGATAAAAAAAGGAAAAAAAAAAAGATTATTTATTTGTTCAGTTTTAGATATTGGTTAGGTTTTGTTTTGGACAGCTTTCTTATTGCTTTTTAAAGCAACTTTTTAGCATAAAAATTTTATTTTTGTTCCATAAAGTTGCTTTAAGAATTAATAATAATATCATTTTGAACGAAACCTTAAGCCTCATTTGTGAGGGCTTTCTTTACGGCTTATTAAAATAGCTTCCTAGTACAAAAATTTTAATTTTGTATAAAAAATTATTTTAAGAAGCAACAAGAAATCCGCCCAAACAAAGCCTTTGTTTTCAATAGCGAGGCCCGCATTATTTAAGTTATCCTGTGCTATTTTTTTTTTTTATTGCAGGAAGTAGCAGAATTTATATTATTTTGTTTGCTATTTTTTTCTGGTTACTGTTGTTATATATATATATATATATATATATATATATATATTATAAGTCAGAAGCTCTCGCTAAAAACCCTAGCAGTCTCGTCTCTCTCGTCTGGCGATTTTGAGGCGATTCCGCTGTTGTGCTCTCTAAAGCGTTCCGATCTTCTTCCGATCGCTTCTCTTGGCTTCGGTGCTACTTCCATTCGCTGGTAACTTCGTTCTTTTCTCTGGTTTGTTTTTGTTTCGCTTCCTGGGTGGGGGGGCGATGACGTCTCCGACATTGTCAAACCCGGTTGTTCCTCCTGTCCCTACTGGTAAAACTAGATCGTTTAAAGATGTGGTTTAGGCTGGATCTACTTCTTCTTCAAAAGTTCATTTTGTTCACTCATCTTTTAAAGGTTGTCCTACTTTACTTTTTGAGGAAGCGGCTGTTCTACAGCTGGCTGCTCCTTTCTGTTTTACGCTGGTCGGTAAGTTCATGCTAAGAAGGCCGAATCTGGATGTCATCAGCAAATTCTTTTTTGGTTTGAAACTTTCGGGTTCCTTTAATGTTGGTTTGTTAGATTCAAAACACATAGCAATTCAATTATCTAACGACTTGGACTATAGCCGTATTTTCTCTCGCCGTTCTTATTACATTCAGGGTTGTCAAATGAGGTTGCATAAGTGGTCACCAGATTTTGATGTGAGGGAGGAGTCTCCCATTGCCCCGGTGTGGATAGCCTTTCCGAACCTTCGTTTGCATTTCTTTAACTCGCACATTCTTTTTGGTCTTGCTTCTGTTTTTGGTAGACCGCTTCAGACAGACCAAGCCACGGCTTCTTTGTTGAGACATTTTGTGCCTAGAGTGCTTGTTGAATTGGATGTTACGAAAAAACACCCACAAGAAATTTGGTTAGGCTCTGAAATCAATGGGTACTTTCAAAAGGTGGAAATTTAAAATTTACCTGTTTTTTGTTCGCACTGTAAGATGCATAGGCATGCAATTAAGGAGTATTTTCATTTACATCCTAACTTGCGTAAGGAGAAAAATGGGCAAAATGAAAATGGTAAAATGGCTAGTATGGTTCCTGTTGTTCCTTGTCCTTCGGTCGAAAACAATTTGGTTAATTCTGACCAGGATTTGGGTGCTGCTAACAGAGGTAATGAGGTGGATGTTAATGTTAATTTTATTTCTGCTATATCTAATGCTTCTAAACTGGTTTCTAAAATGGCTAGTATGGATCCTGTTGTTCCATGTCCATCGGTTGAAAACAATTTGGTTAATCCTATCCACGATTTGGGTGCTGGTTACAGTGGTAATGAGGTGGATGTTAATGTTAATTTCATTTATGCTATACCTAATGCTTCCATACCGGTTTCTAATATCCCTAATTTTGTTCCTAATGATAAAGTTGTCCAAGATTCAGTGGTTCATACTCATGTTAATATGGCTCTAGATGATGCTGATATCATCTTAAACCAAGAAAAATGGGTGAATGCTGAAATTGTGAATAGTTCTAATGATTTGGTTGTTGTTCTTGATGAGGGGGAAGATGTTTCTTCAAAAGCTTTGGAGACTGGCAATACCGATGATATTATCAATGTGGCTTGTAATACTACAGATATTGGTGAGGTTCCTCATAATATTAATGTTCTTTCTTATGATAATTTGTCTATTACAGGTCAAAAACTCCGTAATACGTCCACGGAGGAAGATGGGGTTCTCTTTTTACAAGGAGAGCATTCTGGTTTGAATCCCTCATCTGGTGAGATGAATAAGGATTTTCTTTCAAATGATCATTATAACTGTGATGCTTTTACGGATACGGAAATTGAAATTAATGCTAAATGCTAGGCTAGAGAGGATAATGATATGAGTTTTTCCAAAGGTAGGGGTAAGAGAGGTAGGAAACCTAAAAACATTATTTTGCAACCTCCTAGGGCTACACGCTCACATACTGCTCATTAATTTGGTTTTCTTATGTTTAATACGATCATCTGGAATGTGCGGGGGATTGGGTGTCCTTCCTCCAAGCTTAGGGTTAAAAGTCTTTGTCGTATTCATAATATTTCTGTGCTTGTCTTGCTTGAGCCTCTTATTTCTATGGATAAACTGTTTAATACCGCTAAAATTTTGGGCTTTAAGCATGCTTTTGCTAATGTTTCTAATAAAATCTATATTTTCTAGAAAGAAGTTGTGAGGATTGATTTTATTGGGGACTTCTTTCAAGTGATTCATTGTAATATTGAATTTTCCAATTTTTAATGTGTTGCTTCTTTTGTTTATGCTGCTACTTCTTGTTCTTTGAGAAAAATTTTATGGGATCAACTTGTTAATTTTCACAGTATTTGTACTTTACCTTGGTTAGTTGGAGGGGATTTTAATACTTTTGTTAACCCTTCTAAGCGTGTTGGGGACTTGCATCCTAATTCTCGTTCTATGGAAGATTTTAATGATATGATCATGAATTGTAATCTTATTGATATAGGTTTTTCTGGTAATAATTTTACTTGGAACCGGGGCAATCTTTGGCAACGGTTGGACAGAGTTCTGTTCAATAACATTTGGGTTAATGTTTTCAATGCTTCTAAGGTTGTGCCTTTAAGTCGTACTATGTCTGACCATTCGCCTTTGCTTATTAATGTCAATCTTAATTCTGCTAGCCCTAATTCTCATTTTAGATTCCAGAATATGTGGTTAGCTCATGATTCGTTTATCAATGTTGTTCACAATAACTGGTCTGCGCCAGTTTTCCCGGATGATTCTATTTATGGCATGTGTCGTCTTTGGGCAAAGCTCAAAAGGCTCAAGGTGGTTTTGAATTGGTGGAATAAGAATGTCTTTAAAAATAGTTTTTCTAATATAAAGAAGGCGGAAGAGAAAATTAATGTTCTCGAGGCCAGTTGCCAGAATGACCCCACGGATGTTAATTTTGCGTTCCTTAAGAAGGCCAAATTGGACCTCACTAACCTTCAATGTCAGGAAGAGATTTATTGGAAGCAGAAGGCTGCTATTAAATTCATGGCTGAAGGGGATAATAATACTAGCTATTTTCATGCTTTGGTTAACAAGAAGCGTGTTATTAATGGTATTTATAAAATTGATCGTGGTGATGGTACTCTTACAGAAAATGGTGATGAGATTGCTAATCTTGCTGTTAATTTTTTTTATAATCAACTCAATAAAAATTTTTGTCCTGCCCCTATTGTTGATCATTCTTTTATCCCTTGTATTGTGAGTCAAGAGGAGAATGGTTGTCTTTGTTTTGCCCCTCCTTTGGAGGAGGTGAAACAGACTTTATTTGAAATGAATGCTGATTCTGTGGCTGGGCCGGATGGCTTTACGGTTAAGTTTTTTCAACTTTTATGGCATGTTATTTCTGATGATGTTTATGCTGCTGTTCTGGATTTTTTTAATGGGAATCCGTTTCCCAAGTTTTTCACTTCTACCTCTATTGTTTTGATTCCTAAAAGAAATAATGTTAATACTTGGAATGACTTTAGACCCATTAGTTTATGTACGGTTTTTTACAAATTAATTTCGAAGATTTTGGTTAACCGTCTCTCTGTTCTTCTTCCTAAACTTATTTCCCCCAATCAAATGGGATTTGTTAAAGGTCATGCGATTGTGGACAATATTTTGATTGTGCAAGAATTTTGTCAAGACTTGGATATTAAGACTAGAGAGGGGAATATGATTTTGAAACTTGATATTGCTAAAGCGTATGATAACATTAATTGGTGCTTTATTTATAAAATGTTGGAATTTTTTAGCTTTGACGATAAGTTTATCTCCCTTATTAGTCTTTGTATTGAAATTCCCTTCTTCTCCATTATTTTGAATGGCAAATGTCATGGGTTTTTTAAATCCTCCCACGGTCTGCGGCAAGGGGATCCTATTTCTCTGGCTATTTTTATTCTTGCTGTGGATTATCTGTCTAGGGGATTATCTGATTTGTTCAGTAAGTCTCCTAGTATGTTCTTTAGAACTTTGGGTGGTATTAATATCTCCCATTTATGTTTTGCTGGTGATTTCATTATTTTCATGAATGCTTCTAAAAATAAGGTTTCTAAAGTGTTGAGATTTTTTGAGCAATTTGAAGCTGTGAGTGGTCTTATTTTTAATAAAGCCAAAAGTGGGTTTGTGATTTCTAAGAATGTGAACTATAATAGAGTGATGGATATTAAGAACCTCTTGGGTTTCTCTCAAGTTGATCTGCCTTTAAAGTATTTAGGTATTCCGTTGTTCAAAGGTAGAAAGAAAACTTTTCTTTTTGATGAATTAATTTCCAAAGTGCTTAATCGTTTGTCTTCTTGGGATTCTAATTTTTTGAGCTTTGGTGGTAGGCTGGTTCTTATTAAAAGTGTTCTTGCTTCGTTTCCGGTGTATTCTTTCCAAGTTCTTTTTCCTCCTAAGATTGTGTGTTTGAGGATTGATAGGATTCTCAACAAATTTTTTTGACGGGATCTTCTAGTAATTCTAAAATTCATTGGTCTTCATGGGATAAGTGTTGTGGGACTAAACCGGAAGGAGATCTTGGTTGCAAATCTATGACTGATTTGGCTCTTGCATTTTCTTTTAAACTATGGTATAACTTCAGGGCTAATGCTACTTTGTGGGCTAAGTTTATGCAGGAGAAGTATTGTGGGGTTCTTCATCCGTCCCTTTGCATTTCTTCTAAAGGGCATTCAAAAATTTGGCAACGTATGGTTCAGATGAAATGGAAAGTTGAACCCTGTTTAGCCTGGGGCCTTGGGGAAGGTAACATTTATTTTTGGCAAGATCGGTGAATTAATGGTTTTTCCATTGATTCTCTTTTGAATATTGTTTCTATGAGTATGGTTAAGGTTAATTTCTTTTATGCGGATAATAGTTGGGACATGGAGAAGTTATCATATGTTCTCCCTCTTTCTTTTTGTAATTTGATTTTCAACCTTCCTCTTAATTGTGCGGCTAAAGATGTTTTAATCTGTACTTTTACTAGAGATGGTAGCTTCCGGACAAAAGAGGCGTGGCATGTTTTTAGAAATAAAAAAGATCCTATTAAACTATTTAAAATGATGTGGCATAAGAGCATTCCTACTATTGTTTCTATTTTTAATTGGAGAATTATGAAGAAGTTTATTCCTACTGATGAGATTCTTAGGAGTAGAGGTTTGTTTATTACTTCGAAATGTCAATGTTGTTCTAACGTGAAAAGTTTACAACATGTTTTTGTGTCTTCCCCTATTGATTCCAAGGTGTGGAATTACAACGAGGATCTTTTCAAGGTGAATTGCTGGGTTCCAAATTGTTCGGTTCAGCATTTGATGGATGGTTGGATGGTGGGGATTAAAGGTCATATTAGAAATGTTATCCCTCTTCTGATTTTTTGGTTTCTTTGGTTGTCTAGAAATGACTCCCGTTTTAATGGTAAGGTGATGAACCACCATTGCATTATTGCTAGAATTAAGGAGAAAGTTAATTCTCTCTTTACTACTAAGCTTATTTCTTTTAAAAGTTTTTATAAGGTTGTGTTTACTTTGGAGTCTTTTGGGATTCATTATGAATCTTCTGTTACTTCTCATGGGATGAATTCTGTTATTTGGTTGAAACCTTCTCTTAACTGTTTTAAGCTGAACATCGATATTTCTCTGATTGGGAATAGTTGGTGTATTGGGGGTTTGATTAGAAACTGTGCAGGGGACTTTGTTTTGGGTTTTGCTGGTAAATCGGTGGCTGCTGACAAGCGGACTGCTATGTTGTTGGCTGTCTGCCAAGGGATTAATATTTATGCTGGTTTATATATTCAGAATATTGTGATTGAGGGGAATTTTAATGAGGATATTAAAGCCTTAGTGGATGGAGAAGGTGGTACGTATAGTTATTCTCATTTCTATATCTACAGGAACATTCAGTATCTCATGGAGTCCATTAATTTCCATTTTACTAATGTTTGCCTTGTTGTCAATTATGCTACTAGATGTTAGCATTGTTTGGTGATAGGTTCCATGATATTACCGAGTTATCTTTTAATAATCTCACTGTTCAGATTAAAGGTTTGATTAATTTGGATAGGAGTGGTGTGCCTTATGTTATTGAGCGATAGGTTCCTGTTTTCTGGGATGCTGCTCTTTTCTGGGTGTGTGCTCTTCTGGTTATGTTTTCTTTTTATGCTGTTCTGGTGGTTTCTGGTCGGGGTGTGTTGTTTGCTTCCTGGATTCTTTTATTTTGGCTCTGGTGGCTGCTTGGCTTCTTTCCTGTTTCTTTTTGCTGGGGTCTCCCCGGCTGGCATTTGCTTAGTCTCTGGTGGTGGTTTCAGCTGCTGTGGTGCTGGTGTTTGTGGTCCGGCTGTGTTTGTTCGGTGCTGTTTTTCTCTTGGGATTTTGGTTTCACGGGGAGTTGGCTTTCCAATCCTTCTTTTATTTTGTTTATTAGTTTTTCATGCTTGTTTTTTTCCTTTCCTAGTATCTTTGCAGGCCTCTTTTGCAGGTTTTTGGAGCTCCGTGCTCGTTTTGAGCAGGATACTCATTCTTGTTGGCATGTCCTTCAGGTTTTTGGAGCTCCGCGCTCGTTTTGGAAGGTTATGCATGCTGATCGGAGGGCTTTGCTGAATGTGAATTCTTTTTCCCTTTGCTTTTTTGTTTCTTAAAATGTTACAAGATTTTATTGTAATTTTGATTAGTAGGGAACTCCGACTCTTAGGTTTCTTTTTCATTTTGGTTGTAGCTCCTTGGAGCAGTAGCGAGCTAGAGGTCCCTTTAAGGACAGTGTAATTTTTCCCAATTATTAATGCGTAAGCCCGTAGGTGGGTTTTAAAAAATAATAATAATATATATATATATATATATATATATATATATATATATATATATATATATATATATATATATATATATATATATATATATATATATATATATATATATATATATATATATATATATATATATATATATATATATATAACTGACGAGAAAGCATTGTTCTTAGGTCAGTGAAAATTCCGGTCGACCTAGCATGCAACTCACACCAATTTACACGGGCCAACAATTAAGGCTTTCATTGCTTGCCAAGGGATTCGAATTAGGGACGTAAGCTTTGCCCAACTGGCTCTTCACCACCCGAACAAGAAGCGGTAGATTTTGCTGCTGTTTTCAATTGTTGGTTTTGATTTGGTGGTGATGACATAATCATTTATCTTGCACATAGTATGCTGGCCTTAATCAAGCATTCATAGGCAGAGCTAGAATGGGTCACAAAATGGGCCTACCCTGGACCACCAGTCCTTTTTTCACTTAATAAAAAAGACTTAAAAGGCAATTTTCTAAATTTATAAGAACAAATTTATAAATTAAGTACTATTGCCTTATTTTATATTATTAGATAAAAAAAATTCATATTTGAAAAAAAAAAATTTAATATTTCATTATAATTATATTTTTAATTATAACATTAAATAAAAAAATTTTTATCATATAATTAATGTTTGGTAATAACTAATATAAAAAAATGACAATTATACTTTGAAATTCAAATTAAGAAAAATGAAAATATTTTAAAATTGAAAAATTGTGTTTTTATAAGAAAAAATGTTCTTGCTCCATCACTCATTTGTAGTGTTTCCATTATAGGTTAGAGTGTCAAAACAGGTCAATGAGTCAGGTTTGACTTTGAGTCAAAATTGACCTGGTCTAAATCCGTTCATCTGAACCCAACCCATTCAATTACTAGGTCAAAAAATTGAACGGAAACAAGACCTGCTAGCAACCCAAACCCGGCTCAATAACTCATTTTAGTTTATTAGCCACAAACTTGATAACTAATTTTAATTAAAAAATATGTTTTTATTAGCTTATTAATTATATATTTTAGGTTAATTTATCAAAAATAAGAAGATCATACCAATAAATAAAAAAAAATTACGAAAGAATTGTTAAATGGCTCCGATTCAAGTTGGTAAGTCAATCGCACCCTTCATTTATTGAATGGGTCAAAATGCAAGATCCGATCCCGGCAGATTTAATAAACAGGTCAACAATAATCCAAAATTTTCAAATTGAATTAATAGATTGAGTCATTTATTGACACCCTTAAATATTGGGTTAATTCCTATAGCAAAGGCCATTCACTATCTTGAATAGGTGGCATCCCCTTTAATGTTCTTGTGTCCCTTTTTGTGTAGAAGCAAAATGTTATTACTTTTCTTTATCTTGTCTTTTGCATTTCCTCATACATTAGAGGCATTCCACCTTTTTTGATAGGTAACAACCCCTATGAAATTTTAGTACCCTTTTTTTTGTAGAATCAAAATTTCTTTTCCATCCATCATCTTCTAATCTCAATTTCATCATACATTAGAGACATTCCCTTTTTTTTATATATATATAGGGAACATCGGCTATAAAATTTCAGTGCCCCTCTTTGTGTATGAGTAGCCCTTGCATTTATTCTTCTTTTCCTATGCATCTCATCTTACATTGGAGACATTTCAATATTTAAGATAGCTGGCATCACTTATCAAGCTTCAGTTAACCTCTTTTGTGTAGAAGTAATTTTTCCCTCCATCGATCTTTTTTTTTTTGTTATAGATTTCTTCTAACATTATAGGCATTCTAGTTTCTGAGATATGTGGCGTCCCCCATCAAGCTTGAGTGCCCAGCTTTTGTGTAGAAGAAACCTTTTCCTCCTTTTATCTTCTTTTCTTTTGGATTTCATCTAACGTTAGTCACATTTCAATATCTAAGATATGTGACCTCCCCTATTAGGTTTTAGAGCCCCTCTTTGTATAGGAGTCCTAACAAGAGATTATTTTCTCACTTAAACTATTCATGATTAAAGAAGATCAGCCACCTCATATATTAGAGGATTGTTTGAAATGATCTTACAGTGTTGACACCTTTGAAGAAAAATGGTAATTATCATCATACAAGTATAATTTTGATAATAAGTGAATGAAAGTCTAGCGGCAAACATCAGGCGAAGTGCCGATGCTGGTAGCAGTCAAGTTGCACCCTATTAAAGGTAATATGTATCCATACTGAGAGAGGAAGACATTCTATATTCCTGATGGAAGGGGTCAAAGTAGCGTGTCTTATTAGGAGTTGAAGCCTTATGGTGATAATGTTATAATCTTACTCTGAAAAAGAGGTTGAAGGAGATGCTTCAATGCGTAGTAGATAAGAGGTCGATAGAATCTACTAAGGATGTTTGACCTCTTCAACATTTTTATTAGAGTATGCATTGAAGAGAATGACCCTTGTATCCCAATTCAAAATTGAAGATTAATAATCTATCTTTATACCGTTACTTCTTTTTTGAGGTTGAGATTAAGATATTTACTAAGGAGTAAAAATCTAGCTAGAGACATTATAAATCTTGTAATTTATTGGAATCATTTCTACATTTGCTAGAAGTTTTATGAAAAATAGTTTTCCAATATATTATCTGGGATGTTGAAGGATTTTTTTTGTCCATGATTGTAGTCAAGGTTGATGTTAGGATGTTGATATGAATGACTTTTTTAGATTAAGGAAAAAATTACCACCCAACCATGAATTATATTTTCACAGATGGTGCCAAATTGTTACATCCTGGAGTAATTATAGTGGTAGAAAAATACAAAATTTAACATCTTAACATTATGCAAATAACCAACCTGTACATATATAAAAAGTAGGGGTGTAACATTCATAAGAGATACTTTTTGTGGAAATCCATGAAAATACTGAAAAACTGTAGGGCCTTACCAAATTTAAATGTATATACTAGTATTTACAGTTGATTACAAACAAGTCCCTTCCTTGGGGAAAGGCCTTGGATCGATGAAACAAATATACATGAAATAGAGTGTCGTACATGGTGGGTGTTGGAAGAATCATTGTTGACATGTTTGTTTGGTCAATAGTTTTATAGTCGGTGAGTGATACAGGTCAAAAGGACTATAGTTAATAGACCTTGGTAAGAAAGATCATATTCAAGTGATGGAGATTAGATATATTATAGTTGTTGATAGTAGTTGGAAAAACTTTAGTAAGGTAAAAGTAATCGGAAAAATCATAGTCGGTGGGAAACAAAGGTCAAAATAATTATAAGTGGGTGATGGGGATCAGAAGTGTTGAGATAGTTGCTACTTAGTTTTGCATGTTTGATATTCTTGCAACATATATGTTTTGATGATTCCAAATATTTTTGATTTGATTATTATTTCTCCTAACATATTTTGAAAGAATTATTTTTCTCTTGTGTGTACTATCATTTCAAGGAAATCATACTCCGGATTGTTGTAGACTTCAAATCAAGATCAATTTAGAGTTTATTATAATTGAAGCTTATATTTTCTATTTTATTGAGTTTGAGAGAGTGATTGTAATTGTATAACTGAGCACATACACACATCGAAGGAGAATTTAAAATTTATATTTTTTAAATGGTCGTACTGTACGATATTACTTCATATGGGATGATCTGGTCAGTTATTTCCCCCAATGAGTAGTTGAATGAATAGAAATGATTTTTTTTTTTAAGTATGGATCATACGGGACAATCCCAGTTCGTATATGATTTCATGAGTACAAACACCTTGGGTCCATCCTCACTCGAATAATTTTTCTAAATATGAATTGTACTGTACGAACCCAATTCGTATATGCTTTCACGAGTACGATCTTCTCAGGTTCCATGTCACGTAAAAATAATTTTTCTAAGTATGGATTATACTGTACGAACCCAAATCGTATATGCTTTCATGAGTACGATCTTCTCTGTTGAAACTTGATTTCTATTAATTAGGTTGTTAGATCTAAGCTTATGTCCCAAGGCTAACCAAGAGAGGGGGGGGGGGTGAATTTGTAATTTAAAAAAAAATCCATCCTTTTAATTTTTAAACCAAAAAATAAACTTTAATGAGTTTTGTAGAAAACATTTTTCAACCACAATTTTAAAATTAAAAAACACAAAAATAAAAGGCAGCGGAAAAATAAAGACATGAGGTTTATTGTGGTTTGGTCAAAATCAGACCTACATCCACTCCCTAGAGGTACCCTCCAAGTATTACATTAATACCAATAGGGACTCTCCTTTTGCACCCACAGCAAGGCGGATAAGCCTTTACAAACACTCTTTTCACCACTACCTGGTGCAACAGAGAACCGTCATCCTTTTACACTATCCCAATGCTGGCAGAGAACCTTCGATCTTTCACACTCTCCTAGTATGGGAAGATAACCCTTCGTTCTTTCAAACTCAATTAGTGTGGGCAGAGAACCCTTCATCCTTTTACACTCTCCAAGTGTGGGTAGAGTTAGGTTGTTCACACTCTGCAAGTGTGGGCAGAGAACCCTTCGGCTGTTCACACTCTCCAAGTGTGGGCAGAGAACCCTTCGGCTGTTCACACTCTCTAAGTGTCAGTAGAGAACTGGATCTCCTTGACATATCTTCTCACAAGAATTCTAGAAGGAAGAGAGAAAAGAGTGAAGTAATCACAAACCAAGAGTAAAGACTCTTACCTTTGAGTACAAAGTGAAACCTTCACGCTCCAATGGCAAGAAATCTCCTTCAAACACTCTCTTACACTCTCTCCTTGACTCTTCTTTTAATAGGCATGAAAATCAATAGGCAAAAAGATTATATGGCAGTTTAATTTGGACTATTTTTAGGAAAGACATAAAAAACCCTCCAAAAACTACAAATTTTCAAGTCAATATGAATTGGATGGTCCCGTACGATCGTGGATCGTCCTGGACAATTTTACTTAAATGCATTGAAAACGAACCTAATGTATATGGGTATGAAATGATTTCGTACACACACATCATCCGATACGAACTAGGTTCATCCGGTATGAACGGTTATTCCATAGGTCGAATCCCAAAAACTGTAGAACGACACTTAATTTTCAGAGTCGGTTTACTTTGTCTGAGATGAAACTAAGGTTCATCAGGACAAAAGTTTTACAGAGAGAAAATCGTCCCGGGATAAATACACTTCATCCTGGACGATAATGCTCCAAAGAGCAACTCGTCCTGGAACTAATACACTTTATTCTTGAACAAAAATTTTCCAGAGAACATTTCATCCTGGGATGAATACACTTTGTCCTGGACAATCAGGACTTAGAAAAATTTTCTTCAACCCATGTTTGTTCCATTGCTCTTTAGAGGAGATAACTGATCTGATCTTCTCGTAAAAACTATGTTTGTCCTGTATGATTAGTACAAATTTCTCAAAATCTCCAAAGGTGTGTGTATGTATTCACTCAATTACAATCACTCCCTCTCAAATTTAATTCAAAGAAGAATATAAATTTTTAAATATACAAAGTATCTCATGCTAAATTTGATTTGAAGTCGTTATAGTCGGAAGTTTGATTTTCCTGAAATGTTAGTACACACAAGAGCAAAAATAACTCTTTCAAAAAGTGTTAGGAGATAAATATACAAAAAATAATAATATTTGAAATCATCAAAACTGTACAAGTTGTAAGAATGTAAAACATGCAAATAGCAATTCTCTTAATAATCTCCCCCTTTTTTATGATGGAAAAATAATTATTGTTTGTATAATTTTCAAATTCAAAAATCTTCTAAACTCCGCCTAAATTGATGAACACATGTAGATAAGGAGGCATTTTCAGAAATATACAGATAAAACAAACACACACAATGTATACATCAAACACAAAATACAAAACAAAATAAAAAACAAAAACAGATCAAACAAAACCAAAGAACAACACGAAACAAACAATTTCTCCCCCTTTTTGACAAGAGCAAAAAGTAAAGAAGAAAAAGACTTAAAATATAAGTAGACATATGAAAATCATTTGATAATTTAATCTTGAAAGTGATTAAAATATGTTATCCAAATAAAATTGAAACATTAGACAAATCATATTAATTCATAGAATTTAAGAAGAGATATAGCATTGATAATAAAAAGAATATATCAAAAGCATGAGTCAATTTAGACACTAAAGAAAATCATTGCAAAAAGGATGAATAAAAAATTTGTATGTTTCAAATTTCAATACATAATATAAATGTACAGTAGATCAATTTGAATTAAGAGATTAAATGATAATGGAAAAAATAATTATCACATGTGGCGTTTTGCGCATCTTTTTCAAATTATTGACACATTTTTGTGCATCTTTTTATTTTTGGACTTATTTTGTGCCTCTTTTTCTACTTGTGAACCATTGCGCATTTCTTTTTATTTTTGTACATTTGTATATTTCTTTTTTTTTGTTCAAGAGTAATTTTGATCTTTCCAAAATCAATAACAAAAAATTTTAAATTTTTCTAAGTACATAAATATTTATTGATAAGTGAAATATAAAATAAGAAAATATCATAATTGTAATAATAATACAATAATTAAAGTAGTCTAAATAAGAGACATGAAATTGACAATTCTAATTATATCAAGTTATAAGCAGAACTTAAATTTAAAAAAAAAATAGATTTTCTAATGAATTTAATTTAGACTTGCACTTCAAAGTATAGAACTATTAAGATCAAAAATATAATGATTGTCATAAAGGCTAACACTCATTTCAATACAATTAAATCCAAAAACACGTAAACATATATTGATATCACTAAAAAGATATTACAATTTAAGGTTAGGATATCAATATAGAAACAAAACATCTAAAGTAAAAAAAAATACAACCAACTTACTTAAAACACATCTAAAACACAAACTACATAAAATATATAAAACTAAGTGCAACAATCACTGAGAAGGACCCTGATCTGGTGGTGGAGGAGGAGGTGCAGCACCAAAGATGTTAAAGTAATCACTCATCAGAAGCACATTGGTACTGATATCATTCTCTGATCCCTCATAAAATTCATGTTATGCTGATACTGTGCGGCCTACTGCTGAAGATCAGTCTCAATTTGATCAAAGAGTTTATCAAAATGAGTCTCTAAGCGATCAAATCTTTGAACCAAATCCTGATAATTTGGTTCATTGGCGGGTGCAGGTGCAGCTTCTGGTTCTTCTTTTGTATCACTAATGACATGAGTTTTACTTGGTTCTTCCTTGAAGATTGCTCTAAATGATCCATCATTGTAGTAGAATGGTTCTTCAAACTCTTGATCAGGATGAACCAAATTGTATTTTATCTCTAGAATGTAGGCAAAAAGATGTCCTAAGGCAATGTTTTTCTTTCTCTTATGATCTACATGTCCAATTTCAGACAGCCCATAAAGATAGTCAAGGATAAGTTGGGCTTCATCTATAGGTTCTTTAGTCACGATCAAAAAGGTCACCATAGAAAGAAGAGGGGTAATGTTGACTCTATCACCAGCTTTAGGAATTATGAAAGTTCTAAGGACATGCTAGATGATTCGTGCATTACGATATAGACCAGATACTCTAGCCACATGTTCGTTCACATTATTTCCTCTAATCACATTATTAAGTTCAAACCAAGAATAATCATGAGTGTTGATCAAGTGATGGGCTCTAGCTGCCTCTATCCTTAAATTTAGAAAGGCTCCTAAGTCATACTTGGTGATTTCAACTTTTTATTTGAAGCAAAGAATGGATTATAGTGTGGTCAGAATTAAAGGACATGTTGGCGAGAAAGTAGTGGAAGGTTTCCTTATTGTAGAGATAGACGAGGGTAAGGATAAAACAAAACTATGTTTAGGTAAATAAGTTCATTACTTGAAAGGTAAGTTCTTCTTGGATTGGGATTCTTGAGGGTGTGATCTTTGCAGAGGCAAACTCAGAAAAAATTCCTCATTTTCTTTAGAAAGGAAATTTTTAGAGGAATTTCGATGTGGTTTCTTTGTCAGAACCTTTTATCTCTTGCTTGAACTCGCCATTTGGAAGAGGATCTAGAGCACGAAAGAGATTGAAAGTGGAGTTTTGAGTGTGACAGTTGAGTTCAAAAGCCCTTCTATTTATTGAAAATGATACGTTCGTACCAGACAAAAAAAATTCATCCCGTACAAAATTTTCAATTCGTCCTGCACGAAAAATTTTTGTTTGGATGATCTAAAGCATCAAAATGAAACGTCTTTTCGTAATCAACACAACTTACGAAGCATCCTTTCGTACAGACTTTTGACTAGTCTAATCGTACAAATGAACACATGTTCGTCCTGGGACGATCAGAACTCATATCATTTTCATGGAAGTTAAAATTGTCCCCTACATCGAACCGACATGTGTTCGTTCAGACGAACCAAAGGTTCGTACGTATGAATGACATATTAAAAACTACCTTATCCATTCAACCATTTTATTCATTTGTCCCGTTGTTTGAAAAATATTTCATCCCGGACGATCATGACGATCGTACAGACGAAATGACAATAAAACATTGAAAACTGCACTCAAACGGTTCAAAATCCTGCAGTTTGTCATACTACACAAATCGTCCCATACGAAAATATTTTGTCCCGGATGATTGTCACTCAAAATTTTCAAATTTTTGTTATCTATCAAAAAACTTAAATACAAACTCACTAAAAACATAAAAAGATGAAAAAACACATACTCTAAATGAAGAAAATCACACAAACAAGTTGATGAATACATAAAAACACAAACACATTTATCTAGTAAACAAACATCAATGTTGCAAAAAAGATTTTTATTTAAGCATTTAAATCAATCACACCAAGCCTTGTTCTTAATGCACTGAAAGTATCAAAGGCTAAAGATTTTATAAAAATATCTGCAAGTTAATTTTTAGTAGAAATATTAGTGAGTTAAATTTCTCCTTTGGATACATGATCCCTTATGAAATGATGTCTTATGTCTATATGTTTGGTTCTTGAATGTTGAATAGGATTTTTAGAAATATAAATAACACTAGTATTTTCACAATAAATTGGAATAGTGCCTATAGTCAATCCTAAATCAATCAACTATAGTTTCAACCAAAGTACTTGTTCCACACAACTTCCTAATGCAATGTTTCAGCTTTTACAGTAGATACGTCTACTGAATTTTGTTTTCTACTGGACCAAGAGATTAGTGAATTTCTAATAAATTGACATGTTCCAAAAGTGCTCCTTCTATCCACCCTACAACCTATAAAGTCAGAATCTGAATAACCAATTATTTCAAATGAAGAGCTAAACTTAGGATACCAGATTCCTATGTTCTGAGTTCCTAACAGATATCTTAAAATCTTTTTCACTGCTATCAAATGTGATTCTTTTGAATCTGATTGAAATCTAGCACATAAGCAAACACTGAACATTATATCGGGTCAGCTAGTAGTCAAGTAAAGTAAAGATCCAATTATCCCACTAAATTTCTTTTGATCGATAGATTTTCCCTTAGGATACGTATCCAACTGAACTAAAGAACTCATTGGTGTACTAACAGGTTTAACATTGTTCATTTCATACTTTTTGAGGATGTCCTTAACATACTTTGACTGATTAAGAAATATGTCTTCCTCAATTTGCTTAATGCTAAATCCTAGAAAGTTACTCAAATCTCCCATTAGACTCATCTCAAATTCACTACTCATTGTTTTAGAAAAAGCATCATAATGATTTTTATTTGAAGATCCAAAAATGATATCATCCACATAAATTTGAACATGAGTATATCCTTTTCATATTTCTTCAAAAGGATACTTGTATCCACACTTTCTTTTCAAAAGATCTTTCAAGTAAGAAGGTGCTCAACCTCTCATACCAAGCCCAAGGTATCAGTTTCAATCCATATAATGCGTTTTTCAACTTGAAAATATAATTTGGGTTTTTAGAATTTTCAAAACCTGGTGATTGTTCTACAAAAAACATCTTCTTGAATTACCCCATTTAAAAAGACACTTCTTACATCCATTTGATATAATTTGAATCCTTTAAAATAGGCAAAAGCTAACAAAATACTAATTACTTCAAGTCTAACTACAATGATAAAAGTCTCCTCAAAATCAATCCCTTCAATCTGATTATACCCCTTAGGAACTAATCTAGCCTTATTTCTAATGACTACTCCTGAGTCATTCATTTTATTTTCGAACACCAACTTAAATCCAACTACACTTTAATCCTTTGGCCTTTTAGTTAATTCCCAAACTTTATTTCTTACAAATTTATTCAACTCTTCTTGCATGGCCAAAATCCAAAATTCATCCGAAAGTGCTTGATCAATATTTATGGGTTTTATAGTTGAAATGATGGTTGAATGATTGAATTCTTTGTTTAATCCAAGCCTAGTCCTTACACCCTCACTTGGTTCACCTATAATCAATTCCCTAGGGTGGTTTTTAGAAAATCTCAAATCTCTAAGCAAAGGATTTTCTAACTCTAATTTTTCTTTCATATTTTCTTCCAAATTTTCTTTCAAACTTATTTTATCAATCTTTTGGGAGTTAATCTCAATCTCATATTCTACAGCATTTGGCTCTTCCATATTTTATGATTCATCAAATACAACATGTGTGGTATCCTCAATTAGCAAAGTTCTTCTATTGAATACTCTATAAGATTTTCCAACACTTGAGTATCTAACAAAAATTCCTTCATCAGATTTTGGATCAAATTTTCCTAAGGCAGATTTTTAATTGTTATGAATGAACACCTTGCAACAAAAAACAAGCAAATAAGACAAATTAGTTGTTCTTCCTTTTAGCAACTCATAGGATGTTTATTTAATTTAGATCTCACATTCACTCTATTCAGAACATAACATGTAGTGCTAACCGCATCAGCCCAAAAATATTTAGGAAGTGAGTATTCTGCCAACATTGCTCAGGTAGCTTCTATTAATATTATATTTTTCTTTTCGACTACCCCATTCTGCTGAGGGATTCTAGGTGCAAAAAAATTGTGATCAATTCCTTTCTCCATACAAAATTCTTCAAATTTCTCATTCTCAAATTCTCCTCCATGATCACTTTGTGTATAAATAATTTCACACCCTAGTTTTCTTTGAATCCAAATAAAAAAGTTTCTAAATTTCTCAAATGATTCACTCTTATGAAGTAAAAATCAAACCCATATGAATTTTGAGTAATCATCCATAATCATAAATCCGTATACCTTCATTCCTAGACTCACAGTACCAACAGGTCCAAAAAAATCTATATGCAAAATCTCTAAAGGTTTACTAGTTCTAAGATCCTTATTGAACTTAAAAGAAGACTTCACTTGTTTTTCTAATTGACATGCATCACAAATGTGATCCTTAGTAAAGTCTAGTTTTGGTATACCTCTCACTAAGTTCTTTTGGGTAATCCTTCTGAGGTTTTTCATGCTAGAATAAAAAAGTCTTCTATGCCAAAGCCATGAATCATCAGATACAGTTTTCAAATAAAAAGCAGTAGGAGATTGAATATAATTCAAGTCTAGCATATACATATTATTTACTCTTTGACCATTCAAAACATCTTTACCATTTAGGCTTAATATGCAGCTAGTAGGAAACAATTTCACACAATATCCTTTATCACATAGTTGGCTTATGCTTAACAGGTTATGTTTTAAGCCTTCTACTAATAACATATTCTCAATATAAAATTTATTAAGATTTCCAATCATACCTGATCCAACCACCTTCTTTGTGGTGTTATCTCCAAGTGTAACCTTGCCTCCACTCCTGGCTTCCAGCAATATGAATTGTGTAGTATCTCCAGTCATATACTTTAAACATCTGCTGTCCAGGTACCATATGCTCTCACGAGGTCTTGTGTAAGAGTGATCCTGTACAATTATCAAACAATAGACCTGGGAACCCAAACAAGTTTGAGTTCTCCTTTTGGCAATTATAATCAGATGTATGTATGATATGTCTAGGTTTATGCATCTTAAGTTTCCACACCAAATAAGTTTTCATCTTCAAAGTACATGTGTGAGCTATATGTCCAAACAATCCACAATTAATATATTTTACTTTTGGAAATGGTTTCCTAAGTCTTCTACCATTTATCTGTCTAGTCAGGGATGCAAAAAATTTAGGATATATAATAGGATTAGTAAAATCTTCAAGTTTAGGGGGTATCCTATTATCCTCGAGAGCTTTTATCGTTAATTTATAAAATGAATTTATTTGTTCTAAAATTTGATTTGTATAATTTGATCTATAAATTTTGCTCTCTGATTCATCCTTAAAATTTTTAAAATCTTTTTTAAGTTCAGCATAGGATGATTTTAAATTTTCATGTTTTTTATTCAAGTCATCAAATTCATCAAAAAATTTTATGTGATTATCATCAATTAAAGCATGATCTTTCTTATGTATTTCATGTTTCTTTTGTAATTCTTCAAATTCTAAACTTAGACTAGCATGCATTTTTTTCATTTTCCTATATGCATCATTCATGTGTTCAGAAACTTCAAAAAGTTCATCATAGGTTAAGTCACATACCTCTTCTTGATCTGACTGACCAAGATTATCGGCCATTAAGCACAGACTAGTGACTTCCTCTTCCTTCTCAGTCTCTAATGAATCTAAAGCTGTGTCCGCCCAGAAAGCTCTTTGAAACTTCTTCTTGCCCTTCTTTCAAAATGGTTTCTTCTCAACCTTCTCCTTGCTAGGAATGTTTTTGTTTTGGGCATTCAATCTTGATATGACCAGGTTTCCTGCACTCATAACAAATCACTTAATTTGAAACCTTGACATTTCTATTAAATTTATCTCTATTCCAATGCTGGCATCTCTTATGCTTCCTTTTTAGAAAAATTCTGAATTATCTAGTCATCAGTGCAATGTCGTCTTCATCCTCAGATTGTGAGTATTCACTCTCAGACTCTTCCACATTTAGTGCTATGTTCTTCTCCCTACGTGGTTCACCTGCATCAATCTTTCTTTGACTAACTCCTTGCTAGTAAGTAATTAGCAAACCAAGAAGATTGTCAATAGAATAAATGTTTATATCTTTAGCCTCTGTAATTGCAGTAATTTTAGCATCATATGTAGTAGGCAAATAACGAAGAATTTTGTTAACCATTTCAGCATTCGTTAGTTCCCTACCTAGTGCATGCAAATAGGTGACTATTTGTGTGAATCTTGTGTACATATCAGAAATGGATTCATTTGGTTTCATGCGAAACAGTTCATAATCATGCAACAAGATATTAAGTCTAGATTGCTTAACCTTATTAGTCCCCATATAAGTTATACAAAGTCTATCCCATATGTCCTTTCCACTTTTGCAAGTGGAAACCCGCATGTAGTCTTCTGATTTTAAAGCACAAAAGAAACTATTCAAGCATTTGGCATTTAGTTATGCTAAGTCACGTTCTTCTACTATCCAGTCCGCAAAAAGGTGTTTCAACTCTAACTCCATCAACTAATCTAGTTGGTTTTGTATAGCCTTCTTGGACTAAGTTTCACATACGATAATCAAGTGACTGTAAAAATGTAGACATGCATGTTTTCCGAAAATTAAAAGATATATTATCGAATAGTGGAGGTCTAGTTATAGAGTAATCCTCAGGTGTATTTCGATTTCCAAATGTAGCCATCTACTTTAATAAAAAAAGTAGTCTAAACTTATGATTTTGAAATAAAGCTCTGATTCCACTTGTTGAAATTTGATTTCAATTAATTAGGTTGTTATACCTAAGCTTATGTCCCATTGCTAACCAAGAGGGGGGTGTTTGAATAGTTGCTATTTGAATGATTTATATTTGTGCAACTTATGTAGTTTTGATGATTCCAAACATTATTGTTCAAATGTATAGTTATCTCCTAACAATTTCAGAAGATTTGCACTTGCTCTTGTGTGTACTAACATTTCAGGAAAATCAGACTCCAGACTACGAAAACTTCAAATCAAATTCAACATGAGATATTTCGTTTATTTGAAGTTTGTCTTTTCTTTGAATTAATTTTGAAAGGGAGTGATTGTAATTGAGTGAATAAAATCTCTCAACACACACAAATAAGGAGATCTTGAAATTCTATACTGATCGTACAGGACGATACTTATCGTACTGGACGATCTGTCAGTTATCTCCTATAGAGCACTTGGAACGAATAGGAACTTGCTTGAAAAACTTTTTCTAAGTCCTATTCGTCCAGGACGAATTTTATTATCGTCCCGGAGGATGGGTTCTCTGTAAAATTTTCATCCAGACAAATTTTATCATCGTACGAGGCGACCAGTCCTCTGGAAAATTTTCGTCCAGACGAAAATAAATATCGTACCGGACGATCAGCTCTCTGGAAAATTTTCGTCCAGACAAAAACAAATTATCGTCCGCGGCGATTGGTGCTCTGGAAAATTTTCGTCCAGACGAAATAAATAATCGTCCAGGACGATCGGCTCTCTGGAAAATTTTCGTCCAGACGAACATATTTTCGTCCAAACGATGAACCGACTTAGAACAGTTTTCAGCAGTTTCTAGAACCGACCTTGTAATAACCGTTCGTACTGGACGAACCTAGTTCGTACAGGACGATCAGCTGTACGAAGTCATTTCGTACACATATACAAATTGGGTCGTTTCAGATCGTTTAAGTAAAATTGTCCAGGACGATCCAGGATCTTACAGGACGATCCACTGCGTACAGAATTAAAAACTTGCAGTTTTTGGGCGGTTTTTCATGTCTTTTGTATAAATAGTCCAAATTAGACTGCCACCCAATCTTTTTGTCATTTGATCTTCATGCCTCTTGAGAGAATAGCCAAGGAGAGAGTGGAAGAGAGCATTCAAAGGAGGATTCCTACCACTGGAGCGAGAAGGCTTCACTTGGATTACTAAGGTAAGAGTCTCTACTTGTGAAATTGGATTTCTTCACTCTTTTCCTTCTTCCTTCTAGATTCTTGTGAGAAGATCAGTCAAGGAGATCTGGTTCTCTGCCGACACTTGGAAAGTGTGAACAGACGAAGGGTTCTCTGCCCACACTAGGAGCGTGTTAAAGGACGAAGGTTATCTGCCTACACTTGGAGAGTGTGAACAGCCGTAGGGTTCTCTGCCCACACTAGGAGAGTGTAAAAGGACGACGGTTCTCTGCCAGCACTGTGGATTGTGTAAAAGGATGACGGTTCTCTGCCGCACCGGGTAGTGGTGAAAAGAGTGTTTTGTACAGGCTTCTCCGCCTTGCTGTGGGTGCTAAAGGAGAGTCACTTTGTGGTATTAGTGCAATACTCAGAGGTTGCCTCTGAGGAGTGGATGTAGGTCTGGTTATAGACCGAACCACTATAAATCTGGTGTCATTTACTTTATTGATTTTACGTTTCCGCACTTTAAATTTCAGTTTTAACAACTCTGTGGTTGAAAAACATTTTTCTACAAACTTTAAAAGAAAAATTTATTTCGGTTCAACTTTATCATTAAGAGGGTTTAAAATTTTTAAAACTACCAATTCACCCCCCTCTTGGTAGCTGTGGGACATTTACTTAGGCTTAACAACCTAATTACTGGACTCAACAAGTGGTATCAGAGCATTGTTTCAAAATCATAAGTTTGAACTACTTTTTGATTAACGTAGATGGCTACATTTGGAAACCGAAACACACCTGAGGGTTACTCTATCACTAGACCTCCACTGTTTGACAATATTCCTTTTGATTTTTGGAAAACACGCATGTCTACTTTCTTACAGTCACTTGATTATCTCATGTGGATGCTAGTCCAGGAAGGTTACACAAAACCAACTAGATTAGTTGATGGAATTAGGGTAGAAACACCTTATGCAGATTGGACTATAGAAGAACGTGACTTAGCACAATTAAATGTGAAATGTTTAAATAGTTTCTTTTGTGCTTTAAAATCTGAAGACTACATACAAGTTTCCACTTGTAAAAGCGGAAAAGACATATGGGATAGACTTTGTATTACTTATGAAGGGACAAATGAGGTTAAGCAATCAAGACTCAATATCTTGTTACATGACTATGAATTATTTCGCATGAAACCTAATGAATCTATATCTGACATGTACACAAGATTCACTCAAATTGTCACCTCTTTGCATGCACTTGGTAGGGAATTAACAAATGCTGAAATGGTTAATAAGATTCTTCATTGTTTACCTACTGCATATGATGCTAAAATTACTGCAATTACAGAGTCTAAAGATCTGAACATTTATTCAATTGACAATCTTCTTGGTTCACTCATTGCTTACGAGCAAGGAGTAAGTCAAAGAAAGATTGATGCAGGTGAACCAAGAAAAGGACAAGAATATTGCACTAAATGTGGAAGAGTCAGAAAGTGAACACTCACAACCTGAGGATGAAGAAGATATTGCACTGATAACTAGACAATTCAGAAGCTTTTTAAAGAGGAAGCAGAAGAGACGCCAGCAATGGAATAGAGGTAAGTATAACAGAAATGGCAAGGTTTCTAATGAAGTGATTTGTTATGAATGCAGGAAACCAGGTCATATAAAGACTGATTGTCCAAAACTCAAAGCAACTCCTAGCAAGGAGAAGGTAGAGGAGAAACCAATGCTAAAGAAGGGCAAGAAGAAGTTTCAAAAGGCTTTTTGGGCGGACTCAGCTTCAGACTCTTCTGAGACTCAAAAAGAAGAAGAAGTCACCAACCTTTGCTTGATGGCAGATAAATCTGAACAATCAGATCAAGAAGAGGTATGTGATTTAACTTATAATGAATTGTTTGAAGTTTCTGAACACATGCATGATGCATATAGGAAAATGAAAAAGATGCATGCTAGTTTAGTTTTAGAATTGGAAGAGCTTAATAAGGAACACAAAATCCTTAGGAAAGATCATGCTTTAATTGATAGCAACCACATGAAACTACTTGATGAATATGATGACTTGAATAAAAATTTTGAGAATTTAAAATCATCCTATGCTGAACTTGAAAAAGAATTTAAGAAATTTAAGGATGAATCTGAGAGCAAGACATATAGAATCAATTATACAAATCGAATCTTGGAGGATATGAATTCATTTTACAAACTTACTATAAGAGCTCTCGAGGATAATAGGAACCCCCTAAACTTGAAGATTTTACAAATCCTAAATATTATCCTAAATTCATGAAATCCCTTAGAAGATAATCATATGAAAGAAAACATAGGAATATTTTTCCTAATGTTAAATGTAACAATTGTGGATTTTTGGGACATATATCTCACACCTGCACTTTAAAGATGAAACCTAATTTGGTGTGGAGAACTAAGATGCATAAACCTAGACATATCACACATGCATCTGATTATAAATTTCATAAAGGTGAACCCAAACTAGTTTGGGTTCCCAGGTCTAACATTTGAGAATTTTGCAGGAATACTCTCACACAAGACCTCCTGAGAGTATATGGTACCTGGACAGCGGATGTTCTAAGCACATGACTGGAGATACTGCTCAATTCATAATGCTGGAAGCCAGGAGTGGAGGCAAGGTTACACTTGGAGATAATACCACAAAGAAAGTGGTTGGATCAGGTATGATTGGAAATTTGAAAAACTTTTTCATAGACAATGTTTTATTAGTTGAAGGCTTAAAACATAATTTGCTTAGCATAAGTCAGCTATGTGATAAGGGCTATAATGTAAAATTTTTACCTACTAGCTGCATAATTAGCCTAAATGGGAAAATTGTTTTAAATGGAAAAAGGGTGAACAATGTCTACATGCTAGATTTAAATTGTATTCAATCTCCTACTGCTTTTTGTTTGAAAACTGTTTCTGATGAATCATGGTTTTGGCATAGGAGACTTTGTCATTCTAGTATGAAAAATCTTAGAAAAATTACCCAAAAGAATTTGGTGAGAGGAATACCTAAACTAGACTTTACTAAGGACCATCTGTGTGATGCATGTCAAATAGGAAAACAAGTGAAGTCCTCTTTTAAGTCCAATAATGATCTTAGGACCAGTAAACCATTAGAAATTCTTCACATGGATCTTTTTGGACCTGTAAGCACGGTAAGTCTAGGAGGAAAGGTATATGGATTTGTTATAGTAGATGATTTTTCAAGATTCACCTGGGTTAAATTTCTTTTTCATAAGAGTGAATCATTTGAGGAATTCAGAAATTTTTCAACTTGGATACAAAGAAAACTAGGATGTGAAATAATTTCTATACAAAGTGATCATGGAGGAGAATTTGAAAATGAAAGATTTGAAGATTTCTGTAAAGAAAAGGGGATTGATCACAATTTTTCTGCACCTAGAACTCCTCAACAAAATGGAGTAGTTGAAAGAAAGAACAGAACATTAATAGAAGCCGCCCGAGCAATGTTAGCAGAATACTCGCTTCCTAGATATTTTTGGGCTGAGGCGGTTAGCACTGCATGCTATGTTCTGAATAGGGTGAATGTGAGATCAAATTTGAATAAAACACCCTATGAGTTGCTAAAAGGTAGAACACCAAATTTGTCTCATTTGCATGTATTTGGTTGCAAGGTGTTCATACATAATAATGAAAAATCTGCCTTAGGAAAATTTGATCCAAAATCAGATGAAGAAATTTTTGTTGGATATTCAAGTGTTGGAAAATCTTATAGAGTATTCAACAAAAGAACTTTAGTCATTGAAGAAACCATACATGTTGTTTTTGATGAAAATGGAAACATGGAAGAGCCAAAAGTTGTTGAAGAAGAAATTGAAGAAAACTCCCAAAAGATTGATAGATTAAATTTGGAAGAAAATGTGGAAGAAAATTTAGAAAGAGAAGACCCTTTGCCTAGAGATTTGAGATTTTCTAAAAACCATCCAAAGGAATTGATTATAGGTGAACCAAGTGAGGGTGTTAGAACTAGGCGTGGATTAAACAAGAAAGTCAATCATTCAGCCTTTATTTCAACTATTGAACCCACTAACATTGATCAAGCACTTTCAGATGAATTTTGGATATTGGCCATGCAAGAAGAGTTAAATCAATTTGTAAGAAATAAAGTTTGGGAACTAACTACAAGGCCAAAAGATCAAAGTGTTGTTGGAACCAAGTGGGTGTTCAAAAATAAAATGAATGACTCATGAGTAGTCATTAGAAATAAGGCTAGATTAGTAGCTAAGGGGTATAATCAAATTGAAGGAATTGATTTTGAGGAAACTTTTGCCCCTGTAGCTAGACTTGAAGCAATTAGGGTTTTACTAGCCTTTGCCTGTTTTAAAGGTTTTAAATTATTTCAAATGGATGTCAAAAGTGCCTTTTTAAATGGGGTAATTGAGGAAGATGTTTTTGTAGAACAACCTCCAGGTTTTGAAAATTCTAAATTTCCAAATCATGTTTTCAAATTAAAAAAGGCATTATATGGATTGAAACAGGCACCTAGGGCTTGGTATGAGAGGTTAAGCACCTTCCTACTTGAAAGATCTTTTGAAAAAGGAAGTGTGGATACAACTCTCTTTTTAAGGAAAATTGGAAAGGATATACTTATTGTTCAAATTTATGTGGATGACATCATCTTTGGATCTTCAAATAAACATCTTTTTGATGATTTTTCTAAAACAATGAGTAGTGAATTTGAAATGAGTCTAATGGGAGATTTAAATTACTTTCTAGGATTTAGCATTAAGCAACTTGAGGAAGGTACTTTTCTTAGTCAAACCAAATATATTAAGGACATCCTCAAAAAATATGAAATGGATAATGCTAAACCTGTTAGTACACCAATGAGTTTTTCAGTTCAGTTGGATAAAGACCTTAAGGGAAAATCTGTTGATCAAAAGAAATTTAGAGGGATAATTGGATCTTTACTTTACTTGACTGCTAGCCGACCAGATATTATGTTTAGTGTTTGCTTATGTGCTAGATTTCAATCAGATCCAAAAGAATCACATTTGACAGCAGTAAAAAGGATTTTAAGATATCTACTAGGAACTCAAAACTTAGGAATTTGGTATCCTAAATTCAGCTCTTCATTTGAAATTATTGGTTACTCAGATTCTGACTTTGCAGGCTGTAGAGTGGATAGGAAAAACACTTCTGGAACATGTCAATTCATTGGAAATTCATTAGTTTCATGGTCTAGTAGAAAACAAAATTCAGTGGCACTATCTACTGCAGAAGCAGAATACATTGCATTAGGAAGTTGTGTGGCACAAGTACTTTGGTTAAAACAACAGTTGATTGACTTAGGATTAACTATAGGCACTATTCCAATTTATTGTGACAATACTAGTGCTATTTGCATTTCCAAAAATCCTATTCAACATTCTAGAACCAAACACATTGATATAAGGCATCATTTCATAAGGGATCATGTATCCAAAGGAGAAATTGAACTCATACATGTTTCAACTGAAAATCAACTTGCAGACATTTTTACAAAACCTTTAGCCTTTGATACCTTCAGTACTTTAAGAACAAGGCTTGGTGTTATTGATTTGAATGCTTAACCAAAATGTCTTTGCAACATTGATACTTGTTGTGTTTTGTTTTTTTTTTGTGATTTTGTGAATTTTGTGTGTTTTTGAATGAATTGTTTTTGGATTTATGATTTTGTTTTATGTTTTCTGTGTTTTTTGAATGTTTTTGTTAATTTAAAAAAATCAAAATTAAATTTTTTTTGGAGGACATCGTCCAGGACGAAATTATTTTCGTACGGGACGAAGTGTGAAGGAACAGTTTGCGCGAATTTAAACCGTTTTGAGAGCAGTTTTTAATTGGATCGTCTGTACGATATGTTATCATCCAGGACGAATTTTTTTTCTCTCAAACGTCGGGACGATTGAATGCAGCGGTTGAGTGGATAAGACAGTTTTTAATACGAACTTCGTCTGTACGAAATTTTTTCGTCTGTACGAACATGTGTCGGTTCATTATAGGGGACGGTTTTCAAGAGTCATTAAAACGATTCACTTTTTGATCGTCTGTACAAAATTTTTTCGTCTGTACGATCGGTCAAGTCAAAAAGTCTGTACGAAGGGACGCATCGTAAGTTGTGTTGAATACGAAAAGCCGTTACATTTTGGACGAATTGGATCGTCTGTACGAAATTACTTCGTCCAGACGAACGATAATTTTTCGTCCAGGATGAATATTTTTGTCCAGAACGAACGTATCATTTTTCTTTAAATATGAAGGCTTTCAAACTTGACAATCACACTTTCAAACTTCTTTTTCAATCCCTTTCTATATCAAATCAACAATGGCCTCCTCTAGCAAAAGACAAAAGGTTTTGGTGAGGAAACCAAATAGGAATGCCCCAGACAACTTTCTTTCCAAGGCAAATGAGGAATCTTTTCCTCGTTTTGCATCTGCAAAAATCACTCCGTCTCGCATTCTTATCCAAACAGAGTTAAAATTTTGGGTATTGCACCTCTTCGCCTCAACCCAATTTCAGTTCATTCTTTCTCTCGTCCACTTCTACAATAAGCAAACCTACCACTAATTTCTAGCCAACATGAGTTTCAATTCTGACCACTCTATCATTAGTTCTTTTATTTTTAAGAAAAAAGTTGAGATCACCAAGCACGACCTTGGTGCATTTTTAAACTTAAGAACTGAGGAATATAGAGCCCACACCCTAATGTCAGAAACCTCCTTCAAATGGTTTCAAATCAATAGGGTAATTAGAGAAAATGCGATTGACAATCATGTTGCTAGAGTCTCCGGTATGACCCAAGATGCCTGAATCATCCAGCATATCCTTAGATCCTCAATTATTCCTAAAGCTGGTGATAGGATTAACATTACTCCTCTCCTTTCTTGTCTAACTTTTTTAATCATGCAAAGACATCCTATTGATGAAGCCCAACTCATCATAGATCATATCTATGGGCTTTCAGAAATAGGACATGCTGATCAGAAGAGGAAGAAGAACATTTCATTAGGGCACTTAATTACTTATATTTTGGAAAAGAAGTACAATATAGTGCATCCTGATGAAGAATATGAAGAGCCAGTTTACTATAACGATGCATCATTCAGATTGCTCTTCAAGGAGGAAAAAGAAAAAGCACATGCTAGTGCTTCAGAAGAAGAAGAAGAAGAAGGAGTGCAAGCTTCTGCTTCTCAATCAGATTACCAGAATCTGATTGAGAGATTTGATAGACTAGAGACTCACATTGATCAAAGATTTGATCAATTTGATGCTCAACTTACGCAGCAGCAACAAGACATTGGTAACATTAAAGATGAAGTTCATGAAATTAATACCAATGTCATGTTGATGGCCTCCTACTTCAACCTCTTTGGCGGCATTCCTCCTCCTCCTCCAGAACAGTAGAATTGTTTTTTATGTGTGTCTGTTGTATTTTTTTTGTTTTGTTTTTGTTTGTTTTGTTTTTATCTTATCTGTGTTATTGTGATTGTTTTTATGTTTTTAAGTTCAATGTTTTTTTTATGTGTAATCCGTTCCTTTAATTTTAATGAAAGTTTGTTTCTATTAGATTTGTTTTGAAATGTGGTTAATGTTGGTGAATTTCATTAGTACCATTTAATCTACATAGTGCTTAAATTCGATTGTAATTTGAGATTATCTATATTAGAAAATCTAGACTTTCTAAATTTATAATTTGTTTATAACTTGTTGTAATTAGAACTTTTAAATTCATGTCTATTCATTTAGACTACATAAAAGTTAATATTATTATTGCAATTTTGATGTTTTCTTATTTTGTATTTCTATGCTCAAATGATATTTATGCACCTAGAAATATTTGAAATTTTAGATTATAGATTTTGGAAAGAATTGGTCAAATTACTCTTGAACATTGTACAAATGTACAAAAATCAAAAGGAATTCGCAAAAATTTGCAAAATGAAAAAGAGGCACAAAATAAGCCCAATCAAAGAAAAATGCACAAAAATGTGCTCGAAAAATTTGAAAAGATGCGCAAAGCGCCACATGAGGTAATTCTCTTCTTTCCAAATTCGTTAAATCTCTTAATTCAAATTAATCTTATGTTCATTTATATTCTATTGAACTTTGAAATATAGAATTTTTTTTACATCTCTCTTGTAATGATTTTCAATAGTCAAAATGTCTAAATTGAATCATGTCTTTGATAAATTCTTCTTACTTACAATGTTATATCATTTCTTAAATTTTATGAACTTCTATGATTGACCTAATATCTTTAGTTTAAAATTGCATACCCTATGTCAATCACCATTTAGATTAATTTTTAAAAATGAATTTCATATAATTACTTACATTTCTGGTCTATTTCTTCTTCACTTTTTGTTGCTGTCAAAAAGGGGGAGAAATTATTGTGTTTGTGTTTATTGTGTTTGTGTTTTTATTTTTGTTTTCTATTTTTGATTTCTGTTTGCAAGTTTTTTGTTTGTGTTAAAATTTTTGAAAAAACAAAAATATTGTTCTTTAATGCCTCCTTATTTTAATATCTCATCAATTCAGGGGGAGTTTAGGAGATAGGAAAATTGTTTAACTTGAAACCTTACAAATAATAATTGTTTTGCCATCATCAAAAAGGGGGAGATTGTTTGAATAGTTGCTATTTGAATGATTTATATTTGTGCAACTTATGTAGTTTTGATGATTCCAAACATTATTATTCAAATGTATAGTTATCTCCTAACAATTTCAGAAGATTTGCACTTGCTCTTGTGTGTACTAACATTTCAGGAAAATCAGACTCCAGACTACAAAAACTTCAAATCAAATTCAACATGAGATATTTCGTTTATTTGAAGTTTGTCTTTTCTTTGAATTAATTTTGAAAGGGAGTGATTGTAATTGAGTGAATAAAATCTCACACACACACAAATAAGGAGATCTTGAAATTCTATACTGATCGTACAGGACGATACTTATCGTACTGGACGATCTGTCAGTTATCTCATATAGAGCACTTGGAACGAATAGGAACTTGCTTGAAAAATTTTTTTCTAAGTCCTATTCGTCCAGGACGAATTTTATTATCGTCCCGGACGATGGGTTCTCTGTAAAATTTTCGTCCAGACGAATTTTATCATCGTACGAGGCGACCAGTCCTCTGGAAAATTTTCGTCCAGACGAAAATAAATATCGTACCGGACGATCAGCTCTCTGGAAAATTTTCGTCCAGACGAAAACAAATTATCGTCCGCGGTGATTGGTGCTCTGGAAAATTTTCGTCCAGACGAAATAAATAATCGTCCAGGACGACCGGCTCTCTGGAAAATTTTCGTCCAGACGAACATATTTTCGTCCAAATGATGAACCGACTTAGAACAATTTTCAGCAGTTTCTAGAACCGACCTTGTAATAACCGTTCGTACTGGACGAACCTAGTTCGTACAGGACGATCAGCTGTACGAAGTCATTTCGTACACATATACAAATTGGGTCGTTTCAGATCGTTTAAGTAAAATCGTCCAGGACGATCCAGGATCGTACAGGACGATCCACTGCGTACAGAATTGAAAACTTGTAGTTTTTGGGCAGTTTTTCATGTCTTTTGTATAAATAGTCCAAATTAGACTGCCACCCAATCTTTTTGTCATTTGATCTTCGTGCCTCTTGAGAGAATAGCCAAGGAGAGAGTGGAAGAGAGCATTCAAAGGAGGATTCCTACCACTGGAGCGAGAAGGCTTCACTTGGATTACTAAGGTAAGAGTCTCTACTTGTGAAATTGGATTTCTTCACTCTTTTTCTTCTTCCTTCTAGATTCTTGTGAGAAGATCAGTCAAGGAGATCCGGTTCTTTGTCGACACATGGAAAGTGTGAACAGACGAAGGGTTCTCTGCCCACACTAGGAGAGTGTTAAAGGACGAAGGTTCTCTGCCTACACTTGGAGAGTGTGAACAGCCGTAGGGTTCTCTGCCCACACTAGGAGAGTGTAAAAGGACGACGGTTCTCTGCCAGCACTGTGGATTGTGTAAAAGGACGACAGTTCTCTGCCGCACCGGGTAGTGGTGAAAAGAGTGTTTTGTACAGGCTTCTCCGCCTTGCTGTGGGTGCTAAAGGAGAGTCACTTTGTGGTATTAGTGCAATACTATGAGGTTGCCTCTGAGGAGTGGATGTAGGTCTGGTTATAGACCGAACCACTATAAATCTGGTGTCATTTACTTTATTGCTTTTACGTTTCCGCACTTTAAATTTCAGTTTTAACAACTCTGTGGTTGAAAAATATTTTACTACAAACTTTAAAAGAAAATTTTATTTCGGTTCAATTTTATCATTAAGAGGGTTTAAAATTTTTAAAACTACCAATTCACCCCCCTCTTGGTAGCCGTGGGACATTTACTTAGGCTTAACAACCTAATTACTGGACTCAACAGGGGGGGGGGGTGAATTGGTAATTTAAAAAAAAAATCCCTCCTTTTAATTTTTAAACCAAAAAATAAACTTTAATGAGTTTTGTAGAAAATATTTTTCAACCACAGTTTTAAAATTAAAAATCAAAAAAATAAAAGGCAGCTGAAAAATAAAGAAATGAGGTTAATAGTGGTTCGGATCAAAACCAGACCTACATCCACTCCCCGGAAGCACCCTCCGAGTATTGCACTAATACCAATGGTGTCTCTCCTTTTGCACCCACAACAAGGCGGAGAAGCCTTTACAAACACTCATTCCACCACTACCTGGTGCGGCAGAGAACCGTCATCCTTTTAAACTATTCCCAGTGCTGGAAGAGAACCTTTGTCCTTTCACACTCTTCTAGTGTGGGCAGAAAAACCTTCATCCTTTCACACTCTCCAAGTGTGGGAAGAGAACCCTTCGGCTGTTCACACTCTCCAAGTGTGGGCAGAGAACCCTTCGGCTGTTCACACTCTCCATGTGTCAGCAGAGAACCAGATCTCCTTGACAAATCTTCTCACAAGAATTCTAGAAGGAAGAGAGAAAAGAGTGAAGTAATTACAAACCAAGAGTAAAGACTCTAACCTTTGAGTACCAAGTGAAACCTTCACACTCCAATGGCAAGAAATTTCTTTCAAACACTCTCTCACACTCTCTCCTTTACTCTTCATTCAATAGACACTAAGATCAATAGGCAAAAACATTATATGGTAGTTTAATTTGGACTATTTATAGGAAAGACACAAAAAACCGTCCAAAAATTGCAAATTTTCAAGTCAGTACGAATTAGATCGTCCCGTAAGATCGAGATCATCCTGGATGATTTTACTTAAATGCGTTGGAAATGAACCTAATGTATATGAGTACGAAATGATTTCGTACACATACATCATCCCGTACGAACTAGGTTCGTCCGGTACAAACGTTATTCCATAGGTCGGTTCTAAAAACTGTAGAATGACGCTTAATTTTCAGAGTCGGTTCACTTCGTCTTGGGACAAAGTTAAGGTTCATCAGGACAAAATTTTACGGAGAGAAAATCGTCCCGGGATGAATGCACTTCGTCCTGGATGATAATACTCCAGAGAGCAACTCGTCCTGGAACGAATACACTTCGTTCTTGAACAAACATTTTCCAGAGAACATTTCGTTCTGGGACAAATACACTTCGTCCTGGACGATTAGGGCTTAGAAAAATTTTCTTCAACCCCTGTTCGTTCCATTGCTCTTTAGTGGAGATAACTGATCTGATCGTCCCGTATGAACTATGTTCGTCCTGTACGATCAGTACAAATTTCTCAAAATCTCCTAAGGTGTGTGTGTGTTCACTCAATTACAATCACTCCCTCTCAAATTTAATTCAAAGAAGAATACAAATTTTTAAATATATAAAGTTTCTCATGTTGAATTTGATTTGAAGTCGTAGTCTGGAGTTTGATTTTCTTGAAAATGTTAGAATATAAAACATGCAAATAGCAACTCTCTTAACATTCTTGAGTTCCATGCCATGTAAAATAAATTTTTCTAAGTATGGATCATACTATACAAACACAGTTCATACATGCTTTCACGAGTACGATCTTCTCGGGATCAAGGTCATGTAAAAATAATTTTTATAAGTATGAATCATACTGTATGAATCGAGTTCATACATGTCTTTCATAGTATAAAATTGTGAGGTCCCATTTTGTCCCAATGTTTAATACAAATGAATATTGAAATTTTCTAACTATTCATCCCAGAAAAACTTAGTTCATAATGGATGATGAGCGGGTGCGAAATGATTTTATACCAATTCATAACAGGTTTATACACAACAGTATTTGAACTGTTTGTACATATGAAACCCGATCATACTGTACGATTGTGTTCTCAAAATTGAAAAAATTAGTTTTCTGGATGGTTTTTCATGTCTTTTGTATAAAAGGTCCATTAAGAGCTGACATAAAAATTCTTTGCTTTGTGATTTTTTAAGAGCAATTGAAGGTGAGAGTGTGAGAGAGTATTTGAGAGAGATTTCTTTCTAGTGGAGTATGAATGGTTCATAAAGTTACTCAAAGGTAAGGATCTCTATGTGATTTATGTTTTTCACTCTTTCTCTTATCTTTCTAGATTGTTCTTGAGAAGATCTTTGAAGAATATCTGGTTCTCTCCGACACTTGGAGAGTGTGAACAGCCGATGGTTCTTTGTCAGCACTTAGAGGGTGTGAAAGGATGACGGTACTCTACCGACACATGATGCGTGTGAACAGTCAAAGGTACTCTGCCTATACTTGGAAGGTGTGAAAAGATGAAGGTTCTCTACCTACACTTGGAGGGTGTAAAAGGACGACTGTTCTCTGCCACAACGGGGATTGGTTGAAAAGAGTTTTGTAAAGGCTTATTCACCTTGCTATGGGGGCAAAAGGAGAGTCACTTTATTAATTGTGCAATACCTGAAGAGGGAGCCTTCAGGGAGTGAATGTAGGTCGTGATTGACAAAACTACTATAAATCTTTGTGTCATTTTAATTTCCGCTGCTTACTTACTACAAGTTTTTAATATCATGTTTGAAAAGTTTTATTTTTGAAACTTTAATTAACTTATTTTTTAAATCAATCAAATTTAAAATGCTTGAGACACTAAATTTGATTATAAGTTTGCTAAAATCAAAGTTCATATTATCCCTACTTTAATTTTGAAAGTTTCCAACTCAATTTTGCCTTGAGATTTATGCCATATCACGACAATTTTTAGATGATTTATAAATTTCCCCCCTAATTTTGGACGTCGAAGCCTATAGAGTCTGAAAACAAAATGTCAAATCTCTTCAAATCTTTCCAATATAAAATTATAATTTTTGTGTAATTTTGAGGCATGACCACTCACTAGACCTCAATATGAACAACCCCTCGGGGTCGTGAACTAAGTATAATACTCATAATCATAAATTGAGCATGTCGTAAAGTTGAGGAGTCTATTGGAGCAAAAATTATTGAAAAATTGCATTCCAAAACTTTAAAAATTATGTGAAATTGAGTGTAAAGATACTATTAAGCTTCGAAAGTGTTAAATTGAGTTTGAGACATTGAAAAATGATTCGAAAGACCCTAAAAACATTTAAATCAAGCAATTTGTGCTAAAAATCATGCCAAGACCCGAAGCAAAAGTATCCATCGGCTTCAATAACTGATTGCTACAATGTCATTGCTATAGTGTCGTGTTATAGTTGCTGCTCATTTTTTAAGAATATTCCTAAGAATGATTTTATTCTATAAGAATATTTTTATTCTTGGAAAATATTTCCCCCTCTATTTCACCTATATATTGCCCCCTTGCGGTTGGGGAGAAACAACACAATTTCTTATTCTCTTTTCTCGTCCACCTTTTTGGTATCAGAGGCCTTTTAATGTCTTGAATCGGTAACATCCCCTATCAAGTTTTAGTGCCCTTTTTGTGTGGAAGCAATTTCCATGATTTTCTTCTCCTTGTCTTTAGAATTTCTTCTTCCATTAGAGGCTTTCTACTATTTTTGGTAGGTGACAGCCCCAATCAAATTTTAGTGCCCCTTTTATTGTAGAAGTAAAATTTTCTTGCCTTTGCTATTCTTCTCTTCTCAATTTCTTTTTTATATTTAAGGCATTCCACTATTTTTGATAGGTTGCCCCTCTCTAAGTAGAAGGAGTACCCATTGAATTTATTCTCCTTCTCTTATGCACCAATTCTTACATTGGAAACATTCTATTTTTTTTTAAATAGGTGGCATCCTATATCAAGCTTTAGTGCCTTGCATCCCCCATCAAGATTAAGTGCCCCTCTTTTGTGTAGAAGGAACATTCATCTCCTCCATCTTTTTTCTTCTAGATTTTTTCTAATATTAGACTAATTCAACTATTTGAGATAGATGACATCCCTTATCAAGCTTCAGTGCCCCTTTTTTGTGTAAAATGAACTTTTTCCTCATTTCATCTTCTTTTATTCCAGATTTTGTTCTAACATTAGAGGAATTTCACTATCTGAGATAGATGACATCCCCTGTTAACTTTTAGTACCCATCTTTTTTGGTAGGACTCATAATAATATATTTTTTCTCCCTTAAATAATCCATGATAAAAGAAGTACAACCACCTTATATATAAGAGGATGGTCTAAAAAGATATGGCGGTATTAACATCTATGAAAAAATTGTGATTGTTATCATATGGGTGGAATTTTGACAATGATTAAATAGAAGTCTAACAGTGGACATCTGGTTAAGGGTTGATGATGATGCTGGTCAAGTTACACCCTATTAAAGGAAATATACATCCATTCTAATAGAGGTAGGCATAAGACATCCCTGATGGAAGGGGTCAAAGAAGTGTGTCGTGTTAGAAGTATGGTTACACACTAATAATAACAACTAAGTGGAGGCCTGATGGTGATCAGGTAATAATATTTCTTTGAAAAAGAGGTTGAATTATATTCTTCAATGTGTAGTAGATAATAAGTTGATAAAATCTATAAAATATATTTGACCTTTTCAAGATTATTTGTCAAAGAGTTGCTCAATGATGTTAAATTGTATGGTAGAGGTCTAAAGAATCCACCAAGAATGTATGACCTATACAAGGTTATGAGTTAAAGCATTGCCTGATGAAGATACCCTGTGTGAAAGAGGTTGAGAGAACCTATAAAGGGTGTTTAACCTGTTGGAGGTTGTTTGTCATAGTGTTATTTGATAATATTAGACTATTTGGAGGAGGTCAAGAAAATCCACAAATGTTGTATAATATATCCTAGGTTTTTTATCAGAGCATTGCTCGATAACTTTAATATATATGAAAGAGGTTGAGAGAACCCACCAAAAATATATGCCAATCATAGGGAGTTTGTAAGAGCACTTCTCGATGATGTTAACCTATATGTAAAAGGATAAAAGAATCCAACAAGGTTGTATAACCTATCTGAGGTTATTTCTTAGAACATTGCTTGATGACATTAACATGTATATAAAAGATCGAATCAAATCCCTCTAGGATTAATTATGCCATGACTGGGAGGATGAGAATGCCACATGTTTCTTAAATCAAAGATGAAGATTAACAGTCTATCTTTAGACTGTTACTGCATTTTTTGAGTTCGAGAGTAAGATCTTACTCAATGAGTAAAAATCCTACTAGTGACTTTATAAAGCTCATAATTTATTGGAAGCATCTTTTGCGCATATGCTAGAATTTTAATGAAAAATAGTTTTCCAATATATTATATGGGATGTTGAAAAGATCAGAGGAATTTTCTTGGCCACGATTGTAGTCAAGGTTATCCCCCACTCCACATCTGATTCTCATTAAATTAATGTAATAATGACTAATGTTTGGATGTCACCAAGTATGACTTTAGAGAGTGGAGCAAAAAATTTCTCCCAGCCAAGAATCATAGTCCCACAAATGCTGCCAAATTATTGCATCATGGAGTTTTCACGATGGTAGAAAAAATATATAATTTAACATCTCAGTTTTATATGAAGATACAATATGCATACAGATAAAAGAGTAGGGGTGTAGCAATCATAATGGACACGATATATCGAAAAAACTTAAAAGGAAAAAAAAATCACAGGGCTTTAACTAATTTAATTGAATCCACTATTATTAATAGTTGATTATAAAAAATGCCCTTCCTTGTTGGTGGGCCTTAACTCAATGTAGCAAAATATATCATATAGAGTGCATTCTATGGTAGGGGTTTGTAGAATCATTGTTAACATGATCATTTGATCGGTAGTGCCAATGTTGGTGAGCGATGTTGGTCAGAAGGATTGTGGTTGGACGACGATGGTCAAAAGGATAGTGGTAGGGAAATGGAGAATAAAAGGATCGTTGTTGGTGACATTAATCGAAAAGATTATAGTCGATGAATGACGCAGGTCACAAAGATTGTAGTTGGGTGATGATAGTCAGAAGGACTATAGTCGGGTGACAACGAATGGGAGATCATATTCTGGAGATGGTAGTTGAAGAGACTGTAGTCAGTAGGTGATGGAGGTCTGAGAGACCTAAGTCGGATGACAATGATGGTCGAAAAGACCATAATTGTGTGAAGGAGGTTAAAAGGATCGTCATCTGGCGACGAAGGTCGAAAGTGCCGTAGTCGACAGGAGACAATGGTTTGAAATATTTTAGTTGGCGATGGTAAGAAAGATTCTATTTTTTTTTTTTAAAATGACATTGCCATTGAATAGGGAGAATATTAAGGCAATGTAGGGTGTTCTTAGAATGAATGACCGATATGGACTCCTTGATTGGGGACCTTTTATTTAGTATTTGAGTGTTTTAATGATATAAAAATTCAACGATCTTGAGCTCATTTGATTCGTTTTGTCGAGCCGCTTGATTCAATTAATCATGAAATTCATGGTTTGAACCTTCTAAATATGCTTTGAGTCCTCAATTTTAACCCATTTGGGCTCGGATTGCTCGAATTTGGTGTCATTGTGTTCGCCTATTCGAGAGGCTCAGTTCCACCATATGTTTGTTGAAATCGGAAATTCGATGTCCCGAATTTAATTTTGCATGTTTCCAACTCAATTTTGCCTTGAGATTCGAGCCCGATCAAGATAATTTTTTGATGATATATCAAGGATTATTTTTTTATTTTATTAATTTCTTTTTTAAAGCAATTTTAACATTTTTTTTTTTGTCTTGGTTCAGCCATCATTTTGGAAGAAGCAGGTTTTGTCAGGCATTCACATGAATGTTTTTGTATATCAACATTCTATTCATGCTGAGGAAAGCAATATTTACTTGAAATAAATTGTATGAACTGTAATGATCCAAGCTCCAGTTCTGTGAGGGCACATTTCTAGTGCTTGTTGATGAAGTTTTCTTCAATATTAGGCATCATTTTGAACAGCTCTTTGTCATTGTTTCCACTTTCCATTAAAAAGAGTTTGTTTATCTAAAACAGCCTAGAATTTAATAATTTTTTGGGAAAGAATTTAATATACTTCTATATTTTTCAAAAACTAAATGATTTCTATGCATTATTGTGCTACTATATTTGCGCGTAAAAAAACCAGGCAATCATTGCTTATCGTACATGTTGTTATATGAATTGGTTTGGCAAATGGAGTAAGTTAACACACTTAAAATTGAAATTTAATTGCAATTCCCTAAATAAATTTCTAGAAATTTGTACAAAGAGATTTTTATCAATTTTAAATGCAAAGTTAAGTTTTTATTTGGGACAATATTTTGCTAATATCTTTTGCTGATTTCAACTTACAAGAAATTTTTATGTTAAAAAAGTATTTTAAAAAATAGTAAGAAAAGTATCCCAAACAAAATCTAAATCGAATATTATGATATTCCTTAAAAAAAAAAAAAAAACTTTGATGAATAAAAAGATGAGCCTTAGGTTTTGTTTGGGACGGCTTTTTTATTGCTTCTTGAAGCAGCTTTTTAGTATAAAAATTAAAATTTTTGTGCTAGAAAGCTGCTTCAAGAAGCAGTAAAAAAGCCGTCCCAAACGAAGCTTTAATCAATCAAACTTTACTTTGTTGACCAGTGTTTTCTATGGGTAACCATGGCATTAGATGCCCCGTCGATCAAGGCAATGGAATTTAGTACCAATTTTTTATTAATTAATCGAATACTTATTAAAAACTATAAGATAGCCTAATTTTTGCCGCAACTTAGTTCAAAAATCTTTTGCTTTTATCACAAAATCTTATAATATTATAATATTTTTTAAGAAAATATTCTCCTAATTTGACGCCAACATGAAGATTACATCGGAGCTTTCATCCTCAGATGTAATCTTCTCATTCTATAATTATCTCAAAATAGATTCAATAATTTTTAAATTCATCCTCATAGAAATTACATGGTGACGGTTTCTTTTCCATCTTGTATCTAAAGAGTATTAATCCAAAACTAATTTATTGATTTTAATTGAAGTGATATAAAAGCCAAATCCACAAATTCCAAACTGTTTGCATACTGAGTTCTCCCGAAGCATTGATAAACAAACTATTCAATTAATTAAATCCTGATTAACACACTTGTACAAAATGCTCTTCTGGGCAAAAATAAGCAACCCATGGCATGAAAGATAAAGATATATGAAGATCTACACAAGTAACAATCACCACTTCTAGCCACACCAGGTCTTTAAAATTTCCATCAACAACATTTCCAGAGATTTTGTTGAGCAATCTACGTACATTTTACTCACCTATTTGAATCAGGATTTGGGCCACTGGGCACTTCATGTTTGCTCACGTCAAACTCATGGGCAAATGAGCTGTTCTTCTTTGTTGGATTCAGCTTGCCTGCTTGTTGATCGTTTGACGAAGTTGACTTCAGCCGGCGATTGAAGAACCAGAGCTCTGAAACATTATCAAACTCTATGGAATGTACTGAGTGAATATAAAGGAGGAAAAGGAAGAAGAAGAGAGGCAAGGCATGAGATTTCTTAGCCACATTATACTCCATTGTTTTGAAAGCTTCAAGCAAAAGAACTGGGATTCTTCCAAGGAGAGACCACTGATCAACTCAGTGTCCATGAACCAGTGGGAAAAAGAAAAGATGATTGGGCATCGGGAATGAAGAGAGTACCTGTGCACATGTGAAAGTGTGATAACGATAAAAAGTATTCAATAGTCACGGCGGAATTTTGTTTTGTATATCATAGCAGGGTTAATGAATTCTTAACTATTGAAATTTATTTATAATAAGTTTTTTTATATATTTTATTGAAGATGCAACGTCGCATGAGTTATCTGATTAAAATGATACAATTTTGTCGTCTCAGTCATGGATTGTTTTTGGATGGCTGAGATTGATTTGATATCATGAAAATCAAAATTTTTTGAATTATGTTGTCCTCTGTGTAGTAAACCAAAAGAAGAAAAATATGTAAGTACCTTAGACTGTCGAACCTGCGAATCCCGCCACAAATCCAGCTTACGTCATATGTCGTCGAAATCCTACTCAAATTCCGACTAACTCGCTGCATTCACGTCTCTTACACCAATATCTGCGTAGAACCTCGAGCTTCGGCACCAACTCACATTAATAAAATGACAATGAGGTGCTCTCGTTCATTCTTCCTGCTCTATGTTTCTTCATCGCTCTCCACATTCGAAACCCCAACATCTCTTCCACTCGACCACCTACATGCAGTAGCCGAACCCACTAAACACCTCCATCTTCATTCTTCGTCAAACTCCCGTAGCCGGCCAGCTCTAGCCCTTATCTAGGTGGAACTCCCAGTACCGAATATTCCTTGACCCGCCGATATCCACTGCATTTGAAGAGCCCTAGCCGAACTCCACAAACGACCTACCCTTCAAGATCCATCCACATCTTCCATTCTCCACACCAAAAGTTTTCTTTATGTGCCATCCACCTCATCGCCAACCATCGCGAAGGAATGAATTTTTAACTCAAATTATCATTCTTGTCATTTGCGGTGGATCGGCAAAACCCCCATACACGCTCGAGTAGCACGGTGGGGGGAAACCTGGTGAGATGCCTACGACGAGGCATGTAATCACCTAAAATCCCATTTTCGATGTTCGCGGCGGACCGGAAACCACCTGTACACACTCTCATAGCACAGTAGGAGGGAGCTTGGTGCGACGCTTACAACGTGGTGGGTAAGCCCTCTACATGCTCTTATAGCGTGATGAGGAGTCCCTAAGTACCTATACACACGCCCATGTGACGTGGCAAGGAAAGCCACTTATGTTTTCATGCAGGTGCTTTGGAGCCCCTATACACGCTCTTGTAGCGTTGTGAGATGAAAGATGTATGGCACGATGTCCCCCGACACTTACCGTACATGCTCTAGTAGCATGGCAGGATGGCCGAGTTTCCCGTTGTTACCCCTAAACGGGGGAGACACCATGAGGTTGCCAAAATTTCACTTGTAAACATAGAGGACTTATAAAAAAAAAAAAAATAGGGGACTTCGATTGAATTGAATTTTAACTTACTTGAACATCAAGAACTTGAGTGAATGAAATATAAGCAACAAAATTCAAATCCAAATAAGATGTGAACGTCATAAAAAAATTCAAATATCAAATGATGAATCCAAGTCATCCAAATAAGCATTAATCAAAAAAGCAGGGAACTCGAACTCAAAATTGAACCAAACACAAATGAACATAAACTCTAGTTAGATTAGAATTGAACATTAAGCCGACAAGACTTGAACATTTGAACTCAAGCAAAGACTTGAGTTGGACCCCAGGAGATTTGGACAACTTGAACTTTGACTTGGATTTATAGTCAAACAAATGCAAATAACTTGCAAGTAAAATTTGTTTACAGGTGACAAGAAGAACTTGAAGGATATGGCTTGACTTAAAAATCATTATATAGGGCGCTTGGGATCATGACAACTGACTTGTAATATTGGACAAGACATGCCCCTAAGCAACACTTTATTTGAATTATAAGGAATGGGAAACATTCCTACAAGCCATAATGTAAGAATATGTAATTGATTCATGAAAGCCTCGTGATGTAGAAAGCAAATTGCTAATTATCATCAAAATGTTTATGTTATCATTTATATTTTGAGAACATCATGGAAAATACAATGATACGCTTGCAACCGGCAACTTGAAGCTTTCTGATTGTTCACTACACATGAAGAACAATATACACATGAGCAAATGCAGCAGCTTGCTTATGATTAGAAACTTGAATATAGTGCTTGCATAAACATAACTCATTTGCAAAGGAGAGATTTTAAATAAATAGAGAAATGTTGGGCAAGATAAGTATGATCCACACAGTCAAGCAAGTACACCAAATTCCTACAAGCATATTCACACACAATTGATAATGAAATTCAATGCTTTGGGTGAATTGAAATGATTGCAAAGACTACAATGAACATAATGACTTCGACAATTAGTAAGAGTCTTGCAATGCACAAGGACTGGATTACCAACAAATTGCAAAAACACACAATGAATATAGTGGCTTACAAACAATTAAAAATAAGGAACACAATGTATTTGTAAGTGATATTTGAATAATTGTGATGAGTGAAATGATACTCCAGCAATTAGTATAAATCCAATCATGAGTAAATACAACAATACATTGGAAAGAACAATAGTCGACATGCATGAAGGAGCTTACATATAAATGTGTGTAAGAAATAAAAAATTCCAACAGGTATATCCGAGGAAACACTAGTAGAGGTATAGAAAGGGGGCATAAAATCCACACATCAAAATTTATAGGCAGCAAAGGGGTTCATAGTACGATAAATAGTTGATTGAAGGCATATTCAAAAAGTCAAAGAAAATGATGTTCTCAAGCAACCATCATCACTTGATTTTTATGTATGGGATTTACACAGATCATGCAAAAGGGTGTTTAAGTCCCTACATCCGATGTCAACAATTATGCAGATGCCTATGAGCCACTGTAGGATACTCGCTCTATGCACCATATATTAGTTGAAGATAGAAAAAAAAAGATGCAACATGCATAGACAACTATGGGCCACCGTAGGAGATCTTTAACATGTATAGTGTATTATCTATAAGTGTAACACTAGAATAGTTACAACACATAAGCTCCTATGAATAGGGAAACTATCATGTCCACAAAGTGGTATCCTTGAGCAAATACATAAGAGGTTCATGAAGTGCAAGCTCCTACGACCCATATTAGGAGATTCAATAATGCACTATGATCCATTTATAGAAAGCAATAAGTTGTGCATGATAGTCTACATATACAAAGATCCAAACAACTTAATCCACAAGTTGCTACGATACACCACGAGATCTACAACACTCGTACAAGCAAACAAATTGAATGCTGCATTCAAATGATCTATGAGCTTCCAAATAGAATGCTGCATTTAAATGACAATTGTTACACAATTGATCAGCATCAAATATTTTCAAAAATGCCCCCCCCCCCCCCCCCCCACACACACACACACACACATGTCAACAATAATATGTAAGCACAAAAGTACACGAAGGGGCATGTGCAATCTTAAAACCCGTATAGGCACCGATGAGTGTATTATGGGCACACATGTGACATCTAGGAATGATGCACGAGTCAATAAATGAATATAGTTTGATCCCGATCCTTCTATATAGATAGATAAGAGTCTATATGGCTCAAATTATTAAATAGATATACGATCAAGGTGTCAACCAAAATATTAATTTTATACATTCATTAAAGAAATTTAAGGCCTATGAATAGAGAAATTCATCAATAAAATGATATATCCAAAGAACCCGATGCTCTATTGGAAAGTTGATAAGTTCGACAAGATTTAGTTAATGAAATACTTGTACACCTCGATGTTGGCCGTGTTGAATGAAAATCTCAACTAGAGGGGTTAATTCTAGCATTTTAAAATTCCACCAAATCCAAAATCCAAAAATCCAAAAATTCCAAAAATTCCAAAATATCAAAATCCAAAATATTTAAATTTGAAATTCAATCATTTAAATACTTAAAGCAAAAAATTCATCCACCCACCATAACAATTTGTAGAGGTGAAAATATTTAAATATCACTTCAGCCCACAAAGAGATAATATTTGGTTGAGAATATCACTAGAATTCATTCTCAAAAAAATCCCATGCTAGTAAAGATGTGATATGTATCCTCTGATTGAAAGTTTCATCATCTAATGGCACTGTAGGTAAATAGTTACTTCAAAATAGCACCACTAAATTTTAGTTATGACTAGAGCAAATACGTTTCTTAGTGGCATCAAATCTATGTGATATGAATTAATAGGATATAATCAATCTGGCACAAAGCCCGTTATTAGATAAGATGGATTTAAATTTATCTCCTTAGATAAATAGTCATCTTAGGTCTATAAGGAACCCTTGGATGATGTAACCCATGGCTACCGATAAGGATCCTTCTATCAGTTTATTGTTGACTACCTCCTATGACTAAGTAGACTAGGGACCACGATGCCCTGGATGATGGAACCATGGGATCATGATCGGGTCCATCATCCATTCCCCCCACCATCCACTTTAAATGCAAATTGGTGAAATTTCAAATTTTAAATATTAAATTTTGTAGCAACCCATGTTGTTACTATATGCCAGATAATATGTATCTTTATGCATCTGATTGATGACTAGCCTTAATCAAAAGTTCTCTCTCATTATCGGGATGTGTAATTAACTCTAGGGTCATACGCTTATAGGAAACCCAAACTTAGATCATAAAGTCCTCAGAAATTGAGGGTGAAATCTCTAGGTAGTGACTTATATACAAAGTTATCCGCCTTGCCATAATTTACCTTGGAACTTAATTCAGTTAAAACTCCCCAAAAAAAAGCAACGGGGGAGGCCGGGGCCAAAATTTTAGAGCCCATATATTTTTGGCGACTCCATTTGGGATTGGTTTCTCTTTACATCTCTAGATAGTTAACTTAGTGCTATAATAACATCTAATCAATACACACTAAAATTGCTAGAATTTCTCTAAATAATCATTCAACAAATTAAAATTTTAAATATTCTTAAATGATCATTTAACTAATTCATTAAGATTGTGCATTTAACATGATTTTAAATTTGTATTGTTTAAAATTTTTAATAATGTTATCTATTATTTTATATTTTGTGCAAGTTTCTAAATTTTGAAAGTGTTGGGTGATGTATCACAATCTAATTACTAACCTTTACTTTTTCATTTGTGTGGATGAATCTGCAGAATACTTCAATGGCTGTCCAACTAGGACAAGGTGCCAGAATCCAACTAGCTAATGCTATGACTGAGATTTGGAATGTAGAAGCTCCATCCAGTTTGGTAGTCACAACTTTTTTGCAGTTACTACAAGGATTGCAGCCATTTATATGAATGGCATGAAAACTAAATGGCCAATAGGGATGCTCCATCACGTTGGAGCTCTTACACATTGTGCGCATCTGCTAATGCAGTGAACTTCTACTGAAGAGCCTCATAGGAGGATTTCCATGTTCAGGAGGCTATCACAATTGGAAGCATCGATTACAAAGAGGAGCATAGTTCAAGGAAGAATTTCAGTGGTATCTACCAATGTTCCTTCTCTGCCAACCAACACTTGGGAGGAATAATACTAAAGCTTCCTTATATGGAGAAAAGCTGATAAGAAGATAGAGAACGAAGATGAATGCTGAGCTCCGAGCTAGTAGCAATTGCTGCCTGTCCACCTATCGAATCTGCTAGCCTAGGAGATAGAAGCAACCATTCTTACCAAGAATGGATTTGTAGGCCTAAGATGAGTAAAAAAAAAAGCTCAACTAGTGAGTTGAAGAATTCATTTTGAGATAAATAACCTACAGTCCCAGCTCCTCAGAAGGAGCCTAAAACTCTCTCGACATGTGCCTACAGGGTCTTCAAGCAAAAAAGAGAAAGGGATAAAGAAAAGAAAATACTAGTGGCCACTGATGGTCAAGACCAGGAAAACCCACCGAGGGAGAGCCTATCCATTGCCACAGAAAGGAAAGAAAGAAAGCAAGTTCCACTCGGTAAGCATCGGGTGTGACATCTGAACTGTGTGTTCAGGGATCCACCACTAAAAGGTCCTTGTGGAGAGGAAAGAAAATCTGGAAGCCAAAGCCTCATAGAGAAGGATGAGAAGAAGGAAAGAAAAGAGAAATGCATCTGGGCATGACATCTAGTGTTGCTTCTTAGAGATCTGTCCCCATCCACAAACAACATAAGAAATGGGTTCCAAAGAAGACCCACGATGACACCCATTCCGACAGTCAACACCTTGTAGAATTCTCCGAGTGTTCCCGTTGCTCACCAACCCCTCCAAAAGAAGAGTCCAACTTCGATTATAGCTCACATATAAAATAAATCCTCTTGCCAAATCAAAAGCCTAAGATCCAGTGGTGTCATGACTTATAGATTTGAGTACTAGAGGAGGGAGGAGAAGAAGACATAGGAGAGGAGGAATATAAAGAAGGAGAGAAATATATGGAAAAGGATCTGGAAGAAGTAATTGACACCATAAAAATGGAACTCAACATGGTGAGGCACACCAATGAAAATGAGGAAGCCTACTATGATTAATATGAAGATTATGATAATTATCAGTAGCTGATGGTTAGAAAAATACACCAATGTCATGGAAAAGTCAGGTCCACCACTAGTAAAGGTTGCCATTCCCAAGGAGAAGATGAAGTGGATGAAATAGAGGAGAATCTTGTCAATGTTGAAAATGTTACTCTCGCTGATATACAAAAATAAATGAGATGACAGATGAGTGCTAAGGATAAAGAGTTATCTTCGTTGAATGAGAAAATGACCAAGATGATGGATGAAATGACAATGATGATGTAGATAATATAGAGAAATGCTATCATCGATCCAATGCCCAATCCCTATGCTGACCCTCCAAATTTCTAAATGCCATATGTATCAAGAGTACAAGGATCTCGTAAAGGTGGTCATGAGGCCCATAACTCTATCTGTCAGTCCACCCTACAAAATATTACAGGTACTTTTGAGCTTGTGATAACTGCATAGTTGGAAGGAATCATTACTGAGAAGATCAAAGCTATCATAGATGTTGACCAAGAAGAGAAGTTAGTGGGCAAAGGTCGCCCATATCCTACAGAATATGATCAAGTGTCATACCTAAAAAGGTACTCTGTCTCGATTTTCTATGCCTTCAATAACAATAACAATCTTAGGCAGCACTTGGATCAATTAAAGGCCACATATAAGAATACAGGGAAAAATGATACCCTACTCTTTCAATAATTCATCAGTAGTTTAACAACAACAACTTTCAAATAATATACCAAATTTCCAAACAACTCTATGACTACATTTTTTGAGTTTGAAGTTATGCTCGTAAGGAGGTTTTCCTTCATGACTAAGAAGATTACGATTGCCGACCTCACTTAAGGCATATGAATGAGAGAGGAGTAAGTATCGAAATATATAACTCATTGGCGTAACTTGAGCATAAAATGTGAGTAACAGCTCATGGAAGAGCATGACGTGAAATTATTAATAGGAAGCATTGATAATAAGATGAACCCATTCTTGTGTAAGGCTATAATTACAACATTTCGTGATTTGTTGGATTGAGTGGAAAAAATTGAGAAGTTAAACTTGTTGTAGATTCAATGAATTAAGTTTTGATGATTAGCAAACACTCTTGTTTCTTTTCGACTGCCTTTACTACTGACATTTTTAGGATTCAAAGATTAGACGGAAATCGGAATCAGCTCAAGACTGGGTAGATTAGGGTTGAGTTAGTCTGTAATTTTCCTTTTTTCTTTCTTGAGTCAAATGTAATTGTTTAAGTGACTGATGTTAAGTAACCCTACACACACATAATTGAGAGATTTAGAACTTGTGTTTTACTCACATATGCCCGGACGATATTTATATCGTCCTGGACGATCGAGTTTAAAATAGAAGATCTAATCAGAATTTCTTAGTTAAGGCAGCCATAATTAATTGATCGGCCTAGACGATACCTGTATTTGCCAGGACGATATGCTTAAAACAGAAGGAGATAGCCGCCATGATCTATTTAGATATTATGTATTTTGGAAATCGGCCAGGACGATTCTTTGATCATCATGGACGATATTGTATAATTATGCCTAAATTGACCCGACAATCATGGGAGTAATTAAGGATGATTGATACAATCACATCGTCCTGGACGATCTCAAGATCGGCCGGGATGATCCATTCAAAAACCCTTGGTTGCTCCTGGATGATAAAATCGGCCAGTACAAATTCAGGGCGATGCTCTGGATGATTTTCCTCTGATTTGAACTGATCGGCCGAGACGATCGTGATATCGTCCAGGACGATCAAGCAAATTTTCAATCATCCAGTTTGCATTCAGAAAGATGCTCTGGCCGATATTATGAGATTTGTACTGATTGACCAAGATGATTTCCATATCGTCCTGGACAATAAAGTCGCCAACTTGCAATTAATGAGCTCCTTTGAAGCTCTTCTTTTTAAGAGCTCTTGTTCAACATTTTTTAACATCCTTGGCTGATGTCTTGACCTGAGAAAACCTAAAAGTGAGAGAGAGAGGGAGAGAGAGAGAGGATATTGTGAGGGAGAGCTTGTGAGGGGGTTCACAAGGGTTGCTCCAAGCATTATTCCACTTCTTCTTTCCTAAAGTCTCTTATCCTTGGAAAGGTTGGGAGAGGTAAGTTTCAGCAAGTGATCGTGGTTCTTTGCATGCATCAGGAGGAAGCAAAAGGAGTTGGGTTCTCTTCCTTTCCAGGTATGGCAAAAAGGAGGTGTTTTCGTGAGGGCTTCTCCGCCTAACTATGGGGGCTAAAGAAGAGTCACGTTTGTAGTTCAATACTCGGAGGGTGCCTCCGGGGAGTGGATGTAGGTCAAGTTGACTGAACCACTATAAACCCTTGTGTTCTTTTTACTGCTTCCGCACTTTTATTTTCTGCACTTATTTTTCGTGGTGACTTTGGTGTGTGATAGTTGTTCTTGGTTTTAAAGAATTTTAAAAAATACCAATTCACACCCCTCTTGGTTATCCTTGGGACTAGTTCATAGGGCCTAACATCCCTAACGAACTTTCAAAACTTATTAAGATCAGAAGGCAACTTTGATTTGCTTAAGAAGGATAAAGCCTTAGATGCCAAGATAGTCTGAAACCTACTTTGACTCCTCTCTTAGGCCGAATAAGGGTAGCAAGTGATTTATAATGTAGTCAAAGGAAAGCAACCAATATAGTATGATAATAAGAAAAAGAAAGTTTACATTCCTAACCCTCAGCCTAAGCTGACACTTGGGGGGAATGATAAGCCATGAACTTTCTAAGGTGGAGGGGAACGCTCGAGGTAAACAATTAGAACTGGTGATAGAACGTTCTCATGTCTCAAAGAAAAAATGAATAAAGAATATTCATTTAAAATGGAGAGTGTTGAAAACTATTTTGACAAGCGTTAAAAGTTAGTCTAGAACTACCATAGTTTAAATGTCTGAAGGAGTCAAAAGAAACTGACGATCCAAATTATTGCCCGTGTCACCGAGTGCTCTGCCATCCCATTTAAGATTGCTACGTCTTAAAGGATTGACTCAAAAGAAAGTATTAGAAGGGAGAGATCATATTATTTGATAATGTGTTAATTAAATATAAAAACGAATCAACTCGGGTATTTATGACTTCTCTCATACCCTTGGTTGAAGAAAGAAGGAAATAAATGAAGCCAATTCAAGAAGAAAAGTGCGAGAATGTGGTCTTTAAGAGAACTATAAAAATGCTAAGGCAGCTTGAAGGAGTTCTAGGTGTGAAATGAAACTCGTCTCTTGAGCTGATGATAAATCTCAAAGCACTATCTGTGGTGTGAGCATCTACTTCTACAGAAGTCCCCAACCAAGATAGCACCTCAAAGACTGGGAGGGTGAAATCCCCTAAAAAGAAGGCCAACTAAAGATGCCCAAGGAGAAAAAGATAGCAACCTAGAGGATTATCAACAATTTGGATGAATACTATTATACTATGAGATGCCCCATTAAGCTTGCTAATTTTATGAAAAAACTAAAAGTTGATGAGGCAAAAGAGGTCAATGAATGTCCACTACTCGTAGAAACTTATCGAGTCATTTCGATGACAACAATAGATTCAACCAAAAGGAAAAAGAAGTCAATTTGGAATTTTTCTTGATGGCATCATTAATGGATTATAGTGTATATTAGGATCTATATTTTATAGGAAAATATGGACCAGATCATAATATCAGTTCGTAGATGGAGTAGGTGAACTTAGGCAGTAACTCTAAATTAATATATGAATATCCATATGAGACAATGGTCAACTCTAAAAGAAATGCACCATCAAATGAGTCTGTAGGACAAAATCACCCAAGTACTATTGATATGTGGTAAGACATTATCATCTCCTATAAAGAAAGAGATCCATATAAAAGATAAAGGTAAGGAGATAGCTGTAAATGAATATATTTTTCCCAAGGATCAAAAAAAGAAAGGTACTTCAACCAAAGGGATAGATTATAATATCCTATCCCATATGAGAAAAATCCTAGCATAATTAACATATATGATGCTCTGGTGATGTCTAAATACCATAGGGCTGTTAGAATAGTTGCTATTTGAATGCCTTTACATTTCTTGCAACTTCAATAGTTTTGATGATTTCAACATTATTGTTCAAATGTGTAGTTATCTCCTAATAATTTTAGAAGATTTGTATTTGCTCTTGTGTGTACTAACATTTCAGGAAAATTAGACTCCAGGCTACGATAACTTCAAATCAAATCCAACATGAGATACTTTGTAAATTTGAAGTTTGCATTTTTTCTTTGAATTAATTTTGAAAGGGAGTGATTGTAATTGAGTGAATAAAAAACATACACACACACACACATAAGGAGATCATAAAATTTTATACTGATCGTACTGGACGATATACTATTGTACGGGACGATCGGACAGTTATCTCCTATGGGGCACATGGAACGAATAGGAACTTGCTCGAAAATTTTTTTCTAAGTCCTATTCGTCCATGACGAAATTAATTATCGTACCCGACGATTGGTTCTCTGGAAAATTTTCGTCCAGATAAATTTTATTATCGTACATGGCGACTGGTCCTCTGGAAAATTTTCATTACAGACGAAATTAAATATCGTCCAGGACGATCGGGTCTCTGGAAATTTTTCGTCCATACGAAAATAAATTATCGTCCGTGGTGATTGGTCCTCTGAAATATTTTCATCCAGACGAAATAAGTAATCATCCAGGACGATCGGGTCTCTAGAAAATTTTCATCCAGACGAACATATTCTCGTCCAAACGATTAACCGACTTAGAACAGTTTTCAGCAGTTTCTAGAATCGACCTTGTAATAACCGTTCGTACTGGACGAACCAAGTTCGTACAGGACGATCATCTGTACGAAGACATTTCATACACATATTCAAATAGGTTCGTTTCAGATCGTTTAAGTAAAATCGTCCCGGACGATCCATGATCGTACAGGACGATCCACTGCGTCCAGAATTGGAAACTTGCAGTTTTTGGTTGTTTTTCTTGTCTTTTATATAAATAGTCCAAATTAGACTGCCACCCAATCTTTTTGTCATTTGATCTTCGTGCCTCTTGAGAGAATAGCCAAGGAGAGAGTGGAAGAGAGCATTCAAAGGAGGATTCCTACCACTTGAGCGAGAAGGCTTCTCTTGGATTAAAAAGGTAAGAGTCTCTACTTGTGAAATTGGATTTCTTCACTCTTTTCCTTCTTCCTTCTAGATTCTTGTGAGAAGATCAGTCAAGGAGATCCGATTCTCTGCCGACACTTGGAGAGTGTGAATAGCTGTAGGGTTCTCTGCCCACATTAGGAGAGTGTAAAAGGACGACGATTCTCTGCCAGCACTGTGGATTGTGTAAAAGGACGACGGTTCTCTGCCGCACGGGGTAGTGGTGAAAAGAGTGTGTTGTAAAGGCTTCTCCGCCTTGCTGTGGGTGCTAAAGGAGAGTCACTATTGATTTTAGTGCAATACTCAGAGGGTGCCTCTGAGGAGTGGATGTAGGTCTGGTTATAGACCGAACCACTATAAATCTGGTGTCATTTACTTTATTGTTTTTACGTTTCCGCACTTTAAATTTCAGTTTTAACAACTTTGTGGTTGAAAAATATTTTTCTACAAACTTTAAAAGAAATTTTTATTTCGGTTCAACTTAATCTTTAAAGAGGGTTTAAATTTTTTAAACTACCAATTCACCCCCCTCTTGGTAGCCGTGGGACAATTAGTTAGGATTAACAACCTAATTACTGGACTCAACAAGTGGTATCAGAGCATAGTTTCAAAATCATAAGTTTCAACTACTTTTTGATTAATGTAGATGGCTACTTTTGGAAACCAAAACACACCTGAGGGTTACTCTATCACTAGACCTCCACTGTTTGACAATATTCCTTTTGATTTTTGGAAAACACGCATGTCTACTTTCTTACAGTCACTTGATTATCGCATGTGGATGCTAGTCCAGGAAGGTTACTCAAAACCAACTAGATTAGTTGATGGAATTAGGGTAGAAACACCCTATGCAGATTGGACTATTGAAGAACATAATTTAGCACAATTAAATGCAAAATGTTTAAATAGTTTCTTTTGTGCTTTAAAATCTGAAGACTACATGCGAGTTTCCACTTGTAAAAGCGGAAAGAACATATGGGATAGACTTTGTATAACTTATGAAGGGACAAATGAGGTTAAGCAATCAAGACTCAATATCTTGTTACATGACTACGAATTATTTTGCATGAAACCTAATGAATCTATTTCAGACATGTACACAAGATTCACTCAAATTGTCACCTCTTTGCATGCACTTGGTAGGGAATTAACTAATGCTGAATGGTCAATAAAATTCTTCGTTGTTTACCTACTGCATACGATGCTAAAATTACTGCAATTACAGAGTCTAAAGATCTGAACATTTATTCCATTTACAATCTTCTTGGTTCACTTATTGCTTATGAGTAAGGAGTAAGTCAAAGAAAGATTGATGCAGGTGAACCAAGAAAGGACAAGAATATTGCACTAAATGTGGAAGAGTCCGAAAGTGAACACTCACAAACTGAGGATGAAGACGATATTGCACTGATGACTAGACAATTCAGAAGCTTTTTAAAGAGGAAGCAGAAGAGACGTCAGCAATGGAATAGAGGTAAGTATAACAGAAATGACAAGGTTTCTAATGAAGTGATTTGTTATGAATGCAGGAAACCAGGTCATATAAAGACTGATTGTCCAAAACTCAAAGCCACTTCTAGCAAGGAGAAGGTAGAGGAGAAACCAATGGTAAAGAAGGGCAAGAAGAAGTTTCAAAAGGCTTTTTGGGCGGACTCAGCTTCAGACTCATCTGGGACTGAAAAAGAAGAAGAAGTCACCAACCTTTGCTTGATGGCAGATAATGCTGAACAATCAGATCAAGAAGAGGTATGTGATTTAACCTATAATGAATTGTTTGAAGTTTCTGAACATATGCATGATGCATATAGGAAAATGAAAAAGATGCATGCTAGTTTAGTTTTAGAATTGGAAGAGCTTAATAAGGAACACGAAATCCTTAGAAAAGATCATGATTTAATTGATAACAACCACATGAAACTACTTGATGAATATGATGACTTGAATAAAAATTTTGAGAATTTAAAATCATCCTATGCTGAACTTGAAAAAGAATTTAAGAATTTTAAGGATGAATCTGAGAGCAAGACATATAGAATCAATTATACCAATCGAATCTTGGAAGATATGAATTCATTTTACAAACTCACTATAAGAGCTCTCGAGGATAATAGGAACCCCCCTAAACTTGAAGATTTTACAAATCCTAAATATTATCCTAAATTCATGAAATCCCTTAGAAGACAATCATATGAAAGAAAACATAGGAATATTTTTCCTAATGTTAAATGTAATAATTATGGATTTATGGGACATATATCTCACACCTGCACTTTAAAGATGAAAACTAATTTGGTGTGGAGAACTAAGATGCATAAATCTAGACATATCATACATGCATCTGATTATAAATTTCATAAAGGAATACTCTCACACAAGACCTCGTGAGAGTATATGGTACCTGGACAACGGATGTTCAAAGCACATGACTGGAGATACTGCTTAATTCATAACGCTGGAAGCCATGAGTGGAGGCAAGGTTACACTTGGAGATAATACCACAAAGAAAGTGGTTGGATCAGGTATGATTGGAAATCTGAAAAACTTTTTTATAGACAATGTGTTATTAGTTGAAGGCTTAAAACATAATTTGCTTAGCATAAGTCAGCTATGTGATAAGGTCTATAATGTAAAATTTTTACCTACTAGCTGCATAATTAGCCTAAATGAGAAAATTGTTTTAAATGGAAAAAGGGTAAACAATGTCTACATGCTAGATTTAAATTATATTCAATCTCCTACTGCTTTTTGTTTGAAAACTGTTTCTGATGAATCATGGCTTTGGCATAGGAGACTTTGTCATTCTAGTATAAAAAATCTTAGAAGAATTACCCAAAAAAATTTGGTGGGAGGTATACCTAAACTAGACTTTACCAAGGACCATCTTTGTGATGCATGTCAATTAGGAAAACAAGTGAAGTCGTCTTTTAAGTCCAATAAAGATCTTAGGACCAGTAAACCTTTAGAAATTCTACACATGGATCTTTTTGGATCTGTAGGCACTGTAAGGCTAGGAGGAAAGGTATATGGATTTGTTATAATAGATGATTTTTCAAGATTCACCTGGGTTAAATTTCTTTTTCATAAGAGTGAATCATTTGAGGAATTCAGAAATTTTTCAACTTGGATACAAAGAAAACTAGGATGTGAAATAATTTCTATATAAAGTGATAATGGAGGAGAATTTGAAAATAAAAGATTTGAAAATTTCTATAAAGAAAAGGTGATTGATCACAATTTTTCTGCACCTAGAACTCCTCAACAAAATGGGGTAGTTGAAAGAAAGAATAGAACATTAATAGAAGCCGCACGAGCAATGTTAGCAGAATACTCGCTTCCTAGATATTTTTGGGCTGAGGCGGTTAGCACTGCATGCTATGTTCTGAATAGGGTGAATGTGAGATCAAATTTGAATAAAACACCCTATGAGTTGCTAAAAGGTAGAACACCAAATTTGTCTCATTTGCATGTATTTGGCTGCAAGGTGTTCATACATAATAATGGAAAATCTGCCTTAGGAAAATTTGATCCAAAATCAGATGAAGGAATTTTTGTTGGATATTCAAGTGTTGGAAAATCTTATAGGGTATTCAATAAAAGAACTTTAGTCATTGAAGAAACCACACATGTTGTATTTGATGAAAGTGGAAACATGGAAGAGCCAAATGTTGTTGAAGAAGAAATTGAAGAAAACTCCCAAAAGATTGATAGATTAAATTTGGAAGAAAATGTGGAAGAAAATTTAGAAAGAGAAGACCCTTTGCCTAGAGATTTGAGATTTTCTAAAAACTACCCAAAGGAATTGATTATAGGTGAACCAAGTGAGGGTGTTAGAACTAGGCGTGGATTAAACAAGGAAGTCAATCATTCAGCCTTTATTTCAACTATTGGACACAATAACATTGATCAACCACTTTCTGATGAATTTTGGATATTGGCCATGCAAGAAGAGTTAAATCAATTTGTAAGAAATAAAGTTTGGGAATTAACTACAAGGCCAAAAGATCAAAGTATTGTTGGAACCAAGTGGGTGTTCAAAAATAAAATGAATGACTCAGAAGTAGTCATTAGAAATAAGGCTAGATTAGTAGCTAAGGGATATAATCAAATTGAAGGAATTGATTTTGAGGAAACCTTTGCCCCTGTAGCTAGACTTGAAATAATTAGGGTTTTACTAGCCTTTGCCTGTTTTAAAGGTTTTAAATTATTTCAAATGGATGTCAAAAGTGCCTTTTTAAATGGGGTAATTGAGGAAGATGTTTTTGTAGAACAACCTCCAGGTTTTGAAAATTCTAAATTTCCAAATCATATTTTCAAATTAAAAAAGGCATTATATGGATTGAAACAGGCACCTAGGGCTTGGTATGAGAGGTTGAGCACCTTCCTACTTGAAAGATCTTTTGAAAAAGGAAGTGTGGATACAACTCTCTTTTTAAGGAAAATTGGAAAGGATATACTTATTGTTCAAATTTATGTGGATGACATCATCTTTGGATCTTCAAATAAACATCTTTGTGATGATTTTTCTAAAACAATGAGTAGTGAATTTGAAATGAGTCTAATGGGAGATTTAAATTACTTTCTAGGTTTTAGCATTAAGCAACTTGAGGAAGGTACTTTTCTTAGTCAAACTAAATATATTAAGGACATCCTCAAAAAATATGAAATGGACAATGCTAAACCTGTTAGTACACCAATGAGTTCTTCAGTTCAGTTAGATAAGGACCTTAAGGGAAAATCTGTTGATCAAAAGAAATTTAGAGGGATAATTGGATCTTTACTTTACTTGACTGCTAGCCGACCAGATATTATGTTCAGTGTTTGCTTATGTGCTAGATTTCAATCAGATCCAAAAGAATCACATTTGACAGCAGTTAAAAGGATTTTGAGATATCTACTAGGAACTCAAAACTTAGGGATTTGGTATCCTAAGTTTAGCTCTTCATTTGAAATTATTTGTTACTCATATTCTGACTTTGCAGGATGTAGAGTAGATAGAAAAAGCACTTCTGGAACATGTCAATTCATTGGAAATTCATTAGTTTCATGGTCTAGTAGAAAACAAAATTCAGTGGCACTATCTACTGCAGAAGCAGAATATATTGCATTAGGAAGTTGTGTGGCACAAGTACTTTGGTTAAAACAATAGTTGATTGATTTAGGATTAACTATAGGCACTATTCCAATTTATTGTGACAATACTAGTGCTATTTGCATTTCTAAAAATCCTATTCAACATTCTAGAACCAAACACATTGATATAAGGCATCATTTTATAAGGGATCATGTATCCAAAGGAGAAATTGAACTCATACATGTTTCAACTGAAAATCAACTTGCAGAAATTTTTACAAAACCTTTAGCCTTTGATACTTTCAGTACTTTAAGAACAAGGCTTGGTGTTATTGATTTGAATACCTAAACAAAATGTCTTTGCAACATTGATATTTGTTTTGTTTTGTTTTTTGATTTTGTGAAATTTTGTGTGTTTTGAATGAATTGTTTTTTGGGTCAATGTTTTTGTTTTATGTTTTCTGTGATTTTTGAATATTTACTTTGTTTTTTCTTAATTTAAAAAATCAAAATTAAAAATTTTGGAGGAAATCGTCCGGGACGAAGATGGTTTCGTACGGGACGATATGTGAAAGAACAGTTTGCGCGAATTTTAACCGTTTTGAGAGCAGTTTTTAATTAGATCGTCTGTACGATCGGACGATCGTCTAGGACGAAATCTTTTTTCTCAAACGTCGGGACGATTGAATGGAGCAGTTGAGTGGATAAGATAGTTTTTAATATGGACTTCGTCTGTACGAATTTTTTGTTCGTCCAAACGAACAGGTGTCGGTTCATTGTAGGGGACGGTTTTCAAGAGACATTAAAATGATTCATTTTTTTATCGTCTGTATGAAAATTTTTCGTCTGTACGATCGGTCAAGTCAAAAAGCCTGTACGAAGGGACGCATCGTAAGTTGTGTTGATTACAAAAAGCTGTTACATTTTGGACGAATTGGATCATCTGTACGAAATAGTTTCGTCCAGACGAACGATGATTTTCGTCCAGGACGAATATTTTCGTCCAGGACGAACGTATCGTTTTTCTTTAAATATGAAGGCTTTCTAAATTAATAATCACACTTCCAAACTTCATTTTCAATCCCTTTCTACTTCAAATCGACAATGGCCTTCTCAAGCAAGAGACAAAAGGTGTTGGTGAAGAAACCAAATAGGAATGCCCCAGACAACTTTCTTTCTAAGGCGAATGAGGAATCTTTTCCTCGTTTTGCATCAGCCAAAATCACTCCCTCTCGCATTCTAATTCAAACTGAGTTAAAATTTCGGGTAATGCACCTCTTTGCCTCAACCCAATTTCATTTCATTCTTTCTCTCGTACACTTCTACAACAAGCAAACCTACCACTATTTCCTAGCGAACCTGAGTTTTAATTCTGACCACTCCTCCATTAGTTCTTATGTCTTTAAGCAAAAAGTTGAGATCACCAAGCATGACATTGGTGCATTTTTGAACTTAAGAACTGAGGGATATAGAGCTCACACCCTAATGTCAGAAATCTCCTTCAAATGGTATCATGTCAATAGGGTAATTAGAGAAAATGGTATTGACAATCATGTTGCTAGAGTCTCCGGTATGACCAAAAATGCCCGAATCATCCAGCATATCCTTCGATCCTCAATCATTCCTAAAGCTGGTGATAGGATTAATATTACCCCTCTCCTTTCTTCTCTAACTTTTTTAATTATGGAAGGTCATCCTATTGACGAAGCCCAACTTATCATAGACCATATCTATGGGCTTTCAGAAATAGGACATGCAGATCAGAAGAGGAAGAAGAACATTTCATTAGGACACTTAATTACTTACATTTTTGAAAAGAAATACAACATAGTGCATCCTGATGAAGAATACGAAGAGCCAGTTTACTATAATGATGCTTCATTCAGATTGCTCTTCAAGGAGAAAAAAGAAAAAGAAAAAGCACATGCCAGTGCTTCAGAAGAGGAGGAAGAAGAAGGAGAGCAAACTTCTGCTCCTCAATCAGATTATCAGAATCTGATTGAAAGATTTGATAGATTAGAGACTCACATTGATCAAAGGTTTGATCAATTTGATACTCAACTTACGCAGCAGCAATAAGACATTGGTAATATTAGAAATGAAGTACATGAAATTAATACCAATGTAATGTTGATGGCCTCCTACTTCAACCTTTTTGGCGGCATTCCTCCTCCTCCTCCAGAACAGTAGAGATGATTTTCTATGTGTTTGTTGTATTCGTATTTTATGTTTTTATTGTGTCTGTTTCAATGTTAAGTGTTTGTGTTTATGTTAGTTTTTCTTTTTAAGTTCAATGTATTTTCCTCTTGTTTTTTTTTATTATCTAATCCGTTCATTAATATCAATGGATGTTGTACTGTTTTTTAAATTTGATTTGTTTTTGGAATGTGGTTAATGTTTATGAATTTCATTAGTATTATTTAATCTTCATTGTGCTTAAATTAAATTGTAATTTGAGATTATCTATATTAGAAAATCTAGTCTTTCTAAATTTAAAAGTTGTTTATAACTTGTTGTAATTAGAACTTTTAAATTCATGTCTATTCATTTAGACTACATAAAAGTTAATATTACTATTGCAATTTAGATGTTTTCTTATTTTGTATTTCTATGATCAAGTGATATTTATGCACTTAGAAATATCTGAAATTTTAGATTATTGATTTTGGAAAAATTGGTCTCAATTACTCTTGAAAATTGTACAAAAAGTACAAAAATCAAAAGGAATTCGCAAAGATTTGCAAAGTGAAAAAGTGGCACAAAATAAGCCCAACAAAGAAAAATTGCACAAAAATGTGCCCCAAAATTTTTGAAAAAGATGCGCAAAGCGCCACATGTGGTAATTCTCTTCTTTCCAAATTCTTTCAATCTCTTATTTCAAATTGATCTTATGTTCATTTATATTCTATTGAACTTTGAAATATAGAATTTTTATACATCTCTCTTGTAATGATTTTCTATAGTAAAATGTCTAAATTGAATCATGTCTTTGATAAATTCTTCTTACTTACAATGTTATATCACTTCTTAAATTTTATGAATTTCTATGATTGACCTAATATTTTTAGTTTAAAATTGCATACCCTATGTCAATCACCATTTAGATTAAATTTTAAAATAAATTTCAAATAATCACTTACATTTCTTGTCTATTTCTTCTTCACTTTTTGTTGCTGTCAAAAAGGGGGAGAAATTATTGTGTTTTCTGTTTTGATTATTCTGTTTGTGTTTTCTGTTTTGATTATTCTGTTTGCAAGTTGTATTTGTCTTTGTGGTTGTTTGTGTTAAATTGTTTGTGTTAAAATTTTTGAAAAACAAAAATATTGTTCTTTATGCCTCCTTATTTTTATGTACTCATCATTTCAGGGGGAGTTTAGGAGATAGGAGATTTGTTTAACTTGAAACCATACAAACAATAATTGTTTTGCCATCATCAAAAAGGGGGAGATTGTTAGAATAGTTGCTATTTGAATGTCTTTACATTTCTTGCAACTTGAATAGTTTTGATGATTTCAACATTATTGTTCAAATGTGTAGTTATCTCCTAATAATTTTAGAAGATTTGTATTTGCTCTTATGTGTACTAACATTTCAGGAAAATCAGACTCCAGGCTACTATAACTTCAAATCAAATCCAACATGAGATATTTTGTAAATTTGAAGTTTGCATTTCTTTCTTTGAATTAATTTTGAAAGGGAGTGATTATAATTGAGTGAATAAAAAAGATACACACACACACATATGGAGATCATAAAATTTTATACTAATCGTACTGGACGATATACTATCGTACGGGACGATCGGACAGTTATCTCCTATGGGGCACATGGAACGAATAGGAACTTGCTCGAAATTTTTTTTCTAAGTCCTATTCGTCCAGGACGAAATTAATTATCGTACCCGACGATTGGTTCTCTGGAAAATTTTCGTCCAGACGAATTTTATTATCGTACATGGCGACTGGTCCTCTGGAAAATTTTCGTACAGACGAAATTAAATTTCATTCAGGACGATCGGGTCTCTGGAAATTTTTCGTCCATACGAAAATAAATTATCGTCCGTGGCGATTGGTCCTCTGAAATATTTTCATCCAGACGAAATAAGTAATCGTCCAGGACGATCGGGTCTCTGGAAAATTTTCATCCAGACAAACATATTCGCATCCAAACGATTAACCGACTTAGAACAGTTTTCAGCAGTTTCTAGAACCGACCTTGTAATAACCGTTCGTACTAGACGAACCTAGTTCGTACAGGACGATCATCTGTACGAAGATATTTTGTACACATATTCAAATAGGGTCGTTTCAGATCGTTTAAGTAAAATCATCTCGGACGATCCATGATCGTATAGGACGATCCACTGCGTCCAGAATTGGAAACTTGCAGTTTTTGGGCGGTTTTTCTTGTCTTTTATATAAATAGTCCAAATTAGACTACCACCCAATCTTTTTGTCATTTGATCTTCGTGCCTCTTGAGAGAATAGCCAAGGAGAGAGTGGAAGAGAGCATTCAAAGGAGGATTCCTACCACTGGAGCGAGAAGGCTTCTCTTGGATTAAAAAGGTAAGAGTCTCTACTTGTGAAATTGGATTTCTTCACTCTTTTCCTTCTTCCTTCTAGATTCTTGTGAGAAGATCAGTCAAGGAGATCCAGTTCTCTGCCGACACTTGGAGAGTGTGAACAGCCGTAGGGTTCTCTGCCCACACTAGGAGAGTGTAAAAGGATGACGGTTCTCTGCCAGCACTGTGGATTGTGTAAAAGGACGACGGTTTTCTGCCGCACCGGATAGTGGTGAAAAGAGTGTGTTATAAAGGCTTCTCCGCCTTGATGTGGGTGCTAAAGGAGAGTCACTATTGATTTTAGTGCAATACTCAGAGGGTGCCTCTGAGGAGTGGATGTAGGTCTGGTTATAGACCGAACCACTATAAATCTGGTGTCATTTACTTTATTGTTTTTATGTTTCCGCACTTTAAATTTCAGTTTTAACAACTCTGTGGTTGAAAAATATTTTTCTACAAACTTTAAAAGAAATTTTTATTTCGGTTCAACTTAATCTTTAAAGAGGATTTAAATTTTTTAAACTACCAATTCACCCCCCTCTTGGTAGCCGTGGGACATTTACTTAGGATTAACAACCTAATTACTGGACTCAACAAGGGCGACTTTAATTCAGGCTCTAAAAAATGCTAAAAGAAATGAGACATATTTTGCTGAGCATAATATGAATGAGGTCTTACAAGCTTAAAATGAGCTAATCATTTCTTTTTTCAAGGATGACATGATGCTTAATATGGTAAACCATAACTGCCCAATATATGTTACTGTAGATAGTGACGAAATGATAATCAACTAAATTTTGATTGATCCTTGGTCCTCTATCAACCTTATAAGCTTGAAAGTACTAAGATCACTTTGTCTAGATGTCCAGCACCTCTTGAAAAATAAGGTAATGGTGCACAGCTTCAATAAGAAGGGGAAAATACCATATGATTATTTATGCTCTCTCTAATATTTTGAGAACTCGATGCCGAGGCAAAATTCCATGTGATTGATGTAGACACCTCATTTAAGGCACTTCTGGTTTCCAATGGTTACATGATTACAAAATTATCCCATCAATACTATATAGATCAATGAAGTATTCGGGAAGTGAAAATCTATGGAGATGATAGGTACTTCATCCCCAAAGAACCATAGCCATCGAGTTCTCTCAGAACTAAGACAAAAAATCCAAAGTCTATAAAATGACCCAAATAAGAATATGAGAAGAAGCAAGCATAGAGAAAGAAGACAATGCCGACTCTTTCCAAGGTAAGCGATTACTCCTAGATAAATAAAACACGTGCATCACCTAAGGAGTAAAATATATGAGGATGAGGCCATCCTTAATAAATCCTAAGAAATATTTCAATCAATATCAAGGAGGTAAATGGAGGCAAAATATTAAGATGATGGCTATAACTACGAGTCTACCTACATAAATAATATGCAATATGTGCTCTTAAAAGGAATAGATAATCTATCAAATTCAAATAATGAATGTGTAGTCACACATATCCCCCTGCAACATTTTAAAGAAATCATTCCCTAAGCTGTGCATAATGTCCAAGAGCTCGTAACATTTTATGTGCTTCATCTAAGAAGTAGAGATGGATGAGGAACCTATTTTATAAATCTAGAGAGTGTGAAGAAGAAGGGAATCAAGACTGGTTCCATAGTCCCATAGAGCACAAGGTGTTAATAGTGACGAGAATGCGCAGATTTAACACTAAAAATATCTGAAGGATAATGGGAAAGCAAGCCAAAATTTGTACAGCTGCATAAAATCTTAATCTTTGCTTAAATATTTAGTATCAAAGAAATCATGATGCATTACGAAGAAGAGGTATTCTCACACGGAAAGGTCTTAGATTCAACATATAATAGCACCCTCAAATAGAGATGTGTCATGCCGTCATATGTAGGGAAATTGGATTCGATGATGGTGGTGCTGAAGAGATTTATGAAGATGACGATTATAATCAACCCATAGTAGCAAAGCCTGCACAAGAAGAACTGGAAGATGGTGAATAGATAGTCACTATGGATGAGTTAAAATAAAAGTCAACTTAGGAATTGAGGAGAACCCTTCCCTAACCTTTATTAGCTCCCTACTACCAAAAAACTAAGTGGAAGAAATGAAAGAGCTTCTCTATGAATTTATAGATTATTTTTCCTAGACATATGCTGAGATGCTCAGCCTATCCCCCAATGCAGTGGTTCACAGATTAGCCATCAAGTATGATATGGTGCTTGTCAAGAAATCTCCAAAGAAAATGAGATTGGAGATTAAAGAATAGGTGATCTCTGAAACTAAGAAGCTCATAGAAGCAGGCTTCATCCATAAGAAACAAATATGCCGATTGGTTTCCCAATATCACCCCTGTGAAGAAGAAGAATGAATAGATTCGTGTCTATATTTAGGACCTCAAAAAGGCATATGCAAAAGACAACATTGCACTCTCGATGTCAGAACTATTAGAATATAATGCATCCAACTATGACATGTTCTTATTTATAGATGAATCATCGAACAACAATCAGATCAAGATGCCACCTAAATATGAAAATCACACAACATTTAGAATGCTCATTGTTATATTCAGCTATATGGTTATGGCCTTTGGCCTGAAGAATACTAGTCCCACATACCTACAAAAAATGAAATGCATCTTTAATGATTTAACACCTCAGATGATTGAGTGTTATATTGATATTCTCATCATCAAGATCATGGACTATAAAGATGATTTAAACTACCTAAGGATTACATTTGAGAGGATTTAAAAGTTTAATTTGAAGATGAACCCTTTTAAATGTTCCTTCAAAGTTTCCTCCGATAAATTCTTGGGATATGACATTCGACTTCGAGGAATTATTATTGACCCTAATAAGATCAAAGCAATTATGGAGATATCACCTCAAAGAAATCTTTGACAGCCTAAGTTAATGAAGAAAGATGTATGCTTAAATTGGGAAGTAGAATTTTAAGAAGTATTCGACAACATTAAAATATATCTAATTAGCCCGGCCATTCTTATAGTGCCAATTCCATAGAAGCCTCTTATATTATATACAATAGCCCTAGAAGAGTCGCTTAGAACGTTATTGTCCCAACACAATGAAGAAGACTAAGAAAATATACTCTACTGCATCAGTCAAAGACTGATTAGAGCAGAAGTGTGATATTCTTAAATTGAGAAGCATTGTCCAACATTGATTTTTGTAGTCCAAAAACTCCACTATTAAAAGCTCTCTCATAAAATCACATTTATTTTTAATATCGATCAGTAGAAGTTCTTGATGATAATGCTCACATTGACTAGTCACCTAGCTTGGTGGGTAGTAATATTACTATATTTTGATATTATGTACATACCGCAAAGGGAAGTATTGAGACAAGCTTTGGCCTATTTCCTTGCCATAATTCCAATCCCAACAAATTCTTCATTCAATGATGATTTGCCTAATAAGCAATTCATGCAGATCGAGGAGAATAAAAAATTTTTTTGGGAGATATATTTTGATGAGGCATCATCAATAAAATCTGCCCGACCTCCAAATCTTGCTTAAGCTCAAGCGAACACCAGTCTCATTATCATAATACCTGAAGGAGGCATAATGAAATTTTCATTCAGTTCTACAAAACCCTAGACCAATAATGAGGCTGAGTATAAAGCTTTAATTATAGGATTAGAGATTACAATCGATGTTGGAATCCAAATCTATGAATATTTGGTGACTCTCAACTTATAATAAATCATGTCATAGGTATTTATCAGATTTGTAAGCTTTAGTTAGCCCATTACCACTAATGAACCCTTGAGCTCTTGAAGCAGGTGTCAAATGTTAAAATAGCTTGAGTTCCCTAAGGATAGAATGCCAAAGTAGATTTCTTAGCCAAATTGGCTAAGGAAATGCCAAATACAAATGAGGAGAGGCCTATATTCATTGGAGTTTATAACAATCAGGTCTTGGAGCCAGCTCTATTATGATTTTTGAAGGGAGAAAAAGTACCAAATTTAAGCTAGGAAGATACAATTCTGATTGACCTTTAACCTCTCCATCAAATCATTATGATAAATTATCCATAAGGATTTCATGTAGCTAAGAGATATAAATCTAATTAAGCTTCAGAATCATGGTGGCATTTCTTAGATATTGAAATACAAAATGATTTAAGGCAATTATCCATAAGGATATCATGTCAGACTCATGGTGATTTTATGCATCAACCACTAAATCCATTGCACCCAATCGTAGCATCATGGCCTTTCGAATGCTAGGGCACAGATATAATTAGGTTGATAGATCCACCACCATCAGCCCAACATTACTTTATATTGACAGTAACATATCTCTACTCTAAGTGGGTAGAAGTAGCACCATTCAAAGAAGTCTTGTTTGAACTTATGATTAAAATTTTTACCCACTATATTATTTATAGATTTGGTATACCTTGCCGTATAATTTCAGACAATGGCAAAACATTCAAAAGCACCAAAATTTATAAGTTTATTGATCAACATTAAATTGATTCAGCATGATCTCAAGTAAGAACAGAATGCCCACCTTACAATGGAAACACTAGATGCACTCGATGAGATTAGACTATAGGCTCAACAAAACCTAAAATTCTATTGAGGAAGAATGAAAAAATCATTTGATCAGATGGTGAGCCCTCTAGCATTTCAAGAAGGAGAATTGGTCCTGGTGATGAGAAGGCCAAACATCCCACACTGAAAAATTGGTGATAAATTTTTGTTAAATTGGGAGGGCCCCTTTTGTCATCGAGAAGATGTATAAAAGAGAAGATTATAAATTAATTGAACCAGACGGTCAGAGACCTGTGCCACTGATAAATGACTAGTATTTAAAGAAGGATCATGCATGAAAATTTTATATCCAATTTAATATACACTAATCAAAGTGTCATGTGTATATCTCTCAATGCATGCCTATATTTATATTTTGAAATTATTATGTGTTTCAAGAATGCATTTCAAAATCTTCCATTAGACTTGGGGCATTTTAAATATTTATTCAAATCGACAACTTGCTACATGTCAAAATCTTTGAATAAATATTTAAAATCTCCATATACAAAGCCTATCCAAATTCTTCCTGTGAGATAGAGGACATTTTCAATATTTATTTGGATCAAAATCATGCTATGCACTGAGATCCCAAAATAAATATTTAAAATCTCTAAATTTCAAATGTATTATATTCTAAAATTTTCCTACGATATACGATATATTTTAAATATTTATTCAGGTAGACATCATGCCACATGCCTAAATCCATGAAAAAATATTTAAAATTATCAATACAAATATACTTTCAAGTTGAAGGATATGACTTATTTTTCAAAGTATTTGCATGTGATCTTCTAAAAAATTGGGACACAACCTTCTCTAACGTACAAAGATTTTAAAAGTCGGTAAAGAGAATTTTGTGACTACCTACTCTACCAAGTCAAGCCAGAGCAGCTTAAAGTCTTTAAATAACTTGAAGCTTAATATTTGAGTTTGTTTAAAAGGCTAGATCTATGACGCCCAAATATAATCAGATTGTTGACATCTTCGTTTACTCATCACATCATAATAAAGACTAAAATAGTGGAACCCGCACTTCATCAAAACCCATCTATAGGAATATATGAAGTATGAAGGCCTATTCAACTAGACAAGTTCAAGTTGTTGTAGTCTACTAAATTCTCCTAATTGACTAGAGAATCAAAGTTCCAATAGAAAGAAGAAGTCATGAGAAACTATCGAATGTGTGTAGGCTCCAAATATTCAACCACTAAGGACTCCAAATCTACCAACTTTAGTAGATTCAATATAAGGAAGTGCATTTCTTATAGCTCAAGTCTTAAGCTAGAATGGGTGTAGAAGGTCAGATCTAATACGCCTAAATATGGATGGATCGTTGACAACTCCATTTACTCAACACGTTATAAGAATGACCACAGTAGCGGAACCCTCACTTCATAAGCCCATTAGTAGATACCATAGGAAGTATGAAGGCTTATTTGATTTGACAAGCTCAAGTTTCGTTGTCTACTAAATTCTCCTGATCGATTAAAGAATCTATGTTTCGATGGAAAGGAGAAGTCACGAGCAACTACGAAATGTGCATATGATCCAAATCTTCAACCATGAAGGAGAACTCTAAATCTACCAACTTCAATAGATTTAACATTGGGAAGTGCATTTCTTATAGCTCATGTTTGAAGTCTGAATGGGTGTAATAAGTCGGATCCAGCATACCTAAATATGGCACAATCGCTAGCAACACAATATACTCAACATACCATAAGAAAGGCCGCAGTATATGATCCCGCATTTTAGAAACTTAAGGATGAAGAACTATCAAATCTTAGCTCACATAATAATATGAACTTAAGTGATTAAGATTAAAGTCCCCTCAACTTGTTAAGGATCAAGATATTACCTATATTTGATACTATTGACCAAATCCAAAACCTTTAAATCCTTCAATAAATCCGTAAAGCATCAAACATGGATCAAAATAATATTTCTTCAATTTAAGTACACAAAAGCATAAAGCATAAGGAAGAAGCTACAAAAATCTTAGGATCCAAGCTAAAGATACAAAAAGAAGCACCCTAGATGATATCTAAAAGTGTCCCAAAAAATCTGGGGAATTTTAAATATTTATTTGGGTCAGTATCGCATCGCATGATGAGATCCCTAAATAAATATTTAAAATTTCTTTCTAAAATATTGCTAAAGGAGGGAATAATAAAAAGATCCTCAGTAAAATGAATGTTACATCTACAAAAAATAAAGTTTGAGCAAGATACAATCATTACAAGAAACAACAAAGTCCTACCAGCTGATGAATCTAAAAAAATTAGATAAATCTTGAATGATATCAATAATATAGAATGGATATAGTGCATCTATATATGATTGTGACAAAGAAAGAAGTTAAGAAGTTATAAAAATTCTTGAAACCAAAGTAATAGTCATGGTAAAAGAAGTGCAAAATATGGCGATGCTATATACTACCATCAATCTATAATGTGATCCACTAAGAACGTTAGTATGAAGTATTCTATCACTTTATTATGGATCTCTACTTAATAAAAGCGAACATGCTAATCATATTGATGACTACAAGTGTATCTAAGAATTTATAAAGGCACAAAGATAGACTCTTCGAGATCTATAGAATGAGAATCTTAGCATGACATCCAAATCAGGCCTTGGAGATCCCCAAAATAAAACCATAGTGTAATATTTAAGATAAATATTTAGATATCCACAAGGTCAATTAACATATAAAAATAAGGTTTACTCTAAATATATTACATAATTGTTGTGGGGGAATTTGTTAACCTCTGTGTAAACAAAATTAGAAGAATGAAAAATTATACATACCTCATGCTGTCAAACTCGTGAATCCTGGTAGAAATCTTGCATACCTTGTATGTCATCAAAATGCTACTTATATCTTGGCTATCTCGTAGCATTCATGTCTCTTCCCATAATATCTACACAAAACCATGAGCTTTGGCACCAGCTCATATTAATAAATGATGATGAGGTGCTCTCGCTTATATCTCCTACTCTTTTTTTATTTATCCCTCTTCACATTAAAAAACCTAACACCGCTTCTACTCGACTACCTACTTACAATAGCCAACCCTGAAAACCTCCATCTTCTTTCTTCCTCCAACTCCCATAGCCAACTAGCTCTAGCCTTGACCTAGGTTGAAGTCCCAATATTGAATATTCCTAGACCCGCCGATATCTAATGCATTTGATGAGCCCTAGACAAACTTCATAAACGATCGGCTCTTCAAGTCAATCCCCAGCTTCTATCCTCCAAGCCATCAAGATCTCTACCCATTGCCTTCCACTCTAACACCTGCATCCTTTCATCTATCTCCACTAACCTCCAAGCCCATACCTTCTTCTAAATGCAGTGCATATGTACCTGTATTTCATCCCATCACCATTCCTGTATATAAGCCAACCACCATAAGCCCTCTTGCAAATTTGAGATAATGGTTTAGAATTTTAATGTTAGCAAACATTCATGTTTTCTGCAACTGCCATGCCTACTAACTTTTCAGGTCCACAAGATCCAGTGCAACTCAAGTCAGCTCAAGATTGGGTAGATTTAGTTTGAGTCAGTTTGTAATATTTTTCTTTCTTGAGTCATTTATAAAAGTGGTTCCTGATGCTAAGTAACCTTGCACACATACACTTAAGGGATTTTATGTGTTTTTTCTATTTTGAGTAGATCGGCCTGGATGATATCCGTATCTGCCAAGACAATCTGACGAAAAATAAAAAACATAATTAGGGCATCCTGGTTAAGCAGCCAGCATTAAGCTCATCGTCCTAGACTATCCTTGTATCGGTCAAGACGATAGGCTCAAATAAAAAAGAATCAACCACCATGATCAATTTAAGTATTCTTTATTTTAGGACATCAGCCAAGACGAGCGCAACATCGGCCTGGACGATGCAGCATAATTATGCCTAAGTTAATCTTGTAATTATGGAAAATAATTAAGCTGATTGATACAATCACATCGCTCGGGCTGATCGTAGAATTGGCTGGGATGATGTACTGGATGACTGAAATCGGCCAAACTCTATTCAGGGTTATGTTTCGAACGATTGTACTCAGATTTAAACTAATCGGCCAGGATGATAATGTATCGGCCATAACGATGTAACCAATTTTCTTCTGATCATTCCAAATCGTCTCGGCTGATTGAGCTTATTTTGTACTGATCGGCCAGAATGATATTCCTATCATCCTAGATGAAAATTTTGGTTCTTAAAATTCTATTTAAAGTATCCGAATTTTCTCATGCAAAGAGACTTTTGCTATTGTCTTGACCTGAGAGAGCCAAGAGGAGAGGGAGAGAGAAGGAGAGAGAGGGAGGAACTTTTGAGTGGGAGTTTGAGAGGGAGATTCACAAAGGTTTCTCCAAGCAAGGTTCCAGGTTTTCTTCTATAGTATTCATCCTTCATCCTTAGGGGTTTAAGGGAGGTAAGCTTCAGCAATTTGTTGAGGTTCTCTTCCTTCTTCAGGAGGAAGCAAAAGGAGTTGGATTCTCTGCATGCTTCAGGAGGAAGCAAAAGGAGTTGGGTTCTCTACCTTGCCGGAGTTGGCGGAAATGAGTTTCTATAAGTGCTTCTCCGATTTTCTATGGGAGCAAAAGAAGAGTCATGTTTGTAGTGCAATACTCGGAGGGTGCCTCCAGAGAGTGGACGTAGGTCGAGTTGACCGAACCACTATAAATCATTGTGTTCTTTTTCTACTGCTTCTGCATTTAATTTTTTGTAGTTTGATTTTCTTTGCGGTGATTTTGGTTTGAAGTTTTTGTCTTTGCCTTAGAGATTTTTAAAATATCAATTCACCCCCTCTTGGTTCGCCTCAAGCTAGTTCTTATGGGCTTAACATTCATAACAAACTTTCGAGTGGTATCAGAGCGAGATTCATAAAAACTAAGTTTGAAAACTTTTTGAATTTTGATCCATGGTTAACAACAAAAATTGTAATACTGTGGAAGGGTATTCTATTACCCGGACACCTTTGTTTAACAATATCCTTTTTGATTTTTGAAAAACTCACATGTCTACGTTTTTGCAATCTATTGATTATAGCATATGGATGTTTTTTAAGGATGGTTATAAACCTCCAACTGGAAAATTGAATGGCGTTACTGTTCCACTTTCGTTTACTGAATGGACTTTAGATGATAGAGATTTAGCACAGTTAAATGCAAAATGTTTGAAGAATTTTTTCTATGCTTTAAGATCGAAAGATTACATACGTGTTTCCACTTGCACAACTGGTAAAGAAATTTGGGATAAACTGTGTATCACCTATGAAGGTACAAATAAAGTTAAGCAATCCCGTTTTACATGATTATGAATCTTTTTGTATGAAACCTCATGAATAAATTTCTGATATGTATATGAGATTTACTCAGATTGTTACTTCTTTGAATGCCTTGGGAAGAGAACTCACTAATTATGAAAAAGTCAACAAAATTTTGAGATGCTTGCCTTTCTCTTTTGATGCTAAAATCACTGCAATTACTTAATCCAAAGATTTAAATACTTATTTGATTGATAACTTACTTGGATCACTCATTGCTTATGAGCAAGGAGTGAATCAAAGAAATTTAGATGTCGCTGAGAAAAAGAAGGAGAAAACTGTGGCACTAAAGGCCAATAACTCAGATACTGATTCTTCCGGGTCTGAAAGTGATGATGTTGCCTTCATCATAAGGCAATATAAAAGCTTTCTAAGGAAGAAGCATAAGTATCATCAAAAATGGAACAAAGGTAAAGGAAACAAAATTTTTAAGAACTCTAATAATCTTGTTTGTTATGAATGCAAGAAGTCAGAATATGTTAAAGCTATTTGTCCTACACTTAAGTCTTACCCAAGCAAAGAAAAGGGTGAGAAGAAAACCAAGTTCAAAAAGGACAAGAAAAAATTCCAAATGGCATTCTGGGTAGATTCTGCATCAGATTCCTTTGAGATTGAGCCTGAAGAGGAGATAACAAATTTGTGCTTAATGACAGATGATCATCCTCGTTAAGATGACCAAGAAGAGGTATGTGAACTAACCTATGAGCAACTCCTTGAAGTTTCTGAAAACATACATGTATCATATAGGAAACTTAAGAAAACTCATGCTAGCTTAAAATTGGAATTTTTTAATTTACAAAAAAGAGCATGAAATCCTTCTCAAAGATCATTCAACAATTGATTCAAATCACATGGCTTTACTTGATGAATTTGATGCATTAAACAAAAAGCATGCTGAGCTATCTGATTCTCATGATTCTTTAAAATTGTCCCAATCTGAGTTAGAAAAAGAATATAAAAAATTAGAAAATTTAAAAATGTTTGAAAATAAAAATCTTCACTCATGCATCACATAAAAAGCATCACCATAGATTAGTGCATCCTTTTCCTGGAGTTAGATGTTTTTCTTGTGGCATGCTACGAAACATAGCACACACTTGCACCATTCACCGTAGTACACATTTGGTGTGGAGACCCAAATTGTATAATTCACTGCATAACTCTCATGCATTGTATTCTTCTTTTCATAAGAAGGAACCCAAACATGTTTGGGTTCCTAACTCTGACATTTGATAATTTTGTAGGCAAGCTCTTACAAAAGGCCTTGTAAGAGCATGTGGTACCTGGATAGTAGATGCTATTGACATATGACTGGCAATGCCAATCAATTAATTTTGCTGGAGACCAAGAAATGAGGCAAGGTGACTCTTGGAGATAACACTACCAGTTAGGTGGTAGGATCAGGTATAATTGGTAATTCCAAAAACCTTTTGATTGAAAATATTTTACTTATAAATAGACTAAAATACAACTTGCTCAGCATCAGTCAGCTTTGCGACAAGGGCTTTATCATAAATTTTTTGGCAAATTCATGCATTATCAACTTAAATAATAACACTATTTTGCAGGGAAAGCGGATCAACATCGTTTACATGCTTGATTTAAATAGTATTGAATGTGCTGCTTCATTTTGCTTAAAAATTGCTATTGATGATTCATGGTTGTGACACAAAAGATTATGTCATGCCAGTATGAAAACCCTTAGGAAAGTGACCCAAAAAGATCTAGCTAGAGCTGTCCCTAAGCTTAAGTTTTCAAAAGACCACCTTTGTGATCCCTGCCAATTAGGAAAGCAAGTCCACTCCACTTTTCACTCCATTAAGGATATTAGCACCTCTAGACCTTTAGAAGTCATTCACATGGATTTGTTTGGACCCATTAGCACTGCTAGCTTGGGAGGAAAAGTCTATGGTTTTGTGATTGTCGATTACTACTCGAGGTTTACTTGGATTAGATTTTTGTCACACAAAAATGCATCTTTTGATGAGTTTAGAACCTTCTTCACTTGGATTCAAGAAAAGCTAGGTTGTGAGATCTCAACCATCCATAGTGATCATGGGGGAGAGTTTGAAAATGAGAGATTTAGAGATTTTTGTGAGGATAAGGGGATTAGCCACAACTTCTCAGCTCCTAGGACACCTCAGCAAAATGGGGTAGCTGAAAGGAAGAACCAGACCTTAGTGGAAGATGCTAGAGCCATGCTTGCTGAGTATTCACTTCCAAAATACTTTTGGGGTGAAGCAAACTTTGGTGGTGGAGGAAACTACTCATATAGTGTTTGATGAGTTTGATCCTAAAAAGCCTAGAGTTGATGATGATGATGATGTTGGAGAGATTACCTCTGGAGTAGAAAATTTAGATAAGAGGGTAGAGCACCAGAACACTGAAGGAGTAGGAGATGTTATCCAAGGACTAAAAAATATATATATGGAGGAAAGGATTGAACCGTCACACACTTTACCTAGAGATTTGAGATACTCTTCCAGCCACCCTAATGATTTGATCTTAGGAGACCCTTCTGATGGAGTTAGGACTAGACATGGACTTAAGAAGGAAGTGAACCATTCTGCCTTTATCTCAATGACTAAACCCACCAGCATAAATCAAGCCCTTTCTAATGAGTTTTGGATCTTAGCCATGCAGAATGAGTTGAACCAATTTATTAGGAATGATGTTTGGGAGCTTGTAGAAAAACCTAAGGGACATAACGTGGTTGGAACCAAGTGGGTCTTTAAGAATAAGGTGAATAATTATGGAGGGGTGGTTAGGAATAAGGTAAGATTAGTGGCTAAGGGGTATAACCAAATAGAAGGGATAGATTTTGAGGAGACTTTTTCCCTTGTAGCTAGATTAGAAGCCATTATAGTACTATTAGCCTTTGACTGTTATAAGAGATTTAAGCTTTTCTAAATGGACGTTAAGCGTGCCTTTTTAAATTGGGAAATAAAAGAGGATGTGTTTGTAGAACTACCCCCAGGTTTTGAGAGTTCCCAATTTCCAAATCATGTTTTCAAATTAAAAAGGGCCTTATATGTATTAAAGTAGGCACCTAGAGCTTGGTATGAGAGGCTTAGCACATTCTTACTAGGAAGGGAGTTTATTAAGGGGAGCGTAGACACCACCTTATTCCTGAGAAAAGTAGGAGATGATTTACTCATTGTTCAGATCTATGTTGATTATATACTTTTTGGATATTCTAGTAAAAGGCTATGTGATAATTTTTCTAAAATAATGAGTAAGAATTTTGAGATGAATTTTATGAAAGAGTTGTCCAACTTTTTGGGGTTTAGTATAAAATAAAGGGATTATGGAACCTTTTTTAATAGATCAAAATATATAAAGGACATCTTGAAGAAGTATGAAATGGACAAAGCCAAGCCAATTAATACTCCCATATCCTCAGGAACTCAGTTGGAAAAAGACCCAAATAGAAATTCAATTGATCAAAGGAAGTACAGAAGGATGATTGGATCTCTACTTTACATGACTGCTAGCCGACCCGATATAATATTCAGCATTTATCTTTGTGCTAGACTTCAATCTAATCCTAAGGAGTTTTTATATACCTTTTAGGGACCCAAAACTTAGGAATCTAGTACCCTAGGTATAATATTTCTTTTGAGATTATTAGATATTATGACTAAGATTTTGCAAGATGTAAGGTGGATATAAAAAGCACTTCTGGAACTTGTCAATTCATAGGATAATCTTTATTCTCCTGATCTAGTAGAAAGCAAAACTCGTTTGCTCTTTGCATTGCTGAGGCTGAGTACATTACTTTAGAAAGTTATGTGACCCAAGTCCTTTGGTTAAAATAGCAAGTACTGGATTTATGAATATCTGTAGGCTCCATCTCTGTTCTTTGTGGCAACACTAGTGCCATCTATATTTCTAAGAATCCTATCCAATATTTAAGGACTAAGCACATTGACATAAGGCATCACTTTATTAGAGACCATGTGACTAAGGGAGACATTATGTTATATCATGAGGGGACTGAGAATCAACTGGCTGACATATTTACTAAACTGCTGACCTTCGACACTTTCAGCACTTTAAGGACCAAATTGGGTGTGATTGACATAAATGCATGAACTTGATCTCTACTCTTTTTTATTATCTGCTAATTACTTTGCTTTATCTTTTGTTAGTTTTTATATTTTTTTTGTTCTCTTTGCTTTTGGTACTTCATTTTTTTGTATACCTTAATTTGTTTTTTTTTCTAAATCATCGCTTAATTGATATCGTATGCCTTATTTTTGTTTGAATAGTTGCTATTTGAATGATTTATATTTGTGCAACTTATGTAGTTTTGATGATTCCAAACATTATTGTTCAAATGTATAGTTATCTCCTAACAATTTTAGAAGATTTGCATTTGCTCTTGTGTGTACTAACATTTCAAGAAAATCAGACTCCAGACTACGATAACTTCAAATCAAATTCAACATGAGATATTTTGTTTATTTGAAGTTTGCATTTTCTTTGAATTAGTTTTGAAAGGGAGTGATTGTAATTGAGTGAATAAAATCTCACACACACAAATAAGGAGATCTTAAAATTCTATACTGATCGTACAGGACGATATTTATCGTACTGGACGATCTGTCAGTTATCTCCTATTGAGCACTTGGAACGAATAGGAACTTGCTTGAGAAAAATATTTCTAAGTCCTATTCGTCCAGGATGAATTTTATTATCGTCACGGACGATGGGTTCTCTGTAAAAGTTTTGTCCAGACGAATTTTATCATCATACGAGGCGACCAGTCCTCTGGAAAATTTTCGTCCCGACGAAAATAAATATCGTACCGGACGATCAGCTCTCTGGAAAATTTTCGTCCAGACGAAAAAAATTATCGTCCGCGGCGATTGGTCCTCTGGAAAATTTTCGTCTAGACAAAATAAATAATCGTCCAGGACGATCGGCTCTCTGGAAAATTTTCGTCCAGGCGAACATATTTTCGTCCAAACGATTAACCGACTTAGAACAGTTTTCAACAGTTTCTAGAACCGACCTTGTAATAACCGTTCGTACTGGACGAACCTAGTTCGTACAGGACGATCAGCTGTACGAAGTCATTTCGTACACATATACGAATTGGGTCGTTTCAGATCGTTTAAGTAAAATCGTCCAGGACGATCCAGGATCGTACAGGATGATCCACTGCGTACAGAATTGGAAACTTGCAGTTTTTGGGCGGTTTTTCATGTCTTTTGTATAAATAGTCCAAATTAGACTGCCACCCAATCTTTTTGTCATTTGATCTTCGTGCCTCTTGAGAGAATAGCCAAGGAGAGAGTGGAAGAGAGCATTCAAAGGAGGATTCCTACCATTGGAGCGAGAAGGCTTCACTTGGATTACTAAGGTAAGAGTCTCTACTTATGAAATTGGATTTCTTTACTCTTTTCTTTCTTCCTTCTAGATTCTTGTGAGAAGATCAGTCAAGGAGATTCGGTTCTCTGCCGACACTTGGAGAGTGTGAACAGACGAAGGGTTCTCTGCCCACACTAGGAGAGTGTAAAAGGACAAAGGTTCTCTGCCTACACTTGGAGAGTGTGAACAGCCGTAGGGTTCTCTGCCCACACTAGGAGAGTGTAAAAGGATGACGGTTCTTTTCCAGCACTATGGATTGTGTAAAAGGACGACGGTTCTCTGCCGCACCGGGTAGTGGTGAAAAGAGTGTTTTGTACAGGCTTCTCCGCCTTGCTGTGGGTGCTAAAGAAGAGTCACTTTGTGGTATTAGTGCAACACTCAGAGGGTGCCTCTGAGGAGTGGATATAGGTCTGGTTATAGACCGAACCACTATAAATCTGGTGTCATTTACTTTATTGCTTTTACGTTTCCGCACTTTAAATTTCAGTTTTAAAAACTCTGTGGTTGAAAAACATTTTTCTACAAACTTTAAAAGAAAATTTTATTTCGGTTCAACTTTATCATTAAGAGGGTTTAAAATTTTTTAAAACTACCAATTCACCCCCCTCTTGGTAGCCGTGGGACATTTACTTAGGCTTAACAACCTAATTACTGGACTCAACAAGTGGTATCAGAGCCTAGTTTCAAAATCATAAGTTTGAACTACTTTTTGATTAACGTAGATGGCTACATTTGGAAACTGAAACACACCTGAGGGTTACTCTATCACTAGACCTCCACTGTTTGACAATATTCCTTTTGATTTTTGGAAAACACGCATGTCTACTTTCTTACAGTCACTTGATTATCGCATGTGGATACTAGTCCAAGAAGGTTACTCAAAACCAACTAGATTAGTTGATGGAATTAGGGTAGATACACCCTATGCAGATTGGACTATAGAAGAACGTGACTTAGCACAATTAAATGCAAAATGTTTAAATAGTTTCTTTTGTGCTTTAAAATCTGACGTCTACATGCGAGTTTCCACTTGTAAAAGCGGAAAAGACATATGGGATAGACTTTGTATTACTTATGAAGGGACAAATGAGGTTAAGCAATCAAGACTCAATATCTTTTTACATGACTACGAATTATTTCGCATGAAACCTAATGAATCTATATCTGACATGTACACAAGATTCACTCAAATTGTCACCTCTTTGCATGCACTTGGTAGGGAATTAACAAATGCTGAAATGGTTAATAAGATTCTTCGTTGTTTACCTACTGCATATGATGCTAAAATTACTGCAATTACAGAGTCTAAAGATCTGAACATTTATTCAATTGACAATCTTCTTGGTTCACTCATTGCTTATGAGCAAGGAGTAAGTCAAAGAAAGATTGATGCAGGTGAACCAAGAAAAGACAAGAATATTGCACTAAATGTGGAAGAGTCAGAAAGTGAACACTCACAACCCGAGGATGAAGACGATATAGCACTGATGACTAGACAATTCAGAAGCTTTTTAAAGAGGAAGCAGAAGAGACGCCAGCAATGGAATAGAGGTAAGTATAACAGAAATGGCAAGGTTTGTAATGAAGTGATTTGTTATGAATGCAGGAAACCAGGTCATATAAAGACTGATTGTCCAAAACTCAAAACCACTCTTAGCAAGGAGAAGGTAGAGGAGAAACCAATGGTAAAGAAGGGCAAGAAGAAGTTTCAAAAGGCTTTTTGGGCGGACTCAGCTTCAGACTCATCTGAGACTAAAAAAGAAGAAGAAGTCACCAACCTTTGCTTGATGGCAGATAAAGCTGAACAATCAGATCAAGAAGAGGTATTCTGAACACATGCATGACGCATATAGGAAAATGAAAAGGATGCATGCCAGTGTAGTTTTAGAATTAGAAGAGCTTAATAAGGAACACGAAATCCTTAGGAAAGATCATGCTTTAATTGATAGCAACCACATGAAACTACTTGATGAATATGATGACTTGAATAAAAATTTTGAGAATTTAAAATCATCCTATGCTGAACTTGAAAAAGAATTTAAGAAATTTATGGATGAATCTGAGAGCAAGACATATAGAATCAATTATATCAATCGAATCTTGGAGGATATGAATTCATTTTACAAACTCACTATAAGAGCTCTCGAGGATAATAGGAACCCCCCTAAACTTGAAGATTTTACAAATCCTAAATATTATCCTAAATTCATGAAATCCCTTAGAAGACAATCATATGAAAGAAAACATAGGAATATTTTTCCTAATGTTAAATGTAACAATTGTGGATTTTTGGGACATATTTCTCACACCTGCACTTTAAAGATGAAACCTATTTTGGTGTGGAGAACTAAGATGCATAAACCTAGACATATCATACATGCATCTGATTATAAATTTCATAAAGGTGAACCCAAACTAGTTTGGGTTCCCAGGTCTAACATTTGAGAATTTTGCAGGAATGCTCTCACACAAGACCTCGTGAGAGTATATGGTACCAGGACAGTGGATGTTCAAAGCACATGACTGGAGATACTGCTCAATTCATAACGCTGGAAGCCAGGAGTGGAGGCAAGGTTACACTTGGAGATAATACCACAAAGAAAGTGGTTGGATCAGGTATGATTGGAAATTTGAAAAACTTTTTTATAGACAATGTTTTATTAGTTGAAGGCTTAAAACATAATTTGCTTAGCATAAGTCAGCTATGTGATAAGGGCTATAATGTAAAATTTTTACCTACTAGCTGCATAATTAGCCTAAATGGAAAAATTGTTTTAAATGGAAAAAGGGTAAACAATGTCTACATGCTAGATTTAAATTGTATTCAATCTCCTACTGCTTTTTGTTTGAAAACTGTTTCTGATGAATCATGGCTTTGGCATAGGAGACTTTGTCATTCTAGTATGAAAAATCTTTTATGAATTACCCAAAAGAATTTGGTGAGAGGAATACCTAAACTAGACTTTACTGAGGACCATCTTTGTGATGCATGTCAATTAGGAAAACAAGTGAAGTCCTCTTTTAAGTCCAATAAAGATCTTAGGACCAGTAAACCTTTAGAAATTCTTCACATGGATCTTTTTGGACCTGTAAGCACTGTTAGTCTAGGAGGAAAGGTATATGGATTTGTTATAGTAGATGATTTTTCAAGATTCACCTGGGTTAAATTTCTTTTTCATAAGAGTGAATCATTTGAGGAATTCAGAAATTTTTCAACTTGGATACAAAGAAAACTAGGATGTGAAATAATTTCTATACAAAGTGATCATGGAGGAGAATTTGAAAATGAAAGATTTGAAGATTTCTGTAAAGAAAAGGGGATTGATCACAATTTTTCTGCACCTAGAACTCCTCAACAAAATGGAGTAGTTGAAAGAAAGAACAGAACATTAATAGAAGCCGCCCGAGCAATGTTAGCAGAATACTCGCTTCCTAGATATTTTTGGGCTGAGGCGGTTAGCACTGCATGCTATGTTCTGAATAGGGTGAATGTGAGATCAAATTTGAATAAAACACCCTATGAGTTGCTAAAAGGTAGAACACCAAATTTGTCTCATTTACATGTATTTGGTTGCAAGGTGTTCATACATAATAATGGAAAATCTGCCTTAGGAAAATTTGATCCAAAATCAGATGAAGGAATTTTTGTTGGATATTCAAGTGTTGGAAAATCTTATAGAGTATTCAACAAAAGAACTTTAGTCATTGAAGAAACCACACATGTTGTTTTTGATGAAAATGGAAACATGGAAGAGCCAAAAGTTGTTGAAGAAGAAATTGAAGAAAACTCCCAAAAGATTGATAGATTAAATTTGGAAGAAAATGTGGAAGAAAATTTAGAAAGAGAAGACCCTTTGCCTAGAGATTTGAGATTTTCTAAAAACCACCAAAGGAATTAATCATAGGTGAACCAAGTGAGGGTGTTAGAACTAGGCGTGGATTAAACAAGGAAGTCAATCATTCAGCCTTTATTTCAACTATTGAACCCACTAACATTGATCAAGCACTTTCAGATGAATTTTGGATATTGGCCATGCAAGAAGAGTTGAATCAATTTGTAAGAAATAAAGTTTGGGAACTAACTACAAGGCCAAAAGATCAAAGTGTTGTTGGAACCAAGTGGGTGTTCAAAAATAAAATGAATGACTCAGGAGTAGTCATTAGAAATAAGGCTAGATTAGTAGCTAAGGGGTATAATCAAATTGAAGGAATTGATTTTGAGGAAACTTTTGCCCCTGTAGCTAGACTTGAAGCAATTAGGGTTTTACTAGCCTTTGCCTGTTTTAAAGGTTTTAAATTGTTTCAAATGGATGTCAAAAGTGCCTTTTTAAATGGGGTAATTGAAGAAGATGTTTTTGTAGAACAACCTCCAGGTTTTGAAAATTCTAAATTTCCAAATCATGTTTTCAAATTAAAAAAGGCATTATATGGATTGAAACAGGCACCTAGGGCTTGGTATGAGAGGTTAAGCACCTTCCTACTTGAAAGATCTTTTGAAAAAGGAAGTGTGGATACAACTCTCTTTTTAAGGAAAATTGGAAAGGATATACTTATTGTTCAAATTTATGTGGATGACATCATCTTTGGATCTTCAAATAAACATCTTTGTGATGATTTTTCTAAAACAATGAGTAGTGAATTTGAAATGAGTCTAATGGGAGATTTAAATTACTTTCTAGGATTTAGCATTAAGCAACTTGAGGAAGGTACTTTTCTTAGTCAAACCAAATATATTAAGGACATCCTCAAAAAATATGAAATGGACAATGCTAAACCTGTTAGTACACCAATGAGTTCTTCAGTTCAGTTGGATAAAGACCTTAAGGGAAAATCTGTTGATCAAAAGAAATTTAGAGGGATAATTGGATCTTTACTTTACTTGACTGCTAGCCGACCAGATATTATGTTTAGTGTTTGCTTATGTGCTAGATTTCAATCAGATCCAAAAGAATCACATTTGACAGCAGTGAAAAGGATTTTAAGATATCTACTAGGAACTCAAAACTTAGGAATTTGGTATCCTAAGTTTAGCTCTTCATTTGAAATTATTGGTTACTCAGATTCTGACTTTGCAGGCTGTAGAGTGGATAGGAAAAGCACTTCTGGAACATGTCAATTCATTGGAAATTCATTAGTTTCATGGTCTAGTAGAAAACAAAATTCAGTGGCACTATCTACTGCAGAAGCAGAATACATTGCATTAGGAAGTTGTGTGGCACAAGTACTTTGGTTAAAACAACAGTTGATTTATTTAGGATTAACTATAGGCACTATTCCAATTTATTGTGACAATACTAGTGCTATTTGCATTTCCAAAAATCCTATTCAACATTCTAGAACCAAACACATTGATATAAGGCATCATTTCATAAGGGATCATGTATCCAAAGGAGAAATTGAACTCATACATGTTTCAACTGAAAATCAACTTGCAGACATTTTTACAAAACCTTTAGCCTTTGATACCTTCAGTACTTTAAGAACAAGGCTTGGTGTTATTGATTTGAATGCTTAACCAAAATGTCTTTGCAACATTGATACTTGTTGTGTTTTGTTTTTGTGATTTTGTGAATTTTGTGTGTTTTTGAATGAATTGTTTTTGGATTTATGATTTTGTTTTATATTTTCTGTGTTTTTTAATGTTTTTGTTGATTTTCTTAATTTAAAAAATCAAAATTAAATTTTTTTTGGAGGAAATCGTCCAGGACGAAATTGTTTTTGTACGGGACGATGTGTGAAGGAACAGTTTGCGCGAATTTAAACCGTTTTGAGAGCAGTTTTTAATTAGATCGTCTGTACGATATGTGATCGTCCAGGACGAATTTTTCTCTCTCAAACGTCGGGACGATTGAATGCAGCGGTTGAGTGGATAAGACAGTTTTTAATACGAACTTCGTCTGTACAAAATTTTCGTTCGTCCAGACGAACATGTGTCAGTTCATTGTAGGGGACGGTTTTCAAGAGTCATTAAAACGATTCACTTTTTGATCGTCTGTACGAAATGTTTTCGTCTGTACGATCGGTCAAGTCAAAAAGCATGTACGAAGGGACGCATCGTAAGTTGTGCTGAATACGAAAAGCCGTTACATTTTGGACGAATTGGATCGTCTGTACGAAATTACTTCGTCCAGACGAACGATAATTTTTCGTCCAGGATGAACGTATCATTTTTCTTTAAATATGAAGGCTTTCAAACTTGACAATCACACTTTCAAACTTCTTTTTCAATCCCTTTTTACATCAAATCAACAATGGCCTCCTCTAGCAAAAGACAAAAGGTTTTGGTGAAGAAACCAAATAGGAATACCCCAGACAACTTTCTTTCCAAGGCAAATGAGGAATCTTTTCCTCATTTTGCCTCCACAAAAATCACTCCGTCTCGCATTCTCATTCAAACTGAGTTGAAATTTCGGGTATTGCACCTCTTCGCCTCAACCCAATTTCAATTCATTCTTTCTCTCGCCCACTTCTACAATAAGCAAACCTACCATTACTTTCTAGGAAACATGAGTTTCAATTCTGACCATTCCACCATTAGTTCTTTTGTTTTTAAGAAAAAAGTTGAGATCACCAAGCACGACCTTGGTGCATTTTTAAACTTAAGAACTGAGGGATATAGAGCCCACACCCTAATGTCAGAAACCTCCTTCAAATGGTTTCAAATCAATAGGGTAATTAGAGAAAATGCGATTGACAATCATGTTGCTAGAGTCTCCGGTATGACCCAAGATGCCCGAATCATCTAGCATATCCTTCGATCCTCAATCATTCCTAAAGCTGGTGATAGGATTAACATTACTCCTCTCCTTTCTTTTCTAACTTTTTTAATCATGCAAAGACATCCTATTGATGAAGCCCAACTCATCATAGATCATATCTATGGGCTTTCAGAAATAGGACATGCTGATCAGAAGAGGAAGAAGAACATTTCATTAGGGCACTTAATTACTTATATTTTGGAAAAGAAGTACAATATAGTGCATCCTGATGAAGAATATGAAGAGCCAGTTTACTATAATGATGCATCATTCAGATTGCTCTTCAAGGAGGAAAAAGAAAAAAAAAAAGCACATGCCAGTGCTTCAGAAGAAGAAGAAGAAGAAGGAGTGCAAGCTTCTGCTTCTCAATCAGATTACCAGAATCTGATTGAGAGATTTAATAGACTAGAGACTCACATTGATCAAAGGTTTGATCAATTTGATGCTCCACTTACGCAGCAGCAACATGACATTGGTAATATTAAAGATGAAGTTCATGAAATAAATACCAATGTAATGTTGATGGCCTCCTACTTCAACCTCTTTGGCGGCATTCCTCCTCCTCCTCCAGAACAGTAGAAATTGTTTTTATGTCTGTGTCTGTTGTATTTTTTTGTTTTTGTTTGTTTTGTTTTTATCTTATCTGTTTTATTGTAATGTGTTTGTTTTTATGTTTTTAAGTTCAATATTTTTTTTTCTCTGTAATCAGTTTCTTTAATATCAATGAAAGTTTGTTTCTATTAGATTTGTTTTGAAATGTGGTTAATGTTTGTGAATTTCATTAGTATTATTTAATCTATATAGTGCTTAAATTCGATTGTAATTTGAGATTATCTATATTAGAAAATCTAGACTTTCTAAATTTATAATTTGTTTATAACTTGTTGTAATTAGAACTTTTAAATTCATGTCTATTCATTTAGACTACATAAAAGTTAATATTATTATTACAATTTTGATGTTTTTTTATTTTGTATTTCTATGCTCAAATGATATTTATGCACCTAGAAATATTTGAAATTTTAGATTATAGATTTTGGAAAGAATTGGTCAAATTACTCTTGAACATTGTACAAATGTACAAAAATCAAAAGGAATTCGCAAAAATTTGTAAAGTGAAAAAGAGGCACAAAATAAGCCCAACCAAGGAAAAATGCACAAAAATGTGCTCCAAAACTTTGAAAAGATGCGCAAAGCGCCACATGAGGTAATTCTCTTCTTTCCAAATTCGTTCAATCTCTTAATTCAAATTAATCTTATGTTCATTTATATTCTATTGAACTTTGAAATATAGAATTTTTATACATCTCTCTTGTAATGATTTTCTATAATCAAATATCTAAATTGAATCATGTCTTTGATAAATTCTTCTTACTTACAATGTTATATCACTTCTTAAATTATATGAATCTCTATGATTGACCTAATATCTTTAGTTTAAAAATTGCATACCCTATGTCAATCACGATTTAGATTAAATTTTAAAAAATGAATTTCATACAATTACTTACATTTCTTGTCTATTTCTTCTTCACTTTTTGTTGCTGTCAAAAAGGGGGAGAAATTATTTTGTTTTCTGTTGTGTTTTTTGTTTTTCTATTTTTAATTCTGTTTGCAAGTTTTTTTTATTGTGTTAAAACTTTTTGAAAAACAAAAATATTGTTCTTAATGCCTCCTTATTTTAATGTACTCATAAATTCAGGGGGAGTTTAGGAGATAAGAGATTTGTTTTAACTTGAAACCATATAAATAATAATTATTTTGCCATCATCAAAAAGAGGGAGATTGTTTGAATAGTTGCTATTTGAATTATTTATATTTGTGCAACTTATGTAGTTTTGATGATTCCAAACATTATTGTTCAAATGTATAGTTATCTCCTAACAATTTTAGAAGATTTGCATTTGCTCTTGTGTGTACTAACATTTCAGGAAAATCAGACTCCAGACTACGATAACTTCAAATCAAATTCAACATGAGATATTTTGTTTATTTGAAGTTTGCATTTTCTTTGAATTAGTTTTGAAAGGGAGTGATTGTAATTGAGTGAATAAAATCTCACACACACAAATAAGGAGATCTTAAAATTCTATACTGATCGTACAGGACGATATTTATCGTACTGGATGATATGTCAGTTATCTCCTATTGAGCACTTGGAACGAATAGGAACTTGCTCGAGAAAAATATTTCTAAGTCCTATTCGTCCAGGACAAATTTTATTATCGTCCCGGATGATGGGTTCTCTGTAAAAGTTTCGTCCAGACAAATTTTATCATCGTACGAGGCGACCAGTCCTCTGGAAAATTTTCGTCCCGACAAAAACTAATATCGTACCGGACGATCAGCTCTCTGGAAAATTTTCGTCCAGACGAAAACGAATTATCGTCCGCGGCGATTGGTCCTCTGGAAAATTTTCGTCCAGACGAAATAAATAATCGTCCAGGACGATCGGCTCTCTGGAAAATTTTCGTCCAGACGAACATATTTTCGTCCAAACGATTAACCGACTTAGAACAGTTTTCAGCAGTTTCTAGAACCGACCTTGTAATAACCGTTCGTACTGGACGAACCTAGTTCGTACAGGATGATCAGCTGTATGAAGTCATTTCGTACACATATACGAATTGGGTCGTTTCAGATCGTTTAAGTAAAATCGTCCAGGACGATCCAGGATCGTACAGGACGATCCACTGCGTACAGAATTGGAAACTTGCAGTTTTTGGGCGGTTTTTCATGTCTTTTGTATAAATAGTCCAAATTAGACTTCCACCCAATCTTTTTGTCATTTGATCTTCGTGCCTCTTGAGAGAATAGCCAAGGAGAGAGTGGAAGAGAGCATTCAAAGGAGGATTCCTACCATTGGAGCGAGAAGGCTTCACTTGGATTACTAAGGTAAGAGTCTCTACTTGTGAAATTGGATTTCTTCACTCTTTTCTTTCTTCCTTCTAGATTCTTGTGAGAAGATCAGTCAAGGAGATCCGGTTCTCTGCCGACACTTGGAGAGTGTGAACAGACGAAGGGTTCTCTGCCCACACTAGGAGAGTGTAAAAGGACGAAGGTTCTCTGCCTACACTTGGAGAGTGTGAACAGCCGTAGGGTTCTCTGCCCACACTAGGAGAGTGTAAAAGGACGACGGTTCTCTGCCAGCACTGTGGATTGTGTAAAAGGACGACGGTTCTCTGCCGCACCGGGTAGTGGTGAAAAGAGTGTTTTGTACAGGCTTCTCCGACTTGCTGTGGGTGCTAAAGGAGAGTCACTTTGTGGTACTAGTGCAACACTCAGAGGGTGCCTCTGAGGAGTGGATGTAGGTCTGGTTATAGACCGAACCACTATAAATCTGGTGTCATTTACTTTATTTCTTTTACGTTTCCGCACTTTAAATTTTAGTTTTAACAACTCTGTGGTTGAAAAACATTTTTCTACAAACTTTAAAAGAAAATTTTATTTCGGTTCAACTTTATCATTAAGAGGGTTTAAAATTTTTTAAAACTACCAATTCACCCCCCTCTTCGTAGCCGTGGGACATTTACTTAGGCTTAACAACCTAATTACTAGACTCAACAATTTTTGTCTTTTTGAAAATTTTTAGTCAATGTGTTACATCTCTTAATCTGCTAAAGGATAAAAACACCATTGATTGTGTCTCTTTTTCTAAACTATTTTGGAAATGAAATTTTATTTTCTAAACAAAAGTCTATCTCAAATTAACAACTAGATTTTGCAATTAAGATCTTTTCCACCTTGCTACTGTAATCTAGCTTATATTATAATTGTCAAAGTCTTTATGTTACTTCAAGATTTCTTGTTATCCTATCCATGCATCTCTCATATGATTTTTGATTCTATTTTGTGGATTGTTCTTCCCTATATTAGAGAGTGAGTTTTTCTTTTCTAATATCTGGATGATATACTCACAACTAAGAATACTTAAGAGTTTTTGGAAAAGAATCTAGCTTGCAAAAATAATAAAAAAAAGTGGCCAATGATGTCAAAAGCAAAAGATGCGCAATGACGCCAAATTAAAAAAAATACACAAACTGTATCAAAAATCAAAAGATGCGCAAAGTGCGTCATTCAATGGACAAGAGGCATAAAATGAGCCCATCTAAAAGCAAGCTATCTTCCTTTCTTCCAACTCTTAAAACTTAAAAGATTTCATGTATCACTTGAGATTTTCAAGGAGTTGATTTCAAATTTTGCAATTGTAACAAACTACTGTGATATACTATTCTATACGATATTTTTCTAAAACCAAGTCTTGATCGGATCTCTTTTTCTTATCTAATTGATTTTTTCTGTGTTAGGTCTTTTTGATTTCAAAAGACGATTTTATCCTAAAAGAAGTCCGAGCCTAGGGTTAACATGATCAGATATTTTACTGTTTATTGGATTTTTGATGTTGTTAACTCATTAACTTACAAATTCTTAAAATCAATAACATGGAAGACTATATCATGTTCATGCCTTCATTAAGAAAAAAAAACTTTATTTTTTTGCTAGTTTTTTTGTATTCTGTTTCTCTTTTAGTTTTAGTTTCTTTAGTTTGTTTTTGGTTTCCTCCTCCTTTTTATGATGTCAAAAGGGGGAGTAGTCTGTACTTTGTATTTAGGATTCTGGAATATTAGAGAACTAGTTTTCGTTACACTATTTTTTACTAAATTGCCATATATGGTTGGAATTCTCTATTTGTGTTTGCCATCATAAAAAAGGAGGAGATTGTTTCAAATCTGAGACTATGGAATAGAATTTTGATGATAGCAAACATTCAAGTTTTCTACGACTGCCTTGCCTACTAACTTTTCAGGTCCATAAGATCCAATGCAACTCAAGTCAGCTCATGATTGGGTAGATTTAGTTTGAGTAAATATGTAATGTTTTTCTTTCTTGAGTCAATTGTAAAAGTGGTTCTTGATGCTAAGTAACCTTGCACAAACACATTTGAGGGATTTTCTATGCTTTTCTATTTTGATTACATCAGCCTGGACGATATCCATATTGGCCAGGATGATCCGATTAAAAATAAATACCATAATTAGGGCATCCTGGTTAACCAGCCGTCATTAAGCACATCATCCTAGACGATCCTTGTATCGTCCAGGACGATAGGCTCAAAATAGAAAGAATCAATTGCCATTATCAATTTATGTATTCTTTATTTTAGGACATCGGTCAGGACAAGCGTAACATCGGTCTTGACGATGCAGCACAATTATGTCTAAATTAATCTGACAATTTTGGAAATCAATTAAGTTGATTGATATGATCACATTGGTCAAAATGATGTACTAGACGATTGACATCGGCTAGACTCTATTCAAGGTGATGTTCAGGATGATTGTACTCAGATTTGAACTAATTGGCTAGGATGATATTATATCGGCCAGAACAATGTAACCAATTTTCTTCTGATTGTCCCAAATCGTCCCGACTGAATGAGCTAATTTTGTACTGATCGGCAAGGATGATATTCCTATCATCCTGGATGATAATGTCGGTTATTGAAATTATATTTAAAGGACCCAAAAAATTTCTCATGCAAAGAGACTTTTGCTGCTATCTTGACTTGAGAGAGCCAAGAGGAGAGGGAGAGAGAGGGAGAGAGAGGGAGAGAGAGGGAAGAACTTGTGAGGGGGAGTTTGTGAGGGAGATTCACAAAGGTTTCTCCAAGAAAGGTTCTAGGTTTTCTTCTCCAGTCTTCGTCCTTCGTCGTTGGGGGTTCAAGGGAGGTAAGCTTCAATAATTGGTCGAGGTTCTCTGCCTGCATCAGAAGGAAGCAAAAAGAGTTGGGTTCTCTGCCTGCATCAGGAGGAAGCAAAATGAGTTAGGTTCACTGCCTCGCTAGGGTTGGCGGAAAGGAGTTTGTGTAAGGGCTTCTCCGCCTTGCTATGGGAGCAAAAGGAGAGTCACGTTTGTAGTGTAATACTCGGAGGGTGCCTCTAGGGAGTGGACATAGGTCGAGTTGACCGAACCATTATAAATCATTGTGTTCTTTTTCTACTATTTCCACATTTAATTTTTCGCACATTAATTTTCTTTGTGGTGATTTTGTTTTGAGGTTTTTTATCTTTGCTTTAAAGATTTTTAGAATACCAATTCACGCCACCTCTTTGTTAGCCTCGGGCAACCTTTCATCTATCTGCACTAACCTCCAAGCCCGTACCTCCTTTTAAATGTAGTGCATATGTACCTGCATTCCATCCCATCGCCATTCCTGTATAGAAGCCAACCACCATAAGCCCTAGCTAAGACCTTCCATGGCTGAACCCGATGCCTCTTTCTCCCATCAAATCAAAACAAGCCAACACTCAAACTCCTCATCATGTGTCCTCCAACCCGTTAGCCTCTACCTACTCGAGCTGCAAGCCAAATCTGGTTTCTTCTCCAACTATTGCAAAACCAACCTCATTAAATTTATTAGGTATAAATGTTACTTTATTTTAATTAATTAATGGTATTAATTAATATTATAATAATTTTAACTATGTTTTATTATGAGTTATTTGTCCTAGTAACTTTATTTTGTTTTTGTCATTTTTAGATGTTATTATAGCTTTATATATATATATATATATAATTAAAAAAAGATTGAAATAAAAGTATAAAAAGTTTCAAAAAAAAATAAAAAATAAAAAGATAAAGAAAAAAAGAAGAGGAATGAAAGTATTCTTTTTGTGCCCTCCTCGTCATGGTCGCCAACCATCACAAAGGTATGAATTTTAAACTTAGATCCTTATTCTCATCATTTATGGCAGACCAACAAATCCCTTAAATGAGATCTCATAGCACAGAGGGAGGAAACCCAGTGAGATGCATATGACGAGGCGGGTAATCACATGAAATTCCATTTTTGGCATTTGTACCATACAAGAGAATAACATATACGCTCTCTCATAGCATGGTAGGAGGGAGCCTGCTACAATGCATACAATGAGGTGGTTAAGCCCTATACACACTCTTATAGCATGGTGGGGAGTCCCTAAGTACCTATACACACACTTGTGTCATGGTAAGAAAACCCACTGATGTTTTCATGCTGGTGCTTTATATCCCCCATAAATGCTCTAGTAGCATGGTGGGATGAAAAATGTATGGCCTGGTATCCCTTGACATGTACCATACATGCTCTAGAAGCTTGGTGGGATGGCCTAATTTCATGTAGTTTTCCCTAAATGTGGGAGACACTAGGAGGATACCAAAATTTCTACTAAAAACATAGAGGACTTAGACAAAAAGAAAGTAGGGACTCTGACTAAATTGAATTTTAACTTAAATGAACTACAAGGACTTGATTGAATGGAAGACAAGGAATAAAGTTTAAATCCAAATAATAAGTGAACGCCATAACAAAAAAAACAAATATCAAATGTGGAATTGAAGTCATCCAAATAAGCATCAATCAAGGAAGCAGGGAACTTAAACTCAAAATTGAACCAAACGCAAATGAACTCAAACTCTAGTTGGAATTGATTTGAACATTATGCCGACATGAAATGAAAATTTAAACTCAAGCAAAGAATTGAGTTGGAAAACTTGAACTTGGAGTTGGATTCATATTCAAACAAATGCAAAGATCTTGCAAGTATAATTAATTTACAAGTGATAAGAAGAACTTGAAGGATACTTGCAACATTGGACAAGACATGTCTCTAAACAAAAATTTAAATGATTTATAAGGAATGGGAATCCTTCCTACGAGCCATAATGCTAAAATATGTAATTGATTCATGAAAGCCACATCAAGTAGAGAGCAAATTACTAATTAGAATCAAAAGGTTAGTGTTATCATTCATATTGTGATAACTTCATGGAGGATGCAATGATACATTTGAAACCAACATCATGAAGCTTTCTGATCAACATTAAGAGATTAGTATATCAACTCAAATGTTCACTATACAGGAAGAGCAATATATGCATGAGAAAATGCAGCCACTTATATATGATTGGGAAATTGAATATAGTGCTTACATAAACATAACTCATTCGCGAAGGAGAGATTTTTAATAAATAGATAAATTGAGGGCAAGATGATTATGGTCCATATAGTCAAGCAAGTACACCAAATTCCTACAAGCATAATTCACTCATAAATGATAATGAAATTCATTTCTTTGAGTGACATGAAATGATTGCTAAGACTACAATGAACATGATGACTTCGACAAGTAGTAAGTGACTTGCAATGCATAAGGAATGGATCACCAACAAATTGCAATAACAAACATAATGAATACAGTGGCTTACAAACGAACAAAAATAAGGAACACAAAGTATTTTTTAGTGGCGTTTAACTAGTTTCAAAGAGTGCAATGATACTCCAACAATTAGTATCAATCCACTCATGAGTTAATAGAACAATCCAATGCAACAAATAATAGTCGACAAGAATGAAGGAGGTTATGGATGAAAATCCTCATGTGTAAGAAAAAAAAGTTCCTACATATATATCCATGGAAACACTAGCAGAGGTACATGAAGGGAGGGTGGGGGGTGTTTAGTAAATTAACATCAACATTTAAAAGCACAAAGTGGTTTATCATACGATAAATTGTTGACAGAAGGCATATTCAAAAAGTCAAAGAAAATGTAGCTCTCATGTAACTAGTGTCAATTGATTTTGATGTGTGGGATTACATAAATCAAGCAAAAGGGCGTTAATGTCCATACAACAGATGTCAACAGTTATGCAATTGCCTACGAGTCTTCATAGGACACTCGCTCTATGAACCATATATTAAATGAAGATAAAAAAAAAGATGCAATGTATATAGAAAACTTTTGGCCATCATAGGAGATTTTTAACATGTATAATGTATTATTTATAAGTGCAACGCAAGAAGAGTTATGACACACATAAGCTCGTACAAGCTGTTGTAGGGAACCTATCATGTCCACAAAGTGCTATCCTTGAGCAAATACATAAGAGCTTCAACACGTGCAAGCTCCTATGACCCATACTGGGAGATTCATTAGTGCACTATGATCCACCTGCATAAAGTAATAAGTAGTGCATGATAGTTAACTTATACAAAGCAGTAAACAACTCAATCCACAAGCTACTATGGCATGCCAATGGATCTGTAACACTTGTACAAGCAGATAGAAGGTGTGTATACACTTCCAAAGAGAATACTACATTCAAATGAAAATTGTGACATAATTGAACGACATCAAATATTTTTAAAAATGCCATCGCACGTGCACTATAATATGTGTTAACATAGGTACACGAATGGGCATATGAAATCAAAAAACTTATATGGGCCCCAATGAGCGTGTTATATGTATACACGTGACATTTAGTAATATTGTACGGGTTAATAAATGAAGTTAGTTTTTGTCTGATTCTTCTATATATATACAAATAGGAGAAGTATGGCTCAAATTACTAAATAGATATATGATCAAGGTCTTGACCAAAATATCTATTTTATAAATTCATAAAAGGCCTTCATGGCTAATGAATAGAGAAATTTATTAATAATATCGTACAACCAATGAACTTGATCCCCTATTGGAAAGTTGATAGGGTTGAAAAGGTTTAGTTAATGAAAATTCCCGTACACCCCAATGATGGCCATATTGAATGAAAATTTCAATCAGAGGGATTAATTCCAACATTTTGAAATTGCACTAAATCTAAAATCCAAGAGTACCAAAATAAAAAAATATTTAAAATTGAAATTCAATCATCTAAACACTTTCAGCTCATAAAGAGCTTATGTCTGGTCGATAATATCACTAGGATTCATTCTCAAAATAGTCTCCTAGAAGTAAAGATGTGGTGCGTATCCTCTAACTTATAGTTTGTCTGCCAAAAGGCACTACAAGTACATGGTTATGACTTGGGGCCCCCTATAAACCAAGTGGTTCTACTGTCAAATTGAACCACTAAATTATGGTTATGGCCAGAGCCAATATGTTCCTTAGTGGCATCAAATCCTTGAGATATAAAACAATAGGATAGAATCAATATGGCACAAAGTCTTCTATTAGCTAAGATGGATTCGAATTCATCTCCTTAGATAAAAATTCAAAATAGTTCAACAAGGTACCCTTGGAAGAAGTAACCCATGGTTGCCAATAAGGATCCTTCTATCAGGTTGGTCGATTACCTCCTCTAACTAAGTAGACTAGGGACCATAATGGCCCAGGATGACAAAACCATGGGATCTTGATGGGTCTATCATTCATTCCCCTACCACCCACTTTAAGTGCAAGATGGTGAAATTTTTAATGTTAAATATAAAATTTTTTTACCAACCCATGCTACTACTATATGCTAGATATTACATATCTCTACATATTTGAATGATGAGTAGCCTTAATTGAAAGTTCTCTCTCATTTTTAGGAGGGGTAATTAAATATAGGGGGTTGAGATTATACAAAACTAGAACTTAGATCAGAAAGTCCTCACAAAATGAGGTTGAAATCTCTGGGTAGTGTCTTATTTACAAATTCATATGCCTTATCACCTGACATCGCAACCTCTCTCTGTGCTCTGGCATTCGAGGCGATTTTTGGGAGATTTAGTGTTTCTTTTTATGTTCTTGATCTATACCCTCATGGCTTATTTTATTTGAATTTCTTGATTGATTTCTATTCCTTTTTTTATTTTTCTTTCATTTCTTCACTTGTTTTGAGGTTTCCCATTGATTTTTTTTGTTAGGCGATGACGACTCTATCATCATCAAACCTATCATCTTCTTCTCTTTTTGAGGGGAAAATATGATCTTTCAAAGATGTGATGGTTGGTTCTTTGTCTGTTTCTCCTAAATTGTGTTTGAATAGTTGCTATTTGAATGATTTATATTTGTGCAACTTATGTAGTTTTGATGATTCCAAACATTATTGTTCAGATGTATAGTTATCTCCTAACAATTTTAGAAGATTTGCACTTGCTCTTGTGTGTACTAACATTTCAGGAAAATCAGACTCCAGACTACGAAAACTTCAAATCAAATTCAACATATGATATTTTGTTTATTTGAAGTTTGTCTTTTCTTTGAATTAATTTTGAAAGGGAGTGATTGTAATTGAGTGAATAAAATCTTACACACACAAATAAGGAGATCTTGAAATTCTATACTGATCGTACAGGACGATATTTATCGTACTGGATGATCTGTTAGTTATCTCCTACAGAGCATTTGGAACGAATAGGAACTTGCTTTGAAAAATTTTTTCTAAGTCCTATTCGTCCAGGACGAATTTTAATATCGTCCCGGACGATGGGTTCTATGTAAAATTTCGTCCATACGAATTTTACCATCGTACGAGGCAACCAGTCCTCTGGAAAAATTTCGTCCAGACGAAAATAATTATCGTACCGGACGATCAGCTCTCTGGAAAATTTTCGTCCAGACGAAACCAAATTATCGTCCCCGGCGATTGGTCCTCTGGAAAATTTTCGTCCAGACGAAATAAATAATCGTCCAGGACGATCGGCTCTTTGGAAAATTTTCGTCCAGACGAACATATTTTCGTCCAAACGATAAACCGACTTAGGACAGTTTTCAGCAGTTTCTAGAACCGACCTTGTAATAACCGTTCGTACTGGACGAACCTAGTTCGTACAGGACGATCAGCTGTACGAAGTCATTTCGTACACATATACAAATTGGGTCGTTTTAGATCGTTTAAGTAAAATCGTCCAGGACGATCCAGGATCGTACGGGACGATCCACTGCGTACAGAATTGGAAATTTGCAGTTTTTGGGCGGTTTTTCATGTCTTTTGTATAAATAGTCCAAATTAGACTGCCACCCAATCTTTTTGTCATTTGATCTTCGTGCCTATTGAGAGAATAGCCAAGGGGAGAGTGGAAGAGAGCATTCAAAGGAGGATTCCTACCATTGGAGCAAGAAGGCTTCACTTGGATTGCTAAGGTAAGAATCTCTACTTGTGAAATTGGATTTCTTCACTCTTTTCTTTCTTCCTTCTAGATTCTTATGAGAAGAACATTCAAGAAGGTCCGGTTCACTGCCGACACTTGGAGAGTGTGAACAGACGTGGGTTCTCTGCCTACACTAGGAGAGTGTAAAAGGAAGAAGGTTCTCTGCCTACACTTGGAGAGTGTGAACAGCCGTAGGGTTCTCTGCCCACACTAGGAGAGTGTGAAAGGACGACGGTTCTCTGCCCACACTAGGAGAGTGTGAAAGGACGACGGTTCTCTGCCAGCACTGTGGATTGTGTAAAAGGACGACGGTTCTCTGCCGCACCGGGGAGTGGTGAAAAGAGTGTTTTGTACAGGCTTCTCCGCCTTGCTGTGGGTGCTAAAGGAGAGTCACTTTGTGGTATTAGTGCAATACTCAGAGGGTGCCTCTGAAGAGTGGATGTAGGTCTGGTTATAGACCGAACCACTATAAATCTGGTGTCATTTACTTTATTGCTTTTACGTTTCCGCATTTTAAATTTCAGTTTTAACAACTCTGTGGTTGAAAAACATTTTTCTACAAACTTTAAAAGAAAATTTTATTTCGGTTCAACTTTATCATTAAGAGGGTTTAAAATTTTAAAACTACCAATTCACCCCCCTCTTGGTAGCCGTGGGACATTTACTTAGGCTTAACAACCTAATTACTAGACTCAACAAATTGGACTCCATTTTAAAAGTTCGTCAAAGATGTTAAGCCCTTATGAACTAGTCCTAAGGCTAACCAAGAGGGGGATGAATTGGTATTTTAAAAATTTCTCCAAATAGAAACACAAACACAACCAAACCAAGATTCACCACAAAAGAAATAAATTGCAAAAATAAATATGAAAGCAATAATAAGAAGGAACACACTAGATTTTATAGTGGTTTGGTCAACTTGACGTACATGTACTCCCTGGAGGCACCCTCTGAGTATTGCACTAAACTCAGTATCTCTCCTTTTTCCCCCACAGTAAGACAGAGAAGCCCATACACAAACTCCTTTCCACTAACCCTGGTGAGGCAGAGAACCTAACTCCTTTTGCTTTCCCCTAAAGCAGACAGAGAACCCAACTCCTTTTGCTTCCTCTATAATTAGGCAGAGAAACTCCAAAAGTAGGCAGAGAACCTTGATCAGTTGCTGAAGTAGACCTCTATCGAAGCTCCAAGGAATAAGGGATGAAGACTGGAGAAGATGACTCAGATCCTTGCTTGGAGAAACCTTTATGAAACCCCTCATAAACTCCCCTTCATAAGATCCTTTCTCTCTCCCTTGCTCTCCCTCTCCTCATGGCTCTCTCAGTTCAGGATAGTAGCAAAAGATTTCCACTTGAAAAAATAAGAGATCTTTTAAACAAGGGCACCAAATAGCCCTAATTAGCAACTAATCGCCAAATATCATCCAGGACAATCAATCGATTGTCCCGTATGATCAGTTGAAATTTAGCTCAATCAGCTAAAATGATTTGGAAGAGTCTAGATGATTAGAAGGTTACTTTGTTTAGATCATCCAGGATGATTGTATATTATCCTGTACAATTAGTTCAAGTCATCGAATATCATCCAGGCCATGCCCTTGATGGATGTGTGAATAATGAAAAAATAACTAGATCGTCTATGATGATTTAACAATTATCTGGACCAATTAGTACAAAATGATAAATATCATCTAGAACATCTCCCAGAATGGATGTCTAGATGATAGAAAAATAACTTGATTGTCTAGGCCGATCTCCCAATCATCCTCGGATGATTAGTTCAATTCAGTACATATCAACCAGAGCATCGCCCTAAATGAAACCAAGCTGATTTTTGGTCATCTAGGAAGAACTAAGGTTTGTTAACTGATCATCCCAAACAATCTTGCGATCATCCAGGATGATATGATCGAGCAATCAAACCTTAATTTCTTTTCTTAAGTATCAGAATAATTTAGGCATAATTGTGCTACATCATCCAGGACGATGCTTTGAACAATGTCCAAAAATAAAAGATGCCTAAATAGATATGGTAGCTTATTCTTTTTAATTTGAGCCTATCATCCTAGACGATGAAAATATCATCCAGGATGATTCTCTTAATTATAGTTGCCTTAACAAGGATGTCCTAATTAGGATTTCTATTTTTAACTTATCGTCCAAGATAATTTTTGGATCGTCCAAGATGATGTGATCAAAATAGAAAACTCTAACCAAGAGATAGAATTTTCCCCCATGTGTGTGTGTGTGGAAGGATACTTAGCATCAGGATCCACAATTTTTATAATTGACTCTATAAAGGGTAAAAGTCACTTAATGCACATTACAAACTGACTCAGTCCTAATATACCCAATCTTGAGTTGGTTCAATTTGTAATTTGATTTTGTGGACCTAAAACATTAATAGGAAAGAAAGTCATAGAAAAATAAAAATATTTGCTATCATCAAAATTTTATTTCTTGAAATCAGATTTACAATAATCTCCCCCTTTTTTATGATGGCAAACATTAAAAATAATTAATAAAATATAATTCTAAACAACATAAGAAAAAAGTGTAAACTAAGAAATTCAAATTTTACTAAAATAGAACATAGTACACAATATAATAAAGTAGCATAAAATAGTACAACTACTCCCCCTTTTAACATCATAAAAAGAGGGAAAGAGAAAAGAAACAAAACAGAAACTACCAAACAAAAGTAAATGTAAACTACAATAAGAAAAAAACAACATCATGAAAACAACCTAAAAGAAGGATGGCCCCTGATCATTCGAAGGAGGTGGTGGTGATGGCAAAAAAAATTTGGAAAGATTCGTAAACTGCTCCACAAACCAAGCCATATCCTGCTTGTGCTGGTGCTGCTGGTGCGCTACAAATGAGTCAAAGCGAGCAACATCCTCCTCATATTTCTGCTCCTATGCATCAACGTAGGAGTCAAAGCATGCCTCCCACTAGTCAAAATACTCTACCAGCTGATCCAGTTGTGAATGCTAGTGAAGTGGAGAGGGTGTAGGAATAGGTGCTAGAGGTGCCACCTCCTTAGCTCCCTCAGCTTACTTGGGCTCCGGGTGGAGAACTGTACTATGAAGATCGTGGAAGGAGTTGATAGAGTAGAAGGCAGGCTGAAAGTTTGGTGGGGCAGAATATTGGAGGTTGTATTTGGATTCTAGGATATATGCTATGATGTGTCCTAAGGAAAGATTGGGCTTCCTTTTATGTCTTGGATCTCTAATTCTTGTTAGGTGCTCAATGTATCAAAAAATTAGATCAGTAGCATTAAATTCATGGTGGGCCATGATAAAGAAAGTGGTGATCAAAAGAAGTGGATTGATGTGAATATGATTACTAGCTTTCGAAAGTAATGAGATACGAAGGACATGATGGATTGTCCTAGAATCTTTGAGTAAGATGCTAAACTCTCTAACATGATAGGAAATATTAGTGTTCCTTAGAAAGTAATGGTTGGAGCCCAGTCAAAATTGGGGTCTTGAGACAGGATGTGCAGCTTGTCTCCAATAGTGGATAACTGCAGGAGATCATGTCAGTCTTGATATGTGATTTTGAAAGGATGCCTATTCACATAAGACTAAAGAGCAGTGAAGGAGGAATTGATGTGAAGGCTAGCAAAGAATTCAAATAGTAATTCAGAATTGAATGGGTCGATAAGTGTAAGGATAAAGGAAAAAAGAAGTGTGTGCAAACAAGTCTAGAATAGGATAAGAAAGTATTCAAGGTTGACAGTCTTGGATAAAGTGATCCCGATAGTTTTATACCTTAGATAGGCAGCTTGATAGATCACCTCAATGAAATGAGGGTCAAGATTTTCCCTCGAGGAGTTTCTAGAAGGCATTCTAGATCTCTTTCATCTAGCCATGAGTATAAGAAAATAGAGAAACAGGGAGTGCAAGGATAAAAGTTGAAGACTTGGGTGAGAAAAAACTTTTTTAATCCTTAATTTAAAAAGAGATGAACCAAAAGTCCAAGATGATCGTAGAATCATCTACGACAATCAGGTGAAATAACTACATCTAGGATGATTGGTCAAAACGACAGTAATATCATCTCGGACAATCAGACATTGTCCGAGACGGTAAGACACAGGCGATCATCCTGAGGAATCAAGCTGAATGACTGTTAAAAAAGTATATCGTCTGGGACAGTTAGGTGGATCATTTGGGACTATAGGAAATAATGGATTGTACCGACCAAAATTAAGATGTATACCAAATTTCACCACATGGATTGTCTAGGATGAACAGGTGGATCGTCTAGGATTATCACTAATAATTGAGCAAAATTTATGAAGATCTTCTAGGACGATCATAAATAATTGAAGCAGAAGATGATTAGATCGTTCAGGATGAGAACGTATAATCCAGGATGATTAAAAATAGAGAGGTCAAATTAGTCGTTAGATGGAGTTTTAAGAGTGGATTGAATGATTCGTCTAGGATGATATAAATATCATCAAGGATGATGTGACCAAAGATTGAAAATCTAGAGATGAATGGAGATGATTAGTGAAGGCCCAAAAACACAAAAGATAATATTAAAAGATAAAAATTAAAAAACAAAAAAGATAATAAAAATTACAAAAAGAATGAAAACAAAATTTTTTTTTTAATTTTAATCAAAGAACAAAAATGATAAATTCTCCATGTGATTGAATTAAAAATCTATAAGAACAATGAGTTAACATCATCAAAATCTGAAAAATGGTAGAATACCCGATCATGTTAACCCTATCTCAGACTTCTCTCAGGGCAAATCATCTTTTTGAAAATAAAACACCTAGCTTAGAAAAACTAATTGGATAAGAAAAAGAGTTCCATTCAAAACTTGGTTCCAGAAAAATATCTTATAGAATAATATACCAAAGTAATTTTTCACAATAAAAAAATTTGAAATTAAGCCTTTGAAAATATCAACTGACATATGAATTCTTCTAAGATTTAAAAATATTGAAAGAGAATGAAGTGTTCCATTTGTGGGCTCATTTTATGTCTCTTGTTAATTGATTGATGCACTTTGTGCATCTTTTGATTTTTGATACACCTTATGTATCTTTCAACTCTTTTTGGCGGTCATTATGCATCTTTTGAATTTTTTTTCTTTTTGGGGCTCATTTTATGCACAAAGTGATAGAAATGCATCAACAGAATTCAAGTTGGATTGTTGAAGTGGAGGAATGCATCAGGCTTGTTATGTGATAGAATTGTACCCCTCAAACTTAAGGGAAAATTCTATAAGATGGTAGTGAGGCCTGCAATGCTTTATGGTGCCGAATGTTGGCCTTTAAAAGAGAAGCATAATACTAAGTTAAGTGTGGCAGAGATGAGGATGCTCAGGTGGATGAGTGTCTTTACCCTTAGAGATAGGATATGAAATGAGCATATACGTGAAAAGGTTGGAGTAGCTCCAGTAGAAGATAAGATTAGAGAAAGTCCCCTTAGATGGTTTGGTCACATAAAACGGCAGCCTTGCGATGACCCGGTTAGGAGAGTAGAGGTATTAGATTTGACTTATGTTAAGAAAGGTAGCGGTAGACCTAAAAAGACTTGGTTAGAAAATATTAGGAATGACCTTTCTTTATTAGATTTAAACGAGAATTTGACTTTTAATAGGACACAATGGAGAAAAAGGATTCATGTAGCTGACCCCACGTAGTGGGATAAAGGCTTTATGTTGTTGTTGTTGTTGTTGCTGGGGCACATTTTATGCCCTTGACATTTTAGCAAGCAAGATCCCTTTTGAAACTCTTAAATACTTTCAGTTGTAAGTATATCTTCTAGATATTAGAGAAGAAAAACCCACTCTCTAATATAGGGAAGAATAAACTACAAAATAGAATCAAATTCATATGATAAATGCAATGATAAGATTTCAAAGAATTTTAAAGTAATATAAAGACTTTGAACATTATAAGTATATGATAGATTACTGTAGCAAGATATAAAAGATCTCAATTACAAAGTCCAGTTATTAAATTGAGATAGACTTGTGTTTAGAAAAAAAAATTGCACTGCTAAAAGAGATTAGAGGGAGGAAAATAATCAATGGTATTTCTCCCATTAATTGATTTAGAGATGTAAAACATTGACTACAAATTTCCAAAAATAAAAATAAGACATAAAATATCATTTCTGCTATGACCAAGAAGAAAAATTAAATAATAAGAACATTAGAGATGAAATCACTACAAAATAATAGCAAATAAAAAAAATAACTCTAAAAACTAAAAAAAAAAGGAAATAGAAAATAACAACAAGCAATATATCAGAAAAATGCATATTAGAATTTATTAAGTAGAAAGATTATGCAATTAAGAGTCAAGAGCCTTCACTGTCCGAGTACAACATGCTCTCATGAGGCCTTCTATGAGAGCAAACCTAAAAAAATAAAAAAATGTCAGATTTAGGAACTAGAACAGGTTTGGGTCCCTTCTTAAGAAAAAAGAATGCAATACACGTATATTATGTTGTGGATCATGCAATTTGGGTCTCCACACCCAATGTGTACTACAATTAACAGTGCAAATATGTGAAATGTGCCCTAGCATGCCACATAAAAAACATCTAACACAAGGAAAATGATTTACTAATTTGTTCAATTTATAATGCCTCTTCTTAGGTTTTGGCTTTAGATCAAGTGTGGGTGTAGTCCTTTTTTCCTCAAGTGCCTTCAACTTAGCTTTAAACCTCAAGTTAGCACTTTTTAAATTAATATTATCAACTCTCAAATAATGCTCCCTATGTTCAGATTCATCAATATGTCTTAAAATTAGATTCAAGTGAGGTATAGGATATTTTCAATGAATCATTCTCAACAAACTACTTATAATGATTTTTATTCAAATCATCAAACTCATCAAGTAAAGACATGTGATTGCTATCAATTTAGAAGTTATCTTTCAATAAAAATTCATGCTCTTTTTGCAAATTCAAAAACACTAATTTCAAACTAGCATGATATTTCTTAAGTTTCCTATGAAATGCATGTATTTTCTCACAAACTTCAAGTTATTGTTCATAGGTTGGTTTGCATACATCTTCTTTGCCAAACTGACCAAGGTGATCACCCGTCATTAAGCACAAGTTTATTGTCTCCTCTTTAGTTTTGGTCTCAGAGGAGTTAGATGTAGAATTTGCCCAGAATGCCTTTTGGAACTGCTTCTTGTCCTTCATGAACTTGGGTTTCTCCTCAACGTTCTCCTTACTTGAGTGATCCTTAAGTGTAGGAAAATCATTTTTTACATGTCTAGGCTTCCTTCATTCAAAACAAATAACATCAAAAGAACTTTTAAATTTTGTTTTCTATCCTTACCTTTTTTTCACTTTTGATGATGCTTGTGATTCTTCCTTAGAAAGCTTTGAATTGCCTTTTGATGAAGGCAACATCATCACTTTCATACCCAGAAGAATTTATATTCATATCATTAGCTTTCAGTGCCATAGTTTTCTCCTTCTTCTTCTCACATGTATCAAGTTATCTTTGGTTCACCCCTTACTCGTAAGCAATGAATGACCTAAGTAAGTTATCAATAGAATAAGTATTAAAATCCTTATATTCATTAATTGCATTAATCTTAACATAAAAAGAAGAAGGCAATCATCTCAAATTCTTATTAACTCTTTTAAAATTTGTTATCTTTCTTCCAAAGGAATGCAATGAGATGACAATTTGAGTAAACCTAGTATACATGTCAGAAATCAATTTGGTAGATTTTATACAAAAAAAGCAATAAAATGTTCAACCTAGATTGCTTAACTTCATTTGTTCCTTCATAAGGGATACACAATCTAGCCCAAATTTTTTTACCAGTAGCATAGGTTGAACACGCATATAATCTTCTAATTTCAAAGCATAGGAAAAATAGTTCAAACATTTTGCATTCAGTTGCATTAAATCCCTATCATCAAAAGTTCATTTGTTAAAATAAAGTTTTATTTTAATGTTGTTAATTTCACAAGAAGGAGGTGAATAACCATCCTTAACAAGCTTGCACATGCGATAGTCAATCGACTACAAAAATTTAGACAAGCGAGTTTTCTAAAAATCAAAAGGAATATTTTCAATAATGGAGTTCAGGTAATAGAATAAATTTATGAATCCCACTCTAATTTTATTACGATTACCAAAGTTAGTCATTGATTGAAATTCAAAAGTTTTGAAAAGCTTAATTTTATGAATCCCACTCTAATACCTCTTGAAAGTTCATCAAGGATATTAAGCCCTTATAAACTAGTCCCGAGGCTACCCAAGAGGGGGTGAATTGGTATTTTAAATATTTTTCAAAACATAAACATAAACACAACCAAAAAAAGATTCACCACAAGGGAAACAAAGTGCGGAAATTAAATGCAGAAGTAATAATAAGAAAGAACACACCAGCTATTATAGTGGTTCGGTCAACTGGACCTACGTCCACTCATTGGAGGCACCTTGCACTAAACTTAGTGTCTCTTCTTTTTCACCCACAGTAAGGAAGAGAAGTCCATACTCGAACTCCTTTCCACAAACCCCGGTGAGGCAGAGAACCCAATTCCTTTTGCTTTTCTCCTAAAGTAGATAGAAAACCCAACTCTTTTTGCTTCCTCTAGAAGCAGATAGAGAACCCAACTCCTTTTGCTTCCTCCAGAAGTAGGAAGAGAATCTTAATCAGTTATTGAAGTAGACCTCTCTCGAACCTCCAAGGAACCAAGGATGATGACCAAAGAAGACGACTCGGATCCTTTCTTAGAGTAACCTTTATGAAACCCCTCATAAACTCCCCCTCACGAGATCCTCTCCCTCTCTCCCACTAGCTTTCCCTCTCCTCTTGGCTCTCTCAGGTCAGGATAGTAGCAAAGGATTTCCTGTTGAGAAAATAAGAGATTTTTTTAAACGAGGGCTTCAAAATTGCCCTAATTACCAACTAATCATCAAATATCATCCAGGACGATCGACTGATCATCCCGTATGATCAGTTTAAATTTGGCTTAATTAGCATGATGTTTTTGAAGAGTCTTGATTATTTGAATATTACATTATTTGGATCGTCCAAGATGATTATATATCATCCTGTATGATTAGTTCAAGTCATCGAATATCGTCTTGACCAGCACCCTGGAAGGATGTCTAGACGATGAAAAAAAACTAGATCATCTAGGATGATCTCCCAATCGTCCTGGACTATTAGTTCAATTCAATACATATCATCCAAAGCATCACCCTGAATGGAACCAGGCCAATTTTTGGTCATGCATGAAGAACTAACTTTTATTAACTAATCGTCTCGAATGATCCTACGATCATCCAGGATGATATAATCAAGCAATCAAACCTTAATTACTTTCCGTAACTACCAGATTAATTTAGGCATAATTATGCTGCATCATTCAGGATGATGCCTTGGATGATGTCCAAAAATAAAAGATGCCTAAATAGATATGGCTGTTAATTCTTTATTATTAGAGCTTATCATCCCGGATGATGCAAATATCATTCATGATGATTCTCTTAATTATGGATGCCTTAACCAGGATGCTCTAATTAGGGTTTCTATTTTTAACTGATCATCAAGGATAATTTTTGGATCATCCCGGATGATGTGATCAAAATAGAAAACTCTAACCAATAGATAAAACTTTTTCCCCAAGTGTGAGTGTGCAAGGTTACTTAGCATCAGGATCCACAACTTTTATATTTGACTCAAGAAAGGGTAAAAGACACTTGATGCATGTTATAAACTGAATCAGTCCTAATCTACCCAATTTCAAGATGGTTGAATTTGCAATTCATTCTAATGAACTTGAAATTTTAGTATGCAAGGCATTAATAAAAAAATAGAAATGTTTACTATCATCAAAATTATATTTCCTGAAATCAGATTTGTAACACGTTTATTCTTCCTTCAAAGGTTGTCCAGCTTTTTTATTTGAGGATTCAGTTGTTGCTCAGTTGGCATCTCCTTATACTTTCACATTAAGGGGGGGGGGGGGGGGGGGGGGGGGGGGGGGGGTGTAAATTTATTTTGAGGCAGCTCAATCTTGATGTTATACATAAATTTTTTCTCAACCTAAAGCTTTCCAGATCATTTCATATTTTCTTACTTGATCAACGACATGTTGCTATCCAACTCTCTAATGATCTTGACTATAACTGCATATTTGCTAGGAGATCTTATTATATACAAGCGTGTCAAATGAATTTGCTTAAATGGACTCCAAATTTTGACGTTAGTGAGGAATCTCCTATTTCTCTAGTTTGGATTTCCTTCCCTAAATTGATACTTAGTTTTTTTAATCAAATCCTATTTGGTTTGGCCTCTAACTTTGGTCGGTCATTTCAAATAAACCAGGCCACAACTTCGGTGTCGAGGTCATCTGTGGCTCAGGTTTTGGTTGAATTGGATGTTTATAAGAAACACCCAAATAACATATGGATTAGGTCAGAGGTGAAGGGTTATTTCTAAAAAGTTGATTTTGAAAATTTATCTATATTTTGTTCTTTATGCAAGACGCACGGTCATGGTATTAATGATTATTTTTGGAAGCACCCCCACCTTCGTAAAGAAAAGGATTCATTAAAATGAATGAATGGGGATGTTGCCAATTTGATTCCTCAGGAAATTACTAATCCTAATCTAGTGCGTTTAGAGGGAAATATGTCAAATCTGTCTCAAATTATTTAAGTGTCATTGGTTTTAGCTATTGATGATCTTGAACCTAATGTTACCAAAGTTGTTCTTTAGAGTCATGATCAGGAGTTGGTGCAAAAACTTCTTCTTTTATTCATGTTGATTGTGAAAATACTGTGGATCTAACTTTGTCTAACATTGTTATTTAAAAACATGCTAATATTGATTCCATCAATCTTTGTATGACTAATAAAAATTTATTTGATTTGAATGGTAATTCTCTTTCTAACATTCTCCAAAATAAATAGGAAAAGGAGAGAGAAGTTAATGCGTCCATTCAATTACCTTGTATAGATTATGAGAGGAATGATAACCCGTTGGAGGAAGATGAAATTATTTTTGTGGAGGTTTTCCCTTTTCCAGGAGAATGCATTGAAGGCCTAGTAGTGAGGAGTAAAGGTAATATGGAGGATGATGGTATATTTATGGAGGATGAATGTCCAATAGAGATTACTCAAGTGGGCCAACATATTTAGACTCCTTTAACTTCTTATTATAATAGTGATGTTTTTATTGATGCTGAGGATATGGGCATTGTTGCTAAATATTTTTCTTAATGATGATAATGATACTAATTTTAATAAGGGTCATAGTAAAGGAGGTAGGAAAAAATAGCATATTGTATTGTAATCTTCTAGAACTACTCGCTCACACACTTCCCATTAATTTAGTTTATTTATGTTTAACTCAATTATTTGGAATGTGAGGGAGATTGGTTATCCTTCTTCTAGAATTCATGTGAAAAAATTTATGTCATGTTCATAATGTTTCTATTCTTGTTTTTCTTGAGCCTCTTATTTCTTCATCTAGGTTAATTAGCACCTCTCAGTTTTTGGGTTTTATTTATGCTATTTCGAATGTGGCTAACAAGATTTTGGTCTTTTGGAAAGAGCTGGTTAAAATTGATGTTATTGGTGATTTTACTCAAGTTAAGCATTATCAAATTGTTGTGTTTAATTTTCATTATTGTACTTATTTTGTGTATGTTGGTTCTTTCTGTTTCATTAGGAAATTACTTTGGGATCGTATCATTAATTTTCATAATATTTGCAATTTACATTGGCTTGTTGGTTGTGATTTTAATGCTATTACTAACCCTTCTAAAAGAATTGGTGGTTCCTCTCATTATCGGTTTATGGAGGATTTTAGTAATATGATTTTGGATTGTAACCTTATTGATATTGGTTTTTCTAGTAATCAATTCACTTGGAATAGGGGTCATTTATGGCAATGTTTGGATCGTGTGCTTTTTAATGACTCTTGGGTTAATTCTTTTAATTCTATTAAGGTGCATCATCTTAGTAGAACTTAATCTATCCATTCTCCATTTCTTATTAGTCTTAATTTTAGACAAATTAATGCTTCTTCTTAATTCAGAATCCAAAACATGTAGTACTTCATGATTCTTTTCTTGAAATTGTTCAGAATAATTGGCAAGCTCTTTTACATTTGGATAATTCTAGTTTTGGCATGAGGAGATTTAATTTAAGCTGAAAAGCCTTAAGAAGGTCTTAAATTTATGGAACTGTATTATTTTTAGAAATCTCTTTTCTAATATCTTGGAGGCTGAGCAACTTTTTGATAATATTGAAGCTACTTGTAAAGTTCATCCTTCTGATGTTAATTTCACTCTTTTAAAAAAATGCTAAAAAAGATCTTTATAAATTCCAAGCTCAATTAAAGGCTTTTTGAAACAAAAAGCTACTACTAAGAACTTGGTTGATGGTGATAACAATAATAAGTTTTTTCATGCGTTGGTTAAGAGGAAAATGGCTAAAAAAGGTACTAATAAAATCTAACATGAGGATGGTTATGTTACTGAGAATATTATGGAAATTGCTAATTTAGCTGCTAACACTTTCAATATCGCCTCAATAAAAATTTTAAGCCGATTCAGAATATTGATCACTCCTTTATTCCTAACCTTATTACCCAAGAGGAGAATGTGTCTCTTTATAAACCTCCTTTTAAGGAGGTTAAAGAGACTCTATTTTCTATGAATAGTGATTCGGTGGCTAGGCTTGATGAGTTTGCTACTTAATTTTTTCAAAAATCCTGGTATATTACTAATAATGATAGTTTTACTGCTACTCTAGATTTTTTTATTGGTAACTCTACCCCTAAGTATTTTACTACTACTTCCATTGTGCTTATTCGAAAAAATAACTCTATCAACACTTGGAATGATTTTAGACCAAAATAAGTCTTTGTACTTTTTTAATAAGTTGACCTCTAAAATTATCATGAATCATCTTAGTTCTCTTTTACCTAGAATTATCTCTACATCTCAGATGGGTTTTGTGAAAGGTAGGGTCATCACGGATAATATTTTGTTGGCTCAAGAATTCTGCCATGATTTGGATACCAGAATGAGAGGGGGAATTTGATTTCGAAGCTTAATATTGCCAAGGCTTATGACAATATTGACTGGTACTTTATTTATCATATTTTGGAGTGTTTTGGCTTTAATTCAATTTTTATTAAGCTTATTAAGAATTATCTTGATGGTGTTTATTTATCTATTATTATGAATGGCTCTACTAATGGTTTGTTTAAATCTTCTCATGGTTTAAGACAATGGGATCCTATATCTCATGCTCTTTTTATTATTGCTGTTGAATTTTTATTTAGAGGCCTTACTGATCTTTTTGAGAATAATCCTAGTCTTTACTTAAGAAATTTGGTTTTTTTTTTCCAAATCTCATTTATGTTTTGCGGATGACTTTATTATTTTTACCAATTCTTCTACCAATAGAATACCAAAACTTATGAATTTTGTTTATCAATTTGAGATGGTAAGTGGTTTATCTTTTAGTAATAATAAAAGCTATTTTACAGCTTCTAAGAGGATTCCTTGTAATCATATTTTAGCCATTAAATCTTTAACTGGCTTTATTTCTAGTCAATTACCCATTAAATACATTGGTGTCCCTCTTTTTAAAGGTAGAAGGAAAAATTTTCTCTTTGATGATCATATTGCCTCTATTCAAAATAAACTTTTAACATGGGATTCTAATTTTATTAGCTTTGGTGGTAGAATTACTCTTGTCAAAAGTGTCTTGTGTTTTTTCTTACCTATTTATAGTTTTTAAACTATTCTACCCATTCAATATGTTTGTAATAAGGTGCATAAACTTATTAATAATTTTTTTTAGAAAGGTACTTCTACTAATTCAAAAATTTCTTGGGCTGCTTGGGATAAATGTTGAGGTGTTCTAGCTGAAGGGGGTTTAGGTTATAAGAATATGAATGACTTGGCTCTGGAATTCTCATTTAAACTTTGGTATAATTTTTGTGCTAAAGCGAGCCTTTGGGCTAATTTGATGTGTTTGAAATACTGTGTTAGCAAGCACCCTATTACTTATTACTTTAAGCAGGGAGATTCTAAAGTGTGGTAAAGACTTCATAAGGTTAAATAGGAGGTTGAGCCCTACATTTCTTGGGGCCTTTGTGAAGGTAATGCATTCTTTTGGCATGATTGTTTGTTAGGTAAACAATCTATTGAATCTATTTTGAATTCTCCTTCTATTGCTTCGATTAAGGTTAACTATTTCTTTATGTATAATTGTTGGGGTTATATGAAACTTACAAATGTTATTCTTGATTTTATTATTCATCAAATTCTTAACTTGCCTATCAATACAGATTCTAAGGACAATATCTTATGTGATTTATCTAATGACGGTGGTTTTCACTTAAAGAAGGCTTGGCATATTTTTAGAGCTAAGAGAAATAGTGACAATATTTTCTCTTTGATTTGGCATAGGAGCATCCCTACTACTGTGTCTGTCTTTTTTTGGAGAATTTTGCATAGATTTATTCCCACGGATGATAATCTCACCAAAAAGGTTTTTTATGTTGCCTTCCAATTGTCAATGTTGTTACCACATCGAGAATATGCATCATGTTTTTATTTCTAGCCCAGTTGCTAATAAAACTTATGTTTATTTTGATGATTTGTTTTAGTTAAATTGCTTTAATATTCATTTATCTCGTAAATCTATGCTTAAGACTTTGTTCATCAATTCTAAAGGCCATATCCGAAATCTTATTCCTTCTCTAATACTTTGGTTCTTATGGTTGGAGAGGAATAATTCTCTTTTTAATGATGATCGGATGAATCATCATATGATTATTCAAAAGGTTAAAGATAAGGTTGTTTCTTTTTTTGCTATTAATCTGCTCTCTTTGAAGAAATTTAAAAACTACTATTTTTTTGGTAACGTGTTAAGACTTAATTTGGAGGGTTTGCCTATTAATTTAAAGTATAATATTATTTATTGGCACAAACCTCCCATTAATTTTTTTAAATTTAATGTTGCAGGAGCTATCAGGGACAGTAATGGTACTCTCATTGTTGCTTTTTCTTGTCCTATCCTGAGTTGTAATAATTTAGTTACTATCACTATGGCTATTCTTTATGGACTTAAGGTTTACATCTCTCTCAATTTAACTAATATTCACATTAAGATGAAATCTGATTATGCTTTCAAATTCTTAAATTATGTGGATGATATGTGTTGCACTCCTAATCTTTTCTATCATGTTAGGGAAATTAAAAACTGTTGATTTTTATGAATTATAATTTTCACCATATTTGCAAGGAGGGTAATGCTTTTGCATCTTGGGTTGTAATCTTGAGGATCTTTTTAATTTTATTAAGTCCACCATTCCTGTGGCACTTAAAGGCTTCTTGGATTGGATGCACTTGGTCTTCCTTATGTTAAAGTTTAATTTGTTTTTTAGGGTGTGGTTCTTTTGGTTGCCCCTGGGTGCTTTGGGCCTTGTGGTGGCCTCATATATTTGGATTGCTTTTTATGTTGCATCCCCTATTTTTTTTGTTTGTGGTTGACGATGTTTCAGCTTTTGTTACTAGAGACTTTCACATTAGCTGCTGGTTTTTTGGGGGAGGGGTGTTTTGTTTTTGTTTGGGCTGTTTGGTTTGTTGTTGTATTCTATTTGGAGTTATGTGGTGTTTTCTCTCTTGTTCATTGGGCCTAGTGGTGTTTCTTATTGCTATTTCAGATGTTCTAGGTCTGGGTTGTGTCTCCTTTGGGGGTTTTCTAGGTTCTTTTATTGTTTCTATTTTTTGGCTGCCATCTCTCTTCATTTCTAAATTTAACTATTGTCTTTTTAGATATAGACCTGAGCTATGATTGCACAGAATATGTAGCTAATGGTATTTCCCATTATTGCTCGCCTACCTTTAAGTTGCTGTATTGGCTGGCTGGGGGTATCCGTGGGAGTTTGGCTAGTTTTTAGGCTATTTTGGCTATGCTTTCGATTTACAGGTTGCTTATATGAATTTGTTGGTCCTCTATGCTCTTCGGCCATTGCATAGGTTTCTATATCACCTAATGTTGTTGAATGCCTTTGGGCTAGGTATTTGTGATATTCTGGAGGATTTGTGCTATTTTTTTGGAGGGTTTAAGCTTTACTGTTCGGGTCCCTTTGATGGGTGGATGGTGTTTGCTCCAAAGGGTAGGATTGACTGGTTTAAGGATTACCTTAATGAGGCATTTTGTTCTAATTTTATCTTGAGGTCTATCAGTCTTTATCCACTTTTGTTGTTAATGTTGTGCCTTGGTTTGGATCATTTATTATTATGTGGGTAATATTATTCTTACTTCGTTTATGTCTCAAAATTTACACAACTATTCCTGGTTTATCAAAACAATTTTGTGTCATAGCTTTTTGCTTTGCAGCCTTTTTGATTTGTAGGTGGAGTTGCTAATGGCTGACATCAAGATTTTTTGCACAAAGATTGTGCTTCAATTCTTTTCTTATGTCTTTCTATTTTGGATGCTTAACTGTAGCATCATTAGCATGTTACTACGTTATCTTGTATTTTTGCTTAGTGGAGACTATAGGCCCGTAGGTTTTTCATTGCTTTGTTTTGTTGCTCGTATGAGAATTAGTGGGTTGATGGTCTCCCTTAAGGATTGTGTAATCATTTTTTTTATTAACGTGTAGGCCACTACTGTGGGTTTTAACCAAAAAAAAAAAAAAAAACAAATTCATATGCCTTCCCAAAATTTACACCGGAACTTAATTTTGTTAAAACTCACCCGAAAAGGCAGTAGGGGAGATCGGGACCAAATTTTTAATGCCAACAAATAAATTAGTTGATCACAAATCAAAATGATTTGTATGATTTCAATAAAGTAATCAAATATGATGTAATTCTCATGACAAGCATATAAGATTTAAGTTTCAATTAGGACGACTTCTTTACTTCTTCTTAAAGCATTGTTTTAATACATGAATTATAAATTTTGTATTAAAAAGTTACTACAAGTAGGAAGAAAACCATCCCAAAAAAAATCTAAACCCATGAATTTTAGATATTAATATTGAGAGAAGGGAAAAAGAGCCATCATTATTTGTTTTTTATTGATTAAAAATTAATCAAAATAATTATGAATTTTTTTAATCAGATAATTTTCTTATATTATTAATTAGATTGTTAGATTCATGAAAATCATTGATCGAATCAAGCAGAAAGAAAACATGTGGTTAGTTTAGGGATTGTATTTAGACTAATAAATTGCACAAATATATATTGTAAAAAGCTTGATATCAAGGTACTAATTGTAGGGAAAATTGGTGATGATATAAGTGTTCTCATATCGATAATTTTGAAATGAGTGATACTAAAAGTAGTCCAATGTTGTATACCTCAAAAATCTAATCTAGACTTATATAAAAATACTTAAAAGAAATCATATCATCAAGGTAAAATCAATAGAACATGAGTTACTCAGTCTACTAAAGGGACTAGCCTACCTAACATTAATTATACTTGAGTACATCTCTAAGATATTCTCTTAAAAAAAATCTCTAAGATGTCCTCTTGATAAATAAAACATATTTTATTTTGATTTGTCCAAGTTATCATCAAATTGAGGACTATGATTCAACAATTGCTAATTTTATTGTTCAATATATGTTTAATGATAGATCAATCTATAATGTAGAGGATGAACCACCATAATCAAGCAAGTTGATAATTTTTTCACACAAAAGTCTATACAGTCAAAGTCATTTAATATCTAAAAATTCAATAAAGGAGTACAATATGCCAAAAAAGGGTAATTGATGTGGAGTTAGACATTCAAGACAAGATAGAATTAATTTTTTATAGGGCTTTATTGATATGCTTTTCATAAAATATGCAGTTTGAAATATCTTAGCTGAGAAGGTGGCCAACCCAATCTTGCTATGAGATGATCCATCAACAATCATGAAATGTATCATCTAGTGTTGGTCTTATGATATCAAATTAATCAAGGTCAAAAATTCGTAGAACTCTTAGAAGAAAAAAAAAATTTGGAGATGTAAAAGCATGTTAGAATTATTCCCCATATTTATTGAAACTTTTCCTTAAAAACCAAAATTATTAGAACTTGTGATTTGTAAAAATGACATTTTGAAAAATCCCACCATGCTTGGGAACGATTATTTGACCACAAGAAATTTTAAGCGGTTTATTATGATTTTATTGACTTCCCAGCTAATTTTGGGACTGTTTCAAATCCATTTAACACCCACTAAACAATTAACATAACAATATGGGAAAGTAAAACATCTACGTTGATTTCAGAGAAAGTCCTATTTTTGTGGTCGAATGCTATTTAGGGAATCTAAAACTATCTTGAGAGGCAAACATTAAAAAATGATTCGAAGATAAAAATAGAATTTTAATAATTTATCGTTCTCATATTCATACTTAAAAAAGAGAATAACATATTATCTTGAGAGGAAAATATGATATTCTATATTGATGTTAAAATAATTGATCACACCATGAAAATTTTATCATTTCTATAAAAATTAATACAAAGAGAATAAAATATCATCCTGAGAGATGAACATGATATTATACAATAATTTTCAAGAATAAAATGAGATTTAATAAAACAGTCTTTATCCGAGAGATTTTTTTGCTACCACAAGAGACTAAGATAATGTTTATTATTTTATAAGGATTGTAAGTTCCCCATAAAAGCAAGGCTCTAAGATTAAATACATTTCAAGAGGGAAAACTCTTTAGAAAGCTATCGATTGAAATAATGTCTAAACTTTATTTGTTTCAAAAGATTAAGCAAGGTTTTGAAGTTGGAAATTTCAAATGGAACTAAGTCAAAATTGAACAATTCTTTTTGGAGTAATCTATAACACTATAACTCTAAAAGCTCACAAGTGTTCCAGTCCATTTAATGTTGGGATTTAATGCTTAAGAATGAGATAAAATTTTAAGTTTAAAACGATAACTTATTAGAAAATTAGGATTATATTCATGAAAAGTAAGATCTTAAGTATGATTTAAAGTCTGTCTTAGAAAAAAGATTTTAAGGTGAACCACTCTGGGGTAGTTATTCAAACATAGTTTAATGAGAAGTAGAGATTTGTGAGATGGGACTTATATTTTCAAACCTCTAAAAATTTCAGAAGAAATCTTGATAAGATTGGATGTATATTTGCATGGAGTAAAATGCTAGTTAAATGTCATTATTTAGGATACGTATATAACTTTATATGAATGGAGTTTATGCATCTTACTAATGTTGGAAACATATTTTTATGCATTTTAGATGTTTTAATGTAGTACTAATATTGAAGAAAAATTTTGATTTTCTAAGATAAATATGGAAACATAATATTTAATACACCATAAAAAGTATACTTAACTCCTTCATATAGGTCACCCTCACTTATTACTGGCATGTCTGAAATTTGTGTATGTAGCAAAAAAGTATAATGCATGCATACTCATAGGAAAGTAAGATGAAGTGAAAGGATAAATCACAATTAGCCCAAAGAGCCTAATCCAATGTTTATTCTAGGAAAATAATAAGAAATAAAGAAACCTAGGAAAAAGTCAGTATTTTTAGTGCACTCATAATGTAAATGAATTAAGAAATAAATTGATTGAAGACAAGTTTAAATAAAGTTCATAAGGCCACATGGAAAGTGCTACTTTATTACCACACTATAGGTTCTTAACAAATATAGAAAATTGGGTAATGCCTTTAAATTACAACTTGGATTCTAATCCTAGGATGACTGAAGACTTTTACGAAAGAGAAGTAAGATCTCTATTCTTCAATTCTTTTCTTTCAAGCTATATTTGATCCTCCAGTAAGGCTTCCAAAGTAAAGAAACTTCTTATGAAAGAGTTTCATTACTTTTGGTATGGATTCCTTGTGGAGGAACATCTCATTGTTTATAGAATTTCACATTTATTTACTTTTTCATATGAAAAATAGATAAAACGCTCTATATAGCCTATAATGGTTAGTATAAAGAAATAAATATTTCATAATAAACATATTTCATAACATGTTTCTTCATATAGTACTATATAACACTTGCACATTTTTTAACTACCTATAAAGCCTAGCCATGTTTTTTTTTTTAATTAAATGGTGCTAAGCAAACATAAGAAGTTCCATAAAACTCGATTAGTTTAATATTAATAAAAATTCCTTATTTTTTATTCCCAGCATAAGTATGGATACCTATATAAGATTAGATTAGTGATTAATAATTAGAATGCTCCTAACCAAAGGCATGTAACTATTCATCCCAGAATTAACACATCATCATCGTAAGATTCTTGATTCTTACCTTCATCACTATCCTTAATCACAGACTTTCTACTCTGAGTTTCATTTGGAATATGAGCATCCATACTGGCAAAGTGTAACATATTATTTAAAGATATTTGGGTTCTTGCATTTTACCCATATATACATTTTGTTTAGAAGGATCCATTTCTCCATAGGTGTAGTTATGTTTCCAAATAAATTTAACACACAACTCAACACTAAAACAAAAATAAAAAAATACTTAAAATCTATACTATAATATTTCTACCCTACTCAAAAATAATCCTTTAGAATTAGTTATGATTCAATTCTTCCAATAACCTACTACTCTCACAACATCTATGATGCCAGAAGACCGAAATTGGAATAATTGTCTTTTTTTATCTCTTAATTCATCTATGAGAGCTTATATAAATCAATTTAATATAGATCTCTCTCTCTCTCTCTCTCTCTCTCTCTCTCTCTCTCTCTGTGTTTATATATATATAAACGATTATAAAAAACCTTCTGATTTCAAGTTTTCTGCCTGCACCGAATAATAAGACTTATATTTTAAAATAAAATATTCTACAACCTTCTTCAATCTAGGCCACACCAGAACATGCCTTTTTTATCATTATATATTTTTCTACTCCTTGGATAAATAACATAATTTGAATTGTGAGCTTCATGCAGAATTACTTTCCTCGAATCTTTCAAATTAGAAACACAACCTCTTTTGTAGAAAATAACTCCAAAATATGTTAATTATGTTTATGTTTCTCTCAAAATTTGATTTTATCATTCTATTTTGGATACTCTAGACCTAAATTGTGTACTTTCTAACTTATTTCAAATAGAGATGGTTGAATTATCATCAAGGCCAGAAAATAAAAATCCCTATCAATAGGAGCAACTAGTTCCAACTGTGGTATTTTCATAGCATGAATCAAATGCTTTTAAAAGTAAGTAAAAGGATTGATATCAGGAATATTTCCTACTCAGAGCATCTATTACCATACTCACCTTACTAAACTAGCACTAAATAGTAAGATCTTAATCTTGATTGGTTCATAGCACCTTCTTTATATTATATTCAAGTCTTTATTGGTACAAATATTATTTAGAATCTAATGATCAATAAGGATCTCACAACAAACTATATATAACTAGTTCCTCCAGATCTTTAGAGCAAATATAATAGTAACACGTTCTAAATCAAGTACTTAATAAATTCTCTCATTTAGCTTTAAATGCCTTGAAGCATATAATATAACTTTTTCATGCTGCATCAGAACACATCCTAATCCCTTCAGTGAAGCATTTACTGAATACCTAAATCCTTCCATACCTGATGTAATAGTCAGAACTAGAGTAGATGTCAAATAATTCACTAACTCCTAGAAGCTCACCTCATAATCATATATCCAATTAAAATCCATTAACTTTTGAGTCATTATTTATTGTGGTGCAAAAAAATATAAAAAATTCCTTCTATAAATATTTTTTAATAGCCATGCATGCCATGAAATCTAAGAACCTCTAATATAATAGTAGTACTCGATCAATCAGTAACATTCTAAACTTTTGAGGAAAAAATAGATACTTGCACTACTCATTACATGCTGTAGAAATAAGATACTCTTTAAAAAAAATTCAAACTTAAAATTTTTTGCAAATAATTCATTTTACCTTAGAATCTCTAGAATAATTCCCAGATGTGTTGCATGATCTTCCTCAGAAGATGTATAAATAAGAATATCATCTATAAAGAAAATTACAAACTAATCCAATTATTCCCTGAATAACTAATTAACCAGATCCATATAAATTGCAAGCGTATTAGTCACCTCAAAATCCTTGACTAAGAACTTGTAAAGCCAGTACCTCATACTGAATGCAGTATTCATCATATTTTTCTTTCTTGCTTTCACCTAATAATATCTGGACCTTAAATCAATATTGGAAAATAAAATATATCATGAAAACCGGTGAAATAAATCATCAATTCTAGGTAGATGATATTTATTCTTGATTGTGTCATTATTTAGTTCTATGTAATTTATATACAAACATACTTGCACCACTCACCACGTGGCCTGAAAATACGATACCCTTTAACCAAAAGTCAAACAAAAACAAATTTAGCATATTATTGATGTTGCCTAAGTATCTCTAGAATAATCTTTAGATATTTTTTGTATCCACCTTAGAAGATGAAAAAATGAGAATATCATCTATAAAAAAATTACAAATTGATCCAAATATTCTCTAAATACTTAATTAATTAGATCCGTGAAAATTACAGGGGTATTTTTCTCCTCAAAAGCCATGACTAAAAACACATAATTCTTGTGCCTCATTCTCAATGTAGTATTCATCGCATTTTTTTTCCTTTCTTACTTTCATCTGATAATATCTAGACCTTAAATCAATCTTATAAACTAAAATTATTATATAAGATGGTCAAATAAATCATCAATCCTTCGTAGATGATATTTATTTTTAATTATAACCTTGTTTAGTTCTCCATAATCAATATGCATGCACATTATGCCATCCTTCTTCTTCATAAATAAAATAAGTGCACTTCAAGGAGACACATTAGGATGAACAAAATCTTTGTCAACTAGCTCTTGATATAATTTTTAACTCCTGCATTTCCATAGGTGTCATCCCATATGAAGCCTTAGATATCAAAATAGTATCCATGAACATATCAATACATAATTTAATCTCTCTATCCAAAGGCAAACTCAAAAATATCCCATGAAAAATATAATGAAATTCCCATATTATCAAGATATTAGACAAAGATCTAGAGTTTACACCCCAATCCTTAACAGATGATAAAAATATATTATAAACATTTCTCCCTATAATGTATCTTCCTGAATAGTATATATCAGACATAAGAGAACTCCTACAACCCCTACAATAGCTCTCATTACCCATAAATAATATAACTCTCTTTTTCAAATAATCTATCTGAGCATTATATCGACTCAACCAATCCATACCCAAAATGATGTCAAACATAAAGATAGGAAATATTATTATAGTAGATCTCCAATTTTTTCTAGATATTTCAATATCATAAAAACATGTTCTATTAACAACAAAACCCAACCTAGTAAAAAAACTAAAAGATATAGAAAATGGTAGCAATATATAAGGAAAGTGTAATAAATAAAAACACATCTAGGAAATAAATGATGGATTGGCTACAAAATCAAATAAAAATTTACTTAGAATATCAGAAATATAATTTATATTTGAAACCATGTCTAAAGCTTCTTTAGCCTCATGTTGAGTCAAACTATATACATGTGCTTGAATTTGGTCTAGAGCCATATAACTACAATACTCTCTTTGACCTCTCCAGATAGTCCCTCTATTATAATACCAGAATCGCTTCCTCTACTAGATATTCCATCAGTAAACACATAAAGAAGTCATCCTCCGTCTCCTCACCATTGTAATAAATCTCTTAGACCTGTACTCATAATGTTAATTTGTTCCTACCTATAGATATTCAACTAGCATGTATCTAGTCTAATAGTACATAAAATACTATCTCGTCATCCTGTAGCACTCACCAAAATGTTTCATGCCATAACTCTGGTGCATAGGTGCTCCCCTAATAGAACTTCTAGAAATACTTGAACTATCCATATTTCTTCTATCTAGAATTAACATAAATGGACCACCTCTCGTTGAATCTCTAGGTCTAAACCTACTCCACTTTCATGAAATTTCACTATTAGTTGCCTCACGGCCAAATATCATCCTACTATTAGTCCATCACTACTGTGTAGCCAATAGATCATATTCAATTTGATGGCCTCTCTCCACAAACTCAAAAAATTAAAACATATGAAATTGAGCTAATGGTTGCCTCAAATTATTCTGAAATGCTCTAAAAAAATTATAATACTTTTCCTCAAATGTAATAATCAATTAAGGTGTATGCTTGGCTAATGTAAAAATTTTACCCTATACTGCATGACTATCTTACCACTATGAGTAAGCCATAGAAAATTCTCCTACATCCACCTTTGTATTGATGGAGGAACAAATTACGCATGAAAAATATTTGTAAATGCATCACAACTGATTAGGTAGTTTATCCTCTACTAAAACGTCTCCTTTAGCTAGCTTAATCACTAAATCTCTTCCTTCCCATCTAACAAAAAAGTAACCAATAGAACCTTCCTCTTAGGAGAACACTACATCCCATAGAAGGTCCTTTCCAACCTCTTAAATTAGCTTTCTACTACTCTAGGCTCAATAGTGCTCCCTCAAATCTCAAAGGCTTCAGCCTCAAAATATCTATACATATATATCAACATCATAAAGCTTAATATAAAAAATAATACTTTGAGCCTCACCCATTAGCAAGACTACCATATTAGAAAATTATGAAAGGGAATCAGAACTAATAGTAGGAGTAATACTCTATACTAGTGTCGCATGACTATCACTCTACCCATCTATCAAATCTGGGCCTGGTGAATTCATAAGATAACCATATATAACACATATTTGAGTAGAAAAGTATATGAATACAAACAAAATTGAACACCTAAATATTACCTGGAACCACCTCAATCAACTTCAAATAAATTCTTATTGCTCTATTTTATAATTAGTTCCCAAAAAAAAAAAAACTACTTTGGTAACAAAAAGGGTTGACACAACACAATCCAATGTCACCCATAAATAGACTAGTCATATCATGTTGAATTGAGATAGGCCAACCTAAGATCTATGTTTTAAGGACTAATTGGATATCTTCCATTAATTTATGTGCAAACCATAGAGCTTCTAATTAAATTTAGCTAAAAGAAAAAAATAATTTCCTCCACAAAAATTATTTCATTTCCTCAAAATATAGGTGCAACATTTACACCATTATAAATGGTTATAAAACTAAAACAAGGAAATTTCTTAAATAGCCATGATTGTATAAAATTAAGAAAATATATACAAAGACTTAGATGGATTATATCTTGAACTCAAATGCTAAATGAGATATTTCTCTTTCCCTTGACCTGAAATTATCATAGGGCCCACCGTGGAATTAAGTAGTGAGGTAGAGCATTCCATGTGGAAAGAATGTAGCAAGTCAATGACCAACTATAAAAATAATTTAATTTGGGTATTTTAATGTCAAAATTATAAAATTTAATAGATCATGTTGCATTAGGACAAAATAGATAAAAGTTCTATGGATTTAAGATAAAGAGCACTATAAAATGAATATAAGCTTGGGAGCAATAGTTCAATAATGTTTTTAATATAATAAATATAAAAAATCCTTATTTATTTAATAATTTGATACCCTCTGCTCATATAGGTCCCAAATTTGCATGGGTTGGTCTTTGGATATTTTTTTATCCCTTATGATTTTCCCATGTACATTTGAGTATATGGTCTCAATGATAATTTGAAGTTTTTATTGACCTCATGTTTTTCTGAGGTGAAGTCTTAAATCAAAGGCTTAAATCATGGTGTTCAAATCCTTGGACTCCTTTTTAATCTTTAAATATATATTTTTATTATTTTTTGATATAATGTTCAATCAATCATTGTAAATTATTCAATCATTTAATAAATTCAATAAGCAATCAAAATTTATTAAAAATCCAATATTAATAATCCATTGTAAATCCTAAACACTAAAGCCCATTATATTTTTCCCTTTTCTACGAAATTTTTTTGATTAGATCAAAAGCCTAGGTAACCCTTAGAATTGTATTTGATCATTAACATTTTAATTATAGATTTCCTAGAGCTTACCTAATTATTTTGGAGGCATCCTTACCCTTTTTAAACCTATAACCTAAAGAATATTCCCTAGTTCTATAACCATCAAATATATTTAGCTCATGCCACTCAACATAGCATCTTAGAATTAACCATCATGGAAGCCATTGAAAATCATTTAAACTTATTCATAATCATTATTTCAATGATTTGAACTCACGTGGATCCATGGTTAACAATAGTTTACCTTGTTTGACTAGTTTGACCTATGAGGCACTTTATACTCTAATGCTTCCATAAACATTGATCATATTATGGAGTTCAACAAAAGAAATAATTTTTACACCTAGGAATTTGATAAATATATATTTTTTTTACAAAGAGCCAAATGGACCCTTGAGTGGGCTTGTTTCACAATGGTTGGTTATTTTGACCATTAAGAGTTTATTTCAAACATACACCTTCAATCATGCATAGAAATCAATCAGAACCTCAAAAAAGACTATAAAATATTCTAAACTTTAAATGTTTAATTCCTAAACATGATGGAACCCTTAAAGGACAATAGATGAAAGAATTCAAATGTAAAGCTGAACTAGACATAAAGCTAACATAATTTACATTTCATGCATCATGACCAATATGAAAAAGATGGTGAGGTGTTCTACTAAAGGATGGTGTGAAGGGGTGTCCATCATTATTCTCCTTTCTTGGGTGAGGGGAGTTTTGGTAGGAAAGCCACAAGAATGACAAATTTTTGAAAGTTTTGGAAGTAAATGATTTTGAAGTTTGTGAACAAGCACAAATGGTTGCCAATGTGTCCTCTAAGGAACCCAAGAAAAACTTTTAGGTGAGTATGCTTCTAACATTTAGAAGATTCGCAATGAATGCCATTGAATCCAAATGCAAATAGATACCTTCCTTTATGATCCCGAAAAACTCCTCCAACTTCAGTCTTATCTAACATTAATAAGGAAGCGTCTACATTAACTTTGATCCAATCGGGTGTTGGAGAATGCCAACAATTTATGAACAACCAAACTGGTTGATTAGCACCATATATACTCAAATTATGTCTATATGATAGAGAAATGGATGATACTCCAACTGAATTTGCTACAATACTCAGGTTACTATCCTCCTTATCTCCATGAATAAACTTATTTTTGGATTTTCAACAAAAAAAAAAGTTGAACAATATAGATTAGCAAGAAAAGCTTTGCTAGATGCATTTTTTTCCAACCAAGTACAACATTCAACAAAAGTTCCAAAAATAGGAACTTCGAAATCCCAATGATTCAAAATTTGAACAAATTCAATAAGCTTACAGCAGCTAACTGCAACATGTTCATAATCCTCTCTTTTCATACATCCTCTAGGATATAAATTCGCATCTCTTAATCTTCTATATTCCAAAAATGGAATGTAGGAATAGCATTATGATGTAATATCCCCAGAATACTTTAACTCTTGGATTAAGTTTAATTTTCTTAATCCATAACCATACATCTACACAATTGGATTACTCACAATGGCTTCTAATGCTAGAGCCAATATAGATTTTCCAGTTACCTGATGCAAAAGCTCCACTTGGTCCTTATTACAATTCGAATCAATCTGAATATTATATATTAGACTGATCAATTCCTCTCCAAAGAACATCTGTAGCTCCTCCATGTCCCATACTCCTTTTTTAATAAAGTTATCAACATTAATAACATCACTTTGTAAAATAGAAACAAAAGTAGGTATTTATTAAAACCTTTATCCAATACCCAAACATCCTCATCACATTAACAGATTTCCAATTGGAAATCATCCATCAAACTATTGGTTGTAGAGCTTTTGCACCACTCAAGATGATTTTTCAAGTAATCGATATTTTCTTCTTCAATTCAGAATACCAGCAAGATGAACCATATCTTGGTTCTAAGGTCCTATGCAGAAATGAGTCAGCATCATTAATGAACTTCCATGCAAGCTTCACCCTTAATGCTCCCTCCTTGTTAACAAAAGAATGAAGTCGACGGCCCCCCAATCAAATCGGTTTACATAATGATTCCCAACACACATAACGAATCCACATCTTCTATCATTTTTATGCCAAATAAGTTCTCAGCAAACTTTACCAATTTCAATACAAATACTATACGCACAAGAAAATGAGTGCAATGAAAAACCAGAATTGAAATAATAATCGATTTGATAAGAATAAATTTCCCTGATAAAGAGATAAATTTAATCCCCCAAGTATTAAGCTTTCCAATAAGTTTATCCAACATGAACTTGAAATCCATTGCCATAAGTCTCCTCAAAGAAATCTTCACACCCATGTAGTTAAATTCATTAACAATTTTAAACACCATTACCCAAGCAATTCTTTCGTTCATCCTTTTAATCACACTTTCAAAAAGAATAATAGATTTCTAAAAAATTAATTTTCTAGCCCGTCTAACTATAATAATTCAATAGAATACTCCTAATCTTCTTCACCAATTTCACATTAGTTTAAAAAAATTCAAAATATCACTTACATAAAGCAAATGAGATATCATTGGAGCATTTGGGTGAATTTTTATCCCTGTCTTACTCTCTTCATGTATTAAAGCATTTAGTAAAAGTTGAGAGCATAAAACTATAAGAAAAGGAGATAAGGGACAACCTTGATAAAATCCACTTTAAGCGCTGATCTAATTTGAAGAATTGCCATTGATTAAGAAAAAAAATCTTGGATTTTCTACACATTCCATAATAAGCTTGGAAAAGTTTAAATGAAAGCCAAAATAATTCAAAATCTGTTCTAGAGTTCTCCAAGCCATACTTTCATAAGCTTATTCCATATCAATTTAAAATGAAACAAATCGTTTAGAATATTTTTAATACTTGGGTTTATGAAAGATTTCTTGAGCAATCAAGACATGTTCTGATAAGGAACAGCCTTTTATGAAAGCGGATTGATTAACGAAAATAAGTTTTGGAAGAATTGATACAAATATATTAAGGATAATTTTAGCCACAAGTTTATAAATAGTTTTACAAAAACTTATAGGCCTAAAATTTGAAGGATCCATAGGCTTTTCCCCTATTTAGAATGAGCAAAATCAAAGCATCTTTCAAATTAGCATCCATTTTCCTAGTAGAAATTAATTGCTTAATTGCATTCAGAATATCTATTTTAATAATGAACCAATAAGCTTTGATAAAACAGTGTGTAATCCCATCTACTCCTGATGAAATCCCTCCAACAAGTTAATTAATATCTCCCATAGCTTCCTCCATAGATAGTTCAGTCTCCAAATTTTTTTGTCATTTTCATTCAGCACACACCTAGGAGAAGGCCATCCATTCAATGAACAATCTCTAGCTTCCCACTTGTTTTTAAAGAAATTAAAAATGATACTTTCAATTCGAGCTTGGTGATCCACCAATAATCCATTTCATCCTTGATTTTGTAAATTTGTTTAGCATTCTTCCTAGAACATATAAATGAATGAAAAAACTTTGAATTCATATTCCCATCTTTGATCCATTTCTTCTTTGCACGTTGCCTCCATCATGTGTTCAACCAAGCAAGTGTGATATTAAGCTCATTTACCTTTGTTCTGAGAACCATAATTTTTTCATCCAAAAGATAAGTGTGATATTAAGCCACTCATGTACCTCCAGCATTCACTTCCTCCATTTGTAACTCTAAAATTTCCTTCTTAAGGTAAGGTATTCATTCAATTGATTAAGATATTTAAACTTGAATTTGCTTTAGTATAATAGGGCTTTTAAAACCCTTTTAAATTTGATTTTTAGAATATCAGAATATCCCCCCACAATCTTCTTATTCCAAGCTTTCGAACTATGGCAGATGAAGTAAAATGAGATGCCCAACTGTCTTCAAATCTGATAGCCAAGTATGGCTTCGGAACACCATTTCATAGATTTATAACAATAGGGCAATGATTTGATGCCACTCTAGGAAGATAATGAACCACCAATAACTGAGAAGAATTAACAACATCAGAGTTAGCAAAACATCTATCTAATTTTTCCAAAATAAGTGCTCCCCAACTTTGTTATTACACCAAGTAAACTTCTGTCCAATAAAATCCACTTCATAATAATCAATGTTAGTTAAAAATAACTTCATTTCCTTTGGTCTTTGGGAAAAGCCAAACATTTTCCCTCCCCTTTTATCATCTTTTGACAACAAGTAGTTAAAATCACCACCCACCATAGATGGCCTATCTTTGGAAGAAAAAACCTCCAAATTATTCCATAGCTCCCTCCTCTTATAAATATTTTATTCCAATAAATAGTTAAAATCCTCCACACACCTTTATTATGGATTTCTAAATCTCCAATCACATATTGATTTGAAGAATACAATGTTGTAAAGGAAGCAACATTAGATTTCCATAAAACTAAGATACCTCCAGACAATCCATATGAAGGAAGATGAAAAAAATTCCAATCTACTTCAATGAGCAAATTCATATCCTTTATATCCATAGAAGATACATTTGTCTCTAGAAAACCAACAAAAATCACATCATTATCCTTCACAAATTCCTTAAGATATAGAGAAGAATGAACTTTCCTAGCTCTACAATTCGAAAATGCAATTGAATTCATTGAATGGAAGGGGAGAAAACCTCATCTGCTTTTCCTCTATTCCCCAAATCCATTTTTCTACTTCTATTCATTAGCTTGATTTGGTCAGGTCTTAAGTTCCTTACCCAATTTCTCTTGATAGAGGAAGCACCAATCTTATTCTCTTCTTCAACATTGGCTAATTCATTTTTTTAGAAACAATACCACCTTCTCCATTACCACATCCAACATTGCAATCAACATCCACAATCCCATCCAAAACACAAACAACAGGGGCTACCTCCTCTCCTAAATTATTTAGAACATCAAACATATTTTTATTCAGTATCAAAAGGATAATAATTGAATTACAATTCTTACTTAGATTTGAGCAAGCATCACCCTTAGGAACAACATCAATAGGATTCAGCTTATATTCAGTCAGTTCCCCATCTTCAGTTACCTCATCACCTTCAACAGCAATAGTAGATTTCAGTGATTTCAGCAAAAACAACTCTAACAGATTCAGTAATCAAAACAACATCTTTAATTCCTTATTCTAGAACAATAATTCCAACTAAATAATTATTCAACTTTCCTTTATCAGTAACAAAATGATTCTCACTCTTATATATGGAGCCATTCAGAAAAAGATTTCTTCTAATAGCATTAAATCTTTTCTTTCCATATTTTCCATGATTACAAGGTCCATATCCTTCTTCTAAAAAACTTGCAACTTTAGCTTCATGATCAGTAGCAACAGCACCATAATTCCAACATCTGCATCTTCATGACCAACAGCAGTAGCAGTAACTGGAGTCCCAAATGGAAGTTTCCCCTCTTTGTTCACCCCCAATCTATTTTCTGGGCATTTTCTTATAAGGTGACCAATTTTACCACACCTAAAGCAATGTTTTGAAACTTTTTCAATTTCAATCTTTTGAAAGAACCTTCTAGAACCACCATCCACTTAATGGAAGTTGCCTATACAGCATGATTCAAAGACATATTCTAGCAAATTCTCTCCTCCCCCATTGAAACATGTTCCAATTTAATAAAAAATACTTTCCAACATTAGATGTAATTCTATAGATGTTGATCTCATCCCAGCATTGCAATGGTAGATTAGGCATCCTATTCCACACCGAAGCTAAAAGTCCTATAAGAGAATTTAGAGAGAAAGTTGGTGACCACTTATCAATATCAATGATATGGCCCTTAATAAACCATGGTCCCTCTGCCAAGATAGAATCCATAACAAAAACTTCATCACATAAACAAAGAACCCAATCTAATCCCAACATGGTAAGATGGAATTTTCTAATATGACTCTATTATCTTCTTAACTGAAGTCTAATCACATGAAAAGGGTTGTTGTCACCAAAAACATTGATGACTAAAGCATTTTCCAATCTTTTTATATTTTCCAAAGCATTCCCCATATATAACTTAACAGCTTTACCATCCTCAGCTAGAAAATATCCTAAGTCCAGGTTATAACCTTTCAAATTTGAATTTCTAACCCAAGCATTTAACTTCATAGTACTCATAGGATTAACGGTCTCTAGAGCATAAACCTCATTACACACTTGTTCAAAAAGGTTTAAATCCCCTGAGATACATTGTCGAACCTTCTCAAAATCACTCGACTTAACAGAGGAATTAATAATAGCCCTATCAAGACTAAGAACATCCACCTTATTTGCAATCACATTAGTAACATCCACCACATCAACACTTACAAAGCCATTTTCACCTTTATTAAACTGATTCCAAGGACTAGTAGGATTTGAATTACAAAACTTATTCACATGAATCTTCAATCTAGAAGATGTAGCCTCTAAATTTAAACTTATATAATCCATATTCAATTTTTTTAAAAATATATATTTGGGTCTTTTAACTTCCTCATCAATCAGAACATCCCTACCCTTCCCGATAATCAAAAAATCCTTCTTCTTATTCAACAAGGCAGCTTCATTAATAATTAAAGGCTTCTCTTTAACAATTTGATTGTGGCATCTCAAAAATGATGAACCATCAGAGACATCATTAAAGATATCAATGGATGAATGACCAGTAGGCTTCAAGGTTTGAGGAACAGTCCTCCAAGAACCACCAAATGAATGACGAGCATCACCCATTAGATCAACAAAAGATGACTAGAGATCGACCGCCATTGTGGTGGGTAGCGCAAAAATAAAGGAAATAGAAATTTTAAATTCACCCTCTCTCATGGTTTTCAAAGTTTGGATGATGCAATACAAAGACATCATAATTGAAGGGGATAATGTAAATATGATTAAATACATTCAAAATGGACTCAAGAAGATAGAGATTCAAATGCCCAGCTTTGGATTTGAATTTATATCTTTTATCAAAGATTTTAATCATTTTATTAATAATTTTATAAATAGGAATTACAATAAGTTAGCATATGTTTATGCTAACTATGTTATTAGTGGTAGCTTTGTTTGGGATGATATTACTATGGATCATATTTCTCCTTATTTTATTTAATTGTTAAAGTAGGAGTATGATGATGTTATTAGTTTGTATTAGGTCTCCTTTATTTTAATGTTATTATTAAGTGTATTTTTCAAAAAAATGAACCCAAGCAATATATTTTATATAATGATGATGATTGTGACTCTTCTTTGGGATCTGAGCATGTTGATTTTTTACTTGAAATGGTGTCTTGTGAGCCAATTTTGTCCAACTTCATTCTGCATCTTGATAATTCATCTAGTTGGTAGTTCCTTGACCTCTACCTTTGTGAGTTAAAGTAGGATGGGAAGATCTAACCTTTGTAGTTTGTAAAGGCTCTATGGAGTTCCAATGGAAGTTCAATTGCTACATATGTGAAGGATTATTTTTTTGATTTGGTTAGATTGCCTGCCAATATAGGATCAGTTGTTGTTATTTCTTGTGATTTGGCTCTTTTTGGAGATGTAATTTTAATGAAATATAGGGATTTCAATGTCCTTTTGAATTCTACTATTGATTATGTATTTGATGGTCGTTGTGTAAAGCCAATTGATGTAGCTATTCATGAGATTTCATTATCTATAAATTGCACCTTAGGTGTTTGGTTAAATGCCTCATCAAATTATTCTTATTTGGATAACCAAACTACTTCACTCCAATAGCCCTCCAAGTTTCCTTTTGGTTCTCAAATTGGCCAAGAACCCCGGATTGCATGGAATAGGTTGGAAGTCTACAAAGTTGAAGATGTATCTAAAGCAACAGTTATGTTTGAAGAAGGTAGTTTAGTGAATTTGATTATCGAGTTTGTCCATGTGAACTTAGCTAGAATTGAAAGAGGGTTAGTGGGCACACTCTTTGGCTGTATATTACTTTTCTTTATGATAATCAAAAAATTGAAGCGTGAATAGTCTATGTTTGAAGAGTTTCATCTCCTATCTATCTTGCTGAATGCTTTTATTTGCCTTTTTGAATCAAATGAGACTCATGATGTTGTCCTTATGGGGGGGGGGGGGGTCCATGGGTTGTTGATGGGTTTATTATTGGTTTGGATTACTAGTGTCCTTTCTTATCTCCCTAATCTTTGGAGGGCTTGTCTTCTCCTATTTGGATATACTTGCCTTACTTACCACTTTTGTATTTTGACAACACTAATCTTATTTGCATAGCTTCTTTCTTCTGTCAACCTTTTTGTGTTGATGCTAAAACTAAGTCTTGGGGGTGAAATGTTTTGCTTAAGTTTGCATGAGGATGGATCTTGCTGACAAGTTTCCTCTCATAGTTTGGATCTCTAGACTTCATGGTAATTTCATTCAAAGATGTGAATATTAACGGATCACTAGCCTTTAATTCCATTATGGATTTTTTGGGAACATTTTAAATCATTCTCCCAATGTTCATAAAGGCTTCATGCAGCTATCACTATATCCTCAAAGAAGATCTGATGAATTGTATGACAAATCTTTTTATCCAATGGACAGCAACCCCCCTCCTCTAACTGCTCTCCTCTTATACTAGATTATACCAAATGCATCTTCTATGATCCAGTCATCCCTCTAAGCCCTCATTCAAAAAGTGAGCACTTGAAATATGTGAAAGAAGGGAAAATTCCTTAAAGCTACTGACCTTGGAGTCTTGTTACTTCTTGAAAATCTAGGAGACAAAAGAAGAATAGTTACAAAGTTGGTATTGGAGGATAGAAGGTTAATTCCCCTTCCTCACATATCACTAATTATGTTGTTAGTGAACCGACCAAGCAAGTTACTTCATCTAGGGATGGTGATCTCTCCATCATTCCATTCAAGTTCACCTCCGAGGCTTTCCTCTAGCATCCTAGGCATTCTTGTTTAAGTAAAGGTAAAGCCTCATGACTTAGTTTCCTAAATAACTCTAAAGCTTGGGGCAAATTAGTGATCCTCCAAGGAAGCAGAAGAAGGAGGGTGACAGGACCGACTCTCGTTAAGTTCATTCATTATTTGCAAGTTGTAGGTTGGTATATGCATCTCTCTCTTTTTTCGCTATGTTGTGGAGGGCTTCCATGTGAGGCTTCTTCCTAGTTGGTACTTTTTGTATACTTTTTAACTTTATTTTAATGAAAAAAAGTGTCCTTTCTCTTCTAAAACAAATTTCATTTCATGCATGTAAAACCTAGAATGACCCAAGACCTATTCAAATAACAATCAAATATCATCTAGAATGTGTTGTACCCAACCCCCTGAATTGATCAATCTTATTTGACTAAACCAACCAAAAAAGCTACAATTTTAAATTCAAATGATCAAAACAAATTGAAAGCTTCTAAATAACTTGGAAATATCCATAAGGTGGCCAAGGACTAACCCTAGCCAAACCAACCCTTGGGCCCAATTGGGCTAGCCACATGGCTTGACCCAAGTGTCTAAAAGAAGGTTCCAAGGAGCCAACTATCAACCTTTATAAAACTAAGCTCAACTAACACTTTAATTAGAAGCTTATAAAACTAAGACATTAACCATGGATAGCTTAACCCATGGGATAACTTAGGTTAGACAATTGTGCAAACGCAAAGTCTCCGAACAAAAATAGCCATGGACCACTTTCAATTCCAAACTAGACAAAACAAATCCAACTATTACTTTTCACTCTAGAAGCTTCTAGACACTCGATCTAGTGAGATTATGCTTTGTGGTGGCCTGAGGTGGCTAAAGAAATAAGAAATAACTGCCAAATCACCTTAGTTCACAACTTAGCTAATTACCCATATGTCTTTAACTTATCTAAAACACTTGCCCTAACTCTATTGGCCCTTCCCCAACAAAATTGAAAGCCTAAGGTGGTATAACTTGGCTAAAATAAAATTTTTATTCATCTAAATACACAACAGAAATACCTCTAATTTCAAATAACAAGGGTTCTATATTTTGGATTCATTATACTCGTTATAGCACTAGCTTCAATTCACTGACACCCTAGCCCTTTTAATTATTCTTCCAGTGACTTTGATTATGCTCCATTGAGATCTCTCATGCCAAAATCCATTTCTTGATTAAGACTTCTTCTTCCTCTACCACCTGAAGAAAGTTTGTTTGTAAGGATAAGACAATTGCATGTTAACAAAAAAAAAAACCCTTAAAATTCCTTTGATTATATGTAAATTATAATCCTAAGCCAAACTTTCACTAGAGTCAAGCATGTGTAAGGTAAACTTGTAATCCAAGGCCATGAAGACATTAAATTTAAAGTTCACACATGGATGATAATCGTGAGGAGAAAGACAAAATTAGATCCCTACATTTAATTAAACTTCAATGGGTGGCTCGAACCAAGTTGGATCAGATTATATACTTACTTTTCATTATTTTTAGCATTTAATTTGGAGTTGATCAACCTTAGATCATACTATTGTGAGTTAAGCAATCCTATCCTAAGGTATCCACAACTTTTAAGTGGCTAATTATGAGTTGACATATGTTAAAGTGTTGACTAACTATGTAATTCATTTCTAGCTTATTTAACTCAAAAAAATTCTTCTAATCTTCAAATTTTAATAATGCCTCACAAACTTGTCTGAATTTTGTGATCTTAGGCTTTATTGATTTTTCTTAAAGAGTACTCTAAAAGGGAAATAGTTTGAAAGTAAAATGTTAAACCAAAAACATGTAATTTAATAAATAATATCTAAAGCATGTTTCAAATTATTCAATAAATATGATTCAGGTGGAGCCTAAACTCATATGGATAGTTCTAGGAGATGTTTATTAATTATCCAAAATTATTTAGCTTTATTTTAAATCAAGAAGGGCTTTAATTGGAATTTTCAAATTCTATGTCACAAAAATGACCTAGAAATGCAGTACATATAAATCTACAAATCTACTAGGGAATTACTTATATGGTGTGATATATCAGTGAATGTGAATTAGTTAGCCACTAACATTATCCAATTATCTTGTTTAGTTAGCCTAAAAAAAATTTGTGAAGTATAGCTGGATTCATTTTAGAAATTTATTAAAAATTTTAGAAAGAATACTGTGTCCCAATTTTTAAGGGTTAAACCTTTGGTCATGATAAATCTAGGGTTTACATTTTAAGCCATTTGGAGTTCATTTGGTCAGAGAAAAAGAAAACAAAAAATTCAAAAATATAAAAGACCTAGGATTTTCAATAAATCAATAAAAATTTAAGTTAAGTCATAATAATACAAAATAAGATACTTTAGGTACTAAATTAATACCACTTTAAAAGAAAAATAAAGTCATATCATAATATATAAAAATAAAAAATAATTAAATAAAATAATTAAAAATGCTAAGTAAAATACAAATGCCTCTAACTCTTTTAAAAATCATTAGAGGTCATCTATGATATCATATGATGCATTCCAGATGATTAGAGTTGATTTGGGGAAAACATTTTGCCTTAATTTCCCTAAATAAAAATTTCATTAATTGGTCAAATTTTGTAAAAAACAAAATTAGCTAAATAAAAATTGTAAAAACGCTAAACATATGGCCATTTTACTCTAAATAAAATTTAAAATTTAAATAAAATTAAAAAGTCAAATCTGAAAGTTCGTTAGGGATGTTAAGCCCTATAGAACTGGCCCAAGCTAACCAAGAGGGGGGGTGAATTGGTATTTTAAAAATTCTTTTCACAAAGAAGAAAAAATTTCATAAACCAAAATCACGCCACAAGAAAAATAAGCGTGGAAATTTATAGTGCGGAAGCAAGAAATAAGAACACAGAAATTTATAGTGGTTCAGTCAACTCGACCTACATCCACTCCCGGAGGCGCCCTCCGAGTATAGCACTACAATCGTGACTCTCCTTTAGCCCCCACAGCTAGGCGAAGAAGCCTTTACAAAGAACCTCTTTTTACCACCCCGGCAAGGCAGAGAACCTATCTCATTTTGCTTCCTCCTGAAGCTGGCAGAGAACCACAACCAGATGCGAAATCCTTACCTCTACCGACCCTTCCCCGGACGAGAAACTCTAGATGAAGAAGAAGCAGAGCGATCCTTGAAGCAACCCTTATAAATCCCCTCACAATATCCTCTCTCCCTCTCTCTCTCTCTCTTTCTCTCCTCAAGGTCTTCTCAGGTCAAGGAAGCAGAAAAAGATTTTTTTAAAAACGTTTGAACAAGAGCTCTTAAATAGAAGAGCTTCAAAGGAGCTCATTAATTGCAAGTTGCCGATAATATCGTCCAGGACGATATAGAAATCATTCTCGTCAATCAGTACAAATCTCAGAAGATCAGATAGAGCATCACCCTTAATGCAAACTGGATGATTGAAAATTGGCTTGATCATTCAGAATGATCTCACGATGTCTAGGCCGATCAGTTCAAATCAGAGGAAAATCATCCAGAGCATCGCCCTGAATTCAAGCTGGCCGATATTTATCGTCAAGAAGTAACTAAGGTTTTTGAATAGATCGTTCCGGCCAATCCTTAAATCATCCAGGCCGATATGATCGTATTAATCATCCTTAATTACTTCCTTGATTTATCTGATCAATTAAGGTAATATTATAAATATCGTTCGGGCCGATCCAAGATCGTCCCGCCGATTACCAAAAATATAGAATACCTTAATTGTTTATGGAGGCAATTTCTTTCTGTTTTGAACTTATCGTCCTGGCTAATACACGTATCACCCAGGCCGATTGGCAAATGACGGCTGCCTTAATTAAGAATCCCTGATTAGATTTTCTGTTTTAAGCCCGATCTTCCAAGACGATGTAAAATATCGTCGTGGATGATTTGAGTAAAAATAGAAATTCTAAGTCTCTCAAGTGTGTGTGTGTGTAGGGTTACTTAGCATTAGTCACACCAAAGATTACAATTGACTCAAGAGGGAAAAAATAAAATTACAGACTGACTCAACCCTAATCTACCCCATCTTAAGCTGGCTCCGTTTTTCTGTCCAATCTTTGATTCCTGAAAAGTTAGTAGTAAAAGACACTCCAAGTCAAGTAAGAGTGTTTGCCAATCATCAAAACATGGTTCATAGACCTGAATTTACAAAAAAAATCTTTTTCAAAGTTATTTAATAATGAATAATAGAATAATAAATCAAATTAATAAAACAAATGTAAATTATAAAAAAATATATGAAATTAAAAAAAAATTAATTGCTAAACATAAATGAATTAATAAGTAAAAATAAATCTATTAAACTTTTAATTTTTTAATAAACATATAAAATTAATAAGTTAACTTAAATGATTAAAATAATTTACTTAAATATTAAGTAAAATTAAAATATAATTTATAAATAAAAACTTTAATAAATAAAATAAAAATTGAGATTATTAAATCAAACGTAAATATATTTAAATTAAATGAATCTAATTGATAAATAAAATTTAAGCTAAATTAATTAAATAAATCAACATAAATAAAATTATATAAATTTATCAAACCTAGATTAATAATCTTAATTAATCGAAGACTATATGTTTTGACTTTATCCCTAATTGGGAAGCAAGTTCATTTCATTTGGAACCATAGGACTTAATGATTAAGAACTTTAAGCTTAAATAAAATATTTATTTAAAATAAAGACTTTTTTACATTTTCTTTATCTCTTAAAAATAAAAAAAATGCATTACAGTTATGAGCCTATGACTTGTTGATTAGTTACTTCAAGCACTTTATAGTCCATAATCACCAAATTTCTTTTAAACTTGATTTATAACATAAACAAAAAAATATATAAAATTTAAATAATTAAATCATTAAAATCTAAACTTAAACTAAATTCCTTTGACAAGTTAAACAAATAAATTCAATTTTAAAAAATATAACTATTTAATTATGCTAAGACATACCCAAGCCGCACAGCTTAGCACACATTTTATATTATTTGCTAGGATAATTTACTCTAGCCTAGGCTAGGATGGTTATTATTGTGTTTTGTTATGATTGGTTGACTTACTTGGAGGGTTTCTATTACTTTGTTTGTTTACTTTCTTATACTCTGGGTGTCCTACATACATTTTATTTTTATGCGTTACACATTACTTTATTACATTGCACTGTACTTTATTAGTTTGCATTTAGATGTGCACTAGTACAATCAAAGACAAAGCTTTCTATATGGTAAAAAATCAATACATAATGTAAATAGGATAAATGTCAAAACATATAGTCTGTGTAAATTTAAATTATAGATTCTGTGTACAGCTAGATTGAGTTGTAAATGTAAGAGAGTTGTAAGAATTTTAAATGTGTTTATTTATTACACATTTTTAGGTTCCTAAAAAATTGGTTCCTCTTCCTTTTAGGGACATTGTCTTTTGGAATTCTATAGAAGACCTAAAATTAGGAGACTTAAAGACTAAATAAATAAACATATTTAAATTTACATTATTTCATAGGTGCATAAATGCAAGCTTATTGTGGGACACTATAATCTTATAGCAGACCCTAGATTATATACTTTACATTCTTTAGTAAATAAATCATAAAGTTCATTTGTACATTACTTCATACATTAATACATTATATTTATTTTGCAACATAAGATTGCACTAAATGGGTAGATTATTTTCTTAGTTTTATACAACATATGAGCCTTTGCCTTTAAAATTACACAAATGTTTGATCTAGGGCAATGCAGTTTGGTACTATAGACTTGAACACCTCTACCTATACATGCATACTTGTACACATTTATTATTCATCTAGCATGCACTTGCTTAATTCACAAGCCAATGATAAAAAATGATACCCTAAGCGATCGGGTTGAATCTGTTGTTCCTGTTGGTATAGGGTCATTATGCTACCTGATTTATCTAGAAAATTTAGATTTATAAAGACTTATAGTTTTAAATAGACTTGTAATTTAGGGTACATTCATGTTAAATTACATTAGTTATGTGCATTTAAACCCAAAACGCATAGTAAATTATTGATTTAAATTATAAGCCCAAATCCTTGATGTCGATTAAATAATTTCTATCTACTATGTATAAATTTTACCTTGAAAGTATGGTTTTAAAATTATATTCTTAAGTATTTAACTCGAAATCAACTTTGACTAGACATAAATTCATCTTTGAATACAATTTTTAATAATTAATTTTAAATTCAAACCAAAAGTACATTCCAGATTTAAGCTACATGTCTTAGAAAAGTTTAGAGTTTTTTTTTTTTTTTTTTTTTTTTTTTTTTTTTTTGGAATTTTTAAAATCTTAAGCACTCTCTACCTTCCTTCCTTTGACTCACAAAGAAGTGTTTGGACATTGAACTTTTCCTGATTGATAGGACGTTGGTTTAAATCAAAATCCTTAACTTCAATCTTTGTGAATCTAAATAGTTTAGTCACCACTTTAATGAAGAGTTTTCTCAAGACCTATCTTGTTATGTATTTAACTATAGAGGGTTGCCTCTATAGGAGACCTAGAATAGTGTAAAAGAATAACATGCTTTAGTTAGCTAGAGTATGTGAAAATTTTCTGGACGTAGATAAAATCTAAAAATTAGATAGTTTCAATTTCAGAATGATAGGTGTATCTCAATTTTATCTTTCTAGATGAATATTATATTCCTTATGTTGAGTTTGATTATAAAAATAATTTTTTTGTTATTAATTTGTAGTTAAGCATTAGTCTACCTTACAAGATGCTAAGTTGTTATCTATGTAGATTAGTTTAAAGAAACAAGTGCAAATCAATAGGCTCAATTTAATTTTTCCACAATCCTAGGGTACCATTTTGACCCTAAAATTTCATGTTGTCATAAATCAGAATCCATAGGGGATTTTGTTATGCTTTTATGTGGTTGTTAGGTTAATGTATGAGGGTTAAAGAACCATTTATTTTTAATCCAAGCTTTTGTCTACCTTATGAAATTCACTTAGTGAAAGGGTTAAAAACTGTAGGAAAAGTAAAAAAATTTAACCTTCATCCAAATACACTAAAACTTACATCATATGATACTTAGATCCTAATGAACTTGTAGAATTAATTTAGTGAAGGTTTTAGTTCCTTTTGGTTATCCAATTAGTAAACCTTAAAATCAATTCCATATAAAAGTATAAATCAACTTGGAGTTGTAATTTTCACAAGTAATACTAGAAAATAATAAAAATTCCAACTAAATCTCATTGGATTCCCAATTAACACTAGAAGCTAGAAAATTCAATCACAAGCTTCAATTACACACTAAAACCAATTATATGTAAGTTTTAATTGTGATTCATTAATTAAAAAATTAATATAACTCTAAATTGTTTAAACTTTTTAGGAAATTTAGTATAGGTTATCATTAACTTATGTATAGAATTTCATTAAATTTTGACATCATTTGATTTATGTAATCTTGAACTCATCCTCTCTAATATATAAAAAAAGAATTTAATAAAAGCATTAAAAACGTTTCTCTAGACAATTTTCTTAGGTTCAGAAGCTATTAATCTAACTTCAATAAACTCAGGGAAAAATAACTGAAAAAGAAATTAATTGAACAAGTTTAGCATATTCTTAATGCAATGTTTAACCTACATAATATATCTTGTGATTATATTTAAACAAACTTTCAATAAAATAATGGATCATAATCAATAAAGTAAACTTATAGTAAATTATTTTGGAACATTTACAACACATCATAAGATTATAAACTATTACTTAACCAAATATATATTAGTTAAAAGATTTATGTACTTAAATTTAAATAAAAATTTTTGCTAGAACTTGAACTAAAAAAAAATATTTAGAAAAATAAAATATACTTCCGTTATAAATGATTTTTTCTAACAACTAACTCTAGTTATAAGTTATGATCATTTTCTCAATTATTTATGTATTTATATTTTCTTTTATATTGTGAAATATACTTCCTTTATGGCGGTTGTGTGAGATGCTAATTATTGTGGCTGGATGATCTATATCTCTATGATGATTTTTTATCTATAATGGTTGTATTAGATTACCCTAGGTTATATAAAGGGATAAAATGTTAAATTATATAAAGCTAACTAACTTTTATGTTGGTGCTTATGTTTCCATCACCCCCCCCCCCCCCCCCCCCCCCCCCCCCTAATTATTAAAATAGTAAGGCCTACATACCGATTGATAAAAAGTGAGTAAATATTATTGTGTTATTTTGTTATAATTACTTTAGTGATGTATATTACTTTTTATATGAACCATGCAAAGAGTACATTTAAAGTTTTTTTTTTTTAAATGTAATTTGACATAAGAGTTGTAAAAGTCTTTGAAAATATGTTGATTTATCTAAAGATAAATGAACAAAAAGTAAGGAGATCTCCTCATCTTTAGGATATTTATTTATTTTGAAAGCCTTTCTAGAGGATGATAGGTAGTAGAAGCATGAAGATAGGAAAATAAACTAATTTACTTTATAAAAATACTTGTGTAATATGAAGGATTAGAAAACCAAGCAGTTTGTGATTGAGCTTGGCTACCTTTATTTTCCAAAAAACCCTAGTGTGTATTAAGTAGCACTTGGTGCATTGGTCATTGCATTTTCTTTACTTATTTATTCTATAATATCTTTTATTTTTAAAGTAAAATGGAAAAGCCAAAATAAAAATAACATTCGTGCTCTCCACACATAGATACCCATTGCCTCCAATCAATTCAAACACCTTTCTTAGTGAAAACCCTAGCTTCCCCATCAACTAGCACCTTAGAGAGGTCAGTCAAGTGAACTTTAGTTAGGTTTCTATGGAAAAATCCCAACTTATAAGGAAGCCTCCACCAAAGTTGTTTCCCAAGAACCCATGAACTAAAAAAAAATTAAAGCATCATTAGTGCACCCCTCCTCTGAGGTATATTCTTATCTCGAGCTTAATAGATAAGGAGTTTAGATCATTAAAAAGGAAACTTCCTGACCATGACCATCTAGTTATTGGATAGGTAAATTCCTTCATTGAAAACCTCTTGGATCTATCCAACTTGCTCACAGTTTATCCCTATGATTAGTTGACCTTAGTAGTCTTAGGGCCCTATTATGGATCAATGTAGTTGATTAGAATGTAGCACATAATAAACACATGTTGAATCAACAACCCATTGAAATTACTAGATTGACAAGAGGGTGGGGTGAATTATGAAAATTTGTTACAATAATTTAAAATTTTAGCAAGGGTTCTAATATTTTTGTGTTTTTTAAAACTTTAACAAGAAAACTTTAACTAATATGAAAGCAATTGATTGAACTAAACATGCAAAACTGAAATTATTTTTCTCCCACAATTATCACCAAGCAAATATAAGTAAAATGAAGTACAAGCAAAAATAAAAAGCGATAAGGAAAAATATGCCGGAATTTTATAGTGGTTCAGTCAAACCATGACCTACGTTCACTCCCTGGAGTCCTCCACTTCGGGCATTTCACTACAAAATATAGCTCTCGGAAGAGACAAAATAAAAATAACATTCACGCTCTCCACACATAGATACCCATTGCCTCCAATCAATTCAAACACCTTTCTTAGTGAAAACCCTAGCTTCCCCATCAACTAGCACCTTAGAGAGGTCAGACAAGTGAACTTTAGTAAGGTTTTTATGGAAAAATCCCAACTTATAAGGTAGTCTCCACCAAAGTTGTTTCCCAAGAACCCATGAACTCAAGAAAAATTAAAGCATCATTAGTGCACCCCTCTTCTGAGGTATAATCTTATCTCGAGCTTAATTAATAAGGAGTTTAGATCATTAAGAAGGAAACTTCCAGACCATGACCATCTAGTTATTGGATAGGCAAATTCCTTCATGGAAAACCTCTTGGATCTATCCAACTTGCTCACAGTTTATCCCTATGATTAGTTGACCTTAGTAGTCTTAGGGCCCCATTATGGATCTATGTAGTTAATTAGAATATAGGACATAATAAACACATGTTGAATCAACAACCCATTGAAATTACTAGATTGACAAGAGGGGGGGGGGGGTGAATTATGAAAATTTGTTACAATAATTTAAAATCCAAAGCAAGGGTTCTAATATTTTTGTGTTTTTTAAAACTTTAACAAGAAAACTTTAACTAATATGAAAGCAATTGATTGAACTCAACATGCAAAACTGAAATTCTTTTTCTCCCACAATTATCACCAAGCAAATATAAGTAAAATAAAGTGCAAGCAAAAATAAAAAGCGATAAGCAAAAACATGCCAGAATTTTATAGTGGTTCGGTCAAACCATGACCTACGTCCATTCCTTAGAGTCCTCCACTTCGGGAATTTCACTACAAAACTATAGCTCTCCTTTGACCCCCTCGGCAAGGCGGAGAAGCCCTTACAAGACTAAGTTTTGCCAACCCAGCGTGGCGGAGTGCCAAGCGCTCTTCTCACCCTCCTGGCAATGGCAACATACCTTCTCATTTTTCTCCCTCCTGGAGAAGGTAGAGAACCTTCGAGGTCACGGATGTAGAAGAGTGTCCCCCTAAGAGAGCCTCCCACAAGTTCTTCTCGTGCCATAGGAGGAGCAAGATGTAGCAAGAATGGAGCAACCGTGTGATCTCCCTCACACTTCTTCTCCCTCACCAACCTCACCCTCTCCTTCCTCTCTCAAACCCTAAAAACTTCTCAAGAGCTCTCTTCTAAAGATTCCCTCTCTAATCACGTTCTCATCTCTCTATCACACACTCAAAAACATAATAATTTTGACACATAAAACGGGCTCCAAAATCCCTGAAATTTTTCAAAGTAGCTATTACAATCGTATAGTACGATTTCATATTGTACAATACGATATGTATAAAAATCTTCATCCTCGTACGAAGCTTTACGAACAGTTCAAAATAACTCGTATAGTATGATAGAATATCATACCGTACGAACCTCCACTCTTCTGTTCGTATAGGATGATAGCCGAAATGATCAAAACTCATCGCGATTTTTCTAGGACACCGTCGAGGTCGTTGGTTTGCTCTTTCTGTGGCTCATTTCTTCATTTTTTTTAAATATTGGCTTTAGCTCTGTGTTCTGCTCTGTGAATTTCTATGTTTTAAAGTTTTATTCAGCTTCGGTACTGGGCGATGACGCCTCTTTCATCATCAATTCCAAACCCAAACCCTTCCTCTCTTGTTGAGGGGAAGTCATGTTCTTTTAAAGATGTTTTGGCCGGCACTTCCTCTACTTCTTCGAATTTGAAATTCATGCAGTCCTCTTTTAAGGGTTATCTGGCTCTCATGTTTGAAGAATCAGTTATTGATCTGTTAGCTGCTCCGTTTGCTTTGATGCTTGTTGGTAAATTTGTTTTGAGACGGCCTAATCAAGATGTTATTTCAAATTTTTTTTGAACCTAAAACTATCCTGAGCGTTTCACATTGGATTTCTTGACCAAAGATATGTAGCTATCTAACTTGCTAATGATCTTGATTATAGCAAGATTTTCTCTAGGAGATCTTACTATATTCAAGCATGTCAAATGCGGATACTTAAATGGTCTATGGATTTTGATGTTAGGGAAGAATCCCCTATTACTCCTATTTGGATTTCTTTTTCTGAATTTGAGACTCCATTTTCTTAACCGTCAAATTCTCTTTGGTATGGCTTCTATATTTGGGAGGCTATTACAAACTGATCAATCTACTGATGCTGTCTCTAGGCCATCAGTTGCTCAGCTTCTAGTTAAACTTGATGTCTCCAAGAAACATCCTATGGAGATATGGATTGGGTCAGAAGTTAAAGGGTATTTCTAAAATATTAAATTTAAAAATTTAACTATTTTTTGTTCTTTTTGCAAGATGCATGGGCATGGAATAAATGAATGCTTTTTAAAACACCCTCTCCTCAATAAAGAAAAGAGCTCTTTGAAACAAAATGAGGATATGCCTTCTCAGGTGATTTCTAATCCTACTAAACCTATTTTAGAGGAGAATACCTCCAACCCTATTGTTGATCTGATGGAGGTTAATATGGAGGGCCTTGTTACTTCTACTTCTAATGATGGTTTTTAACCTAAATCAAGGTCATATTGTTAAACCTTATGCTGATAATAATATTTCTTTTGAAAACAACAAGTATCATGGCTTGGCTAACTATGAAACTCCTACTAGTGCTAATGTTGTTGTTACACCTACTTGCACAACTAATTGAAATGCTAATGTTTCTAATGGTAAGATGCTTATTTCTACTTCTACTAATCTCTTAAATGATCAGGAAGCTTTGGCTATTCAAGTGGCTCCTAATGATGACCCTTTAGAGGAAGGAGAATTTGTTATTATGGAAAATGCTTCTCCACTTTGAAAAGCAATAAAGAAATTATAGTGAGAGATTGTGATGTTTTTGACGAGGAGGAAAGGTTTATGGTGGATGAATGTCTTAAACTAACTTCTTTAAGGAAACACCCAAGTGGTAATAAGACTCTCTTTTCTTCTTCTTATAATAATGATGCTTTGACTGATACTGTGGAAATGCATATTGCGGCTAAATGTTTTGCTAGAGATGATAATGATTTTAATTTTAGCAAAGTTCAGAGAAAAAGAGGCAGGAAATCTAAGCATATTTCTCTTTAATCTCCTAGAAATACTCGTTTGCATACTTCTGAATAATTTGGTTTTTAATATTTAATACTATTATTTGGAATATGAAAGGCATTGGTTGTCCTTCCTCTAGAATTTGTGTTAAGAACTTGTGTCGTGTTCATAATATTTATATTCTTATTTTTCTTGAGCCTCTTATTTGTTCTGCTAGGTTATTTAGTACTTCTCTTTTTTTGGGCTTTAATCATGCTATTGCCAATGTTGCTAACAAGATTTGGGTTTTTTAGAAAGCGTTAATTAAAATTGATGTCATTGGTGACTTTACCCAAATTTTGCACTATAAGGTAGAGGCTCTTAATTTTAATTGTTATGCTTCTTTTGTATACGATGCTTCTTCTCTTTATTCTAGAAAAATGCTTTGAGACCAACTTTTTAATTTTCATAATATTTGTAATTTGCCTTGGCTTGTTGGTGGTGATTTTAATACTATCTATAACCCTACTTAAAGGATTGGTGGTTCCCCTCCTTATCGTTCTATGGAGGATTTTAATAATGGGATTACTTCTTGCAACCTTATTGAAATTAGGTTTGCAGGTAATAATTTCATTTGGAATAGGGGTCATTTTTGGAAAAGATTGGATCGTGTGCTTTTTAATGACCTTTGGCTTAATTCTCTATTTTCCACTAATGTGCAGCATTTGAGTAGAAATTTGTTGAATCATTCCCCTTACTTATTAGCATTAAGTTTAGACAAAGTAATGTCTCTTCTCAATTTAGATTCCAAAACAAGTGGTTAAATCATGCTTCTTTTTTGGATGTTGTTCAGCTTAATTGGCAAGCTCCTCTCAATCCTGATAATTCTATTTTTGGCATGAAGAGATTCTTGTTTAAGTTTTTATTTTTTTGATGGAATGCATATAGCAAAATTTTATTAAAAAAGATAAGTACAAAAAACTAAGTGATTGCTTCACAATCACAGTCCTCCTTGAGTAAATAAATAAATCTAGGAGGAACCTTATTACAGTTGAGATTATCCCAAAAGAAATCTAAGGAGCAAGCATAATTAGCACAAAAATCCGCTAATTATTGCTATTTCTATGAACAAAGTGGAAGAGAACCTGATTGAACTCTAACAGAAAGGAGAAGTCCAAATTGCCAAGGTCTTCCTCAATACCTGCCTTCATATTGAAGATTTTATTGAAAACATCTATAATATTCTTATTGTCACCTTCTATAATGATTCTTTTGTAATCATATATCTCTTTAAGAATAAAAGCTTTTATGGATAAGATTGCATTCATCTCCATTTGAGCTGGATCCCAGTGCTTACATTTAATACCAAATGCACAAATAAGCCTTCCTTTATGATCATGGAATACACCGCCAATTCCAGCATTGTAATTGCTTTTAACAGAAGCATCTATATTCAATTTAATCCATTCGGTTGGAGGGGGAAACCAATGAATTAACAGCGATGAAAGCTGGTTAGTTTCCTAGTAATCCGAATTATTCTTGAAAGATGCTACAGCCATGCTGATAGCGTTGGCTGCAATGTATGATAAGCTGTCTTCCTTTCCTCCATGAATCACATTGCTCCTATTGATCCAATTCAAATAAACCACTGAATAATAAATGTTACTTGTAAACGGATCTTTAATTGCCAGTAAAATTAAGCCTTTAAAACAGTCTTCCATTGATTTAAAAACTGGAACTGCAAATCCCCATCTTCTAATAATATGGAAAATCTGAATCAACTTTTGACAATTTACCACAATATGAAACTCATTTTCCACATACTTGCATCCTCTCGGGCATTCTTCAATCCTAGATAGATTCCTGTATTTCAAAAAGGCATTTGATGGTATAGCATTAATGTTAAGCCTCCACCAAAAAAGACTTACTCGGGGTCTAAGATACAATTTTTTCCTCCATTTCCATGTTGGATCTCCACTTCCATAGTTATCAGAATTTAAAGAAGTTAATGTTGAAATAGATTTACCTGAGAATTTGAAGTTCAATTCTAGTTGATCTCCGCTTAAATTACGAAAAATATTGACCTTGTTAATGATTTTAATCAAATCAAGTCCAAAGAACAGCTTTAGTTTATCTGCAATCCATTCTCCTTCATTGACAAAGTAATCCAGATTTTGGATCTCTAGTCCCATATCTGCTACATAAGTAGGCCATTTTGAAATAGATTTGTCATAAATCCAAACATCTTGCAGGATATTGATATTGTTCCCTTTAGACACCTTCCATCTTAAGATGTCTTTAAGAGCTTGAAATCCGTTAACTATAATTTTGATCGTAGGAGAGCTATGAGGCTTAAGCTGTATGTTCCAAGGTTGATTACCATACTTAGCAGCCAGGATTCTGTATAGAATAGATGATGGATTTGAAATGAGTTTCCAAGCAAACTTTGCTTGAAGTGGACTAACTTTAGAAACCATAGAATGGATACCTTGCCCTCCCATAATAAGAGGCTTGCAAAGTACATCCCATGAGACATAATGTAATCCTTTATTACCATCATGTTTATTCCATAGAAAATCCCTACAAATTTTATCAAGTTCTTTGAGTAAACCCAAAGGAACTAAAGAGTGAGTAATGTGATAAATGGGGAAGGATGAAAGAATAGATTTGACAAGAAGAATCTTCCTTGCTAAAGAAATGTATTTTTTGCCCCAAACATTCATATAATCATTATCTTTGTTCAAAAGATGAGAGAAATCCATTCTAGAAGTCCTTCTCAACACAATATTGATCTCAAGATATTTAAGTTCTTGAACCACTTTGTATTTCAGGATTTTAGCCAATCTCTTCCTCCTTCTTCTTTTAACCGACTTCCCAAAAAGAATGGAAGATTTATAGATATTAATTCTTTGCCCGGTCTAATTACAGTAAAGATCCAAAATTCCTTTTTCTTTCTTTACACTACTCCCATCAGCTTTCAAGAAGAAAACTATGTCATCAGCATATAACAGATGTGAGATTTTCTCAACATTAGGAGCTATCTTAATACCAATTTCCTTTCCATTCTGCATAACCACATCTGAGAAAAGTTGAGAGCATAAAATGAAAAGAAAGGAGAGAGTGGACAGCCTTGCCTAAATCCCCTTTTGGCTTCAATCCAATCTGAATTATTACCATAATGATAATAGAAAATTTAGTATCCAAAACACATTGAATAAGGAAGTTATCAAACTTATCTGGAAAACCCAAGTTCTTCAAGACCTGAGTAAGAGTTGACCAACACATACTGTCATAAGCTTGTTCCATGTCAACTTTAATAGCCATAAGTCCTTTTTTAGATTTGGAGAATCTAAACTTGTTGCAAACTTACTGTGCTAAAAGAATATGTTCAGTACTAGATTGGCCTTTAATAAAAGCAGCTTGATCTTCTGAAATCAGTTTTGGAATAAGAACTAATATTCTATTTAATAACATCTTGGCTAACAGCTTATAATTAGATAAACAGAGACTTATAGGTCTAAAATTAGAAGAGAGTATCGGGTTCTCTTCTTTTGGGATTAGAACTATCAAGTTCTCCTTCCAAATAGGATTCATGATTCCTAGTTCAAAAAAAGATTGAATAGCCTTCCCAACATCATTTCTAATAATGAACCAAAAAGTTTTGATGAATGAATAAGAAATCCCATCAATACCAGGAGAAATATTGGATTCAAGAGGTTTAACCACTTCTTCTAGCTCTTCTTCCTTGAAATCATTTAAGATAAATTGTTTATCCAATTCATTAAGCACATTAAAAGGCTTAGGCCAACCAGAAAGATAGAAAACCTTCTCCTCCCATTTGTTTTCGAAAAAATTGAAAAAAATGTCTTCAAATTCAATTGGATCAGTTGTAATTCTGCCATCTTCACCTTTAATTTGCTGAATCCAGTTAGAATTCCTCCTGCCCGTCGCATAAGTATGGAAAAACTTAGTGTTTGAATCCCCATCCATCAACCACTTCATTTTTTCATCTTCGCTTCCACCACATGTTTAGACGAGACAATGTAATATTTAAATCATCAACTTTAGATTTTAGCAACAGTAATTTCTCTTCGGTCAAACCACCTGATTCATCTTCTTCAAACTGCAATTCCAATATCTCCTTCTTCAGAGTTTCTTTAACATCATCAGATCCTGATGTTTGTTTTTACTCCAGTAATAAAGAGCTTTTAAAACTCTTTTAAACTTTTTATTCAAAGCAATAGTTGGATCTCCTATCATACTCTTTCCCCAAGAGCTTTTGACAATGCCTGTTGAAGCATCATAGGAAGACAACATCTCTTCATATTTGATAAACCATTTTTTCCGAGCAGCTGGATTACGCAAGTTGACTAGAATGGGGCAGTGGTCAGACGCTACCCGTGGGAGGTGTTTAATAACTTGATTTTGAATAGAGTGCAAAGCAACTGAATTCAACAAACATTTATCCAATCTTTCCATAATTCTAGCTCCCCCTGCTTTGTTGTTACACCAAGTGTACCTAGGACCGATGTATTTCAATTCATGAAGATCACATAAGCTAATAAAATTACTAAAATCTTGAACACCTTGAGAGAATTTGAATTTTTTCCCTCCCAACTTGTCCTTCGATGATAAAAGGCAGTTCAAGTCTCCTCCAATGATTATAGGTAAATTAGAATTTAAAATGCCTTCAAGAGTGTTCCATAAGCTCCTCCTTCTGTATAAATCATTGCTTCCATAGATTGATGCTATAATCCAACTCCCTTTATTAGTGATGTTCAATTCACCAACAATGGCTTGGGAGGAAGTCACTAAGGTAGAAAAAGACGCAAGATCGTTTCTCCAATAAACTATAAGTCCACCTGACATCCCTTCAGCAGGAAATAAGTAGAAATCCCATAGCTTTCCTATGAATTTATCACAGTCTTTTCTATCAAAAGAGGATAACTTAGTTTCAGATAACCCAACAAAAATAAGATCATAATCTTTAATACATTCCTTCAAGTAGTGGGAGGCCTCCTTCTTCTTTGCCCCCCTATAATTCCAAAAAATTAAGGAAGTCATGATTGATAAGAAGAGGGATTACTCCCTTTCCTACCTTTATTAATTCCTCCACCTTTTCTACCATGAGAGATAATATTATCCTTTCCTAAGGATTTCAGTTCCTTATGAAGTTTGAAGTCAGATTTTTGATAGGGTATACTTGAGTTCGCAAGTAATTCCTCAAGATTTACAAGAGTTCGCAAGCAACCCTTCCCCTTGATTTCTTTTGAAGGAGAATCAGCCTTCTCTAGTAATTCAGCCTCATTGTTTCTCTTAGCTTCATCATTTTTTCCTTTGCATTCTTTATTAATTTCAATCTCTTCTATTTCCAAGACAGGAAAGGAATCAACCGGTTTTTTCAAAGCTATTTTATCAGATTTTTCTGCAGAACATTCATTTCTTTTTTATCCTTCCAAACAAGAATCCAGCTCTTCTTCTTCCAAAATACTGAAATTATTTTTCAGCATTACTCCTGGATTTATGTTTTCCCTCATAGATAAGATGGCTTTAGATTCTGGCACTTGAACAACAGTTTGTTCAACTATTTCTCCTTCTTCTATAATCGGATTTGACTGAACTGGAATGTAAATTTGAGAAACAGTTTTCTATTTCATTACTATTTTTCTCATATTCCTGTTTTTTTCTGAACTTGACCTGAATACAAGGTCGCAGCTCGTCTTGGACATTGGCTTTGTCTTTAACTACTTCTTGATTCATATTCTTCTCAATATCGATAGGATCTGGAGCAGCATTTACTAAATATGAATTGTTGATTAAAGAACATTGGTTCTTTATATGGCCCAATTTACCACAAAGATAGCATAGTGAAGAAATCTTCTCATAGACAACTTTTTGAAAGGATCTTCCATGCATTCCTTCTATCCAAACTCCTTTGGGAACATTCTTATCCAAGTTTAACCGAACACAAACCCGGGCATACTCCCTTTTACCCCATTTAAATGAATTTACATCAAGATAAATTGGGGTACCAATTATGGAAGCAATTCTACATATGTTTTTCTCATCCCTATAGTGCAAAGGAAGGCATGGCATGCGAATCAAAATCGGAGCTGTAAGTCCTTTCAGGGATTCTGGTGAAAAATTGGGGGTCCATCTGCCCAACCCAATATATTGCCTCCTATAAACCAAGGTCCTCCTTCTAGAATTTCTTCAACTGCTTCCAGTTTTGTAAAGGAACAAAGAATCCAGTCTAGACCCAATGTTGTGAGGTGAAAATTTCCAAATCTAGACCATTGCTTCTGAAGTTCTTTGCTACAAACAGAGAAAGGGATGTTACACCCCAAAACTTTGATAACTAATGAGTTCCTCAGAACATGAGAATTAGCATTTTCTGAATCTGAGTCCATAATAACAACAATCACGCCTTCAGTAACAGGTGTAGAATCCATATCATAATTTAGCTTGATGTGTTGGGTCCTCATCCAAGCATTACCATAAGTCACTTTCAAACCAATCTCCATGTTTTTGGCTTAATTATCTTTTGAAGCATTCCCATCAACTCCAAATTGAAAAACAGGATCAATCAGAATGTCTGAACAAGGAACCGAAGAAAGCTTATCTACAGAATGAGAATTTTTATTAATTGCATTCGAGATATTCGCATTTATCGCTGGCCACAGGTCATAGATTGCATTTGAACATCCAAAAATTGTTAACAAAAATTTTCAACTCTAATGAAGAAGCTTCTACATCATTCGGTTTCAAATTTGAACAGGACTTCTCAACCCTTGGTGTAATGCAATCAGAATTACCCATAATACTTTTTCCTTTTCCTTCCACCAAATCAACAACTTTCTTCACCGGAGCATCAGTAACCTCTATGATAACCAGAGATTTTGCAGTCGATCTGTGGTGTCCATGATCCATTTCAGATCACAGGAATGACCGTCATCTTTCTTCCTCAGTTCCCAATTGTCCTTCAGAACCTCCAGAATTGGCTAGCGCACTGCGGCCATCCACCGTCATCGCCAAACGCCGGTTGTTCAACGGATCTCTTTTTCCTATAAAAATTGATTTTTATAATTTAGATCCTTATTTTTAAAAGATATTTTTTGTTGTGAGAAGTCTGAGTTAGGGCTAATAGGATCGGTTGTTCTACTATTTTCTTGGATCTCGATGATGTTAACTCATTAATTCTTACAAATTTTTCAATCCAATCACATGGAGAATTTATCATATTCAAGTTTTGATTAAAAAAAACTTTATTTTGATTTAGTTCTTATCTTTTTGGTATTTTATCTTTTCTTTTAAGTTGATTTTTATGTGTTTGGTCCTTCTCTGATCATCTCCATCCATTCACTATTTTGAAATTTTTTTTGTCACATTGCCCCAGATGATATTCATACTGTCCTAGATGATATGTTCAATTCACTCTTGAAATTTCATCTAATAGCTATTCTGACTCCTCTACTTTTGATCATCTTGGATGATTCATTATCATCTTGGATGATTCATTATCATCTTAGATGATCTTATCGTCTTCTATTTCAATTATTTGTGATCGTCCTGGACGATCATCCTTATATTGGACGATCTTCACAATCTCTGCTCAATTATCGGTGATTGTCCCAGACGACACACCTATTCATCGTGGACAATCCATATGGCAAAGTTTGTCACAATGTAATTCGACAGGTACGATCTTTTATTGTGCATCATCCTAGACAATCCACCTAATCCACTAGAACGATCTTCTTTTTCAACGGTCGTCCGACTTTACTCCTCAGGATGATTGTCTGTGTCTTATCATCCCAGATAATATCTGATCATCCTCGATAACTTTACTGCTTTTCTGATCAATCGACCTGGATGCAATTATAGCACCCGATCGGCTTGGATAATTCTACGATCGTCCTAGATGATCGGGCCGATTCTTTAAAATCTGAGGATTCCAAACATTTTTTTCTCACACGATCCTTCTCAAATCCTCTTTTCTCTTACTCTTGTGCTCTATTTTCTTAAGTATGGCTGGTGGAAAGAGATCTCGTCATCCTTTTAGGAGTTCCTCAAGAGAGAATTTAGACCCTTGCTTCACTGAGGTGGATGATCAAGCCACCTATCAAAGGTACAAAATAGCTGGGATTATTGTATCCTGGACTGTCAACTCGCACATTCTTTCCTATGCTATCCTAGATTTGTTTGTGCACACTTCCTTAACCTTCCTTCTTACTCTCTCTGTCCCTTTCAACTCCGAGCTTCCTTTTGAATTTTTTATAGCCTCTGTATAAATTCTTCTTTCACTTCTCTTGGATCCTATGTGAATCGACATCCCATCGAAATCATATATCAAGACTATCAAGAGCTGTTGCAACTTTCCACCATAGGGGACAAAATCCATATCCTATGTTCTGATCCTGACTACGACTGGGCTCCAGCCAACCACTTTCTCAGAAACACTAATACTCACTTTTATGTTGGAGAGTCTAGCACCTTACTCAAAGATGCTAGGATAATCCAGCATGTCCTTCGCACTTCAATTCTTCCAAAAGCTGGTGATCACATTCATATCACTCCTCCTCTTTCGATCACCACTTTTTACATTTTGGTTTGTCATGAATTCAATGATACTAATTTGATTTTTTGCTATATTGAGCATCTGACTACTATTCGAGATCCATGATATATGAGGAAGCCCAATCTTGCCCTAGGACATATCATTGCCTATGTCATAGAATCAAAATACAACCTCTAAAATCTTGCCCCGCCAAATTTTCAGCCTGCCTTCTACTCCAACAACTCCTTCCATATTATTCACATTACTCGTCTCCACTCGGGGCATAAGGAAGCCAAGGGAGTTGAGGAGGAGGTAGCTCCTGCACCTGTTCCTGCACCTACTCCACTCTGCCAGCACTCTCAGCTGGATAAGTTAGTAGAGCGATTCGAACAGTGGGAGACTCGCTTCGATACTTATGTCACTGAATAGGAGTAGCAACATGCAGAGGATGGTGCTTGCTTTGATTCTTACGTAGCTCACCAGGAACACTAGCATGACCAGGATATGGCCTAACTAGGGAGGGGAGCAGTTTGCAACTCTTTCTAATTACTTTTAGCCACATCCACCAGCACCACCTCCTCCTTCGGATGATTAGAGGCCATCTTTCTTTTAGTTTATTTGTTTTATTTGTGTTGGTGTTTTGCTTATATTGAGTTGATTTTATTATTTTTCTTTTTCCCTCCTCTTTTTTATGATGTCAAAAGAAGGAGTAGCTTACAAGTTTGTATTGTTCTAGTCTGTTCTAGTTTCTTATGTTTTTACATTGGATAGCTAAACTATTTGAACTGTATTTATTTCTTTACCTATTTCCATTAAAATTGCTTTGAACTGCTTCAATTATTTTTTTGTGTTTGCCATTATTAAAAAGGATGAGATTATTGCAAATCTATTTTTCAGGGAATATAATTTTGGTAATAGCAAATACTTCTATTTCTCTATGACTACCTTATATACTAACATTTCAAGTCTACAAAATCAAACTGCAATTTGAACCAGCTCAAGATTGGGTAGACTAGGTTTGAGTAAGTTTGTAAAAATTTCCCTTTCTTAAGTCTATTATAAACAATATGGTCCCTGATGCTAAGTAACCTTGCACACACACACATAGAAATTTTTTTGACTATTTTTAGAGCTCTCTATTTTTTGTCACATCGATCGGGATGATTCACATGGCCTAGACGATCAGTTAAAAATAGAAACCCTAATTAGGGCATCCTGGTTAGGCAGCCATCATTAAGTGCATCGTCCTAGATGATATTTATATCGGTCGGGATGATAGGCTCAAATCAAAAAGAATCAACCGCTAGATCTATTTAGGCATTATTTATTTTTGGATATTGTTCAAGACATCGTCCTGGATGATGAAACATAATTATGCCTATATTAATCTAGTTATTAAAGAAAGCAATTAAGGTTTGATTACTCGATCAAATTGTCCTTGACGATCGCAAGATTTGTCGTGATGATCAGTTCAAAAAACCTTAATTATTCCTAGATGATCAACATCGGTCACCTTCTATTCAGGGCGATGGTCTGGACAATTTTCTCGGATTTGAACTAATCGTCTGGGACAATCATGAGATTGTCCTAGAGGATCAAGTTATTTTTCCATCGTCTAGACATAGATTTAGTGTGAATGTCTGGACGGTATTTAATGTCTTGTACTTATTGTATAAGATGATATATTATTATCCTGGATGATATGAATAAAAATCTTCTGATCGTCCCAAATCGTCCTAGCTGATTGAGCTTAATTTGCACTAATCGTATAGTCAATTTATTGCAATTAAGAGCTATTCTGAAGCTCTTCTATTTAAGAACTCGTATTCCTTTGAAGAGAGTATCTTTTGCTGTTGTCTTGACCTGAGAGAGCCTAGAGGAGTGGGGGAGAGAGAGAGAGAGAGAGAGAGAGAGAGAGAGAGAGAGAGAGAGAGAGAGAGAGAGAGAGAGAGAGGGAGAGGATCTTGTCAAGGGGAGTTTATAAGGGGTTTCATAAAGGTTGCTCGAAGCAAGGATCCAAGTCATTTTCTCTAATCGTCATCTCTTATTCTTGGAGGTTAAAGAGAGGTCCACTTCAGCAATCGATCAAAGTTCTCTGCCTGCTTTAGGAGGAAGCAAAAGGAGTCATGTTTTCTGCCTCACCGGTGTCGGTGGAAAGGAGGTTTTGTATAGGCTTCTCCGCCTTGCTGTGGGAGTAAAAGGAGAGTCACTGAGTTTAGTGCAATACTCGGAGGGCGCCTCCAAGGAGTGGACACAGGTCGAGTTGACCGAACGTCTATAAATGTCTATATCCTTTACTAATGCTTTTTCCGTATTTAATTTCCACTCGTTAAATTTCTTTGTGGTGAACTTTGGTTTGATTATATTTTTTTTTTTTTTTTTTTTTTTTGAAAGATTTTTAAAAATTCTAATTCACCCCCTTCTTGGTTAGCTTGGGCTAGTTCATAAGGGCTTAACATCCCTAATGAACTTTCATTTTATTGTTTCTAAGTATTGTATTGGTAAGCATCCTACTAATTGTTTCTCCAAATAAGGTGATTCTATAGTATGGAAAAGGCTTTGCAGGATTAAATGGGAGGTTGAGCCCTTCATCTCTTGGGGTTTTTGTGAAGATAATATTTTCTTTTGGCATGATCGATGGTTGGTTAAAAATTCTATTGACTATATGTTGAATTATTCTTCTACTTCTACAGTTAAGGTCAATAACTTCTTTAATAATATATCTTGGGTCTATAATAAGCTTTCCAATGAGGTCCTTGATTGTATCCTCCATAGTATTTTAAACATACCTATCAATATTGCTTCTAGAGATATTCTATTATGTGATCTTTCCAAAGATGGTGGTTTTCTTCTTAAGAGTGCTTGGCATACCTTTAGAGAGAAAAGAATATTGATAGCATTTTCCATAATATATGGCATAAGATCATTCCCTCTACTGTTTTTGTCTATGTTTGGAGAGTTCTGCATAGATTTATTCCTATGGATGATAATCTTATCAAGAAAGGGTATATCTTGGCTTCTAAATGCCAATGTTGTTTCCATAAGGAAAATATGCATCATGTTTTTTTATCTGGGCATGTTGCTATTAAAACGTGGGTTTATTTCGATGATCTTTTTCAACTAAACTATTTTAACTCTTATTTTTCTCTTAAAACCATGCTTAAGTTTTGGTTTATTAACTCCAAGGGTCACATATGTAACCACATTCCTTCCCACATTCTTTGATTTCTTTGGCTAGAAAGGAATCAATCTCTTTTCAATAATATGAAAATAAGCCATCATAATGTTATTCAGAAAGTGAGAATAAGGTGTTAGCTCTACTGGCTGTTAATCTGATTTCTGTTAAGAACTTCAAAAACTGTTACTTTGTTGGTAATATTTTAGGTTTGAAGGTGGAAGGTGTTCCTGGAATATCTAATGTTATCTACTGGCATAAACCTCCCATTATTTTCTTTAAGCTTAATGTGAATGACACTAGTACTGATTTACTTGGTGGTTGTGGTGGAGTGATTAGAGATAGTAATGGTGGCCTCATTATTGCTTTTGCGGGTCTTGTTCAAGGTAACTATTCTACTTCTGTTTTAGAGCCATGTTGTATGGTATTAAATTGGGCATCTCTCTTAACTTAACTAATTTGCATATTGAGGTTAACTCTAACTTCGATTTTCATCTTTTTCAAGCTAAGGAAGAGATGTGTTGTTCTACAAACCTCTTATATATGGATAGAGAAATTAAAAAACTAATGTTTTTCCTGAATTATTAATTTCACCATATCAGCAAGGATGGTTATGCTTCTGCCTCTTGGTTGGCTATGTGGGGGAATAGCCTGATTTGTTTTTTTAATTTTATTTGGAACACTAGCCCTGCCCATCTTCGTGGCTTACTTAATCTAGATGCTCATGGTTATCCTTATGTTAGATCTTAGACCTTTTGTATCTTGTTTGGTCTGTGGATTTAGTCTTTTTAGTTGGAGTTCTGTTAGCTGGTCCTTGATTCTCAACTGGGCCTATTACTCTTTTCGGTTGATTGGCTGGGTTTATGTGCACTATTTCTTGAATTCCTGGAACTTGCTTTATGTTGGTTGGATTATCTGGAGTGTGGAGGCTTTCTTTCATCTTATGTTGGCCTTTACTGTTGCTGTTGTTTTAAATGGAGGTTTATTTTTCCCTTTGCTGGGGGGATCGATATCTGGACTGCTTTTTTCTGTTTTTGCCTGAGTTTCTCATTTTGTTATGGGAAAATCTGTGCTGGTTTTTTCTAATATAGGAGTCTAGGTCCTGGCCCTTTGTGTGCTTTCGATCACTTGATTTTTGTTACTTCCAGAATTTGGATCTCCCCTGTTTAGCTGCTCTTTACGGGTTTTTGTACTATTCTTATTAGCTGCTTTTTTCAATTTTGTTCATTGGTGCTATTGTCTTCTTGGTTATGGACTTGAGCTATGATTGCAATGCTACTTTTGCTGAGAGTATTTCCATTTAGTGCTCTCCCTCCCTCAGGTTGCTAGTTTGGTATGCTGGGGGTGTTTCTGTTCATTTGGCTGGGGTTATGGGTTGCTTTGCAATCTGATATCTCTCTTCTGGGAAGTTGGGGTGGCTGGTTCCTCATGATCGATGCTGGAATGTCTTTGGTTGTCCTTAGGGTAATTTTGTGGACGGATTGGCCATTGCTCTCCATAGCTTGAACTTGTGTTGCTTGAGTTATGGAGGTCTGTTATGGTTCTGTTGTGCTTTTGGGATGGATGTTTTTTAATCCCTGTATTGGATTTATGTCATTTCTGCTTTCCCCTTTTTGCTCGGGTTACATAGAGAACTCGATGATTTATTCTTCTGAGGGTTGGATCGAGTGGCTTTTGGATAATCTTGAAGAAGCTACTTATTCTATTTTAATCCTGAGCACTAATATTTTGTATCCTTGTTCTGACTTTCAGTGGTGCTTTGATCATTTCTATTTTAGTGGCTTTGATCATCTTTTTTCCTTTATAATTTCAGTTTTTGTTATTCCTAATATTTTGCCTATATATATTTTTGTTATACTCTTCTTCTCTGCAGCATTTTTGTTTTGCAGGTGAATTGCTTCAAGCTGTTTTCACCCCTTTTTGCAAAAAGCTTGAGCTTCATTTCTACATCTCTAGCTTTCTTTTTTGGATGCTTCCCTGTAGCATCTGTAGAATGTTTCTAGGTCTATATGTAATTTTGCTAAGTGGAGATTTTTTGCTCATAGGTATTTTCTTTATTTTCTTTTGTAGCTCGTTGGAGTAGATTCTTTTTGGAGAAGCTTTCCAAATATTTTGATGGAGGATATTTTTATATGCTGAGTTGTAGAGCCTTTGACATTTTTTAAAACACCTTAGATATTTTACAAAAGAATCTATCACATGATGCATACATGTAGATTAATAAAATACGAGGATGTGTAAAAAGCATAAGCACAAGTTAAAAAAAAAATCAAACAAGTTTCTTTGTTGATGTCAAATTAAAACTTTATATTTATATCACCTCCAAATGATTTAATCTATGTAAGACCTAAGACTTCTATCAAATGGCTTAACTAAATCTCTAATCAAATGGGCACTAAAGAATTTCTTTCACATCTTGCTAGCATTTTATTTGAGAATATATATTTGATTAGTTTATTATTCAGTTCTACTGCTAGCCAACACCAATAGAATATTAAAACTAAATAGTAGAGGAAATAATGATCCTAAAAGCCTAATTTGAATGCTTGATTGATTGAAGATGCCAATAAGACTATTTCCAACAACTGTTGAGTAAAACAAAGCAGAAACTCCGATTAATACCATTTTCAAAATTCATTGTCAAAGTGATCCTCAACAAAAAAGTCATATATATAATATAAGTTCTTGCTTAGATTAAGGCTTTATTTGGACAATTTACTTATTATTTTCTACTTCAGCTTTCTAGTACAAGATTTCTTGAAAACAGCGAAAATATTGTGGTCAAAAGCTTCCCAAACAAACCCTAAGACTTATTTATGCTGTTTTCTAAATTCGCTTAGGTGTTCCACACTGTTCACTCATAATAAACTACATATACACAGAACAAATCAAACAATTCTATAAATGAGATAAGGTTCGATCAATGGTAAAACGAGTTTGTTTGGAATACTGAACATGGTGATCAACTTTAACTTGCACGTACACAAACCTTTGGATGTTTTCTGTACTACAAAACATATGAAGTACTCTGTAATTTGATGCTCGTGGATTTTCACAGTAAAGCGTGCAATGATTCAGTCCACATTAAAAACAATAAAGTCTAATGGAGCGAAATTCCGTACGCAGTACTTTATCATATGCAGATAACTTTATGAACATATACAATTATATATGCTTTGCCTTAAATTTAATCAAGTTTTGTCTATCTCTTACCAATAAAGTTTAGTTTGTAAAAACATAAAAAGATTGAATTTCTTAACTTTTCAGTCTGAGTTAGATTTTGTTTGGGACAACTTTCTGAATACTTCTTAAAGCAATTTTTTAGAACAAAAAATTTAATTTTAATACTAAAAAGATTCTTTAAGAAGCAGTAAGAAAGCTATCCCAAATGAAACTTTGTTTGCTTATTCATAAGTCGAGTTTTGATACAGTATGTGATTGTGCAATTCAAATCTAATTCAAACATATTGAAATATCAATTCAAGGAAAGAATATCATTCAATTAGATTATGTTCTTCATGGTTATTTTAAATTAAATTGAAGCATGATTTTAAGAATTAATAAAATTATTTAATTAGTTATCTCATGCATCAAAATTTTTATAATAAAGAAATAAAATTGCATAATAAGATTGTATTATTAAAATACTGTGGATTTCAGCTGACTTTGAATAGTTAATCAATTATATGATTGTGGATTATCTCTTTTTTGTGTTGGATGATTTTAATTGTAAAGTATATGGATAAAGTTAAACTAGTTGGTATACTAGAGTTTGAGTTGAACAGTTAAACTAAATTTGCTCGAAAGTCCTCTCATTATCAGACTTAAATCATAACAAAACAAATATTAGCTACACTATTCAGATGGTGATTTCTCAAAAATGTGGAGATTACGAGAGGAAAAAAAAGTTAAACGTTGTAATGTTCTACCCATAAGAAAAAGAAACTCGATGAGTTGACAGTAAAAAAGATATAAAGATAAAGCAGTGGAGAAAAGAGATATGATGTGTTAGCTTTATTTCAGTAGTGGTGACTTGATGAATATGTTTGCAGATTGATTTAAAGCAAAACTATACATATCTCAGATAAAGGAGTCTTATTTGGCAAGCTTTGTCAAAAATTTCCAAAGGCAAAGCAGCTTCCCATTCAGGAAGAGCATTTAAACCTGTCAGAAAGAAAAGTATGGCATGCAGTTCATTTAAGACAGCATTGTTAAAAGTTTCGTGCACCAGTCAGTGTGGTTTTTAGATTAAATGATATATTACTCAACAGATTATAGGTCGACTAATGCTGAGGGGGTTAATTATATAGTGCAGTTAACCTCTTTCCTAACATATGATGCATTTTTTATAGTTGGTACTGATTCCAAAATATAATTTGAGGGTTTTTTGAGTAAATTTGCAGGAATCAATTCCTTCTGGCAAAAGTACATCATATGGCTGTTTACGTACTGATTAACTGATAGAAATTAGGAGAAATTGAGTGGCTAATACAAATTTAACAAGGGAATATAAATATATTTTTGAGGAGTTCTAGACTCAGGTATTTGGCTTGTTATTTTAAAATGATTCTATGGATGCATAGATTCTGTAAATGATGGACCTACATTCAGTTAGTTTGTAGCCTTTAGCCACCAATCATGCCTTTTTTTATTAAATCCAATTCATATCAATGGCTTTACGGCCTTTCTGGAAGTGTGACAAGCTCTCGTCACATCCTTTTCTCTGAATTTATTATCTACATTTAAATTTTTTCTTCATCTTTATCTTTTATAACTTCATTGAAAATTAATTCTTCATAAGCAAGAAGACATGAGATTAATCTCATTAATAATTTCATTGATCTCTGGCGAGCCTCTTGTTCTTCCGGAGTTCTAAAATATGGTGCTAGCGTATGATCTTGTCTTCTTCAAGTAAATTGATCTCTTTATTATTTTATGAACTCAATCTTTCTTTTCTTTTCATTGAATTCCACCCCACCTCTGACATGTATTTTACTAGTTACTAGACAGAAGAGCATTGAAGAATCAACCTTGCACATATCTAGTGAATACAAATTTGTTGCTCCAGCCATCAAGCTTAATTTATTCCTCTCTGATTTGGAATTTGTGCAAATGCAAGAGAACCAAAAATCTTCAAGTGCGAGATGCTTGGCATCCCACTATTCCATGCTTCTTGTGGAGTCAGGTTCTCAAAGCTCTTCGAAGGAGTTCATGTTCTTTAGCAAACCACAAAATATATCGAGAATGTTTCGATTTTTTTTTTCATGACACAATATTATTATACTGAAGATAATGTTTGTCATCCGTTCTCAACTACCATGATTCTGTCAATAATGTTCAAAGAGTTTGGAAGTAAAATGTTATCCACTATTTTCTATCTTTTGAATATGTGAAATGCTTCGAAGTTATTGATATATCATAAAAAAATTATGTTGATTGAGCAAGAAAATTCAAAGCAAAATCAAGTTGAAATCTACAAAAATTAAATCAGAGACCATTGCAACTCCGATTACAGCAACCTTATAGTCTAACTGAATGTCTAAGATATACGAACCCAGCGACACCAAATTCGACTCAATCTAAGCCCAAATAAGTCCAACACTATTGCCACCAGAATCTTCATAGATCACCACCATGCTTTCACCTGGCAGCCTACCGACACACGGAGCTTGGCCTGAACGCCTGCTGATGATGTAGTTCTAACTGGTCGCTAGACATTCATCGAATTTCTACCCAACGCCAAACTTCAGCCCGTCGTCAGACATTCGTCGGACTTCTACCCGATTCTAAACATTTGCTTGTCATCAGATTTCTATCCGACGCCATACTACAGCCAGTCACTGGTACCTGTCACTGGGCTTCTACCCATCATTGAGATTCAGCCAGTCACCGGACTTTTGTCAAACTTATACCTTATATCAAACTTCTGCCCCTCGCCAAACTTCTGACCTCCGTTGCTAACCGACTTTGGTCCATCCTATCTCCTTCACCAGACAACAATCTTTCTGACTATTGTTGTCTACTGACTGCAGTCCTTCCGACTTCTATTGCCAGACAAAAATCTTTCTATCTACTATCTCCCGCTGACTACGGTTCCTTCAAACTCCATAGCTAGATTGCAGTCAATTCGACCTTCGTCACCCGCTGACTATGATTCTATCGACCAAATATATGTAACAATATTGATTCTTTCAACTCACATCACGTAACACTCTTTATATGATGTATATTTGTTACATTAACTAAGACCTTCTTTCATGAAAGGGCCTTATTTGTACTCGACTACAAATAGTAGTGGATTCATTCAAACTTGGTCAGGCCCTATTATTTTTTCCCTTTTTTAGGATTTTTCATGTAAAAATCTTGGTATCTCTTATGAATGTTGCACCATCACTTTTTATATCATTATGTGCTGGATCTTCGTATAAAGCTTAGATATTAAACTTTATGTTTCTCTATCATCGCAAATATTCTAGGATGCAATAATTGGCGTCGTCTGTGGGACTGTGGTTCCTTACTAAGGGAAATTTTTTGCTCTAGCCTCGAAAGGTTGGTGATGGGCTAGGAACGAGGCCTAAGCAAGAAGAGAATGAAGAAAAGGAAGAGAAGGAAGAGAGCTCTCTTACCACCAGACTCTTCATTGATCACCATCATTCTTCCACCTGGAAACCTATTGACATCGGAGTTGGTCCCGAACGCAAACAAATGCCGGAGTTCTGATCGGCCACCAAACTTTCATCAGACTTCTATCTAGTGCCAAACTTTAGCCCATCATCGGACTTTCTTCGGACTTCTACTTGATGCCAAACATTTGTCTGTCGTTGGATTTCTACCCAGCTCCATACTTCTACCCATCACCAGACTTATGCCCGTCGTTAGGCTTCTACCCATCGTCGAGCTTCTGCCATCATCAAAATTTCATCGAACTTCTACCTGATACTGAACTTCCGCTAATTATCAAACTTCTGATCTCTATTGCTAGATGAATTTTATGCTTCCGATCTCTTTCTAATTATTGTCGCCTACTAACTATGATGCTTCAAACATCTGTTTGCCATACAATAATCTTTTTAACCACTATTACCCACCAACTATGATCCCCCCGACCTCTATAGCCAAATTATAATCTATTTGACCTTCATCACCCACTAACTATTATTTTATCGACCAAACAAATGTAACGATAGTGGTTCTTTCAAGTTCCATCGTGTAACACACTCTATATGATTTATATTTGTTACATTAAGCTAAGGCCTTCCTTCATGAAAGGGCCTTATTTGTACTCGACTATAAATAATTGTGGATTCATTCAAACTTGGCTAGGCCCCTGATTTTTCCCCTTTTTAGGGTTTTCCATGTAAAATTCTTGGTGCCTCTTATGAATGTTGCAACATCACATTTTATCTCAATTTGTGTTGGACCTTTGTACAAAACTTAGAAATTAAACTTTATTTTTCTTTATCATCGCAATTATTCAAGGATGCAATAATTTGGTGCTATTTGTGGGAATGTGGTTCCAGACTAGGGGATAATTTTTCTTCCAACCTCAAAAGGTCATTCGTGTCAACGTCCTGGCATTAGCTTTTACTGCATCAATTTCATGGGAATTAAATGTGAAGTAGGGAGCAACTTCGTCTTCCAACTCTTTGACTATCAAAGACTATATATTCTAATGAATTATTAATTTTTCTTGAATTATTTGAATTATTTAAATGTATTAATTAAAGAGATAAAAATTTGACTTTTTGATTAAATTTGAATTCTTGAAATTTAATTTTTTTTAAATACTAGACCTTAAGATGAAAAATTAGACTGTAAGTTTGTTGGAATTGAATTTTTCTACCTTTAGTTATGATTTTTTGAAATTTGAGTTGAAATTTAAACTACAATTGACTTTTTTATTTTGAATAGTTTTTAATTGTTTGATATTTTTAATAAATATTAGATCTTACATGGAGTTCATTGCTTTTTAGTTTTCTTAATTTGAAATTTTCAGAAACAAATTATGATTTTTTAAATTTTGGTTAATTAATTTATTTTTTTTATTATTTAATTAAGAAGGCTTTGATTATTTTGTTTTAAACTCATCCTAAACTACATGAAATCACTTCCAAAGGTCAGAAATGATCCATTGGAATATTTTTAGGTGTTTAGAATTTATTTGGAATTAGATGTTTATTTTCACTAAAACTTAAATTAAAGTTAAATTAATGGCCCAATTATGGGGATTTTATTTTTTTCTAAATAAAGAATCAATTTTTTGTCAGTTTTATATAATATTTTAATTTTAGGATATAATTTTGACTTATTAGATATTTTTGAAATTTTTGGGTCCATAAAAGGCTGAATTTTGACCTGCTTAATTTTCTGACTTAATGATCTCCAAATCTAGTGAAATTTGGATATAAGGTGTAAAATGTCACTAAGTTTAATGTTTACAAGTTTCACCCCTATTAGGTACGTGTTAAATTTCCTTATAATTTTCTAGACTGACTATACATTATCCTTAATTATTTTTCCTAGGTGGCACTAGTGTTCTAATGGGTTTTGAATTCAGGTGCATCTAACCCTTACATACATGTAAACTCATCACAATAATCATGCCTCATAATAATAAGTATGTAAAAATTTATGGGTCCAAAATAAACCCATGCATTTAAAAGTTAAATTCATAGAAATTATGATCAAAACATTACCCAAGAAAATTTAGAAGGTCATGGAGACCCCCTAATATATTCCATCCAAATTTGAGGTCAACTTATCCATTGGATTTTCAGAAATTTGAGAAGAATGGAAAATAATCATTTCTATTTTCTACAAATTAAATGATTAAAATAGTCTAAAATTATTTTTAAATTGATGTAGAGGCCAAGATCTTTCCAACAAGCCAAAGAACACCCAATTAGGGTTAAAATTAAATTTTCTATGAATTTTTAAAGTTTTAAGCATTTAAAATGAATTTTAAGTTCAATTTTTTAATTAATTGAACTACCGACCAATCATTAGAATGACAGTGGCATCATCTTTCCTCGAACATGGCACTGGAACAATTTGATTGAACCCTTGCCACGTTAGCAATAATATCAGGCCGTCCAATTCACACTAGATTGGATGGACGAACCAAATTATGCCACATCAACATGCATTTAGCCAAACTGCACGGGATCAAAACATGCTAGCTACATTGCACGTTCTACCTTGATCTACACCATCTGATTGCAATACACTCATGATTGAATGGTCCAGATCGCTCCAAAAACCCTAGTTCAAAATGAACTAGGATTTCAAATGCTCATATCTTTCGACCCAACTGTTCAAATTTCATAAAATTTGAAACATAGGATCTTGATACCTAATTCTTTTTATCCATGTAGGTTCAATATTCCATGTATAGAGATTTGGGAGAAATCAAAGTTTAATCATAAAACTTAAAATGAAAATAGCATACAATCTAATGGATGGATTTTAGTGATCTTAGGCTTGTTGGAAAGTAGGAGGGATCCCCTTCAACTTCCTAGAAGGCCTCATGACTTGGTTCTAGATGAATTGATAGATATCTTTAGATTTCCTGATTCTCTCTTGATCTCTCTATCTCTCTTCACCAAAATATGGTGTTGAGGCTTGGAAGAAGGGGGGAAAAGCTTGGAAAAGTCTTTCTTATAATTGGAGATGTTAAATCATCATTTAGATGGGCTAGAGACTACTGGAGATGGAGGTTTTTGGAAATGAAAATCCATCATTACTCTTGGGAAGAGCTATGGTAGTAATCCCTTATCCCTTAGGTTTGATGAGTAGGATTTAGTAGGAAAATCATAGATTAATGCCAAATATCCTTATGGATATCTAGATGTATAGGGAGAGCAAGTGGTGAGTATAGCCCATTTCAATTCAAGATGAGAGAGGGTTATTTTGTCTTTTAAAGCTTTTTTTTAATCAATAATTAACTTGTTTGATCAGTCAAGAAGTCAAACCTTTCTGAGGTGGCAGTGAGGTGAAGTTAAGGAGCTGGTGGAGAGAGTTGGAAAGGATTAGAAGTAATCTACTAAGAGTTTAAGTGAATAAACATACACATGTGGGAGTTTGACCAAGCTAGGTCTAGTTGACTTAGTCAAATCCATCATGATTTGACTCATGGTGGGTTTAGAGACACTTTGGCCATGGATTGAATGCATTTGATTATTTAATGGGGCTTAAAATAGAATGATTTTATTTAGTGCATTGAACTAAGTCATATGTGTTAAGTTTGACCAATCAAAGACTCCGTTGACTAGGTCAACTATTGATTGGGTCGAAGGTTCAATTAAGCTTAAATCACTAGGAGAACTAATTAGGTGAGATTGAGATGATTTGGAATTGATCTGAAGTTTGATTGGGTGCAAATAGGCTTAAGAGTTTATATTAAATTAATAGATCATGATTTGGGGGTCATTTGACAGGGATTGAAATATTTGAAAAATCATTGAAATGGCTTTCAAAACTTAAACCTTTAGCTTTGGGTTATTATCTAGATTTCTAGGTTTCATCTAGATTCTGGATTTGATACTTGAATTTGAATTATCCAAATCATTCACAATCCATTGGATGATTGTAAATGACTATATATGATTGAAATTAGATTGGAGGCTAGTTTAAAGGCTAGATTGAGGTTTGAACTGGAGTTTGGATTTTGAACTAAATTGAAGCTCTAGGTGATTGACACTTGGATGTATATCATATTAACAAGCAAAAATTTGGAGTGGTCCTTTTTTTTTTGTTAAAACCCTCTGAGGGGCCTACACGTTAATACCCAAAAAACGGTTACAAAATCCTTATAAGGATTCTCCAGTTCGCTACTTCTCAAAAGAGCTACAATAAAAACAAAAATAAAATCTAAGAGCCGGTGGTTCCTTTTGCTAAGATTACAAAAAGGACATAAATAAAGACTCGGGCTGTAAGTAGACAGCACCCAAAAAAGGAAGAGCAGATTAATCCCGTTCATTACATTCTTCCTGTAAAAATAGTGATGAAAATTTAAGTAGCTCTAAAAAAACCACAACATAAGAACCTTGCAATCATTGAAGCTCCATAAATCAAGAGAGAAATTTTTCCTGCAAGGAAAACTCCAAAAAGAAATATTAGGAAGGTAGTAAATAAAAAAACAGTTAGACCAATGATATGATTACTGTTCGGAAGTCTGTCAATAGGCACATAATTGAACCCCATAGTATCCTTAAGAACCGACCTATTATAGAAAAGACCCCAAATAGCAGAATTTATCACCTGAATAACATCCTCCCTCATAACCACCATATCATAGAAAACATTCCTCTAATGAAACCCTTTCATACTCAAAACAAAAATGGATTTACTGGCATTAATCCAGAAAACATCAGTAATACCAACCTAACTGTTATAAGAGAAAACCAAAAAGAAATGCTTACCTAACTGGGAAATGTAGGAAAAGATCTGTCTCTGATACAAAGTCCAATCAATCAAATCCCACACAACCCCAAAACATTCAAACCCCCAGTAAAAATGCAGCTTACAATATTAACACAAATATGAATGTTATAAGGAAAATACCAAATCGAAAGCCTCACCAGGTGATAAAAATAGACATTAAGCTGTTGTTGAGAAGAAAACCTTCCGAAAACAAGCAGCATTAACTCGTATAAGATCGTGTCACCAGTAAGACAAAACACCAGCAAGCAAATATTTCTAGGGCCACAGTCCAGCATCCAGCAGCAAAACCCAAAGAGGTTACACGAGAAAATTACAAACACCAAAGATACAGAAAAAGTGCAATTAAGCATGTCGAACATAAGTAAGCCCAATTTTATCCAGAGTAATCATGCCTTTAAGAGGAGTAAGAAGATTAATCTCAGGCAATTCCTGAAAAATGTCACTATGGGAGCCATAATTCGCCAACCAGTCCGCACAGACATTACCTTCACAATAAAAATGGAAAATAGTAAAGTTAAGCATAGAAAGAAACATCTTAATTTTCCTGATAGTGTAAAAATCCTATGGATAAGCAGCATTGTTATCCAAATTCACATGAATAACAAGTTTAGAATCAACTTCAATATTCACATGATTAAGACCCAATGTCAAGAAAATATCTAAACCATGAGATAACTCCAGCAGTTTAGTAGTCAAAACAGAAACTGATTTGAGGGGGGCAGCAAAAACAGCAATAAGATTGCCCATATAATTCCGGATGATGCCCCCAATGCCAGCGGCATTAACACCAACCGACCCATCAGTATTCAGTTTTACATAAGGAAGGCTAGGTTTAAGCCATCTCACAATACTGTCCAGATGTCCCACATTATCAGTGTTGGTGTTCATGCCAAAATGACTAGCCAACAGATTACTATTTATAAAGTTTTTAGGAGAAATAAGATTAACAGATATCAACTTAAGAACCTTATTCCTAACATTAGTAATGATCTGATTAGCATAAAATTTGATTTCATTATGCTTAGAGTCATTCCTCGCTTTCCAAATGTACCAAATAATCAAAATAGGAATTAAGTTGTGAATATGCCCTTTACCCTTAGAAAACCAAATTTTCAGGATCTCAGGTAACATACAATTAGCATTGAAAGTATCCAAACCTGCCAAATTTAAGTAGTGGTACCAAACTCTTCGAGCAATAACATTATTAACAAACACATGTTGAATGCTTTCAATATTGAAACATCATTGACATTTAGAAGCAAAAATAAAACCTTTCTTCCATAAAATATTATCCACAGGAAAAAACCCTTTAAGACATCTCCAAGTTAATAAGGGGTAGGATAAAGGAATAGTGTTATGCCAAAGAGAACCAAAAATGTGGGAAGTTTCACCTTTCAATCTAATGTCTTCCCAAACCTTTTTAGAACTGAATTTACCAGAAGCAAAAAATTTAAACAGGATTTTATCTTTAGACTCTAATTGTAAAGGAATTTGAACAATTTTCTCAATAATATTATGAGGGACCACCTCCTGAAGTTTAGACATGTTCCAATTTCCATTAAGAATGAATCCATTAACTCTAGTATTAGCAATTGTATGGGTATTCAGGTAATTATCGATAGAAGAAGTTCCCATCCAATTATTTTGCCAAAAAGAGACATTCCTATTCCCAATACCCCATTGTATAAATTGTTCAGCTTGCCATTTGATTTTGCAAAGTCTTTCCCAAACAGAAGAGTCTGGAGTTTTGTAGTGGCACACAAGAGGATTAAGATCCTTACAATATTTAACCTTCATGAATTGAGCCCATAAATTGTTATTCGATCTAAAATCAAACCAAAATTTATGAGAAAACACATGCACAATATCAGAAATAGACTTGCAACCAAAAGATCCTTCTTTATAAAGTTCACAAACTTTACTCCACTTGGCCCAATTGATACAAGATTTGTTGTTGGTAGCACCCCAAAAAAACTTGTTAATCATTTTTTCCATTCTCATACAAACAGTAGATGGAGGTTGCAAAGTATGAAAAAGAAATATAGGAATAGAGCTAAGAAGACTTTTAATCAAAATTTATCTACCTCCAAACGAAAGGAAATTTGAAGACCAATTAAGGAATTTTCTTTGGAATATAGAGAAAATATTTTCAAAAAGGAGAGTTTTTTCCTACCTTTAAAAAGAGGAGTACCAAGATATTTAATAGGAAGTAAAGACGGGCTGAAACCACACACTCTTTTAATCCTGCTCAGCCTGCCGCTATTCATAGACATGCTAGTAATGAAGGTACTCATGTCCCTATTAATTGATAAACCACTAATATTCTGGAAAGCAGCTAAAAATTGAGCAAGTATTTTAACATTTTTAATAGAAGCATTCGAGACTATAATAAAATAATCAGCAAAACTAAGGTAAGTAATAGGAAAGCCACCAGCCATGCAAAAAATAAGGTTAGGATACCTTCTGTAAAGATTCTCGAGCCCTCTGGAGAGATATTCCAAAGCTAAAATAAATAGAGAGGGGGATAAAGGGTCCCCTTGTCTAATACCATGCTTGGAAGTAAGAAAATTGTGATTACTACCATTGATGATAACAGAGACGAAACAATTTTCAATACTATTCTTAATAAGCATAAGAAAATATTGATTAAAAGCAAATAGGGATAGAATGTTGTAAAGGAAATTATCATAGGACTTTGTAATATCAAGTATAAAAAGATTGTTACAACCATAACCTTTAGCATTGATATCATGCACCATCTCTTGATCTAATTAAATGTTATAAAAAATGCTCCTGCCTTTAACAAAACCAGTTTGGTTAGAAGAAATAATTTTGGCAGAATTAAAGATAATCTAGAGGTAATGATTTTAGCAACAAGTTTGTTAAAGAAAGTGCACAGACTAATAGGTCTAAAGTCATTCGAGAAGGTAGTGTTATCATTTTTAGGGATAAGCCCAATATTAGTTGAAGAAAAAAATTTAGGGTAAGGATTACCTTTAAAGAAATCTTGCACAGCTTCAACCACGTTAGTTTTAATAATTTCCCACGTTTTAACAAAAAATTAGTAGTAAATCCATCGGGACCAGCCACATAATCCCCATTCTTGTCATGAATAGTGTTCCAAATCTCATCTTCCAAAGGAAGTTGAGTAAGCAAAAGATTATCATTCTCATCCACAAGCTTAGGAATCACATTAGAGTTAGAAATAGGACTAGTTAAGTTGGCATTAATTAAAATACCTTTAGAAAACTCCACACCATAAAGAGCAATAGAATCCTCCATATCATACACACAACCCTGGTTATCCACCACCCTGTGAATATGACTTCTAATTCTATTTTTGTTAGCTAAAGCATGAAAAAAAATAAGTATTTCTATCTCCTTCCAAAATGATAGAAGCAGAGGCCTTTTGTTTCCAAAAAAATTCTTGATTTTGCAATTTGAAAAGATGAAGTTTAGCATTATCAAGATTGGAAAGGGTATCACTAAAGGGATTCTCCTGGAACAATTTGTCTAACATTAAAACCTTATCTTCAGCTTCCTTAATATTATCAAAAATATTTTTGGAAATATGCTTATTCTACCATCTAAGAAGTTGTTTAAGTCTACTCAACTTAGCCCAAAGTCTAGCCATACCCTTAACATTGTTATTAGGAAAAATATTAGCATGCCAATTATTAGCCACCACACTAAGAAAATTAGAGTGATCAATCCACATGTTTTGAAATCTAAAAGCCAAAGAAGCTTTCATGTTGTTATCAGAGATATTCATAAGAAGAGGAGCATGGTCAGATAAGGTTCTACTAAAATACTGAACTTGAGTCATATGAAAATTGCTAATCCAATCATTATTAAACAGGATTCTATCAAGCCTTTGCCAAATCTTAGATCTACTCCAAGTAAAACTACTACCCGAAAAACCAATGTTTGTTAAATTGCAATTAGAAATCATTTGATTAAAATCATCCATAGCATTCACATTAGGAGGGTTTTCCCCTCTCCTTTCACTAGCATGAGAAATAATATTAAAATTACCTCCTACACACCAAGGACCAATGGAGTTGTGAGCAAAATCTTATAAGCACTCCCAATGAGGATTTCTTCCCAATCTAGTAGAAACCGCATACACAAAAAGAAGCATTAAAATTGAAATTATTATAAGAGATTTGAACATGAGCAACTTGTTGAAAATCAGAAATGACATTAACGTTGAAGTAAGTTTTCTACAAAATCTAGATTTTATTAGAACAATTAGCAAAACTTCTGTGAAAGCCCAAATTAGATGCAGTAGAAATAATTTTATCAGATGAGATAAAAGGTTCCAGTAAAACCAAAAATTGATTGTTGTGCACATGACATAAATTTCTAACACGGGTCTTAGAATTAGACCCCCCCAATCCCTCTCACATTCCAAATAAGGGCTTTAATCATTAGAATTTTTGGAGTTAGCTTGAGCCCTAGTAGAACGAGGTGTATCTGGTAAAGGGACTTTCCCATTTTTCTTTTGTTTCTTATTCATCTTAGGAGAGCCTTCCTCCTCATTCGTTTTAGTAACATTCTGAAGAGAGGTAGAAGAAGAACCATTCGTATGATTATCCCTATTTCCCTTATTAATGTTAAGGACCACTGAGTCCATCGGATTATGACTTGGGATATATTCCCCTTCTTCGCATTCCTCCATGTACTCCTTTCCCTTATGAGATTTATCTATATCAAGCATTAAGTTCGGAGAATCAACATTTTTAAGCATAGAGTCAACTGAAATAAAAATATTAGGAATTGTTTCACAATCTTCAGCGTGTTTCTCATTTCCCACCTCTTTCATGGGAGAGGGAGAATTGTTAGGAGACTTATCAAAAGACACGATATTTTCCAACTCAATGATAGTATCATTCCCAACCATCTCAACATTGGAAAGGTTTTCATCCTAAAAAATAGGAGATAAGTTCTCAATTTTATAATTAGCGGTAGCTGTAATTTCCACTTTTCCAGTGGAGTTGCTGGAAACATTCTTAAGTTTGGGATGTAGTTTAAAACATTTAGACACCGCATGTCCGTGAGATTTATAATGGTTACAAAAATCAAGAACTTTTTCGAAGTCAACTTTTTGTAATACCCAAATGCTTTAGAACCCACCCAAACTTCCTTAGCATGCTTCTTGGTGATGTCAACTTCAACTAAAACCCTAGCCACAGAAGGTCGGGTCCTAGTTGAAGTTGCCTGGTCCATTTGTAAGGGCCGACCCGACCAAAGATCGAACCAAGTGCATGTAAGACTTTAGAATTAAAAAAATGAAGTCTTAAATTCGAAAAAGAAATCCATATGGGCACAATCAAAGATTCTTCTTTAACATAAAAGAAAGGTGTCCATTTCAAAACCCGTAGCTGACAGTTAAGTATGAAGTAAGATCTACGGGCAAAAACACGACTGTAATCAAGATCATTCGACAATTGGATCGCAACATGCTTAAAATCTAAGAGACCAACGAAATAAAATCCCGACAACTTCAAATTACTGAAAAAAGCATGAATCGCATCAAGGTTTAGCTGACGGATGCCAAACTTACCAACCAATGTAAAACAAAAGGGGGAAGCAAGTTTTGAAACTTTATCGTCAGAGATCAAGACAGCCGGCACACCATTAAACACAGTTTGAGTAAGAAAATATAAGGTATCACCTGATGATCTTGAAAGAACATCTTTAAATGAACGTGATCTAGGTGGAGAAGGAACCTCCGAATCAAGATTGAAAATTCCTTTGTTTGGATCTTGAGCCTGAGAGGCAACATTTTCCCAAGGCGTTGAGGAAGAAGTCCCCACCATCACAACAAGGCCCTAAAGGGCCAAAACAGAAAACGAGCACCAGCAGGAAAAGAAGAGCAAACGAACGTGCACAAAACCCCTCTGAGATAACACAAAAAAGGAAGGAGCAGGGAAGCCCTAAAATCACCCGAGTGATGCTAGGGCAAGAGCGAGGATGGGCGAGGACAATGAATTTTGGAGTGGTCCTTATGACCTCATACAAAAATAAGGTCAATAATGTGTTTGTATTTCTTGTAACTTCTCTAAATATATTTGTAGACTGGTCTTCTCATCTCACATTAGAGCTTGCACATGATTGATTATAGTCATTGTGTGCTGATCATCATGGATTTCAAGAGATTAACAATTTTTCTTGTCACTGAACTATTGTTGAATGTAGGAATGTCTTATCATTCACTATATGGTGTTGTGAGCATGTTTTTGATATGCATCATTTTTTGTAAGAGATTTTGTACCTTATTGAATGACTTGTGTGAACATGCACATCAATTATCTTCATTTGCATACAATTTATTGTAATATTCAAGTGGGCTTTGTACATTTGTCAACAATCAAATTACACATTCCCTCCCATTTTATTACTTGTTAGGTCAGATATGATTATTTACATTTTGATGTTGATTACAGGGCATTGTTGCATTTTATCGCTAACCTTTTTCTTGCATGCTGATTAATGAGCTATTATGTTCACTTGTATGCCTCTCATTGGTTCCAATGCCCATTTCTGTGCTTCTTTGATTCACTTACTAGCATGCTATTATGTGCATTGACCTTCTTCATTTGTAAACAAGTAATATATTTTCTTGGGATTTAATTTGTTGTTAATGACAAAAATGCTTTTGCTTTTCACTTGACATCTTTCATGTTTTTTCAAGAATATCATTTCCATTGCAAATATCCCTACTCATTATGTTCATATTGCTTGTTGCGTACGAATGAGATGTAGGGATTTCATTGATCACGAATCATTGATGTTCATTTGAGCATTTGGAACTATTATTTAACATTTTTTATTTGTTATTTTATTATGTGTTTATTAGTTTGAGTTATTTGGTTCCATGCTATTAGAATTGAGTTTTGTTCTATGTTGTTTACATATAAGTAAAGTCCTCTTTGTTTAATTTAATTCTTGTGCATTTCACTTTGAATTTTGGTAGCCTTCTAGCATCTCCCCTATTTTGGAGAAAATTTGGGAGTCATAGCCTTCCCACCACCTTATAGAAAGAAGTGTATTGTAGTTTTCATATGCTACATTTGGACGCTTAAGCTTGGTAATTATAGGGATAGTTTTGGAGAGTAGGTTTACTAATTTCGCTTATTTCTAAGGAGGGTGGAAAAAGAGCATTCTTTCACTGAATTTCTATAGTGAAGCATTCCAATACAATTTCCTATATGAGTACCGAAAATAAATTTATTAATAGTGTTAATCAAATGCATGTTTATATGACTTTATATAAATTTAGAAATGACAATTTTATCTTTGTTAATGCAAGTTTATTTAAACAAAACAAGAATTGATTTATGCGAAGAATAAAAAGAGCATATTTTTGTTGCATTTAAATTTCGAGGATTTTGAGTTGGAACAAATGACTAATTTAGGAAGAGGCATAGTAGAGACGAAGAAAGGGCTGTTAAAATTGAGAAATGACATATCAATATTTTCATGCTCAGAGCAAAGATTGCTGGAATATGTCTATGGATTAATAGACGTTAATATAATATATATTATCATATATATTGAACAAAACCAAAGGAATACAAAGCCATCACTTATAACGTTGATGTGAGAAAGTTGGTTAAACTATCTAATTAAAATTTATATGATGAAGTAGTTATTACACTACATAACGTAGATGGAGATGACACAAATTTAAACCTTATGGAGGTTATGAGTACTGAATAGATGGTAGAATGTTCTATTACTGATAATGAAGGTGTTTCAATTGATCCAAAGGTAGGTGTTAAATATATAGCAATTGACAATTTTTTTTAATGATGCAAATAATTTTAAGCATATTCTCTGATTAGTTTCCATTAAGAATAACTTTGGGGTCATGATTAAAGAAAGTTATAAGAAATATGTTATTGCTATACGTTCTTATCAAGGTTATCAATTAAAAATTTGGGCATTCTTTTGTGAAGAGTCAATCTTTTCAAGTCAGGAGAGTAAATGGAGTGCACGCATGCCTTGTAGCCATTACCGCTAGGAATGGACTCACCACATCTGCATGAGTTGCTAATGAGATCTAGAAGATGGTTAAGAGGCATCTAGGCATTCCACCAAAAGAAATCAATAGCATTCTATAAAAAGAGTATGGTATATCATTATCATATATGAAGCTATAGAGGGTGAGAGAGTATGCTCATGATACCATATTTGACTCAATTGATGATAACTACAAATGGGTAACAACATTAAGAGTCAAACTACTTGATAAAAATTCAGGGTTATAGATCTCATATACATATGATAGTATTGACAATTCATTTCAAAAATTCATGATTGTTTTATGTTGTGTGTTAATTGATTTCTTACTGGTTGTAGACTTCTTATTTCTATGGATGCATGCCATCTTAAATCTAAGCACTGGCATGTGCTTTTATAAGTCAATTCACTTGACGGTAATAATGGTTTATTCACATTAGCCTATGTTATTGTTGAGAATGAATTGAAGCAAATATGGTTATGGTTTCTTCATAACTTTGGTGATACTATTTGTACAAACATTAACCTCTTGCTTTCATATCAGACATGGAGAAGGATTTAGGAGAGGTTGTTTGAGAAGTTTATGTCGAAGCTAAGCATAATGTGTGTATTCTTCATTTGTGAAAGAATCTAAAAAAAGTAATTGCAAAGATGGGCAAAAACTCCAAGGGTATAATTGATTTATTACTTAAAATTTTGGAAGTAATTAAGATGCAAATGTACAAGTTATATTCATCAGAAATGCTACATCTGTATTAAGATATTGGCCCTTTGTAGTTCTGTCGTGCTTCAATCGGAGTTTGTTTTTTTGTTGTCGGTGATTAATTGGGCTTCAATTGAATTTTTGTAGTTAGTTATTTGTGATTAGTTATTTGGCTGTTGTAATGTACGTTCATTCCTTGTTCTTTTTTATTTGGCTGTTAATTTTTTCTACTTTTGCATGAAGAAGTGTGGCTGGTTTTATTCCTGTGGAAAAAAATGATGTTCTGCAGGTTTCCTATTAAGCAGAGAACAAACAGTAGTTGTCATGTAAATAGTAGGGGTGATATTTGAATAGAGTTTGGGACGTTTTCTGTCAGATTTCTGTGATTCCACTCAATCTTCGTACTTGTAAATGTATGGGACAAGTGATTATAGCTAGAGGGATATTTGAGGATGCAATATTAGTTTTAATAATATTTTCTCTTTTCATTTTGTTTTCATTTCGGTGTTAGATTGGATGTGATTCTTTCTAGTATGGTATAAGTTATGTCTACCTTTGTGTCGACACGTGATTGGATTTTTATCAGGTTTCATTCATATTTTTCACATTTATATCATCTAAAATATGTGATTATTTCACCCGTGTGATTTTTTATTTCCAAATATGAAACATTATTACTTTCATATATGTAATGCGTGTTTTCAAAAATGTTTCCCAAAATTATTTATTCCAAACATTTGAACAGAAATATTAACTATATTTTTATTATTCTTGCAAATTAACCTAAAGTCAATCGTCCTTTAATTAATTGTAACGACCTTAGTAATCTCCCTACGAATAGAAACTACTAATAGGAGATCTAACAAACAAATGCATTTATATATTTAAAGTTTTGTTCTTTTAGTACTATGTTAATCCGTAGCTGATAGTTCTTAAAAGTGCAAACACTAGTTACATGTGATATAACCTGGCAGTGAGTGTAGCTATGTTGCCACGTCAGAGATGTGAATAATATTCCGACCCGTTTAATAAACTGATTATGTTTGGATTGACACGTCGACCCGATTTAGACCCGAAATGATTAGTTTATTTTTTTTTTTTTTTTTTGTAGGTATGACCGCCTTACTTTTTATTAATTAATATAAAACATATTGTTTAAAAGTTATGAATTTTTGTAAAATTAAAATGGGTTATCGGGTTATTCGGGTGACTAGCGGGTCGTGTTTTCAACCCGTTTATTAAATGGGTTGGATTCTAATTAAATGCATTCGGGTCGGCTCAATTGTACGTTGAACCCAATCCCGACCTATTGACTCATTTTTACACCCCCACCTTTAAACATCACCGTTCTTTTCTCCCCTAAAACTTTTGATAAATCAGTTGAGGTAAGAGCTAGATTCAATTTTGGACATGAAAGATACCAAGACCTTCCCACAGATTCGATTCAAGAAAAGCCCAAAAAATAGAGAGAAAGAAAGACTCTGAGAATAATTTAAGAGAGTTTTATAGGTGATCTGACTCTGAGAATAATTTAAGAGAGCTTTATAGGTGATCTCAGAAAAAATTAGGTTAGATGGAGTTACATCCAAAAGTAGTAGAGATTGTGTTATTCCCAAGCTTTATCAATATCTACAATTTATAAGTTGGCGTCGAAGTTGTTGGTATAGGATGTGTTGCATGATATAATTACAAAAAAAGAACATGAATAGACTTGATGCAGCTTTTAATGTAGCGGATGAGTTTGGTTGCTATACACTCAGCGAGAAGCCCAAGAACCTTGGGTGAGTTCTAAATTGATCGTTTATATCGTTGACAAGTTCTCTTTGATGGAAGCTACAAAAAATAGAGCAATGAAAAATTTAAGAAGAAAAAATTACTCCAAATAAAACTATTCTTGGATTTTCATGGGCACGGAACAAAAAAACACACAACTTCTGTCTTTTTCCGAAAGCAAAAGAAAACTGAGAGAGCAACGCTTCACTAACATTAACGGGACACTAATACATATGAAACAGAAACTATTTTAAAATTGTTTAAAGAAAATAAAATAAAAATAAAATGAAAAGACGCGTTGATTGGTTTGAAAATATCCAACAATCTCCCCCTCAAACTAAGACTTTCTTCATTCCAAGCATCTTCAATAGCTTCACGAACCTCGGTGTCAGCAATGCTTTGGTGAACAAATCAGCTACCTGATCTTCTGTACTACAATGCTCCATGCTAATGTGACCCATCTTTATTACTTCTCTGATAAAATGATAACGGACATCAATGTGCTTGCTCCTGCCATGCTGTACTGGATTTTTGGCCAATGCAATTGCCGATTTGTTGTCCACATAAATTGTTGTAGCTTCATAAATCTCTCCAAATAATTCTTTCAACAAATTCTTCAACCACATTGCTTCACATGCCGCTGTCGCTGTTGCTACATACTCTGCCTCACATGTAGATAATGCTACAACTTTCTGCTTCTGTGTGCACCAAGTAAAAGCTGTATCACAAACATAAAACACATATCCATTTGTGCTCTTTCTTTCCTCATTATCATTTGCCCAATCACTGTCACAATATCCAAGTAACCTCATGTCTCCACTGAACTGATAATGAAGTCCAAACTCAACTGTGCCACTGATATATCTAAGAATCCTCTTTGCCGCAAGCCAATGAGACTCCCTTGGATTCTCCATGAATCTGCTCAAGATGCCCACACTATACAAAATATCTGGTCTCGTCACTGTCAAGTATCTAAGGCTCCCAATCAAACTTTTGTACAATGTTGAATCAACCTATTTTCCTTCTCCTTCTTTGGTGAAATGAACTCCAGTTTGAATTGGTATTGAGACACTATTGCAATGATTCATCCTGAACTTCTTAAGCAACTCTTTAGCATACCTCTTCTGACATATCCAAATGCCATCATCTTTCTGATGAACTTCTAAACACAAAAATAATGACATGAGGCCAACATCTATCATATTAAATCTTCTGAACATAGTTGATTTAAAGTCTGCAATCATCTTCTCATCATCACCATATTCATAAGGGCATTTAGTGAACCCTTCTTCATCAAAATGCTTATCAATGCATAGGTTCCAAGCCCTCGGGGCTTGCTTCAAGCCATACAATGCCTTTTTCAAACGATACACCATATGCTCTTTTTCCTTCACAATAAAACCTTCAGGTTGATCTATATATACTTATTCCTCCAAAACACCATTCAAGAAACCCGACTTCACATCTAATTGATGAATCTTCCATCTATTCATAGCTGCAATAGAGAAAATTAATCTGATTGTATCAAATCTGGCAACTGGTGCAAAAACCTCTTCATAATCTATCCCTTTCTTCTGCTTGTACCCTTTGACTACAAGTCTAGCCTTGAATTTGTTTACACCTCCTTCAACATTTTTCTTTAATTTGTACACCCACTTGACACCAATGGATTTTTGACCTTTAGGAAGTGAGGTCAAACTCCATGTGTCATTTCTCTCAATAGCATCAATCTCTTCTTTCATGGCATCCAACCATCTCTTATCTGCAATTACCTCATTAAAAGTTAAGGGCTATTCATCAACATATAAAGCAAATTGAGATAACTCCTCATTATAATTTGTGGTGTCATATATCTCTTGCAAGCTTCTTGTTTTCACCTTTTCAATACCACTAGTAGATGATTCTCCCAATCTCACTGTACTGTGTGGTGGTCTTTATTGCTCTACATCATCAATAATTTTTTCTGAATTTCTTTCAACTGTGACATCCTCCTTGTTGCCATTTTCAAGCCAATCCCAAGATAAGCTCTCCTAAAATCTCACATCCCTGCTCATTACCACGTTCTTCGTTGTAGGATTATACAGTTTATAGGCTTTGGACCTTTCACTGCTTCCTACAAACACACACTTCTCAGATTTTTCATCCAACTTCCTTTTCTTTTGATCAGGTACATGAACATAAGAAATGCTCCCAAAAACTCTCAAGTGATCAACAACAGGCTTATGACCACTCCAAATTTCAAAAGGGGTTTGAGATGGAGTACTTTTTGATGTCACCCTATTCAACAAATACACAGTACAAGACACAGCTTCATCCCAAAGCAAATTGGGCACTTGGCTCTCCTTCAACGTACTCCTAGCCAATCCCATAATGGTTCTATTCACCCTCTCAGCAACCCCATTTTGTTGTGGTGTGTATCTAGTTGTTAACTGATGGCGTATCCCATTCTCCTTCAAATAATTTTGCATATCATGACTAACATATTCTCCACCTCTATCACTCCTCAACAACTTAATGAAATGGCCACTCTCCTTCTCCACAAGTGCTTTGAATATTTTTAGATATCCAAATACTTGTGACTTTTCTTTTAGAAAATACACCAAGACTTTTCTTCTATAATCATCAATAAATGTGAGAAAATAACAATTACCTCCAATAGAAGTAGTGTGCATTGGTCCACATAAATCTGAATGAATAAGCTCCAATGGCTTCAAGGCTCTCCATGATTTTTCAACTGAAAATGGTGCTCTGCTCTGCTTTCCTGCAACACATGCTTCACAAATTTTGTCTTGAACTTCAATATGTGGAAGCCCATCAACTATGTTCTTCTGGCTCATATAAGAAAGTGTCTTGGAACTCAAGTGACCAAATCTGCAATGCCAAAATCTTGAATGATTCTCAATGGAAGTTTTCAAACAACCATTCAAACTGCAAATCATCTTCATGGGATACATTTTATTTGGAGTCACCTTCATCTTGGCTATCAAAGAACCATGCTTGTACAAGTGTCAAAAGAAAATGTCAACACATATCCCTTTTGATTTAGTTGTCCAACACTAAGCAAATTATGCTTAAGATTTGGAACATAGAAGACATCTGATATATTCTTTTCTCCCTTCCTTGTTTGCACCAAAATGTCACCTTTTCCTTCCACAAATAATTTATTGTCATCTCCCGTACGTACTTCACTTTGGATTGAGTTATCCAAAGTAGCAAACAATCTTCTATTGCCAGTCATGTGATTACTACAACCACTATCAATAAATCAAACATCTCCTGAATCACCAAACTCCTTGCAATGTGTAGGAAATATTGTGTCTTCATTTTTATCCACTTCCTTTTCTTGCACCAAATCTGCATTTGCCTCTTCACTCTCCTGTCTCTTCCAACAAAATTGATAAGTGTGCCCATACCTTTTGTAAAAATGACATTTGATATTGGCAAGGTTGCTTCTTCCTCTTCCTCTGAAACCATGTCCACGACCATGTGCACCTTCTCCATCACCATGAGTTCCACCTTGAACTTCACCTCCATAACTTTGTGTAGATTCTCCTCTACCAGCACGGCCTCTTCCACGAGTACCATAAGAGCCTCTTCCTCTACCAAAAGAGCCTCTTCCTCTACCAAAACCTCTTCCACGACCACCTTTGAAGTTCCCACGCAATGCCTCTTGAGTTTGGAATGCTTCCTCAAATGGTGTCGAATCATATTGTTTCATTCTTAATTCATGGGATTGCAGAGATCCAAGCAAACCTTCAATAGACATTTGCTCTATGTTCTTTGCTTCTTCTATGGCTACCACCGTGGTTTCAAATTTTTTGGTCAAGCTTCGTAAAATCTTCTCAATAACTCTTTTATCTTTTACAAGTTCTCCATTCAACTTCAATTGGTTAACAATGGAGATTACCCGATTGAAATATTCTTCCACACTTTCTGACTCCTTCATCTTCAACATATCAAATTGGCTTCGTAGGGTATGTAAACGTATCATCTTCACTTTCTCATCTCCTTTGTAAGAAGCATGTAGTGTATCCCAAGCCTCCTTCGTGGTCTTCACCGTAGAGATCCGCTCAAAAATAATTTCATCTACCGCTTGATATATGAAGAAAAGAGCATTCCGATCCTTCTTCCGATTTCCTTTCAACTCTTGAAGAAGTCTCTGATTCAAATCTCTCTCAACTTCGGGCTCCTGAAAACCGTTCTCTACAATCTCCCACAACTCTTGAGATTGATACAACACCCGCATTTGAATACTCTATTGATTGTAGTTCTTCCCCGTGAACTTGGGCAACTGAGGTTGCAAATTATTGTTGTTTGAACTCGCTGCCATTCTCCAACCTGGCTCTGATACCAATGATGGAAGCAACAAAAACAGAGCAAAGAAAAATTGAAGAAGAAAAAATTACTCCAAATAAAACTGTTCTTGGATTTTCACGGGCACGGAACAAAAAAACACACAACTTTTGTCTTTTTCCGAAAGCAAAAGAAAACTGAGAGAGCAACGCTTCACTAACATTCACGGGACACTAATACATAAGAAACATCAGTTATTTTAAAACTGTTTAAAGAAAATAAAATGAAAAGACGCGCTGCTTGGGTTGAAAATATCCAACACTCTTAGCGAGAATCTTTAGTCTGCTTCTTTCAATGACTTCTGGTTATCGCAGAGTTTAAAGTTGTTTTATCGCCAAGAACTTGTTGAACAAGTTTAAACTGTAATGATTGCTTGGACAACATGAGTTAGGAAAATAAGAGTGCTTATAAATTCCCTTATTTTTATGTACCTTTTGGGAAGTTGAGAAGAACTTGAGAATTAATATGAAGAACCCAATTTAACTTGGGTATGCTACTAATGACTTGATCTGGAGTGTTGTCTCTTCAATATACTTAAATTGTTGAAATGAGTCAGACATGTCAATAGTTGGTGTTATCAATATATCTTGATGTTCATTTTTAGAATTTCATTGCTTACGCTTTTGTCACTAATCTTGCTCAACGGCTGCTTCTAAACTCATTCTGACAAAATTATGAGGTTTATTCATCTTTCTAGCTAGCTCTATCGTGCCTACAAAGCTATATGTAGTTTAATAATATTTTAGTTCTATTGTGTCTAAAGAGCTTAGGCGGAGATATATAGAGGAAAGAAATTTCCTGATTTCCCAATACAAGAATCTAGATCAAAATATCCTCCACTTAAGAAGGAAAAGGTCAAACTAGTGGAAGAAGCACAAGGTGGTCATTATTCGGATCCTCCAATAATCGAGGTGGCAGCTTATAAAGCCTTTTTTATTAAGGATGTTGCTGCTTTGAAGTTTTCATGGGAACGAGCACTTCATCAGTGCTTCTTGAAGATTATCTAAGCAGTGCCCCTACTGATGATACGAATGTTGAAACGTCTTTAATGGTTGTGCAAATCATTGAATTTAGCACCCATATTGAGATATCTTTTGTATGAAAAATGAACAGGCTCTTCAAGTTTGTAATGTTTTATAATAGCCAGGGCAATGAATAGTATTTTAAATTTATCTCTAACCTGACACAACCAACAGTGGAAACTCAATACATTCGAAATAGTTTCAATAGAAAGTGTGGGTGAATCCTTTTTGACTTTTAGCAGTGGTTCTATTACTGCTACTACCAACTGATGCTAAAAAGACAACTTTTTAATAGTGAGAGTATGTATTGGAGGAGCTTGTTGGCTAGGTGGAGAGGCATGGTGGTGGCACTGGGGGCATGTGCCCCCATTGGCCAACGCAAATTATTATTATTTTTTTATTTTAATTTTATTTTAGGAGAGTTATATGATTTATATACATAGTTAAAACACTAAACTAATTAATTTCTCTCCGTTTTGCTCCCGCAAGCCACAAGCTGCACGTTTCAGTCCGCAAGCACTTCAGTGTGCAAGTGTGCTCTCTCTCTCTAGGTATTCGTGAGTCTATCTCTCTATCAATTTTTTTTTGTGCAGTTTTTTCTATATTTTTTAAAATAGAATTAAAAGAAATTAGAGATTTATTGTAGTAATGTTGAGATTTGTGTTAAATAAATATGAATATGAATGTGTATAGTATTGTTAGATTTTTATTTTAAAATATAGAGTAAAAGCACTTAAAAAATATTGTAAATTAATCTTTTTCATACATTTAAAATATATAAAGCTAAATAAACTTAAATTACATACTAAAAAAATAAAGTTCCATATATTTTGGCAAACTATAATTTATATACATTTCAAATATAGAATTGGTTCTAGTTAGATTTTATAATAAATCTTCAAATCTCTTTTGACGGAAGTTTAGAGAAGAGAATTTAATAAATTATAGTTATAAATATTATCAAGACGAGAATTTCAAATCTTTCATTCAAGTAATTTATTCTTCATTAAAAATGTATTCTCATTTTGTTCAAATATGTTAGTTATTTTATATTTAATTGTATATCGTTATAAATTTTTTTGTTATGGATATGAAGAGATACTTCAAAAAAAGGTTGATGTGGTTGAGCAAGATGTAAATTGTGATGATACTAATACACAAATCAAATATCTTTATTCATTTGGACAAGTTAATAGTTCTAATAACATTGCATATAGAAAATATGAATATCTAATGAATAAAAAACAAGACATTAGATTTATTATTACAAGGCTTCTGAACAAAATCAGAAAGATTAGACTTGCTAATAAAGATTGCTTTGATATTATAAATTGCTGCAGCAATAGTTGAACGAGTATTTTCCACTTTGAAAATAGTAAAGAATCGTTTGTGCAATTGTATGTGAGACAATTGGATGAATTAATGATTGCTTAATTACTTATATTGAAAAAACAATATTTTTAATAGTATTGATAATGAAGCGATTACACAACGATTTTAAAATATAAAGACTCAAAGGGAGAAATTGTAATATGAGAAAAATATGAATATCATGTGCATTTAATTTTGATTATAAGGATTTAATTATATAATTTATCTTTTTTTATTTAATAAGTAAAAAAAAAAAAAATAAAACCACTAATGCCGGTCCTAAGCCTAGCGAAAAAATTTGAGGGTTTTTTCAGTATACATAAATTGTGCCTCCATCATCAAGAAATTATCAAAGTATATCTTCTTTTTTCGTTCAGCGGCGCTCTGGCGAACTAGGGTTCCCCGTCTCCTTCATTTTTTCCGGCTTTCTCCTCCTGGTTTTCGTGGGGGTTTCGTGCGTTTATCTCTCTACTGTTGCTGGGCTGGTGGTCTCCTTACCTCTTTGCCCTTTTTGGGGGCATCCAATGTCGGGGACCGCTTCCTCGACCCCTTGGGGGACTGTCGCCTCCAAGACTCAAGATCCGAACAAAGGCTTCTTCAATCTGGACCAGGATGTTCCTTCCCCGACCAAATCTCGCTCCTTTAAGGATGTCCTTGCTGGGACACCTTCAGGTGATACCCTTCCTTCGTTGACTCAATCTACTTTCAACGGAGTTCCTGCGGTTCTTATTTCCGATGAAGAGGTGTTAAAGCTTGCGTCTCCTTTTCGATTTACGTTAGTTGGTAAATTTGGTCTTCGTAGACCCAATCGTGACGCGATTCGTAATTTTTTCGGAAATCTTAAGTTAACGGGATTTTACTCTGTGGGTTTGTTAGATTCCAAGCATGTTGCCATTCAACTGTCCAATGATTTGGACTATAGTCGCGTGTTTGCTCGTCGTTCTTACTTTATTCTTAATTGTCAAATGCGCATCTTAAAATGGACTCCCTTTTTTGATGTCAAGGAAGAGTCCCCGATCGTTCCTATATGGATTTCTTTTCCAAATTTAAGGCTTCATTTCTTTAACACTAAGGTTTTATTTGCTCTCGGTTCGATTTTCGGTCGTCCGCTTCAAACAGATCAAGCGACCGCTTCAAGAACTCGGCCATCGGTGGCTAGGGTTCTTGTGGAGGTTGATATTACTAAAAAATATGCTAAAGAGGTTTGGGTTGGATCTAAAACCTTTGGTTATTTACAAAAGGTCGAATTTGAAAAAATGCCTGATTTCTGTACTCATTGCAAATCCCACGGACATGCTTTGGTTGACTGCTTTAAATTGCATCCGGAACTCAAAAAAACTACCAACAACTCCATTGGCAAGATAATCGTCACGGATACTGACAACATATCGAAGGATTCTATTGACCCTATTTCTCTGGATGGTTTACCTTCCATTGGTGAGAAGGTGGATGATTTAAACAATTTGGAGAATGGAGAGGGAATTGATAATGCTATTGTTGATAACCCGAATTTAGATCTAGTTAATGAAGTTCTTAATGAAGAATCTGAAAAAAGTCCTAAAATTTTTATTTCCGTTAACTCTATGCTTGGAAAGGAGGTAAATAGGGGGGAAGCCATTACTAAAACTATTCAAGACAAAGCCAAGGTTGGCATTGAAGATCATGAAGAAGGGGAGTATATACCAAACTCTAACTCTGTTTTACTTGTTGATAAGAGGAAAGATTTGGGAGATGGGGGTGGCAGTAATAGTAGTTTTTCCTCTGATGGTTCTGAACATATTTCTAAAATCATTGAAGAGGAAGAATCTCCTCAAATACAAAAGAAAAAGAAGAAACATGGGAAGAATACAATGCCAGAAACACCTAGATCTACTAGGGCTCAAACTAATCAAAAAAATTCTAATGTTTAAAGCCCTTATTTGGAATGTGAGGGGGATTGGGGGGAAGGATTCCAAAACTCGGGTTAGAAATCTGTGTCGTATTCACAACATTAATCTTTTAGTTCTTCTTGAACCTTTTGTGTCTTCTGATAAGTTGGTTTCTGTTACTAATCGTTTGGGTTTTAATTCTAGTTTTGCTAATTGTTCTAATAAAATCTGGATCATGTGGAAAAATGTTTTTAATGTTATGATTATCTCTGATTTTGATCAAGTGGTTCATACTAACATTTCTTATAACAAGTTTATTTTCAATGCTTCTTTTGTTTATGCTTTATGTACTAGAGTTGGTAGAATTCCTCTTTGGGATTGTTTAACTGATTTTGCTAATACTGCTACTGGCCCGTGGTGTGTGGGAGGTGATTTCAATATCATCTCTAATGCTAGTGAGAGGATTGGGGGTAATCCTCCCAATGTGAATGCTATGAATGATTTCAATCAAATGATCTCTAATTGTAATTTAATGGATACTGGTTTTTCTGGTAGTGCTTTTACTTGGTATAGATCCTCTATGTGGCAAAGACTGGATAGAATTCTCTTTAACAATGATTGGGTTAAAAATTATAATATGACTCATGTTCAACATTTGAGTAGAACGCTTTCTGATCACGCTCCGATTCTTATGCAAATTTCTGAGAATATTATTAAACCCTCTTTGGCTTTTAGATTTCAAAATATGTGGATTACTCATGCGGATTTTCTTAATGTGGTTGCTAATAATTGGAATGCTACTGTTTTTCCTGACAACAATATTGGTGGTATGAATAGGCTCTGGGCCAAGTTAAGTAGACTTAAACAAACTCTTAGATACTGGAACAAGCATGTTTTTAAAAATATTTTCGATAATATCAAAGAAGCTGAAGATAAGGTCTTAGAGATGGAAAATATTTTGCTCTATAATCAGTCTGATGATAATATTACTAATCTTGACAATGCCAAGCTTCATCTTTTTCATTTACAAAATCAAGAGGAAACTTTTTGGAAACAAAAAACTTCTTTTGTGTGGGCTACTGAAGGGGATAGAAACACCTCTTTTTTTCATGCTTTGGTTAACAAGAATAGAATGAAAAATCATATTCATAAAATTGTTGATCCTCAAGGCATTGTGTATGATTCGAATCAGTTGATAGTTAATTCTAGTGTTGACTATTTTAAAGCTATTTTCAATTCTGCTAAGATAAACTTACCTATTGATAATGCTAATATTATTCCTAAGTTGGTTGTTGAGGCTGATAATGATATGCTTATTCAACCTCCTACGGAGGTTGAAATTTGGAATGTTATTAAAGACATGAATGGGGATTCTATCGCGGGCCCTGATGGTTTTACGACGAAATTTTTTCTTAATACTTGGGATATTATCAAAATTGATATTATTGATGCTGTTCATGATTTTTTTAAAGGCAACCCCTATCCTAAGTTCTTCTTGTCTACTAATATTGTGCTTATCCCGAAAAAAGATAATGCTAAGTTCTGGAATGATTTTAGACCTATCAGTTTGTGCTCTTTTTTCAACAAATTAGTGGCTAAGATTATTGCCTCTAGACTTTCATCTCTGTTGCCGAAAATTATTTCGTTAAATCAAACCGGTTTTGTGAAAGGGCGTAGTATTTTTGATAATATTCTTTTGGCTCAAGAAATGGTGCATGATCTGAATACTAAAACTAATGGTGGTAACATAATTTTCAAACTTGACATCACTAAAGCTTATGATAATTTGAAGTGGGATTTTCTTTACAAAGTTTTACACTTGATGGGGTTTAATGACTATTTTCTGATGCTTATCAAGAATAGTATTGAATACTGTTTCTTCTCTATTATCATTAATGGGAGTGCGCACGGTTTTTTCCCTTCTAAGCATGGGCTGAGGCAAGGTGATCCTCTATCCCCCTCTCTTTTTATTTTAGCTATGGAATACCTGTCTAAAGGGATTGAGAATCTTTATAATAGGCACCCGATGCTTAATTTTCGTACTATGGGTGGGCCTCTTATTAATCACCTCTGTTTTGCTGACGACTTTATTATCTTTTCTAATGCCTCGATTAAAAATGTAAAATGTATTTCCAAATTTTTAGTTTCTTTTCAGCATATTAGTGGTCTTTCTATTAATAGGGATAAGAGCAACTTTATTACTGGGTCTTCGGTGAGCAATACTAGAATTAATGGTATTAAAAGGGCTTGTGGTTTTAATCAATCTTCTCTTCCTATTAGATACCTTGGCACGCCTCTTTATAAAGGGAGGAAAAAGAACTTTCTTTTTGATAACATTTTTACTTCTTTACAAAAAAAGTTTCTGAATTGGTCTTCTAGCTTTATTTCTTATGGTGGTAGATTAACCTTGATTAAAAGTGTTCTGAACTCTATTCCTATTTATTTGTTTCACACTTTGCAACCTACTGCCAATGTTTGCTTGAGAATGGAGAAAATGATCAATAAATGTTTTTGGGGGGCCACTAATAATAAATCGTGTATTTATTGGGCTTCTTGGAAAAAGTTGTGTGGTGTCTATAATGAAGGGTCCTTGGGGTGTAAATCTATTTCTGATACTGCTCATGTTTTCTCTCATAAACTTTGGTTTGGTTTTAGATCTAACAACAGTTTATGGGCTAATTTTATGAATGCTAAATACTGTAAGAATTCTAATCCTCTTGTGTGCCATTTTAAAAGCTCTGACTCTCGGGTTTGGAAAAGACTTTGTAAAATTAAATGGGAGGCTGAGAATTATATTCAATGGGGTATTGGCTCTGGAGAAGTTGCTTTCTGGCAAGATAATTGGTTGGGCACTAGTTCTATTGATAATTACCTTAACACTCATACCATTGTTAATACGAGAGTTAACGAATTTTTTTATAATGGGGAATGGAATATTCCAAAATTGCAGGAGGTTGTTCCTTATGATATTGTTGAAAAAATTATTCAAATCCCTTTACAGCTGCAGGTTCACGATAAAATTTTGTTTATGTTATCTTCCTCTGGGAATTTTTTTCTTAAAAAAATCTGGGATGAGACTAGAATTAAAGGTGAGGTTGATAAAACCTTTAAATGTCTTTGGCATAAATCTATACCTTTGTCTTATTCCCTTCTTGCTTGGAGGTGCCTCAAAGGTTTTGTTCCTATTGATAATATTTTGTGGAAAAAGGGCTTTATTATTGTTTCCAAATGCCAATGTTGTTTCAATATTGAAAGCTTACATCATGTTTTCGTGAATGGGTCTATTGCTAGTAAAGTTTGGTCCTACTTTTTTAATGTGGCTGATATGGGTCTTTTTAATGCTAACTTAGATTTGCTTGGGATCCTTAAACTTTGGTTCACTGATAGTAAGGGTCATATTAATAATATTCTTCCTATTGTGATTATTTGGTATCTTTGGAATAGTAGAAATGAGGCCAAACACTTGGGTGTTAAGATGAATGCTTATGATATTATATCCAAAGTGCGGTTCAAAATTTTACAGCTGAAAGCTGTCAATCTCATTTCTATCAAGAATTTTACTAATACCTCTCCTTTGGCTGATCACTTTGGTATTTATAAAGAGGATATTCGTAGTCACAGGGAGTCTATTGTGAAGTGGTCTAAACCTTATGATCCATACGTTAAGCTGAATACCGATGGGTCTGTCCATGCCAACAAAGCTGGTATAGGGGGTATTATCAGGGATTCTCAAGGTAATCCTCTTGCTATCTTTTCGGGCCCTATGTCTGCTTGTTCTGTTTTAACCTCTGAGCTGAATGCTTTGTACCATGGTTTACAAATTTGTTTGAGGTTGGGCTTACAGAATGTTAATATCGAAGTTGATTCTACTCTTGTTGTTCATATTTTTTCTAAGAATGAGGTGTGCTTCCCTCAGGATTTTTACACTATAAGAAAAATTAGATTGACTCTCTCCTTACTTAACTTTACTATCTCCCATATTTATCGCGAAGGTAATGCATGTGCGGATTGGCTTGCCAACTTTGGTGCTGAAAGTGAAAATTTTCTGGAAATTTCGGTTTATGATATTCCTGTTCCTCTTAAAGGCATGATTACACTTGACAAAATTGGTTTACCTTATATTCGGCATTAGTAGTTTGATGATTTTTGGGTCTATGCTTTCTTTGTCGGGTTTGGATGGTGGCTGTGCTGCTGTATTTTCGGTTTCTCCGTTAGCTGGTTGGTTTTTTGTTGTCTGGGTTCCTAACGGGGTCTGGAGTTTCCAGGCGGTGGACATTTTTATTTTTTGCTTCCATTTGGACAATCTGGAGAGGGCTTTGTATCTTAACGGCTGGATCCTTCTGTGTTTTCTGTGCTGGATGTTTAGCAATTCCTATTTCTATAGTATTCCGGATGAGTGCCAGCAATTTAACTGTTTTCTGTCGGATTTAAAGGTTGGTAATAATAGCTTATGGGATTACAATTACTTTTATGCTGATTCTTTAAATGGGAGTGGCTGGTTTTTAAATGGGAGTGGCTGGACGGTTTACTTGTATTATTGGAGTATTGGGTATGAGCTTGTTCACCTGGATGGAAGCCAGAAGGCTTTTTACGTCAACAGGAAGTATTGGGCTTTTAATTCTCATAATTTAAATATTACTCATAACCTTTTTTGGAGTGCTTATTGTAGGAACAATTTTAATACTATCTTAGGGAGCTTCAAGGATTGCAAGGTGGCGGTTGGGTTCCTGCTGCGTGGCAGTTTTTGGGTCTTTCTGTTTTCTTTTTGGAGGCCCCTGTTTTTGATAATCTGGTTTACCTGCTGTGATTTTCGCGATCAAAAACATTATCAGGTATTAATGATGTATTCCTTTAGTTCTGTTAGTATCTTTGCTGCTTTCATTTTGCAGGTTTTTCGTTGCCTGATCATATTTTTTGGAAGAAGGCGTGTGCTGAAAGTGATATACTTAAGCTTTCTTTTTGTTTTTTGGGCGCCTTCTTGGTGCCGCCTTAGAATGTTTCTAGGCAATTTTGTTTTTGGTTAGATGGGGACTTTCTGCTCTTTAGTTTTTTCTTTTCTTTTTATGCTTTGTAGCTCTTCGAGCTTTAGTGAGTGGATCGTCCCCTTAAGGACTTTGTAATTTTACCTTTAATCAACGCGTAAGCCCCTATCGCGGGTTTCCCCAAAAAAAAAAAAATAAAAAAAAAAATAAATTGTGCCTCCATATATAGACAAAAAATCCCAGCTCTGCCCTGTGAGGGAGGAGTCATAGATGATAAGATTGCTCCCTTGTTGAATGTACTAAAGTTATTAGAGAAATTGAATTGCATAGACCTCAAATCCTTAAGATGCTCCATATATCTAATTTCTTAATCTTTAACATTTCCGTACTCATTGCACAATGGAACATACCAAAACCCTATTAGAAATTTAGATCAAGCCTAAAGAGAAGAGAAGAGAGAGAGAGAGAGAGAGAGAGAGAGAGAGAGAGACTTGTACAAAATCTTAGAGAGATTTTTGTTAAGTAGTGTTTATCCTTGAAAGTAGTGTTTATCCATAGCTGAACATAAGATAATTATGAAATTGTAAGCATTTCTAATTACTCAATAACTTTGAATGGAGAACAAGAATCCATAAATCAGAACCCAAATGTTTGGAATCGGCTGACGATGTTGATTTTAGTCACTGTTTTATAGTATTTATGCTTTTAAGGTCAACTAAATTAAAGTTCCCCTTTATGCAATTAGTCGTTAAAGATTTGATTTCTATTTGATGAACCTTGACCTGTTACTTTTTTGCCTTTATTGTTTCTGGTCATCGTGAATTGTTGTGATGGGCTAGTTCTCTTATAATCACTCAGCTTGTCCACAGTCCTGGAGATCATATAGTTTATCATTATGAGACCTTTGCCAGTGCTTCCCAGCCACTACTCACGGTCAGGAATCAAATGAATTTAATAGAAACAGGATGATTTGGCTATGCGTCAGTATTCTATGTTGATAAACCCCACCCACTTGCTATAACTCCATAATACGTAAGCCACCATGAGGAAGGAGACTGTTTCAGTGATTTGTTTCTTTCTGCTGATATTAGATTTGTCTCCACTAAGTACTGGGAGTTAGTGGTAATGAACTTGCTGCGTTTCATCTGTACGTGTTCCCCACTTGGCGGGAGTGGGATTTAGAAATTTTTTTTTTTTTCATGGTGGAATCTTTCTTTTAGAGCAAGAAAAGAAATTTGTCCTATGAACTATCCCCTAATTGGAAAGAGAACGAATTTTCATGATTTCGGAAGCAATTGGAGAGAGTATTTGGTACTTTCCCCAATGAAAGGGACCAGTTGGTAATGGAGGTTCTATTCTACTAACTTATTTCCCTTTCAGATATCGGATTTATCGAAATATAAACTGGTTTAATGCATTGGCATAAAAATTAAATTTACATGCCATAAATTTGTGTTCGACAAAATGATCGGTTTACCAATCTTAGCTGTGGAATTGTGTTGGCTCGTCATTGAACGGAAAAAGAACATTTAATAGTATCAGCTAATCTTAGTTTAAAGTCATGGAAATTAGATGCAAGGCCTTCTAATTGGTTGCAGGCGATTAAGTATTTCTTTTAGTGCATTCCTTATACACTTTATTTTTTAAAGTCATGGAAATTAGATGCAAGGCCTTCTAATTGCTTGCAGGCGATTAAGTATTTCTTTTAGGGTTGTTTGAATGACTAAAAAAGAAATGTATTTAAAAAAAAAATATTGTAAAAGCAATGCACTTTAAAAGGAATATTATTGAGTTTTTGGATGAATGTAAAATAAATCCAAGTGAATGTATTTTTTGTCTGGTTTCAAATAATTAATGCAGTGTAATGTCCAAAAATGATAGAGGCTAAAGGGGGTGGTGGAGGCTTCTTCTGATGGCATCGGGTGGTAGTGGTGGTGGCCGGTGGCGGTGGTAGCCGCCAGTTGCGGCCGACAACGGCAGTGGGCGACGACGCAAAAGCGGTGGTTGCCGACGGTGGGTGGTAGTGGCAGCCAGTGGTTGGCAGCGATCAAGCGAGTTTGTTTGTAGTACAAATGGTTATTGCTCAAAACTAGGTGAGTTTAATTTACGTCAAAAATGAACTAAAATGGTTTCACATTATATTTATTTATTTTACTTTGTTCCACTTTGTATTCCAACCAAATAATAAATTTTTCAACTTGCATTTTGAAAAATTTTATACCACCTTGTGTTCCAACCAGAACTTCAAATATTACAAAAAAAATAAAATAAAAACTTTAATGTTTTACTTGTTTAAGCAGATGAACTAAATAAAATTAAAGGGCTGTTTTGTTGGAATACAAAGGACATACAGGAATTTTAGGCTAACGCGTGAAAAAACGGTATATTTAATGGAATATAGAAACGCAACAAGAAAAATTGCACTTGATTTTTTTCTACTGAGTCAACTATTTTTTGTAATCATAAACATATAATTTAAGAAATGAGAAAATATTTTGGTCTTGTAACATTTTGTTTTTGCTTTTAGTGCACGTGAAATAGAATAAAAAAAGTTTAGCAAGTTGTTTTTGTTGTTAAAAAACATGAGTTTTTTTTTGGAAAATTTATTTTAGTTGTTTTTTAGGTAAATTTTAATTTATAACAGGTGATAGGATTTGATTTTAGGCCTTGTGAAATATCTGTAATGAATTTAAAATTACTTAGATCTTGAAGGTGTTTAAATTTAAAATTATGAAATTAATTTTTTATGTATGCTCTTTAGTTTATAAAGTATTTATCTTATTTTTATCACATTTTTGTGTCATTATTAAGAAATTTAAATGATATTTAAGAAGGGAAAAAAAAAACTTTCAACTTCGGGTTCAAAGTCCTATTTCATTTTCAAAACCTTAGTTATTTTATATATGTGTGCACATGCGTGCAAAAAAAAAGTGCTAAAAGTTATGCCATCTAAATATTTTGGACAATTTTGGATGCATTGAAAGAGGAGATAATAGTATCTTAATTAAAGGCTCAAATATAGAGAAGAAATAAAAAAGTTAATTAAAAAAATAATAAATTTTAATTATAAGAAATAAATTACTTTGGAAGTGTATAATGTGCAATACTGCAATGTGATCAGATATGTTATAGATGAACAAAAAGTTAAAGTGGTGTTACGTTAGAGGAAGATGTATAAAGATAATGTTTATTTAGATCTATACTTTATATTTGATATTTAAGTGGTTTGGTATAAAAAAAATTTAATGAAATTTTGAAGGCTAAGAGAATGCCAAATGATTAGAGAAGATATATATAATTCTAATGAGTATGATATTAACAGTTGTTAATTAAAGTTATTTGAGTTAGGAATGATACTTTGTTTTACATCAAAAACCTGCACTGCCATAGATTTCCTTTAAACCTGCGAAATAAACACGTGGAGTAAAATAAAAAAATAAATAAATCAAATACACCTAAACAAAAGAAATTGCAAATGAGAGTGAAGAATAAATTATTGCTAATAGTAATGATAACATGTATGTATCCCTTAATTAGCATAAAATCTAGTGGAAAACAAACTCAACTTTTAATGCAAGTGTACTATGATGTTGAATTTGTTAAAAACTCTGAATTGTACTAAATTGTTTAAATTTGATATATTAAAAATTTTAGTGTAAGGATAGAATAGAGTAATTTCATAATGAAAGCTAATGCAACAAAAATATTGAAACAACCGCACACATTTTTTTTTTATATAATTATGTCCACAACTGCACATGTCCAAATAGTTCCACTAAACTTTGATAGATCTACCCTAGGATTTCTCTTCATACATGGAGATGATTTAGAGCAACTATATTATAAAAATACATCCACTTTTTTTAACTTCATTATGATGACAAGATACAACATCTATAGTTGATGTCATATATTGAAATAACCCAATCATCTTTTGTAAAATACTAGAGAAAGAAGGAAGTCAATGAAGAATGATGATCCAGACTTTTTCTTATCTATGAGAAAGATACACACCAGTAACATGTAATTAAATAGTTGAATGGGAACCGGTCAAAATCACTTATTTTGAGACTAGAATCTTTGGTGTACCAAGCTTAATGTGCAATATTTAGATACTTATTCATATGTTACCTCTGTAGCATCATTTATTGAGGATAACTTTTTATTTATGGACATAAATTTGATGTTCATATCTTCAAGTTTTTCTAACCTTTTTTATTTTGTTTAGTTATAAATTTGTTTTTCTAGTACACTGCAATGCAGTGGTACATTAAATCTATGATTTTCAAACATGGAGTGGAAGATGACATTTTTTTTGCTAGGTGATTTGTGATTTGACTATCATAAATGAGTGATACCTTTAGGATTTAGAATTATTTGAGATCTCTTGACTTTTTTTTTTTTCATGGACTTGGAGTCTAGCTTGTCTCTAACATTCTAATCAATGTGTATATTGGAAAGGATATCAAAGAGTTTTAAATGCGAGAGGAGTGCCTCTTTTCTCTTCTAAACTTTCTTACGAAGCTCGAAGTTTAGATCTTTATATTACTCTTAATTGATATGATACATTGTAATGCTTATCATATCAGCATAGAATATTATTTGTAGTTTTGTATGTATTTAATTCATTCTTTAAATTGTTTCATTAAAAATTCTTTCATTTTCTTTTATTAAATTCATTATATTGGGAAGTTCCTAGTATCATTCTCACCATAAGAATTCAATTAATAGTGCAACAATTTCTAAACTCCATACAATCATACACCACTATTAAAAGATTGCAGTCATTTGATTTTTGCGTACTCTTAATTTCAACTATGCTTTTTTATGTTATAGGTAGCAAATATGTGAGTTTTATTTTTTTATAAAATAAATTTAAACATTCCTAGTGTATTGGCTTATAGAAGTGAGATTGTTCATCGAGCCTTCTAGAGAAAAGATGGGAGATGGATCCCGTATGAACCAGTTCTAGCTTCATGATCCTATGTTCCAAAATTTTGAAAAAAACTAACCATTTTTTTCTTTTTTGAAATGCAAGATTCTTAGAATTTAGATTTAATAGATTTTAAATCTAGGAATTCACATTAGTAATGGAGAATCTTTAAAACTTTTCACACATTTGGCATTATCTTGAATGTTATTATTGATCACTGTGTTTGAACTTTTTCAACCTTCTTTATGCCTCTACTTGTAGTTGCATAGTGTACCTGCAGCCTTATTTCATTTAGAATAAAAGAGGACTCCTTCGGTTATATTTTAATTATTAATATTGAATATGATGTTGCAATTTCTTTCAAGAAGATGTCATACAAAAATTAGGTTTCTCCCCTGACCATGAATATTCTTAAACTTGTTCATGTTCCTTTTTGAGTTTGTTTATAGTTTAAAGTATCATGTAATTGATGCCCGTAGTGTTTAATGGCTCATCATTAGCATGAAGCACTTTTTTTTTTTCATAATTTTAAGCTCACTAGTTTGTGCGTAGTTCTTCAATGAAGAATGAAAATATACACTTGAGTCCAATATCAATGATTACATTAAATTATCAACACTCATTATTAATGCATCTTAAATGTCATATATAACAAGGTTCATGATTTTATTTTTCTCCTTTTTTCCTTATTCATGCTTCCTTTTGTAATAATCTTTCACAATATTCATTGCTTCACACAGTGCCATCATCTACCTTAAATGTATTTTTGATTAGATAATTTCTTTTATTTTGAGGCCTGCACTTATTATCAATATTTAAAGTAGAAGATGAAGGGATTTCCTTGTCCCATTCTTATAATATTTACTTTGTTTGGTATACAAGAGTCAATGATGACCATTACTACATCAGTATAACTTTCAAATAGGGTTGAAAGTAGATTTAAGGCATGGATTTTATTATAAAATTTGATGTTTATAGAGTTCTACTGACTTGTGATCAAGCTGAAATTATTCATATTCTTAACAATAGATGCTCTTCTAGAATAATGAGATACGAATACTTGCATATAATAGGTACCTTATTAACAATAGAGAGCTTCTTGTATATTATTGATAACGCTCCCATCATGCCTTCTAGGTCATTTCGTTGTGAATATTGAAAGCACTCTTATTGGTAAGAGAAATAAATAACTCCTAGTGCTTACCTATTCTCAAGGCTAACTCTTCTAGATCAATATTAGAATATTTTGAACACCCCAAAGGATGGTAAAGCTGTCTTTAATATATGTAATATTAAATTTGCATATTTATCACGTTTATCATGTCATCCTCTTCGTATTTTATTGCTCAAATTTTTATATAGCTCAATCCAATCTTCGAAAAGGCTTGTTTGTATAAAAGGGAGAGAAATAACAAAATAAAAAAGAAATAATAAGATATTCAAAAACAAGCACACACAAAAATTTACATTAATGCGTGAGAACCACTCTTGTACATAACTGCACAAAGTTAAAATTGTTTCACCAAATGTCCAAATGGCACATCAAATATTTTTCTTCATACATAGTGATGGTTTATAGTTATCACTTTATGGAAATGAACCCACTTCTTAAATTTGATCCCAAAAAAAAAAAAAAAAAAACTTACACCTTTTTTAGTTGATGATGGATAATAATAAAGTACAACTTCTTTCTACATAAGGTAGTGCAAGCATAAAGCATATTAAGGAGGCTATTAGAGACATCTTTATCTTTACTATCATGATATACACAAAAGGGAGATTAGTAATAAGAAAAAAACATAGAGAGAGAAGCTCCCGTTAGAGAGAGAAAGTTCCATTTTCAAAATTTCACATTCTCGATTTTTCCTTTGATTTTGCAGGTTTGTAGGACATGGCTGCAGATGGCCGCTGGCCATCTCTGGCTTCGATTACGAAGGCCACTACTACTGGTGGACTGGTTACACTTAATAGAAGTGATCAAGGTCGTATGACTACAGGGTTGGACCACGATGCAGACTTAGCTCACAGGACGAGGTCTAAAGGTGCGTTAATAATAAATGAGAATGTTGGTTTTGAATTTGATAAGAATAAACATGTTGAAGGTATGGGAAAAGAGGTATCTTTGAATGTTGAATGTAAGACACCATGGGTATTGAAATCAACTGGATTTTCTCCCTTGAAATCTTTTGACCCCGATGCTTCTTCATCTGGAATGAAAATGTTTGTTAATAGATTCAGGAATTCAAATGCAATCCCTATTGACAGTGTGATAAATGTAAATTCCTTGAGTTTGGTTAACCACAATATTCCCAATAATGCTAAGTTGTCTGAGATTACATTGGAGGAAGCTGATTTGGTTAGAGATTATAATGCAGTTCCTATGAATGTTAAAATGCCTTTGAACAATGTGGAAGTTAGTAGGCTGGGCAATGCATGGATTAAAAAATTGTATATTAAGCTAAAATTTAAGGAGGATGTTATTTTAACTGTGGATGGGAAAGCAGTAAAATTAATTGAAGCTACTAAAAACCTGAATGCTAAAAAACTTGAAAATTCTTTGGTTGCAAAGGTATTTGGTAGAGATATCCCATCACATTTAGTGGGTTGGTAGTTGAGACGGCAATGGGCTCTTTTTGGTCAATTTCATTTTAGGACCCTAGGATGGGTTTGTATTTGTGTTCATTCAAGACATCGAAAGCATTGTATGGAGTTATTTCAGGGGGTCCATGGTTTATGAATGGTCACATAGTTGGAATGGACAAGTGGTCGACTAAGTTCTCTCCTTATTCGATGAAAGGTCTTACTTCACCTATATGGATTAGAATGCCTCAATTGCCTTTGCAATGTTGGGATGAAAATAATGTGGCTATGATTTCTTCTATGGTGGGTTTACCATTGATGTTGGATGGTAATATGTTTCAATGGGGTAGAAGAGAGTTTGCTAGAGTTTGTGTTAGTGTGGAATTAGATAAACATCTACCCCTGGGTGTTTGGGTGGAAGGCATGGCGGGAAGGTTTTTTCAAAAAGTGGAGTATGAGAGAATTTCCACTTTTTGTTATGAATGTGGAATTGTTGGCCATGAAAAAGGAAATTGTAAGAATTGTAATATGGTGATAAAGAGTAGTGTGGATAGTTTAAACCAGCAAGTTCAAGACAACAAGAATAAGTTAGCACAAGAAATGGAGGTTAATACAACTTATGGACCTTGTTTCATGTTAATTACAAGAGGAACAAGAGGTTTCATGAAGTTTTTTCTAGAGTGAGGCCGGCATAGAAGGTATTTGCTAAGAAGACTCTAAGTGAACCAGAAACTATTGAGACTGATAAATCTCTCGGTTTGGTGATCAAGGAAATGGATAGTGTTGTAGATGCTGGAGTAGAGGATTATTGAACACTACAGGAAAACCCATCAATACCGGCGGATTAAATCCACCGGAACACATAAATAATCTGACGGAACTATAAGTTTCCGGCGTACGTTTTGGCGAAAATGCATACGCCAGTTTTGGTCATGTCGATAAATTTTTTCCGACGAATGTAATGCGACGGAAAACTATCCGGCGCACTTCCCGACACATTACCGACGTAAAACATCGGATTGGTGTCGATGACTTACAACCGATAAATTCCGGCGCCATATGCGCCGGTATGTTTCTGTCGGATTTTCTGTCGGTAAGTACCGGCGGACAAAACGCCGCAAGGTGGCCGTAGACAACCCACGGCTTTGTTTGCGGAGCAAAGTTATCGCCTGAAATAAGCAGAGAAAATTGTGCCGGAACATGCGCTGGTAGTTGCTGACGAAAGGAAGACGTCGATACGTCCGATACAATTCGTTTTATCGTTCGTACCGGCGGATTTGCGGCGTACAATTCGTCGGAAACCTGTAGCATTGAAAAAAAAATTTACTTCCCAGCCAACAATCAAATTTCCACACCTACAAACCTATACAAATATCAATTCCACAACATTTCAATAGTAACATTTCAACAGATCAATATTTTATAACAAATTCACAATAGTCTCACAACAGTTTTTAACATTAAAAGAACTGTTCAATAGTAACAATCAACAAAAATTATCAGATTAAAAGAAACTGTTCAATAACACATGTTCGTAGAAATAAACAAGTTCAAGTAAACTAAATTAAACTACTCTGACTCCGTGGACTCCTCCTCAGGTGGAGCTACGTCTTTTCCACTCAGCTGATCCCTCATCTTGCGCATTTCATCCAACAACTGATTGTGTTGCTCCGTACTTGTTTGAATCTGTGCTTGCAGCTGAGCTTAAACCTGTGCTTGCAGCTGAGCTTGCCAATCAGCTTGTGATTTCCTTACTTGTTCTAGCTCAGCTTGAAGGGCACTTATTAGTTGAGCTTGTAAGGAGTCATGAGAACTGGATGCGAAGTTGGATGCAGTAGAGGAGGTCATCCCCTCGTATGCCTAAGCTTGCGCACCTAAGCCATATACTCTACCATACTGCATTCCTCCGACGGCCTGCGACCAGATGCGATACTCAGAATACTCCACAGAGCCGCCAGAAGAGCCCTCACCTAATGCGGCATGAGTCTCTCGAAGCCGTGTATAATTCTCCTGTGAAAATATAATATAAATATATATAGTTAAACTAAAACTTAGAAAATATTAAACGTATATAAAAATATACTTTCATAGGCTTTTCTTGATCTCTCATCAATCCATTGTTGATCCTCCTATCGCTTATGAGTGCGACTAGGCAATTCAACAGGAGTTGATTCTCTACCAAGCATCACTTTCTGTTTGAATTAAGAGAATTTTATTAATACAGATTAAAGAACAATTTTAAAAAATATTTAAAATTCATTACCAAACGACGCCTGTGCTCAGTATACAGATTAAAGAACAATTGTCCAAAGTAATGCTGCTCTTAGGGTAAAATTTTGTTTTGTGGAGATATCATATGTACTTACTCCCTCTTCCCATAATAAACTTAAATCATCAATCAAAGGTTGTAAGAATACGTCAACTTTAATTTTGGATTATGTGGCCCTGGAATTATAAGTGACATAAACATATAAGGAGTAGTCATACATAACTCTGGAGGAAGTTTGTAAGGAGTGAGTATCACAGGACAACATGAGTACGGTGTAGCCAACTGACTGAATGGAGTAAAACCATCTCCGCATAAACCTAATCTAACATTTCTTGGTTCTGCCGCGAATGTGGGATGTGTACGATCTAAGTGCTTCCAAGCCTCTACTTCTAATGGATTTGTGATAACACCTTCTTGTGGAATGTGATCATTATGCCATCTCATATGTGCAGCAGATCTCATGAATGCATATAGCCGTTGTAGTCTCGAAATTATTGGAAAGTATAACATCCTACTAACAGGCACATCCTTGTGCTTCCTTCTATTTCTAGATTTTGGTTTAAATCTTAGTGCATTTCAATGATGACATACAATTTCTGCAATATCTTCTTTAAAGCATAACATGCATCCATTCACACAATAATCTATCTTTGTGTATGTCAAACCAAGTTTGGAAACTAACTTCTTTGTCTGATATAGATCTGTAAGAATTAAATTATCTGTCAGATTGGTTTCCTTAAGCAGGCTAATGAATTGATTAAAATATTCACGAGCAATATTATATTCATCCTTGATGTTTAACATCTTCACAGCAACAGATAATTCTAAGTGAGTCGTGCACCCTTTCCAGAATGGTTGCTGGGCAGCATGCAATAAATCATAAAAATTTTGTGCCTCCGTATTCGGTAACTCTTGTGTATTTTGTTCAGTTTGTATTCCAGTTGCATCCTGAACTAATTCCTCAAGATTTGGTCGGATGATTTCAGCCTCAGAGACATTACTACTTGTAGAATGACCGCATTAATAATCAAATTGTGGCTCATACTCACCATGAGAAGTCCAATACCAATACCGTGGCATGAATCCTCTGCGATACAGATCAACAGTTACATCATCTGGTTCTAGGTGCACTATATTTTTGTGTTTAGAACATGGACATCGAAACTTTCCTTCTGATATAAAGTTGGGTAGCTGTTTCGCTTGCTGAATGAAAAAGTTCACCCCATTGATTAATTCATCTGTTAATGTCTTCCGACCTTGAGATAATCGGTTATATATCCAACTTCTTTGATTTCTAATATCCATAACCTATATATAAGAGAAAAAAAAGTAATGGATTTATATATATAGATCTAAAAAGACATTAATAGATGTTCATATGACCAAACCATCTAAGGCGACTTTCTATAATCTTATCTTCCACTGAAGCTACTCCAACCTTTTCACGTATATGCTCATTTCGCATCCTATCTCTAAGGGTCAAGCCACTCATCCACCTAAGCATCCTCATCTCTGCCAAATTTAACTTAGTATTATGCTTCTTTTTTAGTGGCCAACATTCGGCACCATAAAACATTGCAAGTCTCACCACCATCTTATAGAAATTTCCCTTAAGTTTGAGGGGGGATTTTTTATAACACAATAAGCCCGATGCATTCCTCCACTTCAACCATCCAACTTGAATTCTACTAATAATATCCCCATCTATTTCACCATCACTCTGAACAATAGATCAAAAATATCTAAATTGTGTACTCTTATTAATGATTTGATCACCAAAAGTCACAATTGCACTTCACATAATCCATTTTAAATAATATCCACATCTATTTCACCATCGTTTTGAACAATAGATTCGAGATATCTAAAACATATAATCTTTTTAATGACTTGATCGCTCAAAGTCACAATCCCTCCACTATATCTATTAGTACTAAAATTACACTCCATATATTCGGTGTTAGATCTACTCAAAAGGAAACCTTTAGACTCTAAGGTTGACTTCCATAGTTCAAGTTTTCCTTCAACTCCCGCTCTAGTTTTATCAACAAGAAGAATATCATCAACAAACAGCATGCACCAAGGTACATCCTCTAGCAAATGTCTAGTGAGAACATCCATGACTAAAGCAAAAAGATATGGACTTAAGGCTGATCCTATATGTAATCCAACTGAAATAGAAAAAAAAAATGAAACAAAATACCTTCCGTTCCATCGGCGAAGAGCGACCCTCGGCGGCGCGCGAGCAGGAAAGAGAGGAAAGGATGCTCGGCGAAGTCTGGTGACCGTCGACGGCGAATTCTGGTGACCGTCGACGACGTCAATCCACAGCGAGCGACGGACGGTGACGGGTGAAACACGCGAGGTGAGAGAACGAAAGGAAACGAATGAGCGGCCAGATGGGCTCTATTTCGAAAAATAGGGCTTTAACCGGCGGACGTTCCGGCGGAGTGTCTGACAAAAATAACATCCGTCGTAACGTGCAACGGAAAAAAGTCGTTGAGTTTAAATAAGCCGGCAGAAGTTCCGTCGGTAATGTTCGCCGGTATGTTTCCGCCGTAACATGCGACGGAATCGATTCAGAGCTCATTTTACCGAAGCATTTACCGGCGCATAGAACGCCGAAAGATTTTCGTCATATTATGCGCCGACAAATGCATTGTAAGTTTTACGTCGCAAGATTTAGGAATATTCCGCCGTTACCTGCGCCGTTCGTACCGGCGCAAAAATTTTTGCCGAAAAATCTGACGGTAATCGCTTGTTTTCCCGTAGTGGAAGATAATATGTCGTGGAAAAGGGTGAAATTATTTTGGAAAGTGAGAAGGGTAATGAAAGCTTGGCAAACTAGTTCGAGTGTAGATACCCATCTAGTGAAGTGCTGAAGGAACTTGGTGATGATAAGGTAATAAAATCCTCACCCATCTCCTTTTTTATCAGTATGGTCAATAAATTTTAAGCTTTAAGTGATGTTGTGGATGAGAAGCTTTGTCATGAGATAATTAATAAAAGAAATTTGTGAAAGTTTCTAATAACAGTTTACCTTTGGAGGATGAGGTTACTATGGAAGGTATCAAGTTGATGGGAGATGGAAATATATGGGTGTTGTAGAAAAAGGAGGTTGGTGGTAATAATGATGGGGCTAAAATTAAATTAGCAAAAGAATTGAGATCGCTTGGGCCAGTTAAAGTCTTACCTCTAGTCAGGATGTTGAATGGGAATGTTAAAATAAGAGATGGTGGCTCTCCTCCCTTATTGTATCAATGAATGCTTTTTCTTTCTAGAATTATAGAGGGACTAAAAAAAGAGAGGCCTCTCTTGACTTAAAAGAGTTTATAAAAGAGTTTAATGTTTTTTTTGTTGGATTGGTGGAGACTAAAATTTCTTCCTTGGATAGAATGGCATTTAAAAAAATGATGGGAGTTGATTGGGATTTCTTTCTACTTCCATCGCCAGGCTTGTCATGTTGTATCATGGTGATATGGAGATCTAATCTTGCTTCTTTTTCTATTATGAAGTCTTCTGATCAGTGTGTAGTTGGAGACTTGGAAGTTTTAAACAAGGGGACCTGGATGATTTCTACTATTTATGGTAGTAAGGAGGTTCTCAAGAGAAGGGACTTATGGGGATGTCTTCATGAGGTTTCTCATAGAAAGGTTCCTTTTGTGATTGGTGGTGACTTTAATTACATTTTGGCTCAAGATGATAAAAGAGGAGGAAGGAAGTTTGTTTTTTCACAAAGTTCTAAAGATATGATTAAATTTATGAATCTCAATGATTTTCATGAAATTTGTGTGGTTGGACCAAGGTTCAGTTGGTGTAATAATAAAAGTGGGGGAGGAAGGATCTTGGAAAGGTTGGATAGGTGATTGCTTAATTACTTTGCTTTGGAAAAGATTGAAGTGGTGGTTGAAAGGAACATTGCTAGAGTGGCCTCAGATCATTGTCATGTTATTTTAAAATTTTTTGATTCAACCGTTATGAAGAAGAACTTTTTGAATTTAAAGATATTTGGGTTTCATTTCATGCCTCTTCGTGTATTATTTAAAAAATGTGGAAAAAGTCCTGATGATATGCAAATTTAAACAAAAAATGCAAAAGAATGTTGAAATAATTTTTTTTTGGAGTAAAGCAAAATCGAAAAACTTCTCAACTCTTAAAGATTGACTAAAAAAGGAGGTGTTGCAACTATAAGAAGAGGAGGCTACGAAAGGTGGTTTGTGTGATGAAAAGTTGAGGCTCTTGAGAGCTAAGGTGGGTGAAATTAATGTTTACCTTGCTAGGTTGAGTAATTGGTGGAGACAAATGGCCAAGGTAAGGTGGATGGAAGAATTGGATTCTAACTCCAAATATTTTCATGCTTTTTCAAATGCTAGAAGAAATAGTAATTGGATTAACCATATTAAAGGGATGGATGGAATAATTGTGGAGAAACCGAAGGAACTAGAAGAGGTTTTTTCTAAACTATTTTAAGGTAAAATGGAGGGAAAGGGATTGTTCTTTGATTAATTGGCCATCTCCTTGGAGAGTATTGGATGATGACGATAGAAAAAGGTTGAATGTTGAATTCAACAATTCAAAAATTCTGGATGATATCAGGAATTTGGGATAGAATAAAGCTCCAGGTTGTGATGGCATAACTTATTCCTTCTTTAAATCTTATTGGAATATTATTGGTGAAGATGTATGCAAAGCAATCAATAGAATTCTCTCTTCGGGTTTGATTTGTAATGAATGGAAAGAGACTTTGGTTGTTTTGATTGCTAAGGTCAATGACCCAGTTTCTCCATCAGGATACCGACCTATATGCCTCTTTAACTCTATTTATAAGATTGCAGCTAAAGTCTTATTAAATAGATTACTGTTGGTTGTACATAAGGTTATATCAGAAGAACAAGTAACATTTGTTAAAGTAATGTCTATTTCGGATAACCTACTCTTGGCTCAAGAAGTTTGCAACAAAATCAGATGTTCTAAATCAAAAGATGGATTATTGGCAATCAAAATTGATATAGAGCAAGCATATGACAATATGTGTTGGGTAACCTTGAGGAAAATGTTGAAGACTTTGGATTTTCCTTCTAAATTTGCAAATTTGATGATGGAATGTCTTAGGTATCCTATGTTCTCTATTATGATTAATGGAAGCAACTCAAGGTGGATTAAGGGAAGATGTGGCTTTCGACAAGGATGCCCACTTTCTCCCTTATTGTTTATTTTGTGCTCTCAATTACTATCTAACTCTTTTTTTAAAATTAAAGCTTGGATATTGGTATCAAATTATCAGAAAATGCACAAAGAATTTCACATTTCTTGTACGCAGATGATATTCTACTTTTTTAAGATGCAAAGTAGAAAAATATCAAATTGTTGAAGAAATTAATCCAAGACTATTGCAAGTGGATCAATCAAATGGTAAATTTTATAAAATCTGCACTGCTGATGGGAAAAAAATGTTAGGAGAATAAGGAAGAATAAATCTCAAAGCTATTAAACATTAAGGTGGTTGAGGAAATGGATTATTGGGAATTAAAGTTGGTTTAAGAAGGTTGAAGATATCAGATTTTCAACATCTTTTGGATAAAGCCTCTAAGAGACTCAATGCTTAGGGAAACAGATTCATCTCAATAGCAGGTTGGATTACCTTGATGAAAACAATTTTTCTTACTCTCCCTTTATTTCTATCTTCTCATTCTTTTGGTCCCCTTGAGAATTTTGAAAGTGTTCAACAAGATTTGTTGGAATTATATTTGGAATAAACATGATGGCTCTAATGGAATTCATTTTGTGGCTTGGGATGTCTTGAGCAAACCAAAGGAGCATGGAGGATTGGGCCTTTCTTCAGCAGTTACTAAAGTGGGGTCTTTAAGAGCAAGATTTTCTTGGAAATTCTTAAAAAATATGAATTCCTTTCTTAATAGAAATATTGTGGCTAAATATGTTAAATGTTGGTGGAAACGTGATGGGAAGAAGAGTTCTTCGGCTACATGGAGGATTGTAATTGATGGGTGGAATTCTCTTAAAAGAATCTTAAGATGAAATATTGCTTCAGGTTCTTTGATTGATATCCTGAAGGATGTGTGGATTCTTGATAAAAGCTTAGAGAAATTGCCTACGTTTGTAGCCAATTGGGATGAAGACAATGTCACTCTAGATTCTCTCATGGTTAATGGAGCTTGGAATGTCCCAGTTCTTTGGAGAGTAACTTGTGAACTTGATTAGCAAAATTGATATACTCCATAACTTGGAGGAAGATAGGATGGAGTTAAAGTTTAAACTGTTTGGCAAATCCATATCAGCATTGTCTTCAGTAGCTCGATATATTGAAGATATGCATAAAGATTATGATCCTTGATTCTAAAAACTTAAACTCAATCCCCGGGTTGAAGTGTTTATCTGGAGGTTATGCAAGAATGTAATTCCCAGTGTAGATTTTCTATTTTATAGAAGACTTTCTGATTCAAATATTTGTCTGAAAAGCTGCCTTGAGGTGGAAAACATTGAGCATTATACAGCTACATATTCGAAACTTCTTCAGGTAATAAGTTTGTTGAATTCATGGGGATTTATGGTGCCAGTTTTCTGCTCTTTCACGGACTGTATGAAGAAACTTAAAATGATTTCGGGTAGGAAACCATTCATTGCTAAGTTGTATTTAACTTTGCTGCTATATTCCTGGAATAATAGAAACAGAATAGAAACAGAGTGAAGCATGGTGATGTGGAAGAAAGTGATGCTATTGTTGCAGCTAAAGTCATAAGTTCTATGGCTATTCCTCATAAAGACAAAGTCATTTTGGGTAACTGGGGTACTAATATGTCCTCTAGATTGTTCAATTTTTGGCACCCTCCTCCTCGAAAATGGTTCAAAATAAACATTGATGGATCCCTATGTAAATCAAATATAGCTGGAATTGGTGGAGTGGTTGGAGATTATAAAGGTAGGTTTTTATTGTCCTTTAGTTGTGGTTATGTTCATTAGGACAGTTCACAGTTGGAGCTATTGGCTTTTAAATCTTTGAGAACTTTTATTCAAGATTGAATGTTTGAGGAAAATGGCATCATCATAGAAGGAGATTATCAAATTGTCATAAACTTTCTCCATAAGTTGTATAGCATACCGGAGAAGATGATGGTAGGACAAATGAATGAAGACCTATTATTCATGAAGGATTTCAATAATGTGTTTTTTAATTGTGTTAATCGTCAATGTAATAAGTTAGCAAACTGTTATGCAAACTTAGCTTGTGAGTTTAATTTTAATTGGGATGTTATTAGGGAGAATAATGTTCCTCCTTCCTTTGTTTCTTTGTTAAAGGAGGAATGTGATAGGTTTCCTTTCATTAAATAGTTTATATCTAGGTTTTTATTTATAATGCATTTTGCATTGCTTCTAAAAAAAAAACATGATATACACAATCCTTGCACTTAAACAACTGAATGGAATCCACTGGCTTACATTTTCCTTTTCGCTATTGATGAAGAAAACCTAACTCCCACACTCCCTCTTCTTTTAGTCTTTATTTATATGAGCTTTAAATAAAATGAAGTTTGAAAAAATAGTTAGAAATGATGATATTTTAATAGACGTTTGAAAAAAAATTGAAGATTAATAGATTTATTGGCTTACTAAACTTTTTAATATTATTTTCAAGACTAAAAAAGATGTAAGTTGTGTGGAGCATTAGTGCATTTATTCCTTATTTCAAGAATAATGGTGATGCACATGAGTGTGGAGGAATTAAATTAATGGGTTATACATTAAAATTATGGAAGCGAGTAATTGTGCATAGGTTACAACGTAATATTAATGTTTCTTAGAATTAGTTCAATTTCTTGGTGGGAAGCTCTACTTTAAAAGTTATACATTGTTGAGATGTTTGATGGAGAAGTATTAAGAGTAAGGAGGATGTACATATGATATTTATCGATTTGCAGAGTGCATATAATAAAATTTCAAGAGAAGTGATCCAAATAATTTAGAAAAAGAAAAAGGTTAATAATAATTATACTCAAGTTATTAAGGATACATATATAAGATCTATTACTTGTGTTCATAAACAAGGTAGTTTGGCCAAATAGTATTTTCTATTTCATTTGTATTACATCAAGGGTTAGTGTTGACCACATCCAAAATCCCAAAAAATATGTTTAAACCCTACATACAACATTCTATTTGGCACTACTCAAGTCCCCTCATGTGAATCGTGTGAAAATCCAGTAGTTGCCGCTTATTTCACGTTTTTTCTTTCGCTATTAAAATGAGAGCGAGTAAACCTCTTGGGTCCTTCTTCTTTTACTTAGTCAAAGCCTTCAATTCCTATGTTGATCTCATCATCACACTTAGTCTCAATTGCCTCTACAATCGGTGTCTTAAGACACTAGCAACCCCAATCCCATATGCAAGCTGATTCAAACCACCAGTCGACACTCAAAGCCATCCATTCGACCACACAGCAAATGACAAATCCCTATATGAATGCCAACATAGCCGTAATCCCTAACCTTACCCATTCCCCACACCAAAGCTAGTTGAAGCCCACCTATAGTCGAACACATCCACGACCCCATTTGAGCTCCTCACAATCCCGATCCATACAACTAACAACTCCTCTCTACTCAAAATCTAACTATTCCAATCGAAGATCTCATGTCGATTTCTATAATTAAAGCCCTCCCTTCCCTATTTAAAATCTATAGCTACAAACTTCTCCTTATTTTCTCATTTCCCCTCGTAATTTCCAAGCGAAGCTACCACCTTTTCTCCCACTATAATCCCAAAGCCTACTAACACCTCTTCCTAAGACAACTCAATAACCAGCCCACTAAACATCTCTACTTTCCTAAACCACTAATAACTCCACTCATGACACCTCAAAATCAACCTCATCCCCCATCTCTATTATTATTATTATTATTAATATTATTATTATTATTATTACTTATTAATTATTTTTTAATTATTTCTAATATTATCATTTAATAAAAAAAGGAAGAGAAAAATTCAAAAAGAGAGTGAAAAAAATCAAATGAAAAAGAAAAGAAAGAAAGAGGAAAGAAAAAGAGAGGTTGTGTGTTTGATCCCCCTATGATTTTGTCAACACCATCACCACTTTCTTGTAGAGGTATAATATCTCTAAAACCCAAATAGCCCAAAAATCCTACTTTTTGCTCTTGTAGTTCACTGGAAAACTACATTTGCATGATTTTCTTAGCATAGTGGGAGGGAACCTAGTGCAACACTTACGATGTGGAAAGTATGCCATGTACTCACTTTTCATAGCATCGTGGGACACTCCTAAACACCCATGCACATGATTCTATGCATGTAAAGAAAAATTATAAAATTTCAAATAGGCACCTTAATGACCCATATACACTTTTCTTAGCATGGTGGGAAGGCCTAGCTCTTCAAAATTCTCCTAAATGAGAGAGATGTCAGGAGGCAGTCAAATTTTCTAGTGAAATGTTGGACCTAAATTAAATAAATTAATGGGAATAAAACTTATATATTAAACAACAGGGAACGTGACCTTAATCTCTATAATGAACAGTCAAATTAAAAATACAAACACTGAGCAAAAAATCTTAATTATCTAAATGAACATAGGAAAGAAAGTAGGGGGCTTAAGAAAAAACTCTAAGAACAATTGATCATAAGTAATGATCTACAAAAATTGAGTAGGGTGTGTAGTTTAGTTAAAAATAAATCATGAACTACATTAATAAGTACTAAAAATCATATTCGAATAATAGTAGCAAATGTGCGGCATTCGCATCAGTCATGCAAGAAAACACACTAATCTTTTACAAGTAGAAAAGGTTAACATGTAGTGAACACAATGAATTGTTAGCCGGAGAATATTTAAGGAGCCTCTCATAAACATATATAATGTGACATGCATATGAATGACAAATCTACTTGTTAGTGATGACAACATATAAGGTGTGAATATAATAGGTTCCATTTAATCAATGTAAATAGGCTTGGAGATGCATGCAATAGTCTTCTATGAACACAAAGCTAGTTAACAAGTAGATGTAGCAACTTGCCAATTAGTGTGTCTAGGGAGAATCAATGATGAGTTTAGCTTGATCAATAACCAACAGTAACATGCAAGCAGACATATTGAATATTCCTGCAAGCAATAATAATTAATTTATTAAGAATACATGATGTTAGCAAGTGGGCATAAGTCCTTTGAAACAAATGTGACAACATGTGTGTATCTTCTACAAACATGATCGAGAGGATTACAGTGAGCACGATATATGGCCTACCATAAGAAGAAACAAAATTTATGCTGAATATGAGCTTCTATGAGTCATTGTAGGAAGTTCGTCATGCACATAGAATATTGCTTACATGTAGTAGCTGGAAACTTATCACATGCATAACATGCCATCTACTAGTGAATTTAGAAAACCTTGCCTAAATGCAATTACGTATGAGTAGCATTAAAAGATTGGCATTCAATGCAACTTGCCCAAAGATGATATTGGAAGGTTTGTAATACATACAACAACCCTTTTTACAAGTAATGATAGTGGATGTATTACAAATATGATGAATCCCCTATAGGCATAAATGAGAAGATTACAATGAGTGTGATACATTATCTATAAGAAAAAGCAGCTATCCTATAATAGATGCATGCATGTATGAGTAGCTACAAGAAATTTATCATTTACACAATGGTTCGCAAACAATGGTTAACAACCTTTGGATATCCACTAAAGACCTACAAATATATTCAATAAAGCTTACAGTGCATAATAGATGACTCATAAGAAGAAATTAGCAACCTATAACACACTGTTATGACCCACATTCAAGAAAAATATATGTTGAATGTAGTCCACTTGCATGTATGTTTACAAACTTTTTGAAAAAGTTGAAAGTAATTATAGTTATATTTTCTTTGGAAAAATTTGAACATAATTCTTTTGGGTTTCTTTTAGTTTTATATCCAAACTCTTCATTATGAACAATATTTCACCTTGCGTGGTGAAAATTCAATTCCTAATAGGTTTAGATTACAAAACTATAACTTTTTATCTTAACTATGATAATCAAATTTAGAGGAGAATTACATATGATTCTATAGAACCAAAATGACATTCAATCTTATATTTGACAGTGGTAGTTAAAGTTCTTTATAATTATAGTCAAATAGCTATGATGAACTATATATGACCCAAAAGCGTTAAAATGATATTCACATACATATCTGACTACAGTAATATAGATACATTTATCATTAATTTCATGTCCAAAATTTTTGTAGGTTAGTTGGCATCATTTATTATTAAACTTATTAACATAATGATAAGGATTATCCTTAATTTTATTTTTCCCAAAGAAAATTATTTTTTTCTCCATTATAGTTAACAGTTATATAGAATGGGATTTGATTATTTATGGGGTTTTAAATCTCATATGAAGGCAAGCCTTCATAGTTAATTACATTGTAGGAGCTTTGAGTTTCCTATGATTACTCTTGAATAAAATAATTGTAGAAATTTTATTTAGAATTCACATGGAGTGATATGAAAGGAGTTAGGATAGAATTTAAAATGTGACTGGATCAGTTTTGAATACTTATTTAGAGGTCATAGGATGAGAAGTAGAATGTGTTTTGGGATTCTAAGATAATTCAGAAACACCTCAATCTATCTTATGTGTTGGGCTTTAAATTTTAGGTTAAAAAGTTTTAATTTGAGTTGAAATTTTATTAAAATTTTGAAATTAAATTCCCGATGTTGGGGACTTAGGATTTTGGGTCCACCCCATATCTTAAATCTTATTTGAGCACTAAATAATAATAACCTGAACCAAGCTAATAAAATGCAAATCTAGGCTTAACTCAGCCTGGATTAGATTGCCATGTAAACCCCCAAATAACTTTAAAACTATATATATAGTATTTATGAAAGGTGGGTAAGTCGTTATTTAAGTTTTTGGGAAGTTGGGGCTGATGTCTAGAGAAGGTTCTAATTGGCCCCTTTACTTGTATAGGATGATTATGCTTGAATGAAACTAAAATTTCTTAAAATTTCTAATGCAATGCATATTGACTGGCCTTGAATATAAAAATCATATATGATGAACTTTCAAAATTTGACTTAGAGAAATAGAATTTTTCCCTAGAGATACACAATATTCCCTAGATAGAACAGCACCCTAATAGGCCATAATGTCCATAATGACCCACATGTGGGGAGGAGCCTAACAAGTAGAAAAGGAAAAATATGTATTCATGAGAAACCCTAGCCTGCCCGGGCTTTCTTCATAGAAATATTTATCTTTGTTATGTTAGCATGTTGTTTTTTATTTAGTTATAAGTAGAAGAATTTTAGTATTTAAAGAACCTAACTAAATTTAAGCTAAATCAAACCTCGTATGCAAAAAAGAAACTTAGAAAAATATGTAATTTTGTTATGTGCAAATAATGTAAACTCATCATCAAATAATATATAATGAAATAACTGTAATGGCCATATAATAAGTGCTACTTAATTTAGAACACATGGTAAGGGTAAATTAAAAGTGGCTGGTTACCATAGATAATGACCTAAATTTTAATTATATAGAATGAAGTAAGTATTAGAGTGAGGTGTTTTCCTTCTTCATTTCTTCAACTTCATTCTTTGAACTTGTTGGATCCGTCAGATTCAGATATCCAAATGAAAATAACTCCTCCCCATAGGGGTGTTTCTTTCTCTTTGGATTTCAAACTTACCCAATTTTGGATCTCCGAATGGAAGGGACTCTTCCCCATAAGGGGATGTTTCCTTCCCCTTTGATGTCAAAATTGGTTATCAAATTCCCCACTCTTAGTGACTTTCATAGTTATTTAATTTATAATACATATAAATGAATAAAATGACTCTATACAAATGATATGTTATCCTAAGAAATTTATAACTAAAATCATCAACATCAAAAGCAGTTATATTTACTTCATTTCCCATTCTTGAGAAAGCACATTCACTAGGCCATGCTCTTCATTTTACGAGGAGCTTAACATATTTAACACCTACAAAAAATATTGTTAGTTAAATTTTAATTTTGCCCCCTCTATTTGTATAACCTTGCATGAGCTATTATTAGCATTCATATCACCATAACTTAGGAGAATCTAGCACCCATTATATCAAATCACAGATAACATTATAGAAGTAAAACATCATAAATTTGATATAATGCATCAAACCAAGCCACCTAGAATGTATTAAAATTCACATTAAATCTATTAAAAATCCATATCACACAAAAAGCAAGTGTAATGGAAGAATAACCTAATCTAAAACTAGAGTTATTTATCCAATAAAAATAATATGCAATGTGTAAGACTAGCTATGTGGTTTGGATATGTCCTAAATGAGTTAATTGTTTAAAGTTTTCTAGTGTTTCTTTGTTTATTTTTAGGCTAAAAGAATTTTAGTTAAAATTTAATTATTAGTTTCTTAATATTTATTTAAGGATTGGTTTTTTTTTTAAGTCTTTACTACCTTTGTATACACTAGGGCCGTGAGATTTATTTCATCCTCCTTAAAGATAATATAATAGCCTCATAGGCCTCGATTGCCTTGTAGTAACCAATATTAGTTTACTAAAATTTTAATTTAAGTTAATGAATAGTCATTTTAATGGTTCATTATTGATTTGATTGATTAGATTAATGGTTTATTAAAAGTTTACCCATTTATTGAATTTTAGTATCTTATGGAATATTTTAATTCATCAAATAAAGTGTTTATTTTTTAATTTTTTAATTTATGATAAATTATGGATTTTTTATATTTTTAGTAAATATAAGATCCTAATATGAGTAAAATGACTTTAATTTTGTTAGATTTGAAATTTTATATAATTATTTATAATTTTTTAAAGTTTGAGTATGTTTTCGAACTAAATTTGAAGAAAGAGTTAACTTTTTAACTTTTAATGAATTCTAGAAATTTTGTATTTTCGTAAATATTAGACCTTGAGAGGAGTCCAAGGCCTTTGTGTTTTCTTAGAAGTTTTCTAGAATTAGGTATAAATTTTTGAATTTTTGATATTTAATAAAGGAGGTTTCTTCATTATTGCTCCTAACCCACTCTAAACCATTTGGAATCACTACTAAGGAATGGCATCTAGGAGTGTTTTCAAGTGTTTTGAATTTATTTGATATTTTTAATAATCTTTAAATATTTATTTCAATTACTTATTAAATTTCCCTAATTATGAAATTATGGCCAAATTTAAAGTTTAGTTAAGGAGGTTCAAAGTTTTCTAGATTATATGCTTACTTATGATCAATTTGAACTATTATTTGTTTTTTTATATTTAATTTGGATTTGTTCGATTTTTTTGAGTTTCATGCCCCTTAAAGGTGTTGATTTTTATATTGATTAATTTTGCGACCTAATAAAGTCCAAATTCAGTGAAATTAAAACCTAAAGTTTATGGTCTCATTATGTTTATTGTTCCAAATTTTGACCTCCATTGAATGTGTATAATTTTTTTTTAAAATTTTCTAAGTTCTCTAGATAAATTCCTTAATTTTTGTACTTAGGTGGCAGTAGTACCAAATAGGATTGAATTTTGGTCCAACTATCCCTTTGAAATGCAGATATAAATACATTACTCCAAAAAAATTAATGTGACCTAAATGCATTAGAAGTGTTGAATTTCATAGCATTTGGGTTAAAACATTCCCCAAATACTTGGAATTTCATTTAGAAGCCATTACCTCAATTATCTATGATTAAGCTCTACTTAATGATATCATAGAAAAGGTTTATATGCATGAATGAAACTAATGTTCATTGATAATGAATCTTTAAATTATAAATTAAATTCTAACATTTACCCTTAAAAATTTTGTAATAATTAAAATAAAGCTTAAATAATTCCATGAAAATTATTGGATGTCATGAAGATGCCCTAATTCATCCAAGAAAAAATTATACTCGATTAGCTATGTAATTAAAGACCAATAAGGGATTTTAAATAAATAATATAACAAAAATTACTCTCTATACACTTTGAATTTTCCCCTTATTTTATTTTTAAATGAAATGGGGCCTAATTATGAAGAAAATGATATATTATACTCAAATTTCAGTTAAGTATTTTATTTTTTTTTATAAAATTTTGAATATTTTATTAACAAAATCCACATAATTAATCTATATTAATTAAGTTTTAAAATGGCGATGGTGGCTATTGTGCACACAACATCCTCTGAATTATTATATTTAGAATGAGTGGTGGTAACATTTAATTCCAATGATTATGCCACCACACAATAGTTTTCATTTAAAGTCTGGCAGCGGCCATACACGATTTTACTTATCTTCATCAGCGTCGTGTGGCTAGAGTTTGATATGTTGCTATTTTGAATCAACAATCATGATTTAGCTAGATGAGAATTTGAGCGATCAATGGGTTAGCATGCTTCATATGTGAAATAGAACAAAGGGGTATGGACTGTTGATCTTGCGATTGATCATCAAGATGTTGTACAATTTAGGTGTTTATTAAACTAAACCAAGATGATGAGGAAATGATTGCTCTCAAAAATAGTTGAACCAATATTGATGAGATTTCAAAGAGAGCTTTAGTGAGTAAAGAGAAACAATGGTGGATAATTTTATGGTTTAAAATACACTTAATTGATAGTTATTTAAACCTGAGTGTCTTGGGCTAGGGTTTAGATTTTACCTCGATCTAATGGGTGTAAATGGAAAAACTTTTTCTTGCTGTGGTCTTTGAGTCATATTTCACACTTCTCTTGAAGAATCTCATCACCTGCAGCCTTTGACATGTGTTTTTGAGCTAGGGAAATATTATGGAGTTATGTGGGAGCTCAAATAAAATGAGTGTTCTTGCTTGGAGTCTTGACTATGGTGCAAAAATGATCAAGTATTGAATGAACCCCTTTGTATAATTCAGGACCATAGGGATTTGATTGATGGTGTGGATGTATTAAAGCTCTTCATTTGATTCCTTATACATGTCTCGAGTGATTAGAAGGAAAATCCAAAGGCTACATAAGCCATAATGCCATTGGTATCTCTCCATGATAGTTGGACCACTATTTCTCTTTTAGGCTAGATCAAGGCCTTAGCTCTGGTTAATGGGCATATAGAGAGCTTTTAGGTCAAAATGAAATCACCTAAGCATCTTGGACTAAATAAAAATGACATATCCAATGTGGTTTGACAATTTTGAACTCATATAAGCTCTTAGTCGACTACTTGACTAGTCGACTAGTCAAGTTGATTTGTAAGGTGGACTTGAGGGGGCATAACTACTGTTGAGTTAGTTTGAAGAAAGTTAAAAGGGCTAGGTTTAGTGTATGAGTAAATAAGTGAATGTGAGGTGGAATTTGACCAAATATTTTGAGTTAATTTGGCTAAACTCACTATGACTTGGCTCAAAATGAGTTTTGATTTTCTTAAGCCATGAAGTGAAATGAGAAAGAAGTCTTAATGAGTTTAATTTTAATATGTGTGGTGATTTGACCCAAATAGGTTATGTTTGACCAAACTTTGGCTTAATTGACCAACTCAACTGGTGACTAGGACAAGGAGACCAATCAAGCTCAATTAGAAGGAGAATTGTTCACAGAATTTAGATGAAAATCAAAATTGATTTGGAGTTCTAATGGAGATAACTAAAGTGTAGGGTCAGTTGAACTAGGTTGGGCTAACTCAATGGGGTAAAATTGAGTCAATCACTAGTCTAGAAGCCAATGTTTGTTGAGGTTATATGCGGCGTTCCTAGTGAAGTGATTTGAGCATAACATAGGTCAATTTCTTAGTGTACTGAGCTTGGTAGCGCACTAGATGTGTTGATTATGATTCAGGGTTAACCTAGTCAACTATGATTTACTTGGTCAACCAGGTCAAAAGAAAAGATAAGGACCTTTAGGTTAGGTCAAGAAGGTTAAAAATGATATTTTGGATAAATTGGAGGTGGTTTCATACAATAGTGAGGTCCTCTTGCATAAAATGCATGTTTTCATCCTTAAAGGGTATTTTGGTCAACCATAGTTAACTTAATCAACTAGGTCAAACTAATCCTATGGTTTGGGTACAATTTACTCCTAATAATGTCTAAGATGTAGTATAGGAGGTTTTATGGATTGATATGGTTGATCCATCATGAAGTTTGGAGAAAACTTTAATTTTTCCCTTGTGGCGCATTTTGGTTTAGTGGGCCCATGGTCAATTTCAGGTCAACTAGGATCTACCCAAGTTTAGTTTTATGTTTAACATGTCATACCAAGTGTTATAGAAATGATGAAGGGTTTTGGGGAAGGTCGCAAGGTCAAATTCTATGAGGTGCAAGGTCTAGGGGTATGCTATAAATATTTGAAGGTTACCCTTTGGATTTAAATTTCATTTTTGAGGTTAGAGGTCTCATATTAGCCTCAATTTTGGTGGGTTGACCCTAGAGACATGCTTAATTAATATAAAATTTATAGATAATAAATTAGAGGTCATTTGGTTTAATTTTGAAGTGATTTAAAAATCACCCATAAAGGGTTATAAGACATGGGACATTTGGCCTTGAGTGGTTTAGGATTTTGAGTTTGGCTTTGAATTTGAATTTGATCGACAATATTTATGCATGAATGAGGTCATTAATGTAATATTAGACACATTTGGAAAGTATGCTGATGGTGTACTACCAATGAATAAATTCAAAAAAGCTTGTAATGTAAAATATCTCTCTCGCAAGAAATAATAGGCGACCCGTTGTGTAGTAATATAACTCATCTATAGGTGATGTTAAAATATTCATGCAGAATGCCATTCATCTATATGTAATAGCTGGTGGATCCTGTATACCTAATATTGGAGTATAATTAAAAATTGCTTACAATGTAGAGTAGATCACTCTTAAAAGGTTACAGGCGACCTGTAACAAAATGCTATAATTTTCTATAAGCAAAATAGGATAATTGTAGTAAAAAATGCTGACTATTGATAAAATGAGACAATAAATTTGTGGAGCCAGACTATCACACAAGATTTAAATTTACTTGTAAGTGATAGGTAGGAGGCCCCTAATGCGTCATTAACATTAGAAATATACAAATACGGGTTGAATACTGAAGAAAATAAAACTTTATAGATGCGAAAAGAGCAAAACATCACTATTGATGTGTCATAAATAAAGCTCAACATGCTATTAATTTAACACCACTTAATCCATAATGTTTGTACAAGCGAACATAAGGTTTTAACAAGCCCCTTAAGGATGTTCATACATGCTTCCAATGACCACAACTTACTAACAAGAATTTATACTGCACTACAACCTACATGCAATAACCAACGGGCAACTAATGATACAGTTCCATACCACCAGATTTGGAATGCTCTGACAAGCAGATAGAAGGTGCCTACAAACTTCTAAATATAATGCTATGCACACTCGGATGATAATCATTCACCTAGCTTATTAGTGTCAAACACTTTGAAATACCCTACCACATGTTTTAAAATAGGTAGAGTGTAACATTCAAGTATATCATTTAGCATTATAAGATTTATTACATTATAGTAGCGCATCACATTAACATGAAAAATGCATTTAACATACATGCATTACAACATGCTAAAGACATTAAGCTTTCATATCATCCAACATGCGAAGCGCATAGTATCATAGTGGCACATGCATAGAATGCAAATACACTATACGCTATGTTGTGCACTAAACAACTACATTTTATATAAAGCACATCATGCAAAATAAAAATTCATAAGCTAAAATACATTCATGCATGTAAATAAATAAGTAAATATGTGTGTATGATAATATGCAAATATATTGTGTGCACCCTATGCACTACATACATACAACTTCTAAACGAACACATTATGTAAAATACATGAAAATATATATACCCGCATGGGCCCCAACAAGCATGATGCACGCATAAATGTGATATTTGAGCAACTTGGGTCAGGAAATGAATATAAGTTTGAGCTCGAACCTTCTATGTGAAACCAAAGGAGTCAACATGACTCAAACAATCAAAAAAATATATTATCAAGGGGCTAATCAGGATATTTGTTATATACATTCATGTTAGGCCTTTAAGGTCTATTACAAAAAAAATTTATTAATAAAGGCAAAAAGTTGACAATGAACCTAATCATCTGTCAGAAAATATACATAGTCGACAAGTTTCGACAAAAAAAAAATAAAATTATCTATAAATACATCGATTGTGGTCGACATTAAAGAAAATCTAAATTGGAGGGGACCCAAAATAGTTAAAATTCCTTCCAAATTCACATTAAAATTCAAAACTCAAAAATCACCAAAACTTAAAATATTTAAAATTAAAATAAAACATGTAAACACATAAAATAAAGTACTGATACACCCAAGCAATAATTAGCCAAGGTAGACATACATGAAAATAACTTTAGCTCATAAAGAATAAATATCTATATGAGAATATCACTACGATTCATTCTCAATCCATCTCTCGCTAGTAAGGATGTGGAATTTGTCCTCTAACCGTTGGTTTCACTTTCAATTTTCTCCATACGTAAACGATAATGTTTGAGACCCTCTAATTGGGTGTTTTGTTTCCAAATGGCACCATTAAATTATGGTCATGGTTAGAGCCCGTATGTTCCTCAACTACGTTAAATCCTTAAGGATTTATAGGGAATAAGGCTCTCTATTATCTAAGGAGAATTCAAATTTGTTCCCTTAAATAAATATTCTCCTTAAATTTATAAGGTTCCCATTGATGAAGTAACACATGGATGCTGACAAGAATTCTTTTTTTAGGTTAGGTCATGATGACCTTGGATGATAGAACCATGGGATCTTGATTGGGTCATCACTCCCCCACTATTTGCTTTAAGTGCAAGGTGATAAATTTTAATTTTAAATATTAAGTTTTTAAATACCAAATAATGCTACTGTTAAATACTGGATACTATGTATTCATATTACTACTAGCCTTAATTTAAATTTTCTCTCATTATCAGGAGGGGTAATTAATTATAGGGGCTTGTGCCTATATGAATCCCGAACTTAGACCATAATATCTGAAAAAAGAGGGCAAAATCTCTGGGTAATGTCTTATCCAAAACCCAATTTACCTTCAAAAAATTTTCCTTGAAACTTAAACATTAAAACTCTGCTCAATGTCCCAAAAGAAAGAAAGGGTATATGGAGAGGATGGGGCACATATTTTTAAAGCCCATAGATTTTTGGGGACACCGCTAGGAATTGTTTCTCTTTTCATCTTTGCCTAGTCATACATATGTTATAATGGCAGCAAATTGTATTAGGCTAAATTTCTAAATGATCTAAAATGAATCTATAACAAATTCATTGAATATTCATAAAGTAAGGTTTAAATTTATTTAACTACTTGCTTTTGTTATTTTTTTATGTGTAGTCTAAGAATTTTAAAAGTGTGGGGTGATCTAATAATTTATGATTACTAATCCTCACCTTTTATTTATGCAAAATTGATTTATAGATTACAACTTTTACCGTTCAGCTAGGAAGAGGAGCTAGCATCTAGCAAGCAAACACTCTTATCAAATATAGGATTGCTAGAGCTAGTATCAAGTTTGGTGGACTAGAATTCTCTACACTTACTATAATGACTGCCACAATTCTTGTACACAGCATGGATACTAAAGTGTCTGTTAGAAGCCCCATTCTACTAAAATCACTACACATTTGAAGTACTTACCAACGTGGAGAAATACTACTGGTAAAAATGTTCCTTATGGGAGGATTTTTATCTTTGAGGGACTACCCTAGCCAAAGACCCTCACTATAAAGAGGGTTGTAACTAGGAATAGAATTTTCATGGTGATTTCTAACATCAATGCCTTACCACAGATTGAAGAAATATTCTTGGTAAATATTGAACCATAGTTTAAGTGGCAGTGTTATTTTAAAATTTAAATATAAAAATAAGATGAGGAAGATACCATGTTGGTCATAATGGTCTATATGGTAGAGCATGTTGATGAGGGGGAGGAGGATGATGGGCCTCCGCTATGGGGAAGGATCCATTACCAATAGAGGTAGTTAATCCTCCAAAAAAAAGAAGAAGAACTTAGAGAGAATCCTTTCGTTGCCGACTCTATTATGCATGAAGATATGTGAAGGCAGATGAAGAAGCAAATGAAGATGAAGGATAAGGAAATCTCTTAGTTAAATGATAAGATGATTGAGATAATGGCACAGATGGTGATAATGATGAAAATAGTACATAGGGACTACTGTTGTTTTACTTATGCCAATCCCACTTATTAATTATGCCTTAAATATCATTCCTTCTATTCTTCTAAATCTCCAGGTACCTCAAGTATCAATAGTGCAGGGTACACCTAAAGGAGGTAATGATGCCAATAATTTAAATTATTAGCTCCTTCCATAGAATGTAGCAAATACCTTTGTGCCTGTGATAGTGCCATAGATAGATGGCATAATCAATGAGAATATGAATGCTATTATAGCTACTGATTAGGTGGAAACATCCATATGTCAAGGTTGCCCATACCTAGTAGAGTTTGACCTGGTGCCTTACCCAGAAGGGTATTCTAATCCAAAATTCAATACTTTTAGTGTTAATTGAAATGAAAATTACTACTTGGCACAATTCATGGCTACTTGTGGTAATACGAGACATGTTGATACCTTACTCTTTCTAAAATGTTTTAGTAGTTTGAATTCAATTACTTTTGAATGGTATGCTAAACTACCAATTGATTATATGATGATATTAATAGAATTAGATACTATATTCATGAAGAGTTCACCTGGGAGATCGACAAAATAAAAAGTGAAAAAGAGACGAGTTAGGCACAAAATATATAACTCGTTAGCACAATTAATGTAAAAATATGAGGAGAAGTTAGAAGAGGGGCATATTATTTAGCTGCTAATAAGAAACATTGATGATAATATATTACCATTATTATGAATGGCCTCCATAACCACATTTTAGGACTTGTTGGACCTTATGGTGATGTTCAAGATGTTGAATTTATCAAAATAAAGAAATGACCTATATAACTTCAAGAAAGGTAAAACCCTAGAAACTAGAAAAAGTGAAGCTCACTCCACAATCTATTTTTGGAATGATATGGTAAAGTAGGAGATGAAGTATGAAAATAATATTAATAAGGTGAAATGGGAAATATATAGTATAGATAAAGAGAAGCATATGATGTAGTACGATAACAAGCCAAAGAATACCTATATTTCTAACCCTCGACCAAAATACGTATTTGATAGAAATGATAAGCCTCAAACCTTTACTCATAGAAGATAAAACCTAAGGAAAATAATGGGAACTAGTGATTCAATGCTTCCATTTCTTAAAGAAAAAATGAACAAAGAAAATCCTTTCAAGAGGGAAAGTGTCACTAAGTTATTTTGATAGGCACTCATAACAGGTTTATAATTGCCAGGGTTCAAGAGACTTAAAGAGTTTGATCATACTAGCGACCCAAATTATTACTCGTATCTTCAAATAAAACAATCCATCGTATTGAAGATTGTTACATTTTAAAATATTAGCTAGAGAGAAAATATAGGAATGAAGAATTCACATTATCTTACAATGTCCTAGTTCATCCTAGATGAGAATCAATATAGGTGGTTACATCATCTTCTGTACCCTTGACTAAAGAAAAATCCATGATGGAACTAGATTAAAATGAGCAATGGGACATTATGATCTCCAAGAATATTGTAAAGATCTTGAAGCAACATAAAGAAGTTTCAGGAATCAGGTGGAAGGTTCCTTCAAAACTAGTGCTAGATATAAAAAGGTTGTCTATTATAGTTGCATCTACTTCTTCACATAGTCCTAGCTAAGAAAGCTTATCAATGTTTAATGATGCAAAATCAAAATAATTTAAGAGAAGAAACAAATTAGAAATCCCAAAAGAGAAAAAAATAGCAACTCAAAGGCCTATTGAAAGTTTGGATGTTTATCTAAGAAAAATCCTAGTGCAACTCAGCATATGTGATGCTCTCTTGATGTTTGAAGACCTTCAAGAAACTTTTATTCATGATCACCATAATCTTGAAAGATATGAAACATACTTTACTAAGCTTTGCATGAATGAGATCCTACATCCTCAGAACAAACCAATAATTATATTTTCCAAAGATAATATGAAGCTTGAGACTGTAGATCATAATCACCGTCTGTATGTTACTATAGAGAGTGACAACATCATAATTAGTGAAATCCTAATTAATCATGGATCTTCTATAAATCTCAGAACCTTGAAAGCACTTAGATCATTGCAAGTTGATGTGCCCTTAGGCAAGATAAGTTGATAGTGCATGGTTTTAATGACAAGGAACATAAGATTATGAGATTATTTATTCTTCCTTGTATATTTAGATAAATTTATATAGAGGCTAAATTCAATGTGATTGATGTCTACAACTTTTACCTCAAAGATGGAGAAGAGTTTAGCATTTCAAGTGACCACCTTCCATTTGTAGTCCATGAGGTGAAGTTATATGATGATTTAAAGTACTTCATTCCAAAAGAACCAAAGCCATAAAACTCTCTCAAAACATAGGCATCAAATTCAAAAGCTATAAAGAAGCCCAAACAAGAAGGAGAGAAGAAGTAGGTAGGGAGAAAGAAGAAAATGATAACTCTTCTTGAACCAGCGCTTATGCCTAAGACAAGATGAATTATGCCTCACCTGGGGATTACCATTGAAGAAGATGACATCAACCCTCCAAAATCTAAGAAGACTTACCATCCTTTAGTCAAAATAAAGAAGAAGGCAAAATATTCAGACTCCGGTTATGCCAACAGTCTACCAATGTGAGCAAGGTGTCGTGTGTCTCTACAGCTTACCAAGCCTAAAAAGCATATTCATGGTCATGCCTCATCCACCGCGACTCTTCAAAGAAATATTCCATCATAAAGTGCATAACATTGAACAGCTCCAGACATTTTATGCACCTCTTTTAAGTAAAACACTAGGCCAAGAATTTTATTTTAAAAATCAAGAGATCGTTAATAAAAGAACTTTGACTGGCATGTTTGTTTTTTTTTTTTTTTGATAGAAAGCAATAACTTGCATTAATAATCAATAGAACAAAAGGCAACTACAAAGATTATTCCTCCTTTAACAAATTAAAGAAAGAATGAGGAATCTTATTCAAGCAAAGATCTTCCCAAACAAAATTGCTAATAAGAGCAAGGTTAGCACATATGTCTGCTAACTTATTATTACTTCTATCTATACATTTGAAAATGACATAGTTGAATACGTTGAAGTAGTCAAAGTCTTTCATTTCTTTGAACCATCTGCCACTGTATTTTGTAGAATTCTAACGACATTAGAAATATCACTTTCAACAATAACTCCTTTATTTGAACATCCAATCTCTAATCAACTCTTTCAGAGTTTTGATAGCTAAGATTTTTAATTGAGAAATGTCCCAATGTATGCAAGATCTTCCAAAAGCTATCAAAAACCTGCCTTTGCAGTCATGGAATACACCTCCTATTCCATCTATATAGGATGAGCCAAGTGAAGCATCAACATTGTTTTTCAACCAATTGAGTGGAGGGGGATGCCAAATATTAGACAGCCTTATTGACTGGTTAGCATCCCAACTGATTGAGTTAAAATTATAAAACATCTTGGATGTTGAAGTGTAGCTCACAGCATTTTCATAAATAAGAGATGTGCTTTCTTCAACTACTTCATGAATGAATATGTTTCTAGCCTTCCAAGATAAAAAAACTGCATTACAAAAAAGATTAAAAATCATACAATTATGAAGTACTATGTGCTCCAACTACGTACAACAACTTTCAATATTATCAAACAAAGGGATTCTGAATCCCCATTTGTTTAAGAGTAAGAAAACTTCTCTCACTTTAGCACATTTGATAGCAAGGTGTTCCACACCTTCAACTTCAATACAACATCTGTCTGGCTGGTTGAACTTATAGTTAATGGAGAGATAATTCCTACAATGATGCCTAGGTATTATCCCATAAGAATATGAAGGCTGATGCAAAAATAAGAAGTTCATATTGGTACAACTAAATGATGAACATGTCTCCTTCAAAATTTATGGTATGAGAAAAGTCCTCTCATATGTTGAAAGAAGGATACCCTTACAAGAAGGAGCCTCTAATTCATTATGCAAAAGTACTCATGAATGTAGATTTATTGTGCAATAACATGCCAGGAAATTTAATCCCATAACAGTAGTGAGATAGAGATATATAAAATCAATCTTTTAAATGATCATCACATGTAAACTAAACTTGCTCTAGAAGAGCTTGAAGATGATGGAAATGCTACTACGATGGATGAGTTAAAAGAAGTTAACTTAGGGACTGAAGAAGATCCTTTCTTGAATATCATTAGTACCCTTCTCACTGAAGACCAAATTGAAGATACAAAATAAACTCTTTTGTGAATTTAGGGATTTCTCATCTTGGACCTATTTTAAAATACCAAACTTGTCCAATGATGTATCAGTTCACATAATGGCCAGGAAACTAGATGCAGTGATAAACAAGAAGACTCCATGGTTAATGAACTTAGAGATTGAGGAGTAGCTCATAGATGCATGCATTATGCAAGAAGAAAAATGTGCCAATTAGATTGCTATTATTATTCCCATCATTAAGTAGAATGGTTAGATTCAAGTTTGTATTGACTTCTGGGAACTTAACATGGCACATCAAAAAGATGAATTTTCTCTCACAGTATCAAAGCTCTTAGTTGATAAAACATCAAATTATAATATGTTCCTCTTTATGGAAGGATCATCAGGATATAACTAGATCAAGATAGATCCTGAATATGAGAAGCATACATCATTTAGAAAGCTATTGCCATATTATGATATATGATCATGGGCTTGGGACCGAGGAATGCTGGTGCTATGTATCAGCAGTTATGATGAACATCGTCAATGAGTTGATTCATTAGAAGGTCAAACACTATGTGGAAAATCTTGTGGTCAAGAGTATGGGCTGAAATGATTATATAGGTGACTTGATGACTCTATTTGAGTGGATCAAATAGTTTTGACTAATTATGTATTCCCCATTGTACTATTGGTGTTTCATGTAGCATTTTTTATCGGTATGTTTTTTGCTATCAAGGAATTAAAATGGACCCCAACTAAATAAAAGATATTATGGAGATGGCACCACCTAGGGACCAACAACAACTTGGTTCCTTGCAAGGTTAGTTGGATTTCATTCATTGATTCATATTAAATATATTATAATTGTGCCAACCATTTTCAAAACTAATAAAAAAAGATGTTCACTTTTTATAATACTCAGAGTGTCAAGAAGCCTTTCAAAGTATCAATAGATAGTTGTTAAACCCGACCATTTTTGTAGCACCAATTTTGGGGAAGCTTCTTATGTTATATACAGTAGTACATAAAGAGTCATTCAGAGAACTGCTGTATCAGTATATCAATCATAGATTGATTGGAGTTGAGATATATTATTCTCTCATTTAGAAGTATTATTTGGCATTGATTTTGACTATTTACATACTCCGACACTATATGTAGTTTAATAAATTTATGTTGATATCAAAGATCAATCTGCTAAAGTTATTTATTATAAGACCATCATTAATAGGTATTTTAGCTAGAAGGATAGTGATATTTATTTCCACCGAAGAGTTCATAAGATTCTGAAACAAAATTTGAAAATTAAATTAGCTCAATTTCTATGATACTAATTTGGTAAAGTAGATTATCTAGCCAAATTAGCCAAGAAAATGGAAAGTATGAACGATGACCCTATGCTCATTAGAGTCAACACTCATCAGATCATAGAGCTAGTAATTCTATAATTCCCATAGGAAGAGTGATTATTAAATGTAAGCCAGTAGGATACAACTTCAGTTGATACTCAACTTCCCTAATATATCAATCTGGAAAACCATCCATATGAACATCAAGTAGTCAAAAGTAGGCACAAAGATAATATTGACTTATAGTCTTGGTGGTATTGCTTGGTTGTTAAAGAAAAGGATAGTTGGGGGCTGCCATTCATCAACTATTTGAGTGAAAGTAAATTACCAGCAAACAAATTGATGGATGCTTAAATAAAAAAATGATTATTATGATACTTGTTTGTCAAGGGAATGTTAAATTGAAGAGACTTTAACCAATTATGGTTGAGATGTTTAGGTACCAAGCAAGTCCATAAGGTGTTAAAATAAATTTATGAAGGACTTTTTCATCCACACTAATCAGGTACCAAATTGGCAGTAAAAATTAAGAGAATAGGATATTACTGACCATCACTAATGAAGGATTGCATTGATCATGGTAAGAGGTTCCATTAGTATCAAATCTATTATTATATTTGTTGACATGAATTATGTATGAGGTCATCAAGAACCATCCAAACTTCTATGGATTGATGTGAAGGTTAAAAATCTTCTAATTGTCAATCATCCATAACTCAATCCAAACCTTAATCTAAATTTCAGATCAATCCTCAATCCTATCTTCAATCAAACTTCAAGTCAATCTTCAATTCAATAATCAGTTCAATCCTCAATTCAATCTTTAATAAAACTTCAATTCAATCTTCAATCCAATCTTTAATCAAACCTCAGTCAAATTCAATTAATTTCAATCACCTAGTTTATATCAACCTATCCTCACTTAAAGTTGAAACCTTGCAATGTAGCAAGGTAATTCAATATACTACGTACCCAATTCAATGCACTGGCACCTATCGATCACCACTTGATTCCATTTATCTAATAATCAATAATCACCTAATTGGTCATCATTGATGTGGATGATTCAAGATTAATTAATAAAACTAATAACTGGATTCAAATCCAAAACTCAAGAATAAAATTCATGGCTAAAGGCTCATATCCTATGACCCATTTTTTTGTAATTTTAAATCACCTAGAAACTCAATCAATTGACCCCTAATTCATAATCTATCAATTAAATATTGATTAGGCTTGTTCATTGGGTCTACCCTTCAAACTTTAGGTCAAACAAAGAACTCTAACTCTAGAAACATGATTTAAATTTAATTGCTATAAAATCTTCAAATATTTACATTCTATGTCACTGGACCTTCCACCTTATAGAATTTAACCTTGGGGCATTCCAACAAATCTTGAACATTTACATAACTCATTTTAGGACATATTAAATATAAAAATTTACTTTGGGGGACCTAGGTTGACCCAGAGATGACCAGGGGCCCAAATGACCAAAATGCCCCTTAAGGATAAAATTGAAGTTTTATCCAAACCTCAATATGACATAGTCAAAACAAATAATAATACCTCCTCTAATGCATCAAAAGACCTTTTGATTGCATGAAACCACCTCTATTAGTCTTAAGCCACTAGGATGATAGATTAAAATCATGCCTAAACTAATCTTTTGATTAGGTGTGATCTTCCTAGACGTCAGAGAATATGCATGGGAGGATAAGGGATCGCCACCTATTACCAGATGATTACCATGATTTTTTAACTAATTGTCTAGGATGATAGATCCCTTTCATACTAGACATCAAAGAAGAGAGTGTGATGATAAGGCATCACCGGGTATCATACTTGATGAAGTTTAATAATTTTATACTAATCTTATAGGAAGATACTCTAATCATTTAGTATGAAACGTTTATTACTCTTAAACTAAACATACAAGGAAATGCAATTTATACTAGCTAAAAGTGTTGTTTGGAATGAATCAAACAGGATGATCTTAGATCATACTAGACGACCAGAAGTGCAAAATAGAAAATTAGGGCTTCTTTTTTAGGCTCTTTATTTAAGCTTTCATATTATCCTTGAGATAATCATTTGCAGTTGGGTTGACTAGAGAGAGCTTAAAGAAGGAAGAGAGGAGAACTTTGAGAGAAAGAGATCCTTGTGAGGGGGAGTTATAAGGGATTCACAAAGGTTGCTTCGTGCAAGGTTTTCATCATCTTCATCAAGCTTCTTCCTTAGTTCATTTGTTGCTCTAGGGAGATATTCTTCAGCATCAAATTAAAGGTTCTCTGCCTACTCTAGGAGAAAGTACAAGGATTCATTGGTTCTCTGCCTATGTAAAGGAGTAAAAGAATTTCTAGGTTCTCTGCCTACTCCATGAGGGAGTAAAAGGAATAAGGGTACTCTGCTTCATCGGGTTGAGGGAAAGATTTTGTAAGGGCTTCTTTGCCTTATTGTGGGGGCAAAAGGAGAGATACTACTAATAGTGTAATACTTAGAATAAAGGTTTTTAGGGAGTTGACGTAGGTCAAGTTAACCAAACAACTATAAATCTTATGTGTTCTTTCTATTTACTTTTATGCATTTAATTTTAATGTTCTTTTGTTATTTATTTTGTGGTCAAAATCTTAGTTTTTTTCTTGAGAAATTAATGTTTCTTTCATATAAATTGTTTGTTTTAAAATATTCAAAAAGATTTCAAAAAGATTTTCTTTTTTCCTTTAAAAAAAGTTTAAATAATAAATTCATGCCCGCCCCCATCTTGGTAGCCTCGAGCTAGTTCATAAAGATTTATCAACTCTCATGAACTTTTAAGTGGTATTAGAGTGTGATTCATAAATTAAGTTTTAGAAAACTTAAAAATAAAAGATATATGTCTAACTTAGGTAATCATAATATTACAAAAGGATATTCAATCACTAGACCAGCTCTATTTGATATTATTTCTTTCATTTTTTTTAAAATTCATGTGTCCATCGTTTTACAAACAATTGATTATCCCATGTGGATGCTAGTAGAGGATGGTCATTCTTCACTTTTTTGTTTAGTAAATGGCATTTAAACTAAAATACCTTTTTTTGAATGGACTACTGATGATAGAGATTTGGCCCACCTGATTGCTAAATGTTTGAATTATTATTTTTTTAGCTTTAAAATCTGAGGATTCTATGCATGTTTCTACTAATTTAACTGGTAAAGAGATTTGGGACAAAATCTACATTACATATCAAGGAATAAAGGAAGTAAAATAATCTAGGCTAAACATTCTTCTTCATGATTATAAACTTTTCATATGAAACTTAGTGAGTCTATTTTTGAAATGTATACTAGGATTACATAGATTGCTACTTCCCTGCATGCCTTAGGAAGATAGCTTACAAATTATGGAAAGTTAACAAAATTCTTCATTATTTACTATCTTCCTATATTGCAAAAATAATTACCAATTATGAATCTAAAGTTCAAAATTTTTATTCCATAGGTAAATATCTTGGATCACTCATTTCCAATGAGCAAGGAGTAGTCAAAGGAAGCTTGATGCAAATGAAAGGTGAAAAGAGAAAACTGAAGCCTTAAATGATAATGAGTATAACAACGACATTTCTAGACAAGGTGATGATGATATTACCCTGATGACTAAACAATTAAAGAGCTTTTTAAATAAAAAGAAAAAAACATCATCAATAATAAAATAAAGGTAAGAATGGTAAAAGTTCTAAAATTTCTTCTAATGTTATATGTTTTGAATGCAGGAAGCTAGGGAACCTGAAGTCTGATAGCCTAACTCTTAAAGCTCACCCAAGAAAGGAGAATGGTGAATAAAACTTTAAATTCTAGAAGGGGAAGCAAAGGACACAAAAAGCTTTCTGGGCAAATTCAACATCAGACTCTTCAGAAACTAAAGTAGAAGAGGAGTTGACTAACATATGGTTAATTATAGAAGATAATCTTAATTATTCTGATCAAGAAGAAGTATGAGAGCGTACCTATGATCAATTATTTATTGTATCTAAAAAAATTCAAACAACATATTGGAAGCTTAAAAAATTACATGCCAGCCTTAAATCTAATTTTTCAATTTTACCAAAAGAGCATGAATGCTTAAGAAAGATCCTTCCACTATGGATAGTAATCACATGGCTTTATTAGATGAATTTGATATCTTAAACAAGAAGCATTCTGAATTAATTAATGAGCATGATTCCTTAAAAATATCACATGTTGAATTAAAAAAATGCATACAAGAGATTAGATACTCGTTCATCATAATTAGACAATAGGAAGCAGGCATTGAAAGTAGAAATTTCAATTGTTGAAAGTATAAATAAGTTTTTACAAGTTGAATTGACTAAGTTTTAGGAAAATATAAAACAACCTTTACTTTAAGTGTTTAATAATTTATATCCTCAGCATGCATCATTCAAACCTAAGAAGAATCACCATAACCAAAATAGATTAGTAAATCCTTTTCCTAGTGTTAGATGTTTTTTGTTGTGGCATGCTATGATATATCTCCTACACTTAAACCATTCACCATAGATCACATTTGGTGCATAGACCAGAACTTCAAAATTCATAACATAGCATGCATGAATTTCATTCTTCTTTCCATTAGATGGGATGCAAACTTGTTTGGGTTCTTAAATATAACATTTGATGATTTTGTATGGATGCTCTCATAGAAGGCTAGGTGAGACTATGTGGTACTTAGATAATGGATATTCAAGACACATGAATAAAGATGCAAATTAATTTATTTTGCTAGAGGCCAGGGTAGAAGGTAAGGAAACACTTAGAGATAATACAATTAGGAGAGTTGTTAGATCTGGTATAATTGGCAATTCAAAAAATTTCATCATTGAAAATGTTTTATTGGTAGGTGGTTTGAAACATAACCTGCCTAAAATAAGACAACTTTATGATAAAAGATTTAGCATTAAATTTTTGTCTACCAAATTTGTGATTAGCATAAATGGAAACACTGTGCTACAAGAAAAAATAATTGAAAATATTTATATGCTTAATTTAAACTATGTTGAACCTGCTTCTTTGTTTTCCTTAAAACTATTGCTGATGAATCTTGGTTTTCACATAAGAGATTGTGTCATGAAAGCATGAAAAATCTTAGGAAAATCACCAAAAAATACATAGTGAGAGGAATTCCCAAACTAGAGTTCATTATGGACCACCTTTGTGATGGATGTCAATTAGGGAAATAAGTCAAACCCTCCTTCCACTCAATCAAAGACATTAACATTAGCTAACCCTTAGAAGTCTTATACATAAATCTCTTTGGATCTGTTAGCACTAAAAGCCTAGGAGGGAAAGTCTTTGGGTATGTGATTATTTATGATTATTTAAAGTTTACTTGAGTTAGATTTCCGATCTTATAAAAGTCAATCATTCAAGGAGTTTAAGTCTTTTTCCACATGAATTTAGAGGAAACTAGGTTGTAAAAGTTTATCCATTCATTGTGACCATGGTGGAAAACTTGAGAATGTGAATATTGAATCTTAATGTACGGACAAGGGGATAGATCACAATTTTTTAGCTATTAGAATCACTCAGTAAAATGTGGTTGCTGAAAGAAAGAATAGGACCTTGGTAGAAGATGCTAGTTCCATGTTAGCTGAATACTCACTTTCTAAATAGTTTTGGGCAAAAGATGTGAATACAACCTGTTATATTTTGAATAGGGTAAATGTTAAATCAAAGCTAAACAAGACACCCTATGAAATTCTTTAGGGTAGGACACCCAACCTTTCTCACCTTCATGTCTTTAGATTTAAAGTGTTTATTTTGAATAATGGAAAATTTGACCCCAAATTTATTGAAGGAATGTTCCTAGATTAGTCAAATGTTGAAAAATCTTATAGAGTTTCAATAAAAAAACCCTGGTAGTAGAGGACACAATTCAATTTTTATTTAATGAATCTTATAATTTTATAGGGTCTAAGGTAAAAGAAGAACATGTTATCAAAATTGCTCAAGGATTAGAATCTGTAAATTTGGTGAAAATGGTAGAACCTGAAAACACATTGCTTAGATAATATAGATATTCTTCAAGTCATCCTAAAAAATGGATCTTAAGAGATCCATCCGAAGGTGTTAGAAGAAGGTATACAATTAGAAAAGAAGTAAACCACACTACCTTCATTTCAATAATGGAACCCTCAAGCGTAAATCAAGCCCTATCTGATGAATTCTAGATCGTAGCCATATAAGAAGAGTTAAATCAAATTGTGAAGATTGATGTTTGGGAATTTATTGAAAGACTTAAGGATCAGAGTGTGGTTGGAACTAAAGGGTTTTCAAAAAAAAAAAAGAATGATTATGGTGTAGTGATTAGATATAAAGGAGGATTAATGGCTAAGCGGTACAATCAAATAGAAGGAATTAATTTTGAAAAGATTTTAGCCACTGTAGCTAGATTAGAAGACATTAGGGTGCTAATAGCTTTTATTTATTTGAAGCGATTTAAACTGTACGAAATGGATATCAAAAGTTCATTTCTAAATTGGGTGGTAAAAGAAGATGTATATGTTGAATAACCCCAGGCTTTAAAAAATCACAATTTCCTAATCACATATTCAAATTAAAAAAGGTATTATATGGATTGAAATAAGCACTGATAGCATGGTATGAAAGGCTAAGCACAATGTATAGACAACACCTTACTTTTGAAAAAGGTTGGAGATGTGATACTGATTATCCAAATTTACATTGTTAATATTTTGTTTGGATCCTCTAATAAAAGGCTTTTTGATGATTTTTCAAAAATAATGGGTAAGAAAATTGAGATGAGTATGATAGGAGAACTAATCTTTTTTCTTGGATTTAGCATAAGGAAGAAAAATGATGGAAATTTCCTTAGTCAACCAAAATACATTAATGGCATTCCTAAGAAATATGAAATGTATAAAGCCAAGTTAATCAACACTCCCATGAGTTCTGCTTTTCAGTTAGATAATAATTCAAATGGAAAATTTATTGATCACAAGAAATAGAGAGGAATAATTAGATCACTTCTTTACTTAATTGCTAATAGACCTGATATTATTTTTAGAATTTATCTCAGTGCTAGATTTCAGGCTAATCCAAAAGAGTCCCACTTAATTGCTATTAAGAAAATTTTTAGATATCTCCTAGGAACCCCAGACTTAGGAATCTGGTATTATAGGCATACCACCTTCTTTGAAATCATAGGATATTTTGATTTAGATTTTGTTGGATATCAAGTTAATAGAAAATGTACTTCTAGAACATATCAATTCATAGGACAGTTCTTAGTCTCCTAGTCTAGTAGATAATAAAACTTAGGTTCCCTATCCACTACTGAAGTTGAGTACATAGCCTTAGGGAGTGGTGTGGCCCAAGTCCTCTAGTTATTACAACAAAAATCAGAATTTAGGATTACTTTTAGGCAAAATTTTGATCCTATGTTATAACACTAGTGTCATCTATATATCAAAGAATCCAAACCAACACTCCAGGACCAAACACATTAATATAAGGTACCACTTCTTTAGGGACCATGTTAACAAAATAGAAATAGAGCTACATATATAGCCACTGAAAACCAACTTGTTAATATCTTCACAAAACAAATGGCCTTTGAAACTTTCAGCATATGAAGAACCATATTAGGTGTAATAGATATTAATGCTTGAAATTATTGCTTTCTAATTTTGATATTTTATTTTTGTTTTATTTGTGTGTTTATTTCTGTTTATATATTTCTATTTTATATATTTTTTATTTCTTTTCCTTTAATGTTTTTAAAGAATTTGATAAATCTATGGTTACTTCTCATATTGAATTCTTAAAAGAAAATTTTGCCTTATTTTTAGAAATTAGTAAGCAAGGAGTAACTTCCCTAAATCATTTAACGGGAGAAACATCGATGATTATCTCCTGTCCTCTAACTTTATTAGTGGGTTAATTTGTTTTGAATGAAAATCTATTTCAAATAAAAAATTCAACTTTGAAATAGAGATCTATTTAGTCTTCCTATAGTAATCTATCTCATATGAATAATGTTCTAAATTGACAAATAATTGTCAAATTTTCTTAATCAGGTTGTTGCATTTATCATATGGATATGATTCTATTTTGTGGTTTACTCTTCCTTATATTAGAGAGTGAGTTTTTCTTTTCTTATATCAAGAAGATAATCTCATAATTGAGAGTCTTTAAATATTTTAAAAGGAAACAAGTTCATAAAAATGATAAGAGGTACAAAATGAGCCAAAAATTGAAAAGATACACAATGACCACCAAATAATTACAATATTCACAAAGTCTATCAAAAGTTAAAAGAAGTGCAAAGTGTGCCAAATAATTAGAAAAGACATACAAAATGATCTAACAAAGCAATAAGCTTCCATCTCTTTCAAAATTTTAAATCTTAGAAGAATCCATATGCAACTTGATATCTTCAAACACTTGAATATATAAAATCATAATTTTTTTATTAATTACTCTGTAATATTATTCTATCAGCTATTTTTCTAAAATTAAGTTTGAAAAGATAACTTTTCCTATCTAATTTCTTTTTTGAATTAGATTTTTTTTTGAAATAATTTTGACATGTATGGAGTTCGAGCTAAGAATAACAAGATCATATTTCTACCCTTTCTGGATTTCAATATTGTCGATTTATTTCTTATTGATTTTTAACCTACTCATAAGGAAAATTTATCATTTATCAAAGTTGATCGATTTAAAAAAATTAGTTTGGGGGGCGGGGGGGGGGGGGGGGGGGGGAGCTTTATGTTCTCTTTTAATTTATGATTGTTTTTGGCTTGTTATTATTTTATTTTACATTCTTTTTTTTTTTGTTTTTGTTTTAAGACCCTCCTTATCATCACATTTCATCTCTTAAATTTTTGAATCTTTGCTTATGTCATCCAGGTTGATCCACATCATATTGTATGATCTTAACATAAATTCCAATCATTGATCACTGCACATTCAACGGCAAATCTGAAAGTTCATTAGGGATGTTAGGCCCTATGAACTAGTCCCGAGGCTAATAAAGAGGGGGGTGAATTGGTATTTTTAAAAAATTCTTTAAACAAAAGAACAAATATCACAAACCAAAGTCCCCACGAAAAAATAAGTGCGGAAAATTAAAGTGCGGAAACAATAAAAGGAACATAAGGGTTTATAGTGGTTCGGTCAACTTGACCTACATCCACTCCCCGGAGGCGCCCTTCGAGTATTGCACTACCAACGTGACTCTCCTTTAGCCCCCATAGCTAGGCGGAGAAGCCCTTATAAAACATCTCCTTTTTGCCACCCCTGGCAAGGCAGAGAACCAAACTCCTTTTACTTCCTCCTAAAGCAGGCAGAGAACCTCGATCGATCGCTGAATCTTACCTCTCCCAACCCTTCCAAGGAAAAGAGACTCTAGGGAAGAAGAAGTGGAACAATTCTTGGAGCAACCCTTATGAACTCCCTCACAAGGTCCACCTCACAAGATCCTCTCTCTCTCTCTCTCCCTCTCTCTCTCTCTCTCTCTCTCTCTCTCTCCTTTAGGTTTTCTCAGGTTAAGACAGCAGCCAAGGATGTTCAAAAATGTTGAACATGAGCTCTTAAATAGAAGAGCTTCAAATAAGCTCAATAATTGCAAGTTGCCGACTTTATCATCCAGGATGATAATCATATCATCCTGTACGATCAGTTCAAAACATAGACGATCGGCCATAACATTACCCTGAAGATGATCTGGATGATTGAAAATTGGCTTGATCATCCAGAATGATCTCATGATCGTCCTGGACGATTAGTTCAAATTAGAGGAAAATCATCCAGAGCATCGCCCTGAATTCGAGCTGTCCGATCATGATCGGCCACGAGCAACTAAGGGTTTTTGAAAATATTCCCTGGCCTATCCTGCGATCGTCCAGGATGATGTGATCGTATCAATCATCCTTAATTGCTTCTTTAATTGCCGGATCAATTTAGGCATAATTGTGCCATATCATCCAGTCCGATCTCACGATCGTCCTGGTCGATTTTCAAAAATACAGAATACCTAAATTGATCGTGGCGGCTATTTATTTATATGTTGAGCATATTGTCCTGGCCGATACAAGTATCGTCCAAGCCGATAAGTTAATTACGGCTGCCTTAACCAAGCAATCCTGATTAGAACTTCTGTTTTGAAATCAATCGTCTAGGACAATATAAATATCATCCGCGGCGATGTGAGTAAAAACACAAATTCTAAATCTCTCAAGTGTGTGTGTGTAGGGTACTTAAGATCAGTTACTTCAAATATTTATAATTGATTCAAGAAAGAGAAAAAGAAAAATACAGACTGACGCAGACCTAGTCTACCCAATCTTAAGCTGGCTCTATTTGTCGTCAAAGTTTTTGGTCCTAAAACGTTAGTAGAGGAAGGCAGACAAAGTGTTTGCTAACATCAAAATCACAATCAATGAAACCAAGTTTGCAACAAAATTTGAATAAAAAAATTGTGATCATATTGGATGATTTTCATTTTGTCCTATACAATCCACATGGAAGAAATAATTGGATGATTTTAATGTCGATGATATGATTCATAATGACACATTATTCTAGATGATCCACGTGTTCGACTTATATGATGTACTTAGTGAATGATCATAAAGGTTGAGTCCTTGGGACATTTGCCCTATGTCTAATCATCCTGTATGATATCCTATCATCCTGGATGATATGACCAACTTTTCTGACTGATCGCTTGGATGAATTGATTTCTCCTTATTATCCTGGATGATCTCGATATCATCCTAAAAGATCCTACTAGTTCTATAAAAATAGGCCAAATTCAACCATTCTTCTTCACTTTAATCACTTTAATATTTCTTTCCTCTCACTTAAAATCTAAATCATTATAATGGTTTGAGGCATGTGGTCATGACAAATTGTTAGAAGTTATTCCCGGTGTAAGGTCGATCCAAGATTTACTAAGGAAGATGATGAAGAAGCTTACAATATATATAAAGATGTTGGAATAACTCCCTAAAAAATCATCAAATAGTAGGGCTTCCACTTTCAAGTACTACCTTTATTTATTCATATGACTCTGACATTCACTCTTACTCTTGCTTGTCCCTTCTATTTTGAACTACTTTATGAACTTTTTGCAAGCCTTCATATCAATAAGGAGGGAACTGCCCTCCAATCCTTTGTTAATAGGCATAATGTAGAAATTACCTACCAAGACTTTCATGATTTTCTATATATGGCCACTTATGGAGAAAAAATTCATACTTTAGCTATAAATCTAGAGTTTAATTGGATCCCTATCAACACAATCCTTAGGGAATCACATAGTAACTTCAACATTGCCCAGGTTAACACTCTAATTCAGGATGCTTGCATCATCTAACACATACATAAAAATTCTATCATTATTAATATTGTTGATCGACTCAACATTACTCCTATTCTTTGTCTTGCAACTTACTTAATAAAAGATCAAATAGACTTTAATGCAACTGATATTGTAATTTGTTATCTTTCAAATCTGACCAAAATTAGAGATCCCTTACATAGGAGAATACCCAATATGGCCTTAAGAGACATCATATCTTTTGTCATAGAATCCAAATACAACTTCTTATTTCCTACACCACTAGATCATTTCAAAATCTTCTATTTTGATACCTCCTTCCAAGTTATTCAAAGTGCCTCTTGCCAACCAAGCTTTCTGTCAAGAAGTAGATGAACATGAGGAAGGTCCAACACCTATTCCTGTACCTATCCTTATCCACTAGCAGTTCTAGTTAGATCAGCTGGTTATGAGGTTTAGCCAGTAGGAGGCTAGGTTTGCTCCTATGTATGATTTTTGTTCATACTGGACGTTTAGTTATAAATACAAAATCCAAATTAGGGCATCCCATTAAATAAGAATGATTAACTAAGCATACTATGTGAACCTTATTGTATAGGACAATCATTTTAGATTCTAAAAAGTAGCCATCAATCATAATTAGGAATTATTTTAAATTTCCAATATGGTATATATCATACAAGATGACCCACATCATCCTTGACTAAAGATGATAATCTAGCCTAAATTAATCCTGTAATTAGAAGAATAATTATGGTAAAACTTAATTCTATCATATCAAACATAATAATAAGTGATAATTATCCTGGACAATAGAGAAGATGCATGGAACGTTAATGGATCACCACCTATTGTACCAAATGAATACCATAATTTTTCAACTAATCATCATGGGTTATTGATGCTTTTGTATTAGATGGCATAGAAATAGGTGGGATGATAAGGCATTATTGGGTATTAAACTAGATGAATTTCATTAGTTTTATACAAATCATCCAGGATGATATTAAGGATGATCCATTTATTACTCTTAAACTAATTGTATAGAGCAATGAAATTTATACTGGTTGAATGGGCTATTTTGAACTAATTGTATAGGATGATCTTAGATCATATTGAATGATTATTAGTACAAAATTAGGGCTTCTTTTGGAGGTTCTCTATTTAAGCTCTCATATTATCCTTAAAATAATCTTTTGCAGTTGGGTTAACCAGAGAGAGAGCATAGAGAAGGAATAGAGGAGAGCTTTGATTGAGAGAGATCCTTATGAGGGGGAGTTTTGAGGGATTCATAAAGGTTTCTCAGTGTAGGGTTTCATTATCTTCTTCAAGATTCTTCCATTGTTCCTTGGTGGAATTGCATAGATCTTCATCAGGATTAGATCGAAGGTTCTCTACCTGCACCAAGATGGAGTAAAAAGATTCAAAAGTTCTCTACCTACTCCAGGAGGGAGAAAAAAGATTTTTAGACTCATTGCCTACTCCAGGTGGGAGTAAAATATTTCAAGGTACTCTGCCTCACCAGGTCAGTGCAAAGATTTTATAAGGGAATCTCCATCTTATTGTGGGGACAAAAGAAGAGATAATATTGTTAGTGGAATACCTATAATAGAGGTATCCGTCGAGTGGTTATAGGTCAATTTGATCAAGCCACTATAAATTTGTTGTGTTCTTTTTATCTAATTTCTTGCATTTATCTTCCACAATATTTTGTGATTTATTATGTGGTTGAAGCATTCTACCGTTTGGCGTGTTATTTCTATTTACTTTTCCTAATAACATGGGACATGTGTAAGGCATCCGAGAAAGAGTCCTGATGCATCAAGGACATCCAATTCAAATACTAGACCTAAAGTATGCCAAAAGGCATAAAACCCTTCATTCAATAAATTCCTAGCTTCAAAGATATCTCCAGCAAAATTTCCTTTTCATTCTTGCTCTAGGGACTTCCCCCTACACTTTTGAAAGTTCGTTAAGGATGTTAAGCCCTATGACTTTAGTCCCAAGCTAACCAAGAGGGGGGGTGAATTGGTATTTTAAAAACTATTTTCACAAAGAAAGAAAATTGCATAAACCAAATCACACCACAAAAATAAATGCGGAATTTAAAAGCGCGGAAGCAAGAAAAGGAACACAGAAATTTATAGTGGTTCGGTCAAACCTTGACTTACGTCCACTCCTTGGAGGCACCCTCCAAGTATTGCACTAACAAAAGTGTCTCTCCTTTAGCCCCCACAGCTAGGCGGAGAAGCCCTTACAAAATCACTTCCACCTCTCCCAGTGCGGCAGAGTTGCCGGGTCCTTTGACACCAAAGAGACTTCTTCTTTGGTGAACTTACCTCGAGACAAGCCTTGAATCCGGTGGTACTAAGGTGCGAGTTCGCCGGAGCAACCGTGTGGAACCCCCTTGTTAAGGAGAAATTTAAGATTTTCAATTTTATTCAAATAATAGTTATTTTGCCATCATCAAAAAGGGGGAGATTGTTGATATAGTTGTTACTTAGTTTTGCATGTTTGATATTTTTGCAACTTGAATATTTTTAGTGATTCCAAATATTATTGATTTGATTATTATTTCTCCTAATATATTTTGGAAGAATTATTTTACTCTTGTGTGTACTAACATTTCAATAAAACTATATTGGAACTCGTTCAATAAGAATTAGGATGTTAAGCCTAATTAAATATCCTAAGGCTAACTAAGAGGGGGGGGTGAATTGGTAATAAAAAATTTTAACCCTCTTTGAAAATTTAATGGAAACAAAACTTTAGTTTGTGAATTTTTCTAAAAAACTTTTTCAACCACAAAGTTTTAAACACAAAAAGTAAATAAACAGTGGAAAATAAATGACACCAGATTTATAGTGGTTCGATCAAAACCAGACCTACATCCACTCCCCAGAGGCACCCTCTGAGTATTGCACTAATAACAATAGTGATTCTCCTTTAGCACCCACAGCAAGGTGGAGAAACCTTTACAAACTCTTAGCACCACCACCCGGTGCGGCAGAGAACCGTTCGTCCTTTCACACTCCCCCGATGTCGGCAGAGAACCGTTCATCCTTTCACACTATTCCCAGTGTTGGCAGAGTACAATCATCCTTTCACACCCTCCAAGTGTAGGCAGAGAACCCTTCATCCTTTCACACCCTCCAAGTGTAGGCAGAGAACCCTTCGTCCTTTCACACTCTCCTAATGTGGGCAGAGAATCCTCGGCTGTTCACACTTTCCAAGTGTCGGCAGGGAATCGGATCTTCTTCCAAGATCTTCTTCACAAGTCCAATCTAAAAGAAAAGAGAGAAGAGTGAAGTAATCTCAAACTTGAAACTGGAAACACTTACCCTTAAGTACCAAGTTAAACCTTCATGCTCCAATGGCAAAAAATCTCCTTCAATTGCTCTCTCACTCTCTCTCCTTGACTCTCTTCTCAATAGGCATGAAGATCAATGACCAAAAAGATTAAGTTGCAGTTTAGAATAGCCTATTTATAGAAGAGACAAGAAAAACCATCTAAAAACCTTAAAACGAACTTGTTTGTATATGTGTACGAAATGATTTTGTACAAGCTGATCATCCCGTACGAACCAAGTTCGTCCTCTAGGAATGGTTATAACCAGGTTGGTTCCAAAAACTGTAGAACGAATATAGAAAAACAGTCCTAAGTTGGTTATATCATCTGGACGAAAATAGGTTCGTCTGGATGAAATTCTTACATAGAGCAAATCGTCCTGTACGATAATTAATTTCATCTGGACAAAATTCTTACTGAGAGCAAATTGTTCTGTATGATAATTAATTTCATCTTGGACGAATAGGACTTAGAAAAATTTTCTAGCCAGTTCCTATTCATTCCATGTGATCTTAATAGGAGATAACTATCTAATCGTCCAGTATGAACTGATATCGTTCCGTACGATCAGTATAAAATTTATATGATCTCCTTATGTGTGTGTGTATGTTTTTATTCACTCAATTACAATCACTCCCTCTCAATTAAAATGACATTTTTAAACTTCAAAATTCAAAAGAATTTCTTGCTGAATTTGATTTGAAGTCTTCATGTTTGAGAGTTTGATTCACCTGAAATGTTAGTACACACAAGAGCAAATACAAAACTTCTAAAATTGTTAGGAGAAAACTACACAAAGAACAATAATATTTGGAATAATCAAAACTATACAAGTACAAGAATGTAAAACATGCAAATAGCAACTATAATTAACAAACTATACTACAGATTATTAAAGACTTCAAATGAAGATCAGTTTAGAGTTTATTATAATTGAAATCTAAAATTTCTATTTTATTGAGTCCATGAGAGTATAATTATAATTGAGTAACTAAGCACACATATCGGGAGAGAGTTTAAGATTCTTATTTTTTAAAACTGATCATACTGTATGATAACACTTCATATGGGACGATCTGGTCAGTTATTTTCCCAAACAAGTAGTCGAAGAAATAGAACTAAAAATTTTTCTTTGTATGGATTGTATGGGATAATCCTTGTTCGTACTTTCTTTCATGAGTACAAACGCCTCGAATTCTTTCTCACTCAAAATTTTTTTCTAAGTATGGATCATATGGGATGATCCCATTTCATACATGCTTTCACAAGTATGATCTTCTTGGGTTCCAGGATACGTAAAAATAGTTTTTCTATTTATGGATCTTACTGTACTAAAGTAGTTTTTACAAGCCTTCTAAAGTATAAAAAAGTGAGGTCCCATTTTGTCCCCATGTTTCTTATAGATGAATTTAGAAATTGTCTAATTGTTCGTTCCGAATGAAGTTTGTTCGTACCAGACACTGATCATATATGAATTGATTTCATACCGATTCACAATAAGTTTGTATACAACAGTATTTGAACTATTTGTATGTATAAAACTTGATCGTACTTTACGACCGTGTACACTCAAAAATGAAAAATACAGTTTTCTGGATAGTTTTTTGTGTCTTTTGTATAAAAGATCCATTAAAAATTTATGTAAAAAATATTGTGTTCATGATTTTTCAAGGGAAATTGAAAGAAAGAGTGTGAGAGAGTGTTTGAGATAGATTCCATACTAGTGGAGCATGAAGGGTTCACAAGGTTATTCAAAGGTAATGATCTCTATGTGATTTGTGTTTTTCACTCTTCATCTTGTCTTTCTAGATTATTCGTGAGAAAATCTTTGAAGAAGATCAATTTCTCTATTGATATTTTGAGAGTGTGAACAACTAAAGGTACTCTACCTACACTTAGAGGGTGTGAAAGGATGAGTGTTATCTACCAACACTTAAGGGTGTGAATGGACGAAGGTCTCCACCTACACTTGGAGGGTGTGAAAGGATAACGGTTCTCTACCGCACTAGGGATTGGTGGCAGGGAGTTTTGTAAAGGCTTCTCCACCTTGTTGTGGGGGAAAAAGGAGAGTCACTTAGGTAATAGTGCAATACTTGAAGAGGGATTCTTTAGGGAGTGGATGTAGGTCGTGTTTGATTGAAACACTATAAATCTTTGTGTCATTTAAATATCTGCTTTTTTCTTACTGTAAGTTTTTAATTTCTTGGTTGAAAAATTTACTTTCAAATAACTTCAATTAACTTGCTATAAATTACTAACTGGTTTCAAATTTTAATATCCAAGAGAATTTTTAAAATTACCAATTCACCCCCTTCTTGGTTAGCCTTGGGACATAAGCTTAGGTTTAACAACCTATTCAAGATTGAACAGTGTGTAATCTTCCAATGTCCAATTGTAGGATTTTGTATTATTTGGATGGCTATTTAGCTTCTTCTTACAGGTGTGTTAGCCTTCCTAATACTTTTACACAAGATCCTTATATTATAGGTAAATTCACTTCTACTATTTATGTAAATGTTTCAAAGGCTACTTCCCATAGTTTAGATAGAAGATAGGATTCCTATTGGATTAACTTACCCATTATTGCAATGCAAGAATCTCTTGTAAGAAAGAATTGCACTCCAACAATTTTTGTTAATGCTTCCAAGCCTACTTCTCTTAAATTAAATGCCAATTAATGTAGAATTTCAGCCACTTTTAAGAAAAAAAAAAAATTCCCCTAAAAAATATTTGGTTTTTGGTGATCAAAGTCCAGGCCATTTTTATTGGAGGAAGCCCTCTAATACTCCATTTAACAAGATTAAAAAATAAGAGGATCTTTATGAGGATGAGATTTCCTTGATCCTTAACTTTAACAAAGTTTAAGAAAATATTTCAAAATTGGATTCCGTTCTAATTGAGAAACTCATAAGCAAGCGGTGAAAGTTTGTTAGGGATGTTAAGCCCTTATGAATTATTCCTGAGGCTAACTAAGAGGGGCGGTGAATTGATATTTAAAAAAATTTACAATTAGAACACAAACTCAAACCATACCAAAATTCCCCACAAAGAAAATAAAAGTGCGGAAATAAAATGCATAAATAATAAAGGAAAGAACACACCAGATTTATAGTGGTTCGATCAAACCTTGACATACGTCCACTCCTCAGAGGTACCCTCCGAGTATTGCACTAAACTCAGTGTCTCTCATTTAGCCCCCACATTTAGGCGGAGAAGCCCTTATAAAATCACATCAACCTTCTCCAGTGCGGCAGAGAAGTCGCGTCCTTTGATACTAAAGAAATCTTATTCTTTCTTAAACTTCCCTCAAGATGAGCCTTGAATTTGATGGTACTAAGGCGCAAGCTTGTCGGAGAAACAGTGTGAAACCCCCTCCACACTCCCTTGAAACCCCCTCCAAGGATCTTCTCCCTCTCTCAAACTCCACCATTTCCTCTCTCCATTTCAAGCTCTCTATTCAAGTTTTGTATAGAAGAAATGAAGCCTCAATGGCTGCCAAAGACACTTTCAAAGTCTTTGAAAAAGCTTAAATAGAAGAGCTCCAAAAAGGCTCTTAAATGCACCAAACTCATATTATCATCCATGACGATCTCAGGAGCATCCTGTACGATGTGCTTAAAAAAAGAGGGCTTCAAAAAACCCTAAAAACTCAATTCCTACTCCAAATATCATCTAGGATGATTGCAGGATCGTCCCGTATGATGCACTTAAAAAGAGGGAATCACAAAACCCTAAAAACGCAATTCGGGTGCCAAAAATCATCATGGATGATCGCAGATCATCCAGTACGATGTGCAGAATTTAACTTAATAGTTCTGGATGATATTAGCATAGACCAGGATTGAAAGTTTGTTAGGGATGTTAAGCCCTTATGAACTGGCCCAAGGCTAACAAAGAGAGAGGTGAATTGGGTAACTTTAAAACCAAAGATAAAACTCAAACCAAAATCACCACAAAGAAAACCAAATGCGAAAATTAAAACTGCGGAAGTAATAAAGAAAGAACACGCTGGATTTATAGAGGTTTGGTCAAACCATGACCTACGTCCACTCCTTGGAGGCATCCTCCAAGTATTGCACTAAAACAAGTGTCTCTCCTTTAGCTCCCACAGCTAGGCGGAGAAGCCCTTGCAAAATCACTTCCACCTTCCCCGGTGCGGCGAAGTCGCCGGGTCCTTTGACACCAAAGATATCTTCTTCTTTGTTGAACTTCCCTCGATACAAGCCTTGAATCTTATGGTATTAAGGTGCAAGCCTGCCGGAGCAACCGTGTGGAATCCCCGTCCACACTCCCTTGAGTTCCCCCTCACAGGATCTTCTCCCTCTCTCAGACTTCACCCATTCCTCACTCCCTTTCAAGCTTTCTCTTCAAGTTTACCCCACAAGAATGAAGCTACAATGGCTGCCAAAGACACTTAACAAGTGCCTTGACAAAGCTTAAATAGAAGTGCTCAAGACGAGCTCATTAATGCAAGTTGCCGACATTATCGTCCAGGACGATAGGCATATCATCCTGTACGATCAGTACAATTTATACCCAATCAGCCGGGATGATTTGAGACGATCAGAAGAAGTTTGTTCATATCATCCAGGACAATAATATATCGTCCTGGATGATCAATACAAATCATGGAATATCATCCTGAACATCGCCCTGAAAAATAGCTATCCGGTGTCTAATCGTCTAGCACATCGTCCAGGATGATTTGGTGATCGTCCAGGACGATTTGATCGTGAAATAAAGTCATAATTTCTTTCCTTAAATTCTAGAAATAAATTATAAAAATTGATCTGGATCATCCTGGACGATATTTTATAGTCCTGGACGATCCACCGGAACGATGTAAAAAAATAGGTTATTTCTAATTAGATTTGGCTGCAAATTCTTTCTAAATTGAGCCTATCATCCTAGCTGATACAAAATCATTTAGGATGATGTGTTTTGCATAATGACAACTGCTTTAATGAGGATGCCCTAATTAGGGTTTCTTCTTTTGGACAGATCATCCCGGATGATATAAATATCATCTCGGATGATGTTACCAAAAATAGAAATCTTTAGGGAGCAACAGAAACATCAGAAGCCACACCAAATACAATAGACTCAAAGGGAAAAGTGTACAAACTGACTCCGACCTAGTCTACCAAATCTTGAGCTGGTTCCAAATTGCAGTCTGATCGTGTGGACCTGAAATGTTAATAAATAAGGCCGTCATAGAGAAATAAGAGTGTTTGTTATCATCAAAATCATAAACCATGAAAACAGATCCGCAATAATCTCCCCCTTTTTGATGATGGCAAACAATTCAATTTGAATTTATAAAAAGGAAAATTTTCTCCTAATCTCCCCCTCACTAGAATAACACTTTAAAAAAAATAGGGGAGATAAAAAAATTTTTGTTGTTTTAAAATTTTTGAAAAGAAAAAAAAAGATACAAATTCAACAGTACGTTCTCCCCCTTTGACATTATCAAAAAGAGAGGAGGCACAAACAAAAAAATGAAATGAAAAAAAGGCAAAAATGTTCCCTGATCTAGTGAAAAAAATAAATATTCTTAAAATGAGAAAGTTACCCTTTGGTTTTATTTGAAAACTTAGTAGAATTGGATTGACAACGCATAGCCCAGAAAAGAGTAGAAATTTAGAATTTGATAATCCAAACTCAAGTTCTTTAAAAAGGCTCAAAAACCTTTTAATTCAATATCTAAATCATAAGACAAATTAGAGAAAGAAATAGAAATTTTTCAAAACTCCTTTCATAAAATATATCTTATAGAAGATTAATGCATTAATTGTTGAATACGGAATCAAGATTTCCAAACTCAAGTATCGAAAGTATTAAGGATTTTCTTAAGTTTTTAAGAAGTACAAGAATGGTAAGCATTAAACTTTGTGGGCTCATTTTATGCCTCTTAACAATTGATTGGTGCACTGCGCATCTTTTTATTTTTGAAACACTTTTGTGTATATTTTTCAATTTGGAGTCATTGCGCATCTTTTATTTTTGGCATCATTGGCCAAGTTTCTTTTTTTTTTTAACATGCTACCTTTCTGAAGTCTTAAAAAAAAAGTAAATCCATCCTATTGATAAAGTAAATTCTTGATTAAGAAAATTATGAGTTGATTTAACAACTTGCAAAAGATTCCTATGCGATAAATAAAATGTAGGGAGATAAAAAATTTAGTTTCAAAGACTAATTTAAAAGATGAAAAATATTTTAAATCAAAAGTAGAAAAACCTCTTTTAGGAAATAGAGATTGAGAGTAAAAAGTATGAGTTTCCTTCCTTTGACAGTTTTAGAGTAGTTAAACACAACTTACCAAAGATTTCAAGAAAAAAACAAAAAGTAGATTTTTTATTTTTAAAAAAGTGAATTGTGTGTGTTGATCAGAGAAAAACTTTCACGAAAACAAAATTTTCAAAGAATAAACAAAACTAAAATATAAAAATAAAAAAGAAAAACACAAAAACACAACACAAAAACACGAAAGGCGTTTAACCATTCTCTCTCCTGGTCTGATGCTTCAGAAACCAGATCCGCCCATGAGATTTTTTGCCTTTCATTATTTCCCCAGTTTAAATTTTGCTTCGCCTTGCCCTTTTCTTTCGTAGGAAGAATTTTTAAATTAGGACACTGATTTTTCATATGTCCAGGTTTCCTACTTCGAAAGTAATTAACGTTAGAAAGAATATGAACAACCTTACCATTTTTACCTTTTTTTCACTTTTGCTTATACTTTGGTGAGCTTTGTGATTTACTTGTCAAGTTATTACATTCGTCACTAATTAAGCTATCTCTTTCTGTATCTTCAGCTTTTAGAATAATCGTTTCATCTGCATCCAAAAGTCTTTGACCCAGACCTTGCTCGTAGGAAATGAGTGAGCCAATCAAATTATCAATAGAATAATCATTCAATTTTTTTGATTCACAAATAACAACTACTTTGGCATTAAACTTATCTAGTAGACAACGAAGAATTTTGTTAATTTTTTCAAAATTTAAAAATTAGTTTCCTAAAATATGCAATAAGTTTACAATTTGAATGAATCTGGTATACATGCTTAAGATCGTTTCATAAGGTTTCATGGAAAATAATTCAAAATCATGCATTAACAAATTCAACTTGGATTTCTTGATTTCATTCGTGCCTTCGTATATGGTATGCAGTTTATCCCAAACTTCCTTACCAGTAGTGCAAGTGGATATTAACATGAAATCTTTAGAATTTAAAGCACAGAAAAAACAATTTAAAGATTTTTCATTCAGTTGAGCATTCAATTGTTCTTCCTTATTCCATTGATTAAAAGGAATATCAGTTTTAACTCCATTAATAATACACGACGGTGATGAATAACCATTTAAAATCATATGCCACATGATAAAATCAATCAATTGCAAGAAAATAGACATGCGAGTTTTCCAAAAATCAAATGACATATTTTCAAATAAAGGAGATCTGGTGATTGAATAACCTTCCGCAACATTATGATTAGCCATGGATTGAAAATTCAAAAGCTTTTAAAAACTTATTTTATGAATCCTTCTCTGATACCAATTAAAAGTTTGTTAGGGATGTTAAGCCCTTATGAACTGGCCCAAGGCTAATAAAGAGAGAGGTGAATTGGATAACTTTAAAACTAAAGATAAAACTCAAATCAAAATCACCATAAAGAAAACCAAATGCGGAAATTAAAAGTGCGAAAGTAATAAAGAAAGAACACACCACATTTATAGTGGTTCGGTCAAACCTTCACCTACATCCACTCCTTGGAGGCACCCTCTTAGTATTGGACTAAAACAAGTGTCTCTCCTTTAGCCCCCACAGCTAGGCAGAGAAGCCCTTACAAAATCACTTCCACCTTCCCCAGTGCGGCGGAGTCGCCGGGTCCTTTGACACCAAAGAGATCTTCTTCTTTGGTGAACTTCCCTCGAGACATGCCTTGAATCCGACGGTATTAAGGTGTAAGCCTTCTGGAGCAACCGTGTGGAATCCCCCTCCACGCTCCCTTAAGTCCCCCCTCACAGGATCTTCTCCCTCTCTTATACTTCACCCGTTCCTCACTCCCTTTCAAGCTTTCTCTTCAAGTTTCCCTCACAAGAATGAAACTATAATGGCTGCCAAAGACACTTAACAAGTGCCTTGACAAAGCTTAAATAGAAGTGCTCAAAACGAGCTCATTAATGCAAGTTGCCGACATTATCGTCCAGGATGATAAGCATATCATCCTGTACGATCAGTACAATTTAAGCCCAATCAGCCGGGATGATTTGAGACGATCAAAAGATGTTTGTTCATATCATCCAGGATGATAATATATCATCCTGGATGATCAGTATAAATCATGGAATATCATCCTGAACATCGCCCTGAAAAGCAGCTATCTAGTGTCCAATCGTCTAGCACATCGGCCAGGATGATTTGGCTATCGTCCAGGCTGGTTTAATTATGAAATCAAGTCATAATTGCTTTCCTTAATATCCAGAGAAAAATTAGAAAAATTGACCTAGATCGTCCTGGATGATATTTTATAGTCCTGGATGATCCACCTGGATGATTTCCAAAAAATAGGTTATTTCGAATTAGATTTGGCAGCAGATTCTTTCTGAATTGAGCCTATCATCCTGGATGATACAAAATCATCCAGGATGATGTGTTTTGCATAATGACACTTCTTTAATGAGGATGCTCTAATTAGGGTTTCTGCTTTTGGACATATCGTCCCGGACGATGTTACCAAAAATAGAAATCTATAGGGAGCAACAAAAAAATCTTCCAAGTTACAAAACATCAGGAGCCACACCAAATACAACAGACTCAAGAACAGAAAAAGTGTACAAATTGACTCAGACCTAGTCTACCCAATCTTGAACTAGTTCCAAATTGCAGTCTGATCGTGTGGACCTGAAATGTTAGTAAATAAGGTCGTTGTAGAGAAATAAGAGTGTTTGCTATCATTAAAATCATAAACCCTGAAAATAGATCCGCAACAAGGATGACCAGTGCAAAATTATACAGATCATCGAGGACGATATTATGGATCATCTGGGATGATTAGAAGAAAAATTATGGTATTTTTGCTTGGAAAATTTAGGAAAATCAAGTATGTCGGCAAACATCATCCTGAATGATATACAGAACATCCAAGATAATCAGATTGAAAAATTTAACCATAATTAATCCCCTAATCACAAGATCAATTTAGGCATGATTTATATTGATTGTCTTGGATGACCAAGATTGTTCAAGATGATTAGAACAAAAAATAAATCTTAAAATCTTGCCTAAATTAGCATTGGAGGCTATTTTCAACGATCATAAAGGATCGTCTTGGACGATCCAAAATCATCCAGTATGATTAGTTCAAAACTTGATCTTCTGGATTTGACTAAATCTCACTCCCTTGAGTGTGTGTGTGTGTGTGTGTGTGTGTGTGTGTGTGTGTGTGTATGGACACCAATCATGCATACTCCCTTACAAGACATGACTAAAGAAATCAAAATTACATCAATGAATATTACATATGCTTTACAACATAACATTATTCATCTCAATCTTGAGCTCTGATTCTTTGTTTGATGTTGCATGGTATTCCTAAAATGTTAGTATACACACAAACAAATATAGAAAGAGAAATACTATAAGATATAAAAATGTTTGTTATCATAAAAAATATAAAACTCGTGAGCTCGAGTCAGAACAATCTACCTCTTTTTTATGATAACAAATATTACTGGTGAAGTTGAAACTAAAAGTATTTTCTCCTAAACTTCCCATCACTAAGATAAAAATTTAAAAATAGGGAAAAACAAAACTTTCCTTTTTTTAATTTTTTCTTTTAAAATAAAACAGTAAAACAAAATAAATAACTAAAAAAATAGCATGTTCTCCACCTTTCACAATATCAAAAGAGGAGGGGCACAAACAATCAGAACAAAAAAAAAAATCAAATATTCTTAAAATGAAAAAGTTACATTTTAATTTTTTTCAAAAACTTAGTAAGAAATGTATTGACAACGCATAACCCAGAAAGATTAAAAATTGAGAAATTGTTAATCCAAGCTCAAGTTCTTTTAAATGCTCAAAAAAATTTTAATCTAATATCTAAATCAAGGAAAAAAATTAGAAAAAGAAATTCTAATTTTTTTTGAAAACTCATTTCATAAAACATATTTAATAGAAGATTAATGCAAAAATTGGTAAATTAGGAGTCATGATTTTCAAGCTCAAGTATTTAAAATATCAAGGGTTTTCTTAAGCTTTAAGAAGTATAATAAATATAAGCTTACTTTGTATGGGCTCATTTTATGCCTCTTGTCAGTTATTTAGTACACTTTACACATCTTTTAATTTTTGATAAACTTTGTGTGTCTTTCTCAATTTGGCGTTATTGCACATCTTTTGATTTGGCGTCATTGGCCACTTTTTTTTATTTGGCATCATTGGCCACTTTTGTTTTTCAATCAAATATGCTACCTTTATGAAATTTTTAAAAACTAAAGCAAACTTATTCTTTTGATAAAAATGAATTACTTGATTAAGAAAATTATGAGGTAGATTCAACAACTTGCAAAAGATCTCTATGGATAGATAAAATGTAGGAAGATTAAAAAGTTTAGTTTTAAAATCCAATTTATAATATGATGAAAATTTTGAATCAAAAGTAATATAACATCTTTTTTTTGAAGAAAATGCATCAAATAGCATTAAAGAAAATGCATCAAATAGCATTAAAGAAAAGAGCTAAGAAATGTAAAATAATCTCTTTAAGAAAAGATACAAAGAGACAAAATAATGAATTTTATTCCTTTGACTATTTTTAGAGAAGTAAACCACAACTTACATATGAGTTCAAGAAAAATTGAAGGTAAATTTTTCATTTTTAGAAAAAATGATCTTTAAGAAGATTTAATTTTCTAAAGTGTATACAAAACAAAAAAGGTGATATGTTTGTGTTGATCAGAGAAAACTTCACAAAAAGTATAAAAACAAATTTAATATTTTAACAAAAAAATGATGAAAAACTAAACCAAAAGAAAATACATAAAATAAATAAAATTACAACAAATAAAAACATGCATACACAAATAAATAAATACACAAACAAGGGTTTAAACATCATCTTTCTCCTGGTCTGATGATTTAGAAGCTAGGTTTGCCCATGAGAATTTTTGCTTTTTATTATTTGCTCTTTTTATAATTTGCTTAGCTTTATCCTTTTCTTTTGTAGGAAGAGTTCTCAAATTAGGGCACAGATTTTTCATATGTCTAAGTTTCTTACATCCAAAGAGAATAACATCAGAAGAAATCTTAACATTCTTATCATTTTTACCTTTGTTCCACTTTTGCTGATGCTTATGCTTGTGCTTTAGTAAGATTTCCAATTCGCTTGTTAACATATCACTTTCGTCATCTACTAAGCCACTTTTCTCCGTGGCTTCAGCTTTTAGCACTATCATTTCACCTGCATCCAAAAGTCTTTGACACAAACTTTGCTCGAAGGCAATGCGTGAGCCAATCAAATTATCAATAGAATATTCATTCAAATTTTTTGATTCACAAATAGCAATAACTTTGGCATCAAACTTATCAAGTAGACAACATAGAATTTTATTGACTTTTAAAAGTTTGAAATTTCTTTACCTAAAAAATGCAATGATGTCACAATTTGAATAAATCTAGTATACATGTCAAAGATTGTCTCATAAGGTTTCATGCAAGAAAGGCCATAGTAGAGGAATCCCAATTTTGTACTTTTTAAAATTTGTACTCTTTTATACACCACTTTTGGTACAACAACAACAACAACAACATCAAGCCTTAATTCCACTACGTGGGGTCGGCTACATGAATCCTTTTTCTCCATTGTGAACTATTAAAAGTCAAATTCTCATTTAAATCTAATAAATAAAGGTCATTCCTAATATTTTCTAACCAAGTCTTTTTAGGTATACCCGTACCTTTCTTAACATAAGTCAAATCTAATACCTCTACTCTCCTAACCGGGTCATCGGAAGGCCGCCGTTTTATATGACCAAACCATCTAAGGTGTCTCTCTCTAATTTTATCTTTTATTGGATCTACTCCAACCTTTCCACGTATATGCTCATTTCGTATCCTACCTCTAAGGGTAAAACCACTCATCCACTTGAGCATCCTCATCTCTGCCACACTTAACTTAGTATTATATTTGTCTTTTAATGGCCAACATTTGACACCATAAAGCATTGCAGGCCTCACTACCATTTTATAGAATTTTCCCTTAAGTTTGAGGGGTACATTTCTATCACATAATAAGCCCGATGCATTCCTCCACTTCAACCATCTAACTTGAATTCTGCTGATAATATCCCCATCTATTTCACCATCAATCTGAACAATAGATCCAGGATATCTAAAACGTGTACTCTTATTAATGACTTGATCACCCAAAGTCACAATCCCATCACTAGGTCTATTACTACTAAAATTACACTCCATATAGTCCGTTTTAGATCTACTCAAGGGAAAACCTTTGGACTCTAAGGTTGACCTCCATAATTCAAGTTTACCTTCAACTCCCTCTCTAGTCTTATCAACAAGAAGAATATCATCAGCAAAAAGCATACACTAAGGTACATCCTCTTGCAAATGTCTAGTGAGAACATCCATGACTAAAGCAAAAAGATATGGGCTTAAGGCTGATCCTTTATGTAACCCAACCGAAATATGGAAATACTTGGACAATTCACCTTGTGTTTGAACACAAGTAATAGCTCATGCATACATATCTTTAATGATTTGAATATAAGCATTATTGACTCCTTTATTTTCAAGAACTATCCATAGCACTTCTCTTGGAACTTTATCATATGCTTTTTCTAAATCAATAAAAATCATATGTAGATCCTCCTTATTTTCTCTATATTTCTCCATCAAACCTCCTAATAAATGTATGGCTTCCATAGTCGACCTATCAAACATTCATCCAAATTGATTTTGAGAAACATTAGTATCACGTCGCAACCTATGCTCCATAACTCGCTCCCATAGTTTTAAAGTATGACACATTAACTTAATACCTCTATAATTCGCACAATCTTGTGCATCACCTTTATTCTTAAAAATAGGAATTAACACACTCATTCTCCACTTATCTGGCATCTTTTTAGTCTTATACACCACTTTTGGTATTAATGGAAAATATTTTTTTTTTTTGGAGTTAAAAAAAGGTTAGAAAAGAAGATTTTTGTGACTACGAACTCTAGCTCTTCGAGATATAGTGCCATAAGTTCATCTACATCTTTATACTAAGGTTTAAATGGGTGTATGAGTCTAAATTCAATAAGACAAAATATAGTCAAATCATTGGGAGCTCTGTCTACTCAATTAGATGTAAGAAAGGCCATAGTAGAGGAATCCCCAAATTGTTAACTTGTTGATAAGGACTTTCAGAAGCATGAAGTCTTATTCGACTCAACAAGTTCAAGTTGTTATAGTCCAAGAAATTCTTCTAATTGATTGGAGAGTTAATATTTAATGGGAAGGATGAGTCTCAATCATGACAACTATTGAATACACATAAGCTTTAACACCTTAAACCATGAAGGATGACTTAGAATCTATAAAATTCAATAAATATAATTTTGGGAGCAGATTTCTCCATAGATTAAGTCTAAGGCCTAAATGGGCATATAAGGTCAGACTCAATAAGTCATGATATAGATGAGCTACTAGCAGCTCCTCTTACTCAATAAGCCATAGGAAATGTCAGAGTAGGGGAACCCAAATTTCAGTAGTTAGATGATGCGGGCTATAAAATCCTAGCTAACATAAATTAGAAAACTCAAGCAATTTAGATCAGAGTCTTCTTGATTGAATAAGGGTCAGAGTATTACCTATATTTTGTATTGTTAATTAAACCTAAAACCTATAAATCATTCAAAAAATATATAAATCACATAACGAGGATCAATGGAATTCTATTTCAAAAAGCATGCCAAAGGACAAAATAAAGGAATGATAAAATTATCCTATGGTTTAAATAAAGCTTAAGAACTAAGAGAATATTTTTCAACATAAATCTATTATGCACATAGCATTGGATCGATGACCCCTCGCTATTGACTAAATGAATACCTAAAGGGTTTTGATCACCTCCATCTATTCCTTCATCAAGCCTACCAAGGCAAGATGCATTGGGCTAAAGGTGCATAAATATCTTAATAAGTTACAAATGACAAATTAGGTAAGCCTTCATAAATTTCTTTTGCATGAAGCAAAAGGAATAAGGAACCAAACCTCTGAACTCAAGCTAACATTATGAAAAGAGTGCAATTGCTAACTCCAATGAGTGTCTAAAGTCTTGAGCACAACAACCATATAATTTATAACATCATAAAGAAGAGTAGAGCTAGTAAACATCAAAAAGAGGAAATTGAGTTGTTATATTGATTTAAATACTTAGCCTTATGCACTTCTGGGACCTACACAAAATAACAAAAGCATCAGTATAGAGAGAAGAATGACTAAGAAAGAATATGTGAAGCTTTATAAACTGGTATTTCTTATTAGAAGTATGCTAAGGTAGCTAACCAATTGGTGTCTAGCTCCTCTTGAAACCTACATAGAGCAATAAGGGTATTGGTAAAGAAAAAAAAAAGATGGGGGAAATGTTGACCTCATTTTTGTATGAGGTCACTAAAGCCCTTCCAAACTCCAGATTAATTTTAGATCCTAGGATCCACTCTAGACCTTAGGATTCTTTCCTAGAGCTAGACCTTAGAGCCTACTCTAGAGCCCAGGATTCCCTTAAATCCTAGATCTTAGAATCTCTCTAGATTCTAGAACAATTCCAGACTCAAATCAATTTCTATCCTTGATCAATTCAAACCTCAAATCAATCTGAATTCCATTCAATCCAAATCCAAATTAATTCAAACTTTGACTCAATCCACTTGAGAATCCAAATTTCAACCCAGACTTTGATCCTACCCTTAATCTAGCCTTGACCCTATCCATCCATTAGCAATCACAACATGATTGTAAATGGTTTGGATATTTCAATTTTAATTATTCAAACCTGAAATTCATTCCAAATCCAAAAATCCAAACTCAAATCCTAAGTCTTAAGGCCCTGTCCTAAAGACCCTTTTCAAAGAATTTTCAAACATTTCAAAACCCAGCTAAATGGTCTCTGATTCAGGGTCTATCACTTGCAAAGTGATAAGACATGTCTCTAGAGGTTACCCTCCAACTTTGAGCTCATTTTGAGGTCTCTAACCCAGAATCTGAATTAAAATTCAAAGGCTGTAAAACCTTTAAATATTTACAGCCTATGCCACTGAACCTAACCCCTTTGAGATCTTGACCTTGGAACCCTTATCCAAGCCTCCAATCACTTTCAGACTCTTGATTTTAACCCACTGAGCAGTAAACTGCATTTTTCAGAATCATTTTTGGCCATAATTGACCAATGGGCCAAAATTGACCAAAATACCCTTATGGGATTTCAAATGGCTATTTCAATTCAAATCAATTCCAAACTCTTTTAAACCACTTTCAATAAATTTCAAATATTAAACCCAACTTGTTGAACTCAAACCCAGACCTTGGGTTAGCCTGGTTGACCTGGTCAACCAAGTTTGACCCATGGACCCAATACACCTTCCTTGATCAGCCCAACCCTTGGGCTCATTTGGGTCAAGAGTTAGGCTAGCCCAAAGTGCCCAAAAGCACTTGGGATTGAGCCAAATCTCAACCTAAGCCCAATTGAACTTGACCAACACCTCCCATAGGTGGCCCTAGGTTCAATACACCTCCTCCAGCCAGCCCATGCCTTGGGCTAGCTTGGGTCAGGAGTTAGGCTAACCCAAAGTAGCCAAAAACACTTGGACCCAAGCCATCTCCCTGCCCATATAATATTGGACCCAATTTCCACTTGCATTGGGTGCACCAGACCCAGATCCACTTCCCACCTCAAGCCCAGGGTCTGGCCTGACCTGGGTTGAGCCCGAATCGACCCAAACCAAGCAGGTTTGGATCAACCCGAGCCATCTTTTAATCCAGATCAAATTCGACCCAATTTCCACCTGCATTGGGTGCACCAGACCCAGACCTGCCTCCCATACCGAGCCCAGGGTCTGACCTGACCTGGATCGAGCTCACTTCGACTCGAACCAAGCAGGTTCGAGCCCAACCAAGCCACCGGATCGACCCCAGCTTCCTCAGGCCAAATCGGCTCCACTCTCAGCTCCAGTGTGTCCCCATCGGACTTCCCTGGTCAACCCGACCCAGACCGTGGCCGGCGGCGGTCGGAACCAATGGAGAGCAAGTTCCGGTGGTCCCCCCAGGCCGATCCTGACCGAAAGCCTTCCAAAGGCTGTGCTCGCCGGCTTGAGGCTCACGAGCTCTCTGGAATGGTGCCCCTTTCCACTTGGCATCAATCCGAGACCTCCTCCGATTCAATCCTGGCCGACCGAGCTCACGGGAGGAGCCTGAATAGGTTGGTGCTCCCCAGAGCTCGAGAGATGATCCCAGTGTTTTCAAATGATTCCCCAGAGCTCCCTCCATCTCCCAGCATCTTCCTTCGAGCTCTCAGACCGCCCCTTCCATCACTTCAAGCAAACTCCGGCGAAAGGCTTCGGTGTCCCGCTCGAAGTCATACCTCCAACCGTCCTCCAGTCGCGGCCTCTGAAGGAAACCTGCTCGCCTTCGTCCCCTGAAGCTCCCAGATATAGAAGCTCATTCGTTGAGGCTTTCTCTGCGGTAATTCCTTCATCCCGAGCTCCCTAGCTAGGTAGTCCGGTCAAGTGTGAAGGAAACCTTCACCCCAGTGGATTTCCACCGTTGGATTGAAGGTTTCCACCCCCCTGATCCTCCCTGTGAAATTTCGTCAAAGTTCGCCGGCGGGATCACTCGGATCACGCCGGAGAAGGTTCACGGCTTCCGGTAAAGGCGGAGGTTGAAGACGTAATCTCAGCCGTTGATTTCGATCGACAGCTCAGATTAGATCCCGCGGTCCCGGAGCGTGTTTAATCCCAGCCGTTCGATCCGCCATCCAACGGCTGTGGTTAATTCGGTCGTTAACAGTTAGCGCCAATCATTGTCTGGCGAATTAGCGCGCGCCGCGTGGGTAACGGTCGCTGACTATGTAATTGCCGGATTAATTAAATCCAGAAATTCAAGGGAACTTCAAAATTCATAACTCCCTGCACACTTGTCCAAATTAGGCGTTCTTAGGCTCATTGGAAAGGTCTCAGGGAGCACTACAAAAGCCCTATGGTTCCAGACCCTGGTTAGGTCAATCTTAGGTTTAATTTCATTTTGAGCATTTTAAGAATTTCTTTAATTACTTTTTAAATACATGTCCACCAGGTTTGGAATTTTGGGAGATTGAAATTTGACATGTCCAAATTTTATCCCCCCGTTTTATGTTGTTCAAGGGCATTTTACCCAATTTTTAAGTTTAAGGGTCATAGTTTGACCCTTAAATTCAAAAAGGAATATGGACCTATCCAATGGGATTTAGGGTGTGATTTTTGGTGTGCTGATGATGTTTAGGATAAGGAGTGTAGAGCCACTGATTTTGCCCCAATCCAAGCCTAGGATAGATCCCTATAGTGATTTGAAGGTGACTTAGAGCTCACCTTGGGTGGTTTAGTTAACCACCTTAGAGTACTCCTTTTGAGCCCAAATTTTGTGGGTTTAGGCCTTAGGATCAGGTGATCCTTTGGTTTAAATTTCATCACACTTGGGGTTCATTTGGTTTCCCAAGTAGGAACCACAATAATTCCCCTTAGAAATCCCCCTTCAACCTTAATAAAATTCTAATAAATTTGATTTAATTCTTAAAATTCCCCCAAAATACCCCTAACTAACCTCAATTCATCCCTCAATCAGTGAAAATTGGAATCCCTTTAATTTGACATTCAAATATATTCTAATCTAATTTTTAAGCTAAAATCACTGTTTAATCAATTTTAATTAATTAAAAATTATTTAAAATCCCAAAAAATCTTTAAACACTTGCTGATCTCTCCTTAGATCATTTCTGATCTTTGGAGTTGATTTCAAGAAGTTTGGGACTCATTTGGGATCAAATCATTAAAAGGACCCTTAATTGAAACAATTTAATAATTTCAATAAATATCCAAACTTCCAAAATTCATAACCAATTATAGAAAATTCCAAATCAATCAAACTCATTGGCTAATGACTCTAATTAAAATCTAGTATTTTCCTAAAATTTCAAACCCCCAAAATCTGGTCAAAGTCAAAAAGTCAACATTTTGGTCAACTCTAGATCAAAACCGGGTCAAAACTTCTAAAAATCATAACTTTTGATAGAAAACTCCAAATTGAATGTGCCACATGTCTAACAACTCATAGTTAGGTCTAGTATTTTAATAAAATACAAATATTCCAGAATCTGAGCTTAATCATAAATTCAACTTTTAACCCTTTAATTAAGTGATTAAAATATTCAAAAATTCTTAAAAAAACTCATAATCATTCTAAAATTCAGAAAATATTGGTTTAATGCTTAAAACACTTAACAAATCCTTTAAAACACAACAACCACCCTAAAGTTGAAGTTTATTGGCTGGACTACTCTGGGCTGCGGGGCTAAGTGTCCTAAGGAGTCTGGTTTCTCGAGCCTGGTGGCACAACGCCACGAATGAATTCTAAGGGGTGTCAAACCTTAAAATGGATTAATTTTTAATAATTTAACATTTTAAAAATCTCTAATTCAATTACATTAATTTGGTTTATCGGCTGGACTGGCTAAGTGTCCTAAGGAGGCTGGTTTCCTCGAGCCGGTGGCACAACCCCATGAATCAATTAATGGTAAACTTAAATTAATCAAACTTTTAAAATCAGTAACTAACTCATTTTTATATTAATCCACTTTTTTAATTCCAACCAATTTAAATAACTTAATTAACCCCGATTGCTACTGGGTAACCTAGGCCTACGAGGCTATTAGCTTAGCCCCAAGGAAGGTGAAATAAACTTCACGGCCTCGGTGTGAAACAAAGGTAGCAATCAATTAACTTCTAAAATATATTTAATTAAAATTCTTAATTCATTAATACTTAAATTTTAATTTAAATCCCCTTCTAAGCTTTAACAAATCCAAACTTTTAGACAATTTCAATTAATAACCTACTTTAGGATCTATCCCAGCCACACGACTTTTCTCACACACTTTAGATGATGTGCTAGGACAACCAACTCTAGATCTAGGTTAGGCCGGTGTTTACTTTACTGCTGTGTGCCGGATTTTTCATAGTTTTCACTGCATGTTGTGGATGAAATTGCTTTGCTGTGTCTGCTTACTTTTTCTGTACTCTGTGGATGGATTGATGTGTTTGGCGACTATATTACCCTTAGGTTAGGTACGATCTGGATGTTGACACAGTTTTCTGCAGGTGGCCACGCTCATGCAGGGCAATTTAAAAAGGGGGCAAATAAAAAAATGCATAAATATTATAAACTCTTTGCACAGGTGCTTCAGCTGCTAAAGCCCCCAAATCATAAAAAGAGCGTGGCCAGTGTGTTTACTTTTTTTTTTGCTCATATACAACTGCTTGAGAATAACTGCTTTTTATATATTAATTGCTTAGGATAACCCTGCAGGTGAGTCTAGATTTTTATTTTGTTATTAATGTAATTCGTGTAAGTGTCAAGTGTTGTGAAAGTTGATTTTGAGTTGGGATACATAGATCCAAAGCTTGGATTCCAAAGAGGAAAGGATACCCCTTCAGGGAATACTCCTTTTCCATTTGGAAATCCAAATTTGGATCATACCTCTTCCTTACCCAAAGAGGAAAGAGTGGCCTTCCCCCTTAAAGGGAAGTGCCCTCTTGTCCATTTGGGTAATCCACTACGAAGATTCCAATAAGATTGAAGAAAAGGAGTCCAAAGAAGAATGAGATTAAAGATATGAACACTTGAAGATTGAGAATATCCCACTCAAAATAACTTGCGTCATTACTAGGTTTAGAATCCGGGTTGTTGTCAGTGGTGCCCGGCCACTTTATTTTCTATAATATTCTGGTTTGTAATAAGCAAGGCAATTCTGCCTATGGACATTTTTTAATTAATTTGTATTTGATGTGATGATTTGATTGCCTTTAGGATTACTTATTTTTACTAGTTTTTTTTGGCGATTGCATGCCGCTTTTGTTTTCGCCTGGATACGTGAGACTCGTGAGGGTGTGAAAGTTTTCTACTCATAATTTTAAAAGTCTAAAATTTTAGTGAGTCTAAATAACATAGAAAGATAACGAATCTAGGGAATCAGCCGGGGATCGACCTCGGGGTCGCATGCATATTTCTGCACTTTTTCTTTCCTTGTTTTAGACCCTTCCCCGCCTGCGGGTAGAGTCCGGATAGTCTGACCTATGAGGACGAGGTGCCGGACCTGGGGAAGTCCAGTCTTCTAAAAAATTATTTTTATAAGCCTGTTTTTAAAATTTCAAGCATATCTGATTTAGAGTTATTAACCAGCATGCATTGCATTAGAAATGAATTAAAAGAGTCAAAATTTTAATTTCATAGTCCTTAGCATTTTTGCACCCAACATAAGTCAAAGGGGCCAAATAGGAGAATCTCTAGATGTCGGCCCCAACTCTCCAAAACTTTAAATACAACATCCCTACCACTCTTTCATAAAAAGACCGGATTCATGTATTTTAAATCGATTAGGTGGTTAGCTGGCTCTCCAATCCAGGCCGGGGTAAGTCCAGATCTTGCACTGCATTAGTTAGGTTCGGACGACTGTGGTCCAGTGTCCAAAATAGATTTAGGATCGGGGCAGATCTTTGATTATAAGACCCCAAATTTCAGGAATATAATCCCAAATTTCTAATAAAATGCTCAACCCTAATTAAATATCATTTCAATCCAAAATATAAAGCCCAACACTTAGATTAAGTTGGGACACTTCCGGATGGTTCTAGAATCTCAAGGTGTCCCCTACCTCTCCTCCTTTAACTCCGTTAATAACTGCTCAATTTTGATCCATCCCTTTTGAGTTTCCAAAATTCACTTCTCTTTTTGATATCACTCCTAGAAATTCTAACAAAATTCTGCCACCATTTTAATCGGGAGTTTTCGTAGGAGATTTTTGTCTCCCTACGATGTAATTAACTACGAGGGCTTGCGCTCGTAGGAGATTTGAAACCACACACACCTGATTTTAAAAAAAATTAATTTCTAAAATTTTATTAGACTTCTTTGGGAAAAGTTAAGTAATGATCGTCATAGTTGCATTAGAAGGATTATCGTAGAATGGTCTCATTTCCCTTTGGGGAGATACGCCTTTCTTCGATAAGGCTTTGGATGTGAATGCGACGATCATGTTTCTTGAATATTGTAATTAGGTGCTTGGTTGATCTATACTTTGTCCCCTCGGGGCCATATAAAGTTCTCCTTAGAACCCGATTATAACATTCAAGATGAGTTTACATAATTCTAAGTCTGAACACCGCTATGAAAGTTTATTTTCGTCCTTCGGGGTGATATACTCTTTCTAACGAGTTGATTCGACTTTAGAATTAGAACTCAACCTTAATCTTAAAATCCCCAAAGAAAACTAATATTTTTCAAAACCTGTTTTCCAAAATTCCACCAACAGGAAACTGCAAAAGTTTCAAAAATCTTGCATACCAAAGCCAATGTCTCCTTTAGTAGCTAACCAACTGGTGGCTCTTTCATCCTATAACCTATATAAAGTAATAAGGATATTTGTATAATGACAAAAGAAAGAAGAAACTATGTAAGCTTTAAAATAAGTGGATTGTACTTGAATGGAGGCCTCTTGTAATATCTAACTAACTAGTAACCTGCTCCTCCAGGAACCTATTTAATGTTACAGGAGTACTTATAAAACTAAACAAAAAATGTGCAAGCTAAGAAAAATAGCATACTAAATTGAGGCCTCTTGTAGTAAATGATAGGCTAACATCTAACACAACCAAGAATTTGCACAAGGTATTAAGCTTTAATGATACGAACATAAATTAGAAGTGAAAAACTTGAAAAAGAAAGAAGGCATACTTGAACATAACACAATTGTAGAAAGCTCGAGGCAACCAAGCCATATTAGCTAGTCATCCAACAAAACTCAAGACAAACCCAAGTATGCATCTATAATTATATAGTATAAATGTTATAGTTATGTAGGATTGCAATAATAAAAAATTCTAAGCATATATGAAAATGTTAGAATCTAAGGTGTTAGCAGTGGCTAAAGAAGAATATAATTTGGAGATGGTATCTATTAGTGTTAGTATGTGAAATAATGCTTTATGGATATAAGTATGAAGTATTGTGTCATTATCCTATAGGTCTCTACTTGATTAAAGTGAACATGTCAATTTTTATATAGATGCATCTAAGCATTTATAAAAAAAAAAATGCTAGCTATTAAGGGTAAATATTGTTTTATTTTATGTGTTATATTTTTTAGTAAAAATATATTATTTTAGTTGTATTGTGCAAAAAAAAAAAAATAAATAGAAATGCCATAAAAATTCTAAATTTTATATAGCACGATGGCATTGGAATGAGCGTTCAGCTTTAGAGAAGTACTTGATACAATTATTAGAGTGTTCAGCTTTGGTTTGTATTAAAATCATTTTTATATGAGGTTATAGGGATCCATCCTGATTTCTACCCATTGATCTGGTGGTTGAAAAGAATCTAGGTGTCAATCATCTAGATTTTAATTTAAGACTTAATCTATTCAAGCTTCAAATAAATCCTAATCTCTAATCTGTTAGGAAAGTTGGTATTTGCATGTTTTACATTCTTGCAACTTGTATAGTTTTGATGATTCCAAATATTAATATTTTATGTATTGTTATCTCCTAACATTTTTTGGAAGATTTGTTTTTGCTCTTGTGTGTACTAATATTTCAGGAAAATCAAACTCTAGACTATGAAGACTTCAAATCAAATTCAGCATAAAATACTTTGTAAATTTGAAGCTTGTACTTTTTATTTGAATTAAATTTGAGAGGGAGTGATTGTAATTGAGTGAAAAAATTCATACACACTGAAGGAGATCTTGAAAAAGTTTTGTGTTGATCGTACATAATGAATATTATTCGTACAGGATGATCAGATCAGTTATCTCCTTGTAAGAGTAATGGAACATACAGGAACTGAACTGGAAATTTTTTTCTAACTCCTAATCATCTAGGAAGAAACATTTTTGTCCTAGGATGAGTTGCTCTCTGTAAAAATTTCGTCCAAATGAAGTCCAGTTCATCCCAGGATGATGGGAACAGACTATGGCAGTTTCTGGCAACGTTATGCAATTTTCAAACCCAATCTTTGATATAACTGTTCGTACCGGATGAAAGTTTTTGTCCCAGGACAAACCTATTTAGTCCCAAGACACAATTAGTTCATACTGATGCACAAATAGTTCGTACGGGACAGTTTTTTACATAGTTCGTTTTTACTAACTCAGGTTTGTATGAGACGATCCACTACGTAGAAAAAATTGAAATTAGCAGTATTTTTGGATGGTTTTTCATGTCCTTTCTTCATAAAGAGTCTTAGAAACTATTAAAAGCGCCTTTGGAGTTGTTTTTTCTTGAGAGGGATCATTGAGTGTGAGTGTTTGGGAGAGATTGTAGGAGTGAAGAGTGAGAGATCAAGTGAGGGGTTTGTGAGGGATTCACAAGGTTACTTGAAGAAGAAGATCTCTTTGTTTCTGCCCATCTCCTCTAAAGGCTCTCAAGTGAAGTTCAATAACATCGGTCCGGTTCTCTACTGACACTTGGAGAGTGTAAAAGGATGACAAAGTGTATCTTTGACAGTCATTGTGTCTTCATTCTTTTGGAGAAAACTATAAGAGAGAACTTGAAAGAGAGAGAGGAAAGGGTGGAGTTTGAGAGGGAGAAGATCCTTGAAGGGGATTTCAAGGGAGTGTGGAGGGGATATTCACACGGTTGCTCCGGCGAGTTTGCTCCTCAGTACCATCGAATTTAAGGGTCATCTTGAGGGAAGTTTTGTCTAGAAGAAGATCTCTTTGGTATCAAAGAACCCGGCTACTCCGCCGCACCGGGGAAGGTGAAAGTGATTTTGTACAGGCTTCTCCGCCTTGCATTGGGGGCAAAAGGAGAGTCACTTTGTGGTATTAGTGCAATACTCGGAGGGTGTCTCCGGGGAGTGGACGTAGGTCAATGTTTGACCAAACCACTATAAATCTGGTGTGTTCTTTATTATTTTTCTTCCGCATTTAATTTAATTGCAAGTTGTTTACTCTGATTGAAAAGTTTATTTTTAAACTTTATATTTAACTTGCATTAATAATTAAAAAGATTTTCTAAAAATCCAAGAGTAGAAGTATAATTTTTTAAATTACCAATTCACCCCCCCCCCCCCTCTTGGTTAGCCTTGGGACAATCACTTAGGCTTAACATCCTAATGCATATTAAACGAGTTTCAACAAGTGGTATCAGAGTGTTGTTTCAAAATCATTAGTTTAGAATACTTTTTGAAAAAATGAGTTTGGCTAATTTTAGAAACCGTAAAACATTAGATGGATATTCGATTGTTAGACCACCTTTATTTGAAAATATTTCTTTTGATTTTTGGAAAATTCAAATGTCTACTTTCTTGCAATTAATAGATTATCAAATGTGGCATATGATTCAAAGTGGTTATTTTGTACCAACACGTATTATAGATAGAATCAAAACTGAGACCCCTTTTTCTGAATGGAGTAGAGTAGAACAAATTTATGCTGAATTAAATGCTAAATGTATGAATTGTTTATTTTGTGCTTTAAATTCAGAAGATTATATGAGAATCTCTACATGTACTATCGACAAGGAAATTTGGGATAGTTTATGCATTACATATGAGGGTACTAGTGAAGTCAAGCAATATAAGTTAAATTTTTTGATGCATGACTATGAACTCTTTAGCATGAAACCTTATGAGACGATCTTAGACATGTGTACTAGGTTTATTCAAATTATAACATCATTGCATGCTTTAGGTAAAGAATTTTCAAACTTTGAAATAGTCAATAAAATTCTACGTTGTTTACTTGACAAGTTTGATGCCAAAGTTGTTGCTATTTATGAATCAAAAAATTTGAATGAATATTCTATTGATAATTTGATTGGCTCACTCATTTCTTACGAGCAATGTTTGGGTCAAAGACTTTTGGATACAGGTGAAATAATAACACTAAAAGCAGAAGACATGGAGAAAAGTGGCTTAGTTGGTGAGGAAAGCAATGACTTAACAAGCAAATTGAAAAGTCTACTAAAGCACAAGCATAAGCATCAACAAAAGTGGAATAAAGGTAAAAATCGTAAGAATGTTCAGATTTCTTCAAATATAATTTGCTTTGAATGTAAGAAATCTGGACATCTGAAAAGTCAGTGCCCTAATTTGAGAACTCTTCCTGGTAAAGAAAAAGGTAAAGCTAAGCAGATTGTAGAAAGGAAAAATATCGAAAAACAAAAAATCTCCTGGGCCGATCTATCTTTTGAATCATCAGACCATGAGCAAAATGATGTTTAAACCCTTTGTTTATGTGTTTTTATGTGAATGTTTTTTATTTTTGTTGGTTTTATGTATTTTTTTATCTTTATTTTTTTGTGTTTTTGTATTATTTTGAAATATTTTCACATATGATTCCATGTTTTAGATCGATCGTTCAAATTTTTCTAAGTATTCTATTCGTACTGGACGAAAATATTTTTGTACTGTACAAATTATGTAGAAAATTGATAATTGGTTTTGACTGATTGCGTATTGTTTAATTTTTCCAATACATATCGTACTGTATGATCTCCTGATCATTATGGATGATTTGTATTACTTCTTTTGTACATATATAAATGGCTATACGGGTAAAATGTTGAGAACGAATCTTTTTGTGAGACATTTGGAATGTGATATGAAGATTTTTATAGTTTATGTACTTGTGTTTTCTACTTGTATTGCTTTAGATTTTTTGAATATTTAAGCGATTTTTTTCTGTGTTTGAAATGTTCGTTAGCCAATATAAAAATCCCTAAATTTTTTGATCTTACAAGTGATATACTTTGAACTGCAACATAAAATTGAATTCATTAGAAAGTCTAATTTTTCTAAATTTAAGTTGTGTTTATAACTTGATATTATTAAGATTGTCAATTTCATATCTATTATTTAGACTACATTAATTTTTTATATTATTATTGTAATTATGATGTTTTTCTTATTTTGTATTTCACTTATCAAATAATATTTATGCACTTAAAAAAAATTCAAAATTGAAATTATTGATTTTGGAAAGAATTCGATTACTCTTGAAAAATGTACAAGTGTATAAAAATAAAAAAAAACAAAATAAAGCGCAAAGGTTCACAATGTTAAAAAGAGTCACAAAATAAGCCCTAATGAAAAGATGCACAAAAATGTGGCATAAATTTGAAAAAGATGCGCAAAGCGCCACATGTGGTAGTTATTTCTTTCCAAACTCTTTTAATCTCTTAATTCAAATTGATCTTATGTACATTTATATTCCATATTGAAATTTGAAATATAAAATTTTTATATCATCAATTTTACAATGATTTTCTTTATCTTAAATGTCTAAATAGACTCATGTTTTGATAAATTCTTTTTAGTTTCTATGTTATATCTCTTCTTAAATTCTATGAATTTTATGATTTGCCTAATGTTTTAATTTTATTTGTATACATTATGACAATCACTTTAAAGGTTAAATTTTCAAATGATTTTCATATGTCTTCTTACATTTCTAGTCTTTTTCTTCTTCACTTTTTGATGTTGTCAAGAAGGGGGAGAAATTGTTTGTGGTGTTGTGTCTAGTGTTTTTGTTTGTTTTTTTTTTTGTTTTTTGTTGTATAAAATTTTTGAAAAAAAAAAATTTTAACGATTCAAAAGCCTCCTTATTTTCATGAATTCATCAATTCATGGGGAGTTTAGGAGATTCTTAGAATTTTAAATTATACAAACAATAATTGTTTTGCCATCATCAAAAAGCGGGAGATTGTTAGGAAAGTTGGTATTTGCATGTTTTACATTATTGCAACTTGTATAGTTTTGATGATTCCAAATATTATTGTTTAATGTGTTGTTATCTTCTAACATTTTTTGGAAGATTTGTTTTTGCTCTTGTGTGTACTAATATTTTAGGAAAATCGCACTCTAGACTACGATGACTTCAAATCAAATTCAGCATGAAATACTTTATAAATTTGAAGCTTGTACTTTTTATTTGAATTAAATTTGAGAGGGAGTGATTGTAATTGAGTGAATAAATTCACACACACTAAAGGAGATCATGAAAAAGTTTTGTGCTGATCGTACGGGATGAATATTATTCGTACGAGACGATCATATCAGTTATGTCCTTATAAGAGCAATGGAACAGACAAGAACTGAACTGGAAAATTTTTTTCTAAGTCCTGATCGTCCAGGACGAAACATTTTTGTCCTAGGACTAGTTGCTTTATGTAAAAATTTCGTCTACACAAAGTCCAGTTCGTCCCAGGATGATGGGAACCGACTTTGGCAGTTTCTGGCAACGTTCTACAGTTTTCGGAACTGACCTTTGATATAACTATTCGTACCGGATGAAATTTTTTGTCCCAAGACGAACCTATTTCATCCAAGGATGAAATTAGTTCTTACTGATGCACAAATAGTTCGTATGAGACAGTTTTTTACAGAGTTCTTCCGTACAAACTTAGGTTCGTACGGGATGATCCACTGCGCATAAAAACTTGAAATTAACAGTTTTTTTGGATGGTTTTTCATGTCCTTTCTATATAAGGAGTCCTATAAACTATTACAAGGGCCTTTGGAGTTATTTTCTCTTGAGAGGGATCATTGAGTGTAAGTGTTTGGGTGAGATTGTGAGAGTGAAGAGTGAGAGATCAAGTGAGGGGTTTGTGAGGGATTCACAAGGTTACTTGAAAAAGAAGATCTCTTTGTTTCTGCCCATCTCCTCTGAAGGCTCTCAAGTGAAGTTCAACAACATCGGTCCGGTTCTCTGCCGACACTTGGAGAGTGTGAAAGGACGACAAAGTGTATCATTGACAGTCATTGTGTCTTCGTTCTTTTGGAGAAAACTAGAAGAGAGAACTTGAAAGAGAGAGAGGAAAGGGTGGAGTTTGAGAGGGAGAAAATCCTTGAAGGGGATTTCAAATGAGTGTGGAAGGGATATTCACACGGTTGCTCCGGCGAACTTGTACCTCAGTACCATCGGATTCAAGGGTCGTCTTGAGGGAAGTTATTGGCTAGAAGTAGATCTCTTTGGTGTCGAAGGACCCGGCTACTCCGTCGCACCGGGGAAGGTGAAAACGATTTTGTACAGGCTTCTCTGCCTTGTATTTGGGGCAAAAGGAGAGTCACTTTGTGGTATTAGTACAATACTCGGAGGGTTTCTCCGGGGAGTGGATGTAGGTCAAGGTTTGACCGAACCACTATAAATCTAGTGTGTTCTTTCTAATTTTTCTTCCGCATTTAATTTAATTGCAAGTTGTTTACTCTGATTATAAAGTTTATTTTTAAAATTTAAATTTAACTTGCATTAATAATTAAAATGGTTTTCTAAAAATCCAAGAGTAGAATTATAATTTTTTAATTACCCATTCACCCCCCTCTTGGTTAACCTTGGGACAATCACTTAGGCTTAACATCCTAATTCATATTGAACGAGTTTCAACATAATGTATCCAAATTTATACAAATTGATTTTAATTTAAACTTCAGCATGGTCTTATCAAATCAAACCCTAAAACCTCCTCTAATGCATCCTAAACATCATTAGGAGTTTATTTGTCCCAAACCCATATCATAGTTAAGATTGGCTGACCAAGTTAACCTATTTTGACCAAAATATCCCTACGGGGTTAGAATAGCCATTTTAATCCATATGACCTAATATTTACATGAAACCACTTTTATTTAACTCAAAATGTTAAGCTAAACATATTAAGCCAAAACCTAGGTTCTAAGACAACCTGGTTGACCAAGTCAAATTAGGCCGACCAAAAAGCTCCTTAAGGGCCTAAATGGTCAATTTGATCTAATTGATCATTCTAAACATTATGAACACATCCATAAGACTCTGAAAGTTAAACCAAATTTGTTGAGCCCAAACCTAGTCTCTAGGTCAACCTGGTTGACTATATTGCCCTTCAAGGGTTTAAAGTATTAATTTGACCTAAATAATTATTTTAACCCTTGGGACCACCTCTACTAGTATCATTGATCAAATCAAACCTCTTGAGCCCAAATTTAGGAAGTGGGTCATCTTGGTTGGCCAAGTCAACCTAGGTTGACCAAATCAACATTCAAGCCCTTTTTTGAACATAAGATCAACCCATTCAAACTTTATCAAGCCTTCCAAGCTCTTAAGCTCACTTCAATAAATGATTTAAATATATTTAAATCATTAGGAGTCCAATCACATTTGCTTTGACTTAGTTAGTCCATCACATGTGTTAAAATTTCTTTACTTCTGCCAAATCATTCTCTTTAGCTAATCAAACTCTTCTTAATCTTCAAAATTATTTCATTCCTTATGTTAAAAACATTCCAACCATGGTTGAATCCTATATTAGTTAATTTGACCAAGTTAAATCATTATAGACTTTGACTTGGTCAACTCACAAGTTATGGTTAAACCATAACCAACTAATGGTATCCTTGCTATATCAAGCTCTAATTCAACTCCAATTCATAACCTAGACATGTCCTAATCATTGGTCATTCAAACCCAAAGTGATGTTGATCAAGTCAACATAATACATTTAGTCAAACATTCATCCTTACTAATGCATAGTTCCAAACTCTAATATTTTAGTCTCAAAACCCTTAGAATCAACTCAACTAGTATCTAGCAGCCACTTAAACTATATCGACCATAGTCTTATGTTTGACTGCAAAAATGGTCAAATAAATGCCAGGAGTGCTAGAGATTTCAAACTAGCCTTAATGAGTTAATCCACTAAATTTAAAACCCCTCCAACTGTTAAAACCCTTCTCTTGATTCCTCTAAACATTTTTTAAACTTAATTTAAGCCCTAGATGGCCCTTAATAATCCCATTCGTGCAAAAAGATAAAAAGACCTTTTTATGCAATGTCCTTTATCCTTTTTTATTCTCTGCTCCTAATAACCCTAGGCCACTTGGTCGTATCATAGCAAGCAACCAAAGCCATCTTTGCCCTTTAAGCATCCTTGGACATGAAAAGTGAAAAAGAACCAAATAGAGTTGATACCTTGAAGCCACACTCTCTCACTATCCTCAAGCACTCCAGACAAAAAGCCATTGAGTTTTATATCTAAAGTTCCTCCTTAACACTTCTCAAGGTCAAACCAACCGTAAAAACCCTGCCGGTGATGAACTCCTGGAAAACCATAAGCTAGCTCTACCCAAGGATTAGATATCTCGATCAAGTGCATTTTAGGTCCTGTTTTTTTTAGCAAAATTAAGCGTGAGATTATCCACAATGGTCAAAAAAAATAAAATCAACCCAATCTAATAATTGTCTTAACGTAATCGTTAAACTATATGATATAACACTTATAATAAATTAGCTTTTGTTTAGAGTTTTTTAAACTATTTTAATGCTTCCCTATGATTTCTATTTATGTGCATGACCTATGTTTAAAATTTAATATGAATTGATTGCATATTTTTGAACAACAAATAAGTTTTTGATTCTAGGGTTTGTTTTGTAGTCTAGTTAAACATTATGAAATACAAGCCATCAATCTCCTTATTAATGGCTGAGATTTCAGGGTTCCATAAATTAATTTACCGGTGTATACAATTTGTTAATTTCAAATCACCATTAGGCATGATCTGAGCTTTCCATCTCAAACTTAGAGGATCAGATAGTTCCATAGGTGTGTTAACTTGAATCAATGAAACCAAATCCACGATTCATTGATTAGAAAAGATTGCTAGTAGTGCAATCATTACTAATCAATGCACCATCGGCTACTTATTATATGCAAATTTGATCTGTCAAACCAGAACGTACCACACATCTCACCCGCTATTTCCATGCATCCTTATTAAAATTCAATATTAATCTAAAAGTTAAGTATAATATACCATTTTTCTTAAAATTATAAATCCTTTAATTTAATATTTAAATAGTTTTAAAAAATTTGTATATTATAAAAAATTTTAAATATTAATTATTTAAATATTTAATTAATATTTAATTAAATATAAACTTAAATATTTTGAAAATTTTAATTTTAATTATTTTAAAATTTGTCTAATTTTCAAAGAATTTTTTATAATTATTCAAATTTAATTTCAATAATATTTCAAATTTGCACAATTCAAGACATATGTTTTAACATTTAATATTAAAATTTAATTTTAAAATCTATTTTTTTAAAATACCATTGTATACTTTTGGTCAAATTTTGAAATTTGAAATAGGGATTATTTAAATTGAATTTAACTCAATAGGGAATTATTTTTAATTAATTACTCATTAATTATTCATTAATCCAATCTACAAGAAATTTAGTTATCTCTCAATTTTGATGCATAACACTTGCTCCTAATTCTAGGTCTCTCTTAGATCTAGATTCTCTGATTGGTGTGATATGAAGCATTTTGCTTATTTTTCTTAGGGTTAGAAGATATTAATTAAGCGATATACAACTTATTCACACTTAAGGATCATAATTAAGGACTTATTTTGTAATTTAGAATAATTTTAGAAAATTAAATTGACATTCAATAGGGATGAAACTTGAAATAATTAAACTTAGTGACATTCTCTACCCAAAGGAAAATTCTCATTAATTTTAAAAATAATTAAGCTGATTATTTATTAATTTAAAATTAAACCCTTAACTAATATTAGAACATCAAAAAATTACATTAGATTTAAATTAAATCCAAAATTTACAAAAAAAATATATAAATTTGACCAGAATTTATTAAATTCTAAACTTAAGAACAATAAATTCCCCTCAACAAGACTTAAATTTAAAGTCTTGTTTAATTTTAAAGAAAAGTAAATATTTAATTAATTTACTTAATAAAAAAATTTAAGAAATTTTCAAAAAATTCTCAAACACTTGCAAACACTCCCTCCAGTAATTACTAACTTTTGAGAGTAGTTTCATGAAGTTTGAAATGAGTTTGGATTCAAATCACTAAAAGCCACTTAAATAAATGAATTAAATAATTAAATTAAACATAAAACCATTGAGAATTCATAACTAAATCCAGAAAATTCCAAATTGGAAAAACTCGATGCCTTTGAAATTCATTTAAGGTCTAACATTTATTAAAAAAGTCAAATTCCCAGAATTAAGTCAAAAATAAAAAAGTTGACTTTTTGGTCAACCATAAGTAAGTCATAACTTTAAAAATTCATAACTTAATTTAGAGAAATCAAATTCTAGCTAAAATGTTATTTAATTACTCATCTTATGATCTAGTATTTAGAAAAAATCCTAGAACTCTAGAATTCACATTAATTTAAAAAGTCAAATTTTCACCTCACAATTGTTGAATTAAAATAATTAAAAAAAAAATTAAAAATAAATTCAATAATCAAATTAAATTACAAAAACATTAAATCAAACCTTTAAATCCAACAATCAACCGTTTTAATTAAAATTTATTAACCATCAAACTTTAGTCAATTAAGTCACTTAATACTTGTTACCACTAGATTACCCAGGCCTATGAGGCTATAACTTAATATTTAAAACTTCAAGACCCTGATGTAAACAATGGTAGTAATTAGTTAATATTTAAAATATATTTAATAATTTTTTTTTGAAGAAAATTGCATTAATAAAGATAAGAAGAACAAACTAAGGACTCTCAACACTAGATTCCTCCTTTAACATTGACATAAAAAGAGGAGGAACCTTATTCTTATTAACAATTTTCCAAAAAAAAAAAAAAAATAATCCCATAGTTAGCACATAAATCCGCTAACTTATTACATCTTCTATCAACACAGTTAAAAATAATTTGATCAAACCCATCAAATAAATGAACATTTCCATACCTTGAAGTTCCATATTGTTTTGTCTTTTGCAAGAACTTCATCACATTAACATTGTCTCCTTCAATTATAATTCCCTTGTACTTGAACATCCAATACTTTAACACCTCCTTGATTGATTGAGTAGAAAGAAGCTCCGAAGTTGATATATCCCAGTGAACTTAAGGTTTACCAGAAGCCAAGAGAAATCTGCCTTTATGATCACAAACTACCCCTCCAATTCTAGCTTTATAAGAAGGTAATAAGGCTGCATCCACATTAACCTTTAGCCAATTGGGTGGAGGGGGATACCAATGTATATTGGACAGCCTTGATGACTTATTAGCATCCCATATACCCAAGAATTTATTAGTTCCTTGAGCAATAAATGAGGAATAGCTCACTGCATTTGCACCAATAATCGAAGAGCTATCTTTGTTTCCATTATGAATCATATTTTTTCTTGACTTCCAAGTAAAAACACCACATTACATTATAAACTGATCATGAAAGAGCTTTGTTTTGACATCCAATTGCTGCATCCCATCATGGATTCAAATAAAAGAATTTGAAAACCCCGCATACCAATTTGATGTGTAGCTTCCTTCAGCTTTAAACACCTAGCAGCAACATGATATGTGTCTTGTATTTCTAAATAGTTCCTCAGGCGTTGATTACATCGTTGCAATCTTCTATATTCCAACAACTTGTTAGTGGAAAGAGCATCATTAAAAATCCTCCACCAAAAAGTCTCTACTCTTGGATTCAATTTGCCTTTTTTAATCCAGCTCCAAAATTTCTTATGCTTGGTATAACAAATCAAATTATCAATGATCATCGCAGAAATTGATTTTCTATTTAACGGATGCATCAACTCCATATTGACTTCTACTATTTCAGAATTAATATTAATTTGAGGAAAGTTAACAAGATCACTTCCCATATGATTGCTAATTGCTTCCGCATTCCATCTTCCATCACTAATGTAATTTGAAACTGAAAAACTTGTTCCATCATTTGGGACAACAAAAGTTGTCCATTTGCTTATACTCTTGTCCAAGATCCATGTATCATTAAATACATCAATCTCTACACCATTGGCAATATTCCATCTAACTATGGGCCTAAGAGATTTACCTCCATATGCAATAATCTTCCAAGCAGAAGATCTCGTCCTCCTCATATCTCCATCTTCCAGAACACTTCCATATTTCAGGTAGAAAGCTTTATGCAGCAGTGAATCATTATTTACCATCTATCTCTAAGCTAATTTATCTCTCAAAGGTCCTACTATACTTGAACAAGAGTGAAGTCCTCTTCCTCCCCAAATCATCTGTATGCACATGACATTCCAATTGACATAATGGATAAAATGCCTACCATTAGATTTGTTCAGAATAAAATTTTTGCATATATTGTCTACTTCATCAAGCACATTCTTAGGCAGCATAGAATTGGTACAACGGAGGATGGTGAAGGATAAAAGAATTATTTTAGTCAGCAAAATCTTTCATGCCAATGAAATCAGTCTTCCTCCCCAAATGTTTGTCATCTTCAATGCCTTGTCAATAATAAACTGAAAATCTTCTTTAACTAGACTTCTTGTGGCTAACTTTATTCCAAGATAAGTCAATTCCTTTGATTCCTTGAACCCCATGATCCGAGCAATTAATTTCTTCTTCCTTCTACTAACCATCTTTCCAAAAATAATACTTGATTTGTTGAAATTAATTGTTAAACCTGACCATCCACAAAAGCTCTTCAAAACTAATTTTACTTCCTTTACTTTGGTTTATGAGAAGATAATCACATCATTTGCATACAAAAAATGGGATATTCTGGGACCTTTAGAGCATAACCGAATACCAATAGTGTCCTATCTTTTTTTTTAACACATTAGATAACCATTGAGCACAAAGAATAAATTGAAAAGGAGACAAGGGACTTCCTTGTCTAAAGCCGCTCTTCCCCTCTATCCAATTAGAAAAATTGCACTGATCAAATAGAGAATTTTGATTCTTGAACACATCCCAAAATTAGACTAGAGAATTTAGAAGGAAACCCAAAATACTCCAAGGCTTTCCTCAAGGTAGCCCATCCCATCGAATCATAAGCCTGCTCCATGTCTATCTTGAAGGAAACCAACCCTTTTGAAGATTGAGAATGCCTGAGTTTATGAATAACCTCTTGAGCAATTAGCACATGATCTAAATGAGATCTATCTCTCAAGAACACCACTTGTTCTTCAGAGATAAGTTTAGGGATAATAGATGACATCCTGTTCAAAATAACTTTTGCCGCCACTTTATAAATAGTATTACATAAGCTTATCGGCCTAAAGTTAGAAGGGACCAAAGAGTTAGTGACTTTGGGAATAAGCACAATAATGGTTTCCTTCCAATTTGAATCCATAACCAAAGAATCCATAAAAGCATTGATAGCATTCCATAAATCAACCTTAATTATCTCTCAATAAGATTTAAAAAAAGAAAAGGTAATACCATCATTACCTGGAGATACATTATTTCCATTGAGCTTAATTACTTCCTCCAATTCCTCCATAGTGAAACCTTTATTCAGAAATTCTCTATCTCCAATATCAAGAGAACTCCACGGTTTAGGCCATCCTTCAAGCTTGCATTCTCTCTCCTCCATTTCTCTGTGAAGTAATTAATCATCACATTCTCTATATGAAGCTGATCCTCCAGAATGTCACCATTTTCATTTTTTATTTTTTCTATATGACTTGAATTTCTTCTAGCCGATGCAAAAGTTTGAAAAAACTTTAAAATTTGATCTCCCTCCATCAACCACTTTACCTTTGCTCTTTGTCTGCACCATGTCTCCAATCTAGCAAGAGCATAATTTAGTTCCTCCACCTTCACTTTGAGTAGCCAGCATTCATCTTCTGATAGGATTCCTTCATCAGCCTCTTTCATTTGTAGATCCTCTATTTGTTTTAGTAAATCACTTTTCAAAGAGATTAAGCTTTTCATTTTTGCTTTACTCCAATAAAATAAATCCTTTAAGGTCTTCTTCATTTTTGTATTCAGGATATGAGAAAAACTTCCTTCACATTTCCTTACCAAATGCCTTTAACCACTGCAGCCGAAGCCTTGTTAGAGGCCCATATGTCTTCAAACGTCAAATCCTTCTTTGTAGAATGCTGACTCAAGAGATTTAGAAAGATCAGACTATGGTCTGAAGCCACTCCTTACGTCCAAACCCAAGTGCCTTACCACAAAATGATTGGATGAGTTCAAGGCAGCCGAATTCAAGAGGCATCTATCAATCCTTTCAAGTATCTGATCCACTCCTTTTTGGTGTTACACCAAGTGAATTTTGGTCCCACATATCCAATTTCATGAAAATCATTGCAAGATAAAAAATTCTTCATTTCTTTTGGTCCAAGAGAAAATTTAAATCTTTTCCCTCCTCTGTTGTCTTCCTTAGAAAGAATGCAATTAAAATCTCCTCCTATCACCATAGGCAAATCCATAAAGGAATAATTTCCCAAGCTATTCTTCCTTCTATAAACTTCCTTGTTACCATAAATAGTAGCAATCCTCTATTTGCCTTTATTTGGAACCTCCAAATCTCCAATAACAAACTGAGAAGAGGCTTCCAACATTTGAAACCTAGAAATAGTTAATTTCCACATCTCAAGAATCCCTCCTGACAAACCTTCTGAAGAAACTTGAATGAAATCCCATTCATTCCCAATAAGATGATCTACATCCTTCCTATCAAACTAGAAATTTTTTTTTCCAATAATCCAATGAAAAACAACCAATACTCCTTAACCACCTCTTATAAGTATAGAGAAGCCCTCCTCTTCCTAGCTCCTCTACAGTTCCAAAATAAAATAGAAGAATTCATTGAATAAGAGGGGAAGAAGTCCCCACCTTATCTTTACAATCAGCTTTAGCTCTCCTACTCCTTGGAACCAAGTTAATAGGTCCCAATCCTTTCAATTTTTTGGAACCTCTCCGCTTAACATTAGATGACATTCCCTCCATCAAATCATTACCTTCCTTCATTCCCTGAATATTGGACTTGTAAAAAAGGTCTTCAACTTTGTTTAACCCAACCATATCATCAACCACATTTGTAATTTCTTCCTCAGATAAAACATTCTCACCTTCTTCAACCAAACCATCTAATATATTGAATTTATTTACATATGCAATATTAGATGAGTTAGATGGCATACCATTAGCTGCAGTGACTGTTGCTGGAATTTCTGGATTCTCTTGTATAGACATCTTCTCAGCATCTATACCTCCCTCTGATTTATCATCCTGCATATAAGCTCCCTTTACCAATAATTCTTTCTCTGCATTATTAAGGATTTGTTTAGGATTATATACATCTCTTCCAAAATTTAATGTCAAGATTCAAAATTTTCTAGCCAAATCCAGGCTTTGACATTTCACCCTTGAGTCAATTGGCCAAGTGAAAGATTCTAGCCAAATTCTCTACAATTTATTTCCAATTTTTTAACCCTCATGTTGAGTGCAAATTCAATATGTTGAATTTCAATCTTTGAAGAAAATTCATCTATTTTTAAAACATTGAAAGACTTTTAAAAATCATTCAAATAAATTCATGATTATTACTACCTTATGCTTTTCTACAACTTCTCCTTGTAGTCTAACATATGCAATGAAAATTAATTTTTCTTCAAATCATAATCAATATGTATATTTTATCATAGTATATTGGACTATAGTTTGTATATTCCATAATATGGAATAAAATGTAAGATCTCTTTCAAATTCAATTTCATTAAAAAAATCTAATTCTAACATTTCTCTTGAAATTTTAGACAATCAAAATATCAAACAATGGATAGAAAGTTAATCTTCTAAGTTGATTGTGACCTATATGTTGAGGAACTCAATTTTGTTATGGATGGGTTTTAAAGCCTAGAAGTTTTCAGTGAATGGGGGAACTATTTTTAACCATGTCACAAAAGATGATAAGAATATTCCCGTAGTAGGGATAGTGGTCGGGGAGGAAAAATGGAGATCACTTTCACTCCCATGCATTCTATATTATCTAAGGAGGATAAGAAGCTGAAGTTTATAGTTGACACTAAAGTCAAGTGTGTGTTTGAAAAGGGGACAAGCTCTGAATTCCCCTTTACCACAAAGAATCAAAGGAAGTAATTCTTGAGAAGGTTAAGGAAGAAAATCTCAAAGTCTAAGAAGATGGCTGAGTTGATGGCCTTAAGAAAAGTTGAACTAGAGGCTATTGAGGAGCTTCGCATCCCTGCCTCTTTTTTACTTCTTAAAGGGAGTCATTTATATCCTCTCACAGCTGTTGTAGGGGAGAGAGTTTCCAAGATAGCCAGCTCTCCACTATGGTTGGTGCCCTAAGGAGAAGTAAGTTCTGAGAACAAGAATGTTAAGAAATATAATCATCACCTCTCTACTAAAGTTGGTTAGACTAAGAATATTACATGAGACACCAAATGTGGGTGATCTCACATTAATTTGAGAAGGTAGATTTAAAAGAAGAAAAATCTAAAGCAAGGAACCAGACACCTTAGCTAGTGAGGAGAAATAAAAAAGTTTGTCAAATAGTTGGTCACCTCTGTTTTAGTGAATGGATACTACTGAGTGTCTCGCCTCCCATATGAAAAGAAGGAGGAGATAATTTTAACTTGTTCTGGAAAGTGTTGGCCCCACAGTTGTAAGCCATCAATCCCTACTTAAGATTGTCAAAGTTTTCCGTAGTCATAATTAAGTCTAAAGAGGTTATTGATGAGAAGAAAGAGCTAGATGTTAAGGGTAAGAGGGCTATGTTAGCATAATGTCTTATGTACAAAAGAATATCATCAAGAGTGAAATTATTCACCCACTAGTAGATGTCCCTAGACTTTCCATTGAGGGATGTGAGTACTCCATCATGCCTGATATATGAGTTACCATTCCTTAAGCTCCATCATCACCCATTAAGGTGGATGTCCCTAAGCCTATGGAGGAGTTCACCCTCACAACTACTAACCTCAGGATAGTCAGAGGAGAGAGGATTATTCAAGACACTGATGAAGAGATGCTCGAATAGGTAGTTACATATCAAGTCACATAGGAAGACCTCAAGTTTCAGGACATCCTTTCCAAATTATAGGAAAGGTCATTTGATGAAATATGGTATAATAAGGGATAATTAGCAATTGACTCTGAATCAATTGTTGTAAGATCAGTCGATGAGGTAGTCTAGGAGATCTTGGATATCCGTAAGAAGAAAGTTATATAAGTTTTTGATCCAAATTTAGATGATCCTTTTATTAATGAAGATTCAACCAGTAATTTTTATAAGATTGAGACCCGAGTATCAGCCAGAGATGTTGAACCATCAAAATACTAGTACAATAAGGTGAAAGAGTTACCATCAGTTGATTTTGATTTATATGGCTCAACCAAATTGAGAAAGAAAGATAAGTACATTTGGAGTTTTGAAATAAAGGTTGAAGAAATGATGCTAAGGTTGGAACAAATGTATAGATAGCTTAAGGCACAAAAGTCTCAACTTGAGCAGGTGCAGCCTGTGGTATACACTATACGTGGGTAGAGTAGAAGATCAGATCATATTTCTAGACTCTACAAATACATTTCCTATAGTAGTACAATGATTTCTCAAGCCTATTCTCCTACACCAATGGATAAAAACATTAAATAGATGATTAAATCCCAATTAAGAGGGGCTCTATCCCATTACAAAGAGACAATATCTATTTTGAAGGGTAGATTCTACCCAAAGGAATATAATTCAATCCCTTATTCAAAGGGCTTCATGCCACCTTCATTCAAAGTATTCAGAGGTCTTGAAAACTTATACAGCATCTGACCCACTTTCGTGTGAGCTGTTGCAACGTACGACGGTCAGATGCTTTATTTTTGCCTAGTTTGTTAATAGTTTTTCAAGGATTACTTTTGAGTGGTATGCATATCTATTGAATATTTTAGTGAGAACCTTTTCTAAGTTGGTGGTTCTATTCATAAAGAGATTCTTAAGCACCCAGCAATGTATAAATGTGGGCGATTTTGTCATAAAAAGGTAAAAATCAGGAGTCTTTAATTGAATACATCATGAGGTGGTGAAACATCTCCAATAAGTGTGAACCCTAACATAGGAGCAAAATGTAGTGGAGTTTCTTTTAAAGAATATCCATGGGCCTATTTCGTATCTTCTAAAGGTGTTCATAAAAAAATTGAGAAACTTCTCAACAAATAGAATAACTAACAAGAAGTGGCTACTCGGATGCCATTATTGAAGGAGTGATCCAATGAGAAATAGGCTAGTAAACCACTATAGCTTTTTGAGAAAAGATTAGCTATAGTCTTTATAGTTGATAAAGGAAAGAAACTAACTAGCTCTTATTTAAGTGGTCCTCCAACGCAACAATTCTAGAAGCAACAACCCTTCTAGGTAACCCCTTAGTCTACTAGGGAGACTTGACCGATTTCTTTTAAAGAGAGTTTGGCTCATCCTAAACCATTTAAAAGGAAATTTTATTGGAAAATTTTCAAGATCCTTTTAAAGAAACTCGAATTTCGATTACATGAGGCTAAGAAGCCAGAAGAGGCAAATAAGAGAGTTGACCCCAAATTTTGCCCCTATCATTGCATGTTGGGCCATATAATCAAAGGATATATAGTCTTTAATAATTAGCTAAAAAAGAACTTTATATATGGTAATATGATAATTCTAAGGAGTACCTAGTAGATCCAGACTAGGGGTTTAGTAATATCAATTTCATGTAAAAATTTGATCTTTTCTCTATCCATTGAAGATTGTTGGGATATTATTGTATTTTGAGCATTTAAAAAGTTCATTAACAAATATTTTCATATTTCTTAATAGTTGCTGATAAGAGCTCGTGGATCAATTTAGGAGGTTAACCTAGAGGCTTCGCAAAAGGATTTTGAGATAGTTTCCTCTCCAATAATTATAGGAATTAATGTAAACTATAAAAATGAAAAAGAAACATATTTCTGTAGAGAGAAGATGTATTGATGAGAGATTTATCCAAACGGTGGATTATGGCATATCCCTATCCCCACTTTACTTTTCCCCATAAAAGGAAAAGGGTCAAATATTAAATAAAAAAGATCATTTTGTAAATGTTTTAATGATTAATGTCCATAATGCGGTTCAAAGGGATATTTCAAATGAAGTCAATAAAAAGTTAGCTAAGATCATTCAAGATGTTGAAAAACTCACCTCTCTAGGTTTGATCACTCAAGGTGAATCAAATTTGAAGTATTATCAGATGGTGACACCCTCAAAATTAACAATCAAGGGAGTCCTATCATGATAGACTTTTCAGACTCTTATTCGCTATTAAAAATTACTTTTAATCGAATAAGCAGAGCACAGACTCTATTATAGTTGGCCATCCTGAGTAGATCGTCAAAAAGCAACTACAAGACTGTAAAGTTGTCCGCCCTAGGCTTCCTCTGTAGGAAAAAGGCAATCAAGTTGCCTCTAATTATACAAATTTAAGTCCCTACTTAATATTCAAATCCTCTTTCTAATCCACTGGTCCAAGTCTGATGTACCAAGGTTAATTAAAATGCTTTACCTCATCTTAGGAAGTTACCTGCTATATTGAGCATCTATGACACCCTTATTCTCATGAAAGAGATGATGTAATCTTTTATCAAAACACTTTGTGACTATAAAGTTTACATAGCTCAGTTGGCTTGAACTTTACAAGATGAATCATTATACTTTAAGGAAATCTTGGGAGTTACCTTCTCTAATGAAGACTTACGTTTGGGTACTACTAATAAAAATCACCCACTTTACATCAATATAAATGTGGGAAACTTCAAGTTATATAGAGTTTTGGTTGATTCAGGTGCATCGATCAACTTGATGAACATAAATACCCTCACAAACCTCAGAGTTTATACACATAAGCTCTTTACTATCAAGTTGGTACAACGTGGGTTCAATGAAAAGGGTGAGAAGGCTTCAGGCTCAATCACCCTTCTAGAGATAAGAGAGTTGAAAATAGAAGAAAATTTTCATATAATTGACTTGACAACACACTTCATTACACTCTTAGCTAGCCTATAGATCCATGAGTATAGGATGGTTCCATCGAACCAACATCAGTGCATCAAAAACCAATGAGATTGGATTGAGTATAAAATTAAGGGTAATCTGCAACCATTCTCTATTAATGAGATTGGGATCTTTAAAGATGTTGTGTACTACACAACTAAAGGGTTCACTAGTCGATCTAAGAGAGAGATGAATTTTAATGAGCAGAAAGTAGAAGAATAAAGTTAAAAATAATTTAAAAAGTAAAATCGTGAAAAATTCTATAGTAAAAAAACCTAAATGACATGTAGTGGAGATGACATCAAAGGCATAATCTTTAGGCCTAAAAATAGTTTACCTTAAAGGGGTGGGAGGATGGCTCGAATAGCACATAGTCAAGGCCATACTTTAGTTGACAAAAGAATTCCCCCAATGTACATAAAGTTGGAATCAAGTTCTGATAAAGAATCTAAAGTATGGGGTGCCATAATTTCATTTGAATATTAAAATATAAATCATCCTACAAATTTTAATTTTCTTTTAGAACAAGATAGTGACCTATAGGATGATGATTCAAAAGTTTAAACTATTGAGCCTTAATTAACTCTCTATAAAAGCTTAATAGGGTAGTTGAAGCCTAAAATTTAAGCCCACTATCTACTGATAGCATCTGAGGGTTAATAATTAAGGATGCCCTTAATTTAGATGGTAAAGTTATATAAGTTTATAAGTTTCTCACTGGCTCCACCTCCTCAAGGAATTATGATAATATAATCCCTGAGGAGAAAATTTTTAATGAATTAATAGAATTACATATTGGTTATATTTATGTTTATGTTAGAAGTCTTATATCTAATGGTCTCGCATTGAGTCAATTGACTATGGGTCAGGCTAGATACCACGAAAGCATATGGCATTAAAAAAAAAAAAAAAAAAGTGGTATCAATTTTGGTACCATTAATTTATTAGATGATGATGAATACTACTTAATGATTACAAATGATCCTGAATCTTAGAATGCCCTTATAATAGTCATCGATTACCTTGACAGACATTGTTTGGAGACTTCAAATGACCCCAAATTCAATAAAGTGATTAAATCGATAGTCAATAGACTTAAGTAAATTAACCTTAGAATAAAGGATGGCCCTTACCCCACTTTCATAAATTCTTTATTAAGCGAGGATGAGTCTGAGGATCTATCTCATCTTCTTATTGAGTTTAAGGATTACTTCACCTAGACAAAAGAAGAAATGTTGGGTTGTCTCTTGATGTAATAGTTCATAATCTCAATATTCAACATGATGCCATTCCTGTCAAGCAAGCTCCTTGATGCATGTGTTTGGAAATTGAATAATAAGTCATTTTTTGAAGTCAAGAAGTTAGCTAAGGCTAGTTTTATTTGAGAGGAATAGTATCCCAATTAGGTATCTAGTGTTGTGACATTTAAAAAGGACAACGATCAAATCCAAGTCTATGTTAGCTATAAGGATCTGAGTAAGGTGTCTCCCAATGATGAATTTTATTTACCCATACTAGAAGTTATGGTGGACATTATCTCTTCACAAGTTTTCTCCTTTATGGATTGCTCATCTAGTTATTATGAAATCAAGATAGCCCAAGAAGATGAGAGAAACATTTCCTTCAAAACCACTGCTAGTATATTTTGTTATAAGTTAGTGCCATTTTGTATTTAAAAATGCCATTACAACCTACTAGCAGGCCATCAATCAAATCTTTGATGAATTAATCCATTATCAAGTCGAATGCTTTGTCAATGATTTGGTGTCAAGGGCAATATCATATAGGATCACCTTTATGACTTAAGAATCATATTTAAGTAATTGTGTTGCTATGACCTTAAGATAAATCCCTTGAAGGGTACTATTAAGGTCACATTAGAGAAATTTCTAGGTTTCGTAGTAACGCATAGTAGAATTGAAATTTATCTTGCAAAAATATAAAGCTATCTTAAAAATGCCACTTCCTAAAAGCATTTCTAATCTAAGGTCTCTTTACGGTAGATTGGCATATATAAGAAGATTCATTTCTAACCTCTCTAGAAGATATCAACCTTTCATCATCTTAGCTAAAAAGGATGCCAAATTCATATGCGACAAGAAATGTCAAACTGCTTTTGAAAATATCAAGATATCTCACAAATCTGCCAATTTTGGCAGCCCCATTTAAGAAGAAACCTCTAATCCTTTAAAGTATGGCCTCTGACGAGTCTCTTGGTACTCTACTAGTTCAAGTGAATGATGAAGGGAAAGAGAATGATCCCTATTTCCTAAGTTAAAGACTTCTCCCTATTGAAATCTGGTACACTTCAATTGAGAAGCATTATCTTACTTTAGTTTTAGCATCCCAAAAATTAACTAATTACATCTTTTCTCACCAAGTTGAATAAATTTCTAATGTCAGTCCCATGCAATTTCTTATGAAACAACTAACATTATTAGGGAATTTAGCACATTGGTTTATGGTACTACTTTAATTTTAAATCACGTTCATTCACCTCTATACTGTGAAAGGATAGGCCATTGCTGACTTCATTGTGGCACACCTGTTACAAGTGGAATCTCCTCTAAATAATGGTTAATCTGATGAATAAATCATAATTTTTAAAAGAATCTAGTAATCAAGTTTGGGAAATTTACTTTTATAATACGATGATTTCTCGATGAGGCAATTCACAATAATCTACTATTTCTAGAAAGAAAGACATAATTGGCTTGGTTTTCATAACACCAGATAAGAGAATGATGCACTATTCATTTATCATAGCCTTACATAAATAGTTTGGATAAGTATAAAACTCTGATAAATGGCCAAGAACTTGCAATCCTGATAGAGATTAAAGGGATTAAAATCTTTGGTGATTCTTAACTTATGTTCAGGTAGATTTTAGGAGCCTATAAGGTTTTGAATCCTAAACTTCTGAAGCACCACAAGTACATTGTTCACTTGCTCAAGCAAATTCATGTCATAACTATGTATATGATTCTTCATGGAAGAAATTCTTCTGCATATGCCTTAGTAAAACATGTGAAGTATTTTACCTATCTAGATGAAGACTACATTCCTATAGAGATTCAGGATCATTAGGACCTATTTTCTATAGATTTGGAGCACATAAAAAATTATTCTTCTTATGTCTTATCTGGAACTTCAGTGATTGATGAAGAAGGGGATTGGAGACAACTGTTGGTTGACTACCTTCATATTGGCAAGCTCCCGTATAACAGGTCACTTGCCAATTAAATTAATAAACATACCCTATCATATGCACTAGTGAATAATACATTGTACCATAGATCATTCGGTAAGATGTGGCTCCATTTTCTAGGTAAACTAGAGGCCCTAAAGATTATAAAAGAGGTCCAAGCTGGACTATATGGTGCCCATCAATTGGGACATAAAATAAAGTTAAAAATCAAAAAACTTATATACAACTGGCCTATGATGATTGACGATATCTTGAACATTGGAAAACACTGTCATCAGTGCCAAGTACATGGGTGGTTTATTATCATCTACCTAATATGTTGAATACCATCAAAGCTTCATGGCCTTTTCAAAGTTGGGGCATAAATGTTATCTGGCTAATTGACCCTCTTTATTTTAATAATGATTCATTACTTTTCAAAGTGGATGAAACCAGCTCCCCTACATAACATAACATCACAATGTCATGATGTTCTTTCATGACCATGTCATTTATGACTTTGACTTACCTCCAAAGAATGATATTCGATAATGGTGTCATTTCAAATCTAAAAAAATATATAATTTTACAAGCCACTATGCTATTGTGTTGAGATACTCAACAATCTATTACCCATGGGCTATTTGGATTGCTAAAGCTTTAAGGAAAACCCTGAAGCAAATCATTAAAAATATCTTAAATGATAATAAATGTCAATGGGATGAGAGGTTTGTGGAAGTTTTGTGGGCCTATCGGATGACTTATAGAACCCCGACATAATTCACAACATTCACATTAGTGTATGGATCCAAGGTTATACTCCCTCTAGAAGTTTAAATTTCTTCACTCAGAATTGTAATCCATAACTAGATTGTAATAGAACAAAATACACAACTCTTATTAGAAGAGCTCGAGGCCTATGAAGAAAGCCATCTCTAAGGTCAACAAAACGTAGAGTTGTATAAAGCCTGAATGGTTCAAGATCGTGATAAGTTAGGGTAACCTAGAACTTTCCAAGTAGGAGATATGGTCTTGGTTTGTCAGAGGCCTATTTTAGCTCACCAATGATCAGTGGGAAGTTTGAAACAACCAAGGAAGGACCCTTCATTTAAGTTTTGAATTCAATTGCATCAATTTCTTTTATGTCTCAAATCCAATTTTCTTTTTGTTAAGGATATATGTGAACGGTTATTCTTTTTTTCCTTAGGATTATTCATTTTAATGTTGGAGTATGCCCTCTATGGCACCATCCTAATTTAAAAATCTAGTTTTAATCCTCTATGGGAAGCAATGCTTCCTTCCCACAAGATCTTCCAATTTTCTATTCCTTAATGGCATATGTGAGTCATCGTGATTTCTTTTCTTAGGATTTGATATTTTAGTGATGGACTACACTCTTTGTGGCACAATGCTAATTTTAAAATTCAAACATGATCCTCTATGGGAAGCAATGCTTCATTCCCACATGTGTTGTGACTCAAGCTCACGAGTTTATATTTTTGATAATAACAAACATCTTTATATCTCCTAGTTTTTTTCACTCTAAATTTGTTTGTGTGTATACAAACATTTCTAAGGCACCATGCACTATCCAACGAAGAATCAAAGATCAGAATGGTTAGAATAAGGTTATGCTATAAAAAATTTGTAATATTCATTGATGTAATTTTGATTTCTTGAGTCAAGTATTATAAAAGTGTTTGCTAGCATGGTGTTCTTATTTATACACACACAAAGGAGCGAGATCTAGTCAAAACTAGATGATCAAATTTTGAACTAATCATACTGGATGATTTTGATCGTCTAGGAGGATCAGCTCATTGAGCTAATCATACTGGACAATTTTAATCATCCAGGATGATTCTTTATGATCTTGTAGAAATAGTCGCCAATGATAATTTAGGTAAGGATTTAAGATTCAAACTTTTTTCTAATCATCTTGCATGATCTAGATGATCCCTGATGATCTAGATCATCTCAGACAATCAATATCAATCATGCCTAAATTGACATGTGATTAGGGGACTAATTATGGTAAAATTATTTAATCAAATCATCTAGATGATTTGTATATCGTGCTGGATGATATTATTCGACTTAGTTGTTTTCCTAAAACGTTTGAGATAAAATACTATGATTTTTCTTCTAATCATCTTGTATGATATCCAATATCGATCAGGATAATCTATATAAAATTTGAACTAATCATCCTGGACCATCTGGAGATTATCCAGGACTATAAGGTCTAATTTTTCACATCATTTTGAATAATCTTGCAATTATACTGGATGATATTTAGCCCAAGAATTTTGTATTTTGGGTTTTCTAAATTCGTCTATTTAAGCACATAATACTTGATTATCATACGATCATCCTAGATTATCTTTTCCGTTAGAATAAATTTTTATGGTTTTTTAAAGCCCTCAATTTAAGCTTTATCAAGGCACTTGGTAAGTGTCTTTGGCAGCCATTGAAGCTTCATTCTTTTGGAGAAAATTTGAAGAGAGAACTTAAAAGTGAGAGAGGAAAGGGTGGAGTTTGAGTGGGAGAAGATCATTGGAGGGGGTTTCAAGGGAGAGTGGCGGGGATTTTACACGGTTGCTCCGGTTAGCTTGAACCTTAGTACCATTAGATTAAAGGTTCATCTTGAGAAAAGTTCTGGGAAGAAGAAGATCTCATTGGTGTTAAAGGACCCGGCTCCTCCGCCAAACCAGAGAAGGTGGAAGTGATTTTTTAAGGGCTTCACTACATAGCTGTGGGAGCTAAAGAAGAGTCTCTAAAGATTTAGTGTAATACTCGGAGGGTGCCTCAGAGGAGTGGATGTAGATCAGTTTGGACCGAACCACTATAAATTTGGTATATTATTTTTTATTATTTTTTGCATTTTATTTTTACTATGATTAACTACTTAGGTGAAATATATGATTAATCTTTTTATTTAAAATTTACTTCATTTCTGCTACAAGATATAAAAAGATTTTTTTACTTTTGTTTAAATAAGTTTTTAAATATCTAATTGACCTCCCTCTTAATTAGCCTTAGAACTAATTCTTTAGGACTTAACAACACTCATAAACTTTCAAGTGGTATCAGAACGGGATTCATAAACTTAACTTTAAGAAAACATTTGAATTTTGATTCATGACTAACTTTGGAAAAAGAAACACCATAGAGGGTTATTAAAACACCCAACCACTTTTGTTTGAAAATATTACTTTTGATTTTTAGAAAATTTGGATGTCTACTTTCATGGAATCAATTAATTTTTGAATGTGCCATATGATTCTAACTGGTTATTTTATATTATCATGTATTATTGATGGAATTAAAATTTGTATTCATTTTAATCAGTAGAGTAGGGAAGAATAAATTATTGCTCAATTGAATGCTAAATGTTTGAACTATTTTTTTCTGTGCTTTAAATTCTGAAATTGTATGTTAGTATTAACATGCACTACTAGCAAGAAAATTTGGGATAAATTACACACTACATAAGAAGGTACTAGTGAAGTCAAGTAATCTAGGTTGAATATTTTAATGCATTATTAAGAACTATTCTACATGAAATCTTATGAGATGATCTTAGACATGTATAGATTTACTCAAATTATGACATCATTAGATGCTTTAGGTGAAGAATATTCAAACTTTGAAAAGTTCAATAAAATTCTATGTTGTCTACTTGATAAGTTTGATGCCAAAGTGATTATTATTTGTGAATAAAAAAATTTGAATAAATACTCTTTTGATAATTTGATTGTCTCACTCATTACCTACAAACAAAGTTTGGGTCAAAGATTTTTGGATGCAGGTGAAATGATAGTGATAAAATTTGAATACATGAAGAAAAATGGCTTAGTAGATGATGAAAGTGATGAGTTTACAAGCAAATTTGAAAATATACTGATGCATAAGACCCAACATAAACAAAAGTGGAAAAAAGTTAAAAATGGTAAGAATGTTAAGATTTCTTCTGACATTATTTGGTTTGGATGTAGGAAACCATGATATATAAAAAATCAGAGCCCTAATTTAAAAACTTTTTCTACAAAGGAAAAGGGTAAAGCTAAGCAAATTATAAAAAGATTAAATAATGAAAATAAAAAAAATCTACTAGGCAGACCAAGCTTCTGAATCATCAGACCAGGAGCAAGATGATGTTTAAATCCTAGTTTTTGTGTTTGTTTATTTTATGTTTATGCATGGATTTTTATTCATTGTGTTTGTCTTTATTTTTCTGTGTTTTCTTTGAGTTTTGTTTTATATATTTTTTATTTTCTTTTATTGTTTCTTTAAAATTTTAAATTAGTCGTATATTTTTTATGAAAATTTCAACACATATATATCACTTTTTGTTTCGTATGCACTTTAGAAAATCAAATCTTTTGCATATATCATTTGTCTAAAAATGAAAAGTTACCTCTTATTTTCTTGAATTTTTATAAGAGCTGGTTGACTTCTCTAAAATCATTCAAAGGAAGGAAACTCATGATTTTGTCTCTATATCACATTTATTAATGAGGATATTTTATTTTTGATTCAAAATCTTCATTAAATTGTAAATTGAATTTTATATTGAACTTTTTCAATCTCCCTTCATTTTTCTATCTAATAGGGATCTTTTGCAAGTTATCCACCTCATTATTTTCTTAAACAAACAGTTCGTTCTTCTTAATAGAATGGGTTTTCCTTATTTTTTAGAAATACTGAAAAGAAGCCTAATTATTGAAAAGAAAAGAGGCACAAAATGAGCCCAAAGTTGAAAAGATGTGCAATGACACCAAATATGGAAAGATACACAAAGTCTATCAAAAATCAAAAGCTGTGTAATGATGCCAAATATGGAAAGATATACAAAATGTATCAGAAATGAAAAGAAGTGCAAAGTGGGTCAAACAATTAATAAGAGGCATAAAATGTGCCCATAATAAGTTAGCTAATCATTCTTGTATTTCTTAAATCTTAAGAAAATCCTTATATCTATTCATATTTTCAATACTTAAGTTTGAAAATCATGATTTTTTGTTCGCCAATTTTTGCATTAATCTTCTTTCAGATATATTTCAAGAAAGGAGTTTTGAAAGGATTAGTATTTTCTTCTCTAACTTTTTCCTTGATTTAAATGTTTGATTAAAAATTTTTTAAGCCTTTAAAGTAACTTGAGTTTGGATTAACAATTTTTTATTTTCTAACCTTTCTGTATTTTGCATTGTCAATACATACCTTAATATGTTTTTGAATGGAATCAAGAGGTAACTTTCTCATTCCAAGAAAATTTGAAATTTCAAACTGATTCTTCTAAAAACATCATCTTCACTAGATTAGGAATTGTTTATTTTTTTGTTAGTCATTTTTTACTATTTTGGTTTTCTATACTCCTCTTCTTTTTGATAATATCAAAGGGGGAGAAAGTATTATTATTTTTGTGTATCTATTTTAGTTTTTCTTATTATTTAGTTATTTATTTTGTTTTACTTATTTTATTAAAAAAAATTAAAAATTAAAAAGAAAGAAAAAATTTTTGCCTTGTTTTTAAAATTTTTAACTTAGTGAGGGGGATATTAGTAGAAAATAATTTTATTTTGCAAATTAACCATTAATCTTTGCCATCATAAAAAATGGGGAGATTATTACGACTCGAGCTCATGAGTTTATCTTTTAGACGATAACAAATATTTTTATATCTCCTAATATTTTTCATTATATATTTATTTGTATGTATACTAATATTTTAGGAGCACCATGCACCTTCAACAAAGAATCAGAGCTTAAAATTTGGTAGAATAAGGTTATGATATAAAATTTCTGTAATATTCATTGATGAAATTTTGATTTCTTGAGTCAAGTCTTGTAAAAATATTTTCTAACATATTGTCCTTTCTCATGCACACTCAATAGAGTTAGATCATTTCAAAACTAAAAGATCATGTTTTGAACTAATAGTACTGGATGATTTTGATCATCCAGGATGATCAACTCATTAAACTAATCGTAATAGACAATTTTAATCATCCAAGATGATCCCTTATGATCTTGGATAAATAACCTCCAATGATAATTTAGGCAAGCATTTAAGATTTAATTTTTTTCTAATCATCATAGACGATCTAGACCATCCTTGATTATCTAGGTAATCCTTGACGATCAATATCAATCTTTCCTATATGTATCATGTGATTAGGGAACTAATAATGGTTAAATTATTCAATTAGATCATCCTGGATGATCTATATATTGTACTAGATGACATTATAAAATTTAGTTAATTTTCCTAAATGATTCTAGAAGAAATACAATAATTTTTCTTCTTCCAGGGTTATCTCCAATATCATCCTAGACTAAAAGGTCAAATTCTACACATCATTTTAGAGGATTATGTGATCATACTGGATATTCTTTTACGCCAAAATTGAGTTTATAGGGATTTCTAAATTCCACTATTTAAGCACATCGTACTGGACGATCCTGCGATTATCTTGGATGATCTTTACTGTTGAATTAATTTATATGGTGTTTTGATGCCCTCTATTTAAGCATTATCATGGCACTTAGTAAGTGTCTTTGGCAGCCATTGAATCTTCATTCTTTTGAAGAAACTTAAATAGATAACTTAAAAGAAAGAGAGTAACAGTGGAGTTTGAGAGGGAGAGGATCCTTGGAGGGGGTTTTAAGGGAGTGTTGAGGGGATTTCACAAGTTTACTCCTGTGAGCTTGCACCTTAGTATCATCAGATTCAATATTATTCTTGAGGGAAGTTTTGGGAAGAAGAAGATCCCTTTGGTATCAAATGGCCCAGCTCCTCTTCCATACCGGGGAAGGTGGAAGTGATTTTTTAAGTGCTTCCCTGCCTAGCTGTGGGAGCCAAAGGAGAGTAACTAAGGGTTTAGTGCAATAATCGGAGGGTACCTCTAAGGAGTGGACGTAGGTTAGGTTGGACCAAAACACTATAAATTTGGTGTGTTCTTTATGATTATTTTCCACACTTTATTTTTACTATGATTAGCTACTTGGGTGAAATCTTGGATTAGTCTTTTTATTGTTGGTTTAAATCATTTCCTCTATAAGATATAAAAAGAATTTTCTTTTAGTTAAATAAGTTATTGAATATCGAATTCATCTCTCTCTTAGTTAGCCTCGAGACTAGTTCTTTTGGGCTTAAGAACCCTCACAAACTCTCAACATGATCATCCAATTTTCTTCTCCTTAAGGATAGATGTGAGTCATTGTGCTTTATTTCCTTACTATTAGACATTTTAGTGATGGAGCATGCCCTCTGCGGCACCATCCAAATTTTAAACATCAAACCCGATCCTTTATGAGAAGCAATGCTTCATTCACACATGATAATCTAGTTTTCTTTAAGATGCAAGTCATCTTATTTATTTCCTTAGTAATAGCCATTTTAGCTATTGAGCATGCCCTTTGTGCCACCATCCTAATTTCAAACTTTAAACCCAATCCTCTGTGGGAAGAAATGCTTCCTTCCTATATAATCATCTAGTTTTCTTCACCTTAAAGACACATGTGAGTCATCTTGCTTTCTTTCCTTAAGATTATATGTCTTATTGTTAGATAATGCCCTTTCTTGCACCATCATAGTTCGAGCTCCAATTCCAAAATCAATATTTCTTTCATAAGGTTTAGGCACTTCATTCTCATAGATTATATTTAATAGGGGTAAAGTATACCTTTCATGGCACTACTATAGTATTAGTACGACCTCAATTTCTTAGGGTTATATTTATTTCATTCTTAGAAATATGATTCATGACCTGACCTTTCTATTCTTTCAATGCCAATATGTGTAGTTGAACTTCATTTTATTATATATATTATGGGTCCATTTGTTGACCTCATTTTGTATGAGGTCATAAGGACCCATTTGGACTCCAACCCATTGATCTCATGAATGAAAAACATCAAGGTTTCAATCATATAGATTTAAATTTTGGACTGAATCTAGTCAAGCTTAAAATCAATCTAGATCTCAAATAAATTCAGACTTCAAAGCAATTCAAACATCAAACTTATCTAGTATTCAAGTCAATATAGTCTTCAACCCAAACTTCAATCTTAAACCCATACCTTAGCTCAAATTTCATATCCAAACTTCAAATCTAAACTTTAAATCCTTGCTTTCAATCCATAATTTAATCAATTCAAAATAAGACCATTGTTCAATCCTTCAAACTTCAATAACCCTAGATTTAAGTAAATCCATCCTCCTATCGAATTTCAATCATATCTAATCATACAAAATCATTCAATTGATTGTGAATGATTTTGAAAATTTAAACTCAAATAATTAAATAAAAAATCCAACTCAAACCAAGAAATTAAGATCAAATACATTGCTAATGGCCTATAACTTAAATCCCTTTTTGAGTGATCTTTCAATTTCAACAAAACCTAGAAAAATGACCTCTAATTAATGATCTACCAATTACATATTAATTAGGAATGACCTTTGGGTAAACCTTCCAATTTTGAGCTCAATTTATGACCTCTAGCCCAAAAATCCAAGACAACTTATTTTGACCAAAATGTCTGTTAACCTTTACAACCCAAATGACCTCATATTTGCATGAAACCACTTTGTTTTAACTCAAAATGCTAAGGCAAACCTTTGAGCTCATGCCATGGCCCAGAGTCAATCTGCTTAACATGTCAACTGAGGTTGACCAAAAAGAACCTTAAGTGCTAAATAATCCATTTGATCGAAATAATAATCCTATCCCTTGAGACTGGCCACCTCCACAAGACTCCAAATGTTAAGACAAACTTATAGAGTCTAAACCCATGCTCTAGGTCACCTAGTTGACCAAGTAAACCTAGGTTGACCAAATAGCCCCTTAAGGGATTAAATGGTTAATTTGACCCAAATAATAATTTTAACCCTTGGGACCACTCCAGTGGTCTCCATTGAAAAAACCAAACCTGTTGAGACAAAACCCAAGCCTTGGGTAAACCTGATTAACCAAGTCATCCTAGTTTAACTAAATCACAAAGAGTCAAATCACATTTGCTTTGACTTCATAAACCCTTCACGCATGGCCAAATTTCTTTACTTTTGACCAAATCATTATATTTAGCCAATCAACCACTTCTCAAGCTTCAAATTTATTTCATTCCATGTTTTAAATCCTTTCCAACCATGCATGAACTTAATTTTATTAGATTTGACCAATACAAATCATCATAGACTTTGACTTGGTCAGCTCATAAGGTATGATATAACCCTTATAATAAATTAGCATTCAGTTAAGAGCTTTTATTTTGTTCAATTGCTTTCCCATGATTTCTATTTTTGTTCTTGATTTATGTGTAAAATTCTATGTAAATTGATTTCATATTTGTGAAGAACAAATGAGTTTTTGAATCTAGGGTTTATTTTGAAGTATAGTTAAATTGTACGAGATATCAAACACTGATCTCTTAATCGGCTGAGATTCTATCAATCCATGCATTAATCCTCAAATGTTTTTGCTTCATTCATTTCAAATCACTATTCAATACTATCTAAACCATTCCTTTCAAATCACGGAGGATCAAAGCGTATTGCTGGCGTGCTGACTTGAATTAATTGAATTATGTCTGTGGTTCATTGATTAACAATGATTGTTGGCTGCATAATCATTGATAATCAACATTCTACCATCTAATGATTGGTCAAGGTTTTGATTAATCAAATAAGAATGTGCCACACGTCCCTCAAACAGTCGCTGAACCACAATTAATTTTTAATTATTTTTTTTAAATCCATTTTAATTAAGAGAACTTTTTAAAAAATTAAAAATTCAATATTAATAAATACATTAAGTATAATATACAATTTTTCTTAGAACTTTAAATCACTTAATTCAAAAAGAAAATTATTTTTAAATATTATATATATATATATATATATATATATATATAATATATATATATAATATATATATAATATATATAATATATATATATAATAATAATAATAATAATAATAATTTTAAAAATTAAAATTTTATATATTTATTTAATATTTTATAAAATGTAAATCCTAATACTTTAAAATTTTATGTTTAATTATTTTAAAACATTTATGTTTTTTAAAGAATTATCTATAATTATTCTATGTTAATTTTAATATTATTCTAAATTTCCATAATTCAAAAGCTATGTTTTGGAATTTAATATAATTTTTTTTAAATCCCCTTGTATACTTTTGATCAAAATTTGAAATTTTAAATATGGATTTTTTTTTATTGAATTGAGCTGAATAGGGAATGATTTTTAATTTAGTTATGCTTAAATTATTCATTAATCCAATCTACATTTAATTATGTTATCTCTTAATTTTGATGCATAGGATGCACTTGCACATAATTCTAGGTCTCCCTTAGATCTAGGTTCTTTGATTGGTGTAATATGATGCATTTGATTGGTTCTTTGTTTGTTTAAGGGTATGAAGACATTGATTCAATCCTACACAACCTAATATTACTTAAGGACAATAATAAAGTACTTATTTTAGTAGTTTAGATTAATTTTAGGAAATTAAATTGACATACAATAGGGATGAAACTTGAAATACTTAAACTTAGTGACAATCTCTTCCCTAGAGAAAATTCTCACTGATTTCAAAAATTATTAAGCTAATTATTTCATAAATTTAAAATTAAACACTTAACTATGCTCAAAACTAAAAACAATTACATTAAATTCAAATTAAATCAAAATTTATAAATAATAAAACAAACTAACGAGAATTAAACCCATAACTAAAGAAAATTAAAATCCCCTTAAGTGGACTTCAATTTGAAGTTTAATTTAATATTAAAGAAAAATTAATATTTAATTAATGTAATTAATTAAACATTACTAAAAATGTCAAAAAATTCTGAAACACTTGTAAACACTCCTTGAGGTCATATTAACCTTTGGGAATGATTTCAAAACGTTTGGAATAGGTTTGGATTCAAATTAGTAAAGCCACTTAATGAAATCAATTAAATAATTCAATTAAACATCAAAACTTTGAAAATTCATCATTAATTTTAGAAAATTTTAAATTTAACAAACTCAAAGCCATTAAACTCCATTTAAGGTCTTATATTAATTAAAAATGTCAAACCCCCAATGTTATGTAAAAATAAAAAGTCAACGTTTTTGTCAACCTTATGTCAAATTTAAGTAAAAACTTTTAAAATTCAAAACTTAACATAAAAAAAATCTAATTCCAGCAAACTTAGTGTTTTATTAATCATCTTAATGTCTAGTATTTTGGAAAATCTTAAAACTCCATAATTCATCTTAATTTAAAATTTTAATTTTTTACACCTTAATTAATGAATTAAAATAATTCAAAAAATTCAATAATTAACTTAAATTACAAATAATTCATTACTAACCTTTAAGCCCAACCTTTATCTAATGCCTTTAATCAAAAGGAGATTATATTAGAACTCATGTGAGTTCAAATGGGCCAAGGATTTTGCATTTGGTGTATGCAGGCGATGTAATCATATTTTATGAAGCCAAAGTGAAGATAGTGATAGAGATTAATGCGATTTTGGATAAATTCTGTAGATGAATCGGACAAAAAAAATCTCAAATCATGCTTGATCTTTGGTAAATCAATAGATATAAGGAATAAAAAGCAATCTCTCTGATTTTGGGATTCAAAATTGTTAAAAAGTTGTCTTATCTCTGGATTAAACTAGCTCTTAGAAGGCTTGTAGGAGATGATTACCATTTTATTATTGAAAAAATATTGAAGATTATAAATATTTGGGGAGGAAAGCTGATCTCATTTGCTGGTAAAATCACTCTTGTCAAAACTATTTTTCTTTTTTATACAAATTTCCAAAGTACCAATTCTTTAATTCTCAAAGGTGTTCTTGATGAAGTTGACAAAATCTATAGAAATTTTGTTTGGAATAAAGCAAATGGAAGTCATGGAATTCACTATGTGAATTGGAATGCAATGTGCTTGCCTTTAAAATGGGGAGGTAGAGCTTTGCATTCTTGTTCAAATAAAGTTGGATCCATAAGAGCTAAGATTGCTTGGAAGTATGTTTAAGAGAAAGATTCATTACTACATTTGGCATTTTGTCCGAAATATGGATGCCTGTTTGGAGTTGGGTCGGTGAAGAAAGGAGGTTCTACTGCATGGAAAATAATCTCTGATGGGGGTAACTCTTTGAAGGCTATCATTAGATGGTCAATTGCGAATGGAGAGTCAATTGAAGTATTAAATGACACATGGATATTGGAAAAAATCTTAAGTAGATGACTAACTTTTGTTTCTCAAGACCTCAGTTACTTCATAGTGGATAAACTCATTGAAGATGGTTGTTGGAATGTGGCAAAAATCAATAAGCATATGAGAGCTGAACTTGTGGATTTTTTTAGCAATATTCAAATTAATTTTGAAATGGGAAAGATAGGCTTGAATTACTTTGGCAAAATTCTGGAAAGTCAATTTCTTCCCTTGTGTTAAGCTATGGTTCAGCAAACTGCTCAAATTAAGTACTGGAATTGGATTATAAAGATCAAATTGAACCCACGAGTGGAGGTATTATGGTGGAGAAGTTTAAACAATGCTCTTCCTACTTTTTATTTTTTATCTTATACAAGATTGCAAAGAGATGCAAATTGTCCTAGGAGATACAATGAAGAAGAAATTAGTGAGCATGTTGTAGTTAAATGCAAAAAATTGCTGGAGGTTCTACAACACATTAATAGGTGGAGTTTTTATATTCCGTCCTTTACTTTACTTCACTTGACAAATGCTGTTGTTGGTTGTCAAAACAAAATTCAATTTTGGTAAATCTATATTGAAATATAGTGTTCTTCTCATGGAAATCAAGAAACAAGTTAATTCATAAAGGGTATGAGGACAGCTAATTGAGCATAGATGCTAATGTCAGTAGCTATGCTTCTATTTCTGCTTATGGTGCTAGTATAAACTCGGGTATATGGGGTGCTAACCAGTCGTCTTGGCTATTTAATTGACATTGGCATCCTCCTCTAGCTGATTGGAGCAAGGTGTATGTTGATGCAACATTACTACCATCTTATAAAGCTGGAATTAGAGGGGTATTTCGTGATCACAAAGGATGATTTCTTTTGGCTTTTGGGAAGTCATGTATTCATTGGGACATATCTCATTGGAGCTTTTTGTTACACTTTCTTTCAATGAGGTTATTAAAGATTGGATGTACAAGTACATGGGAATTATCATAGAAGGGGACAATTATAATATTATCAAGTTTCATCAAGAGGCAAAATCAAGTAGCAATTATAAGCTGGAAGATATTCATTCTATCAAAGATTTAAATTATGTAATTTTTAATTGTGTAAATAGAAGTTGTAATAAGTTAGAGGACTTATGTACTAATTATGCTCTTCGTAGCTCTTTTATTTGGGATGACATTAGTGTTAATAAGGTTCCCCCTTTTATGGCTTTGTTAATGGAGGAATCCAATGTGGTTATCTTGTAGTTTATTTCTTTTTTCTTATTAATGAAATTTGATACATTTTCTTCAGAAAAAAAAAATTCTTTAAATCCAGAAATCAGTCCTTTTAACTGAAAAATAATTAACCCTCAAACCTTAATCAATTAATTCACTTATTTAATATTGGTTACTACTAGTTAACTAAGGCCTATGAGGCTATTAACTTATCCCTAACAAAGGTGAAATAAACTTAATGGCCTTTGTTTATTTTATTTATAGTTTTTTCTATTATTATTATTTTATTAAAAAGAATAGAAAATTAAAAAAATTAAGTAAACGAAAAATAAAATAAAAAAGGATGAGAAACGAAGGATAGTGGGGGTAAATAAAAGAGTGGTTGTGTGTTTTATCCCATGTAGATTTTCTCGACACAACGTCAAGGTATAATATATTTAAAATTTAAAAAGTGCCAAAATCCTAATCTGGGTTCTCCTAGATCATTAGAATATAACTTATACATGCTTTTTTTAGTATGGTTGGATGGGAACCAGTGCAGTGCTTGCAACTAGTAGGTAGGCCATATACTAGCTTTTCATTGCATGGCGGAGATACTCCTAAGTACCTATGCAAGTTTTTCTTGTAGGAAAAAAATTCTAAATAGGTATCTCAAAGACCCATACACATTTTTCTTAGTGTGGTGGGAAGGCCCAGCCACTCAAAATTCCCTTAAATGGGGGAGACGTTAGAAGACTGTCAAATTTTCAAATGAAATAAAGGACCTGATTTTAAAAAAATATATAAAAATTAGAACTTAGAAATTAAATAAGGAACTAGACAATAAACTCTAAAATACACAATCAAACTGAAAATACAAACACTAAGCAATAAATCTTGTTTATCCAAATGAATATAGGTAAGTAAGTAGGGGACTTGTGGATGACAAAACTCGAAGCATAATTGCTCATAAGAAATTATCTACAGTAATAAAAAAGGGTGTGCAATTTTGTTATAAATAAAGTATGAAAAACCTTAACAAGTGCTACAAATAAAATAAGAATAACAAAAACTTATGGGAGACATTCGCATCAGTAATGCAAGAAAACATGCCAATCGTTTGCCATTAAAGGATGATAACATGCAGTGAACATAATGACTTGTTAGCCAAGTTGTATTCAAGGAGCCTCTCATAAATATAAACAATGTGACATGCAAATGAATAACTAATCTGCTTATGAGCATTGATAGTGGCTAAGCTGTAAATGTAACAATTTCCCTTCAATCAATATTAGTTGGTTTGTAGATGCAAGCAAAAGTCTCATATGAACACAAAGCCAGTAAGCAAGTTGATGTAGCAACTTTTCAATCATTGTTTATAGGGAGAATCAGTAATGAATGTAGCTCGATCAATAGCCGACAATAGCATAGAAGCGGACATATTGAATGTACCTATATGCATTACTAATTAATCTTCTAAGAATATATACTATCAGTAAATGTGCACAGGTCCTTTGCAATAAATGTGACAACCTGAATGGATCTTTTGCAAACAAGAGTGAGAGGATTCCGGTGAGTGCAATATATGGGTTATTGGTAGAAGTAGAAAATTCATGATGAGTATGAGCTCCTACAAGTCACTATAGGGAGCTCGTCCTACACATAACAACTTACTTACAAGTAGTAGCTGGAAACCTATGACAAGAACAATATGCCATCTACTAGAGAATATTAAAAAAAACTATTCTCAAATGCAAACACCTACGAGCAGCACTATAAGATTTGCATTAAGTGAAACATATAACAACCCTATCTATAAGCAATGACAGTGAATGTTGTAGAAATATATTAAATCCTTTATATGCATAAATATGGAGATAACAATGAATGTGATACACTATCTATAGAAAAAAAACAATTATCCTATGATAGATGCATTCATCCATGAGTCCTTAAAAGAAATTTATAATGTAGGCAATGGTCTGAACAGAAAGGTTAGGGACCTTAGGATATCCAATAACAACCTTCAAATATACTCTACAAACCTTGCAGTATATAATTGCTCACCCATAAGAAGAAATGGGAAACAAATAACATAGCATTATGACATCCTTCAAGAAAATTATACATTTAATGCAGTCCAGTTGCAATCATGTTTATAAACTTTTTGAAAAGTGATGCAGTTGTAATTATATTTTGTTTGGGAAAATTTGAATATAATTCTTTTGGGTTTATTTTTTGCTTTATATCCTAACTCATCATTATGAAGAATATATCACATTGGGAGATGAAAATATTGTTCCCTAATAGGTTCATATTAAAAAACTATAATGTTTTATCTCGACTATCATAATTAAATTTAGGGGAGAATTACATATGATTCTTGGGAATCAAAATGACATTCAATCGTATATTTGACTAGGGTTGATAAAGTGCCTTATCATTAATTATTATTGTGAGATAATCATAGCAAACTTTATATAACCCTAAAGGGTCAACATGATGTTCACATAAATATCAAAATACACTTATCATTAATTTCATGGCCATATTTTCCAATAATAAATGTATTGCCTTGTATGGTTGAAGGCGCCATTATAATTGAACATTTTGAGCCTAACAAAAATGATTATCATTGATTATAGTTTCCCAAAGAGAATTATTTTTCCTCCATTCTATTTATGAACTAAATATAAGGGGATTTGAATATTTTTTGGATCTTCAATCTACTATGAAGGTAAGCCATCATAATTAATTACATCATAGGAGATTTGATTTTTCATTGAATACTCTCGATCAAAAAATGATAAAAAATTTATTTAGAATTCTCAATAAGTCGTATGAAAGGAGTGAGGTTAAAATTTTAATTGTGTTGCAAATCTATTTTCATGGCTTATATTTTGATGATTGACAAACACTATTTCTCTTGGACTGCTTGTTGCTTTTAACTTTTCAGGAATCGAAGATCGGAAGAACAAGACAAAGCCAGTTCAGGATTATGTAGGTTTAGGGTTGAGTCAGTCTGTACTTTTGTTTTTCACTTTTTGAGTCTACTTGTAATGGTCAAAGAAATTGATGCTAAGTAACCCTACACACACACACTTGAGAGACTTAGAATTTTTGTTTTTACTCATATCGGCTAGGATGATTTTTTATCGGCCTAGACGATCAGGCTTAAAATAGAAAGTCTAAATAAAGATTCTTAATTAAGGCAGCCGTCATAAATATATCGACCTGGATGATACGTGTATCGGCCAAGACGATATTCTCAAAACAAAAAGAAGTTACCGCCATAGTCAATTAAGGTATACTGTATTTTTAAATTATCGGCCAGGATGATCCTTTATCGGCCTGGAAAATATTCACAAATTATGCCTTAATTGATCAGGAAATAAAGCGAGTAATTAAGGATGATTGATATGATCATATCGTCCTGGACGATCGCAGGATCGGCCAGAACGATCCAGTCAAAAACCTTAAGTTACTTTAGGATAATAAATATCGGCCAGCTCGTATCCAGGGCTATTCTCAGGATGATTTTCCCATGATTTGAACTAATCGGTCAGGACGATCATGAGATCGGCCTGGACGATCAAGCTAATTTTCAATCGTCTTGTCTTGCATCCAGGGCGATGCTTTGGCCGATCTTTTGAGTTTTGTACTAATCGGCCAGGCCGATGTTCATATTGGCCTGGACGATAAAGTTGGCAACTCGCAATTAATGAGCTCCTTTGAAGCTCTTCTATTTAAGAGCTCTTGTTCAACGTTTTTAAAAACCTTTGGCTGCTTCCTTGACGTGAGGAGACCTTGAGGAGAGAAAGAGAGAGAGGGAGAGAGAGAGGATCTTGTGAGGGGGACCTTGTGAGGGGATTCATAAGGGCTGCTTCAAGGATCGCTCTGCTTGTTCTTCGTCTAGAGTTTCTCATCCGTGGAAGGGTCGGTAAAGGTAAGGAGTTAGCTTTTGGTTGTGGTTCTCTGCCAGTTTAGGAGGAAGCAAAAGGAGGTAGGTTCTCTGCCTTGCCGGGGTGGAAAAAAGGAGGTTCTTGTGAGGGCTTCTCCGCCTAGCCGTGAGGGCTAAAGGAGAGTCACGTTTTGTAGTGAAATACTTGGGGGGTGCCTCTAAGGAGTGGATGTAGGTCGAGTTGACCGAACTACTATAAATTTATGTGTTCTTATTTTTTGCTTCCTCACTTTTAATGTGGTGTGATTTTGGTTTATGTAATTTTTATTCTTTGTGAAAAGAAATTTTAAAATACCAATTCACCCCCCCCTCTTGGTTAGCCTAGGCCAGTTCTATAGGGCTTAACATCCTTAACGAACTTTCAAGTGGTATTAGAGCGGGATTCAAAAATTTAAGTTTGAAAACTTTTTGAATTTGTTCCATGGCTAACATTGGGAATCGTAACACTACGGAAGGGTATTCTATTACCTAAGCTCCCCTGTTCGATAACCTATCTTTTGACTTTTAGAAAACCCGCAAGTCAACATTTTTATAATCTACTGATTATCGCATGTGAATGCTTATTCAAGAAGGTTATTCTCCACCTTCTCGTGAAATTAATGGTGTTAAAACTGAAATTTCTTTTACTGAATAAACGTTTGATGAACGAGATTTAGCTCAATTAAATGCAAAATGTTTGTACTATTTTTTCTGTGCTTTAAAATCTGAGGATTACATGCGTGTCTCAACTTTCAAAACTGGTAAAGAGATTTGGGATAAATTGTGCATCACCTATGAAGGTACTAATGAGGTTAAACAATCCCGTTTAAACATTCTCTTGCATGACTACGAACTTTTTCGTATGAAACCTCATGAATAGATTTCTAACATGTACACTAGGTTTACTCAGATAGTTACTTCACTGCATGCACTAGGAAAAAAACTTTCGAACTATGAAAAAGTAAACAAGATTTTGAGATGCTTGCCTTCGTCATATGATGCTAAAATCACTGCAATCACTGAATCTAAGGATTTGAACACTTACTCTATTGATAACTTACTTGTCTCACTCATTGCTTACGAGGAAGGGGTGAATCAAAGAAATCTTGATGCAGGTGAGAAGAAATAGGAGAAAACAATTGCACTGAAGGCACACAAATCAGATTTTAAATCTTCCGGGTCTGAAAGCAATGAAGTTGCCTTCATCACTAGGCAATTCAAAAGCTTTCTAAGGAAGAAACAAAAGCACTATCAAAATTAGAGAAAAGGTAAGGATCATAAACATGTTAAAGGATCCTCTGATGTTGTTTGTTTTGAATGCAGGAAACCTGGGCATGTAAGAGCCGATTGCCCAACACTTCAAGATAACACAAGCAAGGAAAAGATTGAGGAAAAATCTAAGTTTAAGAAGGAGAAGAAGAGAATCCAAAAGGTATTCTGGGCAGAATCTGGTACTGATTCCTCTGAGACTGAACTAGTGGAAGAGACAACGAATCTGTGCTTAATAGGGGAAGATCATCTTGAGCAAAGTGATGAGGAAGAGATATGTAAACCAACCTATGATGAATTATTTGAAATTTGTGAAAAAATCCATGCATCATACAAAAAACGTAAGAAGACACATGCTAGCTTAAAAGTAGAACTTTTGAATTTACAAAAAGAGCATGAAGTTTTTCTCAAAGATCATGCAACGATTGATTCAAATCACATGACTCTTCTTGATGAATTTGATGATTTAAACAAAAAATATTTGGAATTAATTGATGAAAATAATGCATTAAAAGTTTCACACACCTCACTTAAATCTAATCTTAAGAAATCTAAAGAGAGTGAGAAAAATTTGAGGATTAAAAATGAAGCTTTAAAAAACACTAATTTGAAGATCCAAAATGATTTAGAAGCATATAAGAAAACTAGGATGACATCTACTTTTGATCAATTGCCAAAACCTAAAAAGAGGCATTATAACTCAAACCACTTAAGAAATACCTTTCCTGGAGTTAGATATTTTTCATGTGGCATGATAGGACACATCTCACACACTTGCACCATTCACCGTAGTACACATTAGGTGTGGAGACCTAAGATGCATAATTCACAATATACCTTACCTGCATTACATTCTACTTTTCCTAAGAAGGAGCCCAAACCTATTTGGGTTCCTAAATCTGACTGTTGTTGAGTTTTGCAGGAGTACTCTCACCAAAGAACTCGTGGGGGCATAGGATAACTGGACATATGAAGGCTCGCAGCTCATTCTTACTCAAACCTGCTGCTTCAATAATTTCTTGAAATATGTTTTGTTTCAGTGTGTTTTATTTTTGCTTTGTTTGTTTTTTTTATGTGTGTGTTTTGACTTCACTTTGTTTTTAAAAATTGGCCTTCCATATGTTGAATCTTTTCAAGATTTTAGATTTTGGAGTTTTGAAGATTGTGTTTAGCTTTTCTAAATTTAGTTAAAGGGAGAAACACCGTGGATAGTTTCCCTCCTTCTGACATTGTTTAGTGGTATAATTTTTCTTCTCTAAACAAAAGTCTAACTCATTTTAGACAATGGTTTTTAAAACTAAGATTATTTCTATCTTGCTATAATATTCTATCTTATTCATAATATCCAAAGCTCTTACTTATCTTTCGAGTTATTTAAAATCTTGCCATTGCTTTTATCACATATTTTTGATTTTGTTTTGTGACTTTTTCTTCCCTATGTTAGAGAGAGAGCTCCTATTCTCTAATATTTGGAGGATATACTCACAACTGAGATTCTTTTAAGAGTTTGCAAAAGTGCTTTTAGCTTTCAAGAATTAAAAAGGAAAGAGGCCAATGACGCCAAATTAAAAAAGGAAAATTATACACAATTGTGTTTCAAAAAACAAAAGATGCTCAAAGAGCCAATCAGATATTTAAGAGGCATAAAATGAGCCCACTAAGAGCAAGCTATCCCCTCTTTTCGAAACTTTTAAAACTTAGAGAACTCATTGACTATTTGATGAATTCAAAGGCTTGATTTCAAATTCCATGATTGAGAAGAAGTACTTTATTTTATTATTTATGAGATGGTTTTTGTAAATAAGTTTGATTGAATCTTCTTTTTGCCCAATTAGGTTTATTCCGGGTTATGCATTATTGTTTTTCAAAAGAAATTTTATACCATAAAAAACGTATGATTTAGGGTTAACAAAATCGGATATCTTACTTTTGTCTGATTAGGATTAGCTAAACTCCTTGATCTTATGGAATTCTAAAAGTTTAACTTTTTGAAAATTTCTCATATGATGCCTCCATAAAACAAAAAAAAAAATTATTAGAAAAATTAAAATAAAAAAATATTCATTTTTTATTTTCCTTGTGTTTTTGCTTTTCTTTTACTGTGTTTTTCTGATTATTTTTCTTTTGTTTTATTTTTGAGGGCCTTGATCATCACCATCTTCTTTATGTTTCAAATTCTAGTCACATCGTCCTGGACGATAGGGCAAATTCTCTTCAAAATCCATCTGATGAACTTTTCTGTGCTTGCTATAACTCATCGTCCTGGACGATCCTATATCGTCCTGGACGATATGATCAAACTTTGTTGCAATCTTGATGATAGTCCTGGCCGATAGAATATTTCTTTTGGCCAATACAATTTATGTGCATCGTCCTGGCCGATACACTGGATCATCCTAGATGATCCACGCGTCAGCACGTTTAAATCTTTAAATTCGGGCCTGGACGATCCATTATTGGACAATCGGTCGGGCCGATCCACTATTCTTCCTGAACAATACACGTGGTGGTGATTTAAAACGATTTAACTTCAGTCGGTACGATCAATTATTGTGCATCGTCCTGGACGATACACCTAATCGGCCCGGATGATCTGCTTTTTCAACGGTCGTCCGGCCTGACTCCTCAGGACGATCGCCTGTGTCTAATCGTCCTGGCTGATATCTGATCGGCCCAGATGATCGGACTGCCTTTTTGACCAATCGGCCTGTACGTAATTATTGAGCCAAATCGGCCTGGACGATTCTACGATTGGCCAGGATGATAGAATCGTTTCTTTAAATTATGGCCGTTCCAGCCATGGTTTTTCACTCTCCACCCTTTCTCCTCTTGTGTTTTCTTTAAATAGCCCGATTAGACAGTTTCCTTACTCACCAACAGCAGCAGCATGAACAGGACATCTCCTGGTTCAATACTCAGTTTACCACGCTTGCCTGTTACTTTTAGCATCCACCTCCACCACCTCCATCAGATGATCAGTATCCCTCATTCTTTTAGTCTATGCTTTCTGTTGTTTGTTTCCTTTTTTTTTTGTAGTTTGCTTTTTAGTCTTTGTTTGTTTTTTCTTTTTTATCTGGACCCTCTTTTTGTGATAACAAAAGGGGGAGTAGGGTGTGGTAGGAAAAGTTGTTAAAAGGTGTGGTAGGAAAAGTTGTTGAAACTTTGAAATTCTAATGGACTTTTTTTTTGGATATTTTCCTACTTGTGTTTTCCATCATCAAAAAGGGGGAGATTGTTGCAAATCTATTTTCATGGATTATGTTTTGATGATTGACAAACACTATTTCTCTTGGACTGCTTGTTGCTTCTAACTTTTGAGGAATCTAAGATTGGACGAACAAGACAAAGCCAGTTCAGGATTACGTAGGTTTAGGGTTGACTCAGTGTGTACTTATGTTTTCCACTTTTTGAGTCTACTTGTAATGGTCAAAGAGACTGATGCTAAGTAACCCTACACACACACACTTGAGAGACTTAGAATTTTTATTTTTACTCATATCGGGCAGGACGATTTTTTATCGGCCTAGACGATCAAGCTTTAAATAGAAAGTCTAAATTAGGATTCTTAATTAAGGCAGCCGTCATTAATATATCGGCCAGGACGATATTCTCAAAACAGAAAGAAGTTGCCTCCATAGACATTTAAGGTATACTGTATTTTTAAATTATCAGTCAGGACGATCCTTTATCGGCCTGGACGATATTCACAAATTATGCCTTAATTGATCAGGAAATCATGGGAGTAATTAAGGATGATTGATACGATCATATCATCCTAGATGATTGCTGGATCGGCCAGGACGATCCAGTCAAAAACCTTAAGTTACTTTAGGATGATAAATATCGGTCAGCTTGTATCCAGGGCTATTCTCTAGACGATTTTCCCATGATTTGAACTAATCAGCCAGGACGATCGAGATCATCCTAGGTGATCAAGCCAATTTTCAATCATCTAGTCTTGCATCCAGGGCGATGCTCTGGCCGATCTTCTGAGTTTTATACTAATCAGCCAGGCCGATGTCCATATCGGCCTGGACGATAAAGTCGGCAACTTGTAATTAATGAGCTCCTTATAAGCTCTTCTATTTAAGAGCTCTTGTTCAACATTTTTAAAAACCTTTGGCTGCTGCCTTGACCTGAGAAGACCTTGAGGAGAGAAAGAGAGAAAGGGAGAGAGAGAGGATCTTGTGAGGGGGAGCTTGTGAGGGGATTCACAAGGGTTGCTTCAAGGATCGCTCTGCTTGTTCTTCATCTAGAGTTTCTCATCCGTGGAAGGGTCGGTAGAGGTAAGGAGTTAGCTTTTGGTTGTGGTTCTCTGCCAGCTTCGGGACGAAGCAAAAGGAGGTAGGTTCTCTACCTTACCAGAGTGGTAAAAAGGAGGTTCTTGTGAGGGCTTCTCCGCCTAGCCGTGAGGGCTAAAGGAGAGTCACGTTTTGTAGTGCAATACTTGGAGGGTGCCTCCAAGGAGTGGACGTAGGTCGAGTTGACCGAACCACTATAAATTTCTGTGTTCTTATTTTTTGCTTCCGCACTTTTAATTCCGCATTTATTTTTGTGGTGTGATTTTGGTTTATGCAATTTTTATTCTTTGTGAAAAGAAATTTTAAAATACCAATTCACCCCCCTCTTGGTTAGCTTGGGCCAGTTCTATAGGGCTTAACATCCTTAAAGAACTTTCAAATTTGTATTGGATCAAATTTAAATACTTATTTAGAGGCTAAATGATGAGAACTAGAAGGTATTTTGGGATTCTAAAATAATTCTGAGATACCCCAATCTATCCTATGTTTTGGGCTTTAAATTTTTTGTTAGTGTTTTAATCTCAGCTGTCATTTAGTAGAAATTTGTGATTATATTTTTATTGTTGTTGACATTTTATTTTGGGTTCTCCTTGGGTAACAAATCTAATTTTTGCACTACATAAAGTTAACCCAAACCTTGCTAATAAAAATAAAATCTAGGCTAACCTCAGCCTAGGTTAGAGGATGAGCTAAAATACTTAAACACTTTAAACTCATGTTTTTGATCTTTATGAAAGATGAGTAGGTCGTTATTCAAAGTTTTAGATAATTGGGGTCGACGTCTAGAGAATGTCCTAATTGGCCCTTCATTTATGTACATTGATTATGCTCTAATGTAATTAAAATTTTATTAATTCAATTTGTTGTTAATGGAATACATATTGATTGACATTCATTGCATAAATCATATGTGATGAAATTCAAAACTTTTTCTTAATAATAATAAAAAAATTCCTATAGATGCACAACATCCCCTAGGGAGAGTTTCATACTAGTAGGTTAGGTGGTCTACCATAGCCCGTATACGAGGAGGTGCCTAACAAGGAGAGTAGTGATAATATGTATATGCATGAGAACTCCGAGCGTGCTCGAACTTAATTTATTGGAACATTTATCTTTCTATACAAGTTTGATATTTTTAATATTATTATAAGTAAAAGATTTTTTTTTTGCTAAAGAGCCTAACAAAATATAGGCTAAATCAAATCTCACATGCAAGAAAGAAACTTACAAAATATGTAATTTCTAATGCTTGAACAATGTAAAGACATCATCAAATCATTTACAACAAAATAAATGTAAAGGCCATGGCACGTGCAATTTAATTCACAACTAAGGGTCTATAAATATTAAAAGTGCCAGGTTATCACTAACAACAATCCAAATTTTATTCCTATCAAATGATATAGGCATTAGAGTAAGGTGATTCCCGTCTTTATTTCTTTAACTTCTTTGATCGTGCTTTATGGATATGTCGAATTCGGATAGTAAATAAAATGAAGTCATCCCTATAAGGGCATTTCGTTTCTCTAAGGATTTCAAACTTCCAAAATTTTTATCTCCAAATGAAAGGAACCCTTCCCCATCGGGGGATATTTCATTCCTCCTTTAAGTCAAAATTAGCTATCAAATACCATACTCTAAGAGACCTTCGCAATTGCTTAATTTATAATCTATAAATATATCAAATATTAAAATGTCTCTATACAACTAGCATGTTATCCAAGGAAATTTATATTTAAATCAACTACATTAGATGTAATTTTATTTTTTTTATTGCTCGTTCTTCAGCAAGAATATTCATTGAGCCATTCTCTTCATTTTAATGGGGCTTAACATATTTAACAAGTACAAAAAATTTTGTTAAATAAAATTAAAAATTTTCCCCTCCTTTTGTATAATCGTACATTGCATGACAACTTCTGGAAGATGTTGAAACTTGTTTATTATGAATCAGGTTGTTAGACCTAAGTTTATGTCCCAGTGGCTAACACAGAGGGGGGGTGAATTGGTAATTTAAATATTTTCCCTCTTAAAATTTTAAACTGATTGAAGTTTTTGAAAAAGATTTTTCAACCACAAATCACACACATAAATAGTAAAGTAAATAAGCAATAGAAAAAAAAAAGACATAAGATTTATAGTGGTTCGGTCAAACATGACCTACATCCACTCCATGAAGTCTCCCACTTCAAGTATTGCAATATTACCAATTAGTGTCTCTCCTTTTGCTCCCATAGCATGGTGGAGAAGCATTCACAAAAACTCTCTTCCACCACTACCCGGTGCAGCAGAGAACCATCATCCTTTTATACTCTCCAAGTGTAGGCAGAGTACCTCTCACTATTCACACTCTCTAAGTATAGGCAGAGAACCTTTCATCCATTCACACTCTCCATGTGTGGGTAGAGAATCCTTAATCCTTTCACATTTCTCTAAGTGTAGGAAGAGAACCTTCTCGCTGTTCACACTCCTCGAGTGTTGGCAGAGAACCGGATCTCCTTGATAAGATCTTCTCAAGAGAAATTTGGAAGGAGAAGAGAAAAGAGTGAAGTAATAACAATTCACAATTAAAGATCCATACCTCTGAGTATCAAATAAATACTTCATGCTCCAATAGTAAGAAAACTCCTTCAAACACTCTCTCACACTCTCTCCTTCACTCTCTCTTCAGTTTGCATGAAGACTAGTGGACAAAAAATATTTCATGACAGTCTTTTTTGGACTTTTTATATGAAAGACATGAAAAACCATCCAAAAGCTACAATTTTTTAATTCTGTACGTACTCGATCATCCCGTACGATCATAATTCATATGTATAAACAGCATAAAAACTATTGCATACAAACTAAATATGCATTGGTATGAAATGACTTCGTACCCAATCATCATCCCATACGAACATAGTTCATCCGGTATGAACAGTTATTTCCAGACTTTGTTGGAAGATAAATGCAGGATGGCCCAAAAGTTTAACGAACAGAGGACATCGTCCTGGGATTATTGGAATAGTTCGTCTAGACAATTAATTATGTCATGGATTTAGAGGACATCATCTAGGGATGAATAGGATAATTCATCTGGAAGAACAGTTCAAAGTGAGAATTTGTAGGACATCATCCTGGGATGAATGTGAAAGTTCATCTGGACGAATAGTAGAAAGTGGGAATCAAGAGGACATCATCTAGGGACAAATGTGAAAATTCATCTGGACAAACAGTACAAAGTGAGAATCCATAAGACGTCTTCCTGGGATGAATGTGAAAATTTGTCTGTTCGTTCCATTGCTCATCAAGGGGTATAACTGACCTGATCATCCTTTATGTATATGGTTAGTCCCGTATGATCAATATAAGAAATTTTTACATTTAAAGATCTCCTCCAGTGTGTGTGTGCTTAGTTACTCAATTACAATCACACTCTCTCTGACTTAAAAAGTGAACAAAATACAGACTCCAAAATAAAAAAATATTATAATCAGATATTTTTTTGAACTCTTAAACAATTTGGAGTATGATTTTCCTGAAATGTTAGTACACACAAGAGCCAAAAATACTTCTTCCAAAATATGTTAGGAGAAATTAAAAATCAATACAATAATATTTAGAATCATCTAAATAACAAATTGCAAGAATGTAAAGCATACAAAATGCTAAGTAGCAACTTTCTTAATAATCTTCCCCTTTTTGATGATGGAAAAACCATTGTTGTTTGTTTAATTTTCAAATATCTATGTATCTCCTAAACTCCCCCTGAATTAATAAGCATGTGAGAATAAGGAGTATTTGATCATAAAAATTTTGTTTTAAAATTTTTAGCACACAATCACTAAAATACAAACCACAACACAAAGCATAATAAACTATAATAAAACTAATGCAACAAACAAAATGCAATGATAGTTACAAATACGGACAATATTTTCTCCCCCTTTTTGACAACAACAAAAAGAGAAGAAGGAAAAGAATAATACATAAATGTTAGAAGTCATATGAAAATCCTTGAATAGTTGATCTTTTGAAAGAGATAGAGATATATTTACAAATAAAAAATAAAGTTCATTAGAGAAATAGAAGGATTCATATGATTTAAGAAGAGATATAACATAGACAAGAAAAAAATTATCAAAAATATGAATCAATTTAGACAATGAGATAAACAAAATCATTGCAAAGTAGATGAATGTGAAATTTTTATATTTCAAATTTAAATATCAAATAAAGTTATACATAAGATTAATTTGAATTGAAAGATTAGGGAAAGAATCAATTACCACTTGTGGCGCTTTGCACATCTTTTTGATATTTATGGCACATTTTGTTCATCTTTTATATTTTTGGGCTAATTTTGTGCCTCTTTTTCAATTTGTGAACCATTGCGCATTCTTTCGATATTTTGTACATTTGTACATTTTCAAGTGTGAACTTGATCTTTCCAAAATTAATAATCTAAAATTTTAAATTTCTCTAAGTAAAACAATATTTGTATTGATAAGAGAAATACAAAATACGACAACATCATAATTGTAATAATAATATAAAAATTATATTAGTCTAACAAGAGACATGAGATTAACATTCTTAACTAGATCAAGTTATAATCATAACTTAAATTTTGAAAAAAAAAAAATTTCTAATGAATTTAATTTTATATTGCAATTCGAGATATAGCACTTGTAAGATCAATCATTTGAAGGAAGATCATATAGGCTAACACACATTTTAGAAATAAAATAAAAATCACTAAACCAAGACAGGATAACTTTTATTAATATCATAATAAAAGATATTACCTCGAGTACGATTGATATCAATAAACATATTTCTCAACACACTAAACAAAAATTAACAACACATAACAAGACATAAAACATAAAACCAAAACAACTAACAATCACACAATATCACATATGGTATAGAGAATCAAACATAAATACAATCAACACTCTGAAGGATCCTGATTTTGAGGAGGCGGAGGAGGGTTGAAGATATTGAAATAACTACTCATCATAACCATGTTCAAGCTTATACCATCCATTTTCTCTCGCATCCAACCCAAATCCTACTAGCACTGCGCATCCTGCTATTGTGGATGAGTTTCAATTTGATCAAAGCACTGATCAAAATGAGTCTCAAGACAATCAAACCTGTGAACCAAATCTTGAAAATTTGGTTCACAAGTAGGTGCATGTGGATTTCCTCTTCTTTCCTCCTCTAAATCACTACTAATTACTTGGGGTTCTTTATTAAAAATTACTCGAAAAGATCCATCATTATAGTAGAGAGGCTCCTCAAGATTTTTAACTGGATGAACTAGGTCACATTTCTTTTCCAAAATATAGGTCACAAGATGTCCTAAGGCTATATTTTTCTTTTTTTATGGGAGATATGGACAATCTCAGAAAGTCCATAAAAGTAATCAATGATCAGTTGGGCTTTAACTATTGGCTGGCTTGTCATAATTAAATAAGTCACAGTAGAAAGAAGAGGTGTGATATTTATTTTATCAGCAGCTTTAGGAATAATTGAAGTGTGAAGAATATGCTGGATGATATGGGCATTGCGGTTAAGAGAGGCTACCTTAGGAAAATGGCTTGCTTCACTACATCCTCTAATGACTTGATTTATTGCAGTCTAGTCAAAGTTGGTGGAGGTGGTCAAAGTGTGGGCTCTAATTCCTTGAGTTCTTGAATTAAAAAATATTCCTAATTCTTCTTTAGTGATCTCCACTTTTTCTTAAAATATACGATCTAATCACAGATTGGTCAGAGTTGAAGGACATATTCGCAAGGAAGTAGTAGAAAGTCTCCTTGTTGTAGAGATGGATAAGAGTGAGAATAAGACAAAACTGGGTGGAACTAAAATGGTGCATTACCTTAAAAGTGAGTTGATCTTGGAGAAGGAATCTAGTGGGAGTGATTTTGGCGAATGTGAATCTAGGGAAGGACTCCTTATTTGCATTGGACAGAAAGTTATCTCCTGAATTTTTAGGGGTCCCTTAGCAAAAACCTTTTTCCTTTTGCTTGAACTGACCATGGAGAAGATCTAAGAGAATGGAAGATTGAAAGTGATTTTTGAGGGGATGAAGTTTGAGTTTATAACCTTCCAATTTAAAGTGAAAACAATCATTTAATACAAACAAAAAAATTTAATCCTGTATGAATTTGGGTTCGTCTGTACTAAAAATATTTCATCTGGATGAATGAATGAGTCCAAAAAAGAAATGGCTTTTCATAAGCATGTAAGTTATGAGGCATCATTTCATATAGACTTTTGACTAAAATGATCGTACAGACGAATAGGTGTTCGTCCGGGACGATTAGGTATTTAAGATAATTTTAATGACAGTTTGAAATGTCCCCTATATTTAATCGCGACAAGTTTGTATGTACGAAATGAACATTCATACATACAATCAGAAATAAGGAAACTGATATTATCCGTATAACCATCTACATGCATACATACGATTGAATATATATCATCCGTACGATCTTGATGATCGTATAGATGAATGGTGATACAAAAACTAAAAAACTGCATGCAAACCATTCAAATCGATAGTTAATACACTCCACACTTTGTCCCGTACAAAATTAATTTTGTACAGATGATATACACTCAAATATCCAAGTCAACAATTAAAATCATGAATCTAGATATGAGAGAACACAAAACTAAACATACATAAATTTTCAAAGTCAAATATGAACAAAATAATAAACACTAAAAAAGAAAATCACAAAATCAAATGACACACAACACACTAACAAATACACACATCAATGTTGCAGAATCAATTTAATTAAGCATTCAAATTAATCACACCAAGCTTTGTTCTTAATGTACTGAAAGTATCAAAGGCTAGTGGTTTTATAAAAATATCTGCAAGTTGATTTTCTTTTGTAATATGAATGAGTTCAATGTCTCCTTTGGATACATGATCCCTTATGAAATGATGCCTGATGTTTATGTTTGGTTCTTGAATGTTGAATAGGATTTTTAGAAATGTAAATAGTACTAGTGTTATCAATATAAATGGGAATAGTGCCTATTGTTAGTCTTAAATCGATCAACTGTTGTTTCAACTAAAGTACTTTTGCCACACAACTTCCTAATGTAATGTATTCAGCTTCAGCAGTAGATAGGACTACTGAATTTTGTTTTATACTGGACTAAGCGACTAAAGAATTTCCAATGAATTGACATGTTCTAGAAGTCCTTTTTCTATCAACCCTACAACCTACAAAATCTGAATTTAAATATCCAATAATTTCGAATAAAGAACTAAACTTAATATACCAAATTCCTAAGTTCTGAGTTCCCAACAGATACCTTAAAATCCTTTTCACTACTATCAAAGGTGATTCTTTTGGATATGATTGAAATCTAGCACAGAAGCAAACACTAAATATGATATCAGGTTGGCTAGCTATCAAGTAAAACAACGATCCAATTAACCATCTAAATTTCTTTTCATCAGCAGATTTTCCCTTAGGATCCTTATCCAACTGAAGTGAGGGACTCATAGGTGTACTAATAGGTTTAGCATTGTCCATTTCATACTTTTTGAGGATGTCCTTAACATATTTTGGCTTACTAAGAAATGTACCTTTCTCAATTTGTTTGATGCTAAAGCCTAAAAAGTAACTCAAATCTCCCATTAGACTCATCTCAAATTCACTACTCATTATTTTAGAAAAATCATCACAAAGATTTTTATTTGTAGAACCAAAAATGATATCATAAACATAAATTTGAATGTGAAAATTCATCTGGATGAACAATACAAAGTGAGAATCCATAGGACATCATCCAGGGATGAATGTGAAAATTCTTTTGGATGAACAGTATAAAGTGAGAATCCAGAGGACATCGTCTAGGGACGAATGTGAAAATTTGTCTGGACGATTAGGACTTAGAAACATTTTTCTCACTTGCATCTTATTCTATTGCTCATCAAGGTGTATAACTGACCTGATCGTCCTGTATACGATCAATATAAGAAATTTTGACATTTAAAGATCTCCTCAAGTGTGTGTGTGCTTAGTTACTCAATTACAATCACACTGTCTCTGACTAAAAAAGTGAACAAAATATAGACTCCAAAATACAAAATATTATAATAAGATCTTTATTTAAAGTTTTTAATAATCTGGAGTATGATTTCCCTGAAATGTTAGTACACACAAGAGTCAAAAATACTTCTTCCAAAATATGTTAGGATAAATTAATAATCAATACAATAATATTTAGAATCATCAAAATAATAAGTTGCAAGAATGTAAAGCATGTAAAATGCTAAGTAGCAACTTTATTAACAGAAGATTCTTTTAGCATCCAGATAACCCTAACCTAGGAGAATCTAGTACCGATCATATTAATTCATAGCTAACATAACAGAAGTATAACATCATAATCATCAAGGAATACATCAAACCTGTATAACTTGCATAAAATTAAGTTTACATTAATTGTACAAAAAGTCAACATCATATAAAAAGCATGTGTAAAGAAACAATAACATATCCTAAAACTAGAGTTAATTGTCATAACTAACTATCTACGGTGTGTGTGACATGTTATGTTGTTTGGATATGTCCTAAATGAGATTATTTGTGTGAGGTTTTCTAGTATTTTACTTTATTTAATTTTAGGCTGAAGGAATTTTAGTTTCTTAATTCCCCTTTACGGATGGGGTTTACATGTTAAGTGTTTAACTACCTTTAATTACATCAATGATGTGAGGTATATTTTACCCTCATTGGGATAACTTAATAGCCTTGTACGCTCGCATTAGTAAGTTGTAACCAATATTGTTTACTTAAGATTTTGGAATAAGTTAATAAGTATTCATTTTTAATTGTTCATTATTGATTTGATTGGTGGATTGCTAAAATTTAACCTATTTATTGAATTTAGGTATTTTATGGAATATTTTAATTCATTTAATAAAATATCCTTTTTTGACTTTTTTTTATAAATTTTTTTGATGTTTTTATATTTTTAATAAACATTAGACCCTAAGATGGGTAAAATTATGTTAAGTTTGCTGGATTTAGAATTTTCTATAATTAGTTATGATTTTTTATATTTTGAGTTTATTTTTGAACTAAAGTTGACCAAAGAATAGAGTTTTACTTAATTATGAAATTTTAGTAATTTTCATAAATATTAAACCCTGAGATGAGCCCAATACTATTGATTTTTAATTTTTTGGAATTTTCTATAGCAAATTATAAATTTTTGATGTTTTGATATTTAATTGCATAGATAAGGATGTTTCCTAATTTTTGCACCAAACCCACTATGAACCTTTTGAAATTACTCCAAAATGTCAATAATGACTTTTAATGGTGTTTTTAAGAATTTCGAATTTATTTCATATTTTTAATTATTTATTTAATTAATTGTTAAATTTGACTAATTATGAAATTAATGTAAAATTTGATGTTTAGTGATGGGGCTTTTAATTTTCATATATTGTATGTGTAGTTAAGAATAATATGAGCTATAGTTTATGTTTTTACATTTAATTTGGATTTATTACATTTTTTAATTTTTAGGCGCGCTAAAGGCACTAATTTCTGTTTTGAATAATTTTCTAGCCTAATGAAGCCCAAATTCAGTGAAATTATATCCTAATGTTCATTGTGTCATTAAGCTTACAGTTCCATAGCTTTACTCCAATTGGGTGTGTGTAGAATTTTCTTTAATTTTTCTAATTTATCTAGACAAATTTCTTATTTTTTGTTCTTTGGTGGCACAAATACATTATAGGAATTAATCTTTGTCCAACTAACCCTTTGGTATATAGATATAGACACATAACATCACAAAAATTAATGTGACCTAAATCTAAGTGCATTAGAAGTGAATTTTAGAGCATTTGGGTTAAACCCTTCCACAAATACTTGGAATTTCATTCACAAGCCAATCCCTCACTTACCTTAGATTAAACTTGCTTAACAATTTCATTTAAAGGTTTTTATTCATGCAGTGAAGCCAAGGCTTATCAATAGTAAATATTTATAGTATAAATTAAATACTAATATTTACCCTTACAAATTTAATAATTCCTAAAACATGGTTTAAATAAATCCATGAAAATTATTTGATGTCATGAACATACCCAAGTTCATTACAACATTTTTTTGGCTCAATTAGCTATGTAATTAGATAGTAATAAGGAATTTTAAAAAATAACATAATTTAAATTACTCTATAGACACATAACATTTTACGCTAATTTATTATTAAGTTAAAGGTGGATTAATTCTAAAGAAAATTATGTACTGCATGCCAATTTTGGTTATGAATTTTATTTTAATGTTTTTGAATATTCTGTTAATTAAATCTATTTTATTAACCTATATAAAGTGGGTTTTAAAGTGACGATGGTAGTTGTACATTCTATTTCCTCTTATTTTTTAGTTTCAAATTGTGGGGTGGAGGCTTTTAATGCCAATAACTGCGTCGCCACATAATCATTTGCATTTAAGGTCCAACAACAGTGACTATACATAGTTTCACTTATCCGTGACAATGTCTCATGACTACCATTCAATCTCCTGCTATTTCAAATCAACGACTATGATTTAATCAGATTACAATGGAGCTATTAATTTGTTAGCATGGTTCGAACATGAAATAAAATTTAAGGATCAAGATCTTTGATCTTTCAATTCATGATCCAGATGTTGTATAGTTTAAGTGTTTACTAAACAAAAACTAAAATATGTTTAATAGAAAGCTATTTAAACCTAAGCATCCAAGGTTATGGTTTAGATTTTACCTCAATTGAATGGTTGTAAACTGATAAAATTTAGCTCGTTGCTTGCTTTGAGATGTGTAGAACACTTCTCTTAAAGTACATAATAGCTAGAATGGCTTGAATCATGAGCTATAGGCCTAGGAAACGTAAGTTGTTTGGTATGGCTAGAATATTATCATCGATAGCCTTTAACAGGCTGTTTTGTGCTCAGGAAATGTTAAGGTGTATGTGGTAACTCAAACAAAATGAGTGATCTTGCATGGAGGCTTTAGTGTAGTGAGATAATGATCTTATGTTGAATATAACCCTTTGCCTAATTTAAAAACTTTGGGATTTGATGAATAGTTTGGATGCATTAATGCTCTTTTTTGGATGACTTACATATATCCTTGGTAATTAGAAGGCAAAGGAAAAGGTTGTGTAAGCTAAAATGCCATAATTAGCTTTCCTTGAGAGGGACAACACTTTCCCTTTGGGTTAAGACAAGGACAAAGCTTAGGTTAGACGCCCTTTAAAGAGCTTTTAGCTCTAAATGGAATCACCTAAGCAGTTTAGACTTAAGAGAAATGTCATATCCAATGTGTTTTGACCATTTTGAACTCATAAAAGCTTCTAGTTGACTATTTGACCAATGAACTAGTCAAGTAGATTGGTGAGGTAAACATGAGGGTGAGTAACTAAGGATGAGTTTGATTGAAGGAAGTAAAATGGTTTAAATTAAATTTATGAGTAAATAAGTGTTTGTGAGGTGGAGTTTGACCAAATATTTTGATTTCATTTTGGCAAACTCACTATGATTTGACTCATAATGAGTTTGAATATTCTCAAGCCATTAAATGAAATGAGATTGAAAGCTTGATGGAGTTTAATTGTATGTATGTGGTGATTTTACCCAAATAAGTCAAGTTTAACCAAACTTGGGTTAAGTTGACCAAGTCAATTGGTGATTGGGCAAGGTGGCCATCCAAGCTTAATTCACTAGGAGAATTGAACACAGAAGTTTAACAAAAATCAAAATAGATTTAAAGTTCTAGTGGAGATAACTGAATTGTATGGTCGGTTGAGCTAGATTAGGCTAACTCAATGAAGTGAAATTGGAACAATCACTAGTCATGAAGCTAGTGATTAATGAGGTTATGTGAGGGGTTCATAGTGAAGAGATTTGAGGATAACTGAGATTAAATGGTTAGTGAGCAGAGCGAGGCAATGCATTGGACCTGTTGGTTATAATTCAAGTTGATATGGTAAATCATGGTTAACTTAGTTAACAAGTTTAGAAGAAGAGTTAGGGTCAGGTCAAAAAGTTTCAAAAAGACACTTTGAACCCGATGGAGGTGGTCCCATGCAATGGTCAAGTTCACTTGTGTGAAATGCATGTTTGGACTGTCAAAGGGCATTTTTCTCAACCAGGTCTAATGAAGCATTAGATTTAGTCTAATGCACTACTAATGATATCTAGGATGCATTAAAGGAGATTTCATGGATTGATATGGGTATGCCTTATTGAAGTTTGGATAAAACTTCAAATTTTCCCTTAAGGGACATTTTGGTCAAGTGGGCCCATAGTCATTTCTAGGTCAACCAGGGTCCACCAAAGTGTAGTTTTATGTTCAACTTATATGAAGGAATTAAAGTGTTTTGGGGGGAAGCTCCAAAGGTGAAATTCCTTACGGTGCAAGGTCTAGGGGCATTGGCTATAACTATTTGAAGATTTCCAATCCTTTGGATTTCAATTGAGTTTTTGTGATTTTAGGTCTCTAATTGGCCTTAAATTTGAAGGGTTAACTCTTGAGAGAATTAATATGCAACTGATGAATCATCAATATGATTTCATTTAGTATGATCTTAAGTTGATTCAAAAATCACATTGAAAGTGTTATAGGAAAATGGACTTTTGGCCTTGAGTTTGATTTGGGATTTCGGGTTTGGTTTTGAATTTAAATTTGATCAAAGATCATTATGCAAGAATGAGGTCAATAATGCAATAGTAGAAAAGTTTTAAGGTACGTTAATGGTGTACTACCAAAAAGAAAAATCAAACAAAGCTTTTAATGTTTAATAGCTATCTTGTAAGAAACAATAGGCAACCTGTTGTACAGTACTATGTCCTACCTATAAACAATTTTCAAATATTCATATTGAATGCAGTTCATCTTTATGCAACAATTGGTGAATCCTTAATACTTAATTCTTGAGCACAAATAATGGTAAAGAAAGCTTGTAATGCATAATAGCTTACTCTCAAGAGGTCATGAGCGATCAATAATAAAGTCCTACAATTCACCTATAAGAATAAATAGGGTATTCATAATAAAAACTTCTAGCCACTAATAAAATGATATAGTAAATTTTTGGACCTAGACTATCATGCTGAATCTCAACTTAGTTTTGTGCATGAAACAACTGGTAGCAATATAATCCAATGAGTTGAATACTGAAAAAAATAAAAGACTGGAGAAAACAAAGAGTTAAACAACACTCTTGATGTGTGATATATAAAGCTCAATAAGTTGTTAAATCACACTACCAAATATCTAATATTTGTAGAAGAAAACATAAGGCATTAATAAGCCTATTAAGGAAGTTGATACATCTTCTAAATGACCACTACTTTGAAACAAGATTTTAGTACTACATGACAACCCATAGCGTAGTGCCATGCCATCGGAACTACACCACTCATACAAGAAGATAGAAGGCATGTATAAACATCTAAATAAAATGTGATGCACACTCAAATGATAATCATTCACATAGACGATTAGTGTCAAACACTTTAAAATGCCATACCATTTTATTGCAATAGGTAAAGTGTATCATTTAAGTATATCATTCAGCACTACAAGATGTATTATCCTGCAGCAGCTGATCACATTAACATGAAAATGCATTGCACATATAAGCATTACAACATGTAGAACACATTATTCATGCATACCTTACAACATGTAAAGTGCATTATGTCATAACGTCACATGCATATTATGTAAGTACACTTTACACAATATTATTGCACTAAACCACTACATCATATATCAAGCACATCATGTAAAATATAAATACATATGCCAACATATATGTATGCATGTAAATACACAAGTACAACACGAGTATGATAGCATGCAACTATATCATGTTTACCTGTTGCATTGTATACATATAACTAGTACACAAACAAATTATGCAAAATATATATAAAGATATATACCGGCATGGGTCCTGCAGGCATGATGTACGTACATATGAGATGTCTGAGGTTCCTACATGGGTCAAGAAATGAACTAAAGTTTGATATCAATCTTTTAATGTAAATAGAAAGAAGTCAACACAACTCAAATCACCAAACAAATATATTGTAGAGACACCATAAGATATTTGTTTTATACATTTAGATTAGACCTTTGAGGTTTATAATAAGAAAAATTAATTAAAAGGCATAAAGCTTACAACAAACAAGCTACTCTATCAACAAGTAGACATAGTAAAAAATGTTCATAATAAAATAAAATTGTCCATAAATACCGCAATGATGATCGTATTGAATGCGAATATAAATCAAAGGAAACACCAAACATTAAAAATTCCTCCCAAATCCCATGAAAATTCAAATATAAAAATAACAAAAACTTAAAATATTTAAAATTGAAGTAAAACACCAAAACACTTGAAATAAAATATACATCCACTATCATAATAATTTGCCAAGGTGGACATGCTTGGAATTAACTTCATCTCAAAAAGAGCAAATGTATGGTCAAGAATATCACCATGATTTATTCTCAATCCATATCTTATCAGTAAGTATGTGGCATTTGTCCTCTAATTACAGGTTTCAATGCCAAATGACACTATAAATTGACGGATAAGACTGAGACCCTCTGACTTAGTGGTCTTCCCACCAAATGGCACCATTAAATTATGGTCATGATCAAACCACATATGTTACTCAATAGAATTAAATCCTTGAGGATTGGTAGGTCACAAAGCTCTATGTTATCTAAATTGTATTCAAAGTTTTTCTCTTTAAAAAATATTCTCCGTAGGTCTACAAGGCACCCTTTGATGAAGCAATCCATGGCTACATATTAGTCTATTAGGTTGGATCAACTACCTCCTTTAACTAAGTAGACAAGGGAACATATTGACCTTAGCTGAGGGAACTATATATTCTTGATCAAGTCTATCGTTACTCCCCCCATCATTTGCTTTAGGTACAAGGTGATGAATTTTTAATTTTGTGTATTAAGTTTTAAATACCAAATCATGGTGCTACTATATGCCAGATATTATGTATTCGTTTGACTACTATAATTGATCAAAAGTTCTCTCTCATTATCGGTAGGGGTAATTAACTGTAGCGGCATGCGCCTATAGGAAACTTGAAGCCTGATCATAAATTTCTTGCAAATTGAGGGTAAAATCTAAGGGTAATATCTTAACCAAAACCCAATCTACCTTCTAAACTTACTTTGAAACATAAATGATAAAAATATTGGTTATGACCAAAATAAAAGAAAAGGATGATGTAGAGGTCAGGACACAAATTTTGGGAGCCTGCAGATTTCTAACGGCTCCACTATAGATGGTTTCTATTTTTATCTTCAGATAGTCGTACATATGTTATGATATTAACAAAATATAATGGGCTAAAATTCTAGATATTCTAATATAAATCTTTAACAAATTCATTGAAAATTAATTAAGTAGGGTTTAAATTTACTTGAGTTACTTGCTTTTGTTATTTTGTTTTGCGTAGCCTACGTATTTTAAAAGTATGGTGTGATGTATTATCTTCTGATTTCTAATCCTCAACTTCCATTTATATAGAATGGATCTATAGAATACACCTTTAGTCTAGCTGGGATAATGAACTAGTGTCCAGCAAGCTAATATTGTTATTAACACTAGGAATGCTAGAGCTATAATCTAGTTTAGTGGATTGGAATTCTCTACATCTACTTCATAAACTGCCATCGCTTTTATACATGACATGGAGGCTGAAGTGTTTATCAAAATCCCCCTTTATACTTAAATCATTAAACATCGTGTGCCCTGCTAGCCCGGTGAATATGTTCCTTATAGGTGGATTTCTATCTTTGAGAGATTGTCCCAGTTAGGTTTCCCCACTATATAGAGGGTTATAGCTATTCATAGAATTTTCATGGAGACTACTAACACCATCGCTTTACCAATCAGGCTTATTGTAATTTAACGACACCAAAATGAAGCTTCCTCATTAGGTTAAAGGTTCATCAGGAGGGAGAGAAGGAAGAATGTATAGGGACGAGCTCAATAACCACTGCTTATCCATCCTTCCACACTACTCACTAAGGAGACAAACTGAGTGTTCCTACTTGAAAAAACATCACAAATATGAAATGGGTAAAGAGTAATTGCTCCAATGGAAAGCTAAAGCAATCTTTATGGAAGCAGCATCACCAAGCTCTAATTCCCTGGAGAAAGTGACCTGAAACATTGTCGCAAAATTATATATGGTACTTAATGTGGCAAAAAAAAAAAGAGTCTGAAAAGGAGGTTTTAGAAGTTTCCCGTGATATGGGTAATGAAAGGAAAATAATATATATCATGTTAGTAAAGAAATAATTAAAAAAACTACGTAGGATGAGTATTAGTGTGTGACACCTAAACCACGTGTTCTAGGACCCAATGTCAATAGATTTTGGTGAAAATGAAAAGAAACATAGAGGATGAGCCCTCATGAAGAGAGAATACTAGAAAGAAGAATACATCTGGGTGTGACATCTGGTGCCTCATCCAAGATATCTTGCCCCACCAATAAAATCATTAGAACTGGGTTCTAAACAAGGTCCATAATGACAACTGGCATAACGATAAACACCTTAGAGAATACTCCAGGGGATCCTATCATTCACTGATCCCATCTAAAGAGTTGGTTTACTTTGTTCATAACCCATGGATTAAAGAAATAATTTTGCCAAATAGTGAACCATAGATTCAATGGTGATGCTTCTTGGAGATTTGAATACAACAAGAAGTGAGGAAGGTACCATAGAGGTCACGATGTTCTGTATGGTAGAACATGATGAATAGGAGGAGGATGAGGGGATATAATCATTACCTAGATGGGCATATAGGTGCCATATGGGGATGGGTCTATTGTTGGTAGAGGTGGTTACTTTTTGAAAGAAAGATAAGATGAAATCAAAGAGAAACCCTTCATTACTAACATTGTCATGCTGGAAGATATATAAAGGCATATAAAGAGGTAAATGAAGATGAAGGATAAGGAAATCTATAAGTTAAATGGTAAGATCACTGAGAATATGGCATAGATTGTGATGATGATAGAAATAATATAGAGGAATGCTATCACTATTCTATGCTAGACCCTCTTATTAGTCACGCCTCAAATAATGCTCCCGATAATCTGCCAAATCTCCAGGTGCCTCTGGCTTTAGGAGTGCATGGTACACCTTAAGGTGGTAATTATGACAACAATTTAATCTGTTAGCTCACGCTGTAGAATGTCGCAAATGACTCTGAGCCTGTGATAGTTTTATAGCTTGAGGACAGAATCATTAAGAATATCAATTCTATGATAACCACTAATTAGGTGGAGAAGTTGATATATAAGGGTCGCTCATCTTTGATAGAGTTTGACCTTGTGCAACATCCAAAAGGGTATTCTATTCTTAAGATCAATACTTTTAGTGGCAATAGAAATACAAAGAAGTACTTGGCATAGTTCAAGACCACCTTTGATAATACAGGAGGTACTGATGCCTTATACTTTTAGCATATTGTCAATATTTTTACCTTTGACTACTTTTGAATGGTACACCCAACTACCAAATCATTCTATCAAAACATTAATATAATTAGAAACTATATCCAAGAAGAGCTTCTCTAGTGCGATTAAGAAAATAGATATTGTTTACCTCGCCATAGAGAAGCAATAAAGAGACGCGTTAGTGATAAAATTTATAAATTGCTAGGACAATCTGAGAATAAAATTTAAGCAACAGTTCAACGAGGAGCATGGAATTCAGCTGCTAATGGGAAACATCTATAATAATATGTTACCATTTTGGTTCATGGCTTCCATCACCACATTTTAGGATGGAGAAGTTTTAGAAGCTGAATTTATTAAAATCGTAAAACCATTGTGATAAATTCAAGAAATGTAAAAACCCTAGAAGTTGAGAAAGTGATGTTCCCTCCATATTATCTTTCATGGTTGATAAGGGGAAGAAGGTGGCATATAATTTCAAAGGGTAAAATGGGCAATTTATAATATAAATGAAGGGATGAATCCAATGCATTATGAAAATAAGTGAAAGAAGGCCTATAACTCTAATGCTCAGACAAAGCTCGTACTTAACCAAAATGATAAACCTGGACATTTACTGGTGGAGGAGAACACCCAAGGTAAATAATAAGAACTGGTGATTAGACATTTTCATTCCTTAAAGAAAAACTAACAAAGAGTGTCCCTTCAGGAGGGGAAGTGTCATCATGTGGTTTCAGCTAGCACTCAAATTAAGTTTAGAATTGACAAAATGCAAAAGACTCGAAGAGTCCGATTAATTCTAGCAACCCAAATTATTGCCCATATAATATGGTAATTATCCATATTATTGAATATTTCTACATCTTCGAGGATTTGATAAAGAGAAAATATAAGAAGGAAGATTTAACATTATCTGATAATATGCTAGTTCATTCAAGGAGAGAATTAATATAGATGGTCATATAATCTTCTTCACTAAATTTAAAGAAAAATCCAAGAAGGAACTAGCTCAATATGAGCAATGGTAGACTACAATCTCCAAGAAGATAATAAAGATGTTGAAGCAGCTCAAAGTAGTTCCTAGAATCTCAGGGAAGTCTCCTATTGAACTAGTGCTAGATTTAAAGGGGTTGCTTTTTATATGTGCATCTACTTCCAGACAGCGCCCTGGGAAAACTAGCTCACAAAATTTTAATAAGGAAAAATTAGAATCCTCCAAGAAAAGAATTAAACTAAAAAAATAGAAAAAAGCTCAAAAGGGCTATTGATTGTTTGAACGAGTATTATCAGACTGCGAGCTGGCCTATTAAGCTTTCTAACTTTATGTCAGAGATTTTAAAATAGATGAAATGGTGAAGGTGAGGAATATTTGCTTCCACTGGAGACATGTCAGATCATTTTAGTGGTGTTATATGTGCTGCTAGAATAATATGCTGGGAGGGAATATCTAAAGTTTGTCTCATGGCATAACTAATGAATTACAATTAAGAGGAAGTTGCATATTTTTCAAATAAAGAAGAGTTAGTGCCCAATATAGGATCCTAAATAGGGTCTGTATGAATGGTGGGTAATTTGGAGTCAATCGGTGAATCTTCTAAAGGGATAATGGCTGATGTTGAAGAAAATGCTTTAGAAAATCAATATGAATCAAATAAAGTAACCCAAGTGCAGTTAGGAAGTGGAAAGATACTGCCATCTCCATGAAAAAAGGGAACTCCAAAAAAGACATGGGAAAATAGATAGTTTTCAATGAAGATCTTATTCCAAAGGACCCTAAGAATAAAGACACATATAACTAGGGATAGATTATAGTGTCCTATTATTTAAGAAAAAAACTAGTCCAAATAATCTTATAGGAAGATCACTTAATGTTTGAAAACCTTCAGGAAGCTTTGATTCAATCAAGAAAGATATGAAGTTTAATTTATTTAGCATTGCATAATTAAGGTCCTATAGGCTTGAAATGAACGAATTTTTACATTTTATAAATAAGATCTAATGCTCGGGATGGAAAATCACAATCACCCTCTGTATATTACTATAAATAGTGACGAAATCATAATCGACTAAATCCGGATTAATCTTGGATCTTTTAAAAATATCATAAGCTTGAAAACACTAGGATCATTATGCCTTGATGTGCAATACTTTAGGAAAGAAAATTGATGGTGCATAGTTTTCATGAGAAGGGTAGAAGATTATTGGATCATTTATACTTTATCTTGTATTGGAGAACTTTATACAGATTCTAAATTTGATATGATTAACACGGAAATCTTGTTTATGGCACATGTGGGTGCATAAATATGGTTTTTCCTCTTCAATCCTATAGTAATGTATGAAGTATCTCAAATATAGAGAGGAGTTTAGGGTTGTAGGGGACATCGAGCCCTTTAAAGTCTATGAGTTGAAGTTATATGAAGATTCAAAGTACTTACAAAAGAACCAAAGCCATAAAATTCTCTTAAATCTGAGGCATCAAATTCTAAAGCTACAAAGTGGCCTAAGTAAGAAACTGAGAAGAAGAAGGAAGGGAGAAAGAAGGAAACATTCACTCTCCCTAAACCAGCCCTATTCTAAAGAAAATGAATTCATCCTTGCATAATCTATGAAATCCTGCCAGCTTTTTTTTTTTTTTTTTAAGAAACAAAATCTTCTATTAATAAAGGAAAAAAGCAGGAAACAAAAACAACTACAAAGTAGATTCCTCCTTCATGATTTTAACAAATGAAGAAAGAACCCTATCCAAGCATGAGTATTCCCAAATAAAATTACTAACAATAGCATAGCTAGCACACAAATCATCTAGCTTATTCCCCTCCCTCTTTATGCATTTAAAAATTATATTATTAAACCTCTTTAAGAATTCCAATTCTTCCATCCCCTTGAATCTTTGATTCATAGCACGGTGGATAGCCTTAATGACATTTGAATTGTCGCTTACTATGATTGCTCCTTTTTACTTGAAAATCCAATCCTTGATCACCTCTTTCAAGTATTTAATAGCAAGAAGTTCCAATTGATAAATATCCCAATGAGTGTGAGATTTGCCAAAGGCCAACAAGAATTTCTCTTTGCAGTCCCTTACTGCTCCACCGATGCGTACTCTATATGACGAACAAAGAGAAGCATCTACATTAATCTTTAACCAACCGGGTGGAGGGGGATGCCAAATATTAAAAAGCCAATATGACTGGTTAACATCCCCTATTTCTGGACTTAAGTTAAAAATCAATTTAGAAAAGTATGACAAGCTAATTGCATTAGCTGCTATAGAATTTACACTTTTAACAATTCCATAATGTAGCAATTTGTTCCTAGCTTTCCATGATAGGTACACAATATTATAATAAAGATTAATAAACATAGCATTAACCTTAGATGTTGTGTCGAGCCAATTGCAGCAATCTTCAAAACTTCCGATTGTAGGCCTTTAGTCAAATGAAAAAGAGGGCAAAAAATTTACTCTGATTATGTCTATAAATCTACTTATGAGAATAAGCTGCAGTGTCTTCTCATAAAAAATAGGCATCTCTCCAATATAAAAATATATATTTTTGGTCATGCCTTATGCTATGACACTTCAAAGAAATTATCCCTCATAAAGTACATAACATCAAGGAGCTCCGGATGTTTTACACACCTTCTCTAAGAAAAAATACTAGGCCAAAGAACTTATTTTATGAATTTAGAGATAGTTAATAAGAGAACTTTGATTGGTTTATCAAATTGATTGATTCTTAAGTGATAACTTCTTCAAGGATGCCTAGGTATTATCCCAAAAAAGCTAAAAGGCTGATGTGGAAATAAGGAGTTGATTTTGGTACCACTATATGACAAACTCATCTCCTTCTAAAATTAAAGTATGAGAAAAGTCCTCTCATATTGTCAAACAAGGATACTCTTACAAGAAAAAGCCTCATATTTATTGTATGAATGTACTCCCTAAATGAGATTTTTGTGCAATAACATGTAAGGAAATTGAATCCGATGATAGTAGTGAGGAAGAGCTCCATAGAATCAATATTTTAGATGATAAACTAGTAGAAACCAAACCTGCTCTAGAAGAGCATAAAGATGGTAGAAAAGCTATTATGATGGATGAATTAAAAGATGTGAACTTAGGGATTGTAGAAGATCCTCGCCTGAAATTCATCAGTGCCCTTCTTTTGAAGAACCAAATTGAATGTGAATTTAGTGATTAATTGTTTTGGACCTACACTGAAATAAATAACTTATCCTCTGATTTAACAGTTCTCAAAATGGTAATTAAATTATATGTAGTGCTTGTTAAGCAGGTTTGAAGGTGAATGGGATTAGAGATTGAAGATCAGGTGATTATAGAAACCAAAAAGCTCATAGATGAGACTTCATTTTAGTAGAAAAATATGCCAATTATATCTTTAATATTATTCCCATAAAGAAGAAGAATGGTCAGATCCAAGTTAGCATCAACTTATGGGACCATAAAAAGGCATATTGAAAAGATAAATTTTTGCTCCTAAAAATATAAATCTTAGTTGATAACACATCGAACTGTGATAGGTTCTCATTTGTGGATGGATCATCAAGATATAACCATATTAATTTGGCACATGAAGATAAGAAGCATATGTCATTCAAATTGCCAATTGGCATATTCTACTGTATGATCATGCCCTTGAGATTGAACAATACTGGTGCTACCTAATATTGGTGATAATGCACATCTTCAATGAGGTGATTCATCAATAAATAGTACACTATGTGGACTATCTCATGGACAAGAGCATGGCCCAAAATGACACATAAGTGACTTGAGGATTGTATTTAAGAGGATAAGAAAGTTTTATTTAAAGATGAATTTCATATAGGAAGTTTTTAGGGGCACATTATTTGTTAACAAGGAATTAAAATCGATCTCAATGAAACTAAGGCAATTATGGAGATGCCACCACCTTGGAACCTTCTAAAAATTTGTCCTTGTAAGGTTAATTAGCTATCATTCATCGATTCATATAAAATCTGTCAGCCAGCCTTTTCTAAAGTAATGAAGAGAGATGGTTTTGTTATATGGGGCAGAGATTTTAGGAAGGCTTTGACTGTATTAAGAGATACTTGTTACACCCATCCATTCTCTCAGCACTAATTTTAATGAAGCCCTTATGTTATATATAATATTATTAGAAGAGTCCATTGGAGCACTGCTGCCTCAGTATGATGACAAAGACAAAGAGAATGCACTCTACTATATTAGTTAAGGGTTGATTATTGAAGATATACTTTATCCTTTCATTAAGAAGTATTGGTTGGGTTTATTTTCATTGCCTAAAAAAACTATAATTTTAAGTTGTCTCACAACATTATGTTGATATACATGATTTCTATGGTGAAGTTGAAAGTTTGCTAGGTATGTTAAGCCTTATAGAATTTTCCCGAGGCTAACCAAGAGGGGGGTGAATTGGTATTTAAAAATTTCTTTAAGCAAAGAAGGGTACGAGAGAAGTCGTAACTACCCGACCAAATCACCACAAAAATAAGTGCGGAAGAAAATAAATGCAGTAGCAGTAAAAACAAGAACACAAGGGTTTATAGTTGTTCGGTCAACTCGACATACGTCCACTCCCTGGAGGCGCCCTCCGAGTATTGCACTCCAATTATGAATCTCCTTTAGCCCCCACAGCTAGGCAGAGAAGCCCTTACAAACACCTCCTTTCTGCCACTCACCCCTAGTAAGGCAGAGAACCTCCCTCCTTTTGCTTCCTCCTGAAGCAGGCAGAGAACCTCGATCGATCACTGAAGCTTACCTCTCCCAACCTCTCCAAGGACAAGAGACTCTAGGAAGAAGAAGTGGAACAATGCTTGGAGTAACCCTTGTGAATCCCCTCACAAGCTCCGCCTCATAAGTTCCTCTCTCTCTCTCTCTCCCTCTCTCTCTCTCCTTTAGGTTTTCTCAAGTCAAGACAATAGCAAAAGATCTTCAAAAATGTTGAACAAGAGCTCTTAATTAGAAGAGCTTCAAAGGAGCTCATTAATTGCAAGTTTTTGACTTTATCATCCAAGATAATATGTAAATCGTCCTGGCCGATCTGTACAAACCTCATAAGATCGGCCAGAGCATCGCCCTGAATGCAAACTGGATGATTGAAAATTTACTTGATCGTCCCGGATGATCTCACGATCGTCCCGGCCGATCAGCTCAAATAAGAGGAAAATTTTCTAGAGCATCGCCCTGAATTTGAGCTGTCCGATCCAAATCGGCTAGAGCATCACCCTGAATTTGTACTGACCAATATTTATCGTCCAAAAGAAACTAAGGATTTTTGAATAGATCGTCCTGGCCGATCTTGCGATTGTCCAGGACGATGTGATCGTATCAATCATCTTAAATTACTCCCATGATTGCCATATCAATTTAGGCATAATTATACAAAATCGTCCAAGCAGATCAAAGAATCATCCTGGTTGATTTCCAAAAATATAGAATACTTAAATTGATCATGACGGCAAATTCTTTTTGTATTGAGCATATCGTCCTGGCTGATACAGGTATAGTCTAGACTGATCAGTTAATTACGGCTGCCTTAACTAAGAAATCCTGATTAGATCTTTTATTTTGAACTCGATCGTCTAGGATGATATAAATATTATCTGGGCTGATGTGAGTAAAAACACAAGTTCTAAATCTCTCAAGTGTGTGTGTGTAGGGTTACTTAACATCAGTCACTTCAACCAATTACAATTTACTCAAGAAAGAAAAAAGAAAAATATAGACTGACTCAACCCTAATCTTCCCAATCTTAAGCTGGTTCCAATATCCGTCCGATCTTTAATTCCTGAAATGTCAGTAGTAATAGGAAGTTCAAGAAAAGCAAGAGTGTTTTCCAATCATCAAAACACAGTCCATGAAATTGAATTTGCATCAATCTCCCCCTTTTTTTGATGGCAAAATACTATGATAATTATTTTAAAAACAATAGCGTAAAAATATGGAATCGAAAGTGTAAGCAAACATCCTAAACTACTCCCCCTTTTGACATCTCCAAAAGGAGGAGGGAGCGAAGTAAGCAAATCAAAAGACACCCTTTTTTTCTTTCTTTTTTTTTTACCCTAGGCATGAATATGATGTAGTATTCCATGTGATTGATTTTGCTTTTAAAAAAATTTGTGAGTTAATGAGTTAACATCATTTACAATCCAAAGAACGGTAAAATATTCGATCATGGTCACCCTTATCTCGGACTTTATTTTTGGGTAGAATCGTCTTTTGAAATCAATGACCTAACTCAAAGAAAATCAATTGGATATGAGATAAGGATCCCATCATCACTTGGTTTAAGAAAAAATATCTCATAAAATAATCAACCAAAGTAAATTTGTCACAATCGCAAAACAATCGAAATCAAGCCTTTGATACATGAAAACTTCCAAGATTTTAAAGGATTTGAAAAGAGAGAAGAGGTTGCTTTTTTGTGGGCTCATTTTATGCCACTTGTCGATTGATTGGTGCTTTGCGCATCTTTTATTATTTTTTTTTTCAGTTTGGCATCATTGTGCATCTTTTGTTGGCATCATTGGCCAATTTTTTTATTTTTGCAAGCTCCATTCTCTTTTACAACTCTTAAAAAGGATTCTTAGTTATGAGTATATATTCTAGATATTAGAGAATAGAGGCTCTCTCACTAACATAGAGAAGAATTATCCACAAAATAGAATCAATAACCAAAGACAAGAGTAACGAGGAGTCTTGATGTGACAAAAAAAACTTTAATAATTATAAATACAAGATAGATTTGCTTAAGAAAGTTTTAGAAAAGATATTAATTTCATACACAATTTATTAATTTGAAATAGATTTTTGATTAGAAAAGAAAACTATGCCACCAAAATAGGTTAGAGAAAGAGACATGATCAACGAAATATTTTTACCATTTAATAGATAAAGAGATGTAAAACATTGATTACAAATTTTCAAAAGCAAGGACAAGGCATACAATATCATTTCAATGATGATTTTGAAAACAAAAAGCAATAAAAAAAAGAAAGTAAAACAAATCAAAAGCTAGGAGTAAAACAAAAAGAAGAAAAGAAAGCAAAGAGCAAAAAGAAAAGAAAATAAAAAATCAATTTCATGCATTTATGTGAATCACACCAAATCTGTTCCTTAAAGAGCTGAAAGTGTCGAAGGCCAGTGGTTTAGTAAAGATGTCATCCAGTTGATTTTCAGTTGTCACATGGTGTAACTCAATGTCTTCTTTAGTCACATGGTCTCTAATGAAGTGATGCCTAATGTCAATATGCTTAGTCCTTGAATGTTGGATAGGATTCTTAGAGATGCATATGACACTAGTGTTGTCATAAAAAATTGAGATGGTGCCTACAGGTAATCCTAAATCTAATACCTGTTGTTTCAACCAAAGGACTTGGGCCACACAACTTCCAAGAGCAATGAACTCAGCTTCAACGGTGGAGAGTGCAACAGAATTTTGCTTCCTACTAGACCATGAGACCAAAGATTGTCATATGAATTGACAAGTTCTTGAAATGCTTTTTCTATCCACCTTTCATCCTGCAAAATCAGAGTCAGAAAAGCCAATAATCTCAAAAGAAGTGATGTGTCTAGGATACCAGATCCCTAAGCTTTGGGTCCCCAAAAGGTATCTAAAAATTCTCTTAACTGCAGTCAGCTGGGATTCATTAGGGTCAGCTTGAAATCTAGCACAAAGGAAAACACTAAACATTATATCAGGTCGGCTCGCAGTCAGGTAAAGTAAAGATTCAATCATGCCTCTCTACTTCTTCTGATCAACAGACTTACCACTTGGGTCATTATCCAATGGAACACTAGAAGTCATGGGAGTATTAATTAACTTAGATTTATCCATCTCATACTTCTTCAAAATGTCCTTTATGTATTTTGTTTGATTAAGAATGATTCCATCATCCAATTATTTTATACTAAACCCCAAAAAGTACGACAACTCTCCCATCAAACTCATCTCCAATTCTCTACCCATTGTTTTAGAAAACGCATCGCAAAGTTTCTTATTAGAAGATCCAAAAAGTATGTCATCAACATAAATCGGAACAATGAGCAAATCATCTCCAACTTTCCTAAGAAAAAGGGTTATGTCTACGCTCCCCTTAACAAACTCCCTTTCTAGTAAGAATGTGCTAAGCCTCTCATACCAAGCTCTTGGTTCCTGCTTTAAACCATACAAAACCTTTTTTAATTTAAAAACATGATTTGGAAATTGGGAACTCTCAAAATCTGGGGGTCGTTTTACAAACACATCCTCTTTTATTTCCCCATATAAAAATGCACTCTTAACATCCATTTCAAAAAACTTAAATCCTTTATAATAGGCAAAGGCTAATAACACTCTAACGGCTTCCAATCTAGCTACAGGGACAAAAGTTTTCTCAAAGTCTATCCCTTCTATTTGGTTATACCCCTTAGCCACTAATCTTGCTTTAGTCCTAACCACCACTCCAAAATCATTAACCTTATTCTTAAAGACCCACTTTGTTCCAACAACACTTTGTCCCTTTGGTCTATCTACAAGCTCCTAAATATCATTCCTAACAAATTGATTCAACTCCTCTTGCATGGCTAAATTCCAAAACTCATCAGTAAGGGCTTGGTTTATGTTGGTGGGTTCAATCATTGAGATAATGGCACAATGGTTCACCTCCTTCCTAAGTCCATATCTAGTCCTAACTCCATCAGAAGGGTCTCCTAAGATCAAATCCTTGGGGTGACTTGTAGAGTATCTCCAATCTCTAGGCAAGATGTGAGAAGGTCCAACCCTTTCCTCCAAATCTATACTTTATACTCCTTGGGTGACATCTCTTACTCCTTCAATGTTTTGGTGACCTACTCCCTTCTCCAAACTTTCTACTCCAGTAGTAACCTCTCCAATATCATCATCATCCTCAACTTCATGCTTTTTAGGATCAGACTCATCAAATACTGCATGTGTAGTCTCTTCCACCATCAAAGTCCTCTTGTTAAACACCCTAAAAGACTTCCCAATACTAGAATATCCCAAGAACACTCCTTCATCAGATTTAGGATCAAATTTGCACAAGTGAGACATCCCATTGTTGTGAATAAAAACCTTACAACCAAAGACATGAAGGTGGGAAAGATTGGGTGTCCTACCCGTAAGGATCTCATAGGGTGTCTTTTCTAGTTTGGGTCTAACATTCACCCTATTCAACACATAACAAGCTATGTTAACCACTTCACCCCAAAAGTATTTTGGAAGTGAATACTCAGCAAGCTTGGCTCTAACGGCTTCCACCAAGGTCTGGTTCTTCCTTTCAGCTACCCCGTTCTGCTGAGGGGTCCTAGGAGCTGAGAAGTTGTGGCTAATCCCCTTGCCCTTACAAAAATCTCTAAATCTTTCATTCTCAAACTCTCCCCCATGATCACTATGGATGGTCAAGATCTCACAACCTAGCTTTTTCTAAATCCAAGTAGAAAATGTTCTAAACTCCTCAAAAGGCTCATGTTTATGTGAAAGAAATCTAGTCCAAGTGAACCTCGAGTAGTCATCAATAATTACAAAACCATAGACTTTCCCTCCCAAGTTGGCAGTGCTAATAGGTCCAAACAAATCCTTATGAAGGACTTCTAAAAGTCTAGAGGTGCTAATGTCCTTAATGGGGTGAAAGGTGGAGTGGACTTGCTTTCCTAGTTTGCAGACATCATAAAGATGGTCTTTTGAAAACTTGAGTTTTGGGACACCTTTAAATAGGTCTTTTTGGGTCACTTTCCTAAGGATTTTCATACTTGTATGACATAGTCTCCGGTGCATTAACCATGAATCATCATCAACAGTTTTTAAGTAAAATTATGCAGCACATTCAATGTTATTTAAATCAAGCATGTACACGTTGTTGATCCTTTTTCCCTACAAAATAGTGTTGTTACTTAAACTTACAATGCATGAATTTGTAAAAAATTGCACGATAAAGCCTTTGTCACAGAGCTGACTGATGCTAAGCAGGTTGTGCTTTATTCCATCAATAAGTAAAATATTTTCAATCATAAGGTTCTTGGAATTACCAATTACCCCTGAGCCTACCACCTTCTAAGTGGTGTTGTCTCCAAGAGTAACCTTGCCTCATGTCCCGGACTCCAGCGAAACAAATTGATTGGCATCACCAGTCATATGTCGAGAGCATCCGCTGTCCAAGTACCACGTACTCTCACGAGGCCTTTTGTGAGAGCCCACCTATAAAATCATCAAATGTCAGATTTAGGAACCAAAGCAGGTTTGGGTTCCTTTTTATGAAAAGTAGAATGCAATTCATGTGTGGTATGCTGTGAATCATCCACCTAGGATTTCCACACCCAATGTGTACTATGGTGAACAGTGTAAGTGTGTGAGATATGTCCTAGCATGCCACATGAAAAGCATCTAACACCTGGAAAAGGGTTTCTTAAATGGCTTGAGTGATAATGCCTCTTCCTAGGTTTTGTCTTTTGATTAAGTGTTGGTGTCATCCAAATTTTCTTAAGTATATCCAATTCATCTTGAATCCTCAAGTTGGTACTTTTTAAGACATTATTATCAATCCTCAGGTTTTTCTCTATCTCTTTAGATTTCTTAAAATCAGATTCAAGTGAGGTGTGTGTACTTTTAGTGACTCATGCTCTTCAATTAATTCACAATGCTTTTATTTAACTCATCAAATTCATCAAGTAGAGCCATATGATTTGAATCAATTGTTGAGTGATCTTTAGTCATAATTGCATGCTCTTTTTGTAAGTTCAAAAATTCCAGTTTCAAGCTAGCATGAGTTTTCTTAAGTTTCCTATATGATGCATGAATTTTTTTAGAAACTTCAATGAGTTGATAGTAGGAAAGTTCACATACCTCTTATTGATCAAGATTATCATCTGCCATTAAGCGCAAGTTTGTTATCTCATCTTCTGGTTCCGTCTCCAAAGAATCTGACGTAGAATCCGCCCAAAATGCTTTTTGAAGTCTCTTTTAATCTTTTCTGGATTTGGATTTCTCCTCACTCTTTTCCTTGCTTGTGTGCGTCTTAAGTGTAGGGCAATCAGCTTTCACATGTCTGGGCTTCCTGCATTCATAACAAATCACATCAGACGATCTTTTATAATATTTATTATCCTTACCTTTTCTCCAATTACGCTTTTTCTTCTTCCTTAGAAAGCTTCTGAATTGCCTTGTGATTAAGCCAATTCATCGCTTTCAGACCTGGAAGAGTCAAAGTCTGATTTGTGTGCCTTCAGTGCCACCATTTCTCCTTTCTTTTCTTACCTGCATCAAGATTTCTTTGATTCACTCCTTGCTCGTAAGCAATGAGTAAGCCAAGTAAGTTATCAATTGAATACGTGTTTAAATCTTTAGATTCAGTGATTGCAATGATTTTAGCATCAAAAGATGAAGGCAACGATCTCAAAATCTTGTTCACTTTTTCATAGTTTGAAAGTTCTCTTCCTAAGGCATGCAAAGAAGTAATAACTTGAGTAAATCTCGTATACATTTCAAAAATTGATTCAAGAGGTTTCATACAAAAAAGTTTGTAGTTATGCAAGAGAATATTCAATCAGGATTGCTTAACTTCATTAGTGCCTTAATAAGTGATACACAATTTATCCCAAATTTCTTTACCAGTTTTACAAGTGGAAACACGCATGTAGTCTTCTGATTTTAAAGCACAGAAAAAACAATTAAGACATTTTGCATTTAATTGAGCCAAATCCCTATCATCTAAAGTCCATTCAGTAAATGGAAGTGGAACAGTAATGCCATTAAGTTAACTAGTTGGAGGTGTGTAACCATCCTTAACAAGCATCCAAATGCGATAATCAGTAGATTGTAAAAACATAGACATGCGAGTTTTCTAAAAATCAAATGGGATATTATCGAACAAAGGTGGTCGGGTAATAAAATACCCTTCCGGTGTATTACAATTCCCAAAGTTAGCCATGGATCAAAATTCAAAAAGTTTTCAAACTTTCTTTTTATGAATCCTGCTTTGATACCACTTGAAAGTTCGCTAGGGATTTAAGCCCTATAGAACTGGCCCGAGGCTAACTAAGAGGGGGGGTGAATTGGTATTTAAAATTTTCTTTAAGAAAAACACAATTATCACAAACCAAATTACCACAAAAATAATTGCGGAAGAAAATAAATGCAGAAGCAGTAAAAACAAGAACACAAGGGTTTATAGTGGTTCGGTCAACTGAACCTATGTCCACTCCCCAGAGGCACCCTCTAAGTATTGCACTATAATCGTGACTCTCCTTTAGCTCCCACAGCTAGGCGGAGAAGCCCTTATAAATACCTCCTTTCTACGACCCCCGGCAAGGTAGAGAACCTCCCTCTTTTTGCTTCCTCCTGAAGCAGGCAGAGAACCTCGATAGATCACTGAAACTTACCTCTCCCAACCTCTTCAAGGACAAGAGACTCTAGGAATAAGAAGTGGAACAATGCTTGGAGCAACCCTTGTGAATCCCCTCACAAGCTCCCCCTCACAAGATCCTCTCTCTCTCTCTCTCCCTCTCTCTCTCTCTCCTTTAGGTTTTCTCAGGTCAAGATAGCAGCAAAAGATCTTCAAAAATGTTGAACAATAGATCTTAGTTAGAAGAGATTTAATGAAGCTCATTAATTGCAAGTTATCGACTTTATCATCTAGGAGGATATGTAAATCATCCAGGCCGATCAGTATAAATCTCATTAGATCGGTCAGAGCATCGCCCTGAATGTAAACTGGACGATTGAAAATTTGCTTGATCATCCAGGATGATCTCATGATCGTCCCGGCCAATCTGTTCAAATCAGCGAAAAATCATCCAGAGCATCGCCCTAATTTGAGCTGTCCGATCCAAATCTGCCAGAGCATCGCCCTAAATTTGTACTGGCCGATATTTATCGTCAAGAAGAAACAAAGGATTTTTGAATAGATCATCCTGGCTGATCCTGCGATCATCCAAGATGATGTGATCGAATCAATCATCCTTAATTACTCCCATGATTGCCGGTTCAATTTAGGCATAATTATACAATATCGTCCAGGCCGATCAAAGAATCGTCCTGACCGATTTCCAAAAATACATAATACCTAAATTGATCATGGCGGTAAATTCTTTCTGTTTTGAGCATATCATCCTGGTCGATACATGTATCATCCAGGTAGATCAGTTAATTACGGCTTCCTTAACTAAGAAATCCTGATTAGATCTTCTGTTTTGAACTCCATTGTCCAGGATGATATAAATATCGTCCGGGCTGATGTGAGTAAAAACACATGTTCTAAATCTCTCAAGTGTGTGTGTGTATAGGGTTACTTAACATCAATGACTTCAACCAGTTACAATTGACTCAAGAAAGAAAAAAAGAAAAATACAAACTGACTCAACCCTAATCTTCCCAATGTTGAGCTGGTTCCAATATCCGTCCGATCTTTGATTCCTGAAATGTCAGTAGTAACAGGCAGTTGAAGAAAAGCAAGAGTGTTTGCCAATCATCAAAATATAGTCCATGAAACTGAATTTGCAATACAAGTTACTAATAATAAGACCCGTATTAATTTGTTAAAGCCATAGAAGATTTTCTCACTGCATAACCCATTCTTGTATATTCACTGCTCAATGATAATCTTCCTAATGAACAGATCTTGCATGTTAAAGGAAATGATAAACCATGAGTTTATAAGATGTTATTTGTTGGAGCTTGATCGATTAAAGCAACCCATCTTCAAAATCTAATAAAAGCAAGATGGACATCGATCTCATTTTCATAATACCTATAAGAGGAATATGAGATATTTATTTATTCTGCTTGAACCTCGACCGAATAACAATACTAAATATGATGCTTTATTAGTAGGTCTGCATATAACTATCATAATTGAAATAAAAAAATTCAAAATTTTTTTGACTCTTAGCTTGTGAAAATTAGGTTCTATGTGTCTATAAATTAGGCTTGAATGGGTGTATAAGGTTAGATTCAACAAGCCAAAATATAGTAAAAAATGTTGGTATCTCCTTCTACTCAATAAGCCATAAGGAAGGACATATTAGAGGAACCCCTATTTTTTAAACTTGTTAGTAAGGACTGCGAGAAGCATAAAGGCTTATTTGGCTATATAAGTTTAAGTAGTCGTAGTCCATAAAATACAACTAACTGATTTGAGAGTCAATGTTATAATTGGAAGGATTAGTCCCAATCAACAAAATAATTAAATGCACATAAGCTCTAAGACCTTAAACTAAGAACGATAACATGAAATCTATAAACTTAAACAAATCCATTTTGTGGAGCTCATTTTTTTATAAATCAAGTCTAAAGCCTGAACAGGTATTTAATGTCACACTAAAGAAGCAAAGATGTGGTTGAGTTATTGGTAGTTGCTCCTATTAAATAATATACAAGAAAGACCGTAATAGGAGAAACTCCATTTAAGTTGTCGAATGATGAGAGCTGTCAAATCCTAGCTCAGAAAGTCTAGTAAACATAAGCAAGCTAGATCAGAGTATTGTGGATTGATTAAGGGTTAGAGTATTACCTTCATTTGATATTGCTAATTAAACCTAAAACCTACAAATCTATTGATTAATTTTTAAAGCATAAAGTGAGGATCGAAGGAATTTTTATTCAATAAGTCTTTCAAAGAACAAAGTAAAGGACAAAATAAATTGTTCTATAATTCATATAATGCTTAAGGATGAACTAAGAGGATATTTGTCATCACCAAGTTTACTAAGCAAAAGCCTTTGACAGAAAACCCCTTGGCATCGAATTAATGTAAATGTAAAGGGTTTTGGTCACAACTATCTACTCCTTCATCAAGCCCATCAAAGCAAGAAGCATAAGGCAGAAGATGCCCAAATCTCCTAACAAGTTACTAAAGATAAATTAGGTAAGCCTTCTCTAATGTCTATTGTGCAAAGCAAAAGGAAGAAGGAATTAAACCTCGGATCTCAAGCTAAATTTATGAAAAGAGAGTAACTAATAACTCCAATGAGTGTCTATAGTCATGAGCACAGTAACCACAGAAGTCACAAGAGCATAGAGAAGAGAATATATCATAAACATCTAAAAGCGAACAATGCTTTATTTTATTTATTCAATTTTGAATTATATTTTTACTAGATTACATTTGATAAAGAAAAAAAAAAGAAAAAGGCTATATTGCACTTAAAAAAGGACTGAAGTCTATTTCTTAAATAAATGTTTGAAGAGAAAGTCATCAGCCTCACTCTATTCCTTCCAAAAGGGCATTCTGCACTTTTGTGATCTGCACAAAGTAATCAAAGTATTAGTAGAGAAAGAGAAGAATGTCTGTGCGAGAATATTTGAAAGCTATAAAAAGTGGTGACTCATAGTATAAGTCCCCCATGGTAGCTAACAAACTTGTGACCTTCTCCTTCAAAAACCTATGTAAAGCAACAAGCAAATTTATAAAGCTAGAAACAAAAGAAGGGAGAAATTGCAAAAGCTATAAAAAAGCTTTTGTACCTAAACCATGGTATTTTATAGTAGGTAATCAAATGGTGTCTTGCTCCTCTAAGAACCAGCATAGAGAAAGAAGGATACCCATAGAATAACTAAAGACATAAGGAACTATGCATGCTTGTTGGGACAACCAACATGCAAAAGATGTGGTTTGCCTATAGATTTATATCACATTTATTCTAGTGCATTTGTTTACCTCCACTAAAATTATAAAAAAAAATTCTCAAATCCCATATACCTCACATTGCTTGGTACATCTCAAGTCTCTTCCGATGTTTCCTATGCAAATCCCTCAATCAGATTTGGTTTCACACTCCTGATCTAGTTATTAAAATGAGAGTAAGTGTGGCTCTTGGTCCATCTTTTTTAATACAACCAAAGCCTCTAATCCCAATGCCTATGTTGCCAAAAAAACCAACCTCATCTACCTTCATAACCAATGTCTCAATCAATCAACAACCCCTATCTAATCTACAAGATAACTTAAACCTCAAATTAAGCCTCACACCTAACCATTCAACAACCCCTATCCAATCTACCAGATAATTTAAACCTCCAATTAACCCTCACAGCTAACCATTAAACAACCAAGTAAACTACCAACACTTGTCTTAATGCTAGCACGACCAAAAGCCCTTACCTAAACCATTCCCCATACTAGAGCCAACACAGCCCCTCCTATAGATGAACACATCCATGACCTCATTTGAGCTCATCATAATCTTTATCCATCAAGCTGATAGATTTTCTTTCTTCTTAGTCCAACTATTCCAAGTGAAGACCACCTCTCAATTCTCTAGAAGCTAAACCCTTTACTCCCTTTTTAAATCCTCTACAACTACAAACTTTTCCTCCTTTTGTCATTTCCCCTCTCGACCTTCAAACTTCTACTACCACCCAAATACAATTAGCACCTCTTACTAAAATAACTCAATAACCACCCCACTAAACATCTCTACTTCCCTAACCCACACACAACTCATCTCAAGCCACCTCAAAATCAGCCACATCCACCCTCTATATAATAATAATTATTAAATATTTAATTATATCTGTTATTATTAATATTATTATTACTATTATTATTATTATTATTATTATTATTATTATTATTATTATTATTATATAAAAAAATAAGAGAAAATTAAAAAAAAAAAACAAAAGAGAGAAAACAAGAAAGAGAAATGAAGGAATGGGAGGAAAGAAAAAGAGAGGTTGTGTGTATATCCCTCATTGATTTTATTGACACCATCACCACTTTATTGTCTATTTATAATGTTTCTAAAACTCAAAAAGCACCAAATTCCTATTTTTGGTGCTCGCTGCAAACTTGAAAACCATATATACATGCTTTTCTTAGTTTGGTGGGAGGGAACACTGTGTTGAACTTGTGGTGAGGCTGGTATCCTTTTTCATGCTTCTCTTAGCATGGAAAGAACACTCCTATGTACTCATGCATATTCTTCTATACCTATGGGGAAACTAAAAATTTATTAAACAGGTAGCTCAAAGATGCATGCACATTTTTCATAGTGTGGTTGTGTTAGAAATGATGGCCACTATATTGCCCAACACCTACCATACATGCTTTTTATAGCATGATTTGAATGCCCAGCTCCCCAAAGTTCCCCTAAACTGGGGAGATGCTGGAAGGCTATAAATGTTTCTGGTGAAATGGAGGACCTAACTTAAATAAAATACATGGTACAAAACTTGCAAATTAAATAATAGGGAACTTTACCTTAAAATCTAAAATGCATTATAAAATTGATAATACAAAAGAAAAAAAATCTAAATTATCCAAATGAACATTTGTAAGAAAGAAGAGGACTTGTGGTGGAAATTTCCAAGTACATTTATTTGCAAGCAATGATCAGCAGCAATCGAGAAGGGTGTATGGTTTAGTTGTAAATAAATCATGAAGTACCTTAAGAAGTGCTACAAATCATATAGGATTAAAAATAATTGATGTGTTTCATTCACCTATGCTATGAAACTGAACACACTAAACTTCTGTAAATAAAGGAGGCTGACATGTAGGGAACATAATGACTTTTTAACATTGTTGTATTCAAAGTGCCTCGCATAAATGTACACAATGTGACACACAAATGAATAACTAATCCACTTAGGAGGAATGATAACAAATAAGCTATGAGTATAATAGCTTCCATTTAATCAATGTCAGTAGGCTTGCTGATGCATGTGAAAGTCTCCTATGAACACAATGACAATATGCAAGTATGTGTAGTAACTTACCAATCAGTGTGTATAGAAAGAATCAATGAAGAATTTAATTCGATCAGCACCTAACAATATCATTCAAGCTGACATATTGAATCTGCCTGCGTGCAGTACTAACTAATTTTGTAAGAATATATGTTGTTAGAAGTATGTAAAGGATATTTGCAACAAATCTAATAAACCATGTGGAATTTCTACAAACATGAGCAAGAGGATTGTAGTGAGCATGGCATACTGCCTACTGTATTAAGTAGTAGATTCATGAAGAATATAAGCTTCTACGAGTCAGCGTAGGGAGCTCATCATGCACATAGCATATTGCTTACAAGTAGCAGTTGGAGACCTGTCTCATATACAACAATTTATCTACTAGTAAATATAGAAAACCTTCATCAAGTGAAAATACCTACGAATAACTTTAGAAGATTTATATTTAGTTCAACTTGCCTACAGATAGTGGATGGTTTGCAATACTTATAGTGGCCATATCTACAATCAATATGATGAATCCCCTAAAGGAATAAAAAAATAACATTACAACGAGTACAACACACTATATATAAATAGAAGCAGCTATCCTGTGATAGATGTAAACATCTATGAGTTACTACATGAAATTGGTAATGTATTCAACAGTCTGCATATATTGGCTAGCAACCTTTGGATATCTACTAACAACCTACAAATATGTTCAATGGAGCTTACAGTCCATAATAGCTCACTCATAAGAAGCAACTGGTGACCTGTAATGCAACATTATGACCTACTTGTATGCAATAATGCAACATTGTGACCTATAAGAAAAATACATGTTGAATGGTGTCCACTTGTATGCAATAATAGATAACTTTTGAATGCATAATGAAGAAATGCTATCAATGAACAAATGCAATAAAACTTGTAATGCAGAATAACTCTCTTGCAGGAAATAATAGACGACACATAGAACAACACTACGACCAACCTATAGTTGATGTTGGAATATTCAAACTTATTGCAGTTCATGTACATCCAAGAGCTAGTGGCTCCTGAATACCTAAAGCTGAAGTACAAACAATGTTAAACAATGTTTGTAATGTATAATAACTCACTCAAATGTTTAAAAATATGTGATTGTGACATCGACTTGGATAGTTTTCTTATACTTACATATTAGGGCTTCAAGGTCTATTATAAGAAAAAATTATTAATAAATGAATTAAATAGAAAATAAACTAAATTCTCTATTGTTAAGTAGAAAGAGTCAAAAAGGTTTGGCCAATAAAAAAATTTCCACAAAATACCCTGATTAGGGGTGTCAAAAATAAATTGTGGGTTGGGTTCGCATTCAACCTAGGATTGACCTGTTATTATTTAACCCAACCAGAACTTCATTCATTTTTTAAAATGGGATAAAAACTATAACTCAAACTTGACCCGTTAGGTTTTCAAGTTGACTCGACATGAAACCATGGTTATTTGGGCATAGAAGTTCACAAATAGGATAAAAGGGTTACCTTCATAACTAGAAAGATCACTACTATCATCGTCATTTCTTTAGATCTGATAAAGAAATGCAAGTTATCATGACTTCCAACCAAAAAAGATGCAACATCATCGAAGTAGGTGAATAAGTTTTTTATGTTAAAAATCTCGACCTAAGTCTTATGATTTCATGATAACAAATATTATTGGATTCTATATTACTCTAATTCCTATTATTATTATTATTATTATTATTATTATTATTATTATTATTATTATTATTATTATTATAATAATAGTAATAATAATAATAATAATAACAACAATAATAATAATAATAAATATTATTATTATTATTATAACTATTATTATTATTATTATTATTATTATTATTATTATTATTGCATATATCTTTTCTTGTGTACTAACATTTTAGTTTAAGTATAAACTATATAAATTAATTAGCTCAAGACTGGGTAGAATAGGGTTAACTATCCTGAAGAGTTTGTATTTTTTTTTCTACATTTCTTGAGTCATGTCATGTATTTGGTAGATGCTAAACTTGGTAAGCATGCACACACACTCAACGGAGTGAGACAATGAGAAAATATGGGATATACTATTTTGAACTAATCGTACTAGATGATCAATATCATGCTCTATAATCAAGTATTCAAAAAATTGTTAAAATGGATTATTGTGATAATTAAAGCCATTTTAACTAATCGTATTGTATGATACAGATCGTATAAGATGATATGTTAAAATTAAGATCTCAGTCTCCAATCACAATTTAGGTAATATTTTAAAATTCAAATTTTGTATTAATTGTATAATATGATAGTATTCATACTTGACGATATAATTAAATTTTACCTAAATTAATATTATAATTAAGGAAAAAATTAGGATTAACTAATCACGTTAAATCATACATAGAGATTAGATGTAATCATATTGTATGACCCGATCTCTACATTGGATGATATTTAATCATCGCCCATCATACAGGATGATAATCCAAATCATTTGAACAAATCGTACTAGATGATCACATCAATCAGCTGAATTGATCGTACAATGCCTTACACATTGTATAATACTAACAGGGTTTTTTGATTTTATTGTACTATAGGATTAATGTTGTATTGTAGAGTCAATGTCAATAAAATTAAATTATAGGGCTTTATATTAAGCCTAATACTTAATCTCTCTTAAAAGACTTATTTCAAGTCTTTTGGTTATTGAGTGTTCTGTAGAGAGAGCTTGAAGTAGAAATCTTGGAGAGATTTGAGAAGAAGAAAGGTAGAGCTTGTGTGTGAGGGAGTAGTGTGAGGGGTTCACCAGAATGCTCTGAGTAAGTATCTTGCCTTATTTCCTCCAGGTTTCATGCTAGGTTTCTTGGGTGGCTTTTAGAAGAAGACTATCAGCTCAAAAATTATTGAGATTTTCAACCTTGACTAAGAGGGTTAAAAAGTAATTCGAAGATCTTTGACCTTTACTAGGTGGGTAAAAAAGGAGATCGAGATTCATTGACTTCTTTAGGAGGGTTAAAAATGAGGTTGAGGTTCTCTACCGCACTGGGTTGGTGAAATGATTGTAAGGGTTTCTTTTCCTAGCTCTGTGGACTAAAGGAGGGACACTAAAGTTTTGTGCAATACTAAAAGATGACTCAAGTGAGTTGTTGAGAACATTGTTTGACTGAACCTTTATAAATTTCTTATGTTTTCTTTCTAAATTTAAATTTTTAGAAATTTAATTTTTAGTATTTTTATGTTACTTGAGATTGCATGATAAAAATTATATGGTTAATTATATAATGATTTAATCTATCAAACCTATCAATTACAATTATAATTAAAGTATCATTGCAAATTTTTATTTTGCATTTGGTCAACATTTTTATTATTTCAAAGTTATTAAAGATCCCAAGGTTAAAACATAAGTTTGTGTTTTATAGTAAGATTTTTAAAACTATCAGCTCACCCCTCCCCCTAGCCCTCTTATTGTACCTAGGCTAATTCTCTTACGATTAACATCCTACATCAAATTTAAATTGGTATAAATTTAGGTGTTAGAAATCATTATTTTAAAATTTCCATGAAAAGATCTTATTATGGATTTTGGTTATAGAAATACCACGGAAGATTATTTTTTAACCCATCTACCTCTATTTGAAAATATATATTCTTTTTAATTTTTGGAAAATTTTCATGTCGAAATTTTTGCATTCTATTGATTTTAGAATTTTGCATATGATTCAAACTTGTTATTCACATCCATCTTGAATAATTAATAAAGTCAAAGAAAATATTTCATTTCTTGAATAGAGCCATGAGGATAGAGAGCTTACTTAACTGAATGCTAAATATTTAAATTGTTTTTTCTTTTCTTTCAAATAAGAAGATTATATTAGAGTGCCTACTTATACAATGGGGAAGGAATTTTTGGATAGATTATGCATCACATATTATTGGTCTAGTGAAGTCAAATAATATAAGTTAAACATTCTATAGCATAACTATGAACTATTGTGCATGAAATCTAGCGAGACTATATATGAAATGTAAATTAGGTTTGCTCCGATAGCGACATCCTTACTTATATTTGGTAGAGATCTTTCTAATTCTAAAAACGTTAACAAGATTTTACATTCCTACCTAGTGCTTAGGTCACTAAAATTTTAGATTCTAAAATTTTAAATGTATATTTGACTGATACCTTACTTGGCCCACTTATTGCCTATGAGCAAGGCATGAGTTAAAGACTACTTTATGCAAGTAGCGAGAAAAAGGAGAAGACTGTAATGTTGGAAGCCAAAGACTCAGAGAGTGACAGCTCTATGCTGAGAAGGATGATGACATTACATTGATGACTCAGTAGTTCAAAATTTTTTAAAAAGAAAGCATAAGTGTTATCAATAATAATGGATAAAAGGTAACAATAATAAAATTTTTAAGGTTTCATTTTATATGATATATTTTTAATGAAGGATAACAAGAAACCTGCAAACTAATTTCCCAAAACTTAAAACTGACCCAATTAAGGGAAAGGGTGAAGAGAAGAGAAAATTCATAAAAGGGAAGTACTAGACATGGAAAGTATTTTGGGCTGACTCTGACTCAAAATTGTCTGAACAAGAAGCATAGGAGGTAACTAATATGTGTCTTATGCTAATGATAATCTTTATTGATTAAATAAAGATGAGGTATGTAAGCTATATTATGATGAACTTTTATTTATATATGAAAAAATACTACAGGAAAATCAGGTTTTACCGATGGTTTTTTCCAGTGGTTTATCCAATATGTTCAGCAGTTTAGCAGATACCGAAGGTTTTCAGGCGGTCCAAAAAATGCTGAAATAAACTACATAGGAAACTAATTTTGGCGGCCTATTGCCAATGATTTTAATCAACGACAACTTTCTGGCAGCAGAGATGGTCGATAATTTCTTACAATCATAACGTCGATGATTGCACTAGAATGGAGCTGTGTTCTGGTTGCACTGGATATGGGTAATAATATGGGTGGGGGTAAGGAGGGTAAGGTATGGTGGATGGACTAGTTTGTGATGCTGGTGGGGGGTAATATGGATAGAATGGAGCTGTATGTACCAGATTTGAAGAGGAAATTGAGGACTCATTGAAGGATGAGGAAAGTACCCAAAAAAGGGTGGTGGTATGCCAATAATAGGTGGATCTGACTGATCCTCACGCTGCTCATTGGGGGACTGTTGTTGACTCCTAGTTGGTGGTGGTTATGGTATAACTGGTGGAATTGATCTCTGCCACTCACTTTCATTAAGCTGTATAGGTCTGCTAGGTCCAACACTCACTTTTTTTTTAGAAAACTTTGAGGTGAAGGATCTACGAGGAGGATCATCATCTAAAATCATCTGCTTTAGAAGAAGTAATTAGTAAAGTTTTATAACATAAAGAAAACATAAAGAATGAAGAATTATAGAATACATAATACTGAATTACATAATAGATAATAATGACTAACATTAAAAATAGATTTGACAAGAGACATTACAAAAATGACATGTTTCAAAAAAGTACAATTCTATAAGTATAAAAACCACTCAAAATATTATTAAAACTATAATTCTACAATTTTAAATTACAAAACTATAATTCTAAATTACAAAAACTAATCATAACATAAAAATATTTTCATTGCTCTCTAGGGTATCTTCACTTTCATCCTTGTTCTCACTTGATGAGCTAGTTAAACTATTCACATCTTCTAACTACATTTCAATGCTATGAGTTGTAGTTGGCATCTCCTTAATTTCAATAGACCTGCAACTTGATATCTCATCCTCTTAATGTGCATTTGCTACAACGTATTATTGATCAATTATCCTTCATGTTTTATTTTTATGATAGCTAGCTAATCATATTTATCCCAACAATCACTGCGATATTTGCTGAAATAAACTTGAATAGCTTGACTTGCTAACACAAATGGATCAAACTTCTCATATCTTCTACTATAATTTACGTATAAAAGACCATACACAGGAAGAACCCTTGTGCCTCTATTCTATGCTGGATCATACCATTGATAGTTAAACAAGCATATAAAATTATCATCTTTTCCTGGATACTCCAGGTCAAGAACCTCATTCATAGTACCATAATAATCTCACTCATCTTCTTCATAAGCATTCCCTCTAACACATACTCCACAAATCTTAGTTTTTCTTCCTTCACTCCACGACTTGGTATAAAATATGAACCCATTCACTATATATATTGTCTAGGTCTTTACATTTTATATTTGGCCCCATGCTAGTGCTTGCAAACCTTTATAGAAATAATTATTATTAGGGTTTTGTACCTAATTTTTTTTAAAATGTTAGAGTTTTTAGTATTAAATAAGATGTAATTCAAAAAAAATTAAATTTTATGAGCTCACAGAAGATCTAAACTAAGCTGGGAATTCATTTGCAACAACTTGCTCAATATCCTTAGAATCTATCAAAGGCAAATTGCTTACAAATACTTGGTCACAAATCATCCAAATAATAATTTAGTATTTCAAATAAACATTCCTCATTATGTACATTATTGAAGAATTTACTCTAAGATTGGTTGGATTTCTTCGTAGTTTAGTATCACATATAAATTCATTATTTTGGTTTAGAAATCATTGAGAAAAATTTTAACACATTTATCATTGGGCTTTTCATGACTTCTTAAGACTGATAGTGCAGCATGTGATTATTTTTCTATTGCAAATCTATTTTCATGACTTATATTTTGATGATTGACAAACACTATTTCTCTTGGACAGCTTGTTACTTCTAACATTTCAGGAATCAAAGATCAGACGAAAAAGACAGGATTGATCAGGAAATCAGGAAATCAATGGAATAATTAAGGATGATTGATACGATCATATCATCCTGGACGATCGCAAGATTGGCCAGGACGATCCAGTCAAAAACCTTAAGTTACTTCAGGACGATAAATATCGACCAGCTCGTATCCAGGGCTATTCTCAAGGACGATTTTTCTCTGATTTGAACTAATCGGTCAGGACGATAGTGAGATCGGCCTGGACGATCAAGCCAATTTTCAATCGTCCTGTTTTGCATCCAGGGCTATGCTCTTCATTGATTTGTACTGATCGTCCAGGCCAATATACATATCGGCCTGGACGATAAAGTCGGCAACTTGTAATTAATGAGCTCCTTTGAAGCTCTTTTATTTAAGAGCTCTTGTTCAATAATTTTCATGACCTTTGGCTACTGCCTTGATCTGAGAAGATCTTGAGGAGAGAAAGAGAGAGAGGGAGAGAGAGGGAGAGAGAGAGGATCTTGTGAGAAGGAGCTTGTGAGGGGATTCACAAGGGTTGCTTCAAGGATCGCTCTGCTTGTTCTTCGTCTAGAGTTTCTCATCCGTGGAATGGTCGGTAGAGGTAAGGAGTTAGCCTTTGGTTGTGGTTCTCTGCCAGCTTCAGGAGGAAGCAAAAGGAGGTAGGTTCTTTACCTTGCCGGGTTGGCTAAAAGGAGGTTCTTGTGAGGGCTTCTCCGCCTAGCCGTGGGGGCTAAAGGAGAGTAACGTTTTGTAGTGCAGTACTTGGGGGTGCAATTTTTATTCTTTGAGAAAAAAAAATTAATTACCAATTCACCCCCCCTCTTGGTTAGCTTGGGCCAGTTCTATAGGGCTTAACTTCCCTAACGAACTTTCAAGTGCCATTTGAGCACTTTCAAGTGGTATCAGAGCGGGATTTAAAAATTTAAGTTTGAAAACTTTTTGAATTAGATCCATGGCTAACCTTGGGAATCGTAACACTACGGAAGGGTATTATATTACCCGATCTCCCCTGTTCGATAACCTACCTTTTGATTTTTGAAAAACTCGCATGTCAACATTTTTACAATCTACTGATTATCGCATGTGGATGCTTATTCAAGAAGGTTATTCTCCACCTTCTCGTGAAATTAATGGTGTTAAAACTGAAATTTCTTTTACTGAATGGACTTTTGATGAACGAGATTTAGCTTAATTAAATGCAAAATGTTTGAACTGCTTTTTCTGTGCTTTAAAATCTGAGGATTACATGCGTGTCTCCACTTGCAAAACTGGTAAAGATATTTGGGATAAATTGTGCATCACCTATGAAGGTACTAATGAAGTTAAACAATCCCGTTTGAACATTCTCTTGCATGACTATGAACTTTTTCGTATGTAACCTCATGAATCAATTTCTGACATGTACACTAGATTTACTTAGATAGTTACTTCACTGCATGCACTAGAAAAAGAACATTCAAACTATGAAAAAGTTAACAAGATTTTGAGATGCTTGCCTTCATCTTATGATGCTAAAATCACTGCAATCACTGAATCTAAGGATCTGAACACCTATTCTATTGATAACTTACTTGGCTCACTCATTGCTTATGAGCAAGGGGTAATTCAAAGAAATCTTGATGCATGTGAGAAGAAAAAGGAGAAAATAATTGCACTGAAGGTGCATAAATCTGATTCTTAATCTACCGGGTCTGAAAGCGATGAAGTTGCCTTCATCACAAGGTAATTCAAAAGCTTTCTAAGGAAGAAACAAAAGCATCATCAAAGTTGGAGAAAAGGTAAGGAACATAAACATGTTAAAGGATCCTCTGATGTTGTTTGTTTTGAATGCAGGAAACCTGGACATGTGAGAGCCGATTTCCCAACACTTCAAGATAACACGAGCAAGGAAAAGATTGAGGAAAAATATAAGTTTAAGAAGGAGAAGAAGAGAATCCAAAAGGCATTCTGGGCAGAATATGTTACTGATTCCTCTGAGACTGAACCAGAGGAAGAGACAACAAACCTGTGCTTAATAGGGGAAGATCATCTTGAGCAAAGTGATGAGGAAGAGGTATGTAAACCAACCTATGATGAATTGTTTGAAATTTATGAAAAAATCCATGCATCATACAAAAAACTCAAGAAAACACATGCTAGCTTAAAAGTGGAACTTATAAATTTGCAGAAAGAGTATGAAGTCATTCTCAAAGATCATGCAACGATTGATTCAAATCACAAGGCTCTTCTTGATGAATTTGATGATTTAAACAAAAAATATTCAGAATTAATTGATGAACAAAAGGCATTAAAAGTTTCACACACCTCACTTAATTTTGATCTTGAAAAATTTGAAGCGATTGAGAAAAATTTGAGGATTAATAATGATGCATTAAAGAAAACTAATTTGAGGATTCAAAATGATTTGGATACATGTAAGAAAAATTGGATGACATCTACTTTTGATCCTAAGCTAGAACCTAGGAAGAGGCATTATAACTCAAACCCTTTAAGAAACCCTTTTCCTGGAGTTAGATGTTTTTCATGTGGCATGCTAGGACACATCTCACACACTTGCACCATTCACCATAGTACACATTGGGTGTGGAGACCTAAGATGCATAATTCACAACATACCTTACCTGCATTGCATTCTACTTTTTTTAAGAAGGAGCCCAAACCTATTTGGGTTCCTAAATCTAACTGTTGTTGAGCTTTGCAGGTGTGCTCTCACCAAAGACCTCGTGGGAGCATAGGATAACTGGACATAAGAAGGCTGGCAGCTCAAAAATAGCTTAAACTCGCTGCGTTATAACTTGCTTGAAATGTTTAGTTTTTGTGTTATTTGTTTTCGTTTTTGTGCTAGTTTTGTGCTTGCTTTGTGTTGTTCTAGTTTGCTTTATTTTCATTTTTATTTGGTGTCACATATGGTGAATCTTTTCAAGCTTTTAGATTTTGGAATTTTGGAGATAGTGTTTAGCTTTTCTAAATTGGTTAAAGGGAGAAATACTGTTGATTTTTTCCCTCCTTCTGACTAGTATGATTTTCTTATCTAAACAAAATTCTAAACTCAGTTTAACCAATTTTTTTAATTAAGATCCTTTTCTTATCTTTTTACATTAATTTATCCTATTCATAATAGCCAAAGTTCTTGTATATCTTTCAAGTTTTTGAAATCTTGCCATTGCATTTATCACATGATTTTGATTTTATGTTATGGATTGTTCTTCCCTATGTTAGAGAGAGAGCTCCTATTCTCTAATATTTGGAGGATATACTCACAACTAAGTTTTTTTTTAAGGGTATATTAAAGAGTTTCTAGCTTGCAAGAGTTAAAAAGGAAAGATGTCAATGAAGCCAAATTAAAAAGAAAACTATATACACAAAAGTGTATAAAAAAAAATCAAAAGATGCTCAAAGAGCCAATCAAAGTGACAAGAGGCATAAAATAAGCCCACTAAATGCAAGCTATCATCTCTTTACTAAAACTCTTAAAACTTAGAGAACTCATTGATTATGTGATGCTTTCAAAGGCTTGATTTCAATTTCCATGATTGAGAAAAATTACTTTGTTTTATTAACTATGAGATATTTTCTTTGTAAACAAGTCTTGAATGGATCTTCTTATCCTATTTAGTTATTCTGAGTTAGGCCTCTGTTTTTCAAAAGAATTTTGTACCCTGAAAGATGTCTGATCTAGCGTTAACAAAATCAGATGTTCTATCTTCTTCTGATTAGGATTTGCTAAAACTCCTTGATCTCTTGGAACTCTAAAAGTTTAAATTTTTGAAAATTTCTCATATGATGCCTCCATAATAAAAAAAAATTAGAAAAATTAAAATCCAAAAATATTAGTTTTTTTTCCTTGTGTTTTTGCTTTTCTTTTACTGTATTTTTCTGATTATTTTTCTTTTGTTTTATTTTTAAGGGCCTTGATCATCACCATATTTTCCTTGGTTTCAAATTCCAGTCATATCATCCTGGCTGATACCTTTATCTTCCTGGATGATAGGGCAAATTCTCTTCAAAATCCATCTGCTAAACATTTCTGTGCTTGCTATAACTCATCGTCCTGGATGATCCTATATCGTCCTGGATGATATGATCGAACTCTATTGCAATCTTGATGATAGTCCTGGCTGATAGAATATTTCGTCTGGCCGATATAATTTATGTGCATCGTCCTGGCCGATACACTGGATCGTCCTAGACGATCCACGTGTCAGCACGTTTGAATCTTTAAATTCGGCCCCGGACGATCCATTATTGGACAATCGGCTGGGCCGATCCACTGTTCGTCCTGGACGATACACTTGGCAGTGATTTAAAACGTTTTAACTTCGGTCGGTACGATCAATTATTGTGCATCATCCCGCATGATACACCTAATCGGCCCGGACGATCTGCTTTTTCAACGGTCATCCGGCCTGACTCCTCGGGACGATCGCCTGTGTCTAATCATCCTGGCCGATATCTGATTGGCCCGGATGATCGGACCGCCTTTTTGACCAATCGTCCTGTACACAATTATTGAGCCATATCGGCTTGGACAATTCTACGATCGGCCTGGACGATATGGCCATTTCTTTAAATTCTGGCCGTTCCAGCCATGGTTTTCACTTTCCACCCTTTCTCCTCTTGTGTTTTCTTGCTTACTCCTCTCTATGGCTGGTGGGAAACGTGTCCGACAAATTTCTGGGAGTTCTTCGAGGGCAAGGATTGACTTTCTCCATCATTACAAAGAGTATGGGATAACTTACTCTAGAATCATCAATCCTGCCCACATCTCATACCCGGTAATGGATCTTTTCGCTCACACCTCCCTTTGCTTCATTCTGTCTTATGTTTTCCCTTTCAATACCGAATTTCTTCGAGAGTTTTTCGCAAACCTTCTCATTAACCCTACCTTCACAGCCCTGACCTCCTATGTGAATCGACTCCCTGTCAAAATCACATATCAGGATTGTGTTGATCTTTTACAGCTACAGGAGATAAGCTACACTTAATCGCCTCAGACCATGATCTTGACTGGTCCATGACGAATCACTTTCTTCACCAAACCAATGCACCTTACCATGTTGGAGAGACTAGCTCTTTAGTCAAAGATGCTAGGACAATCCAACATGTCCTTCGCACCTCTGTAATTCCAAAAGCCGGGGATCGAATCCACATCACCCCTCTACTTTCCCTCACTACTTTCTACATCATGGCTCATAGAGAATTCAATATTGTGGACCTAATTTTTCGATACATTGATCACTTAACCACAATCCGTGATCCAGGTCACAAGAGGAAACCCAATCTAGCCTTAGGACACATCATAACCTATATCCTTGAAACCAAATACCAACTTCAGTATCCTATTCCACCAAACCTCCCAACTCCCTTCTACTCAAACAGTTCCTTCAGTACCCTTCACAGTACTCGTCTCCACCCTGAGGAACCTCAGGGGGCTAGAGAGGAGGAGGCTCCCTCTCCCGCTCCCTTTTCTGACCCTGTTCCTCTCCACCAGCACTCACCGGTTAATCAATTGATTGAAAGGTTTGATCAATAGGAGACCCATTTTGACGCCTATGTTGTTACACAGGAGCAGCAACACTCTGAGGACATTGCCCGTTATGAGCAGCACCGTACTGAGGATTTAGCCCGATTTGATAGTTTCCTTACTCACCAGCAGCAGCAGCATGACCAGGACATCGCCTGGTTCAATGGTCAGTTTACCACGCTTGCCAGTTACTTTCAGCAGCCACCTCCACCACCTCCATCTGATGATTAGGATCCCTCGTTCTTTTAGTCTGTACTTTCTGTTGTTTGTTTCCTGTTTTTTGTAGTTTGCTTTTTAGTCGTTATTTGTTTTTTTTTCTTTTGTATATGGACCCTCTTTTTGTGATGGCAAAAGGGGGAGTAGGGGTGTGATAGGAAAAGTTGTTTGTAACTTTGAAATTCTAATGAACCTTTTTGGATATTTTCCTACTTCTGTTTGCCATCATCAAAAAGGGGGAGAAATTTGCAAATCTATTTTCATGGCTTATGTTTTGATGATTGACAAACTCTATTTCTCTTTGACTGCTTGTTGCTTCTAACATTTCAGGAATCGAAGATCGGATGAACAAGACAGGATTGCGTAAGTTTAGGGTTGAGTCAGTCTGTACTTTTGTTTTTCACTTCTTGAGTCTACTTGTAATGATCAAAGAGACTGATGCTAAGTAACCCTTCACACACAAACTTGAGAGACTTAGAATTTATGTTTTTACTCATATCGGCCAGGATGATATTTTCTATCGGCCTGGACGATCCGGCTTAAAATAGAAAGTCTAAATAAGGATTCTTAATTAAGGCAGCCGTCATTAACATATCGGCCTGGATGATACGTGTATCGGCCAGGACGATAAGCTCAAAACAGAAAGAAGTTGTCGCCATAGACAATTAAGGTAAACTGTATTTTTAAATTATCAGTCAGGCCGATCCTTTATCGGCCTGGACGATATTCTCAAATTATGCCTTAATTGATCAGGAAATCAAGGGAGTAATTAAGGATGATTGATGCGATCATATCATCCTGGAGGATCGCAGGATCGTCCAGGACGATCCAGTCAAAAACCTTAAGTTACTTCAGGACGATAAATATCGGCCAGCTCGTATCCAGGGCTACTCTCAGGATGATTTTTCTCTGATTTGAACTAATCGGCCAGGACGATAGTGAGATCGACCTGGACGATCAAGCCAATTTTCAATCATCCTATTTTGCATCCAGGGCTATGCTCTGGCCAATCTTCTTTGATTTGTATTGATCGGCCAGGCCGATATACATCTCGGCCTGGACGATAAAGTCGGCAACTTGCAATTAATGAGCTACTTTGAATTTCTTCTATTTAAGAGCTCTTATTCAACGTTTTTCATGACCTTTGGCTGTTGCCTTGACCTGAGAAGACCTTGATGAGAGAAAGAGAGAGAGGGAGAGAGAGAGGATCTTGTAAGGGGGAGTTTGTGAGGGGATTCACAAGGGTTGCTTCAAGGATCGCTCTGCTTGTTCTTCGTCTAGAGTTTCTCATTCGTGGAAGGGTCGGTAGAGGTAAGGAGTTAGCCTTTGGTTGTGGTTCTCTACCAGCTTCAGGAGGAATAAAAAGGAGGTAAATTCTCTGCCTTGTCGGGGTGGCAAAAAGGAGGTTCTTGTGAGGGCTTCTCTGCCTAGCCGTGGGGGCTAAAGGAGAGTCACATTTTGTAGTGCAATACTTGGAGGGTGCCTCGAAGGAGTGGACGTAGGTCGAGTTGATCGAACCACTATAAATTCCTGTGTTCTTGACTTCTTGCTTCCGGACTTTTATTTCCGCATTTATTTTTTGTGGCGTGATTTTGGTTTATGCAATTTTTATTCTTTGAGAAAAGAAATTTTAATTATCAATTCACCCCTCCCCCTCTTGGTTAGCTTGGGCCAGTTCTATAGGGCTTAACATCCCTAACGAACTTTCAAGTGCCATCTGAGCACTTTCATCTTCTACTTTGAAGTCCATGTTGTAACCAATCTTTATTCTTGTACTTCTTGCAAGGGGCTCAAAGTAGTAGGAGTAGAAGTGAGTGATTTCTTGAGATAAATATGCTTCACATATTGATCCTTATGGTCGTGCTTTATTCTTAACATATTTTTTCAATTTGTTCAAATATCTATTAATTAATTACAATTTTTAAGTTAATAAATATATGATTTTAACTTGTTAAAAAATATTTAAAACTTAATAAAAATATGTTTTAGCTCTCGAAAGGATACATCCAACGATATTATACAGGTCCACCAACTCTAGCTTCATAAGATAGATAGATTGGAAGATGTTTAATATAATAAAAAATTCTTGGGGGGAAATGTTTTTCTAACTTGCAGAGGATGATTGGTATGTTCTCCTCGCTCCTCCGTAAAGTATCTTTGCATAGTTTAGATGAATATCAGTCTTTAAATAAAATTCTAAGCTCATTTTATAGATTTGATATGTAATCTGATAACATACATACTATGTTCGGAAGTAGAACCTCAATAATTATGTGACAATCATGACTTTTTAGTCCAAATATCCTCATATATTTAAGGTCAACACATCAGTTTATGTTTGATCCATAGCCATCAGACATTTTTAAACCTTTAAACCACTGGCATGTTGATTTTTTTTTCTCTAATGTAAAAGAGTAAGGAGATTTGGGCTTCATTATTTTGTTATCGGTGGTTCTTACTGACTCTAGATTTTTTTCCAGTAGTATTATTTAATTTCCATCCTTGCTTTGACATTATCCCTGCTCTTACCTTTAACATCATAATTGTATTAAAAATATTATCCAAGAAGTTCTTCTCAATGTGTATAACATCTAGATTATGCCATATCAAATTAGTTCTCAAATATGGTAATGTCTAAAAAATACTTTTTTTAATCCAATTATGTTGAACATCATATCCCAAAAATTTAAACTCTAATAATATTAGAAAATTAATAATTGTTAAAAAATCAAAAAGTCTCTATAGTACATCATCACCAGTTAATTTGGATAGAGGAGGTCACCTCTCAACTCTATTTTTAATAAATGCTTCCTTATTCCTCCTAAATTGATGATCAACAGGTTCAAACATATGATGACAATCAACAAAGTATTTTTCTCTTCATGTTTTAGTGTGAAAGCTTTAGTATTCTTCATACATTAATGGAAAACTAATCTTCCTACCATGCTCCAACCAGACAATATACCATAAGATGGAAAATCGCTAATGGTCCAAAGCAATGCAGCTCGAAGGAAAAAAATTTATTTTGTTGAGATGTCATATGTGATAGCACATACTTCCCATAATAACTTGAGATCATTAATTAATGGTTGCAAAAAATAATCAATTTTTGCTTTTGGATAATGTGGCCTAGGTATTATAAGTATTAAGAATATGTACATAGTAGCACTTCTCTAGTGAAAGGTTGTATGGGGTCAGTATAACTGGATAATAAGAGTACAGTGTAGCTGCTTAACTATATGGGCTAAAACAATCAGCACATAATCCTAATCTTATGTTGGATGACTCAACAGGAAATGAAGCATGTACTCGATTAAAATTTTTCCATGCTTCAGCATCTGATGGATGAGAAAGAACAGCACCGTTTGCTAATTATTTCTAATTTCTCTTTATTCCATCTCATTTGGCCTATTGAACTCATTGATGCATAGAGCCATTGAAGTCTTGGAATGAATGATAAATAAAATAAATAGGAATTTGGAACATCTTTCTTTTAATGACATTGTTTTGCCAAGTTTGTCTTAAACTGAGGTGCATTGCATGTGAAATATTAAACTTCTATTGCTTCATCCTTATAGTAGAACATAAATCAATTAGTACAATAATCAATTTTTGTAGTAGTGAGATGTGGATGCTAATTTCTTCATTCGGTACAAATCTGAGAGAAATAAATTGTCTATTGGATTAGTTTCCTTGAGAAGATCAATGAAGTCATTGAAACATTCATGAGGAATTTTATATTTAATTTTTATACTTAGCATCATCACTATAATTGATAGTTTTGAATGAGTTTTGCAACCATCCCAAATTGGTTTTGAGCTGCATGTAGTAACTTAAAGAATTTTTTTGTTTATACATTTGGTGGCTTTTCGACACTAGCCCTTAAAGTAGGATATGCTACATCAAAAATAAGTTCTTCATATGGTCTACTCATTTGATCTTTATCAAATATTTTAAAAGCTATGGATGGACCAGCATGAGTATCTCTTTGTGGCTCATACTCGCCATGTGAGGTCCAAATCAAGTAGTCTGGAATAATTCCCCTATGATATAAATTAACCTTCACATCAAGGAGTTTAATGAATGCTTGATTTTTGTGCTTCGATCATAAACATCTAATTATTCAATCGAACTTAAAGTATGGTAGTTGTGATGCAACTTGAATAAAAGTCTTAACTCCCTATATAAATTCATATGTAAATCCTCCTTAACCGTGTCATAATCTATTATGCATCTAATATCTCTCTTCTTGGGTATTCATTTGGATGTTAAAGCAAATATTTTATTACAATGTCATGAAATCAACTATTATAACATATGCAACCTGAATAAGTGTACGTGCTGGGTTGAATTGAAGTTAGCATGCTTTGGTAGTTGGAACTAGAAACTTATTTAGATAAACCCAAACTTAAATAGAAAATAGAGTTGGATATCTTATAATATTTAAAAGCTAATCAATATTGGTAAAAATTTAATGAACATTTAGTGTTTTGTGAAATTTTAGTTAGATAAAAATTGGTGAAAGATATGAGGATAATGAAGTGTGCTTCTTCCATCATAATTCTTCTTGCTAGGATTTGCTTTTACATCAGTTAACCTCTAAGATCATTCAAATCTCCTTTATAAGTTGCACTTCCTGTTCCCATTGGAAGCTCTACCACTCTCTTTGTAGTTAGAAAGAATATTTTGTTAAAATTTGGTTTTCTACCATATCAATCTCATTTCCATTTAATCATAATATAAATGAAAAATTTAAAAGTAAATTTTTATTATTGCTCATGAGTTTAAATTAAAATAAAAATTCTCTTATAGTGCCTCATCTTAAGTAGATTTGTTAGTAATTTTATAGCTGTATTAGACATAATCAACTTCATGCAGCTTAATACCCTAAACTCAGCTTATTCACCAACCATCTAAGGCAACTCTCTTTGGTGATTATTCCAACAATGTCTCTCTGGCTCCTATTCTGAGGAGATTTCTGGGCCATTTTAGGGCTCCTATCCGTGCGCTCGATTCTAGCCCTCCTAGCTTGGATATTTTTATAGTTTCGATTAATTTTTGTTGTTTTTCTTAACTGGATCTCTATCATGTTTTGAGTTTGTTTTTCTCTTTATTTTTTCAAGCAGGGTGATGATCACCCTATAATCATCAATCCCTACTTCTTCCTTTAGTTTTGAGGGGAAAACTCATTCTTTCAAAGATGCACTCGCTGGATCATCCTCGTCGTCTCCGAGATTTAAGTTTGTTCAGTCATCATTTAAGGTATGTCCGATTTTCTTTTTGACAATTCGATGGTGGATCAACTGGCTGATCCTCATGCTTTAACTTTGGTTAGTAAATTTATCTTGAGAAGGCCTAATCTTGATGTCATTCAAAAGTTTTTCATTAATCTTAAGCTCTCTGGATTGTTTCATGTGGGTTTACTTGATCATAGTCATATTGCCATTCAACTTGCCAATGAACTTGACTATTGTTGGATTTTTGCTGGAAGGTTGTATTATATTCAAGCGTGTTAAACGCGATTATTGAAATGGACTCCAGATTTTGATGTTTGGGAGGAATCTCCAATTGCTCCGATTTAGATATCATTTCCTAATTTGTGTTTGCATTTTCTTAGCCATCAAATTCTTTTTGGTATGGCTTCTATCTTCAGCCGTCCCTTATAAACGGATCAAGCAACTACTTCAGTTTCAAGGCCGTCAGTTGCTAGGGTGTTGGTTGAATTCAATGTTTCTAAGAAACATCCAAATGCAATTTGGATTGGGTCTAAAATCAAAGGCTATTTCCAAAAAATTGAGTTTGAAAATTTACTTATCTTTTGCTCTTTCTATAAAAAGCACAGACATGCTTTGAATGAATGTTTTCGGAAACATCCTCACCTACGTTCTGATAAGAATTCTTTGAAACAATCTAATGGGATAAAGTTACTGAAACTGATCCTACTATTCCAATGAATGATCCTCAACATAATTTGATACCTTTGGTGGATATTAACCCTAGCCACACCCCTCAATGAGAGAATCCATTGGTGGTAGTTGAGAAAGACTCTCTACTTATTATTCTAAATTATTCTTTCAATGTGCCTCACAAAAAGGAAGTTGTTCTTTTAATTGCTTCTTCTACTGATTGCGAGAATATTGTGGACCATGCTTTACTTATTATTGAAAAATCTCCTTCTTGCATTGTTAACCACAATATTTTGTTGCTAGTGATATTATGATTCTTAATCCTATAATTGTATAGGAATCCATGAAGGTTACTAATATTAATGATCAATTGGTTGTTATTGAAGGTGAAAAGAATGACATGGCTTTAGAGGATGGAGAATTTGTATCCATGGATCATCATCAATTCCCTTCCACCTGCTTTAAAGAACCGACCATGAAGGCTACTGACAATTGGGAGGATGATGGTAGGTTTATGGAGGATGCTCTTACTATAGGGATCATTCAAATGATAGTAAGACTCCTTGAACTTCTAATTATAATAGTGATACTCTTACTGATACTAAGGAAATGCATATTGCTGCTAGATGTTTTGCCAAGGATAATAATGATACTAGTTTTATTAAATTTCATAGTAAAATAAGGTGGAAGCCAGAGCATATCTCTTTACAACCACCTAGAAACATTTCTAGAAATACTTGTTCAAATACTTCTCATTAATACTTCTTTATGTTTAGCACTATTATTTGGAATGTTAGGGACATTGGTTGTCCATCTTATAGGATTTGTGTTAAAAATTTATGTCATGTTCATAATATTTCTATTCTTTTCTTACTGGAACCCCTTATCCCTGCTTCTAGGTTGCTTAGTACCTCTCATTTTCTGGGATTTAACCATGCCACTACGAATGTGGCTAAAAAAATTTGGTATATTGGAAAAATCCTTTTAAAATTGATGTTATAGGAGATTTTATTCAAGTCATGCATTGTAAAATTGAGTCTTTTAATTTTCATTGCTATGCATATTTTGTCTATGCTGCCTCTTCCCTTTATTCTAGAAAATTGTTATGGGATCAGCTTTCTAATTTATATAGTATATGTGATTTTCCTTGGTTGATTGGTGGTGACTTTAATGCTATCACTAACCCTTCTGAAAGAATTGTGGGGTCTTCCCCTTCTTATCGTTTTATGCCTGATTTCAATAATATGATTTTGTCTTGCAATTTGATTGATATCGAATTTATTTGCAATAACTTTACCTGGAGTAGGGGTCACTTATGGCAAAGGCTTGATTATTTGCTTTTTAATGATTCTTGGATTAATTCTATTAATTTCACTAATGTGCAGCATCTGAGAAGAACTTTGTATGATCATTCTCATCTACATATCAACATTAAGAATTGACATTGTACTGCCTCTTCTCACTTTAGATTTCAAAATATGTTGTTACTTAATAATTCCATTTTTGATGATGTTAATTATAACTGGCAAGCTCCTTTACATACTGATAATTCTATTTTTGGTATGAAAGGCTTTGGTTTAAGCTTAAGAGGTTGAAGTAAGTTCTGAATTTGTGGAATTACAATGTGTTTAGAAATATCTTTTCTAATATTTTAAACCTTCCTAATAATGCTTTTTCCAAACATATTATTTTATGTGACTTATCCAAAGATGGTGGGTTTCACCTTAAGAATGCGTGGCACTCCTTTAGAGAGAAAGGCAACATTGAAATTATTATTTTTAAGATATGGCATAAGAGCATCCCTTCCATAGTTTCTAGGTTTGTGCGGAGAGTTTTACATAGTTTTATTCATATGGAGGACAATATCATTAAAAAGTGTTTTAGTTTAGCTTCTAAATATCAATGTTGTTTTCACATAGAGAATATGCATCATGTTTTTATTTCTGTCCCTGTAGCTATTAGAACATGGGTTTCTTTTCATAATATGTTTCACATTAATGGTTTTAATGCCCATCTTTCTCTTTATTCTTTACTTAAGTCTTGGTTTATTGATACTAAAGGTCACATTTGCAATGCTATACCTTCCCTCATTCTTTGGTTTCTTTGGTTGGAGAGGAATAACTCCATTTTCAATGGAGTGAAAATGAACCATCTTAATGTTATTCAAAGGGTGAAGGATAAGATTTTAGCTCTGGTGGGTGTCACTAGATTTATGTTAAGAGCATTAAAAACTGTTATAATGTTAGCACTACTTTAGGGGTTAATTGGGAGCGTGCTCCTTCTTATCTTAATGTTATATATTGGAATAAGACTCCTTCTAATTTCTTTAAATTGAATGTTGATGGTGTTATCTCTGATTCTGTGGATGGCTGTGTTGGCCTTATTCGGGATAATAACGATATTCAGTTATGATAAGGTAATTCTGTTACTGCTCTTATTAGGGCTATTATATATGGTATTCAGTTATGCCTTCCTCTTAATTTAATGAATTTTATATTTAAGTTAACTCTAGAGTAAACATTACTCCTTTTTAGGGCGTGGAGGAGGTGTGTTGCTCCCCGGATTACTTCTATCATGTTAGGGAAATTAAAAGGCTTTTGTTGTTTATTAATTCATCTTTTTTCCATGTTAGTAAGGCTAGTAATTCATGTGCCGCTTGGCTTGCTAAGTGGGGTTATAGTCTTGACTATTTTACTGACGTTATTCATGTTACTTTTTTTTGCCATCTTAAAGGCTTGCTTTACCTGGATGAGTGTGATATTCCTTATGTTATTACTTGATAACTTTTCTAGGTTTTGGTTATCTTTGTTGCTTTTCTCCCTGGAATTTTGTGTCAGCTGGGCCTTTTTGTCATTTTGGAAATCTTAGACTTATCAGTTAGTATTGGGGATTTTTTTGTTATTTCCTAGTTCTCCTTGGTGTTTGTTTTTTTGTTGGCTTGAGCTCCTTTGGTTATACTATCCTCTGTTGGTTTGGTTGGATCCTTATTTTTATTTTTTTTGTTAGGGTACATTACTGGATTGGTACTATTTCTCTATTAACTGTACCTCTTTTCTGTCATTGGGGTATTATGTGCTACTGTTGTAGCACTTGGTTCTCCCCAATTTGGGTTTTTGGTGGCTGGCATATTGGTGGTTTTCCTTGTTTAATTAATTTCTTTGTAGATTTTAATTGGAGCAATGATTTTTATGGTTTTGTTGCTGAAGGTCGGTCCAATGTTTCTCTCCTATCTGGTTGGATGCTAGGGGTAATAGTGGGGTTTTGTTTAGGATTTTATCTTATTTTGGTGGGTATGTTAATTGGTTTTGCTGGTTGTATTTGGGTTCTATCCTATTTTGTTATCCTTGGCTTTTCCCAAATCCTTTTCTGGTTTTCTATTGGGTTGCTAGGGGAAGCTGTACTATCTACAATTTATTTGTTATTGTCTTTGTTTATTGGTTTTATGTGTTTAGTTGGGTGTGGTGGTCTGCCATTATTATATATGTTTGGTTTCTAGTTAACCCATCCTATGCTTTTAGTTTTTTGAAGATGAGCTGGTGGAAGTTATCTGTGGGGATTTGGGATGGCTCCCCTAGTGTGATTGAGTGGCTTGTGATCTCTTCTAATGATGCTAGTATTAATGAGGGTATTCTGAGCTCTATTAGTCTGAATTCTAAGACTGGTTCTACTTGGAACAATTATGTTTTTTTTTTCTATTTCTATAGCACCATCTCCTTTTTTGGCAGTTATTCTACTAATATCTTATTATGGAGTAGTTTTTCCTTTTGTATCTTTTCCTCGCAGGTGGAGCTGATTAGGAATACTTTCTAGTTTTTTGATAAAAGGATTGGGCATAATTGTAATCATTATATCTTTCTTTTTTGATTCTTGGCTATAGCATCATTAGAATGTTACTAGGATTCCTTGTAATTTTTTGTAGTGGAGACAATTGGCTCGTAAGCTTTCATTTCCTTTGTTTTGTATCTCGTAAGAGTATTAGTAAGCTGATGGTCTCCCATAAGGACTCTGTAACTTATTTTTTATATTAACGCATAGGCCCCTCCGTGGGTTTTAATTAAAAAAAAATCTAAGGCAACTCTCTCTAATCCTATCTATCACTAGATCTACTCCAACCTTTTCATGGATATGCTTATTTCATATCCGGTCTCTAAGAGTAAGTCCACTCAGCCATCTGAGCATTCTCATCTCAGCAACACTTAACTATTATGCTTCTCTTTTAATGGCCAAAATTTTGCACTATAAAACATTGCATTCATAAGATATCTAAAATGTGTACTCTTATTAAATGTGTAATAATAATATCCCAATCTATTTCATGATGACTATGAACAATAATCAAAAGATATCTAAAATTTGTACTCTTATTAAATGACTTGATTGACCAAAATCAACAAGAAGAATATCATGAGAAAAAAATCAAACACTAAGGTACATCCTCTTGTAAATGTCTAGTGAGAACATCCACGAGTAAAGAAAATGAAATGGACTTAATGCTAATCCTTGATTTAATCCAAGAGAAATAGGAAAAAACTTATTCAAACCATAAAATATTTTTTTTTAAATGCAAACTTATATACCATTCAGATGGTGGTTTAGAAGGTGGATTGCGATCGTACTCTGATGTCAGAGTGGGGGCGAGATCTTTGGCCAGAGGGAGGTTGTCGGTGGCCGGAATCCTGCGTAGGAGGCACGATCGATCGCGATAGATGCTCTAATGATGGAGTGGGGGCAATCATGCGAGAGAAAGAAAATGCGAGGAAATGAAATGAAAGGCTCGGATGGCTAATTTTAGAGCATTTTTGGCAGTTTTTTGGCTATTCCGGGAGCCAAAAAAATTCACTTAGCTCCAACAGCCATGGCCAATAATAAAGGAGACAGTATCAAATTAAACTGATGCCATAGCCTACATTATTGAACAGCCGTTAAATCTAGCAGCAGTTTATGAAAAACTGCTGTTTAATTCCAGCGGTCTACCGAATGTATAAACTGCTGGTATTACCAACGGCTATAGGACCACCTATAATAGCCACCGTTAATACCTGAACTTCTTATAGTGATATTCAAGAATCATATAGGAAGCTGAAAAAAATGAATGCTAGCTTAACCATTAACTTTTCTAATATACAAAAAGAGTTTTATTGTTTGATAGTTTAACATTCTACTTTATTTAGTAATCGCATGTATTTACTCAATGAATTTGATGTTATAAATAAGAAGCATGCTAATTTTACTAATGCATATGAATTCTTGAAAGTAAAGCATTTTGAGGTAGACGATTCATTTAAATAATTAGAAATAGCAATGAGCATGCATTACTACTAAAGTTTGCAAGTCTTGAAAGTGCCAATCAATTCTAAATTGCAAAAATCCATTAACTTGAAAAACAAAATAGAACATGTTATACACTAACACAATGGTATAACCCCACATCATTATATGTACCATATACCCATAAGAAGAGGCACTACACCCCACATAGATTAGTGAATCCTTTACCTTATGTTAGGAGTCATTCTAGTGGTATGCTAGGTCACATGGACTACACTTGCATAATACATCATAGGACACATCTAGTGTGGAGGCCCAAATCACATGCACCATAGTATAACATGCATACAAGACATTCATCCAAGCATACGGTGGTGGGCTCAAGTATAATTGGAAACTTAGAGAATTTCTTATTTGAGAATGTGTTACTCGTCGATGGTTTAAAGCATAATCTTCTTAGCATCTATCCGTTATGTGATAAAGTTTTTAATATTAAATTTCTATCCATAAATTACATGATTAGTTTAAATGGTAAGTTAGTTTTATAAGGTCGTAGAGTCAACAATGTTTATACTTTTGTTTTAAATTGCATTAAATATTTTAGTTATGTATTTTTGAAAAGCCACTATTGATGAATCTTGGCTATGGCATAGGGGACAATTCCATGCAAGCATGAAGTCCTTTAGGAAGATTACCTATAAAGACTTAGTTTGAGGTTTTCCCTTGTAACTTGACTAGAAGTCAATAGAATGCTACTATCCTTTGGTTTCTACAAAGGATTAAAGTTGTATCCGATGGATGTGTATGTTAAACAACCCCAAGGTTTTGAGAATTCTTAATTTTCAAATCATGTATTTTAATTTAAAAAAGGCATTATGGATTGAATCAAGTACCTAGAGCTTGAAATTATAGGCTAAGCACATTCCTCCTAGATAGAGCCTTTGCTAAGGGAAGTTTAAACACCACCATATTCCTAAAGAAAGATGGAGAAGATTAGCTCATTATTCAGATTTATATTGATGATATGTTATTTGGATCTACATATAAATATGTTCATGAATAATTCTAAAAAATAATGAGTTTATTTTAGCATGGTGGGAACATTGTATTTATTATAAAGAAAAGGAATGATGGAACCATCCTTAGTAAAAAATATATATTAAATATATCCATACAAAATATGAGATGAATGATGCTAAGGCAATCAATACTCTCATGATCTTTATTATTCAGTTAGATAATGACCCTAATAGAAAATAAGTTGATCAAAAAAAAAAAAATACAGAGGGATAATTAGATCTCTTCCTTATTTGACTTTCAGTAGACTTTATATCATGTTTAGTGTATGTCATGTATTAGATTTTAATATGATCCTAAAGAATCTCATACGATTGACATTATTAGAATTTTTAGATACCTATTAGGCACCCAAAACATAAGTATCTTGTACCATAGACATAGATCATCAGTTAAAGTCAAACGATATCCTGACTCTAACATTGCAGGACATATGATATACAAGTAAAGAACTTTAGGAAAATTTCAATTTATGGGCCAATCATTAGTTCTCTAGTCTATTATAAAGCAAAATCTAGTAGCCCTATCAACCACTTGGGCATAATACATTACCATCGGAAGCCGTGTTGCTCAAGTCTTATGGCTTAGGAAATAAATCTTATATATTGGACTACCTGTAGGCACTATTCCTATTATGTGTGATAATAGTAGTGCTATTTATATTTTTAAAAACCCAATTAAGAACTCCTATACCAAACACATAGTCATTAGGCATCATTACATTAGGGATCATATAATCAAGGGAGATATAGAGTTACATCATATAGCTACTAAACATTTACTAGAAGATATCTTTACAGAACCCCTTTCTTTGAATACATTATCTCCTTGAGGACTAGACTATGTGTCATAGATATTGATGCTTGAATCTGGATGATTTGGAGATTATAAAGAGAAATATTTTTATGTATTTTGATATTGTTTGTGTTTTGTTATTTATATTTATAATCCGGTTTTTGTACAAATTTTTCAGTTTCCTTGTTTTTTTATGAAGTTTTCCTGATCATAAGAAAAAATTCAAACATCGTACTATATGATCCCCCATCTTACTATACGATATTCACAAAGTATTGCATCACTGATCACAACAAATCCAATGGCTCTGATTGATCAATTATTGGCAATCATACCATACAAACACCTAATTAGTACTATATGATACATGTTATACTATGCATTTTATGAATTAAATTTGGTTAGTATGATATTAAATATTGTATCATGCTAACAGTTATTTGTATTATATGATATGATTAATGAATGGTCATCTAGGATGACTTCTAGGACGGACATTTTTATACTTATTATCGAGTACGATTCTAATTGTATTGTATGATAAGACAAAAATTTTTACTAATCAAACTAGATAAATTAAGTAAACCATATCATACTATATGATAACACATCATATTGTACAATTTGGAGGATTTCTATTTAAAAGGAGGTAAAATAAGTTTTTTCTTCACTCAAATCCTTTTAAACCTTCTTGTTTCCTCTTAAAAATCTTACAATTTATAAAAGCTAGTAGAAATTGATCAATAGCGATCTTTAGAAGCTCGTCTCGATGTTCTGTATATCCCAACTTCGCAAAAGCGGGCCGACAAAGAAGCATACCATTGTTACAAGGCTGCAAAGATTACACCCTCTAAAATAATAAATAAAAAATTTCTAAACTTCCAGGTACTTACTCTTTTCACTTAGACCAATCTTTAAATCATTCTGATTCTTCCCTACCCATTCAACTTTGGACATCTCTTCAATTTTTTTACGATCCTTCGTATCAACAGAGAGGGAACTGACCTCCAATCTTATATCAATAAAAGACCCACAGAAATTACATATCAAGACCTTGATTAATTCTTTCATCTTTCTACCATTGGATAAAAGTTCACTCTATAGCTCTCTCCCTGACTAAGATTGGATTCCTGTGATAACTAATCTTAGGGAGATATCAGTAAACTACCACATCCCTCTTATAAACACCGTAGTTTAAGATGGTAGAATCATTTAACACATCATTGGTAATTTGGTAATTTCAAAAACTCATTATATAATTAACATTACACCTCTTTTCTCACTCAATATTTATTTAATCATGAATTAAATTTATTTTTTTACAGCTAATCTTTTTACTCAATATCTTGAAAACCTTACATGTATTAGAGATCCTCGAGATAAAAATAAGCTAAATCTTGAATTAAGTCACATTTTTGCTTTTGTTATGGAATATAAATATAATTTCTACTTCCCTGCACCACCAGACTATCTTCCAATTTCCTACTCAAGTAGCTCCATCCATGTTCATTATAACATTCATCGCCAAAATGCTCACTATATGATCCTTAAGCCAGAGGAGGTAGAGGGAGGCCCAACACCATCTATAGCACCAGCACCCATTCACTATACATTTCAGTATGATGCACTTCTTCAAAGATTTGATCAGTTGGAGACTAGCTTCGACACATATGCATTAAAGCAACACCAAAAACATGAAAGTTCTGTGGTTTGGTTAAGTGAAAAATTTTACTCAATTCATAGATATTTTCAACCACCCCAACCCCACGTCCACCTTATCATAGACCTTCCTATTTTTTATGAGCCTTTCTTTATTTTGTGCGTCTGTATTATTATATATTTTTATTGTGATATATATTTTATTTTCGATGTTATGTTTAGTTGTTCCACATTTTTGGTGATGTCAAAAGGGGGAGTATCAAGTTTTTGATAGTCGGTACTTACTGCTTTATTATGATAAGTTCTTTATTTTGCCTCTATTTTTGCTTATTATTTTTATGTTATCCTTTTTTTCTCATTTTAAAATTGAAAAAAACCTCTCCTAATTTTAAAAACATTAACTGGTATATGGGAGCTTAGGGCATATTAAAAATTAATTTGAAATCAAAATCGATAATGTTTTGCCAACATTAAAAAGGGGGAGATTGTTACAAATCTGGACCCGACTTGTAATTTTGATGATAATACAGATTATTAGAATTTTTACTACCTCATCTCCTTTTGTTATTACTATTTCAAATATGCTTTCTTGTACAGTAATTTCAGGTCAATCATACATTGTTCAAAATGATCGGCCCCAAACTAGTTAGAATACGGTTAAGTGTACTAAAGAGTCTATCATTTTGCTTTTATTTATTTTTAAAATTCTTAATTCATGTCATGTATTTGATGGATGCTAAACTTGGTGACCATTCCCACCCACACTCATGGGAGTGAGATTGTGAGAAAATTAGGAGTGTAATTTTCTGAACAAATTATAGAGTACAATTAGCTATATAGAAAATCATTAAAAAGACTAATTATGATAATTAAAGGAATTTGAACTAATCATATTGTACTAAAATCATTATTTCAGCAGCCAATCACAGTTTAGGTAATATTTAAAATTCAAAATTTGTGATAATCCTATAATATGATAGTCATTGTATTGGACGATATAATAAAATATTACCTAAATTAATCCTATAATTAAGGAAATATTTTGGATTAAATGATCTAGTTGGATCATATAAGATGGTTTTAGCCAATCATATTATGTGAACCAATCTCTAGAAAGAACAATATTTAATTGTCACCCAACTTACGAGATGATAATCCAACATTTGAACTAATCGTGTTGGATAAAGCTTTGTATCATACTGGATGATTAGTCCAATCAATCAAGTTGATCATACAGTGCCTTGCACTTTGATAATACTCATAGTGTAGTTTTGAACTAATAACATTGTTTGATGAGTGTCGATACAATGAAATTTTAGGGATTTTTGGGAAGCCTTGAGTTAAGTATCCCTTAAAAGAATTATTTCAAGTATTTTGGCTCCTGAGTGTTCTGGAGAGAGAGCTTAGAGAAAAAACCTTGGAGAGCTTATATGTGAGAGAAAAGCATTTTGAGGGGTTCACATAATCACTTTGAGCAAGTGACTTGCCTTGTTTCATCTAAGTGTCTTGCTAGGTTTCTTGGGAGGCTATGGGAAGAAGATCGTCAGCTTAAGGATTGTTGAGCTTTTCTTCCTTCACCAGGAGGGTGAAAAAGTATGTCAAGGATCTCTACCTTCACTAGAAAGGTGAAAAAGGAGTTTGAGGTATTATACCTTTAAAAAAATGGTGGAAAAGGAGGTCAAGTTTCTCTGCCACACAGGGTGGTGAAAAGATTGTAAGGGCTTCTCTACTTAGCAGTGGGGACTAAAGGAGAGACACTAATGTTTAGTGCAATACTCAAAGAGGAGGACTCCGACGAGTGTTTGTAGGCTATTATTTGATCAAACCACTATAAAAGTTTTGGTGTGTTCTTTCTAGTTTATAATTTATCATAATTTACTTTACTAGGAGAGACACTAATGTTTAGTGCTTGATAGAAATTATATAGTTAATAATATATTTATTTATTCTTTCAATCACCATCAAAATTAAAATCTCATTACAAAATTTTGTATCTGCATGTGGTGATAATTGTTTTATTTCCATGTTATTAAAAATCTCAAGGTTAAAATATAAGTTTGTATTTTACAATAAGATTTTTATAACTAACAATTCACTTCCCTCTTAGTGCGCCTTGGGTAGTTCACTTATGATTAACATTCTAGGTTGAACATTTATTTTATAGATTAATTCAAAATATTACCTCATACATGAATGGGAGAAATTGGTTACGATCACAATCAACATCAAACATCATTGAAGCATCATATAAGGCTCATGGGAAGAATTAAAGAAGTATTCTTACCTGAGAGGATGGAACTTCATTGAACATTTTTGAATGATCATCTTCGAGGGAGATGAATGTCATTAGAGGAGGAAGGAACATGCCACTAGAAGGTAGCGGCATGCTTAGAGCTGATGAGTGGAATGAGTTAATCTCTTATATAATTTTATGCATAACAAAACAGGTCAAACTTTTGTCCAAAAATAGGTTTTCAATTTCACTCAAACCTAACCTAAAATTCAAAATGGGTCAAAAATTTTGACCAGAACCTAACTGATTCTTAAATTGGATTGAACCTAACTCAAAAAATTTGGGGTAGGTCCAGTTAGTTTTTATGTTGTTTTAAGTTTTTTACACCATAACCCCAAGGATGGCCATTGTTGAACAAAAATCTCAACCAATGGTGACCCTAGACATTTAAAATGCCTCAAAAATTTCTATTAAAGTTCAAAACTCAGAAATCACCAAATCTAAGATATTTAAAATTGAGATAAAGCATAAAAAATAATAAAGGTGAAAAACCAATCCACCCTCACAAAATCTTAATAAGTTTGATAAGCTTGAAAATCACTTTAGCTAAAAATAAGAAAATGTTTGGTCAAGAATATTACTAAGATTTAGTCTCAATCTCTCTCTTGCTAGTAATGATGTGGAGTGTGTCCTCTAACTAGAGGTTTCATCACCAAATGACATTGCAGGTAAACCTCTATAATCTAGATTACCTGATCTGGTGTTTTTGCCATTAAATGGAAAAATTAAATTATGGTCAATGTTGTGGCTTACCCAAAGGCATTCAATCCTTAAGTAACGAATAAATGTGATATGATTGATATAGCATAAAACCCTCTATTAGCTAAGGTCAATTGAAATTTTTCTCCTTACTTTTTTATTCACCCCAAATCTTTAAAATATCCTTCGATGAAGTAACCCTTGGCTACCATTAAAGACCCTTCTATTAGTTTGATAGAACTATTGGCTCTTGATTTGGTCTATCATCACTTCACCCATAATCAGCATCATGTGGTAGGGGGTGAATTTTTAATTTTAAATATTAAGTGTTCAAATACCAAATAATTCTCCTATAATCCACCATATACTATGTATTTGTTTAAAAACAAGACTTAATTTAAAGTTCATAGGTAACATGAACTCATATTATAAAGTCATTATAAAATGAGGGAAAAATCTCTGGGTGATGTCCTATTCAAAATCTAATATGGTTTCTAAAAATTTTCCTCATAACTTAAACATTAAAACTCTCCTCGATGACCCAAATGAAAGAAAGGGACCAAAGAGAGGTTATGGCATGAATTTTTAGAGCCACAATCAGCTTTAAACACATATCTTTTTCTTTAATCATGGGATTATTAATTTATAGACATTTACAAAAGGATGAACCTTAATGTATGTGTTTTGTTGATGTTATTCTTCTTCTTAATAAGACTAGAGTGTCTGGTTTACTAGAGATAGAGCTTGGTTTTCTATAGAGAGAAATTGAGATTTTTAATTTCCTGGTTCCCTCTTTTTCACTTTTCATTTTGGAGGAGGATGATCATTGTCACTCCAGTGGCTTCAGGTGAATCCAATGGAAGACAATCTCCTAGAAACATCTGATTCTTGGGTGAATTTTCAAAACGGATTGAAGGTCCCTGTGCAATCTTCTGCTGAAGTTTTTAATGGCGGTTCAAGAGTTCCACCTATTATGGGTGTTCATAATAAGTTATAGAAAGACAAGCCTTTAAATATTAATGAAGGTGGAATATAGAATACTAATAAGATATCAATGGTGGTTGGTAAAGGTAAAGATTTGATGATTGATGATGGGTTCAAAAGTCTATAACCTTCTAACTTCAAAGCCGTTATTCAAGGAGCTATTAGAAATTTTGATTTAGAGGCTTCTTTTTCATATGGTTCAAAGATTTATTCAAATAAGTTTTATAATTCCATCTCCCTTCCTGGATCTCCTATTAATTCTATTTTGAATAATGGTAAGAGTGTATCTTTGGTGGTTGATAAATTCATTGAGAATATAGAGAAAGTTTCTGACATTATGCCTGAGAAGGGTTCTTCTTTACCTTCAGATGATCGTGAGATGGTTCGTCAATGTGCTTCTAGTGAAAATAATTTGATGAATCAAGAGAATTTTAAATAGCCTTCTCTGGTTAAGGAAATTCCAATTGGAAATGTAATTCCTACTGTTTGGAGAAGAAAATTAAATATTAGAATTAACAATTTGGAGTTTGGTTTTTGTCTTGCGGAGGATTGGAAGGAAGTAAAGTTGAATTTTGAAAAAGGGGAAGAGAATACAAGAAATTTGGAGAATTCTCTTCTTATCAAGGTGTTTTCAATAATATACCTTTTCATGTGATATGCTTTGAGTTGAGAAGACAATGAACAATATTTTGTAAATTTCACGAAATAGGGTTTGGTTTAGAATGGGTACTATGTTCATTTGAAGAATCTATTATCATGGAGTCTATTCTGACTTATGGACCTTCATATGTTAAGGGACATATTTTCATAATTGAAAAATGGTCACCTAATTTCTCGCCATCTTCACTTAAAGGGCTGTCAACTTCGGTGTGGATTATAATGCCTATTCTACCATTACAGTGTTGGGATGAAGTTAATGTATGTAGAATAGATTCTTAAGTTGGAAAATCTTATTTGTTAAGTGGGAATATGTTTCAATGGGGAAGGAGAGGGTTTGCTAGTGTATGTGTTCAGATCTTGTTGGATAGCTAGCTTCCCTTAGTTGTTTAGGTGTAATGGAGTGTGGGAAGATTTTTCCAAAAAATAGAATATGATGCAGTTTCTAAGCTCTATTTTGAGTGTGGTAAAATTGGGAATTTCAAAATAAATTATCCTAAAGTGTGTTTGGATATTGAAAAGAAGGATGTGGAACCAGTGTTATCCAAGGATGCTGGGGTCCATGAATATAAATGAGAAGGTGCTAATAATGGTAACAATAATATTGGTGTTGGCTATGGGCCTTAGTTACACGTTAACTATGACAAGGGAAGATTCAAAAATGTGTATATGAGGTTGAACAAGCAGAGTTGTGTTTCTACTACTAGTACGAACGTTCCAATTTATGTAGCAAGGAAGAGTATTGTTGTTGATTCTAAAGTAGATATTATTCCAGTTTAGAGAGTTGAAATTGGCTCTATGTCTTCATCTCTTCAGCCTACAGTGATGGATGATGTTCTGGTGTAGAAGGATGAATGTGTTGTTGATAATGATCTTGCTATTCTACTGTCTGCTGTTGCTGTGGATTTTGGATGTGATGAGTGTGGGAAGCCTTTATGTACTTCTGGTGTTATGACTATTAATAAATTTGAGCTGCTTTCTAGTTTGGAGGAGGAGGGAGGTTCTAAGGTTAGTGAATTGGTGGGCAAGTCGAGTGGTATTGTGGAGGAGGTGGTGGGTTCTTCAATTGAAGGGAATTATGGGTTATCTAGGCTGATTATAGATGAAGTTGGAGTAGGTGTAGGAGGTGTGATTTTGGAGGAGAAATTTGGGAAGGAGAAGTGTAATTCTTTTCACAATGATGTTGTTGATGATTGTAGTTCATCTGGATATTAAGTTAAATTTCAAAAAGACTATAAATATCTTGGATTAGGTAATATAATTACTCCAAGTAGGAAGAATGAATAGGGAAAGGACAAGAGGAATGGGTGATCTTCCCTTGTGATCTCTTAATGACCTCTTTTGCTTTTTGAAATTATAGAGGGGATAAGAAGAAGGAGGCCTCTCTATATCTTCCCTTGTGTTCTCTTATGGATAGGTTGCAGATAAATAGATTCTTGGGCATGAATTAGGATTATTTTATCGTCCCTTCGGATGGATTAACTGGTGGATTAATAGCCTTTTGGAGGTCTAATTTGGCTTCATTCACTGTTATTGTTGCTTCTTCTCAATATATTATTGGCAAGTTGAATGTGACTAATAAAGAAAGTTGGTTAATTTCAACGGTGTATGGTAGTAGAGATATTTATAAAAGAAGATATTTATGGGATTTCTTGGAGTTGAATTCATTAAAGGATATCACGTCGGTAATTAAAGGTTATTTTAATTCTATTTTGTCACAAGAGGAGAAAAGGGGGGGGGGGGAGTTTGTTTTTTCGCAAGGTTTGAATGACTTGAAGATTTTTATGAATGATAATGACCATCATGAGGTTGGATTTGTGGGTCCTAAATTTACCTAGTGCAAGAATAAGACTGGACGAGCTTGCATTTTGGAATGGCTTGAAAGATGTTTTTTTTTAAAAATTCTGTGGCTCTAAATTCTATGTTGCTAATTCAGTTTCATGGATTATGTTTTGATGATTAGCAAACACTCTTGCTTCTTTTTTACTACCTTTTACTACTGACATTTTCAGGGTTCAATGATCAGACGGAAATTGGAACCAGCACAAGACTGGGTAGATTAGGGTTGAGTCAGTCTTTAATTTTCTTTTTTCCCTTTCTTGAGTCAATTGTAAATGTTTGAAGTGACTGATGTTAAGTAACCCTACACACACACTTAAGAGATTTAGAATTTATGTTTTTACTTACATCATCTCAGACGATATTTATATCGGCCTGGACGATCAACTTCAAAATAGAAACTCTAATCAGGATTTCTTAATTAAGGCAACCGTCATTAGCCGATCGACCCGGATGATAGGCTCAAAACAGAAAGAAATAGCCACCAAAATCAATTTACGTATTATGTATTTTTGGAAATCGGCCAGGATGATCGTGAGATCGGCCTGGATGATATGGCATAATTATGCTTAAATTGATCCGACAATTGAGGAAGCAACAAAGGATGAATTGATATGATCACATCATCTTGGAAGATCTCAGGATCATCTAGGATGATATATTCAAAAACCTGTAGTTGCTCCCGGACGATAAATATCAGCCAGCACAAATTCAGGGCGATGATCTGCCGATTAGGATCGGACAGCTCGAATTCAAGGTGATGCTCTGGATGATTTTCCTCTAATTTGAACTAATCATCAAGGACAATCATGAGATCATCCAGGACGATCAAGCCAATTTTTAATCATCTAGTTCATTTTTAGAGCGATGTTCTGGCCGATCATATGTGTTTTTAATTGATCTTACAGGACGATAGGGTTATCGTCCTGGACGATAAAGTCGGCAACTTGAATTTATTGATCTCCTTTGAAGTTCTTCTATTTAAGAGCTATTGTTCAACATTTTTGAACATCCTTGGCTGCTGTCTTGACCTAAGAAAACCTAAAGGAGAGCGAGAGAGAGAGAGAGAGAGAGAGAGAGAGAGAGAGAGAGAGAGAGAGAGAGAGAGAGAGAGAGGATCTTATGAGGGGGATCTTGTGAGGGAGTTCACAAGAGTTTCTCCAAGAATTGTTCCACTTCTTCTTGCACTAGAGTCTCATGTCCTTGGAAGGGTTGGGAGAGGTAAGCTTCAACGATTGATCGAGGTTCCCTGCCTGCTTCAAGAGGAAGCAAAAGGAGTGGGATTCTCTGCCTTGCCGGGGGTAGCAAAAAGAAGGTGTTTGTAAGGGCTTCTCCGCCTAGCTGTGGGGACTAAAGAAGTGTCATGTTGGTAGTGTAATACTCGGAGAGTGCCTCTGGGGAGTGGACGTAGGTCAAGTTGACCGAACCACTATAAACCCTTGTGTTCTTTTTATTGCTTCCGCACTTTAATTTTCTGTACTTGCTTTTCTATAGTGACTTTGGTTTGTGATATTTTTTCTTGTGTTTAAAGAATTTTTAAAATACCAATTCACCCCCCCCCCCCCCCCTCTTGGTTTGCCTTGGGACTAGTTTATAAGGCCTAACAACCCTAACGAACTTTCAAGTGGTATCAGAGAGGAGTTAAAAAAAACTGATTTAAAAACTTTTTGAATTTTGATACATGGCTAACTTTGGGAATCGTAATACAATCGAAGGATATTCTATTACACGACCTCCTTTGTTTGACAACCTTCCTTTTATTTTTTGGAAAACTCACATGTCTAATTTTTTGCAATCAACTAACTATCGCATATGGATGCCTATTAAAGAAGGATATTCTCCACCTTCTTATGAAATTAATGGAATTAAAACTGAAGTGGCTTTTACTGAATAAACTTTTGATGAAAGAGATTTAGCTCAATTAAATGCGAAGTTTTTGAATTATTTTTTCTGTGCTTTAAAATCTGAGGATTACATGAGTATTTCTACTTGCTCTACTGGAAAAGAGATTTGGGATAGGTTGTGCATTACTTATGAAGGAACATACGAAGTGAAACAATCTTGTTTGAATATTCTCTTGCATGCTACGAATGTTTTTTTATGAAACCTTCTTAAATAATTTCTGATATGTATACAAGGTTCACTCAAATTGTAACTTCTTTGCAAGCCTTAGGAAGTGAACTTTCAAACTATGAAAAAGTGAAAAAAAAATTATGATGCTTACTTTCCTCTTTTGATGCTAAAATCATTGCAATCACTGAATCTAAGGATTTGAACACTTCTTCGATTGATAACTTACTTGGCTCACTCATTGCTTACGAGCAAAGAGTGAATCAAAAAAATCTTGATGTAGGTGAAAAAAGAAAAAAGAAAACAGTGGCACTAATGGCCCACAATTCAGACTCTAACTCTTCCAGGTCTGAAAGTGATGACTTTACCTTAATCACAAGGCAATTCAAAAGCTTTCTAAGGAAGACGCAAAAGCATCATCAAAATAGGAGAAAATGTAAAGATGACCAATATTCTAAAGGATCGTCTGATGTGATTTGTTATGAATGCAGGAAGCCCAGACACATTAAAGCTGATTACCCTACACTTAAGATGCACACAAGCAAGGAAAAGATTGAGGAGAAATTCAAGTTTAGAAAAGATAAAAAGAGACTTCAAAAGGCATTTTGGGCGGATTTTACATCGAATTCCTCATAGATGGAACCAGAATATGAGACAACAAACTTGTGCTTAATGGCAGACGTCCATCTTGATCAAGAAGAGGTATGTGAACTTTCCTACGATCAACTCCTTGAAGTTTCTGAAAAAATTCATGCATCATATAGGAAACTTAAGAAGACATATGCTAGCTTAAAATTTGAATTTTTGAATTTACAAAAAGAACATGGAATTTTGACTAAAGAACACTGAAAAATTGATTCAAATCATATGGCTCTTCTTGATGAATTTGATGAGTTAAATTAAAAGCATTGTGAATTAATTGAAGAGCATGATTCACTAAAAACTTCACAAACCTAACTTGAATCTGATTTTAAGAAATCTAAAGAGATAGAGAAGAATTTGAGGATTGAGAATGAGGCCTTAAAAAGTACTAACTTGAGGATTTAAAATGAATTGGATACATGTAAGAAAACTCGGATGACACACACTTGATCAAAAGTAAAAACCTAGGAAGAGGCATTATAACTCAAACCATTTAAGAAATCCTTTTTTCTGGAGTTAGATGTTTTTCATGTGGCATGCTAGGACACACCTCATACACTTGCATAGTTCATCATAGTACAAATTGGATGTGGAGACCAAAGGTGCATGATCCATAACATACCACACATACATTGCATTCTACTTTTCATAAGAAGGGACCCAAACCTATTTGGATTCCTATATCTAACATTTGATGATCTTGTAGGTGGGCTCTCACAAAAGGCCACGTGAGAGTATGTGGTACCTAGACAGTGGATGCTCTCGACATATAACTGGTGATGCCAATCAATTTGTTTCGCTGGAGTCCAAGACTGGAGGTAAGGTTACTCTTGGAGACAACACCACTAGGAAGGTGGTAGGCTCAGGTATAATTGGTAATTCCAAGAACCTTATGATTGAAAATATTTTGCTTGTAGATGGATTAAAGCACAACCTGCTCAGCATCAGTCAACTCTGTGACAAGGGATTCATCGTACAATTCTTTGTAAATTCATGCATTATAAGTTTAAGTAACAACAATATTTTGTAGAGAAAGAGGATCGACAATGTGTACATGCTTGATTTAAATAACATTGAATGTGCTGCATCATTTTGCTTAAAAACTATTGTTGATGATTCATGGTTATGGCACCAGAGATTATGTCATGCAAGTATGAAAACCCTTAGGAAAATGACCCAAAAAGACCTAGTTAGAGGTATCCCCAAACTAAAGTTTTCAAATGACCACCTTTGTGATGCTTGCCAACTAGGAAAGCAAGTCCACTCCACTTTTCACCCCATTAAGGACATTAGAACCTCTAGACCTTTAAAAGTCCTTCACATAGATTTGTTTGGACCCTTTAGCACTACCAGCTTTGGAGGGAAAGTCTATAGTTTTATGATTATTGATGACTACTTGAGGTTCAGTTGGATTAGATTTCTTTCATATAAAAATGAGTCTTTTGAGGAGTTTAAAACATTTTCTAATTGGATTCAGAAAAATCTAGATAGTGAGATCTTGACCATCCATAGTGACCAAGGGGGAGAATTTGAGAATGAAGAATTTGGAGATTTTTGTGAGGTTAAGGGGATTAGACATAACTTCTCAGCTCCTAGGACTCCACAGTAGAACAGGGTAGCTAAATGGAAGAACCGGACCTGGTTGGAAGCTGCTAGAGCCATGCTTGCTGAGTATTCACTTCCAAAATACTTTTGGGCTGAAGCGGTTAACACAACTTGTTTTATATTGAATAGGGTAAATGTTAGAGCCAAACTAGATAAGGAACCCTATGAGATCCTTAAGGGTAGGACACCCAATTTTTTCCACCTTCATGTCTTTGATTGTAATATTTTCATTCACAATAATAAGAAGTCTCACTTGGGAAAATTGGATTCTAAATCTGATGAAGGAGTGTTCTTGGGATATTCTAGTGTTCGGAAGTCTTTTAAGGTGTTTAACATGAGGACTTTGATGGTAGAAGAGACTACACATGTAGTATTTGATGAGTCTGATTCTAAAAAGCCTGGAGTTGAGGATGATGATGATGTTGGAGAGATTACCACTGGAGTAGAATATTTGGAGAAGGGAGTATGTCATCAAAACATTAAAGGAGTAGGAGATGTCACCCAAGGAGTAGAAAATATAGATCTGGAGGAAACGGTTGGATCTTCTCACACCTTACCTAGAGATTGGAGATACTCTACAAGTCACCCCAAGGATTTGATCTTAGGAGACCCTTCTAATGGAGTTAGGACTATACATGGACTTAAGTAGGAGGTGAACCACTCTTCCTTTATCTCAATAACTGAACCCACCAACATAAACCAATCCCTTACTGATGAGTTTTGGATTTTATCCATGCAATAGGAGTTGAATCATTTTGTTAGGAATGATGTTTGGGAGCTTGTAGAAAGACCTAAGGGACAAAGTGTAGTTGGAACAAAGTGGGTCTTTAAGAACAAGGTGAATTATTCTGGAGTGGTGGTTAGGAATAAAACAAGATTAGTGGCTAAGGGGTATAATCAAATATAAGGGATAAACTTTGAGGAGACTTTTGCCCCTGTAGAAAGATTGGAAGCCATTAAAGTGCTATTAGCCTTTACCTGTTATAAAAGATTTAAGCTTTTTCAAATGGATGTCAAGAGTGCCTTTTTAAAAGAGGATGTGTTTGTAGAAGAACCCCCATGTTTTGAGAGTTCCAAATTTCCAAATCATATTTTTAAATTAAAAAAGACTTTTTATGGGTTAAAGCAGGCACCAAGAGCTTGGTATGAGAGGCATAGCACATTTTTACTAGAAAGGGAGTTTGTTAAGGGGAGCGTAGACACCACCCTTTTTCTTAGGAAAGTTAGAGATGATTTGCTCATTGTTCCAATTTATATGGATGATATACTTTTCGGATCTTCTAATAAGAAACTTTGTGAGGAGTTCTCTAAAATAATGAGTAGAGTGTTTGAGATGAGTTTGATGGGAGAGTTGTCCTACTTTTTGGTGTTTAGCATAAACAATTGGATGATAGAACCTTTCTAAATCAAACAAAATACATTAAGGATATTTTGAAGAAGTATAAGATGGATTAAGTTAAGATAATTAATACTCTCATGACTTCTAGTATTCCGTTGGATAAGGACCCAAGTGGTAAGTCTATTGATCAGAAGAAGTATAGAGGCATGATTGGATCCTTACTTTACCTTATTGCTAGCCGACCTGATATTATGTTTAGTGTTTGCCTTTGTGCTAGGTTTCAAGCTGACCCCAAGGAATACCACCTGACTGTTGTTAAGAGATTTTTTAGATACCTTTTGGGGACCCAAAGCATAGGGATTTCGTATCCGAGGCACAACACTTCTTTTTAGATTATTGGATTTTCTGACTTTGATTTTGCAGGATGCAAGGTGGATAGAAAAAACACTTCAGGAACTTATCAATTCATAAGGACAATCTTTGGTCTCATAGTCTAGTAGAAAGTAAAACTCTGTTACACTTTCCACTGCTAAAGCTGAGTACATTGCTCTTGGAAGTTGTGTGGCCCAAGTTCTTTGGTTAAAATAATAGGTATTGGATTTAGGATTACCTGTAGGCACCATCTCAATTTTTTGTGACAACACTAGTGTCATATACATCTCTAAGAATCCTATCCAACATAAAAGGACTAAGCACATTAACATTAGGCATCACTTTATTAGAGATCATCTGACTAAGGGAGACTTTGAGTTACACCATGTGACAACTGAAAATCAACTGGCTGACATCTTTACTAAACCCCTGACCTTCGACACTTTCAGCTCTTAAAGGACCAGATTGGGTGTGATTGACATAAATGCATGAACTTGATCTTTTACATACTTTCTTTTGCTTTTGTTCTTTTTATTTATTTTATTTTCTTTTCTTTTTTTCTCTTTGTTTTCTTTTCTTCTTTTTTCTTTAGTTTTAGTTTTTGTTTGGTTTATTTTACTTCTTTTTTTCTTGAATTTGGTTTTCAAAATCATCACTGGTAACATTGGGATCCAAATTTCCCTAAGTGCTCCCAAAATCACTCATTTACATTATGCAGATGACATTCTCATCTTATCAGAGGCGAGCATCAAGTGTGTGAAGAAAGTGAAAAGTATTTTACACAAATACTGAAGATGGTTGGGCCAGAAGGTGAATGTGAGTAAATCAGCTATTTTGTTTGGGAAATCTATCAAGTTAAAAAGAAGAAAAGTAATTTAAAAAATGCTGAATTTTTTAATTGTTAATGAAATGTATTATCTTGGAGTGAAGATAGCTTTAAGAAGACTTGTAGCCTCAGATTTCTAGAAGCTGATGGAAGTAGATTTGAATAAATTTAATACATGAGGTTAGAAATTTATTTCTTTGGAAGGAAGAATGATCCAGGTTAAATCTGTTTTTCTATCTCTTCAAAATTTTTTCTCTACGAATTCTTCAATGCTTTTTGGAGTATTGAAAGAGTTTGATAAAATGTGTAGATGTTTAATATAAAAGAAACAAAATGGTAATCAAGGTATGCATTTTTCTGCTTGGAATTTATTATGTAAACAAAAAGATAAGGGTGGTCATGGTCTACTCTCTGGTATTATGAAAGTTTGACCTCTTCATGCTAAATTTTGTTGGAGCTTCATTGTGAATCTAAACTCATTGCTAAATTGAAATTTAATAGCAAAGTATGGCATAGATATTTGGAATGCTGTGGTGAAGAAGGCGAGGTTTATTACTTGGAGAATATTTCTAAATGGCGCATCATGTCTTCGGCATATAGTAAGGTGGAAAGTTTCTAATGGATATTCTATTAATATTCTTCATGATGCATGGATTGTTGATAGAAACATCTCTAAGGGGGCTAAGTTTGTAGCTGATAAAGAAGATATGGGATATTGCCATAATATCTTTATCTCTAATGGAGTTTGGAACATGCCTCAACTTTAAAATTATTTTGGAAAACATTTGATTGAACTCATTTTGCAAATTCCAATTTATAATGATGATTGTATGGATCAAGTGGAGCTGAAGATGAAAGTTTCTGGTAAGACTGTTGCTACCTTGTTTCCAGAGGCTTCAATGGACTATGCATCCAGTAATGATTTCTGGAGATGGACGAAGAAGATTCGTTTGAGATCTTGGGTTGAATTTCTTTGGTGGAGATTATTTAATGATGCTCATTCTTCCAATACTTTTATGATATATAGAAGATTGTTTGATTTTTCTTGGTGTCCGAGAGGCTACAATAATGTGGAGGATACAAGTCATATAGCTACAAGATGTGGAAAAATTAGGGAAATCATAGCAGATTTAAATAAATGAGGATATCAAGTTCTGATGTTCGCTAATTTTGTGAATTGTATAAATGGATTGAGAAGGTTATCAATTACTAATTCCTTCATTGCAAAAATTTATGTTAAAGCTTTTTTTCTGTCTTGGAAAAGTAGAAAAAAATTGGTTCATGGGGAAAAGGAGGTTACGATAGTAGTTATTACTACTAAAATTATGTTTATGGTTTCGACATCAGCAGGTATTAATGTTTATTAACATAATTAGGGTGTTAACCAGCACAAGCTATTTTTTTCTTGGCATCCCCCTCCGCCCGAATGGATAAAGGTCAATATTGACACATCTTTATTAAGTAATAACAAGGCTGGTACTGGTGGAGTGTTTAGAGATCATAAAGGAAGAATCTTGCTTGATTTTGGTTTCAAATGCTTGCATTGGGATGTAGGCCAATTAGAATTATTGGTTATTCATGGTTTGAAATTTGTTATTTATAAATGGATGTTGGAAGTACATGGTATCATTATAGAAGGAGATATTGTTAATATCATCATATTGCTTCAAGATTCTTTGAAGAAATTGAAGAAGAATAAATTGGTTGATGAGGATCTTTCTTTTCTTCAAGATTTTCATCAAGTTTCTTTTAATTTTCTAGTAGAAGATGTAATAAATTAGCCGATTTATGTGTTAATTTTGCTTTGCTTACAAATTTTATTTGGGACGACCTTAGTTGTGTAGACATTCCTCCTCCACTCTTGTTAATTTTAAAGGAGGAATGTGATTCCTTAGATATGCTTTAATTAGTTTGTGATAGCATTTATTTTAATGCTTTGAGCATTTTCTTTAATTATGGAGGTCAACCATCGAGACTTAAATTTTTCATTTGAGTAGATCTAAAATTGAATACATAGAGTGTAATTTTAATAGTAATAGATTTATTGGTGACAGTATGATATTAGGTGAATTGGCCATTAAAAAGAATGCACGTTTAAGATATCTCGGGTCTATCATTCAAAGAGATAGTGAAATAAATGGGGATATTATTATTAGAATTCAAGTTGGATGGTTGAAGTGGAGGAATGTATTGGGCCAGATTTGTGATAGAAAAATAATACCCATCAAACTTAAACAAAAAATTTATAAGATGGTGGTGAGACTTGCAATGTTTTATGGAATGTTGGCCATTAAAAGTGAAAGCATAAAATTAAGTCTTGCAGAGATGAGGATTCCTAGGTGGATGAGTGGCTTTATACTTAGAGATAGACTATGAGATGAGTATATATGTAAAAATGTTAGAGTAGCTCTAGTGACAGATAAGATTAGAGATAATCACCTTAGATGGTTTGGTTACTTGAAACATTAGACTTTCGATGACGTTGTTAGGAAAGTAGATGTATCTTATCCAGTCTATGTTAAGAAAGATAGGAGTAGTCCTAAAAAAATTGGTTAGAAAATATTAAAATGACTTTTTTAGTTGGATTTAAAAGGGAATTGGACTGTTAATAGGAGAAAATACAAAAAAAAAATTATTCTTGTAGTCGACCCCGCGTAGTGGGATGAAGGCTTGTTGTTGCTGTTGTTGGGATGCTATGATCCTTCCCCATCCATTTTTTATAGTGATAATAAGATAACCCAGATTTAATTAGGAATCTCCGAAGATTCAATGATCTTCATAAAGTCAACAAATAATTTCGTTATCCACAATAATAAAATACCATCTATTTAGAAATATACGCTACATATTTAGAATAAATGAGTGATCTCAATCATCTATTGATGATGGTGAAATTTTTGCTCCATAATTTTAACAAATACCAGCTAATTTGTTTCTCCAATTAGGGCTCATTTCATTTATTGTAAATACAAAAAAATGTTTAAAAAACATGGTTTTATTTTGGCTCATTTTGAAGTGAAAAATAAAATTATCATTTTTGTGTAAGTTTTAGATGATTTTGGGAGTCTGAAGTTAATTTTGGTGTTTAAGAACATAGAACAAATAATGAATTTAAAAATATTTATAGTTTTAAAAGACATTATTTCTTACTTTAAACAACAAAATGAGCTCTAATAATTTTTTTTTGGTTTGAAGTCAAAGAGGTGTAAAGTATTCCAAATGCTTGATGTTTATTTTGAAGTAAAAGAAGCGTTGAGGGAAATTTTAAAGTATTTGGAATTCACCATTTGGTGCAATTTTGGTGTATTTCGAAATCGTTACGTTTTGTCGATTTTCAAAATATTGTATTTTCTTCGCTATTATTGTTATATTGTCGTCACTAACATCGTATGCTATTGATGCCACCACAATCACCATCGTGCATGTCCATCACTGGTGTTAGTTGTTGCCTGTCATCGCTTGCAGCTGCCAGTGGCGGCTACCTCTCACCATATTTATTGAGCATTACATTGTATTTCTTTTATTTTAAGATAAGCCAAAAAATAATCTTCGTTCATTTATTTTTGAACTTACCCAAAAAATTCAAAATATTTAAAATAAATTACATTACTCTTAGGGTGCAATTTATTTTTCTTTACATTTCTTCTTCAACAAATAAAATACCTCCTAAATTAGTTCACTTTATTATTTCTCACCATAATTGTGCCATTTAATTAATATTTAAATTTTTTCAATATATTTTACATTATCATTGTTGAATTCCAGTTAATCTTCAATGGAACCGTTGATCGTTAATCATTTTTTTACTCTTTGGCATGATCTCCAGTTTTTATATTATGGGCTTAACCGTGTCACCGACTCACCAAGCTCCTTGGCGTCTCACAGCAAAGATGTAGAAGTTCATGAAAAGCTTGTTACAGTTTCTCAGAAATTGAATCTCAGCATTCTCTTCTTCTTAATTTTTCCTTGAACAAAATTGCGATTTATATTTGAGATTCTGCTTAGTATTTTCTTACAAGAAAAAAAGTTTTATATGTCAAAATATTTCATGAAAACAGTATACCGAATGCATACGATAAGTACAATACATATCTTTTTTAATTAATGGATTTTTGCAGCTTTAGAAAAAAATTCACCAATGTCAAAAAGAACACAGGCGAACAAAAGTGCCTCGAGTCTGCATCATGCGTAATATTAGCCTCATCATATCAATGAAGAATGGAGCCTGGGTATCTGGACAGCGATGGTCTGGGTTTGCATCTCAATTATTTACTACCTTCCTGTTTTCCAGCAGTAAATGTAGAGCACTTCTGACCAATTTGGCTGAGATTGAGTATTTGATTTGATGCAAATGTTGCCATTTGTATGATCTGCTACTGAGGGACAAAACAAGCTTTTGATCATCGTAATCGTAATTGCTAGTGTCTTCCTGTGCTTGGTTGGTCGGTAAAATTTTTCAAGAAAAGTGTCTTCTTGTGCTTGGTTGGTCGGTAAAAGTTTTCATGACATGTTGTCACTTAGGAGCAATTGACATAACAAAAAATGTTTGATGTTTCAATTAATCGGCAAGAATAAGGTTTCTTTTGGGATAATTTTCTTATTGCTTTGCTTTTCAAATAGCAACAATATATTATGTTTGACCACTATTTAAAAAATTTGTGTGATTGGAAACTATTTTTATAACAATTTTAAAAAAATTTACTTTCTCCACAACTGGCAGCACAACATACGATATAAAAATGATAGCCAGTGAGAAATTATACTTTATAGGCCTAATAGTAGTCATAATTGAAAAAATGTACTCAATTTATTTTTGGGAAATATATTCGAAATTTCATTTTGAATCAAAATACCCCATAGTTGGATTCAGAATATTTATTTAAAGTCTATGTCTAATGATATAGGCTCAACCAAGGTTCAAATTATACTCAAGCAGTATTTGATTTATATTTAAATAATATTTTTACCTTGTTCAAACAAGGTTTTATCTTTTTGAATCCTATTTAAATAAGATTTGAACTCATTTTAAATTTGGTTCAATAAAAGGTTGGAATAATGTTTGAATAATGCTCCTACATGGTTTGAGTCGAACATGGTTTGAAAGTGATTTTAATAAAGTTAAAACTTGGTATAATTCAAGAGATATAACACAATTATTGTAACAAAATCAAGTAAAATTTATGATATAAATTACAATACACAACACAGTAACATTCAAGAGATATGGCACACAACATCCATAAGATAATAAATGTGAATTGAGAAGTTGACATTATAGAATCAAATAAATAATGCACACAAATAGTCATAAAATATATATATATAATATATATATATATATATATATATATATATATATATATATATATATATATATATATATATATATATATATATATATATATATATATATATATATATATATATATATATATCTACAATAGAGGAAAGCAATGAACTTTGGATTAGTAAAAGAATAGATAAATAATCTTTTTGTAATTGACATATTTTTTTGAATTACTTCTATACATAAATGGTTGTTGTAGAGTCTCTATGGGAATATCCATCATTAACAGTGGATCTATCGAATTTCTAGCGGTAATGAGGTTTCCACCCACTTTTCTGGCAAATTTTATTCGCTGGTGTATACCGCGTAGGAAGCTAAAATAGACAGTTTATTTACAGCGACAAATATTTTCGGCAACTTTTCATCGATCATATGCACTGGAAATTAAAAAAATGGAGGCGCGCCAAGTTGTATGCCCGCCCTACCCACACGAGCTGCCCTCTTCCCTGGCTACTTCCAGCGTTGCTTGTTGTCCTCCCACACAGCACATTGGTCTGCCCCTATCTATGCTCACCGCACATAAAAAAATGTAGCCGCGCCCTGTTGCATGCCCTCCCTACCCACACGAGCTGCCCTCTTCCTTGGCTACTTCCAACGCTGCCTGTTGCCCCTCCCACACAACCTGCTGGTCTGCCCCTAGCTAGAATCACCGCACATGCTGCCGCCTCCTGTGGGATTCAAAGTGAGTATTCTCCAAAGCCCCAACCAGTTCACTGAAAGGGAAAAAGTGTTCAAAGTGTCACATTTTTTATTTAAAATGTAATAAGGAAAAGCCGCTGAAAAGGCCATAGGAAATAAAGGCACCATATAGTCACCAAACTTTTTGTCAAAAATAGTCTTCATATTTCATTGTAAATTGCCAGAAAATGACCGAAATGCTGCCGAAAAAAGAACGTCGGATAAATCTGCCAGTAATGTACGATTTTCCTGTAGTGATTTTGTGTAATCAGTTCAAACTTTTAGAATATTTTTTTTTATTTAAAGTTTATGGTATATTGTATTGCATACACTTCTGAATTGCCGCTATAAATAAGATATAAAAAAAAATCTTTTAGACTGCTTGTGTACTAGCTACTTCAATTATTTTAATTTTTGTTAAAATTTTAGATCTCTTATCTTATTGCCATTACTAAAAAACAAGATTTTTCACAGCGGATGTTAAGAACAGTTTTAGAACCGCTGCCAAAACCATCTTTTCGCATCAATTTTGACAGCTACAAATTGCACCAGTATTATTCGCCACAATTGTCCAGATTTGTGATGGTTTAATCTGCCACAATTCTGGGGATTTTTTTTTGTGAGCTAATAGTTGCGATTATGCCCACTGAAATTCTGTAATTTTGAAGGTGCTTAAACTGCTACTATAATTATAACTTGTTATGTCTACCCCAACGATCATAGAACCACTACAGAATATCTTTGCATCACATTATAATCACAACGGTTTGTGCAATAATTTTGTAACAGCTGCATAAAAATTTATGGCTGCTAAAACTGTCGGGAAATGAATAATTCTATGTTATAGTATTCCTTTTTTGGTGGTGTGCACATCTTGGCATTTCATTTATGGTGGCACTCCATCGGTTACAAGGATATTTGGAAGAGGAATGTTCAGGTATGCTAATAAATTGCCCTTGTATTTAATGAAATTTAAGAAAGTGCTTGTATAATAAACTCAACATTTCTTATAAGGTTAACGCTATGTTGTAAATGGTGTTAGGTTCATATAATGTCAAAGCTTTCATGGACAGTGAAATATTGTACATCAATTAATATAATTAAAATATATGTGTTCTATTTTGAACCATGACTAACCTTTCATCTTCTTCGATAACATGCATGATTAATTCTTTAAGCTAGTTTAAGGAGTCCATTCTCTTTAGCTTGTTGTTTGTAAAGACTATTGATCTACAATATTAATCAAATAGGGAACTAAGCACATCTAATTCTAACATGGCAAAGCTAAAAGTCCAAATATTGTAATGATATGGTATATAAAATTAAAAAGTATTGAGTTATTCACCCACCCTCTTTATGCACCTCAGCTTAGTTCATTAAGGTCTCATAATCGCCTCAAACTTTCAAGAATGATATGATGCATTTTGAGACCAATTCTTTGATCAATCATGTGGATGTAATTAAGAATTTAAGATACTCTTTCAAAGCATGCAAGTTCTTATTTTTGCAAGAAAAAACCTATTACAATTGCAATTGATTATGAATATTAAAATTTATTCAATAAATTCAACTTGTAGATTATAGAAAAATAAAATCACAGAATAGTAAATACGAAAAGGGAAAAGCAAACCAAAACTTTTTTTAGTGGTTCAGTCAACCATGACCTACGTTCACTCCCCAGAGTCCTTGACTCTGGATATTTCACTATACTAAGTGTCTTTCCTTTTACCCCCGCAGTAAGCTATAGAAGCCCTTAAAAAAATCCCTTTAACCAACCCCAATGCACTGGAGTACTGGAAGTTAGATCACCCACCTTGTGATGACAACGAATCTTCAATCTTTTTCTCCCTCCTAAAGAAGGGAGAGTACCTCATCTCATTTTTCTCCCTCCTAAAGAAAGCAGAGTATCACAACTCCTTTTTTCTCCCTCCTATAGAAGGTAGAGAAAATCTAGAGGACTTGACTTCTCCCCCAAGAAAAAATTTATGGACTCACTAGGTAATAAGAGTAATAAAGGTGTAAGAAAGAAATGAGAAATTTTGTGAACCCCTCACTCTACTTCTCCCTTAGGCTCAAAATCTCCTTCATCTTCCTCTCTCACCCCAAAGCTCTTAAGAATTCTTCTCACTCAGAGTACCCTCAACAGCCAATAACACCTCTCTCTCTTGTTATAAGTGATTAATAAAACTTTGCTTAGGTATTTGTCTTTAAAAAACCTCAAATTCAAGTTATCCCATCTCTGTTCATATAGTATGATATAAGTTCATACATAATGTGTTGTTTAGAATTTAGGCCCATCTAGTATGATGCAAATAGTTATTCAAACAAATTATTCAAATATTGCAAATAAATTATACATAATGATCGTGAGGTCATCTAATATGATCTGTTTAATTTCTCTATAATTGTACAGGATGATCCATGTGATGATTAAAAATCATCTCAATCAATCATCCGATATTATCTTCATCTTATAGTATGGTCAATTGATTTCTAGTTGGTCATCCAGTATGATGTAAAATTTTATACAATATGATTCGTTCAATAATCATGATTTCATTTGGTATTATATTTGGGATGACCAAATTTTATCTCTGTCAATTATACGGTATGATTTGCTATCATTAATTAAATCATTATTTGATTGATTAATTATGGTGATAATTTAAGCAAGAATTTAAAACACCAATTAGTACGATTAGCATCATATAACACGATTAGTTTAAAAATCATTTTTTGAATTTCATACATAATTCATCTGGAAGATAGGATTTACAGAATAAAATAAATTATACAGTGTGATAGGGAATGGATTTACTAGTCTATGTTGAGGGATGTGCATCCTCCTAGGGGTAAATGATGCATACTATATTGATGACTTTTGAACTATTCCAGACATGGTGATGGCTTATGATTTTGAAGTTCATTTAATTTTTATTATCAAATTTTATTTGCACTTTCTAGAATAAATAGTTCTATTTTTAATGCATGCTTAATATCTTCTACCTCCATTACACACGCCTCTAGTTTCTTGAATGAATTTTCTAGTTCAATATGTTATATTTTTAAGTAATATTTTGCTCTAGATAAATCAATATGCTTCATGTTTAATGAATCATATTCATCAAGTAAAGTCATGTGATCATCATGTAAATTAAAATGCTTGGTAATTTGATTACCATGCCCTTTTTATAAATTAGAAAATTAAGTATTAAAGTTAGCATACATCTTCTTAAGCTTTATATACGAATCGTGAATTGTTTCTGAAATAATAACGAATTCATTATAGGAAACTTGATATACCTCACCTTGATTTGGTTAATCAATATTATCATTAACCATAAGACACAAGTTTGTTACCTCCTATGCTTTGGGTTTTGATGATTTTGATGTATTGTCAGCCAAAATGCCTTTTGTGTCCTATTTATCCCATTCTTAAATTTTTCCTTCTCCACACCCTTCTCCATGACTGGGTGAGTCTATTCAAAGATGTCCATATTTCCAACATTCAAAACTTTTTTGTCAAATAATGTTTTGAATTTTTTTTTTTTTACCTTTATTCCCCTATTGTTGTTGAAGCCTTTGCTTCCTCTTTAAAAAAATTTTAAACTGGTGGGTCATCAGCACAATGTTATCATCCTCCATCACTATAGAACTATCATTGTCCAATTAATTTTCTTCAAGAGCCACAATCTTCTCCTTCTTCTTTTCACCTTCATCATTTAATCTTTGACTCATGCCTTGCTCGTAGGCAATGAGTGACCAAAGTATGTTATCAATTATATACACGTTCAAGTCCTTTGACTTAGAAATAATAGTAACTTTAGCATCATACGAACAATGTAAATAACATTAAATCCTAATGAATTTTTTTAAAATTAGGAAGTTCTCTACCTAGAGCATGCAAGGATATAACTATTTGGGTAAATCTACTATATATTTCAGATATAGTCTCCCTTGGTTTCATGCAAAACATTATGTAGTCATGTAGTAAAATGCTTAGCCTACACTATTTAACTTCACTAATTCCCTCATATGTAATGCACAGTTTCCCAAATCTTCTTCCCAAAAGTATAGGTAGATACTCACATATAATCCTTTGATTTCAAAGAACAATAAATTTATTTAATCATTTAGCATTTAATTGTGCAAGATGTCTATCCTCATAACTCCATTCAGTAAAGGTAATATTTATCTTGATATTATTAACTAAATGATATGGAGGTGAATTAACAGTATGAATCATATGCCAGATCTTATTGTCATTGGTTTACAAAATGTTGTCATGCGAATCTTCCAAAAATCAAATGGGATATTTTTTTTTTAAAAAGGGGAACATTTTATGGAATAACCCTCAGTAGTATTCCTACTACAAAAAAGTACCATTACATCTATACTACATGATTTTAAAATCTAAATTTTTAGACCCACTTTGATACCACTTGAAAGTATGAGGAAGTTATGAGACCTCAATAAACTAGGCCTTGACACATAAATAAGAAGTGGGTGAATTGATAATTTAAAAATTACTCAACAAAAACTTTATGTTTTCATAATTTTTTTTAAAAAAATAAATTTAAAACTAATCCCAAATAAATACTTAAAAATATGTGGAGGCACCTGAGAATTTAAGATACTCTTTTAAAACATTCAAGTTTTTCTTTTTCCATGTAACAACCTATTCTAATTGTAATAGATTATGAATATTAAAGTTCATGATGTAAACCCAACATACATATAATAGAAAGTTATAATTGCAGAAAAGTAAATATGAAAAAAAAAGCACACCAAATTTTTTTTTATAATAGTTCAGTCAACCTTGACCTACGTCCACTCCCTAGAGTTCTGCAATCTAAGTATTGCACTAAACTAAGAGTCTCTTCTTTTGCCCCCACAACAAGATGTAGAAGCCCTTATAGAAATCCCTTTTACCAACCCTAATGCAGTGGAGTGCAGGAAGCTATATCAAACTCTTTATAATAATTGCAAACCATCAATCTTTCTTTTGTTACAAATCTGGACCTAAGTCTTGTAATTTTGATGATAATAAATATTATTGAATTTCAAACTATGCTATCTCCAAAAATTTGAATTTATTGCATATCTATTTTTTCCTTTCTCACCAACATTTTAGGTCCATAGTTCACTTGTAACCTCGACCAACTCAAGATTGAGGAGACTAGGATTAACATTTGTATTTTTATCGTTTTGTACTTTTACCTTTCTTGAGTCAATCTTATATTCTGGTGGATTCTAAAACTAAGTAACCTTAAACACACACACTCAATGGGGTAAATTAATATGTTAGAAAGAAGTTGTGTTTTTTAAACTAATCACCTAATTTGATTTATATCATATTGGATGATCAGTTAACCAAAAAATCCTAATTAGGGCACCTGTGATAATTAAGGTTGATTAAACTCATTATACTGTATGATGAATATTAGATAGGACGATCAGTTATAATTAATAAAATAGCTGCCAATCACAATTTAGGAAATATTTTAAACTTCAAAATTTGTGTCTAAACATATCGTATGATATACATCATATTGTATGATATATGATAATCATGCATAAATTAATACTATGATTAAGGGAATAATTATGGTTAATTTATTTAATCAAATCATACAAGACCATTGGGCAGGATAGTACTGTATGACTTGAGCAATGCATGGGATAATAATTTAGCATCGCTTATCATCCAGTATGAAATGTCATAGTTTTTCCACTAATCTTACAGGATAAACCCCTAATTTGGTACTTTACAAACAGCTTTACATGAGATAATAATTCTCAATCATCTTGGATGGTCGGTTCATCTCTTTGAACTGATCATATAAGGCCTGTCACCTCATATAATACTAAAATGAATTATTTGAACTAATTGTACAAGATGATTTGTGATCATACTGGATGATCAGATTTAACAAATTAAAATTTAAGGCTTTTGAGTTGTTCTCTATTTAACTCTTGCTTAGACTTACTCATAAGTATTTCTTCTATTAAGTTTCTTGGGAGGGAGCATAAAGAGGGAGTTAAGGAGTGTTTTGGGAGAGAAGAGAAGGAGAGTTATTTGTGAGAGAGAGTTGTAAGGGATTCACAAGGTTACTCTAAGAAAGGTTCTTCCCTATCTTCTTCTAGCTTTTGTATTAAGCCTTTGGTGGCTCTAGAGAGACATTCTATAACAAAAGGTTGTTGTTCTTTTCCATCTCCAGGAGGGACCAAAATGATTCTTAGTTATCTGCCTCTTCAAGAGAGAGAAAAAGGATTCCAAGTTCTGTACCTTCACCAGTAGGGTGAAAATGTATAAAGTTTTGAGCCGCACTAAGTTGGTGGAGGAGATTTTCTAAGGGCTTATCCACCTTGCTATGGGAGAAAAAGAGAGACTCTAGCTTTAGTGCAACACCTTTTTTCTTTTGGAAGAAAATTAAACAAATTGCAATAATCACTAAAAAAAGAAAGTACAAACTACAAAATAATAACATTAGATTCTTCCTTTAACAAAGAAATAAATGGAGGAGGAACCTTTTCCACACTAATGTTTTCCCAAATAAAAGAACTAAAGAGAGCATAGTTAGCACATAAATCTGCTAACTCATTACATTCCATATCTATTCAATTAAAAATCACATGATTAAAGTCTTTGATAAAAGTAAGATCTTTCATTCCTTGACCACCTTTCATAATTGCATCATAAGGAAACTTAATGATGTTAGCATTGTCACCTACAATGATAATCTTCTTATAATTGAACATATAATCTTTGATAACTTCCTTGAGAGATTGAATAGTTAAAAGCTCTAGTCCATATATGTCCCAATGAACACAAGCATGTCAAAATGCAAGAAGAAATCTACCTTTGAAGTCTTGGAAGACACCACCAACTCCAGCTTTATATGATGGTAGTAATGATGCATCAAGATTAACTTTGATCCAATCAAGTGGAGGAGGATGCCAATGACTATCCAACAACCCCAAAGGTTGATTAGAACACCATTTACCTGATTTAAAAACAACATTTTGAGTCAAAATTGAAGCATAGCTCATGGCATTAGCTGTTTTGACCATTGAACTTTCATCAATTCCTTCATGAATCAATTTATTTCTTACCTTTCATGAAAGGGAAATAGCATTGAAATATAATCTTATTAACAAAGAATTCTGTAAAGGCAGCCACTTATAGAATTCTTTAAAAGAAACAAAAGATGGAATTCCAAATCCCTATCTATTTAGATGTTGAAAAACTTCTAATAGCTTCTTACATTTGATTACAACATTTTCAATATCTTCAATCTCATTACATCTTATAGGACAAGCAGTTTCCTGTTGCAATCTCCTATATGTCAAGAATTTATATGTAGAAATAAAATTATTGAAAACTCTCCACCAAAAAACCTCCACCCGTGGAATAAGTTTCACCTTTTTGATCCATTCCAAAATTTGATAATGTAAGATATCATGAACCAATGCTTCAAAATTTATTATTGAAATAGAGTTACTAAATTTTGTAAAAATTAGTTTCTTCTTATCCTCACCCAAGCCTAGAAAAATTTGTATTTGACAGATAAGTTTTACAAGCTCAATTTCAAAAAGCTTTCTGAGTTTGACTACATTTTTGGAACCGTCTACAATAAACTTGTCCACCATCAATTCATTAAAATCTTGAGACAGAACAAACATCATTCATCTATTTCTACTTTTAACCAAAACTAAAGTATCTTTGGAGACATCAATAGATTCACCATTAGCAATGCTCCATCTAATTATTTGTTTAAGAAATTTTCTTCCATCAGTTATAAATTTCCTAGCAATTGAGCCAATCTTCAATGAGACATCTTCTTACAAAGAACCATATTTCGAAATATAACCTTATGTAGTAAGGAATATTTATCTTGTACATACTTCCAAGCAAGTTTAGCCCTTTAAGGCCAAACTTTAGTTGAACAGGAAGGAAGAGCATGACCTCCCCATTTCAATGGCCTACACATACATCCCAATTCACATAATGAAGTCCAAATCTTCCATTCATCTTGTTCCAAATAGAACTTCTACATAACTTGTCAATTTCATCAAGAAGACATTTTAGAATCTATGAATGAGTACAATGGAATGTAGTATAAGAAAGCATAACCGATTTAACAAGTGTGCTTTTCTCAGCTATAGAAATGAACTTGCCTCCCCAAACATTCAGCACCCTCAAGACCTTATAAAAAATGAACTTGAAATCCACTCCAACTAGCCTCCTCAAAACTATTTTATCTCTAACGTAATAAAAATCACTAACTGATTTGAATCCCATAATATGAGAAATAGCTCTTTTTTTCCTTTTCTCTATAGATTTGCTAAAAAGAATGTAATATCTATTAACATTTACATTTTGACCTATCCAACCAAAAAATTACTTCAAAATATCTTTTATCTCATTTACTACCTTTATTTTAGCTTCTCAGAAGAAAATAATTTCATCTTCATAGAGAAATTGAGAAATCCTTGGGCCATTTGAACACACTCAAACTCTAATTGAGTCACCTTTTTGGCTAAAAGCATTTGATAATAATTGTGAGAAAAGAATAAATAAAAAAGGTGACAAAGGACAACCTTGATGGAAGTTGATTATAGCATTAATCCAACTTGAAAGATATCGATTAACCAACAAAGAGATTCTTGACTCTTGAACACATTCCAAAATTAGCTTAGAAAACATAGATTGAAACCCAAAATACTCCAAAGCTTTTACCAAAGTAGTCCAGCCAATAGAATCATAAGCTTTCTCCATATCTATTTTAAAAGAAATGAAACCTTTGGAAGATTTAGAGAACATAACTTTATGGTATATTTCTTTAGCAACCAAAATATGATCCAATATCGATCTCCCTTTAAAAATTTCCACTTGCTCTTCAAAAAACAATTTAGGAATAATAGAAGACAATCTATTCAAAAGAACCTTGGATTCCACCTTGTAAATAGTGTTGCACAAGCTAATGGGTCTATTATTTGAAGGAGACATAGGGTTCCTCACCTTAGGAATCAATACAATTAAGGTCTCTTTCTAAACAGAGCACATGTCCCCAATATGAAAGAATTGATTAATAGACTTTCAAAAGTCTTCTTTAATGATGTCCAAATAAGACTCGTTAAAGGAATAGGAAATATAATCATTACCTGGAACAATATTGTTGCCACCCTGCTTGACCACAACCTCCATTTCTTCTAAAGGGAACTCTTTCTTCAACATCCTTGTATCATCCTCATCCAAACTCTTCCACGGGATAGGCCAACCTTCCAAAATGCATCTTCTATCTTTCCATTTCTCTTTAAAGGATAAAAAAAAGAACATCCTCAATTTGATGTTGATCCTTCAATAGAGAACTATTTTCATCTTTAATTTTAAAAACATAATTATAATTTCTTTTTGCACTAGCAAATTCCTGAAAGAATTTTGAGTTGCAATCGCCCTCAACCAACTACATGACCTTTGTACGATGTCTCCATGATGTATTCAACAAAGCCAAGGTTAGGTTAAGCTCCCCAACTTTTGATTTGATAATCCAACTATCTTCCGCCGAAGGACTCCATTATCTGCTTCTTTAACTTGTAGCTCCATGATTTCCTTTAAAAGGCAATCCTTCGATTGAACTAAATATTCATGTTTAGCTTTACTCCAGTAAACCAAAGCCTTCAAATCTCTTTTCATCTTACTGTTTAGAATTTGAGTAAAACTTCCAATAGATTTTTTCATAGAAATTCCTCTCACCATATTAGCTGAAGCCTGGATAGAAGCCCGTACATCTTAAAATTTAATTACTTTCCAAATAAAAGGATTGAACACTAGGAGATTTAATAAGATTGAGCTGTGAATCGATGCAACTCTAGCCAACTTCCTAACAACTATACGATGGGAACAACATAATGCAACTGAATTTAAAAAAAAACCTATCCAATCTCTCTAGGATCTAATCAACACTAGTTTTGTTGTTACATCAAGTGAACTTTGGCCCAACTCACCCAACCTCATGAAAGTCATTACTAGCCAAGTAATACTTCATTTCTTTAGGTCCTTGGGAAAAAATAATTCTCTTCCCTCCCTTTTTGTCTTCCTTAGAAAGTAAACAACTGAAGTCTCCCCCTTCCACCATAGGCAATTCTTTGGAAGAATAAATTTTTAGATTCTCCCAAAGAATCATCCTTCTATAAACAACCTTATTACCATATATAGATGTTTCTACATCTTCCATTATTAAGAACACCTAACTCTCCAATCATAAATTTGGGAGAAGATTCCAAAACATTAAATGTAGGCATGCTAGACTTCTATACCGCAGAATGCCACCTAACAATCCCTCAGATGGCATATATAAATAATCTAAATCAGCACCAATTAACAAATTGATACCCCTTCTATCAATCAACGATACTTTTGCTTTGAAAAACACATAAAAAAAAATACACCATGATCCTTCACGAACTCCTTGAGATATAGAGAAGTTTTTTTTTTCTATCTCCTCTATAGTTCCAGAAAGTTATAGAAGACATCATTGTCCAAGAGGGAATGGGATCCACACTTTATCTTTTTATTTACCAACAACTCTCCTACTTCTAGGAGCCAATTTAATATGACCCAAACCTTTAAGTTGTTTATAACCTTCGTTCTTGATATTAGAATAACCACCATCTTTGAAGTCAAAATCTGCATTTATCACATCCAATTTCATTTCCAAATTTCCTTCACCTAATCTTCTATAATCAACCAAAACGTTAGGAGAAGTCACAACAACCTTCTCTGGAACTATCTCCCCTTCCTCAAACATATCCTTTAATACTTTAAATTTGTTATCATCAATAGGAAGAATACAAGAATTTTATACCATACCCCCTTCAATTTCTAAGGCCAGCATATGCACAGGACCTGGAACATGTTTTGCATCTACTGATAACATTTATACCATCAATGGATTAGATTCTCCACTCCTATTATGCATCTTGACAACCACAGGTTCCTTTCAATTCTAGCAAGCTTCATAGGATCATTCCCCTTCCCACCACCCTCCTTCAATGGAAAGGAACTTGAATTCCTGAAACTAGAACTTTTAATCCTTTTTCTTCCCATAATTAACATGAACCTATAGTCCATATCCAGATTTACTTGCACCAGCATCAAATACAACCCCATTAGCTGCCCTTGAGTTTTCCAACCCAGTTGGACTTTTATTTTTATATGAATTTTCTAATGGATTAGAATCCTTATTTACCTCCAAAGGTGTGTCCATACAATTTTTCTTCAAGTGCCATATCTTGCCACATTTGAAGTAGAAGTTGGCTATCCTTTCATATTTGATTCTATGAAAGAATTTGCCTGAGCTTCCCTCACCTAAACACTCAATGGAAACTTTCCATCCAATATGATACGAACACAAAATCTTGCAAATTCCCTCCTCCCCCATTGAAACATGTTTCCATCAATCATATATGGAGTACCAACCAAGGAAGGAATCCTGCATATATTAATTTCATGCCAACATTGTAATGGTAAATTTGACATTCTAATCAAAATAAGAGCAAATAGTCCCTTCAAAGATGTAGGAGAGAAAGATGGTGACCATCTATACAATCGAATGATATTTCCATTAACATACCAAAGGCCATTAGAAAAAACTAATTCCAATATTTTTCATTCATAAAAGGCATATAAACCCCATCCCATTCAAAGCATTGTCAAGTGAAATCTACCAAATTGAGTCCAGAGACTCCTTAACTCCATACTAACCACATGAAAGGGAACATTTTTAACAAAGACATTGATCACCAATGAATATGGATGCTTCTTTTAGTTTTCCAATTCATTTTGTAAATGCAACTTAACTAATGAACCATTCTCAGTAAAACCTTCACCATAATCTAGATCCATTAGATTTATAGTCAACTTCTTGCTCCAAGCATTTTGCAACACATTTCTAGAAGGTAGTTTGCAAACATATGATCTATTATCAACTTTATGTCACTCACCCAGATCACACGTTTCACAAATTTGGACCTTCTCCAAATCAACCACCATTTGAATAGAATGAGCATCTTCAGTTTTTGAAGTATCAATAGAATTCTCGAGATTTAAATCTCTCTTATCAGTTTCCAATTCATGAATCATCTTCATATTAGCTCTAACATAATCTATTGATTTAGTATCAAACCTTTCAAAATCCTCAGCCACATTCTTAGCATCTCCCAGTAAATTGAAACCCCTCTTTAAACTAGACAAAGAAGAAGCATTAATATTTAATTTCAAATCAAATCTATGTTCTAGGAGAGGTCCAAATTATTTTGAAACCATAATCAAGCTATCAGTCACTACATTTTTCACATTACCTATATCTTCGATAGGTTTTTCTATTAGAAAATAGACCACCTTAATTTATTATCATAGGCTTACCATACCTAAACTTCAATTTTCCATCTTGTATAATTCCTGAGCTTACATCTCCAATCTCCAAAAGCAGACAGAGATGAGACCAAACTTAAATGATGAAAAAATATAGTACCAGCAGTTGAACACCGACTATCGAAAGGACTGCTAGACAATGAAGGCCGGCTACCTTCTGCTGCCATTGGAGTACACCTGAAAATATGTGAAACATATTTTTGAAAATTACCCTCTCTCTAGAAACCTATACCTTCTCTCTCTTCTTCAAAATAATTAACCACTAGCTTCACTGCAATACATGGAGAGGAGGATTATGTGTTGTGGACATAGTCGGGTTAGATTAGCCCACTAAAAATTCATATGTTCTTATTTTTATTATTTTCATCACTTTATTTTTTTTGTTATTCATTGCGTGGTTGAAAACTCTGATCTTTTTTTATTTATAAAATTAATTTTCTTTTGCTTTGAGGGATAAAAATGTCTGTATTTTTATATTTAAAAAATTATCAAAATATTTTCCTTTCATTAAAGAAAATTTTAAATTACCAATTCAACCCACCTCTTTGTTAGCCTTGGGCTTTTTCTTTTAGGTCTCAGAACCTCCTTAAATTTCAAGTGATATCAGAGTGGAATTCAAAAACTAAGTTTAAAAAAAAATTAAATGGTCAATGGAAAATTTTTGAAATCATAATATTGTGAAAGGGTATTCAATTACATATCCACCTTTCTTTGATAATATTTCTTTATATTTTTAGAAATTTTTCATGGCTATGTTCTTACAATCTAAAGACTACCACAAGTGGATGCTAATTCAGGAAGGATACTACGCTCCTCCTCATTTTATAAATGGAATTAAAATTAAACTAGATTTTTTTGAATGGAGCATAAAGGAAAGTGAGTTAGCCAAATTAAATGCAAAATGTTTAAACTTCTTTTTTTATGTATTAAAATTTGAAGATTACATGTGTGTATCTACTTGTATAACTAGTTTAAAATATGGAATAAGCTCTGCAAAACCTTTGAAAGAACAAAAGAAGTGAAATAATCTTTGTTGAATATTTTTCTTTATGGTTAGGAATTATTTATCATGAAACCTAGGGAGTTTATTTCTGAAATGTATATTAGGTTCACTCAAATTGTCACTTTGATGCATGCATTAGGTAGAAAAATTAGAGATTTTGAAAAGTTAACATTTTGCATTGCCTACCTAGTTCCTATGATGTTAAAATAATTGCTATTACTGAATCCAAAGATTTGAATGTTTATTCAATTGATAAAATACTTAGATCACTCATTTCTTAGGAGAAAGGAGTGAATTAAAGACAGATTGAAGCATGTGAGAAAATAAAGAAGAAAATTGTAGCTTTAAAGGTTTATAATTTAGATAGTGACAATTTTGTGTCTGAAGATGATGATGACAAAACATTGATGATAAACTAATTTAAAGCTTTTTAAAGAAAAATTAAAATGCATCGTAAGCCTTGGAATAAATGTAAACCTAATAAAAATTTTAAGGCTTTTTCTTATGTCATCTGTTCTGAATGTAGGAAGATAGAAAACATGCATACTGATTGCCCAAATCTTAAAGCTCACCTAATGAAGGAGAATGGTGAAGAAAAAGCCAAATTAAAGAAGTGCAATCAACGTACTTAGATGGCACTCAAAAATGTGTCAAATGTTATCACTGGTTTTCAATACCAGTGAAATTTTTAAAGGATGGTGACTCAAAGCCCTTCAGATTTGGGATTGAATAATATTATTTGAGGTAGAGTCTACCCTTTCGAATAGATGTAGTCCCTTGGAAATGAAAGTTTGAGATGCGCCTAGAGGCAGAGATTGATACTTTTAAAAATAATCCTGATCATAAGTACTAACTTTTAGTAGATTTTCAGACTTTTAAAATAAGCAATTTAATTTCACAATGCAGAAGCTAAAAGTTTTAACAATAATTTTAGTGTTGATGATGAAATGTTAAATTATAGAATCGAACATTGATATCAAAAATTCACCATAAATTTATAACAAAAATAAGGTATAAAAAGTAAAATGTGAAGAATAGAAAAAGCACATCAAAATTTTTTGTAGTGGTTTAGTCAATCTTGACATATGTCCAGTCCATGGTGTCCTCCACTTTGAATATTGCACTAACACTAAGTGACTCCCCTTTTGCACCCTCAATAAGGTGGAGAATCATATACAAACTCTCTTCCACAAACCCATTGTGGTTGAGGACGGAAGCTTCTTTCACAAGTAAAGAATTTTGACTCCTTTTTCTCCCTCTTGGAGAAGGCAGAGAACCTCAAATCCTTTATCTCCATCTTAGAGAAGGAGATAACCTCGACTCCATTTTTTCCCTCTTAGAGAAGGTAGAGAACCTTGTGGACTAGACTAAGAACCCTCTCTCCCTAGAGAGTTCCGAAAAGACTCACCAAGGCCACAGTAGGAACAAGCGTGCAGTGAGCCCGTAGCAATCATGTGATCCCCTAATACAACTTCTCCCTAATGCTCAATATCACCTTCTCCTTCCTCTCACAAACCCTAATTTTCCTTAAAAGCTCCCCCTCAAATTTCCTCCTTTAGTCATGTTCCTCTCTTTGCATCCTTAGAAAAATGATTAAAGCATGCTTTTATAATAAGCTTGAAAGAAACCTTAAAAATTCAAGTTAGTAGTCATTGTTCATACAGTACGATCCATGTTTGTACATTGCGATCACTTCATAACTAGTCCCATCTAGTGTGATGTAAGTAGTCATTCAAATGAACTGTTCAATTTTGATGAAAACATCATATAATATGATCCAGAGATCGTATAGTATGATCTGATCGATTTCCTCTACTCGTAAGGGATGATTCTTAGATGACTGAATGTCGCCACTATCACTCATCCCATATTGTTCTCATCGTATAGTACAATTAGTTGTTTTTAGGTAAATCAGTTAGTATGATATAAATATTGTACAAAATAATTAGTTCAAAAATTATAGCTTCATATGGTAGATTTTTTAGGATGACCAAAATCATCTCTTCTAGTCATTTAGTAAGGTCATCATCTTACAATATGATTAGTTCAAAAATCATGGTTTCATTTTGTAAGATCTCTGGGATGACCTAATTTTATCTCTATCAGTCATCTAGTACGATTGACATCATATAATATGATCAAATATCATTAATTAAATAATGATTTAATTAACTAATTACCAGGGCTAAATTTAGCATGATTTTAAATTTTTATACATTATGATTACTTCAAAAATCTTTTTCAAAATTTTACATAAATGAATATGGAGGCAAAGGTTTTGATAATGAAATAAATTATATAGTATAAAATATATTGTAAAGTACAATTATATATTATACAATACGATTAGTTCACAAAATATGATTTTTCAATTAGGCATTAAATCAATCTTTTAAATCAACTGATTGTACAATATGATTTTCAATCATATAGTACTATTAGTTTAGAAAACTTTAATTTAAAAAAATCACTTTTCTTATGTATGTACATAGTTACCCAATTATATACACTATGATGTGGACTGACTCAAGAAATTAGATGATTTAAGAAAATTAAAGTACAAACTCGTTATATTTTACATCTTAACCTAGCTAATATTGAGATTTTAGTCATCTTGAGTAATATACCTGCAAATCTTAGTGTACAAGACACAAAAAATATCTAATATATTTCTTATGAATATACAATTCAATTATTGAGGTTTGACATAATCAAAATCTTAGGCTAGGGATCCTAGATTGGTATTAATATCCCCTTTTTTGGTGATGGAAAACAAATTTGGTTCAAGTCTAGATTGTAAATTTTTTCATCATAATCTCCCCTTTACTCAGTGAAAGATGTTATAAAATAGGGGATGCCTACCTCTTTTTGTCTTTTGTTCAATATAAAAAAACATAAAAAGGAAAACTAGAAATAAAAAAATGAATTTCTATTAATTAAATAATTACTCATACATCTGAACAAACTGAAAGTTCATTAGGGTTGTTAAACCCTAATGAACTACCTTAAGGCTAATCAAGAAGTGGGTGGGTGAATTGGAAGTTTTAAAAATTCTTAAATAAAAAGAAAATTCTTTTTGAACTGTTTCTCAATATTTTAAAACAAATAAGATCAGCCCTTGATATGGAAGCAATTAACAAAACAAATTAGATATTTTAACCAGACAATCAAACCATAGAAAATTAAAGTGTGAAAAATAAAGTGTAGGAATAAAAAATAGAAAGAACACACCAGATTTTTGTGTTGGTTTGGTCAACTTGACCTACGTTCACTCCCCGTAGCCTCCCCTCTAAGTATTTGAACTAAAACTATAGTCTCTCTCCTTTTTCTCCCATAGCAAGGAGAAGCTCTTACTAAATCTTTTTCACCAATTCTGATGATGTATAGAATCTAAACACCTTTAGCTTCCTCCTAAAGCAGGCAGAAAACCCTAACCCCTTTTGTTTCCTTCTAAAGTAGGCAGAGAACTTTAATCTAGTGCTGATGAAGACCTCCTTAGAGCCAACAAGGAGCTAAGGATGATGATTAGAAAAGACAACTTGAATCCTTGCTTAGTGCAACCTTTATGAACACAACATAAAGTCTCCCTCATAAGATTCTCTCTCACTCTAAAGCTCTCCTTTTCCTTCTTTAAGCTCTCTCTGGTCTGGATAACAACAAAAGATTCTATCATAAAAAATTGAGAGAGCTAAAATATGAGGCCTTAAAAAAATGCCCTAATTTTCAACTTGCTGTCAAAGATCAACTAGGACAGTCAACAGATCATCCTGTATGACTAATATGAATCAGCCCTTCCAACAACAAAGATTTGGGTTTCTTGTACGATTAGAACATAATGTTTATTTTGATCATCATTGATGATGTGGACATCATCCTCTACGATTAGTTTAAAATCATATATAATCAACAATCAGATAGTTCAGGATGTCCAGGATATAAAATGGGATGATATAAAATATCTGATTGTCTAGGATGATGTCGAAATCATCCTGTACAAATAGTTCAAAAATAGATTTTATCTTCCAGCAGATAGTTTGGGATGTCTAGGAGATTTAAGAGAAAACTAAGGTTTTTCTTACAGATGTCTAGAATGATTCTAAGATCATCATGGATGAGATGATCGATCAATCTAACCTTAATTACATTCCTAAATAAATCATCCAGGATAATTAGGATTATCTTGTATAATTAGTGAAACTTGCCTAAATAACTTTGGTGACTGGATTTGTGATTTAAGCATATCATCCAAGATGATTGGCGTATCATACAAGATGATTTCCTTAATTAGGTTTACATGACCCATATGGCCTAATTAAGGTTTCTATTTTTAATTGATCATCCAAGATGATTTTAAATCATCATGTACGATATGATAAAAAAATTCTAATTCACCAAATTTCTCCCCTTGAGTGTTTGTGTGAAAGCTTACTTAGCTTCAAGATCCATCAAACTACATTTGACTTAAGAAAATAAAAAAGATGCATTCAAATAGAAATTATAGACTGACTCAATCCTAGTTTACTTGATATTGAGCTGATTAACATTCGAATTGAACTTATGGACCTAAAAGGTTAGTGAGATGGGCACATAAAATAGATATGAAAGAATAGTAGTAGTCAAGATACAATAATATTTGTTATCATCAAAATCGCGCTACTTAGGTCAAGATTTGCAACATAAAAATATAATAAAAGCTAAACAACCAAACATTTTCTCCCCCTTTTAACTGTTGTAACCCATGACTCCGAGTTTGATATTTTGATGATGCCAAATAATGATTGTTTTGAAACAACGTTTTATTGGATATTATTTTATTTGCTATTGTCCTTGAGTACTACCATTTCAGGAAGATCACAAGTGACTCATGATGAAAGGAAGACTCAATAATGGGTAGATTAGGAGTATGAGTCAGATATTATATTTTTCAATTTATTGTATTTTTATTTTCTTGAGTATGGCCACAAAATGCATAAGAGTATGAGCAACCATGCACACAGACAGGGGGAGAGTTTGTTTTTAACTGTTAAATGTAATAGAATTTCTTCTATGGAGATTGTACTGTATGATTTTAATTTGTACCATATGATCTAAGCTATATGGATGAATCTGTGAATATATTGTACTGTACCAATATATTCGTACTGTACGATATGTTCAGATCCAAAAACCCTAGCCATAGTTTAGTTTAACTAAGTGATTTTGCGCCGTTCGTACTGTACGAACATTTTTGTACTGTACAATTTATTTTAAATACATACTTAAATTAACCCATGATTAGTGCATGAAATCCAGGCCTAATTATATTTTGAACATCGTACTGTACGAACAAGATCGTACCATACGACGAACAGAGACAAAGTGTGATCGTCCTGGATATCGTCCTGGATGATCTCTTAGTTTTTGTCTCATCGTACTGTATAATAGTAATCGTACCATACGATGAATAGAGATTACATCTGATCGTCCAGACCATCATCCTGTATGAATAGTATTTTGTTGATCGTATCGTAGGATAGTTTATTGTACAGTACGAATCGTTTTTTAACTGTTTGTACCAGGATGAAGTCTGTTTATGAAGATCATACTGTACGATGTTTAATCGTACTGTACGAACAGTAACGGCAACTTTAGAAATCAAAGGGATTTTGGAGCCATTTTTTAGGTGTTAATCTCGTATTTTTTCAGTAAGAATTACAAAGAGGGAGAACGGGGTTAGAGAGAGATTCCAAGGGGGAGAGAGCTCTTGAGAAGTTCTTTAGGGTTTTCAGAGAGGAAGGTGAAGGTGAGCGTTGTGAGAGAGAAGAGGTGTGAGGGAGATCACACGGTTGCTCCAAACTTGCTGCATCTTGTTCCTCCTGTGGCCCTAGAAAAATTTGTTGGAGGATCTCCAAGGGAAAGGCTCTTCTACATCCGTGACCCCGAGGTACTCTGCCTTCTCCAGGAGGGAGAAAAAGGAGAAGGTTCTCTGCCGTCGCCAGGAGGGTTAAAACAGAGTTTGGCACTCTGCTACGCTGAGTTGGTGAAAGGGAGTATTGTAAAGGATTCTCCTCCTTGCCAAGGGGGGCTAAAGGAGAGCTATTTCTTGTAGTGAAAATCCCGGAGTGGAGGACTCCGGGGAGTGGACGTAGGTCATTGTTTGACCGAACCACTATAAAAATCTTGGTGTGTTTTTTCCTTCATTTACTTTTACTTGCACTTAATTTTTCATAATTATTGAGTGGTGAAATTTGTGAAAGAAAATTTGTTTAAGTTTTTGTTGTCAAATTTCAAAAATAACAAAAAGATTAGAACTCCTGTTTAGGATTACTTTTTATTTAGAAAAAGTTTTTCACAATTCACCCCCCTCTTTTCATTTAGTGATTTCATTAACATCACCAAAAAGAAGAGGTACATGAAAGTAAAGAAAGCAATGCAAAAAGGAAAGACATAGTAGATAAAAATTAATGGAAAAATGGATCTTGATCAATTAGTCATGCTCTTGGCTGAAAGAGCTGATGGATGGAGGTAAATTGATTATCTATAAAGGTAAATCTTTCTCCAATCCATCACATGTCATCATCATACTATTGGTGTTTCTATTGGATATGATATTCAAGTCAAATTACTAATCAATCAAGCAGCTGAATAATATCATCCTAAGGGTAGCCAAGGAAGGTAGGTGCAGGTGGTACTATTGATGGTGGTGGAGGTCCATTTGCAGGACCAGCTTCCCCTTATTCATCAAAATATGGCTCAGCATGCTCTTTCCCCCAACGAAAAATGATACAAAAAGTGGCATCCATATAGAAAAAAAGGACATTATCGGGTGGAGCAAGAAATGTGAGATGGTATTTATAGTGAAGGATATAGCCTATGATGTGTCTTATGGCCACAATTTGTTTTCTATGGATTTTTGGATGTCGAATATGAGTCATGTTATGAAAATAGTCAATAATTAGTTGGGCTTTATCAAATAGAGTATTCAATATTATGTGGTATATGACAAAAGATAGAAGTGGGAGTGTATTAACCCAATCTCTAGCTTTGGGTATAATAAATTGCGAAGTACATGTTGGATTATATTAGCATTTTGATTTAAAGTTTTGACAAGGGGTTGCTATTGATTTCAAGGAATAATCCTAATGGTTAATTTAACAGTAGTCCAGTTAAACTCATGAGAGATTATGGATAGAGGGCGAGGTCCTTTTGTAGAGAGATGTATGAGTTCGGCAAGATAAGCTTTAGTAACATCTATATTTTGATGACAAATACAGGAGGTCATGGTACAAAATTATAGGTTCAACCTAATATTTTCTTAGAATTCATATAGATGTTTATAATTGAAAGGAAAAGCTAGGGTAAGGAGGAATTAAAGGGTGGTAGAGGCGAGAAGGCTCATCACCTCGAAGTTTAAGGAAGCTTGGTTTAACATTCAATAGGGGGTGATTTTTGCCTCTTTATATTTATGATATGAATTTTCATCTTATGCATAGAGGAAATGATCATCAAAATTACGGGAGGAGGACGAGCTCCCCTGAGTCATTCTTCCATGTTTGTTTCCATAGGCCGATAAGTAGGAAGGACTAGAAAATAGAAATGTGAAGGAATTTTGAGTGAATTGAACTAGTCTAACCCTCCAATTTATAGAATTTTGGCCATTCGTACATTACAATTGAGATCATATGTTATGATAGTGGAGTTAATTCTTTTAGAAGACTTGTCAGAGAAAGTGGTCAAATTTTACAGCATAATTAGTATCGTACTAAAAAATCTTAAAAAAATTTGTTTGACCCGAGGGCTTATCGGTACCGTTTTGATGAAAAGCATTATATAGTATGAACACGTGTCCGTATAGTACAAACTTTAATTATTATCAACACAACCAAATTAAATTTGTCTCAATCCATTTAGACACATGTATCATACAATACGTAGGGTGGTATCGTACAATATGTCTGGCAATAATTTCATACCAAATGGATTGAATTCCTCAACAGTTAGTTACAAATGGATCATATAATTTGAAGAGATGTTTGTACATTATGATGTGTATATTAGTGATTTAGTCTAGATTGTTGATTTAATAAAGGGCTATGAACTATGCATCATGTATATTGTACATTATGAATGTGAATTGTACAATATGATGAAAAAAAAAGTTTAAGGAATTATGTACTTTACTAAAGTGCTTGTGTGATGACCCAAAAACATCTTAGACCATTTCTTTAATATTTTTTTTTTTAAATTTTCTAAAAAACAACCACAAAAAATATGAATAGTTACACGAATAAACATATATAATTCAAACACATATAAATGAATGCTTTCAAATGATTTTTTTTATTCTCTGTGATTAGGCATGAATGTTGATAACATCTAATTTCATTCTCAAGGTACTAAAGGTGTCAGAGGCTTTGAGTTTTCTGAAAATGTCTGCCAATTAATCTCCTATAGTTATATGTTGCAATTTTATTTCTCCCTTGGTGACATGATCTCTTATGAAGTGATTCTTAATGTCTATATGCTTTGTGCAGGTGTCCAGAATTAAATTGTTGGATAAGAAATTTGCACTAGTGTTGTCACACATAACTGGAATACTTCCTATAGGTAGTCTAAGATCTATGAGTTGTTGCTTTAGCTAAAGAACTTGAGAAACACAACTCCCTACTGCTATATATTCTACCTCAGTTATGGAGAGGACTACAAAATTTTGTTTTGTACTATACCATCAAATTAAAGATTGTCCTATTAATTGACAAGTTCCAGATGTGCCTTTTCTATCTACCCTACATCCTGCAAAATTAGAATATGAATATCCTATTATTTCAAAAGAGGTGTCGTGTCTCAAAAACTAGATTCCTAGGTTTGGAGTGCCTAACAAATATATAAGGATTCTTTTAACAATAGTCATGTGTGATTCTTTTAAATTTAATTGAAATATAGCATAAAGGCAAACACTTAAAATTATATCTGGTCTGCTAGTAGTTAAGTATAGAAGTGATCAAATAATTCCCCTATATTTTTTTTATCCACTAATTTTCTTTTGGGTCCTTATCTAATTGAATAGTGGAGCTCATGGGACTGTTCATGGCCTTAGCATTGTCCATTTTATATTTTTTAAGAATGTTCATAATATATTTCTTTTGGCTAAGAAAGGTTTCATCATCCCATTACTTTACACTAAAAAAAAATGTTCTCCCATCATGCTTATTTCAAAGTCTTTGCTTATGGTTTTTGAAAATGCATTGCAAAGGTTTTTATTTGATGACCCAAACAAAATGTCATCACCATAGATTTGACTAATGAGCAACTCTTCTCCTTCTTTCTTTAGTATGTGGGTGGTGTCTACACTATTCTTAACAAAGCCACTAATTAGAAGGAATGAACTAAACCTTTCATACTAGGCTCTAGTTGCTTGCTTTAACTCATATAATGCATTTTTCAATCTAAACACATTTTGGAAATTTTGAATTCACAATTTGCGGGGGGGGGGGGGGGGGGGGGGGGGGGGGGGGGGGGGGGGGGTCCTCAACATAAATATCCTCTTTGATTACCCCTTTTTGGAAGGCACTCTTAATGTCCATTTGATAAAAGTTTAAACTATTGAAGAAAGAAAAGGATAAGAGCACCCTTATGGCTTCTAGTATAGCTATTAGGGCAAAGGTTTCATTAAAGTTTACACCCTTAATTTTGTTATACCGCTTAGCTACTAATATGGGCTTATTTTTCACTACTATTCCAGAGTTGCTCATTTTATTTTTTAACACCCATATCGTTCCATCACACTTTTCTCCTTAGGTCTCTTGACTCATTCCTACACATCATTCCTAAAAAATTGTTTTATCTCTTCTTATTTTAATAGGATCTATAATTCATCTCCTAATGCTTGATCTATTGGTTGGTTCTATCATGGGGATAAATACATAATAACTAACCTCCTTCCTAACTCCATGCCTATTTTTTACACGTTCAAAATGCGTCTCCTTAGATCAAATCTCTAAGACGACTAAAAAATTTTTTTTAATCTCAAGGCAATTACTCCTCATATTCTACTATATATCTTACAACAATGGTTTCTAACCCTTTAATGACCTCTACTCCTTTTCTTCTTCTTCAGTTTTTGGTTTAGTGGTCCTATCTAATTCATCAAATACAATCTCTTATTAGAAAGATTCAAACCTATCATCTTCAAACTCTCTACCATGATCACTATAAACTATAGAAATTTCACATCCTAATTTCCTTTGAATCGAAGTGAAGAATGATTTAAATTTCTCAAATGACTCACTCTTATGTGCTAAAAAACATACCCAAGTTAATCTAAAAAGTCATCTACTATCACAAATCCAAAAGTTATTCATGCTAGGCTTGTCATGTTAACAGGTTCAAATTGGTCCATATGAAGGATTTCTAGTATGCTAGAAGTGTTGATATCCATAATTAAATGAAATGATGATTTTACTTATTTTCCTAGTTGGCAAACATCACATATGTGGTCCTTACTGAAGTCTAAATTTGTTAAGCCTCTTATTAAGTTTTTTTAGTTATATTTCTAAGTGTTTTCATACTAGTGTGGCATAGTCTCCTATGCCATAGTAAAAAATAATTAATTATTATTTTAAAACATAATAAATTTCAATATTCAATATAATTCAAGTCTAACATGCAAATATTGTTCATCCATTTTCCTTTTAACACAAGTTTATCATTTAATCTAACCATGCATTTGTCTGAATGAAATTTTACCTCAAATCCTTTGTCACATAGTTGATTAATACTTAATAACTTATATTTTAAACCATCAACTAATAAAATATTTTCAATCATAAAGTGTTTAGAGTTTTCAATTATTCCTGAGCCTACTACTTTTCTAGTGGTGTCATCTCCAAATGTCACTTTTCCTCCTAACGTAGCCTCTAGTATGATGAACTACTTAATAACATAAGTCATATACCTCATCCTACCACTATCCAAGTACCACATGCTCTAACTAGGCCTTTTTGTGAGAGCACCCTAATAATGTTATAGGTTAAGTTTGGGAATCCAAGTGAGTTTGGGTTCCACCTTATGCTTTAATGAATACGATGTATTCATGTTATACTGTGATGAATGAAATTTAGGCCTCAAAACTAGATGTGTCCAATGATGGATAATGCAAGTGCAGGCTATATGTCATAACATTCCACAATAGTAACACCTAACACTAGGGAATGGGTTTTGTAAACTTATTTTTTTTTTTTTTACAAACCTATATGGGGTGATGGTGCCTCTTTCGGGGTTTATATAATGCGTGTTTTATTAAGGGGTTGTACCACTAAGCTATTTGAAAGTGGTGGTTTATTATTCTCAGTTTTAGTAATTTTTGCTCTTAAATATTTAATTGCTGTTTTATAGCTTGACACACCAAATTTTAGTGCATACTCACTACTATCAAAATGTCATGCAAGTTCTTGTAATTCCTTAAATATTTTTTCTAGCTCAATATGTGATATTTTCAATGAAATATGTTAATTAAATAGATCAATATCCATTATATTTTATGCATCAAACTCATATAATAAAGTTATATAATCACAATCTAAAGTAGAGTGCTCGGTAATTAAACTAGCATGCCCTTTTTGAAAAGTAGAAAATTTAGCATTAAGGCTAACATGCATTTCCTTAACCTTATTATATGAATCATGATTTTTTTTTCAAAAAATAATTAATAATAATGATCATAGGAGAGTTGTCATACATCATCTTGATATGATTGATCAAGATTATCATTAGCCATTAGACACAAGTTTATGACCTCCTCCTATGCTTTTCTTCTGATGATTCTGAGGAAGAGTCAGACCCTAAAAGTTTATTATGTCTTTTTCTTACCCCTATTATGCTTTGGCATCTCTTCAACCTTCTCCTTATTTGAGTGAGCCCGTAGGTTGTGATAGTCATATCAAAAGTGACCTGATTTCTTGCACTAAAAACAAATTGTATCATATGAAACTTTAGTAGATTTTTATGTTTTACCTTTACTCCAATTATTTTGATGACGCCTCTATTTTAGTTTCAGAAAGCTCCTAAACTAGTGTCTCATCAAGGCTATTTTGTCATCTTCATCTACTGCAGAATTATTACTATCTTAATCATTTTCTTTTAGTGCTACACATCTCTCCTTCTTCTTTTCTCAAGCATCATTTTGCCTTTAAATTCATCTTTACTCGTAGGCAATGAGTGATCCAAGTAAATTATCAATAGTGTAATTGTTTAAAACTTTTTATTCAGTAATTCTAGTTTTTTTTTTATTGTAAGAACTAGGTAAGCAATATAGAATTTAATTAACTTTTCTAAATTTGATAGCTCTCTACCTAGTTCATGAAAGGATGTTACTATTTGGGTGAACCTACTGTACATTTCAGGCACAGTCTTGCTAGGTTTCATATGAAAGAATTCATGTTCATGCAAAAGAATATTAAACCTAAGAAATTAACTTTACTAGTTCCCTTGTATGTGATATAAAACCTATCCCAAACCTCCTTCCTAGTAGTGCATGTAGAAACTCGCATATGGTCTTCAGATTCTAAAGTACAAAAGAAATAATTCAGTCACTTAGCATTTAACTATGCAACTCCCCTATCCTCATTATTCCATTAATTAAAGGGACATTTTATTTTGACACTATTAACAATATGTAATTGAGGTGAGTAACCAGATTGAATCATATGGAAATTCTACGGTCAATGCATTGCATAAATGTAGATAAACAAATTTTCAAGAAATAAAATGGAATATTTTTAAATAAAGGTGGATGATAAATTAAATAACCATTTATAGTGTTATGATTAGTAAGATGTGTCATAGATCATTTTTCTCAAGATTTCTAAAACATTATTTTTGAGGCCCTCTTTATTACCACCTAAAAGTTCGAGATGTGCCGAGAGGTGTGGGGGGGGGGGGGGGGGGGAGGTGAATTAGTACTTTTAAAAATAATCTTAAACATGAGTACTAACTTTTTGTATATTTTTAGGCTTTTGAAATAAGCAATTTAATTTCACAATACAGAAGCTAACAATTCTAATAACAATTTTTGTGATGATGATAAAATTGAAAATTACACAATAGAATATTGATCTCAGAAATTCACTAAGTAGTTATAAAAAAAAGTACAAAAACTAAAATGAAAAAAAAAAAGCACAATAAAATTTTTTATTATGGTTTGGTCAACCTTCACCTATGTTCACTACCCGGAGCCCTCCACTCTGACTATCATTTATTATACTACTTAGTAAATTTTAAGGGTTAATTTTAGAAAGATTTCAAATTTTTGTATTGTATGATTAACATCGTATAGTATAATTAGTTCAAAATTTAATTTAAAAGTCTTACTAACATTAATCTAGTACTAGGATTTTGATAATCAAACAAATCATACAGTATGATATATATCGTAATGTATAATTAGTTCATAGAAAATGAGTTTTTCAATTAGCTTTTGAGCCAATTATTTAAAGCAAATGATCTTACAATATAATTTTAAATTATACTGTACTATTAGTTTTGAAAACTATAATTAAAAGAAAACAATTCTCACTCCCCCTATGTGTGTGTGCCTGATCACCCAATTGCATACACGCTAATGTGGCATGACTCAAGAAATTAGAAAATTAAAGAATTAAAAATACTTACTCTTTTGACTTGAGATCCTAACTTACCCAATCTTGAGTCTTTAGTCATCTTGAGTATTGTACCCACAATCGTTAGTACACAAGACACAAATAATATCTAATATATTTCCTAAGAATGTATAATTCAATCAATAAAGATTTTCATCACCAAAATAACAGGATAGGGATCCTAGAATTATAATAATCTCCCACTTTTTTTATCCTTTTTCTTTACTAGAATGATGTTTAATTGGCCATGTTTCCTTAGCTGATCCCCTAGTTTCAACCATATAGATGTTACCAGTAGTCACATCTTCTTTTATCAGTAAATCATAAAGTATGGGTCAAAATCTTCTTCTTCTTCTTTCTTTTTCAAAATATCCCTGATTTCTTGAACTACCTCATCGACCGGTTGGTCATCAATTATCTCAGAGTCAAATGGTAAGTATCCCTTGTAATCAAACATTTCTTCAAACCCCTTCTAATTTAACTTGTAAGGAATGTCTTGTAGCTTGAAGTCTTATATAGAGGCAGGATCTTTTGCCATCTGATTAACCATCTCCTAGTCTATATTTGGAATTGTCCATTCCCCTTTGACTTTCCCAAGGTAAGTAGTTAGATGAGTGGCATCCTTTATGGGGTGAGGGCATCTTTATTAGGATGGGATGAAGGAGCTTAGAGGGCAATAACTCCTACATCAGGTAGGGTAGAGCCCTTAGATCCCTGGGTAGGGAGCTTACTGAGATTTGGTAAAATTTGAGTATCTTCAACATTACTAACATTCATAGGAATATGCTACTTTTTAATGGATTTAGGACTCTTTCCATTGATTTCAATAGTTTTCTATTTATTATTTTCTTCTCTAGTCTTAACTACCACTAAGGCCAACTTTACAAATTTAGGGAGATGGATTAGTGGCCAGCAGATCTAGTTAATAAAATTCCCTCTGTCTTAGATGATAGGGGGAATAGCACCCAGTGGTATTCCTCTACCTATTTAATATCATTTCTTATATGGTAATTGTCAATTAAATTCCATTGGATTTAAATTTTTACTTTGATCAATATAAATATGTGCAATTTACTTTCCATGTTCATCATACCTATTGTGAGTCCATTTGTTGATGACATTTTTATTAGAGTTGGAACCCTAAATAAAATATTCAATTTTGTTTTTTAATTTATTGAATTCTAATTTAAATTTTAAATTCAATTCTCTACTCTTCTTTTGTATGGTGATTCAATCATTGAACTCTAAATCTATCATTTAATAATCACCTAAGATGGTTACTTAGTCAACCACTCATTCACGATCAATCACCTAATGATTATCAATGATCTAAGTATTTTAAAATCCTTAACTCTTTAATCAATTTTAAACCTTCATCATAAATCAAATCTAAAAATCCAAGTTAATCTTAAAATTCCAAACCCTAAAATCTAGTGTTAAAATCTAAAGCCTAATGCCATAGGACTTTTCCCTATTTTAGGGTAATTTTTAACTTATTCATAACCTAGGTATAAGGATTTGGATTGATGAATGATTAATTTCATGTTGATTATACATATCTTTAGAGTATGCCTAAAAATGTTTTATCTTATATGACCTTATTAACCCTATAACATAAATCATATTTTAAACCTATAAAAGCTACATATATTTATAGCCAATGTAACTGGACCGAGCATCTTGATGTAAAACACCTTGATAACCTTTTCAAAATCATTAAACATGTTCATAATAAAAAAAATGTTCATAATCATAAAGAAATAAATTTAAATTCTTTCGAGTCCATCATTTTCCATGGTTGATTTAGGTTGTCCTAGTTTCAGCTATGAACTCCTTTTTAACATAAAACACTCATATGAATTAATAAAATTGAATTTCCTAGTTCAAGACATAGATTTTTATCCTAGGCATTTAACGATCATTCACGATATTGCATATGACATATTGAACCATTCAAGGGGAAAAGGTGACCACCATGGGTAACCTCGACCTTTAGAGGATCTTTTAACCTAAACCTTGAATTATGTATATAAGCATACCAAAACCCTACCTAGGCCTCTAAATGTTTCCAAAACTTGATGTAAAAATAGTTGCTATTTGCATGCTTTACATTTTTGCAACTTGTATAGTTTTGATGATTCCAAACATTATTGGTCAAATGTGTAGTTATCTCCTAACAATTTTAGAAGATTTGTATTTGCTCTTGTGTGTACTAACATTTCAGGAAAATCAGACTCCAGACTACGAAAACTTCAAATCAAATTCAACATGAGATACTTTGTGAATTTGAAGCTTGTATTTTTCTTTGAATTAAATTTTTATCGTCCAGGACGATCTTGTCTCTATAAAATTTTCGTCAAGACGAAATTAATTATCGTTAGAAAACGAGTTGCTCTCTGTAAAATTTTCGTCCAGACGAAATTAATTATCGTCCAGGACGATTTGGTCTCTGTTAAATTTTCTTCCAGACGAAATTATTATCGTCAGAAAACGATCTGCTCTCTGTAAAAATTTCGTCTAGACGAACCTATTTTTGTCCAGATGATTAACCGACTTAGAACGGTTTTCAGCAGTTTTCTAGACCGACCTTGTAATAACAGTTCGTACCGGACGAACTTAGTTCATACGGAACGATCAGCTGTACGAAGATATTTCATACACATATACAAATAGGGTCGTTTCAAAGCATTTAAGTAAAATCGTACAGGGCGATCCACGATCGTACGGGACGATCCTCTGCGTACAGAATTGAAAACTTACAGTTTTGGGTGGTTTTTCTTGTCTTTTGTATATATAGTCCAAATTAGACTGCCACCCAATCTTTTTGTCATTTGATCTTCGTGCCTCTTGAGAGAATAGCTAAGGAGAAAGTGGAAGAGTGCATTCAAAGGAGGATTCCTACCATTGGAGCGTGAAGGCTTCACTTGGAGTTCAAAGGTAAGAATCTCTACTTGTGAATTGGGATTACTTCACTCTTTCCTTTCTTTCTTCTAGATTTCTTGTGAGAAGATCAGTCAAGGAGATCCGGTTCGCTGCCGACACTTGGAGAGTGTGAATAGCCGAAAGGATTGCTTCCTACACTTGTAGAGTGTGAACAGCCGGAAGGGTTCTCTGCCCACACTAGGAGAGTGTGAAAGGACGAAAGGGTTCTCTGTCCACACTAGGAGAGTGTGAAAGGAAGAAAGTGTTCTCTGCCCACACTAGGAGAGTGTGAAAGGATGGACGGTTCTCTGCGAACACTGGGGATTGTGTAAAAGGACGACGGTTCTCTGCCGCACCAGGTAGTGGTGAAAAGAGTGTGTTGTAAAGGCTTCTCCGCCTTGTTGTGGGTGCAAAAGGAGAGTCACTATTAGTTTTAGTGCAATACTCAGAGGGTGCCTCTGAGGAGTGGATGTAGGTCTGGTTATAGACCGAACCACTATAAATCTAGTGTCATTTATAGTTTTTTATATTTCAGCATTTAATTTTAATTTTTAACAATTCTGTGGTTGAAAAATATTTTCTAGAAAAACTTTAAAAGAAAATTTTCATTTTGGTTCAACTTAATCTTCAAAGAGGGATTAAATTTTTAAACTACCAATTCACCCCCCCTCTTGGTAGCCTTGGGACATTAACTTAGGCTTAACATCCTAATTATTAGATTCAACAAGTGGTATCAGAGCATTGTTTCAAAATCATAAGTTTGAACTACTTTTTGATTAACGTAGATGGCTACATTTTGAAACTGAAACACACCTGAGGGTTACTCTATCACTAGACCTCCATTGTTTGACAATATTCCTTTTGATTTTTGGAAAACACGCATGTCTACTTTCTTACAGTCACTTGATTATCTCATGTGGATGCTAGTCCAGGAAGGTTACACAAAACCAACTAGATTAGTTGATGGAGTTAGAATAGAAACACCTTATGCAGATTGGACTATAGAAGAACGTGACTTAGCACAATTAAATGCCAAATGTTTAAATAGTTTCTTTTGTGCTTTAAAATCAGAAGAGTACATGCGAGTTTTCACTTGCAAAAGCGGAAAGGACATATGTGATAGACTTTGTATAACTTATGAAGGGACAAATGAAGTTAATCAATCAAGACTCAATATCTTGTTACATGACTATGAATTATTTCGCATGAAACCTAATGAATCTATTTCAGACATGTACACAAGATTCACACAAATTGTCACTTCTTTGCATGCACTTGGTAGGGAATTAACTAATGCTGAAATGGTCAATAAGATTCTTCGTTGTTTACCTACTGCTTATGATGCTAAAATTACTGCAATTACAGAGTTCAAAGATCTGAATATTTATTCTATTGACAATCTTTTTGGTTTACTCATTGCTTATGAGTAAGGAGTAAGTCAAAGAAAGATTGATGCAGGTGAACCACGAAAAGACAAGAATATTGCACTAAATGTGGAAGAGTCAGAGAGTGAACACTCACAACCTGAGGATGAAGATGATATTGCATTGATGACTAGACAATTCAGAAGCTTTTTAAAGAGGAAGCAGAAGAGACGTCAGTAATGGAATAGAGGTAAGTATAACAGAAATGGCAAGGTTTCTAATGAAGTGATTTGTTATGAATGCAGGAAACCAGGTCATATAAAGACTGATTGTCCAAAACTTAAAGCCACTCTTAGCAAGGAGAAGGTAGAGGAGAAACCAATGGTAAAGAAGGGCAAGAAAAAGTTTCAAAGAGCTTTCTGGGCGGACTCAGCTTCAGACTCATCTGAGACTGAAAAATAAGAAGAAGTCACAAACCTTTATTTGATGGCAGATAATGTTAAACAATCAGATCAAGAAGAGGTATGTGATTTAACCTATGATGAATTGTTTGAAGTTTCTGAACACATGCATGATGCATATAGGAAAATGAAAAAGATGCATGCTAGTTTAGGTTTAGAATTGGAAGAGATTAATAAAGGAACACGAAATCCTTAGGAAAGATCATGCTTTAATAGATAACAACCACATCAAACTACTTGATGAATATGATGACTTGAATAAAAATTTTGATAATTTAAAATCATCTTATGCTGAACTTGAAAAAGAATTTAAGAATTTTAAGGATGAATCTAATAGCAAGACATATAGAATCAATTATACCAATCAAATCTTGGAAGATATGAATTCATTTTACAAACTCACAATAAGAGCTCTCGAGGATAATAGGAACCCCCCTAAACTTGAAGATTTTACAAATCCTAAATATTATCCTAAATTCATGAAATCCCTTTGAAGACAATCATATGGAAGAAAACATAAGAATATTTTTCCTAATGTTAAAAGTAAGAATTGTGGATTTTTGGGACATATATCTCACACCTGCACTTTAAAGATGAAAACTAATTTGGTGTGGAGAACTAAGATGCATAAACCTAGACATACCATACATGCATCTGATTATAAATTTAAAAAAGGTGAACCCAAACTTGTTTGGGTTCCCAGGTCTAACATTTGATGTTTTTGCAGGAGTGCTCTCACACAAGACCTCGTGAGAGTATATGGTACCTGGACAGCGGATGTTCAAAAAATATGACTAGAGATACTGCTCAATTCATAACGCTGGAAGCCAGGAATGGAGGCAAGGTTACACTTGGAGATAATACCACAAAGAAAGTGGTTGGATCAGGTATGATTGGAAATTTGAAAAACTTTTTCATAGACAATGTGTTATTAGTTGAAGGCTTAAAACATAATTTGCTAAGCATAAGTCAGCTATATGATAAGGGCTATAAAGTAAAATTTTTACCTACTAACTGCATAATAAGCCTAAATGGGAAAAATGTTTTAAATGGAAAAAGGGTAAACAATGTCTACATGCTAGATTTAAATTGTTTAAAAACTGTTTCTGATGAATCATGGCTTTGGAATAGGAGACTTTGTCATTCTAGTTTGAAAAACCTTAGGAGAATTACCCAAAAGAACTTATTGAGATGTATACCAAAACTAGACTTTACTAAGGACCACCTTTGTGATGCATGTCAATTAGGAAAACAAGCGAAGTCCTCTTTTAAGTCCAATAAAGATCTTAGGACCAGTAAACCTTTAGAAATTCTACACATGGATCTTTTTGGACCTGTAGGAACTGTAAGTCTATGAGGGAAGGTATACGGATTTGTTATAGTGGATGATTTTTCAAGATTCACTTGGGTTAGATTTCTTTTTCATAAGAGTGAATCGTTTGAGGAATTCAGAAATTTTTCTATTTGGACTCAAATGAAACTAGGGAGTGAAATAATTTCTATACAAAGTGATCATAGAGGAGAATTTGAAAATGAAAGATTTGAAAATTTCTGTAAAGAAAAAAGGATTGATCATAAATTTTCTGCACCTAAAACCCCTCAACAAAATGGGGTAGTTGAAAGGAAAAATTGAACATTAATAGAAGCCGCCCGAGCAATGTTGGCAGAATACTTGCTTCCTAGATATTTTTGGGCTGAGGCGGTTAGCACTGCATGCTATGTTCTGAATACGGTGAATGTGAGATCAAATTTGAATAAAATACCCTATGAGTTATTAAAAGGTATAACACCTAATTTGTCTCATTTGCATGTATTTAGTTGTAAGGTGTTCATACATAATAATGGAAAATCTGCCTTAGGAAAATTTGATCCAAAATCAGATGAAGGAATTTTTGTTGGATATTCAAGTGTTGGAAAATCTTATAGGGTATTCAACAAAAGAACTTTAGTCATTGAAGAAACCACACATGTTGTATTTGATGAATGTGGAAATTTGGAAGAGCCAAATGTTGTTGAATAAGAAATTGAAGAAAACTCCCAAAAGATTGATAGATTAAATTTGGAAGAAAATGTGGAAGAAAATTTGGAAAGAGAAAACACTTTGCCTAGAGATTTGAGATTTTCTAAAAACCACCCAAAGGAATTGATTATAGGTGAACCAAGTGAGGGTGTTAGAACTAGGCGTGGATTAAACAAGGAAGTCAATCATTCAGCCTTTATTTCAACTATTGAACCCACTAATATTGATCAAGCACTTTCTGATGAATTTTGGATATTGGCCATGTAAGAAGAGTTAAATCAATTTGTAAGAAATAAAGTTTGGGAATTAACTACAAGGTCAAAAGATCAAAGTGTTGTTGGAACCAAGTGTTTGTTCAAAAATAAAATGAATGACTCAGGAGTAGTCATTAGAAATAAGACTAGATTAGTTGCTAAGGGGTATAATCAAATTGAAGGAATTGATTTTGAGGAGACTTTTGCCCCTGTAGCTAGATTTGAAGCAATTAGGGTTTTACTTGCCTTTGCCTGTTTTAAAGGTTTTAAATTGTTTCAAATGGATATCAAGAGTGCCTTTTTAAATGGCGTAATTGAGGAAGATGTTTTTGTAGAATAACCTCCAAGTTTTGAAAATTCTAAATACCCAAATCATATTTTCAAGTTAAAAAAGGTATTATATGGATTGAAACAGGCACCTAGGGCTTGGTTATGAGAGGTTGAGCACCTTCCTACTTGAAAGATCTTTTGAAAAAGGAAGTGTGGATACAACTCTCTTTTTAAGAAAATTTGGAAAGGATATACTCATTGTTCAAATTTATGTGGATGACATCATCTTTGGATCTTCAAATAAAAATCTTTGTGATGATTTTTCTAAAATAATGAGTAGTGAATTTGAAATGAGTCTAATGGGAGATTTAAATTACTTTTTAGGATTTAGCATTAAGCAACTTGAGGAAGGTACATTTCTTAGTCAAACTAAATATATTAAGGACATCCTCAAAAAATATGAAATGGACAATGCTAAACCTATTAGTACACCAATGAGTTCCTCAGTTCAGTTGGATAAGGACCTTAAGGGAAAATCTGTTGATCAAAAGAAATTTAGAGGGATAATTGGATCTTTACTTTACTTGACTGTTAGCCAACCAGATATTATGTTCAGTGTTTGCTTATGTGCTCGATTTCAATCAGATCCAAAAGAATCACATTTGACAGCAGTGAAAAGGATTTTAAGATATTTACTAGGAACTCAAAACTTAGGGATTTGGTATCCTAAGTTTAGCTCTTCATTTAAAATTATTGGTTACTCAGATTCTGACTTTACAGGCTATAGAGTGGATAGGAAAAGCACTTCTGAAACATGTCAATTCATTGGAAATTCATTAGTTTCATGGTCTAGTAGAAAACAAAATTCAGTGGCACTATCTACTGCAGAAGCAGAATACATTGCATTAGGAAGTTGGGTGGCACAAGTACTTTGGTTAAAACAACAGTTGATTGATTTAGGATTAACTATAGGCACTATTCCAATTTATTGTGACAATACAAGTGCTATTTGCATTTCCAAAAATCCTATTCAACATTCTAGAACCAAACACATTGACATAAGGCATCATTTCATAAGGGATCATGTATCCAAGAGAGAAATTGAACTCACACATGTTTCAACTGAAAATCAACTTGCAGACATTTTTACAAAACCTTTAGCCTTTGATACATTCAGTACATTAATAATAAGGCTTGGTGTTATTGATTTGAATGCTTAAATAAAAATGTTTTTGCAACATTAAATTTTATGTTTTCTTAGTTTATTGGTCTTTGATTTTTTGTTTTGAATTTTATGATTTTTGAGTGTTTTTATTTTAGAATCTGTGGTTTTGTCTTTGTTTTCTATGTTTTGATTGTTTTAGTTGTCTTTATTAAAAAGTTAAGTGTATTTTCTTAGTTGTTTTAATATTATGAAAATAATATGTAATCCGTTTCATTAATATCAATGCATGTTGTACTTGATTCAAATTTGATTTGTTTTTGGAATGTGGTTAATTTTTATGAATTTTTTTAGTCTTATTTAATCTTAATTGTGCTTAAATTAGATTGTAATTTGAGATTAATTATATTAGAAAATCTAGTCTTTCTAAATTTAAAAGTTGTCTATAACTTGTTATAATTAAAACTTTTAAATTCATGTCTATTCATTTAGACTACATAAAAGTTAATATTATTATTGCAATATAGATGTTTTCTTATTTAATATTTCTATGCTCAAGTGATATTTATGCACTTAGAAATATTTGAAATTTTAGATTATTGATTTTGGAAAGTTTTGGTCTCAATTACTCTTGAAAATTATACAAAGAGTATAAAAATCAAAAGGAATGCGCAAAGCTTCACAAATATGAAAAAGAGGCACAAAATTAGCCCAATGTCAAAAGATGCAAAAAAAATGTGCCCAAAAATTTGAAAAATATGCGCAAAGCGCCACATGTGATAATTCTTTTCTTTCCAAATTCTTTCAATCTCTTAATTCAAATTGATCTTATGTTCATTTATATTCTATTGAACTTTGAAATATAGAATTTTTTGTACATCTCTCTTGTAATGATTTTCTATATTCGAATGTCTAAATAGAATCATGTCTTTGATAAATTTTTCTTACTTACAATGTTATATCACTTCTTAAATTTTATGAATTTCTGTGATTGACCTAATTCTATTAGTTTTAGATTGCATAACTTATCACAATCACCATTTAGATTAAATTTTCAAATGAATTTCATATAATTACTTACATTTCTTGTCTATTTCTTCTTCACTATTTATTGTTGTCAAAAAGGGGGAGAAATTCTTGTGTTTGTATGTTTTATTTTTGTTTGTATTTTGGTTTTATGTTTAACTTTGAAATTTTGTTAAATTTTTTTTCTGTGGCTCAAAATGCCTCCTTATTGTCATGTATTCATCAATTCAGGGGGAGTTTAGGAGATTTGTTTAAATTGAAATCATACAAACAATAATTGTTTTGCCATCATCAAAAAGGGGGAGATTGTTAAAATAGTTGCTATTTGCATGCTTTACATTTTTGCAACTTGTATAGTTTTGATGATTCCAAACATTATTGTTCAAATGTGTAGTTATCTCCTAACAATTTTTGAAAATTTGTATTTGCTCTTGTGTGTACTAACATTTCAGGAAAATCAAACTCCAGACTACGAAAACTTCAAATCAAATTCAACATGAGATACTTTGTGAATTTGAAACTTGTATTTTTCTTTGAATTAAATTTGAAAGGGAGTGATTGTAATTGAGTGAATAAAACATACACTCACACATAAGGAGATCATATATAAGTTATACTGATCGTACGGGATGATATCAGTTCGTACGGGACGATCATACAGTTATCTCCTATTGAGCACATATAACAAATAGGAACTGGCTTGAAAAATTGTTTAAGTCCTATTAGTCCAGGGCAAAATTTTTATCATCCAGGATGATCTGGTCTCTGTAAAATTTTCATCCAGACGAAATTAATTATCGTTAGAAAACAAGTTGCTCTCTGTAAAATTTTCGTCTAGACAAAATTAATTATCATCCCGGACGATCTGGTCTCTGTAAAATTTTCGTCCAGACGAAATTATTATCTTCAGAAAATGATCTGTTCTCTGTAAAAATTTTGTCCAGACGAACCTATTTTCGTCCATACGATTAACCGACTTAGAACGGTTTTCAGCAGTTTTCTAGACCGAACTTGTAATAAATGTTCGTACCGGACGAACTTAGTTCGTACAGGACGATCAGCTGTATGAAGACATTTCATACACATATACAAATAGGGTCGTTTCAAAGCATTTAAGTAAAATCATCCAGGACGATCCACGATCGTACGGGATGATCCTCTGCGTACAGAATTGAAAACTTGCAGTTTTTGGGCACTTTTTCTTATCTTTTGTATATATAGTCCAAATTAGACTGCCGCCCAATCTTTTTGTCATTTGATCTTAATGCCTCTTGAGAGAATAGCTAAGGAGAGAGTGGAAGAGTGCATTCAAAGGAGGATTCCTGCCATTGGAGTGTGAATGCTTCACTTGGAGTTCAAAGGTAGGAATCTCTACTTGTGAATTGGGATTACTTCACTCTTTTCTTTCTTTCTTTTAGATTTCTTGTGAGAAGATCAGTCAATGAGATCCGGTTTGCTGCCGACACTTGGAGAGTGTGAATAGCCGAAAGGATCGCTTCCTACACTTGGAGAGTGTGAACAGCTGGAAGGGTTGTCTGCCCACACTAGGAGAGTGTGAAAGGACAAAAGGGTTCTCTGCCCACACTAGGAGAGTGTGAAAGGACGAAAGGGTTCTCTGCCCACACTAGGAGAGTGTGAAAGGACGGACGGTTCTTTGCCAACACTAGGAATTTTGTAAAAGGACGATGGTTCTCTGCCGCACCGGGTAGTGGTGAAAAGAGTGTGTTGTAAAGGCTTCTCCGCCTTGCTGTGGGTGTAAAAGGAGAGTCACTATTGGTTTTAGTGCAATACTCAGAGGGTGCCTCTGAGGAGTGGATGTAGGTCTGGTTATAGACCGAACCACTATAAATCTGGTGTCATTTACAGTTTTTTATGTTTCTGCATTTTATTTTAATTTTTAACAACTCTGTGGTTGAAAAATATTTTCTAGAAAACTTTAAAAGAAAATTTTCATTTCGGTTCAACTTAATCTTCAAAGAGGGATTAAATTTTTAAACTACCAATTCACCCCCCCCCCCCCCTCTTGGTAGCCTTGGGACATTAACTTAGACTTAACAACCTAATTACTAGATTCAACACTTGAATCATATATAGATAAATTCAATTAAACTTTAGGTGTTCCATGGTTAAGAAAAATCCCTTAAACCCAAAAAATAACCATATATGAATATTTTAAGAAACCCTTCATAGCTCAATCATGCCCTGATCTACAACTACTTCCAACAAATTACAAATCTCTTTATAAGTGGATTGGACCTAAATGCATGCCTTTGTCAAGCTTGGATGACCAAGTCAACCGTGGTTGACCAAAGCAACCTTTAAGAAATTAAGCACATATTTCATGTATAGACCATACCAAGGCTTCCAAAAATTATGGGATAATCCATTAAGTTTCCATGGTCAACCTTAGGTTATCAAACCCTTGGGTCCACTTAGGCTAGCCATATGGCTAGACCTAAGAGGTTAAAATAGGTTCTTCATGAGACATTTTTAAAGCTAACCAGAATTATCCTAGGATAAACATTACATTAAATTACCCATTACCTTGTACATCTACCATTATCAGCCCATTGGCTAACATGGGTTAACTAATTGGGTTGAAAAGTCCTTAAAATATGTAATCATGAAACAAATTAAATTTTCAAATCAACCTAGGGAAAATTAACTCATGTTCTATATCTTAGAGAATTCAAGTTGCCTTTCCACCTCAGCTCCCCCCATGTGGTTGTTAGAGCTAGTTAGAATTAAGAAAATTATGGTTCAGTTCACTAGTTTGACCTTAACTTCCAAACCATAAGCCAACATGGGTAAGAATTCTCTATAAACCTTCTTGGCATCCCATGGGATCGACCAAAACTAAATTTCTATCTTGACGTGGTTATAGGTGGTCATATTTTTGGCTAGATGCATTTCCAAACTTTCTGTAAATACTATAATTCTTAATAAAAAGGGTTATGTTTCTTGTCTCTGAAAGCTTCCTAAGAGTTTGAGTATTTCATCTCTATTTGGTGTTGAAAATGTGATTTGTCTTGCAAGGTGCAAAACAAATCTATATTAAATTTCTTTGGGAAAAATTGGAATTAAATTTAAGTTTTAATTCTTAAATCAAACATACCAATATAGATAATATACACCTCAAAAGGTGAAGATAAAATCTCTTAACAAGTTCATGCTCATAATTGAAGATTTTCTCTTGGATGTCATATCATGATTTAAGAACAAACCACACATGACTCTACAAGGTAAAAAAAAAGTTCAGTGAAATATCATACTATAATAATAAAAAGGGGTGAATGTAATTTCATATTCAAGTTTATATTAACACATATTAAATCTTCCCAAAGAAGAAAGATATCATCCATTAGCAATTATTTGAACATGACTATAATGATTATTACATATTTAATTTTATAGAAGAAATCTTAATTAGGTTTTGATAATTTGATGTGGGCCCTAAATCTCTTACGAGTGCAAGCTCTCATAGTTAATTCTTGATTAAAATAACAACAAAATTTATGTTTAGAGATTTTCTAAGAGTGACATCAACGATGATAATTTTGGAATTTCAATTCACATTGGATGAAATTTTGAAAACATATTCTTATAGTCAATAGAGGATTGGTAGAAGGCACTTTGGGATTCTTAAACAATTCAGACGTTCCCCAACTTTAGCTAAGTGTTGGGCATAAAAGTTAATATTGAGAGAATCATTAACTTGAGTGGAGTAGTTTATTAGTAATCATAGATTATATTCCTTTAGTTTTGTGTCTGCCCTGAATTCTAAACCTAATTTTGATACTGGACCATAATAGCCCGAATCTTGTTAATGTAGTACAAAATATTGACCTTTCCTAGCCGAATGGGGAGCCAGCAAGCCACCAAATCAATTTAAAATCCATGAATCCAGTCATTTTTATCATAAAGTAGTGGGCTATTTTCTAAACATTTCAAAAATTTGGATCAATGTATAGAGCAGATCTTAATTAGTCCCTTAACTTATGTAAGGAAAAAAATACTTGAATAAAGTACAATTAAAATTTTAGACACAATTAAATTTATTATTATTATAATGCATGTCAATTGACTCAATTAAATGCATAAAATATATATTATGCTATTTTTAAACAATGGTTAAAACTTTTTTTTCCTACGGATTGCACAACATCCCCTTGAAAGATCTACACCCTCAAAGGCCAATTGGTCTGCCAAACCCCGCAAGTAGTGAGGTGCCAAAAAAGAAAGAGAAAGTCAATAATATTCTAATAATGACTCCCTGAGGTCTCGCGCTTACTTTTTAGATTGTTAGAGTTTTTGTATTGTCCTAAAGATTTTATTTAAATTTGTGTAGAAATAGTTTTAACATACCCTCATGAGCCTGCACATACCAAAGCTAAAATAATAAAAAAAGGCATGCATTCACAAAAAAAATAAAGAAAAACAGGCACTTCTAATCACGATTAAAATAAGTCAAACATAATTATAAATCAAATTATTTCTATAAAATATTGTCCATAGACAAAATGCCCATTTATTAGAACCCATAATTTACATAAATTAAAGTGGCCCATGCACCACTGACAACAAATATATATTCTAATTCAAGGAATGATGCAAGTTGATTTTGAGTGGATTACTCTTTATCTTCAACTCTTCGGGCTCCTGGACATGATGTATCTTGATACCCAAAAGAAAGAAAATTCTTCCCCTAAAGGGCATATTATTCTTTTCACTTCGAGTATTAAAATTACCCAAATTTAGTCTTTCAAATGGAAAAGGATTATCCCTCTTAGGTGTATGCTTTCTTCTTTGGAATCCAATTATTGATAACTATATCCCAACTTAAAGACTAACTTTCATAGCTTAATACTTTTAATAAACAACATCAATATTAGAAAAGAAATATTCTAGACTTACTTGCAAGGTTATCATAAACATTTGAAATCAAATAAATTTGAAGTGGTTTATATATATGTGCATGGTAAGGGAAAGAACATCACACTTGATGATGCTCCTACTTATTTGGGTGCTAAGTAGTAAAAGCACCTATAGTATTTATATTTATTATTATTTTTTCCCATTTTATTTCCTTGCATGAGTATGACCACCTACAAAAGCTTAACGAGCAACCAAATAATTCCTAACCAAAGGGTAATTTACTGCCCATCACATTTATTCATAGATTTTAGTTAAAGTAGGTAAACAATCACATCAATTAAATTTTTATAACTATATGTAGAAAACTCAAAAACTCTGGCACATGATAGTAAAAAATAAACATCAGCCTAGCCTAGACTAAATTTTTCTATCATAGCAAACCATCCAAAGTTTGTAAGTAGTTTATGTGGCTTCAAAATGTCCTAAATTGGGTAATTTATTAAAGTTATCTGGTGTTCAGGTTCGTTAAAGGTTGAAGAAAAAATTTATATTTAAGTTTAAATATTAATTTTTTAAAGTTTATTTTAGATGTTTTTTAGTTATGAAATGGTTACTTCCTTTGTTTCTCATCAAGGCAATGATGTTTATTTTACCTTCCTTGGCGCTAAGCTATTAACCTCATAGGCCCTAATTACCCAATAGTAATTAGTGTTGATTAAGTTAATTTAATTAGTTTAGGATTAAAGGTTGATAAATTTTAATTAATCAATTAATTCTGGGTTTGAATGATTAAATTAGAATTTTATGAAATTTTAAATGATAAATTCAATTTTTAAAAATTTTGAGATTATTTAATTACAATAATTAAGGGGCAAAAAGTTAACTTTTTAAAATTAAAATGATATTTAAGATTTTAGTATTTTTCTTAAATATTAGACTTTAAGATGAGTAATTAGACTCAATGTTTTCTTAATTTCAAATTGTCTACATTAAGTTATGATTTTTAAAATTTTTGACATAATTTTATATTTTAGTCGACCTAAAAAATGACTCTTTGACTTAGACTGAGTTTTGGAGGTTTGACATTTTAGAAAATATTATATTTTAATTAGAGTTAATGGTAATTTTTTAAAGTTGGTATTATTTTGGAATTTTTAAAATTGTTTATTTAGAGGGGATTTTAAGATTTTGCTCCAAATCAGTCCCAAACATCTTTGAATCACCACGACCACTATTTGCATGAGGCTTAAGTGGAAAGCTTGCTCGGGATCTGGTGAACTCAATCAGGGGATCAATTGGGCCGAAGGAAACCCATTTAAATAATGGGACTTAGGTTTCTTATTCCTTCTTGGTTTGGGTTAACCTGGGTTAAGCTTGGGTTGAATCAGGGGCTGGGATTCATATGGGAAGTTGTTTGAGTCATGGGTATCCATTGCATGTTAAAATATAACTTGAAGTGGAATGTGGAGAAAATAGGCTTAAGTTAAAGTGGTTTTGACAAATTTGGCTAACGTAGGGGTTCACCTAAGTTAACCTAAGGGTTGGGTTGACTATGGTAGGTATGTTGGACCTATGGCCACTTGATGGAGGTATTGTTTGAGCTTTGAGAGGCCTAGGTTGGAAAATTGCTCAACCCTTAGTGGTTTTGACCACTTTAGGTTATCCCAATTCCCAACCTGAGTTGACCCAGGAGCTAAGTCAACTTTGGTAGGTGCATGGGGTTATAGGGAATCCATTTCAACCATCAATTTAACATTATATTGCTTAAAGGGAGACTTGGTCCGTAGGAAACCCCTCTTTGGATAGCTTGGTCAAGATAAATGGCTAACCCAAGTGGACCTAAGGCAAGGGTCCTGAAAGGGTCATCCATAAGGGTCCAATGGGTGGTCCTAAAGGTTGGAATTGGCTTGGGAAATCCTTGGTCCGTGGACTTGAATGAGACTAAGATATGTGTGTATTTTGTCAAACTTGATTAACTTAGTCAACCAAGATGACCTAGGGTCAAGGTTTGGGTCTGTTGAGTTCAAACTAATCTCATGGACTCAAATGAACTGGTCTCAAGTTAAGAGGAGAGTATTTGGATTGAAATGAGTGTTTAAACCCTTAAGACACACCTTGGTCACATCAAGTTGACTAGGTCAAGAAGGTAAAACTAAAGGACGAGTTTAGGTGTAATGTGCTCCTAGTGAAATTTAGGATTCTTTTGAAGAGGTTACAAGAATTGTAGTGAATGAACCATATTGAGTTTTAGACTAAAGTCTAAAAATCCCCATAAATGGCATAATGGTTATTATGACCCCTAGTTAACTCTAGATCAAATTAGGTCAAGAAAATTGTAATTTATAGATCAAAATAACTTAAAAAATGTTATTAATATGTTTAAAGGCATTGGGAGAGGCCATAAAAAATATAGGGACTGGTCTAGTGGGATAGGCCCAAAATAGTTAAAGGTTTTATAGCCTCTAGAGATAGAATTAGTTTCTGGTATAGCTACCTAACAATGAGCTCAAATATAGATTGATTCTAGAGATATGTTTGATCAATATTTAACTAGCATATCACGAACTAGAAGTATTTTTATTGATTTTCTAGGTGATACAAAATTCACTCAAACCAGGCTTCAAGACTTAACTTAGGACTTGGATTTTAACTGAAGAATATTGGGTTTGAGATGGATTTTGGATTTGATTGGCTGAGTTTGAGTTGTTGATACCAATCACAATCAAGTGGATGACTGTGATTAATCTGAGTATTATTAATGTTTGATTCAAGGTTAACATAAGATCTGGCATTGAGGATTAAGCAACAATTTTAATAGGGATTTGATTAGGGATCTTGGATGGAATTTTGATGAGACATATAAGAGTGATAAATGGATAATTATTATCCCTTAGATAACAAAAAGGAAAATTTATATTGATCCTCATGACCTCATTTAAGATTAAGGTCAACTAATGGACCCCCAATATGTATAATTGAATAAAGTTTTGTTGCACATATTGATATTGATTAAATGTTTGATGGAAGTGGGATTTTGATTCTAAATAAATGCATCACCTAATTCCTACGTCTATTAGGATGTCGATAGAGTACTTATACAAAATAGGCAAATTAACTAGGAAGTCTAAGGAAGTGCATGACCAAGCTCTAGGTCTATAGGATGCCGATAGAGGACTTAAACCTAATAGTTAGAATAACTAGGATGTCTAAGGATGGGAATCACCAAACCTTTGGTCTATAGGATGCCGATAGAGGACTTATACCAAATAGAAAAAATCAACTAGGATGTCTAAGAAAGGTCATCACCCAACCTTTGGTCTATAGCATGTTGATAGAGGACTTACACCTAATAATGAGAATTGAGTGGGAAGTCTAAAGATAGGCATCACCCATCCATAAGACTATAGGAAGTGAATAGAGGACTTAGACCCATAAGACTATAGGAAGTGAATAGAGGACTTAGACCTAATTGACAAAATCAGCTAGGAAGTCTAAGGAAGTGCATAACCCAACCTTAGGTTTATAAGTTGCTGATAAAAGATTTACACCTAATAAACAAAATCAACTGAGAGGTTTAAGGAAGGGAGTGACCCAACCATAGGTATATAGGATGCCAATAAAGGATTTATACCTGATAGATAGTACTAAATGGGAGGTATAATAAAGGGCATCACCCATCATTTGGTTTATATGATGCCAATAAAATACTTACTCCTAATAAATATAATCATCTAGAAGTTTTATGGAAAGGCATCACCCAGCCTTAGCTATATAGGATGCTGATAGAGGTCTTATACCTAATAGACATAATCAACTAGGAGATCTAAGGAAGGGCATCACCTAACCTTAGGTATATAAGATGTCAATAAAGTACTTACACCTAATAAACAAAATAAGCTAGGATGTCTAAGGAAGGGAATCACCTAACCTTAGGTCTATATGATACCGATAGAGGACTTACAACTAATAGACAGGATCAACTAGGAGGTTTAAGGAAGGGCATCACCCAACCTTAGGACTATAGGATGCTAATAGAGTACTTATACCTAATAGATAGAACCAAATTAGAGGTCTATGGAAGGGTAACACCCAACCTTAAGTCTATAGGTTGCAGATAGTGAACTTACTTCTAACAGATAGAATTAATTAGGAAGTCTAGAGAAGGGCATCACCCAACCTTAGGTCCATAGGATGCCAATAGAGGATAAACACTTAAGAAACATAATCAACCCATAGGTATAAGGAAGGGCATCGCCCAAACTTAGGTCTATACGATGCCGATGGAGAACTTACATCTAATAGAAATAATAATCTGGGAGGTCTAATTCATGGTATCACCCAACCTTAGGTCTATAGGATGCCGATAGAGGACTTACATCTAATGGATAGAGTTAACTATGATTTCTAATGAAGGGCTTTACCTAACTGTAGGTCTATAAAATTCCAATAAAGGACTAATACCTAATAGACATAATCAATCGAGAAGTCTAAGGAAGGGCGTCACCAAACCTTTGGTATATATAATGTCGATAGAATACTTACACCTAATTTGAAGAATCAACTAGGAGGTCTAAGAAAGGGCATCACCCATCCTTAAGTCTATAGGATCCCAAAAGAGGACTTACGCCTAATTGACTTAGTCAATTATGGGTATAAGGAAGGCCATCACCCAACCTTAGTTCTATAAGATGCCGATAGAGGATGTATACATAATGAATAGAATCAACTAGGAGGTCTAACAAAGGGCATCACCTCACTATAGGTTTATAGGACATTGATAGAGGACTTAAATATAATAGCTATAATGAACTTGGAAGATCTTATGGGGATCAAGCTTGCTATGCACAGAGGGTCTAAGCTCGTTATATACTAAGATGGTGCCAAAAAGGGCATGCTCTATCACAAGTGGATGTACTCTTATGGGAGAGGGAGGACCCAATCCTATATAAGAGATGAGTTAGTTTGGAACTCAAAGGATACAAGAGAACATATTGAATTGATTCAATCTTGTAGCTATTTTTTTTTATTAAAAAGTTAAGCTACATCAAACATAGTATTGTTTTTCTAGAAAACACACATTTATATATAGCATTGGGTATCTTCCTTTACAATCAACTATTTGATATGAGTCTCCTTTATAGACTATCGCTAAATAAAAGGTCCTTTCCATGTCAGTTCAAACTTCACACTTATTTTTTGGCTAGCCAAGATATGCCTTCAAAGAACCCAAACTAAGTCTCCTACTTGAAAAGTTCTACATCGTACTAACTTATTATGAGCTTGAACCATTTTAGATTTATATAACTCTAGAATTTGTTTAGCTTGGAGACAATACTATTCAAGGCCTTTGAGTTCTTTTAGCTGGAGTTTTGCATTTTCTTCAATTATTATTTTTTTTTTTGGATTGCAACTCTAAGAAAATAATTTGTACTTCCAAGGGGAGTATGGCCTTCGAACCAAATAGTAGTGTAAATGGAGTGGATTAGGTCAGGTTTTTATAAGTGGTATGATATGATCATAATGCTTTTTCTAACCTTTCATCCAATTTATATTTATTTTCATTGAGGGTCTTCTTGATAATCTGAACCAAAGTATTATTGAAGGACTCATCCAACCCATTCGCCTGAGGGTAATAGTTTCTTTATTATATCCATTCAATATTATAACATCTTATAAAACTATTGATTTTTGTATAATTGAATATGGACCCATTATCAAATATTATTTTGAGGTGTACGCCAACTTGATATTTGATATGGTGACAAAAGAACTTTAAAACATGGTGTAATGTTACATTATATAGGGGATTTGCTTCTACCCACTTTCAAAATTAGTCAGTCACAACTAATATGAAGTGATTAACCTTTGAAAGAGGGAAATTTGGACAATAACATATATACGCCAACTTTAAGAACTAGCCCGAGTCTAACTAAGAGGGGGGGGGGGGGGGGGGGTAAGTGGATATTTTATAAAATTCTTTAGTGAAAAATAAATTATTTTAAAAAAACTTTTAAAACCACACATGATAATCGTTGTAGCTGATACAAAAATAAGTTAATTTCTTAAAAATAAGTAAATAAGAATTTTCAACTACACATATAATTATAAAAAATAAAGTACAAAAATTAATCATAATAAACACACTAGAATTTATAGTAGTTTGGTAAACCTGACCTATGTGTACTCTTAGAAGATTCCCTCTCCAAGAATTACACTAAAAAGCGGTGGCTCTCCTTTTGGTCTCAAAGTAAGGCAGAGAAGCCTGTACAAATGTTGTTTCACCACCACATTGGGGTAGTGAATCATTACTCTTTTATAGGTAGAGAACCACAACTCTATTTTCACCCTCATGGTGATGGTCAGAGAACCACAATTCTATTTTCACCCTCTAGGTGATGGTTAGAGAAGCATGATCTTTGTTGAAGAACTTTTTCTTTGGAGCCATAGAGAATATAGGCGGGCTCTTGTAGATACAAGGCAATATTTTTTCTTGGAGCAACATTGTGAATCCTCTTATAACTTCTCCCTCACTAAATCTCCCTCTCTTCCTTAAGTCTGTCTCTCCTAAAGTTTGAACAACCAAAAGATTTTCTAATATGAGTATTAGAAAACCTTAAGTAGTGGGCTTTAAGAAACCCTAATTTTCAAGAGATCCATCTTCTGTTCATATAGTACAATACACCTATCGTACCGTATGATCACTGTAATTAAAACTCATCCAGTAAAGTCATGTAGATGAACTATTTAAGTTTTGTAACATTTCATACAATATGATACAAACATCGTATGACCCTTAGTATGTCAAACATCATACACAATCGACTGTCCATAACTATAGGTATCGTATAGTATAATCTTTACAAAAATTATAGATTTAATTTTGTATGATCTCTGGGATGACCAATTTAGTACATGTGTAATCATACAATATGATCAATCACATTAAAATTGTTCATAATTTGATATTTTGATATCAAGGGATTAATTAAGAAATATTTCAATTAAGATATACAATATGATCGAAATTTGTACTGCATAACAAGTATATAATTCATATATTTCATAACATCTGGTAGCTAAGGTTTTGATAGAGCACAATAGATTGCGTAGTATGAATAAAAACCATACAGTACAAAACAAGGTCATACAATATGAAGCCAAAATTATATAGTACAAGGTACTTAACAAACAAACTCTCTCAAAAAACATTTTTTTTTCTTTCCCCTATGTATGTGTAAATTTGCTCAATAAAGATAACCACCCAACTATATGATTCGACTCAAAAAAGGATAAAATAAAAATTAAAATTAAAATTGACTGAAACCCTAGTTTACTGAGTCTTGAGCTAATCAAAATTACAAGAGAATGATGGATTGATTTCATGAAATGTTACCACACTAAAAACAAAAAAAATCATAAAAATAAGAGAAATTAATAACATATATAATAATGGTTTTTATAATAAAAATCATAGTTCTTGGTAATATTTATAATAATCTCCCCCTTTCTTTTTTCAAAAAATTGCTTTCCACTAAACTCCCTCTTAATTGAAAACTAATTCTAAGAAAATGGACTGTAATTTTTTTTAAAAAATAACATGTAAAAAAAAAAAAAGCAACAAACAACAAAATATTACTCTCTCTTTTGACATCACAAAAGAAGGGAAAATAGTAGAATAAAAAAATTGAAATAGAAAAGAAAGTTGAAGACAACAATCAAAAGATATTTTTTTGTATCCATCTGCTCAAGTAAATGATAAATTTACCACATTATTAGAAGAAATCTACAAGAAATGAATTGACCCACTAAAATTTGGAAAGGTTAGAAAATCATTCTTGCCAATTCTAGCTCAACCTCTTTATAGGTCAAAATCCTTTTGACACAATAATCTAAAAAAATAAAAAATTGATATGAAAAGTTATCTTTTTAAACTTCATTTCAAAAAAATATCTAATAGAAAAATATTTCAAAATAATAAATTAGAAATCATTATTTTTAAATTGAAGTGTTGGAGATATAAATTATCGTAGAGAGTCTTCTAAGATTTTAAGGATTTTAAAAGAAGGCAAGCTAACTATTAGTGGGCTCATTTTATGTCTCTTTATTAGCTTTTTGTGCACATTATGCATCTTTTAATTTTTGATACACTTCGGGCATCTTACAATTATTTGTTGTCATTGTACATCTTTTTAATTTTTGGGCTCATTTTATGTCTCTTATCTTTTTTGCATGCTTGCTTTCTTTCTAATCCTGAAGAAAATTCTCAGTTATTAATTTATCTTCAAAATATGAGAGAAGATAAACATACTCTCTTACATAAGGAAGAGTGAACCACAAAATAGATTCCTATCTATATGATATATGCAAATAACTTGATTAAGAAAACCTGAAAGATATTACCTAAAATGAAACATTATTCATATGAGATAGATTATTGTAGGAAAATAAAATAGATCTCTATTTTAAATTCTATTTTTGAATTTGTAAAAAAAAATTGATTCAACAAGAAAATACACCACTAAAAGGGTTTGAGGAAGAGAAACAATCAACAATGTTTCTTTCTTTAACTATTTTAGAGAATTCAATCACAATTTACATGTTTCTAAATAAAAATAAGATAAAATGTCATTTAAAAAATCAACAACTGAAGTGAGCAGGGATCTGATTCTTAAAACACTGAAAGAAATTAATAAAAAATTAAAAACATAAAATAAGAACACATAAACAAAACAAACAAACTAATAAAATAAAAAAATTAGAAATAGAACGATCAAAAATAGAAACCATCAATTTCAAGCATGAATGTCTATCCCACCTTATCTAATTCTTAAGGTGCTAAGGGTTTCAAAGGTCGTTGTTTTATTAATATATTAGCCATTTTATTTTCAGTGGCTACATGGTATAGATCTATGTCTCCTTTGATAATATGGTCCCTAATGAAATGATGCCTTATGATTATGCATTTTGTCCTTGAGTGTTAGATTGGATTCTTTGAAATGTAGAAGGCACAAGTTTTATCACAAAAGATTTGAATAGTACTTACAAGTAATCCTAAATCTAGTGTTTATTACTTTAACCAAAGGATATGGGCTACATAACTTCCTAAGACTCTGTCCTTTGCTTCAACAGTGGACAATGCAACTGAGTTTTTTTTTTCTATGGGATAAAGAGACTAAGAACTATCCTATGAATTGATATGTTTTAGAAGTGCTTTTCTTATTAACTTTGCATCCCATAACATCCAAATCAGAATATCCTTTGATTTTAAAGGAAGTGTTATGACTAGGATACCAGATTTTTAAGGTTTTTGTTTTTAAGAGATATCTAAAGATTCTCTTTATAGCAGTCAAGTGAGATGATTTTGGATAAGCCTAAAATCTAGTACAAAGACAAACACTAAACATAATATAAGGTTTTCTAATAGACAAGTAATGAAGTGATCCTAATATTCCTTAGTAGTTCTTTTTATCAATAGATTTTCCATTTAAATCCTTATCTAACTTAATAGGGGAACTCATCAGGGTGTTTATTGGCATGGATTTATCCATGTCTAATTTCTTAAGGATGTGCTTAATATATTTTTATTGACTATGGAAAACTCTATCATCATTCTGCCTTATATGTATTCTAGGAAAGTATATCAATTCTCCCATTATACTCATCTCAAACTCCTTACTCATTATTTTTGAAAATTCATCACAAAGATTTTTATCTAAAAATCTTAACAGAATATTATCAACATAAATTTGGAAAATGAGTAGTTCCATCTCCTTTTTTTTTTTTTTTTTTGAAATAGGTTGGTGTTTATGATCCCCTTAACAAAGGTTATCTCTAATAGGAATGAGCATAGCCTTTCATACCATGCTCTGGGTGCTTTTTTTTAGTCCATATAATATCTTTTTTAATTTGAACACTTGATTAAAAAATTTTGAATTTTCAAAGCCTAGGGCTTGTTCAACAAACACATTCCCTTTTATTACCCAATTTATAAATGTACATTTTTTATCCATTTGTTACAATTTAAATCCCTTAAAGAAAGTAAAGGCTAGTAACACCCTAATAGCCTCCAATCTAGCTACAGGGGTGATGGTCTCTCCAAATTCAATTACTTTTATCTGGTTATACCCCATAGCCATAAATCTTGCTATGTTTCTAAACACAATAACATAATCATTCAATTTGTTTTTGAAATCCCATTTTAGTTCTAACCACACTTTGGTCATTAGGACTTTCAACATGTTCCCAAACATCAATTCTTACAAATTTATTTAAATCTTCTTGCATGGCCAGGATCTAGAATTGTTTTGTTACGACTTGATTTAATGGGTGGGTTCGATCATTAAAACAAAGACAGAGTGATTTACTTCTTTTCTAACACCATTAGATAGTTCTCTCAAGATCAGTTCTTTAGGATAACTTAAAGAATATCTCCATTTTCTATGTAGACCCTTCAAAATTATTAGATTCATCAAATGCCATATGAGTGGTCTCCTCTAACAATAATATCCTTTTATTAAAAACTCTAAAACATTTTCAAACATTTGAGTACCTTAGAAACAATCCATCAAATTTAGGATAAAAAATTCCTTGTAGAGATTTCCTATAATTCAGAATGAACACTTTGTATCCAAAGACATGAATGTGATAGAGGTCAGGTGTCCTACCTTTAAGAATTTCATATGGTGTCTTATTCAGCATGGATATACTATTTACCTTATTCAAAACATAATATGCTATATTCACCACCTCTATCCAGCAAGATTTAGGGGGTGAGTATTCAACTAACCTGGCTCTAGTAGCTTCTACCAAGGTCCTATTCTTTTTTTCAGCAACCCCATTCTACTGAGGGGTTCTAGGAGCTAAAAAATTATAATATATCCTAACTACTTACAGTAAGATTCAAATTTATTTTTAATAAATTCTCCACTATATTCACTATTAATTATTAAAATTTCTCAACTTAGCTTCTTCTAAATCCAAATGGAGAATGATCTAAATTCCTTGAATGATTCACTTTTATGAGATAATAATCTAACCCAGGTAAACCTCGAGTAATCATCAACAATCACATTGCCAAAGACTTTCCCACCTAAAATTATTGTGCTAACAGGCCCAAAAAGATCCATGCATAGGACTTCTAAAAGTTTTATAGTGTTAATATCCTTAATTAAGTAGAAGTAGGATTTGACTTACTTTCCTAACTAATAGCCATAACACAGGTGGTCCTTAGTGGGTTTTAGTTTTGGTTTGCCTCTCAGTAAGTCTTTTTGGATGATCATTCTAAGATTTTACATACTTGCATGACATAATCTTTTATACCATAACCAAGAATCATTTGCAATAGTTTTTAAGGAAAAAAGAAGCAGCATAATCATAAGTTTAAATCAAGCATGTAAATATTATTAATTCTATTTCCTTGCAGCACATTGTCTCCATTTAAGCTAATCATATAGCTGGTTGACAAAAATTTTAAGCTAAATCCTTTATCACAAAGCTAGCTTATGCTAAGCAGGTTATATTTCAAGCCATCTACTAATAAAAATTTTCAAAAATGAAATTTTTTGAGGTTCAATTATACCTTATCCCAATACTTTACTTGTGTTATCATCTCCAAGTGTCATCTTTCCTCCTGCCATGGTCTCTAGTGAAATGAATTGATTTACATCTCTAATCATGTGCCATGAACATCCATTATCTAGATAGCACATGCTCTCATAAGACCTTCTATATGAGCATCCTTATAAAATCATCAGTGTTCAAATTTGGGAACCCAAAAAGTTTAGGGTTCTACCTTATGGAATATGGGTTGATATGGTTGCATACTATGCTATGAATTATATAATTTTATTCTCCACACCAAGTGTGTTATATGGTGGATAGTACAAGTGTGGGAGATGTGTCCTAGCATACCACAAGAGAAACATCTAACTCCAGGAAAGGGTTTACTAATTTATATGGGTTATTATATCTCTTCCTAGGTTTGAATGCATGTTGTGATGGTGTGTTATAAAATTGTACAAGTGTTGGAAGCTTTTTGTTTTCTTTAAAAGATTTTAATTGAACTTGTAAAGATTTTTTTTGTTTCAAGAATTGAATTTTGAATTTTAAATGAATCCTCGCTACCTTTTAATTTAAATGTAAGGGTTTCTAATTCCTTGAACACATTTTATAATTCAACATATGAAGTTTTCAAGGAATCATATTAAGAAGTCAAATCAAGATGAATTTTATTTAAGGAGTCATATTCATCTACCAAAGCCATATGATTACTATCCAATGTTGAATGATCTTTCCTAAGGCATTCTTGCTCTTTCTGTAGAATTAAAAAGCCATATTTAAGGCATGTATGTGCTTTCTTGAGCTTCCTGTATGAAGTATGATCTTTTTTAGAAACATCAAATAATTCATCAAAGGAAGGCTCACATACCTCCTCTTGACCATAATGATCAAGATGAATATCTACCCTTAAGCACAGGTGGGTTACCTCCTCTTCTGCTTCTATTTTAGATGAGTTAGAAGCAGAGTCTGCCTAGAATGCCTTCTAAATCTTTTGCTTGCCCTTTTTGAATTTAGTTTTTCTTCGGCCTTCTTACTGCTCTGATGAGCTTTAAGACTTGAGCAATTAATCTTCAAGTTCCCTGGTTTCCTGCATTCATAATAGATAATATCAGAGGAAGCATTAAAATTTTTATAATTTTTACCTTTGTTATACGGCTAATGATGCTTTTGCTTTTTCTTTAGAAAGCTTATGAACTATTAGTTCATTAGGGTGATATCTTCCTCTCCTACATCAGAAGATATGTCTAAGTCATTAGCCTTTAAGGCTATAGATTTCTCTTTCCTCTTTTTACCTACATCAAGATGCCTTTTACACACTCCTAGTTCATAGGCAATGGGTGACCCAAGTAAGTTATCAATTGAATAAACTTTCAAATCTTTAGATTTAGTAATAGTTATGATTTTTGCATCATAGGAGGAAGGTAAACAACAAAGAAGTTTTTCAACTTTTTCAAAAATTTGCAAGCTCTCTTCCAAAGTCATGCAGCGAAGTATCAATCGGAGTAAACCTAATATATATTTCAGAAATAAATTCACAAAGTTCATGCAAAAAAATGTCACAATCATGAAGAAGAATGTTTAACCTAAATTGTTTCACTTTCATTATTCCTTCATATGTTATGCCAAGTTTATGCCAAATCTCTTTACCAGTAGTGCAAGTTGAAACACACTTATAATATTCAGATTTTAAAGCACAGAAAAAATAGTTTAAATATTTGGCATTTAGTTTGGATTAAATTATTTTTTGAATGCATGTATTATTGATTTTGTTTATTGTTTTTCCCTCCTTGTTCAATTTAAAAAACGTTAGAGAGAGAAGCTCCCAAATTTAGAGAGAGAAAGTTCATTTCATTTCAAATTTCATCATTCTAATTTTTTGGCAGTTTGACCGCCGATGATGGATGAAGCTACGGCGTTCACCGCTGATTGTCAGAAACCTCTCGGTGACCCTTCTTCAACCTTTGTTCATCCTGAAGGCTAATTTAGAAATTACAAAGCTGGCACTTTAAAGATTAATGAACCTTTTCCTGAAACTCTGAAAAAATCCTATGCTGCTCTTAAAAAAGGCAAAGGGATTGTAGTAAATGGATATGAAGCATGCGGATAAAAGAAGAATTTAAATGACAAAGAATCCTCGTCTTCTTCGGATATGAAGCTTTTTTGTGAACAGGTTTAGTAACATTGTTAGTAAACCTCAGTTTATAGAGAATGGTATATCCTTCTCGCAAAAACTGATGGAGAACACATCAGATGTTCGGCACAATGTAGATGAAGGTGTTATCAAAGAAACTTCAGATAATAATCTATCCAACTCTTGGGTTAGGAAACCCAACATCAAATTCATCTTAACCGGAGAAGAATCCTTTCTGTCAGAAGATGGTAAAACAGTCAAACTCAATGAATCTTGTTTGAAGATAAATGCTCAAAAGCTACAATTATCAGTGGTAGTGAAGGTATTTGGAGAAAATGCACCAATCATTGTGATTACTAGAGAACTTTGCCATCAGTGGAGTCAGTTTGGGAAGTGTCATATTACCTCTCTTGGGCTTGGTTGGATTCTTTGTTCCTTTTATGACAAAGAATCAGTGGTTAAGTCTTTAGAAGGTGGACCTTAGTTTGTTAATGGACATATAGTGGGAATTGATAGGTGGTCTCCATCTTTTCCCCTTCATCATTGAAAGGACTAACATCCCCAATTTGGCTCAGATTTCCTCATATCCCTTTAATCTATTGGGATGAAGAAAATGAGGCGAGAATAGCTTCCAAAGTTGGACTTCCTCCTTGGATCGATGGCAACAAGTTTAAATGGGGCAAGAGGGAGTATGCTAGAGTATGTGTTCGTATGGCTCTAGACCAGCAATTTCCAACTAGTGTACGGGTAGAGGGATCTTGTGGTCCCTTCTTTCAGATGGTTGAATATGAAAAAGTTTCCACTTTTTATTTCAAATGTGGAAAAGTGGGCCACCTAGTTGAAAAATGAAAAGATGAATTGCTGGTAAATCATATAAAATCTGTGAATACTTTGGAAGTGGGGAAGCAGTCTAAATACCCTCAATCTCAGCAGGATGTAAGGTCAAATAAAATCTTCGGGCCATGGATTCTAGTCCAAAATATGAGGAGAAGGAAGAAGATATTACCTATAATGGGTAATGTCAATCAGAATACCAACAACTTCAAGAAAACTAAAGTTATGTTTGTGCAGAAGTCTTCTTATAAACCATCTATACCAATAGATCAATCTACTGTAAAGGTTGTTAGTAGAGAGATTGACGGTAATCCATAAATAATTGCTGAAGATATTCAAGTTCAAATAGCAGAGGTGCAAGGAGCCATTGAGGAGATTGAAGGTTCAGTTGTTGATGTTAGCAAGGATGTTACAGTAGAAGCTGCTAGGATGTTCAATTATTCTGTTGCAACTGTAGTGGAGGCCCCAAAAGAAAACATAGTGGTTTCTATAGCTAATGAGACTTCTTGTTTCAATCCAGTAATATAATTTTCAAATGAAGATAAGAATATATTGAATTTTCTTAACTGCTGTACTACTGAAATGGTGAGAATCAATTGTTCTGTTGCTAAAGAAGGTGAACTAGAGGAAGGCGAAATCCAATGTTCCAGATCCAACATTGTTGAAACAGAAATAGAGAGGTTGGCTGACTTTGTTAAAAACAAAGGTAAGCTCCTTAAAGAGCTTATTATTCTGGTTAAAGACAACATATTATCTCAAAGGAGGAAAGGAGAAGTTACTAAAAAGATTACAAATGGGAGTAATCCCATTTTCAAAACCAAATGACGTCTCTATCCTTTTGGAATTGCAGAGGGGCTAGAAAGATAGAAGCCTCTATTACTTAAGGGAGTATGTTAGAGATCTTTTGACATTTTATGTTGGGTTAATAGAAATGAAAATTCCATCTTTTGACAGAAAAAAAGTCAACAAGTTAATTGGTAGTAATTCGAATTTCTTGAATATCCCATCTGAAGGCTTGTATGGCGGAATTCTAATTTGTTGGAAGCCCAGCATTTGCACTTTTTTAATAGTCCATGCTTCTCCTCAAGTTATAATTGGATTATTTAAAATACAGAATAAAGGTGAGTGGCTTATTGCCATTATTTATGGCAGCAAAGAGATCTACAAGAGAAGGCAACTTTGGGAGGATCTATAAGCCTTTTCTAACTCCAATATTCTATTCATATTAGAAGGAGACTTCAGTTGCATTCTTTCTCAAGAGGAGAAGATAGGAGGTAAGAAATTTGTTTTCTCTCAAGTGCCTCAAGAAATACAAATGTTTATGAAGAGGTGTGATTTTATGACATCAGGATATTTGGTCCAAAGTTTACTTGGTGTAAAAACAAGAAGGGAAGAGCACGTATTCTAGAAAGGCTAGACCGTTGTCTCTTAAATTCAACAGCTTTGAGAATTATTCAACCTGTAGTTGTTTGTCATCTTGGAAGAATCACTTTAGATCATTGCTGAATAGCTATCAAAATATTCACTATGGGTTTTTAAAGATCCAAGAAACTGCATTTTGAAGAAGTCTGGACCTCATTCCCAGCATCCAAAGGAATTGTGCTAAATCTTGGATGAAACCAGCTGAAGGGGACGATGTTCAGAAAATGAATCTTAAATTCAGGAGAGGTTTAAAAGTATTATTTCATTGGAGTAGAGCCAAGAATATTAATCTCAAAATTCTGAAGGAAAAATTGAAGGAGGAGATTATTTCTTTACAAGAGGACGAGGCCAATGCTGGTGGTCTTACGGATAAGAAGGTTTCTCTGTTAAGATTCAAGGTGAAGGAGTTGAATTCTACATTGGGGATGCTAAGCTCTTAGTGGAGACAAAGAGCTAAAGTAAAATGGTTTAAAGACTGTGATTCCAACTCAGAATAGTTCCACTTTGTTGCTTCTGCTAGACATAACAGCAACTATGCCAAGCAAACTAAAAATGCCGAAGGCAGATTGACTGGGGAGTAAATCAGCATTGAACAAACTTTTTTCAATTATTTCCAAGAGAAGCGAAAATTCAGGAAATGTTCTCTAACCGATTGGCCAAAGCTTAGCAGAAATCTGGATGAAGGAGATAGAAATCAGTTAAAATTAGATTTTTCTAAGGAAGCGTTGGAGACATTTATCACTCATTTGGAAAGCAACATATCACCTGGAGTAGATGGTAAATCTTACACATTCTTTAAATTTTTTTGGCCCATTATTATGAATGAAGTTTGGAAGGCTATTATTAATTCAGGGGTGATGTGTGAGGAATGGAGGGAAACTGCAGTTGTTCTAATCCTAAAACTCAAAAATCCAATGACACCTTCAAATTATAGACCTATAAGTCTATGTAACTCCATATACAAGATAGTGGCAAGAATGTTATTGAATCGGCTTGTCAACTGTATCCCCAAATTTATTTTATAAAATCAAGTTTCCTTCATCAAAGGGAGATCTATTTCAGAAAACATCTTGCTCACTCAAGAAATCTTCTACAAATTTAAACATTCTAAAGCAAAGAAAGGTATGATGACCATTAAAGTGGACATGGATAGCATACGATAATATGGGTTAGGAAACCTTAAAGCAGGTGTTGGAACAATATGGTTTTCTATGGTCTTTCTTGAATCTTCTTCTCTAGTGTGTAGTGGAAACCAAGTATTCCATTATTATTAATGGAATTAATACAAATTGGATTCAGGTTAAATGCTATTTTAGGTAGGGATGTCCTTTATCACCCTATTTACTTATCATGTGCTCTCAATTGCTCATCGAAGCATTCAATCAAAAAGGTGCTAAGAAAGGAGTTAAGGTGTCCCAAAATGCAGAGAAAGTATCCCATATTCAATTTGCTGGTGACATTATAGTGTTTTTAGAATCCAACGGAATAAATGCTAAGAAAAATAAGAAGATCATGAAGGAGTATAGTAGCTGGACTGGGCTAAGAGTAAATGAACAGAAATCCTCTCTGTTGTTTGGAAATGCAGTTAAAAGAGATAAGTCCAAGGTGCTTTCTAAAATCCTGAGATTTAAAACAATTAGTGAGCTAAATTACCTTGGTGTTAGAATGGCACTAAGAAGATTTAAGGCTTCAGATTTCCAAGATGTGTTGGAGAAAGCTTTTGAAAATCTTAACATCTTGGGAAATCTTTACCTCACTTTAGCCGGTAAACTCTAATTAACCAAGTCCTCACTCTTAACTATTCCTATTATTATTTCTACTCACTCTCTGGTTCCATTGGGGGTGTTGAGAGAACTTGATAAGCTGAGAAGAGATTTTCTCTTGATGAAGCAAGATAGGAGGAATGGCATTCATTATGTGGAGTGGAAAGTTCTCTTTAGATAGATAAAGTTGGGATGACAAGGAGTCATGTCAGTTGCAGACAAAGTTGGATCTTGGAGAGCCAAATTCGCATGGAATTTGTTATATAATCTAGATTATATGCTGAATAGAATATTAATTGCTAAATATGGGACTAAATTCAGGTATTTTGAAACCTTGAATGGTGTTTCTACTACATGGAAAATCATTACTTATGGAGGTAAACTTCTCCAGCAAATAATTAGATGGAAGGTCTCAGATGGGGAGAGCATTGACACTACAAAGGATATTTGGATCCTGGCCAAGTGTATTGATAAATGGTCAACATTTGTTAACGTTTTACATGAAGAACAATGCTTCTTGAAGTTCTTCATTCATGAAGAAATCTGGAACATTACGAGACTGCAGCAAGCTTTTGGTAAGGAGATGGTTGAATTAATTACCTCTGTCCCAATCAGTGCAGGAATTTAAGGTGACAAAATGGAAATCCTGTATAAGAATTTTGAAAAGTCACTAGCAGCCATGATAACAAATTAAAGCAGCATTCATGAAGAGGAGTATGACAATTGAGATGGTTAAAAAATTTGAAAGCAAGGCCAAGAGTGGGAATTTATTGGTGGAGATTGATCCACAAAGCAATTCCTTTAAATGAGTTCTTAATGTATAGAAGAATTATCAATCACAATGGTTGTCCGAGAGGTGGTTGTGCTATGGAGGATGTTGAGCACTTAGCAGTTCTTTGTTCTTTCTTCAAAGAAGTCATTAAGACTATTATTAAATGGGGATACAACATCTCTATTTTATCAAATTTGAAGAACTGCTTTAAAGAGCTGTTAGATTTATCTAAATCCAATCCATTCATGTGTAATTTATATTGTTCAGCTGTCTTCATTACATGGAAAGTAGGAATAAGCTTGTACATGGGAATAAGGAAGATAGTATACATGTTATTGCAACTAATGCTATTAGCTTCGCTTCATCCTCATTCAGCCAGGATCTTATTTCGGTAAACTGGGTTTCTAATCAGCTAAGGCTATTTTCAACTGCTTGGAAACCCCCTCCAACCGATTGGATCAAACTTAATGTGGAAGCTTCTCTTGGCAAGGATTATACTGTTGGCATTGGAGGTGTTATTACAGATAGCAAAGGTAGATTTTTATTTTGCTTTGGTTACAAATGTCTATATTGGGATATCTTTGCATTGGAGATGGAAGCTATTATGGCCTTAAAAAAAAAGTTAGTTCAAGATTGGATGTATGAAGCAAAAGGAATCATTATTGAAGGACATAAATATAATGTTATGAAGCATATCCAGAAGATCTTAAATGAAGTTATAACCAAAGGTAATAGTCCCAATATTCTTGATTTTTTTCTTTCTTAGAAATTTCAATCAAGTTATTATTCAATATGTGAATAGGGGTTGTAATAAGTTAGCCGATTATTGTGCTAACTATGTTGGTTTTGGTAATTTTATTTGGGATAATTTGGTTAGCAATAACATTCTTCCTATTTTCTATTAAGTGTTAAAGGAGGAATGAGATAGTCTTTACTCATCATAGGTCTTTGTTTATTTTTCCCTTTTGATTAATAATATTGTTATAACACAGCCGTTGCCAGGTCCCAAGTCCTGGATGAGAAAAGTGGAAGGTTGCGTTAGGTAGTCGACTGCCAGCGTAAAACTTATCGAACAATAATGACATGAATGCTTTAAGAAATTATGTTAATGCTAGGGCGTCCCCTGGAAGTGACGCACTGTATGGCTTGAATATAGTGACAAGTGTTCAAGGGCCGCTGCACCGGCTCCCGGGTGTAGTGTTAAATAGGCAAGGGTTCCCACATCAAGGACGGATGTGGGCAAAGAAGCAATTCCATGAAACTAAAATTAGGATAGGAACTTAGAATATAGGTTCCTTTACAGGAAAATTAATGGAATTAATAGATATTATGATTCATAGGAAGTTAAATATTTTGTGCATTCAGGAAACTAAATGGGTTGGAGATAAGGCTAAGGAAATTGATAGTTTAGGATTTAAACTTTGGTATTCGGGTAGAAGTCGTACTAGAAATGGTGTAGGTGTTATTATAGATAAGAGTTTAAAGGATAATGTTATAAAATTAATAGAATTGGAGATAGAATTATAGCTTTAAAGATTGTTGTTGATGATAAGATTGTTAATATTATAAGTGCTTATGCTCCTCATGTAGGTTTGGATATGAGTTCTAAATTAAATTTTTGGAATGTCTTAGAAGAATTAATACAAAATATACCTCTTGAAGAAAGAGGTTTTATTGGAGGAGATTTAAATGGACATGTTGGTAGAGAGGTAGATGATTTTAAAAGCATTCATGGTGGCCATGGATTTGGAACGACGAATGAAGGTGGCAAGACCATATTGGATTTTTGTTTAGCTTATGATTTTTCAATTGCTAATTCCTTATTTAAGAAAAGGAATGAGCATCTCATCACTTATAAAAATGGATATAGTACAACCCAGATTGACTATTTTCTTATTAGAAAATTAAATTGTTTAGATTGCAAAGATTGTAAAGTTATTCCGAATGAAAATTTATGTACCCAACATCGATTATTAGTTTTGGACTTTAAGATAAAGGGGCATAAAATAAAAAATAAAGTAAAATTATTTTCTAGGATTAAATGGGGGCATTTAAAGAATATTAACAAAAATATTTTTGGAAATAAGATTTTAGATCTTAAGATTTTGTCTGTGCATGAGGATGCTAATATTATGTGGGAAAAGGTGGCTTGTGATATTAAGAATATTGCAAAAGATGTCCTTGGAGTATCAAAGGGAAAAGCTCCTAATAGTAAAAATAGTTGGTGGTGAAATCCTAATGTGCAAGAAAAAATTAAAAATAAGAAACTTTGTTATAAAAATTGGTTTAATTTTAAAAATTCTTATAATTGGGAAATATATAAAGTGGCTTGTAAGGATGCTAAGAAAGCAATATGCAATGCAAAGGCATTAGCTTTTTGTGATTTATATAATAGATTAGATAATAAAGAGGGAGAAAGATATATGTATAAGTTAGCCAAACAAAGAGATAGAAGTAGTAAGGATTTAGTTCAAGTGAAGTGTATTAAAGATGAAGATCAAAAAATACTTTTCTTAGAAGATGATATTCAACAAAGATGGATGAGATTTTTTGCTAAACTTTTTAATGAAGATTGTAAAAATAAAATTAACTATAGTGACCTTTGCACCCTAAATGAAAATAAAGATTTATGCTTTTATCGGCGTATTAGTAAAACTGAAGTTAGAGAGATTTTAAAGAAAATGAAGGGTGCAAAAGCTGTTGGAGCTGATGATATTCCAATAGAGGTGTGTAAATGCTTAGGATATGAAGGAATTTCATGGCTTACTAAACTTTTAATACTATTTTGAAGACAAAAAAGATGCCAGATGAGTGAAGAATGAATGTGTTAATTCCTATTTTTAAGAATAAAGGTGATGCACAAGATTGTGCGAATTATAGAGGTATTAAGTTAATGTGTCATACTTTAAAACTATGGTAGCGAGTTATGGAGCATAGGTTGCGGCGTGATACTAATGTTTCTCAAAATCAATTTGGATTCATGCCGGGTAGGTCGACTATGGAAGCCATGCATTTATTAAGAGGTTTGATTGAGAAATATAGAGAAAATAAGGAGGATCTACATATGATATTTATTGATTTAGCAAAAGCATATGATAAAGTTCCAAGAGAAGTGCTATGAAGAGTTCTTGAAAAGAAAGGAGTCAATAATGCTTATATTCAAATCATTAAAGATATGTATGTAGGAGCTATTACTTGTGTTCAAACACAAGGTGGATTGACCAAGTATTTCCTTATTTCGATTGGGTTACATCAAGGATCAGCCTTAAGCCCATATCTTTTTGCTTTAGTCTTGGATGTTCTCCCTAGACATTTACAAGAGGATGTACCTTGGTGTATGCTTTTTGCAGATGATATTCTTTTTGTTGATAAGACTAGAGAGGGAGTTGAAGGTAAACTTGAATTATGGAGGTCAACCTTAGAGTCTAAAGGTTTTCACTTGAGTAGATCTAAAACAAAATATATGGAGTGTAATTTTAGTAGTAATAGACCTAGTGAGGGGATTGTGACTTTGGGCAATCAAGTCATTAATAAGAGTATTTGTTTTAGATATCTTGGATCTATTGTTCAGAGTGATGGTGAAATAGATGGGGATATTATCAGCAGAATTCAAGTTGGATGGTTGATGTGGAGGAATGCATCAGGCTTGTTATGTGATAGAAATGTACCCCTCAAACTTAAGGGAAAATTCTATAAGATGGTAGTGAGGCCTGCAATGCTTTATGGTGCCGAATGTTGGCCATTAAAAGAGAAGCATAATACAAAGTTAAGTGTGGCAGAGATGAGGATGCTCAGGTGGATGAGTGGCTTTACCCTTAGAGATAGGATACAAAAGGAGCATATACGTGAAAAGTTTGGAGTACCTCCAGTAGAAGATAAGATTAGAGAGAGTCGCCTTAGGTGGTTTGGTCACAAAAAATGGCGGCCTTGCGATGACCCGGTTAGGGGTGTAGAAGTATTAGATTTGACTTATGTTAAGAATGGTAGAGGTAGACCTAAAAAGACTTGGTTAGAAAATATTAGGAATGACCTTTCTTTATTAGATTTAAACAAGAATTTGACTTTTAATATGACACAATGGAGAAAAAGGATTCATGTAGCCGACCCCACGTAGTGGGATAAAGGCTTGATGTTGTTGTTGTTGTTGTATTAATAATATTGCTATGTGCAACTTTTCAAAAAAAAAAAAAATTTCATAAAATGGTATTTTAGTTTAATGCAATTTACTAAATGTGAAGGTGTAGAATATCCTTCTGGTACTAACACCCACATACAATAATCTATAAATTATCAAAAGATAGACATGTGCATTTTCCAAAAACAAAAAGGAATATTAACAAATAAAGGTGGGGATGTGATTGAGTACCCTTCTATAGTATTAAAAATACCAAAGTAAGCCATAGAAATTTTTTTTAAATGTTTTATAAAACTTAATTTATGAATCTCGCTCTAATATCACTTAAAAGTTTGTGAAGGTTATTTTACATTTAAGAATTATCCCAATGCTAACCAAGAGGGGGCTGAATTAATTTGCATCTCCAGTCATGTGCCATGAACATTTATTTCCTAGGTACCGTATACTCTAATGAGGCCTTCTGTGTGAGCATCCCTATGAAATCATTAGTGGTTAGATTTGGGATTCCGAAAAAGTTAGTGTTCTACCTTATAGAATGTGGGATGAAATGCATGCATGCTATGCTATGAATTATGCAATTTAGGTCTCCTCAAAGTGTGTTCTATGGTGGATACTGCATGTGTGGGAGATTTGTCCTAGCATGCGACAAAAGAAAAATCTAACTCCAGTAAAAAAGTTTATTAATTTATTTTTATTATGGTGCCTCTTCTAACTATTTAATGCATGATGTGATGGTGTGTTATAAAATTGTACAATTTTTTGATACTTCTTTGTATTCTTTATAAGGTTTTAATTGAACTTGTAAAGATTTGTTTTTAGTTTCAAGAATTGAATTTTGAATTTTCAATACATGCTCACTACCTTCTAATTTACATGTAAAAGTTTTTAGTTCCTTGAATGCATTTTCTAATACAACATGTGAAGTTTTCAAGGAGTCATTTTTAGTTGTTAAATCAAGATTAATTTTATAAAAAAAAAAGTCAAATTCATCTAATAAAGCTATATGATTACTATCTACAGTTAAATAATCTTTCATGAGGCATTTATGCTCTTTCTGTAGAATTAAAAAGTTAGATTTAAGGCATGTATATGCTTTCTTAAGCATTCTATATGTAGAATGAATTTTTTTTTAAACTTAAAATAACTATTAATAGGAATGCCTACATACCACCTCTTGATTAGAATGATCAAGATGATTATGTGACATTAAGCATAGGTTGGTTACCTCTTCTTCTGCTTCAAATTTAAATGAGTCTTAGGCTAAGTCTGTCTTGATTGCCATCTGAATCTTTTGCTTGCCCTTTTTGAATTTTGCCTTTTCTTCTCCCTTCTCATCTCTCTAATGAGATTTAAGACTTGAGCGACCAATCTTCACGTTCCCTGGTTTCCTTCTTTCATAATAGATAATGTTAGAGTAAGCTTTAGATTGTTTATAATTTTTTATCTTTTATCTACTGCTTATGACACTTTTGCTTTATCTTTTGAAATCATCTGAAATGTCAGGTTATCAGGATTATATCATCCTCTCCTTCATCGGAAGAACTGTCTGAGTCATTAGCCTTTATGGCTATAGTTTTCTCTTTCCTCTTTTCACCGACTTGCACTACTGATTATATCATCCTCTCCTTTATGGCTATAGTTTTCTCCTTCCTCTTTTCTCCTACATCAAGCTGCATTTGACTCACTCCTAGCTCATAGATAATGAATTACCCAAGTAAGTTATTAATTGAATAAATTTTTAGGTCTTTAGATTTAGTAATAAAAGTGATTTTTAACTTATAGGAGGAACATAAACAACAAAAAAAATTGTTCATTTTTTTCATAATTTATAAGTTCTCATCCTAAGCCATGTAGGGAAGTAGCTATCTGAGTAGACCTAAAATATTATTTAGAAATATATTCACTAGGTTTCATGCAAAAAAGTTCATAATCATGAAGAAGAATGCTTAACCTAGTTTATTTGACTTTCTTTATTCTTTCATATGTTATGCATAGTTTATCCCAAATCTCTTTACCAGTAGTGCAAGTGGAAACACACATATAATCTTCAAATTTTAAAACACAGAAAAAATAATTCAAATATTTGGCATTCAGTTGGGCTAAATCTCTATTACATGTACTCCATTTAGAAAAACATATGTTAGTTTAATGCCATTTAATAAATATGAAGGTGGAGAATATCCTTCATGAACTAACATACATATGTGATAATATATAAATTCTAAAAAGGTAGACAAGCAAATTTTTTTAAAATCGAAAGGAATATTATCAAATAAAGGTGGTCATATAATTGAGTATCGTTCTATAGTATTACGATTACCTATTTTAGCCATAGATCTTTTATCAAAAGTTTTATAAAACTAGATTTATAAATCTCACTCTGATACCACTTAAAAGTTTGTAAAGGTAACTAGACCATTAAGAACTAGTTCAAGGCTAAGTAAGAGGGGGGGGGGGGGGTGAATTGGATATTTAAAAAAATTCTTTAGTGAAAAAAATTAAAAAAACCATTTTAAACCGACACATAAAATCAATACAACAAGTACATGATTAAGTAAATTTGGGATGACCCTTGGGATGGCCAACGAAATAAATTATATTTTTAACCCAAACATATAACTTCAAAAATTAAAGTGTAGAAAAGAATCAGAACAATACACGAAAATTTATAGTGGTTCGATCAATCTAATCTATGTCTACTCGTTGGAGACTCTCGCTCCAAGTATTACAATGAACAATAGTGTATCTACTTTTGCTCCCACCGCAAGGTGGATAAGCCTTTATAGATACTATTTAACCAGCACAATGCAGCAGAGATTTATGACTCTTTATAGATGGAGAACCTCTACTCTATTTTTACCCTCTAGGTGATGGTTAGAGAACCACAACTCTTTTTCACCCACTTGATGATGGTCATAAAACCATAACACTATTTTTACCCTCCTCCTGATGGTCAGAGAATCACAACTCTATTTTCACCCTCCAGGTGATGGTTAGAGAAGCATGATTTTTGTTGAATAACTTCTCCGAAGCCATAGAGAATCCATGATTATGCTTGTAGATACTAGGCAAGATTCTTACTTGGGAAAACCTTGTGAATCCCCTCACAACTTCTCCCTCACAAAATCTCCCTCTGTTCTCTCACAAAGTTCTCCTTCTTCTCTTCCTCAAGGCACTTTCTCCCAAAGTCTCAATAGCTAAAATATTTTCTAATAGGAGTATTAGAAAACCTTAAGTAGTTGGGTTTAAGAAATGCTAATTTTCAAGAGATTCATCTTCTATTCGTACCATATAATACATGTATCATACTGTATGATCAGTGTAATTCAGACTCATTCAACAAGGTCATGTAGAAAAACTATTCAACTTTCATAACATTTCATACAATAAAATCCGCACATTATTTGGTATGAATTTTGGAAATTCCATCTATTAATTTGGTATGACACTTTGGACGACCAACTTCGTACACTATCGATCTTCCAAAATTGTGGACAACTTACAACACGAACAATACAAAAATCATGGTTTTCATTTAATATGATCTATGGGATGATCAATTTCATACATAGGCAATCGAATAGTACAAACGGTATCGTACAGTATAATCAGTCATGATAATTATATATGATTTGATTTCTTGATATTAAGGAATTAATTATAAAAGATTTTAATTAGGGCATATAGTATAAACCAAATCATACTATACAATCAACATATAATTAGTATCTTTCTTAACCTCTGGTGATTAGGGTTTTGACAAAGCACAATAGATCATATAGTACGAATTAAAATTATACAATAGAAAATAAGAACGTATAATATGAAGCCAAAATCATACAGTGCGATGTACTAATAAGCTCTCTCAAAAAACTTTTTTCTCTCTCCTCCAGTTTGTGCGCAAGATTTCTCACCAAAGATATCCACATAATAAAATGATATGACTCAACAAAGGAAAAAATACAAAATAAAATGAGAACCAATTGTATCCCTTGTCTACTAAGTCTTTAGTCGATCAAAATTGCAAGTGAACAGTAGACTGATATCCTAAAATGTTAGTACTCACAAAACAAAAACAAAATATCATAAAATAGAAAAAAAGTTGTAACTGACACAATAATATTTTATATCATTAAAATCACAGTTCTTGGATCAGATTTACAACATAATTTGGTTGATTATCAATTAAGAATCACTAAAGATTTAATATCTTTAGTCTCCATCAGGATTGCAAGTTTCAAACCAGTTATCAGAGCTTTGTACTCAACCTCATTATTTATGTAAGAATCTGATAAATGGTACGAAAATGCATCGTTCCCTTCTCTCTCTCTCTTTTTTTTTTTTTTTGAAGAAATGCAAAATACATTAAAAAAACAAAACCAAATAGCATATACACAAGCTACTATGAGTCCACCACCAAATCACCTTCCTCCTTTAAAAGCTAATCAAAAGAAGAAGGAAGTGTACTCTCACAAAACAAGTCCCAAATGAAATCATAAGAAAAAGCTAAGTTAGCACAATAATTGTCTAACTTATTACAATTCCTACCAACCTAATGAAAAATAACATTATTCCAATAATTCAAGAAAGAAAAATCATCCTCTTCAATGCTTTCACCTTATTTCTTCTCTTTGCTGTACATGTTATGAAGAAACTGGATCACATTTTTATTGTCTCCATCAATAATAATACCCTTAGAATTGAATAAACAATCATCCAACACCTCCTTTATAGAATTTAATGCATAGAGCTCTAATTGTGCTATATCCCAATGAACACCATTAAAGCCAAATGCTAGGAAAAACCTTCCTTTGTATTCCCATATAATGCCTCCAATACATGCTCCATAACTACTTTTCAGTGAAGAATCTATATTTATTTTGTACCACTCGGGTGGAGGAGGATGGTAGAAATCAGAAAATAGTCCATTGGACTGACCAGCATCCCAATAATCTGAGAGAACCTTGCTTTGTTTATCATTGCTAACAAAGCTAATAACGTTTGCAGCAATAATTGAATCACTGTCTTCTACCTTCCCATGTTTAGACTTGTTCCTGTTCCTCCAAGAGAACCATAACAAGGAGAAATTCATCTTCACCATCAGTGAATTCATTTCAGATATTAATTCCAGTTCATCTAAACATTGTTGAAACGAATTGAATAAAGGAATTAGAAATCCCCATTTTCTCAATTTACATATTACCTTTAACAGCATTGAGCAATTAGTGGTCACATGATCTACATCCTCAACCTCCCCATAACCTCTTGGACATAGATTACTGATAGCCAACTTCCTTTTCATCAAATAATCTACTGTACGAATTGCACCTTTGCACATTCTCCATATAAACTTCTCCACCGTATCATTCAAATTCACCTTGTGAATCCATGCAGTAGTATTCATATCTGCTACCGCCTTTACACCTTCTTCCCTTATCATAGCCAAAACAATCTTTTCAGATAATTTGTTTTTCAGCTCTATGAAGTCTGTATCATATTCTTGGAAAATCTGAATATTTCTAATCAAAACCACTAGGTCCTTTCCAAAAAATAGAAGCAACTTATCCATGTTCCATCTACCATCTTGAATAAAGATATCAAGTGTTGTATTATCATCCTGTAAGTTAGCAACAAAAGTTTTCCATTTGAGCAAACTTTTATCCATGATCCACACATCCTTCAATACATCTATATTTGTACCCCTCACCACTTTCCATCTAACAAAACTTTTAAGAGCCTTCCAGCCACTAACTATGATTTTCCTTGTTGAAGAACCACCCTCAATGCTTTGTTCCTCCACCAATCATTACCATATCTGGCCAATAGAATTCTATTTAAGAAAGAGTTCAGTTTCACCACTAAATTCCATGCAAACTTTGCTCTCATCGATTCTAAGTTGGACACAGCCGAATGTAACCCTCATCCACCCATTGCTCTCAATTTATACTGAAAGTTTGTTAGGGATGTTAATCCCTTATGAACTAGCCCAAGGCTAACCAAGAGGGGGGGGGAGTGAATTAGAATTTTAAAAATTAATTCGATCAAAACACTATCACAAAACTCAAACCAAAATCACCACAATGAAAATCAAAGTGTGGAAGAATAAATACGAAAAATAGTAGTAAAAGGACACAGAAATTTATAGTGGTTTGATCAACTCAACATACATCCACTAACCAGAGGCACCCTCCAGGTATTGTACTAAACACCGTGATTCTCCTTTTGCTCCCACAGTAAGGCAGAGAAGCCCTCACAAAAACTCATTTCTCCCAACCCTGGCAAGGCAGAGAACCCTACTCCTTTTGTTTCCTCCTGAAGAAGGCAGAGAACCTTGATCGATTGCTGAAGAAGACCTCTCCCAACCCTCCAAGGACAAGAGACTATAGTGGAATAAGAAGAAGTGGAATAATGTTTGGAGAAACCCTTGTGAAAATCCTTTACAAGCTTCCCCTCACAAAATCCTCTCTCTCTCACTCCCTCTCCCTCTCCTCTAGGCTTTCTCAGGTCAAGACAGCAGCAAAAGATCACCTCTAAGGTAGAACAAAGGATCTTAAATAAAAGTGCTTCGGAAGAGCTCTTATTTTGTATAAATAAACATTATCATCCAGGCTGATAGGGGTATCGACCTGGCCGATCAGCGTAATTTTTGCTCAATCAGTCTAGTCGATTTGGGATAATTAGATACTTTTTGGTCATATCATCCAGGCCGATAATATATCATCCTGGACGATTAGTTCAAATCCAAGGAAAATCATCCTGAACAATGCCCTGAATAGAAGATGGCCGATGTCAATTCATCCACGCCATCGTCCCAGCCGATCCTATGATTGGGGCGGCCGATGTAATCATACAATCAGCCTTAATTGCTTTTCTTAATCACTTGATCAATTTAGGCATAATTGTGCTGCATCGTGCAAGCCGATGTCCTGGATGATATCCAAAAATAACTAATGCCTACATAGATTTGGCGACTGATTCTTTCTAATTTGAGCCTATCGGCCTGGCCAATATAATATCATCCAGACTGATCGGCTTAATGATGGCTGCCTTAACCATGATGCCCTAATTAGGGTTTTGGTTATTGAACCGATCAAACAGGCTGATATAAATATCATCCCGGATGATATTACCAAAAATAGTAAACTCTAAGAAACAGTTAGAAATTCTCCCAAGATGTGTGTGTGCATGGTTACTTAGCATTATGAGCCACACCTTTTTATAATAGACTCAAAAAAGGGAAAAGTGTACAAAGTGACTCAGACCTACTCTACCTAATCTTGAGTTGGTTCTAATTATCGTATGATCTTATGGACCTGAAATGTTAGTTGGCAAGGAAGTCGTAGAGAAACAAGAGTGTTTGCTATCATCAAAATCATAATCCATGAAACAGATTCATAATAATCTCCCCCTCTTTGATGATGGAAAACACACAACAACCAATTTTAAGTAGTTAAAATAACAGTGTACTGGAAAATGTGGAAACATAGAGAACATCAAATATTTGAATAAAATAATACAAGTACAAACATACTACCTCCCCTTTTGACATCTCAAAAAGGAGGAAACAAACAAAAACAATATAGAAACTAAACAGCAGAAGAAAAATAAAAACTAATCAACAGAAAAACAAAAACAAATGAAAAGAAAAACTAGTAAAATGATGGGACATGATCATCTGGAGGAGGAGGTGGTGGTAGGGGCTGCTGAAAGTAGCTAGTCAGTGTTGTAAACTGTGTACCAAACTAGGCTATGTCCTTGTCATGCCACTGCTACTAGTGTGCTACGTAGGCGTTAAAATGGGCTATGTCCTCCATGTGGTGCTGCTCGTAGCAGGCAATGTCCTCAACATGTTGCTTCTCCTGTGCATCAACGTAAGTGTTGAATCAGGCCTCCCACTGGTCAAAGTGTTCCACTAGCTGATCGGGCTGAGAGTGCTGGTAGAGCAAATCAGGTACATGATTAGGTACAGGAGCCTCCTCTTCCTCTGCCTGAGCTTCCCCATCCCCTAGGTGGAGACAAGTACTGTGATGAGTTTGAAATGATATATTAGAGTAGAAAACTGGTTGGTGGTCTGGTGGAGCAGGATATATGAGGTTATACTTTGATTCTAAGATATAAAAAATGATATGTCCTAGGGCTAGATTTGGTTTCCTCCTTTGACCTAGATCCCGATTGGTAGTAAGATGGTCGAAGTAGCAATAGATCAAGTCAGTTGCATTGAATTCATGATGTGCTAAAATGTAAAAGGTGATGAGTGAAAGAAGAGGAGTGATGTGAACATGATCAGCTGGCTTAGGAATTATCGAAGTGCAAAGGATGTGTTGGACGATCCTAGCATCCTTAAATAAGATGCCAGTCTCACCCATGTGAAAATGAGCATAAGATTTTAAAAGAAAATAATTAGCGAGAGCCCAATCAAAATTAGGATCAGAACACAAGGTGTGAAATTTATCCCCTGTGGTGGAAAGCTGTAAAATCTCCGCACAATACTAATATGTGATCTTAACAGGACGTCGATTCACATATGAGGAAATAAAGGTAAAAGCAGAATTCATATAGAGACTTGTAAAAAACTCAAATAGCAACTCAGAATTGGACGATACAACAAGATTTAGAAGAAATCACAAGGTGGTATGGGCAAACAAGTCTAATACCAGATAAGAGAGAAAATTTGGATTGACTTTCCAGGAGACTGTGATTCCAGCCTCCTTGTAGCGCTGGTAAGTGGCTTTATCCTCAATCTATAATAAACAAGGATCCAAAGTGGCCCTTGAGGAATTTTCGGATGGGTGATGAGAGCGCTTTCATCCAGACATTTTAATGGAATAGCAAACAAGAAGCAAGGAGAAGAAGTTGGTGTGAATAAAATGGATGGAAGGGCTCGATTTATAAAGAATCGGTCATATCATCTAGGACGATTGTAGGATCTTCCAGATCAATATGGTTCAATAATTGCTTACAGGCTGATTGGTCAAAAAGGTGGTCCTATCATCCGGGCTGATTAGACACAAGCAATCATCCCGAGGAGTCAAGCTGGATGACCATTAAAAAGCATATCATCCAGGCTGATTCGGTGGATCGTCCAAGACTATGTCCAATAATGGATAGTACCAACTAAATTTAAAATGTTTAAATCATGTGCCACGTGTATCGGCTAGGTCGAACAGGTGGATCATCTTGGTTGATTGTCCAAAATTGATTGTCCTGAGATATTTTAAAGATTTTAAACGTACATCTACGTGTATCATCCAGGAAGAACACATGGATCAGTTAAGATGATTGCTCATAAAGTGTATAACATCGTTTGGGCCAAAAAATGGATCGGCATGGCTGATAAAATTTATTGAACCAGAAGATGATCAGTTCGTCCAGACCGATAATGGATCATCCATGACAATTAAAAGCAAAAATCAAATCAGTTGGCTGAGGGGAGTTTTTAGAGTAATTTAATCGGATCGTCATAGCCAATAGGGGTATCGACAGGGAAGATGTGAAAAAAGAAAAAAATGGGATAGATGGAGATGATCAGGGAAGGCCTAAAATCATCAAAATAAAGTAAAAATGAGAAATATAAGATACGAAAAAGACATAAACACAAACAAAAACAATGTTTTTTTTTTAATCAAGGCATAAATATGATATAGTCTATATGTGATTAATTTTAAAATTTTATAAGGATTATTGAGTTAACATCGCCAAAAAAAAAAAAATTGTTAGAACAACTTATTCTGTTAACCCTAACTCAGTCTTTATCAGGGTAAACCATCTTTTGAAAACAAAAAATTTAAATCAGAAAAGCCAATTAGTTTAGAAAAGGTGATCCATTCAAAAACTTGTTTTCATAAAAATATTTTATAGAATAATGTATCAAAGTAATTAGTTATAATTAGAAAATTGAAATCAAGTCTTTGAAAAATATCAAGTGATACATGAAGTCTTCTATGATTTAAAAAATTTAAAAGGAGAAGAAACTTGCTTTTGGTGGGCTCATTTAATGCCTCTTGTCAATTTGATTGACGTTTTGCGCATCTTTATTTTTTGATACACTTTGTGTATATTTATATTTTTTCAATTATGCGTCATTGCGCATCTTTTGTTTTTGGCATCATTGATTAGTTTTTTCATTAACTTTTATACAAGCTAGATCCCTTTCAAAAATTCTTAAATATTCTAAGTTGTGATTATATCTTCTAGATACTAGAGAAGATAAACTCACTCTCTAATATAAGAAAGATTGAATCATAAACCAGAATAAAAAATTATATGATAATTTTAATGACAAGATTACAAAAATCTGAAAGTAAAATGAAGACTTTGAACGTTATATTTATAAAATATATTATTGTAGCAAGATTGGAAAGATCTCAGTTTCAAAAACCATTTGTTAAGTTGAAAATAGATTTTTTTTTAGAGAAGAAGATTACACCACAAAAAGAGGTTAGAGAAAGAGACATAATCAAGGATTTTTTCACCCTTTAACAAATTAGAAGATGTAAAAACATTGACTCATAAAATTTCAAAATAAAAAATAATGCATAAAATATCAATTTCAACGATGATTAAAAAAATAAAAAAACAAGATAAAAATAGTAAAATTAGCAAGAAAAAAAAATTAAACTAAAAAAAAAACAGAAAACAGATCAGAAATCAGTAGGAATCAAGTTTATACATTTATGTCAATCACTCCCAATCCGGTCCTTAAAGTATTAAAAGTGTCGATGGCAAGTGGTTTAGTAAAGAAGTCAGCCAGTTGATTTTCAATTGCCATATGGTGTAACTCAATGTCTCCCTTGCTCACATGGTCTCTAATGAAGTGATGTCTTATGACTATGTGCTTGGTCCTTGAATGTTGGATAAGATTCTTAGAAATTCAGATTGCACTAGGGTTGTCATAAAGAATTGGAATTGTGGCTACAGGTAATCCTAAATCCAGAACTTGTTGTTTCAACCAAAGGACTTGGGCCACACAACTTTCCAAAGCAATGTAATCAGCTTCAGTAGTGGAAAGTGTAACAGAGTTTTGCTTTCTACTAGACTAGGAGACTAAAGACTGTCCTATGAATTGGCAAGTCCATGAAGTGCTTTTTCTATCCATTTTACATCCTGCAAAATTAGAATCAGAATATCTAATAATCTCAAAATAAGTGATGTGCTTAGGGTACCAGATTCTTAAGTTTTGGGTCCCTAAAAGGTATATAAGAATTCTACTAACTGTAATCAAGTGGGATTCCTTAGGATTAGCTTGAAATCTAGCAGAAAGACAAACGCTAAACGTAATATCAGGTCTGCTAGAGATCAGGTAGAGTGAAGATCCATTCATCCCTCTATACTTCTTTTGATCAATCAATTTTTCATTAGGGTCCTTGTCCAACTAAACACCTGAGGTCATGGGAGTATTAATTAGCTTGGCTTTGCTCATTTCATATTTATTCAAGATATCCTTTATGTACTTTGATTGATTTAGAAAGGTTCTATAATTCAATTATCTTATGCTAAACCCCAAAAAGTAGGACAACTCTCCCATTATACTCATCTCAAACTCCTTACTTATTATTTTAAAAAAATCATCACATAACCTTTTATTAGAAGATCCAAAAAGTATATCATCTACATAGATCTGAAAAATAAGTAAATCATCTCCTACTTTTCTCAAGAAAAGGATGGTGTCAATGCTCCCCTTAACAAACTCCCTTTATAGTACAAATGTGCTAAGTCTCTCATACCAAGCTCTAGGTTCCCACTTTAATCCATATAGGCCTTTTTTAATTTTAAAACATAACTTGAAAATTAAGAACTCTTAAAACCTGAGGGTTGTTATACAAACACATCCTCTTTTATTACCCAATTTAAAAAGGCATTCTTAACGTCCATTTAGAAAAGCTTAAATCCCTTATAACATGTAAAGGCTACTAACACTCTAATGGCTTCCAGTCTAACTATAGGGCAAAATGTTTCCTTAAAATCTATCCCTTCTATTTGGTTGTACCCCTTAGCAACTAATCTTGCCTTATTCCTAACCATCGCACAAGAATCATTCATCTTATTCTTAAAGACCCATTGGGTTCCTACTACACTTTATCCCTTTGGTCTTTCTACAAGCTCCCAAAGATCATTCCTAAAAAATTGGTTCAACTCCTCTTACGTGGCTAAGATCCAAAACTCATCAAAATGGGCTTGATTGTTGTTGTTGGGTTCAATCATTGAGATAAAGGCAGAGTAGTTCACTTCCTTCCTAAGTCCATGCCTAGTCCTAACACCTTTAGAAGGGTCTCCTAAGATCAGTTCTTTTGGGTGACTCAAAGATTATCTGCAAACTTTAGGCAAAGTGTGTGTAGGTTCAACCCTTTCCTCTAAATCTTCAATAGTTTCTCCTACTCCTTCAGAGTTTTTGGGTCTACCCACGTCTCCAAATTTTCTACTTCAGTGGTAATCTCTCTAACATCATCATCATCCTCAACTCTAGACTTCATAGGATCAGATTCGTCAAACATTACATGAGTAGTCTCCTACTCCACCAATGTCCTCTTATTAAACACCCAAATAGACTTCCCAGCACTAGAATATCCTAAGAACACTCCTTCATCAGATTTTGGGTCAAATTTTCCTTAGTGAGACTTCCAATTACTATGGACGCAAACTTTACAACCAAAGACATGGAGGTGGGAAAGATTGGGTGTCCTACCCTTAAGAATCTCATAGGGTGTCTTATAAAGTTTGACTCTAACATTCACCCTATTTAACACATAACAAGTTATGTTAACGGCTTCAGCCCAAAATTATTTTGGAAGTGTATACTCAGCAAGCATTACTCTAGCGACTTCCACTAAGGTCTGGTTCTTCCTTTCAGCTACCCCATTCTGTTGTGGGGACTTAGGAGTAGAGAAGTTGTGGCTAATCCCCTTATCCTTACAAAATTCTCCAAATCTCTTTTTTTCAAACTCTCCCCCATGGTCACTACGGATGGTCAAAATCTCACAACCTAGATTTTTCTGAATCGAAGTGAAGAAAGATATAAACTCAACAGAAGACTCATTTTTGTGGTACAGAAATCTAATCCAAGTGAACCTCGAGTAGTCATCGATAATCATAAAACCATAGACTTTCCCTCCTAAGCTAGCAGTGCTAATGGGTCCAAACTGAAAGTGCTCAGATGACACTAGAAAGTGCTCTGAAATCACTTGAAAGTTTGTTAGGGATGTTAAGCCCTTATGAACTGGCCCAAGGCTAATAATGAGATAGAGAGGTGAATCAATATTTAAAACAAACACAATCTTAAATCCAAAAAAATAAAAAATTCACCACAATCAAAACCAACGATGTAGAAATTAAATGCTGAAGCAAATAATAAGAAAGAACACACCGGATTTATAATGGTTCGATCAAACCTTGACCTACATCCACTCCTTGGAGGTACCCTCCAAGTATTGCACTAAAATAAGTGTCTCTTCTTTAGCCCCCACAGCTAGGCGGAGAAGCCCTTACAAAATCACTTCCACCTTCCTCGGTATGGCGGAGTTGTCGGGTCCTTTGACACCAAAGAGATCTTCTTCTTTGGTGAACTTCCCTCGAGACAAGACTTGAATTTGATGGTATTAAGGTGCAAGCCTGCCGGAGCAGCCATGTTGAATCAACCTCCACACTCCCTTGAGTCCCCCCTCACAGGATCTTCTCCCTCTCTTAAACTTTACCAGTTCTTCACTCCCTTTCAAGCTTTCTCTTCAAATTTTCCCCACAAGAACAAAGCTACAATGGCTGCCAATGACACTTACAAAGTGCCTTGTCATAGCTTAAATAGAAGAGCTAAAAATGAGCTCATTAATGCAAGTTGCTGACTTTATCGTCCAGGATAATAGACATATCATCCTGACCGATTAGTTCAAATATGAGGAAAATCGTCCTGAATATCACCTAAAATGAAGCTGGCCGAAGTCTAATCGGCCCGGACGATATCACCATTAATTGCTTTCCAAAATTGTCAGAGAAATTTTGGAAAAATTGTCTTGGATCGTCATGGCTGATATTTTATAGTCTTGGCTGATCCACAAGGCCGATATCCAAAAAAAAATATTTCCTAAGTAGTTCTGGTGGCAGAAACTTTTTGAATTTAGCCTATCATCCTAGGCGATACAAAATCATCCAGGATGATGTATTTTGCATAATGACGGCTGCATTAATGAGGATGCTCTAATTAGGGTTTCTGCTTTTGAACAGATCATCCCGGCCGATATAAATATTGTCCAGGATGATGTTACCAAAAATAGTAAACTCTAGGGAACAGTCAGAAAATCTTATACGTTATAAAGCATCAGGAGCCACAATAAATACAGTAGACTCAAGAAAGGAAAAGGGGTACAAACTGACTTAGACCTAGTCTACCCAATCTTGAGTTGGTTCCAAATTGCAGTCCGAACGTGTGAACCTGAAATGTCAGTACATAAGGCAGTCGTAGAGAGATAAAAATGTTTGCTATCATCAAAATCATAAACCATTGATCCGCAACAATCTCCCCCTTTTTTATGATGGCAAACATTTCAATTTGAATTTTCAAAAAGTAATATTTTCTCCTAATCTCCACCTCACTAGGATAAACCTTTTTAAAAAATAAGGGAGATAAAAATATTTTTGTTGTTTTAAATTTTTTGAAAAGAAAAAAAGGTTACAAATTCAATAGTGCGTTCTCCCCCTTTGACATTATCAAAACGAGAGGAGGCACAAACAAAAACCAAAACAAAAAGAAGACAAAAATGTTCTCTGATCTAGTGACAAAAAAAATATTCTTAAAATGACAAAGTTACCTCTTAGTTTTAATGAAAAACTTAGTAGAATTGGATTGACAACGCATAGCCCAGAAAAGGTTAGAAATCCAGAATTTGATAATCCAAACTCAAGTTCTTTAAAATAGCATCAAAAACTTTTTAATTCAATATCTAAATCATGAAATAAATTAGAGATAGAAACAATCATTTTTCAAAAACTCCTTCCATAAAATATATCTAATAGAAGATTAATGCACGAACTGTTGAATCAGGAATCAAGATTTTCAAACTCATGTATCGAAAGTATCAAGGATTTTCTTAAGCTTTTAAGAAGTACAAGAATGGTAAGCATTAAACTTTGTGGGCTCATTTTATGCCTCTTGATAATTGGTTGGCGCACTGCGCATCTTTTGATTTTGATACACATTTGTGCATATTTTTCAATTTGGCGTCAATGCGCATCTTTTATTTTTGGCATCATTAGACAATTTTTTTTATTTAATATGCTACCTTTCTGAAGTCTTAAAAACAAAAGTAAACCCATCCTATTGATAAAACGAATTCTTGATTAAGAAAATTATGAGTTAGATTCAACAACTTGTAAAAGATTCCTATGTGATAAATAAAATGTAGGGAGATAAAAAATTTAGTTTCAAAGACTAATTTAAAAGATGAAAAAGATTTTAAATCAAAAGTTGAATAACCACTTTTAGGAAATAGAGATTGAGAGTCAAAAACATGAGTTTCCTTCCTTTGACTTTTTTAGAGAAGTCAAACACAACTTACTAAAGATTTCAAGAAAAAATAGGAAGTAGATTTTTTATTTTTAAAAAAGTGAATGTAAGTGTTGATCAGAAAAAAAACTTTCACGAAAATGAAAATTTCAAAAAATAAACAAAACAAAAATACAAAATAAAAATGAAAAATATAAAAACAAACACAACACAAAAACATGAAAGGCTTTTAACCATTATCTCTCTCTCTCCTGGTCTGATGCTTCAGAAATCAGATCTGCCCATGAGATTTTTTGCCTTTCATTATTTCCCCAGTTTAAATTTTGCTTCGCCTTGCCCTTTTCTTTTGAAGGAAGAATTTTTAAATTAGGGCACAGATTTTTCATTTGTCCAGGCTTCCTACATCGAAAGCAAAGAACATTAGAAGGAATATGAACATCCTTACCATTTTTACCTTTTTTCCACTTTTGCTTATGCTTTGGTGAGCTTTGTGATTTGCTTAATTCGTCACCTACTAAGCTATCTCTTTCTGTATCTTTAGTTTTTAGAACAATCGTTTCACCAGCATGCAAAGGCCTTTGACCCAAATCTTGCTCGTAGGTAATGACTGAGCCAATCAAATTATTAATAGAATATTCATTCAAATCTTTTGATTCACAAATAGTAACTACTTTAGCATTAAACTTATCCAGTAGACAATGAAGAATTTTGTTAACTTTTTCAAACTTTGAAAATTCTTTTCCTAAGGCATGCAAATATGTTACAATTTGAATGAACCTAATATACATGTCTAAGATCGTTTCAAAAGGTTTCATGGAAAATAGTTCAAAATCATGCATTAACATATTCAACTTGGATTGCTTGATTTCACTAGTGCCTTCGTTTATGGTGTGTAGTTTATCCCAAACTTCCTTACCAGTAGTGCACGTGGATACTAACATAAAATCTTCATAATTTAAAGCACAGAAAAAACAATTTAAAGATTTTGCATTAAATTGAGCATTTACTTGTTCTTCCCTATTCCATTGATTAAAAAGAATATCAATTTTAACTCCATTAACAATACGTGACGGTGATGAATAACCATTTAAAATCATATGCCACATGGAAAAATCAATCAATTGCAAGAAAATAGACATGCGAGATTTCCAAAAATCAAATGACATATTTTCAAATAAAGGAGGTCTGGTGATTGAATAACCTTCCGCAACATTACGATTAGCCATGGATCAAAAAATTCAAAAGCTTTTAAAAACTTATTTTATGAATCCCGCTCTGATACCACTTGAAAGTGCTCAGATGACACTAGAAAGTGCTTTGAAATCACTTTAAAGTTCATTAGGGATGTTAAGCCCTTATGAACTGGACCAAGGCTAATAATGAGATAGAGAGGTGAATCATTATTTAAAATAAACACAATCTTAAATCCAAAAACAAGATTCACCACAATCAAAACCAACGATGCAAAAATTAAATGGGGAAGCAAATAATAAGAAAGAACACACCAAATTTATAGTGGTTCTGTCAAACCTTGACCTACATCCACTCCTTGGAGGTACCCTCCAAGTATTGCACTAAAACAAGTGTCTCTCCTTTAGCCCCCATTGCTAGGCGGAGAAGCCCTTACAAAATCACTTCCACCTTCCCCGGTCCGGCAAAGTCGTCGGGTCCTTTGACACCAAAGAGATCTTCTTCTTTGGTGAACTTCCCTCGAGACAAGCCTTGAATCTGACGGTATTAAAGTGCAAGCCTACCGGAGCTACCGTATTGAATCCCCTCCATACTCCCTTGATTCCCCCTCACAGGATCTTCTCCCTCTCTCAGACTTCACCCATTCCTCACTCCCTTTCAAGCTTTCTCTTCAAGTTTCCCCCACAAGAATGAAGCTATAATGGCTGCCAAAGACACTTACAAAGTGCCTTGTCATAGCTTAAATAGAAGACCTAAAAACGAGCTCATTAATGCAAGTTGCTAACTTTATCGTCCAGGATGATAGACATATCGTCCTGGCCGATTAGGTCAAATATGAGGAAAATTGTCCTGAATTTTGCCTTGAAATGAAGCTGGCCAATGTCTAATCGGCCCGGACGATCTTGCGATCGGCCCGGACGAAATCACCATTAATTGCTTTCCAAAATTGTCTAAGAAATTTTGGAAAAAAATTTCTAGATCATCCTGGCTGATATTTTATAGTCTTGGCCTATCCACCAGGCCGATATCCATAAATAAGAACTTCCTAAGTAGATCTAGCGGCAGAAACTTTCTGAATTTAGCCTATCGTCCTAGCCGATACAAAATCATCCAGGACGATGTGTTTTGCATAATGACGGTTGTTTTAATGAGGATGCCTTAATTAGGGTTTCTGCTTTCGAAAAGATCATCCCGACCAATATAAATATCATCCAGGACGATGTTACCAAAAATAGTAAACTCTACGGAAAAGTCAGAAACTCTTATACGTTACAAAGCATCAAGAGCCACAATAAATATAATAGACTCAAGAAAGGAAAAAGGGTACAAACTGACTCAGACCTAGTCTACCTAATCTTGTGCTGGTTCCAAATTATAGTTCGATCGTGTGAACCTGAAATGTCAGAACATAAGGCAGTCGTAAAGAAATAAAAATATTTGATATCATCAAAATCATAAACCATTGATCCACAACACAAACAAATTCTTGTGAAGGACTTATAAAGATCTGGAGGTGCTAATGTCCTTAATGGAGTGAAAAAAGGATTTTTCTTACTTTCCTAATTGGCAGGCATCACAAAGTTTATCTTTTGATAAAATAAGCTTGGGGACTCCTTTAACTAAATCTTTATGGGTCACTTTGCAAAGGATTTTTCATACTGGCATGGCATATTCTCCTATGCCACAACCATAAATCATCAACATAAGTTTTTAAGCAAAATGAAGCTGCACATTCAATACTATTTAAATCAATCATGTAAATATTGTTTATTCACTTTCCCTGCGAAACAATTTTATTATTTAAGCTGATAATATATGAATGTGCCAAATTTTTTATGATGAAGCCCTTATCACAAAGCTGGCTAATGCTGAGAAAGTTGTGTTTCAGTCCATCTACAAGCAAAACATTTTTAAACAAAAGGTTCTTGGAATTTCTAATTATACCTGAGCCTACCACCTTCTTTGTGGTGTTGTCTCTAAGATTTACCTTGCCTCCTATCCTTGTTTCCAGCAAAATGAATTGATTGACATTGCCAGTCATATGTTGAGAGCATCCGCTGTCCGGGTGCCACATGCTCTCATGAGGCCTTTTGTGAGAGCTTACCTACAAAATTATCAAATGTCTGATTTAGGAACCCAAACATGTTTAGGTTCCTTCTTATTGAAAGTATAATGCAATGCATGCTGTTAATCATGTCACTTGAGTCTCAAGACCTAATGTGAATTATAGTGAATGGTGCAAGTGTGTGATATGTGTCCTAGCATGCCACATGAAAAATATCTAACCCCAGGAAAAAGATGCACTGTTCTACTCATGTGGTAATGCTTCTTTTTATGTGATGCATGCAATGATGGTTTTTATTTTCAAAAGTTTTTAGATTTTCTAACTTTTTAAACTCTTTTTCTAACTCTGCATGAGATGATTTTAAGGAATCATGTACATCAGATAATTTAGCATGTTTTTTGTTTAATGTATCAAACTCATCAAGTAAAGACATATGATTGCTATCAAATATAGAATGATCTTTAAGAAGAATTTCATGCTCTTTTTTGTAAATTTAAAAATTTTAATTTCAAGTTGGCATGTGTTTTCTTAAATTTCCTGTATGACGCATTAATTTGTTCTAAAACATTAAGTAGTTTCTCATAAGTTAGTTCACATAACTTTTCTTGGTCACCATGACCAAGATTATCATCTACCATTATAAGCACAAGTTTCTTGTCTCCTCTTCAGGTTCAATATCTGAGGAGTCTGATGTAGAATCTGCCCAGAACCTCTTTAGGAATCTCTTCTTATCCTTCTTGGACTTCGGTTTCTCCTTACCCTTTTCCTTGCTTGGGTGAGACTTAAGTGTAGGGAAATTAGTTTTAACATGTCCTGCCTTCCAACATTCAAAACAAATCATATAATTAGGACTCTTAAAAATTTTGTTTCCCTTAACTTTATTCCACTTTTGATGGTTCTTTTTCTTCTTCCATAGAAATTTTTTAAATTGCCTTGTGATTAAGGAAACATCATCGCTTTCAGACCCGAAATATTCAGTGTCCGTGTTATTGGACTTCAGTGCCATAGTTTTCTCTTTCTTTTTCTCACCTGCATCAAGATTTCTTTGATTCACCCCTTGCTCATAAGCAATGAGTGAGCCAAGAAAGTTATCAATCGAATAACTATTCAAATCTTTAGATTTTGTAGCTATAGTGATTTTAGTATCAAAAGAGGAAGTCAAGCATCTCAAAATTTTATTCAAAGTTAGTGAGTTCTCTTTTAAGGCATGCAAAGAAGTTACAATTTGAGTAAACCTTATACATTTCAAAAATTTATTCAAATGGTTTCATACAAAAAACTTCGTAATCATGTAACAAAATATTTAATCGAGATTTCTTGGCTTCTTTAGTTCCTTCATAAGTAATACACAATTTATCCAAAATTTCTTTACCAGTAGTGCAAGTTGAAAGACGCATGTAATCTTCAGATTTTAAAGCACAAAAAAAAATAATTCAAACATTTTGCATTAAATTGTGCTAAATCCCTATCATCGAGAGTCCATTCAGTAAAAGGAAGAGGAACATTAACTCTATTAAGTTTACCAGTCGGAGGTGTATAACCATCCTTAACAAGCATCCACATGCGATAGTCAATCGATTGTAAAAAAGTAGAAATGCGTGTTTTCCAAAAAATAATAGAAATATTATCAAACAAAGGTGGTCGGGTAATGGAATACCCTTACAATATTACGATTACCGGAGTTAGCTATGGACCAAAATTTAAAAAGTTTTCAAACTTTATTTTTATGAATCAAGCTCTGATACCACTTAAAAGTTTGTTAGGGATGTTATGCCCTTATGAACTAGCCCAAGGCAAACAAAGAGGGGGAGGGTGGGTGATTTGATACTTTAAAAATTATTTCGATCAAAATAAAACCACAAAACTCAAACTAAAATCACCACAATCAAAATCAAAGTTTGAAAAAATAAATATGAAAAGCAGTAGTAAAAGGAAATAGAAATATATAGTGGTTCGATCAACTCGACCTACATCCACTCTTTAGAGGCATCCTCCGGGTGCTGCTCTAAACATTGTGACTCTCCTTTTTCTCCCACAGCAAGGCAGAGAAGCCCTCATAAAAACTCTTTGCCGTCGACCCTGGCGAGGCAGAGAACCTAACTCCTTTTACTTCCTCCTGAAGCAGGCAGAGAACCTTGATTGATTGCTGAAGAAGACCTCTCTCAACCCTCCAAGGACAAGAGACTATAGTGGAAGAAGAAGAAGTGGAACAATACTTGGAGAAACCCTTGTAGAACTCCCTCACAAGCTCCCCCTCACAAAATCCTCTCCCTCTCTCCCTCTCCTCTTGGCTTTCTCAGGTCAAGAAAGTAGAAAAAGATCACCTCTAAGGTATAATAAGAGATCTTAAATAGAAGAGCTTCAGAATAGCTCTTATTTTATACAAACCGACTTTATCATCTAGGCTAATTGGGGTATCAGCCTGGCCGATCAGCATAAATTTTGCTCAATCAGCCCGGTCGATTTGGGACTATTAGAAAATTTGTGGTCATAGAGTCTAGTCCGATAGTATATCATCCTGGACAATTAGTTCAATTCCAAGGAAAATTGTCCTAAACATCACCCTGAATAGAAGCTGGCCGATGTCAATCATCTATGCCATCATCCCGACCAATCCTAAGATCAGGCCAGCCGATGTAATCATGAAATCAGCCTTAATTACTTTCCTTAATCACCTGATCAATTTAGGTATAATTGTGCTGCATTGTCCAGGTCAATGTGCTGGATGATGTCCAAATATAACTAATGCCTAAATAGATCTGGTGGCTGGTTCATTCTTATTTGAGCCTATCAGCCTGGCCGATACAATATCGTCTAGGCCGATCAGCTTAATGATGGCTACCTGAACCATGATGCCTTGATTAGGGTTTCTATTTTTGAACCGATCGTCCAGCCCGATATAAATATCATCCTGGATGATGTTTCCAAAAACAGTAAACTCTAAGAAATAGTCAAAAATTCTCCCAAGGTATGTATGTGCAAGGTTACTTAACATTATGAGCCACACCATTTTACAATAGACTCAAAAAAGGGAAACGTGTAAAATGTGACTCAAACCTAGTCTACCCAATCTTGAGCTAGTTCCAATTGCCGTCTGATCTTGTGAACCTGAAATATTACTAGGCAAGGTAGTCTTAGAGAAACAAGAGTGTTTGCTATCATCAAAATTTTAATTCATGAAAATAGATTTGCAACAAACACAAGTCTTCCCAAGCCACTTAATGCAACTCATGGCTTCCATCATATTTATTCCAAATAAAATTTCTAGAAAGTTTCTCAAATTCCTTCAATATGCTTAAAGGAATAAGGGAATGAGACATTAAGAATTAGGGAAGATTACAAAAAACCATTTTTTCCAAAACCAATGTTCCAACTAGGGAAATGTATTATTCCCCCATGCATTCAATATCTTCAAAGATTTATCCAAATGAATTAGGAAATCAGCCTTCCTCAATCTCCTTAGAGCAACCTTGGTTCCCAAATAGTCCATCCCTTCTACAAATTTAATCCCCATGATCCTTGCAATCTTTTTCTTCCTTCGTCTCTTAACTGTTTTACCAATAATCATAGTAGATTTTTGAGGATTCAATCTCTGATCAGTTCAGCCACAATATTTACATAAAATGTTCTTCACTTTCTTAATATTCTTTATCTTAGCATCACAGAATAAAAGGACATCATCTTCATAGAGCAAATGGGATACCTTTTGAATCCTTGGAGTAATCCTGATGCCTAAGTCCTTGCCTTTATTAAAAAAGGCATTAGAGAGCAATTAAGAACACATGATAAAAAGAAAAGGTGAGAGTGGACAACCTTGATGGAAACCACTCTTCCCCACAATCCAATTGGAGAATCTGTTGAGTCTAGTAATTAGGTTGTTAAGCCTAAGTAAATGTCCCAAGGCTACCAAGAGGGGGGTGAATTGGTAGTTTTTAAAAATTTTAAACCCTCTTAAAACTAATGTTGAACCGAAATGAAATTTTCTTTTAAAGTTTGTAGAAAATTGTTTTTCAACCACAGAGTTGTTAAAACAGAAATTTAAAATGCGGAAACGTAAAAGCAATAAAGTAAATGACACCAGATTTATAGTGGTTCGGTCTATAACCAGACCTACATCCACTCCTCAGAGGCACCCTCTGAGTATTGCACTAATACCACAAAGTGACTCTCCTTTAGCACCCACAGCAAGGCGGAGAAGCCTATACAAAACCCTCTTTTCACCACTCCCCGGTGCGGCAGAGAACCGTCGTCCTTTTACACAATCCACAGTGCTGGCAGAGAACCGTCGTCCTTTTACACTCTCCTAGTGTGGGCAGAGAACCCTACAGCTGTTCACACTCTCCAAGTGTAGGCAGAGAACCTTCTTCCTTTTACACTCTCCTAGTGTAGGCAGAGAACCCACGGCTGTTCACACTCTCCAAGTGTCGGCAGAGAACCGGACCTTCTTGAATGATCTTCTCACAAGAACCTAGAAGAAAGAAAGAAAGGAGTGAAGAAATCCAATTTCACAAGTAGAGATTCTTACCTTAGCAATCCAAGTGAAGCCTTCTTGCTCCAATGGTAGGAATCCTCCTTTGAATGCTCTCTTCCACTCTCCCCTTGACTATTCTCTCAATAGGCACGAAGTTCAAGTGACAAAAAGATTGGGTGGCAGTCTAATTTGAAGTATTTATACAAAAGACAAGAAAAACCGCCCAAAAACTGCAAGTTTTCAATTCTGTACGCAGTGGATCGTCCGGTACGATCGTGGATCGTCCTGGACGATTTTACTTAAACGATCTGAAACGACCCAATTTGTATATGTGTACGAAATGACTTCGTACAGCTGATCGTCCTGTACGAACTAGGTTCGTCCAGTACGAACGGTTATTACAAGGTCGGTTCTAGAAACTGCTGAAAACTGTCCTAAGTCGGTTTATCGTTTGGACGAAAATTTGATCGTCTGGACGAAAATTTTCCAGAGAGCTGATCGTCCTGGACGATGATTTATTTCGTCTGGACGAAAATTTTCCAGAGCGCCCATCGCCGGGGACGATAATATGGTTTCGTCTGGACGAAAATTTTCCAGAGAGCTGTTCGTCCGGTACGAAATTTATTTTCGTCTGTACGAAAATTTTCCAGAGCGCCCATCGCCGGGGACGATATAAAAATTCGTCCTGGACGAATAGGACTTAGAAAAATTTTTCGAAGCAAGTTCCTATTCGTTCCAAATGCTCTATAGGAGATAACTGACAGATCGTCCAGTACGATATATATCGTCCTGTACGATCAGTATAGAATTTCAAGATCTCCTTAGTTTGTGTGTGTGATTTTATTCACTCAATTACAATCACTCCCTTTCAAAATTAATTCAAAGAAAAGACACTTCAAATAAACAAAATTTCTCATGTTGAATTTGATTTGAAGTTTTCGTAGTCTGGAGTCTGATTTTCCTGAAATGTTAGTACACACAAGAGCAAGTGCAAATCTTCTAAATTGTTAGGAGATAATTATACATCTGAACAATAATGTTTGGAATCATCAAAATACATAAGTTGCACAAATATAAATCATTCAAATAGCAACTATTCAAACAATCTCCCCCTTTTTGATGATGGCAAAACAATTATTATTAGTATGGTTTCAAGTTAAAACACTATCTCTTATCTCCTAAACTCCCCCTGAATTTATGAGTATATTAAAATAAGGAGGCATTAAAGAACAAAAATTTTTGTTTTTCAAAAAAAAAAATTTTAACACAGAAAAACATAAACCACAAACAAAAACATACAAACAAAAACATAAAAAAAATATACAAACAAAAACATAATAATTTCTCCCCCTTTTTGACAACAACAAAAAGTGAAGAAGAATAAGACAAGAAATGTAAATAATAATATGAAATTCATTGTTAAAATTTAATCTAAATTGTGATTTGACATAGGGTATGCAATTTTAAACTAAAGATATTAGGTCAATCATAGAAATTCATAAAATTTATGAAAAGATATAACATTGTAAGTAAGAAGAATTTATGAAAGACATGATTCAATTTAGACATTTTGATTATTGAAAATCATTACAAGTGAGATGTAAAAAAATTCTATATTTCAAAGTTCAATAGAATATAAATGAACATTAGATCAACTTGAATTAAGAGATTAAACGAATTTGGAAAGAAGAGAATTACCTCATGTGGTGCTTTGCACATCTTTTCAAAGTTTTGGAGCACATTTTTGTGCATTTGTCTTTGGTTGGGCTTATTTTGTGCCTCTTTTTCACTTTGCAAATTTTTGCGAATCCCTTTTGATTTTTGTACATTTGTACAATTTTCAAGAGTAATTTGACCAATTCTTTCCAAAATCTATAATCTAACATTTCAAATATTTCTAGGTGCATAAATATCATTTGAGCATAGAAATACAAAATAAGATAACATCAAAATTGTAATAACAATATTAAATTTTATGTAGTCTAAATGAATAGACATGAACTTAAAAATTCTAACTACAACAAGTTATAAACAAATTATAAATTTAGAAAGTCTAGATTTTCTAATATAGATAATCTCATATTACAATCAAATTTGAGCACAATGTAGATTAAAAACAATATTAATGAAATTCATAAAGATTAGCCACATTTCAAAACAAATCTAAGACAAACAAACTTTCATTAATTAAAAAGAAAATTACATAAAAACATTGAACCAAAAAAAACATAACAACAAAACAAAAAAAATACACCAGACACACATAAAAAAAAAAACTTCTACTGTTCTGGAGGAGGAGGAGGAGGAATGCCGCCAAAGAGATTGAAGTAGGAGGCCATTAACATTACATTGGTATTTATTTCATGAACTTCATCTCTAATATTACCAATGTCATGTTGCTGCTGCGTAAGATGAGCATCAAATTGATCAAACCTTTGATCAATGTGAGTCTCTAGTCTATCAAATCTCTCAATCAGATTCTGGTAATCTGATTGAGAAGCAGAAGCTTGCACTCCTTCTTCTTCTTCTTCTGAAGCACTATCATGTGCTTTTTCTTTTTCTTTTTCCTCCCTGAAGAGCAGTCTGAAAGATGCATCGTTGTAATAAACTGGCTCTTCATATTCCTCATCAGGATGGACTATATTGTACTTCTTCTCCAAAACATAAAATCAAGTGCCCTAAAGAAATATTCTTCTTCCTTTTCTGATTAAGATGTCCTATTTCTGAAAGCCCATAGATATGATCTAGGATGAGTTGGGCTTCATCAATAGGTTGTCTTTTCATGATTAAAAAAGTTAGACAAGAAAGAAGAGGAGTAATGTTAATCCTATCACCAGCTTTAGGAATAATTGAGGATCTAAGGATATGCTGGATGATTCGGGCATCTTGGGTCATACCGGCCACTCTAGCAACATGATTGTCAATTCCATTTTCTCTAATTACCCTATTGATTTCATACCAATGGAAGACGTTTTCTGACATTAGGGTGTGAGCTCTATATCCTTCAGTCCTTAAGTTTAAAAATGCACCAAGGTCGTGCTTGGTGATCTCAACTTTTTTCTTAAAAACAAAAGAACTAATGATAGAGTGGTCAGAATTGAAACTCATGTTGGCTAGGAAGTAATGGAAGGTTTGCTTATTGTAGAAGTGGACAAGAGAGAGAATGAAATGAAATTGGGTTGAGGCAAAGAGGTGTAATACCCGAAATTTCAACTCCGTTTGGATAAGAATGCGAGACGGAGTGATTTTTGCAGAAGCAAAACGAGGAAAAGATTCCTCATTTGCTTTGGAAAGGAAGTTGTCTGGAGCATTCCTGTTGGGTTTCTTCACCAAAACTTTTTGTCTCTTGCTAGAGGAGGCCATAGTTGATTTGATGTAGAAAGGGATTGAAAAAGATGTTTGAAAGTGTGATTTTCAAGTTTGAAAGCCCTCATATTTAAAGAAAAACGATATGTTCGTCCTGGACGAAAATATTCGTCCTGGACGAAAAATTATCGTTCGTCTGGACGAAGTAATTTCGTACAGACGATCCAATTCGTCCAAAATGTAACGGCTTTTCGTATTCAACACAACTTACGATGCGTCCCTTCGTACAGGCTTTTTGACTTGACCGATCGTACATACGAAAATATTTCGTACAGACGATCAGAAAAGCGTTTCGTTTTAATGACTCTTGAAAACCGTCCCCTACAATGAATCGACACATGTTCGTACATACGAAAAAATTTCGTACAGACGAAAATCGTATTAAAAACTGTCTTATCCACTCAACCGCTGCATTCAATCGTCCCGACGTTTGAGAGAAAAAAAAATTCGTACTGGACGATCACAGATCGTACAGACGATCCAATAAAAAACTGCTCTCAAAACGGTTTAAATTCGCGCAAACTGTTTCTTAACACATCGTCCTGTACGAAAAATTTCGTCCTGGACGATTTCCTCTAAAAACAATTTTTTAATTTTGACTTTTTTAATTTAACAAAATAAACAAAAACAATAAAAATAATAAAAAAAACAGAAAAACATAAGATACAATCATACATCCAAAAACAATTCATTCAAAAACACACAAAATTCACAAAATCACAAAAACAAAATACAACAAGTATCAATGTTGCAAAGACATTTTGATTAAGCATTCAAATCAATAACACCAAGCCTTGTTCTTAAAGTACTGAAGGTATCAAAGGCTAAAGGTTTTGTAAAAATGTCTGCAAGTTGATTTTCAGTTGAAACATGTATGAGTTCAATTTCTCCTTTGGATACATGATCCCTTATGAAATGATGCCTTATATCAATGTGTTTGGTTCTAGAATGTTGAATAGGATTTTTGGAAATGCAAATAGCACTAGTATTGTCACAATAAATTGGAATAGTGCCTATAGTTAATCCTAAGTCAATCAACTGTTGTTTTAACCAAAGTACTTGTGCCACACAACTTCCTAATGCAATGTATTCTGCTTCTGCAGTAGATAGTGCCACTGAATTTTGTTTTCTACTAGACCATGAAACTAATGAATTTCCAATGAATTGACATGTTCCAGAAGTGCTTTTCCTATCCACTCTACAGCCTGCAAAGTCAGAATCTGAGTAACCAATAATTTCAAATGAAGAGCTAAACTTAGGATACCAAATTCCTAAGTTTTGAGTTCCTAGTAGATATCTTAAAATCCTTTTCACTGCTGTCAAATGTGATTCTTTTGGATCTGATTGAAATCTAGCACATAAGCAAACACTAAACATAATATCTGGTCGGCTAGCAGTCAAGTAAAGTAAAGATCCAATTATCCCTCTAAATTTCTTTTGATCAACAGATTTTCCCTTAAGGTCTTTATCTAACTGAACTGAAGAACTCATTGGTGTACTAACAGGTTTAGCATTGTCCATTTCATATTTTTTGAGGATGTCCTTAATATATTTGGTTTGACTAAGAAAAGTACCTTCCTCAAGTTGCTTAATGCTAAAACCTAGAAAGTAATTTAAATCTCCCATTAGACTCATTTCAAATTCACTACTCATTGTTTTAGAAAAATCATCACAAAGATGTTTATTTGAAGATCCAAAGATGATGTCATCCACATAAATTTGAACAATAAGTATATCCTTTCCAATTTTCCTTAAAAAGAGAGTTGTATCCACACTTCCTTTTTCAAAAGATCTTTCAAGTAGGAAGGTGCTTAACCTCTCATACCAAGCCCTAGGTGCCTGTTTCAATCCATATAATGCCTTTTTTAATTTGAAAACATGATTTGGAAATTTAGAGTTTTCAAAACCTGGAGGTTGTTCTACAAAAACATCTTCTTCAATTACTCCATTTAAAAAGGCACTTTTGACATCCATTTGAAACAATTTAAAACCTTTAAAACAGGCAAAGGCTAGTAAAACCCTAATTGCTTCAAGTCTAGCTACAGGGGCAAAAGTTTCCTCAAAATCAATTCCTTCAATTTGATTATACCCCTTAGCTACTAATCTAGCCTTATTTCTAATGACTACTCCTGAGTCATTCATTTTATTTTTGAACACCCACTTGGTTCCAACAACACTTTGATCTTTTGGCCTTGTAGTTAGTTCCCAAACTTTATTTCTTACAAATTGATTTAACTCTTCTTGCATGGCCAATATCCAAAATTCATCTGAAAGTGCTTGATCAATGTTAGTGGGTTCAACAGTTGAAATAAAGGCTGAATGATTGACTTCCTTGTTTAATCCACGCCTAGTTCTAACACCCTCACTTGGTTCACCTATGATTAATTCCTTTGGGTGGTTTTTAGAAAATCTCAAATCTCTAGGCAAAGGGTCTTCTCTTTCTAAATTTTCTTCCACATTTTCTTCCAAATTTAATCTATCAATCTTTTGGGAGTTTTCTTCAATTTCTTCTTCAACAACTTTTGGCTCTTCCATGTTTCCATTTTCATCAAAAACAACATGTGTGGTTTCTTCAATGACTAAAGTTCTTTTGTTGAATACTCTATAAGATTTTCCAACACTTGAATATCCAACAAAAATTCCTTCATCTGATTTTGGATCAAATTTTCCTAAGGCAGATTTTCCATTATTATGTATGAACACCTTGCAACCAAATACATGCAAATGAGACAAATTTGGTGTTCTACCTTTTAGCAACTCATAGGGTGTTTTATTCAAATTTGATCTCACATTCACCCTATTCAGAACATAGCATGCAGTGCTAACCGCCTCAGCCCAAAAATATCTAGGAAGTGAGTATTCTGCTAACATTGCTCGGGCGGCTTCTATTAATGTTCTGTTCTTTCTTTCAACTACTCCATTTTGTTGAGGAGTTCTAGGTGCAGAAAAATTGTGATCAATCCCTTTTCTTTACAGAAATCTTCAAATCTTTCATTTTCAAATTCTCCTCCATGATCACTTTGTATAGAAATTATTTCACATCCTAGTTTTCTTTGTATCCAAGTTGAAAAATTTCTGAATTCCTCAAATGATTCACTCTTATGAAAAAGAAACTTAACCCAGGTGAATCTTGAAAAATCATCTACTATAACAAATCCATATACCTTTCCTCCTAGACTAACAGTGCTTACTGGTCCAAAAAGATCCATGTGTAGAATTTCTAAAGGTTTACTGGTCCTAAGATCTTTAATGGACTTAAAAGAGGACTTCACTTGTTTTCCTAATTGACATGCATCACACAGATGGTCCTTAGTAAAGTCTAGTTTAGGTATTCCTCTCACCAAATTCTTTTGGGTAATTTTTCTAAGATTTTTCATACTAGAATGACAAAGTCTCCTATGCCAAAGCCATGATTCATCAGAAACAGTTTTCAAACAAAAAGCAGTAGGAGATTGAATACAATTTAAATCTAGCATGTAAACATTGTTCACCCTTTTTCCATTTAAAACAATTTTTCCATTTAGGCTAATTATGCAGCTAGTAGGTAAAAATTTTACATTATAGCCCTTATCACATAGCTGACTTATGCTAAGCAAATTATGTTTCAAGCCTTCAACTAATAAAACATTATCTATGAAAAAGTTTTTCAAGTTTCCAATCATACCTGATCCAACCACTTTCTTTGTGGTATTATCTCCAAGTGTAACCTTGCCTCCACTCCTGGCTTCCAGCGTTATGAATTGAGCAGTATCTCCAGTCATGTGCTTAGAACATCCGCTGTCCAGGTACCATATACTCTCACGAGGTCTTGTGTGAGAGTATACCTGCAAAATTCTCAAATGTTAGACCTGGGAACCCAAACTAGTTTGGGTTCACCTTTATGAAATTTATAATCAGATGCATGTGTGATATGTCTAGGTTTATGCATCTTAGTTCTCCACACCAAATTAGATTTCATCTTTAAAGTGCAGGTGTGAGATATATGTCCCAAAAATCCACAATTGTTACATTTAACATTAGGAAAAATATTCCTATGTTTTCTCTCATATGATTGTCTTCTAAGGGATTTCATGAATTTAGGATAATATTTAGGATTTGTAAAATCTTCAAGTTTAGGGGGGTTCCTATTATCCTCGAGAGCTCTTATAGTAAGTTTGTAAAATGAATTCATTTCCTCCAAGATTCGATTTGTATAATTACCCTATATGTCTTGTGTTCAGATTCATCCTTAAATTTCTCAAATTCTTTTTCAAGTTCAGCATAGGATGATTTTAAATTCTCAAAATTTTTATTCAAGTCATCATATTCATCAAGTAGTTTCATGTGGTTGCTATCAATTAAAGCATGATCTTTCCTAAGGATTTCGTGTTCCTTATTAAGCTCTTCCAATTCTAAAACTATACTAGCATGCATCTTTTTAGTTTTCCTATATGCATCATGCATGTGTTCAGAAACTTCAAACAATTCATTATAAGTTAAATCACATACCTCTTCTTGATCTGATTGTTCAGCTTTATCTGCCATCAAGCAAAGGTTGGTGACTTCTTCTTCTTTTTCAGTCTCAGATGAGTCTGAAGCTGAGTCCGCCCAAAAAGCCTTTTGAAACTTCTTCTTGCCCTTCTTTACCATTGGTTTCTCCTCTACCTTCTCCTTGCTAGGAGAGGCTTTGAGTTTTGGACAATCAGTCTTTATATGACCTGGTTTCCTGCATTCATAACAAATCACTTCATTAGAAACCTTGCCATTTCTATTATACTTACCTCTATTCCATTGCTGGCGTCTCTTCTGCTTCCTCTTTAAAAAGCTTTTGAATTGTCTAGTCATCAGTGCTATATCATCTTCATCCTCAGGTTGTGAGTGTTCACTTTCTGACTCTTCCACATTTAGTGCAATATTCTTGTCCTTTCTTGGTTCACCTGCATCAATCTTTCTTTGACTTACTCCTTGCTCGTAAGCAATGAGTGAACCAAGAAGATTGTCAATAGAATAAATGTTCAGATCTTTTGACTCTGTAATTGCAGTAATTTTAGCATCGTATGCAGTAGGTAAACAACGAAGAATCTTATTAACCATTTCAGCATTAGTTAATTCCCTACCAAGTGCATGCAAAGAGGTGACAATTTGAGTGAATCTTGTGTACATGTCAGATATAGATTCATTAGGTTTCATGCGAAATAGTTCGTAGTCATGTAACAAGATATTTGAGCCTTGATTGCTTAACCTCATTTGTCCCTTCATAAGTAATACAAAGTCTATCCCATATGTCTTTTCCGCTTTTACAAGTAGAAACTCGCATGTAGTCTTCAGATTTTAAAGCACAAAAGAAACTATTTAAACATTTTGCATTTAATTGTGCTAAGTCACGTTCTTCAATAGTCCAATCTGCATAGGGTGCATCTACCCTAATTCCATCAACTAATCTAGTTGGTTTTGTGTAACCTTCCTGGACTAACATCCACATGCGATAATCAAGTGACTGTAAGAAAGTAGACATGCGTGTTTTCCAAAAATCAAAAGGAATATTGTCAAACAGTGGAGGTCTAGTGATAGAGTAACCCTCAGGTGTGTTTCGGTTTCCAAATGTAGCCATCTACGTTAATCAAAAAGTAGTTCAAACTTATGATTTTGAAACTATGCTCTGATACCACTTGTTGAGTCTAGTAATTAGGTTGTTAAGCCTAAGTAAATGTCCCAGGCTACCAAGAGGGGGGTGAATTGGTAGTTTTTAAAAATTTTAAACCCTCTTAAAACTAATGTTGAACCGAAATGAAATTTTCTTTTAAAGTTTGTAGAAAATTGTTTTTCAACCACAGAGTTGTTAAAACAGAAATTTAAAATGCGGAAACGTAAAAGCAATAAAGTAAATGACACCAGATTTATAGTGGTTCGGTCTATAACCAGACCTACATCCACTCCTCAGAGGCACCCTCTGAGTATTGCACTAATACCACAAAGTGACTCTCCTTTAGCACCCACAGCAAGGCGGAGAAGCCTATACAAAACCCTCTTTTCACCACTCCCCGGTGCGGCAGAGAACCGTCGTCCTTTTACACAATCCACAGTGCTGGCAGAGAACCGTCGTCCTTTTACACTCTCCTAGTGTGGGCAGAGAACCCTACAGCTGTTCACACTCTCCAAGTGTAGGCAGAGAACCTTCTTCCTTTTACACTCTCCTAGTGTAGGCAGAGAACCCACGGCTGTTCACACTCTCCAAGTGTCGGCAGAGAACCGGACCTTCTTGAATGATCTTCTCACAAGAACCTAGAAGAAAGAAAGAAAGGAGTGAAGAAATCCAATTTCACAAGTAGAGATTCTTACCTTAGCAATCCAAGTGAAGCCTTCTTGCTCCAATGGTAGGAATCCTCCTTTGAATGCTCTCTTCCACTCTCCCCTTGACTATTCTCTCAATAGGCACGAAGTTCAAGTGACAAAAAGATTGGGTGGCAGTCTAATTTGAAGTATTTATACAAAAGACAAGAAAAACCGCCCAAAAACTGCAAGTTTTCAATTCTGTACGCAGTGGATCGTCCGGTACGATCGTGGATCGTCCTGGACGATTTTACTTAAACGATCTGAAACGACCCAATTTGTATATGTGTACGAAATGACTTCGTACAGCTGATCGTCCTGTACGAACTAGGTTCGTCCAGTACGAACGGTTATTACAAGGTCGGTTCTAGAAACTGCTGAAAACTGTCCTAAGTCGGTTTATCGTTTGGACGAAAATTTGATCGTCTGGACGAAAATTTTCCAGAGAGCTGATCGTCCTGGACGATGATTTATTTCGTCTGGACGAAAATTTTCCAGAGCGCCCATCGCCGGGGACGATAATATGGTTTCGTCTGGACGAAAATTTTCCAGAGAGCTGTTCGTCCGGTACGAAATTTATTTTCGTCTGTACGAAAATTTTCCAGAGCGCCCATCGCCGGGGACGATATAAAAATTCGTCCTGGACGAATAGGACTTAGAAAAATTTTTCGAAGCAAGTTCCTATTCGTTCCAAATGCTCTATAGGAGATAACTGACAGATCGTCCAGTACGATATATATCGTCCTGTACGATCAGTAGAGAATTTCAAGATCTCCTTAGTTTGTGTGTGTGATTTTATTCACTCAATTACAATCACTCCCTTTCAAAAATTAATTCAAAGAAAAGACACTTCAAATAAACAAAATTTCTCATGTTGAATTTGATTTGAAGTTTTCGTAGTCTGGAGTCTGATTTTCCTGAAATGTTAGTACACACAAGAGCAAGTGCAAATCTTCTAAATTGTTAGGAGATAATTATACATCTGAACAATAATGTTTGGAATCATCAAAAATACATAAGTTGCACAAATATAAATCATTCAAATAGCAACTATTCAAACAGAATCCTCCATTGATTAAGATAAAAAACCTTGGCTCCATAATGCACTCCATCACCAAGTTTATAAACTTCTCTGGAAAGCCCAAGTTACCCATCATCTCATAAAGGGTCTTCCAACACATGTTGTCGTAGGCTTGCTCCATGTCCAGCTTGATAGCTTCTATACCATCACCTGATTTTAAAATCCTGATCTTATTAAACATCTCCTGAGCCAGTAATAGATGATCAGCTATAATTCTCCCTTTAACAAAAGCTACCTGTTCTTCTGAAATAATCTTGGGAATGATCAATAATAGCATTTTTAATAAAACCTTAGACACAATTTTTTAGATAAAGTTACACAAGATTATCGGCCAAAAACTAGAAGTAGTGAGTGGATTATTTATTTTAGGAATAAGCACAACCCGCATGTCCTTCCATTCCTTACACATTTTTCCTGTAATAAAGAACCTTCTCTCTGCTTTGCACAGAACATTCCCTACAATATTCTAATAAGACTTGAAAAAAGAATAGGTTGTGCCATCATAACTGTTGAGTCCAGTAATTAGGTTGTTAAGCCTAAGTAAATGTCCCACGGCTATCAAGAGGGGGGTTAATTGGTAGTTTAAAAAATTTTAAACCCTCTTTAAAGATTAAGTTGAACCGAAATAAAATTTTCTTTTAAAGTTTGTAGAAAAATATTTTTTAACCACAAAGTTGGTAAAGCTGAAATTTAAAGTGTGGAAACGTAAAAACAATAAAGTAAATGACACCAGATTTATAGTGGTTCGGTCTATAACCAGACCTACATCCACTCCTCAGAGGCACCCTATGAGTATTGCACTAAAACCAATAGTGACTCTCCTTTAGCACCCACAGCAAGGCGGAGAAGCCTTTACAACACACTCTTTTCACCACTTTCCGGTGCGGCAGAGAACCATCGTCCTTTTACACAATCCACAGTGCTGGCAGAGAACCGTCGTCCTTTTACACTCTCCTAGTGTGGGCAGAGAACTCTACGGCTGTTCACACTCTCCAAGTGTAGGCAGAGAACCTTTCGGCTGTTCACACTCTCCAAGTGTCGGCAGAGAACCGGATCTCCTTGACTGATCTTCTCACAAGAATCTAGAAGGAAGAAGGAAAAGAGTGAAGAAATCTAATTTCACAAGTAGAGACTCTTACCTTTGTAATCCAAGTGAAGCCTTCTCGCTCCAGTGGTAGGAATCCTCCTTTGAATTCTCTCTTCCACTCTCTCCTTGGCTATTCTCTCAAGAGGCACAAAGATCAAATGATAAAAAGATTGGGTGGCAGTCTAATTTGGACTATTTATAAAAAAGACAAGAAAAACCGCCCAAAAACTGCAAGTTTCCAATTCTGTACGCAGTGGATCATCTTGTACGATCCTGGATCGTCCTGGACGATTTTACTTAAACGATCTGAATTGACCCTATTTTAATATGTGTACAAAATGACTTCGTACAGATGATCGTCCTGTACAAACTAGGTTTGTCCAGTACGAACGGTTATTACTAGGTCGGTTCTAGAAACTGCTGAAAATTGTTCTAAGTCAGTTAATCGTTTGGACGAGATTATGTTCGTCTGGACAAAAATTTTCTAGAGACTCGATCGTCCTGGACGATTATTTATTTCGTCTGGACGAAAATATTTCAGAGGACCAATCGCCACGGACGATAATTTATTTTCGTATGGGCGAAAATTTTCCAGAGACCTGATCGTCCGGTACGATATTTAATTTCATCTGGACGAAAATTTTCCAGAGGACCGATCGCCTGGTACGATAATAAAATTCGTCTGGACAAAAATTTTACAGAGAACCTATCGTCCGGGACGATAATTAATTTCGTCCTGGACGAATAGGACTTAGAAAATTTTTTCGAGCAAGTTCCTATTCGTTCCATGTGCTCTATAGGAGATAACTAACGGATCGTCCAGTACTATAAAATATCGTCCCGTACGATCAGCATAAAATTTTATGATCTCCTTATGTGTGTGTGTAAGTTTTTTATTCACTCAATTACAATCACTCCCTTTCAAAATTAATTCAAAGAAAAAAATGCAAACTTCAAATTAACAAAATATCTCATGTTGAATTTGATTTGAAGTTATCGTAGTCTGGAGTCTGATTTTCCTGAAATGTTAGTACACATAAGAGCAAATGCAAATCTTCTAAAATTGTTAGGAGATAACTACACATTTGAACAATAATGTTTGGAATCATCAAAACTACATAAGTTGCAAAAATATAAATCATTCAAATAGCAACTATTCTAACAATCTCCCCCTTTTTGATGATGGCAAAACAATTATTATTTATATGGTTTCAAGTTAAACAAATCTCCTATCTCCTAAACTCCCCCTAAATTGATAAATACATTAAAATAAGGAGGCATAATGAACAATATTTTTATTTTTCAAAAATTTTAACACAAACAACTACAAAGTAAAAAAAAACTTGCAAACAGAACAATCAAAACAGAAAACACAATAATTTCTCCCCCTTTTTGACAGCAACAAAAAGTGAAGAAGAAATAGACAAGATATGTAAGTAATTATATGAAATTCATTTTTAAAATTTAATCTAAATGGTGATTGACATAGGGTATGCAATTTTAAACTAAAGATATTAGGTCAATCATAGAAATTCATAAAATTTAAGAGGTGATATAACATTGTAAGTAAGAAGAATTTATTAAAGACATGATTAAATTTAGACATTTGACTATAGAAAATCATTACAAGAGAGATGTATAAAAATTCTATATTTCAAAGTTCAATAGAATATAAATGAACATAAGATCAATTTGAATTAAGAGATTGAACGAATTTGGAAAGAAGAGAATTACCACATGTGGCACTTTGCGCATCTTTTTCAAAATTTTGGGGCACATTTTGTGCATTTTTTCTTGGTTGGGCTTATTTTGTGCCTCTTTTTCACATTGCAAATTTTTGTGAATTCCTTTTGATTTTTGTACATTTTGTACAATATTCAAGAGTAATTGAGACCACTTCTTTCCAAAATCTATAATCTAAAATTTCAAATATTTCTAAGTGCATAAATATCACTTGAGCATAGAAATACAAAATAAGAAAACATCTAAATTGCAATAGTAATATTAACTTTTATGTAGTCTAAATGAATAGACATGAATTTAAAAGTTCTAATTACAACAAGTTATAAACAACTTATAAATTTAGAAAGACTAAATTTTCTAATATAGATAATCTCAAATTACAATCTAATTTAAGCACTATGAAGATTAAAAAATACTAATGAAATTCATAAACATTAACCACATTCCAAAAACAAATCAAATTTGAAAAAACATAACAACTTCCATTGATATTAATGTACGGATTACATAATATCTAAAAAATAAGAAGAAAATACATTGAACTTAAAAAGAAAAACCAACATAAACACAAACACTTAACAATTAAACAGACACAATAAAAACATAAAAAACGAATACAACAAACACACATAAAATTATTTCTACTGTTCTGGAGGAGGAGGAGGAATGCCGCCAAAAAGGTTGAAGTAGGAGGCCATCAACATTACATTGGTATTAATTTCATGTACTTCATTTCTAATATTACCAATGTCTTGTTGCTGCTGCGTAAGTTGAGCATCAAATTGATCAAACCTTTGATCAATGTGAGTCTCTAATCTATCAAATCTTTCAATCAGATTCTGATAATCTGATTGAGGAGCAGAAGCTTGCACTCATTCTTCTTCCTCCTCTTCTGAAGCACTGGCATGTGCTTTTCATTTTTCCTCCTTGAAGAGCAATCTGAATGAAGCATCATTATAGTAAACTGGCTCTTCGTATTCTTCATCAGGATGCACTATGTTGTATTTCTTTTCCAAAATATAAGTGATTAAGTGTCCTAATGAAATGTTCTTCTTCCTCTTCTGATCTGCATATCCTATTTCTGAAAGCTCATAGATATGATCTATGATAAGTTGGGCTTCGTCAATAGGATGTCCTTCCATAATTAAAAAGGTTAGAGAAGAAAGGAGAGGAGTAATGTTAATCCTATCACCAGCTTTAGGAAGGATTGAGGATCGAAGGATATGCTGTATGATTCAGACATTTTTGGTCATTCCAGAAACTCTAGCAACAAGATAGGTTAGTCCAATTTCTCTAATCACCCTATTGACTTCATACCATTTGAATTTCTTTTCACTCATTAGGGTATTGGCTCTATATCCCTCAGTTCTTAAGTTTAAAAAAGCACCTAGGTCGTGCTTGGTGATCTCAACTTTTTCCTTAAAAACATAAGAACTAATGGTGGAGTGGTCAGAATTAAAACTCATGTTTGCTAGAAAGTAGTGGTAGGTTTGCTTGTTGCAGAAGTGGACGAGAGAAAGAATGAAATGAAATTGGGTTAAGGCAAAGAGGTGCATTACACGAAACTTTAACTCAGTTTGAATTAGAATGCGAGAGGGAGTTATTTTTGCGGATGCAAAACGAGGAAAAGATTCCTTATTCGCCTTAAAAAGAAAGTTGTCTGGGGCATTCCTATTTGGTTTCTTCACCAACACCTTTTGTCTCTTGGTTGAGGAGGCCATTGTCAATTTTAAGTAGAAAGGGATTGAAAATGAAATTTGGAAGTGTGATTGTTAAGTTAGAAAGCCTTCATATTTAAAGAAAAATGATACGTTCGTCCTGGACGAAAATATTCGTCCTGGACAAAAAATTATTGTTCGTCTGGACGAAATAATTTTGTTCAGACGATCCAATTCGTCCAACATGTAACGGCTTTTCGTAATCAACACAACTTATGATGCGTCCTTTCGTACAGGCTTTTTGACTTGACCGATCGTACAGACGAAAAAATTTCGTACAGACGATCAAAAAGTAAATCGTTTTAATGTCTCTTGAAAACCGTCCCCTACAATGAACCGACACATGTTCGTCTGGACGAACGAAAAATTCATACAGACGAAGTCCATATTAATAACTGTCTTATCCACTCAACCGCTCCATTCAATCGTCCCGACGTTTGAGAGAAAAAAAAAATTTCGTCCTGGACGATCGTCCGATCGTACAGACGATCTAATTAAAAACTGCTCTCAAAACGGTTAAAATTTGCGCAAACTGTTCTTTCACATATCGTCCCGTACGAAACCATCTTCGTCCCGGATGATTTCCTCCAAAAATTTTTTTATTTCAATTTTTAAATTAAGAAAATCAAACAAAAAATTCAACAACACAGAAAACATAAAAACAAAATCATAGACCCAAAAAACTATTCATTCAAAACACACAAAATTTCACAAAAACAAAAACAAAACACAACAAATATCAATGTTGCAAAGACATTTTGTTTAAGCATTCAAATCAATAACACCAAGCCTTGTTCTTAAAGTACTGAAAGTATCAAAGGCTAAAGGTTTTGTAAAAATGTCTGCAAGTTGATTTTCAGTTGAAACATGTTTGAGTTCAATTTCTCCTTTGGATACATGATCCCTTATGAAATGATGCCTTATATCAATGTGTTTGGTTCTAGAATGTTGAATAGGATTTTTGGAAATGCAAATAGCACTAGTATTGGCACAATAAATTGGAATAGTGCCTATAGTTAATCCTAAATCAATCAACTGTTGTTTTAACCAAAGTACTTGTGCCACACAACTTCCTAATGCAATGTATTCTGCTTCTGCAGTAGATAGTGCCACTGAATTTTGTTTTCTACTAGACCATGAAACTAATGAATTTCCAATGAATTGACATGTTCCAGAAGTGCTTTTCCTATCCACTCTACAGCCTGCAAAGTCAGAATCTGAGTAACCAATAATTTCAAATGAAGAGCTAAACTTAGGATACCAAATCCCTAAGTTTTGAGTTCATAGTAGATATCTTAAAATCCTTTTCACTGCTGTCAAATGTGATTCTTTTGGATCTGATTGAAATCTAGCACATAAGCAAACACTGAACATAATATCTGGTCGGCTAGCAGTCAAGTAAAGTAAAGATCCAATTATCCCTCTAAATTTCTTTTGATCAACAGATTTTCCCTTAAGGTCCTTATCCAACTGAACTGAAGAACTCATTGGTGTACTAACAGGTTTAGCATTGTCCATTTTATATTTTTTGATGATGTCCTTAATATATTTAGTTTGACTAAGAAAAGTACCTTCCTCAAGTTGCTTAATGCTAAAACCTAAAAAGTAATTTAAATCTCCCATTAGACTCATTTCAAATTCACTAATCATTGTTTTAGAAAAATCATCACAAAGATGTTTATTTGAAGATCCAAAGATGATATCATCAACATAAATTTGAACAATATGTATATCCTTTCCAATTTTCCTTAAAAAGAGAGTTGTATCCACACTTCCTTTTTCAAAAGATCTTTCAAGTAGGAAGGTGCTCAACCTCTCATACTAAGCCCTATGTGCCTGTTTCAATCCATATAATGCCTTTTTTAATTTGAAAACATGATTTGAAAATTTAGAATTTTCAAAACCTGGAGGTTGTTCTACAAAAACATCTTCCTCAATTACCCCATTTAAAAAGGCACTTTTGACATCCATTTGAAATAATTTAAATCCTTTAAAACAGGCAAAGGCTAGTAAAACCCTAATTGCTTCAAGTCTAGCTACAGGGGCAAAAGTTTCCTCAAAATCAATTCCTTCAATTTTATTATACCCCTTAGCTACTAATCTAGCATTATTTCTAATGACTACTCCTGAGTCATTCATTTTATTTTTGAACACCCACTTGGTTCCAACAACACTTTGATCTTTTGGCCTTGTAGTTAGTTCCCAAATTTTATTTCTTACAAATTAATTTAACTCTTCTTGCATGGCCAATATCCAAAATTCATCAGAAAGTGCTTGATCAATGTTAGTGGGTTCAATAGTTGAAATAAAGGCTGAATGATTGACTTCCTTGTTTAATCCACGCCTAGTTCTAACACCCTCACTTGGTTCACCTATAATCAATTTCTTTGGGTGGTTTTTAGAAAATCTCAAATCTCTAGGCAAAGGGTCTTCTCTTTCTAAATTTTCTTCCACAATTTCTTCCAAATTTAATCTATCAATCTTTTGGGAGTTTTCTTCTATTTCTTCTTCAACAACATTTGGCTCTTCCATGTTTCCATTTTCATCAAATAGAACATGTGTGGTTTCTTCAATGACTAAAGTTCTTTTGTTGAATACTCTATAAGATTTTCCAACACTTGAATATCCAACAAAAATTCCTTCATCTGAATTTGGATCAAATTTACCTAAGGCAGATTTTCCATTATTATGTATGTTCACCTTGCAACCAAATACATGCAAATGAGACAAATTTGGTGTTCTACCTTTTAGCAACTCATAGGGTGTTTTATTCAAATTTGATCTCACATTTACCCTATTCAGAACATAGCAAGCAGTGCTAACCGCCTCAGCCCAAAAATATCTAGGACGCGAGTATTCTGCTAACATTGCTCGGGCGGCTTCTATTAATGTTCTGTTCTTCCTTTCAACTACTCCATTTTGTTGAGGAGTTCTAGGTGCAGAAAAATTGTGATCAATCCCTTTTTCTTTACAGAAATTTTCAAATCTTTCATTTTCAAATTCTCCTCCATGATTACTTTGCATAGAAATTATTTCACATCCTAGTTTTCTTTGTATCCAAGTTGAAAAATTTCTGAATTCCTCAAATGATTCACTCTTATGAAAAAGAAATTTAACCCAGGTGAATCTTGAAAAATCATCTACTATAACAAATCCATATACCTTTCCTCCTAGACTTACAGTGCTTACAGGTCCAAAAAGATCCATGTGAAGAATTTCTAAAGTTTTACTGGTCCTAAGATCTTTATTGGACTTAAAAGAGGACTTCACTTATTTTCCTAATTGACATGCATCACATAGATGGTCCTTGGTAAAGTCTAGTTTAGGTATTCCTCTCACCAAATTCTTTTGGGTAATTCTTCTAAGATTTTTCATACTAGAATGACAAAGTCTCCTATGCCAAAACCATGATTCATCAGAAACAGTTTTCAAACAAAAAGCAGTAGGAGATTGAATACAATTTAAATCTAGCATGTAGACATTCTTTACCCTTTTTCCATTTAAAACAATTTTTCCATTTAGGCTAATTATGCAGCTAGTAGGTAAAAATTTTACATTATAGCCCTTATCACATAGCTGACTTATGCTAAGCAAATTATGTTTTAAGCCTTCAACTAATAACACATTGTCTATGAAAAAGTTTTTCAAATTTCCAATCATACCTGATCCAACCACTTTCTTTGTGGTATTATCTCCAAGTGTAACCTTGCCTCCACTCCTGGCTTCCAGCGTTATGAATTGAGCAGTATCTCCAGTCATGTGCTTTGAACATCCGCTGTCCAGGTACCATATACTCTCACGAGGTCTTGTGTGAGAGTATTCCTGCAAAATTCTCAAATGTTAGACCTGGGAACCCAAACTAGTTTGGGTTCACCTTTATGTAATTTATAATCAGATGCATGTATGATATGTCTAGGTTTATGCATCTTAGTTCTCCACACCAAATTAGGTTTCATCTTTAAAGTGCAGGTGTGAGATATATGTCCCAAAAATCCACAATTATTACATTTAACATTAGGAAACATATTCCTATGTTTTCTTTCATATGATTGTCTTCTAAGGGATTTCATGAATTTAGGATAATATTTAGGATTTGTAAAATCTTCAAGTTTAGGGGGGTTCCTATTATCCTCGAGAGCTCTTATAGTGAGTTTGTAAAATAAATTCATATCTTCTAAGATTCGATTGGTATAATTGATTCTATATGTCTTGCTCTCAAATTCATCCTTAAAATTCTTAAATTCTTTTTCAAGTTCAGCATAGGATGATTTTAAATTCTCAAAATTTTTATTCAAGTCATCATATTCATCAAGTAGTTTCATGTGGTTGTTATCAATTAAAGCATGATCTTTCCTAAGGATTTCGTGTTCCTTATTAAGCTCTTCCAATTCTAAAACTACACTAGCATGCATCTTTTTCATTTTCCTATAAGCATCATGCATGAGTTCAGAAACTTCAAACAATTCATTATAGGTTAAATCACATACCTCTTCTTGATCTGATTGTACAGCATTATCTGCCATCAAGCAAAGGTTGGTGACTTCTTCTTCTTTTTCAGTCTCAGATGAGTCTGAAGCTGAGTCCGCCCAAAAAGCCTTTTGAAACTTCTTCTTGCCCTTCTTTACCATTGGTTTCTCCTCTACCTTCTCCTTGATAGGAGTGGCTTTGAGTTTTGGACAATCAGTCTTTATATGACCTGGTTTCCTGCATTCATAACAAATCACTTCATTAGAAACCTTACCATTTCTGTTATACTTACCTCTATTCCATTGCTGATGTCTCTTCTGCTTCCTCTTTAAAAAGCTTCTGAATTGTCTAGTCATCAGTGCAATATCGTCTTCATCCTCAGGTTGTGAGTGTTCACTTTCAGACTCTTCCACATTTAGTGCAATATTTTTGTCCTTTCTTGGTTCACCTGCATCAATCTTTCTTTGACTTACTCCTTGCTCGTAAGCAATGAGTGAACCAAGAAGATTGTCAATGGAATAAATGTTCAGATCTTTAGACTCTGTAATTGCAGTAATTTTAGCATCGTATGCAGTAGGTAAAAAACGAAGAATTTTATTGACCATTTCAGCATTAGTTAATTCCCTACCAAGTGCATGCAAAGAGGTGACAATTTGAGTGAATCTTGTGTACATGTCAGATATAGATTCATTAGGTTTAATGCGAAATAATTCGTAGTCATGTAACAAGATATTGAGTATTGATTGCTTAACCTCATTTGTCCCTTCATAAGTTATACAAAGTCTATCCCATATGTCCTTTCCGCTTTTACAAGCGGAAACTCGCATGTAGTCTTCAGATTTTAAAGCACAAAAGAAACTATTTAAACATTTCGTATTTAATTGTGCTAAGTCACGTTCTTCAATAGTCCAATCTGCATAGGGTGTTTCTACCCTAATTCCATCAACTAATCTAGTTGGTTTTGAGTAACCTTCCTGAACTAGCATCCACATGCGATAATCAAGTGACTGTAAGAAAGTAGACATGCGTGTTTTCCAAAAATCAAAAGGAATATTGTCAAACAGTGGAGGTCTAGTGATAGAGTAACCCTCAGGTGTGTTTCGGTTTCCAAATGTAGCCATCTACGTTAATCAAAAAGTAGTTCAAACTTATGATTTTGAAACTATGCTCTGATACCACTTGTTGAGTCCAGTAATTAGGTTGTTAAGCCTAAGTAAATGTCCCACGGCTACCAAGAGGGGGGTGAATTGGTAGTTTAAAAAATTTTAAACCCTCTTTAAAGATTAAGTTGAACTGAAATAAAATTTTCTTTTAAAGTTTGTAGAAAAATATTTTTCAACCACAGAGTTGTTAAAACTGAAATTTAAAGTGCGGAAACGTAAAAATAATAAAGTAAATGACACCAGATTTATAGTGGTTCGGTCTATAACCAGACCTACATCCACTCCTCATAGGCACCCTCTGAGTATTGCACTAAAACCAATAGTGACTCTCCTTTAGCACCCACAGCAAGGCGGAGAAGCCTTTACAACACACTCTTTTCACCACTTCCCGGTGCGGCAGAGAACCGTCATCCTTTTACACAATCCACAGTGCTGGCAGAGAACCGTCGTCCTTTTACACTCTCCTAGTGTGGGCAGAGAACCCTACGGCTGTTCACACTCTCCAAGTGTAGGCAGAGAACCTTTCGGCTGTTCACACTCTCCAAGTGTCGGCAGAGAACCGGATCTCCTTGACTGATCTTCTCACAAGAATCTAGAAGGAAGAAGGAAAAGAGTGAAGAAATCCAATTTCACAAGTAGAGACTCTTACCTTTGTAATTCAAGTGAAGCCTTCTCGCTCCAGTGGTAGGAATCCTCCTTTGAATGCTCTCTTCCACTCTCTCCTTGGTTATTCTCTCAAGAGGCACGAAGATCAAATGACAAAAAGATTGGGTGGCAGTCTAATTTGGACTATTTATAAAAAAGATAAAAAAAACCGCCCAAAAACTGCAAGTTTCCAATTCTGTACGCAGTGGATCGTCCTGTACGATCCTGGATCGTCCTTGACGATTTTACTTAAACGATCTGAAATGACCCTATTTGAATATGTGTACGAAATGACTTCGTACAGATGATCGTCCTGTACGAACTAGGTTCGTCCAGTACGAACGGTTATTACTAGGTCGGTTCTAGAAACTGCTGAAAACTGTTCTAAGTCGGTTAATCGTTTAGACGAGATTATGTTCGTCTGGACGAAAAGTTTCCAGAGACTCGATCGTCCTGGACGATTATTTATTTCATCTGGACAAAAATATTTCAGAGGACCAATCGTCACAGACGATAATTTATTTTCGTATGGACGAAAATTTTCCAGAGACCTGATCGTCCGGTACGATATTTAATTTCGTCTGGACGAAAATTTTCCAGAGGACCGGTCGCCTCGTACGATAATAAAATTCGTCTGGACGAAAATTTTATAGAGAACCTATCGTCCGGGACAATAATTAATTTCGTCCTGGACGAATAGGACTTAGAAAATTTTTTCGAGCAAGTTCCTATTCGTTCCATGTGCTCTATAGGAGATAACTGACGGATCGTCCAGTACGATAAAATATCGTCCCGTACGATCAGCATAAAATTTTATGATCTCCTTATGTGTGTGTGTAAGTTTTTTATTCACTCAATTACAATCACTCCCTTTCAAAATTAATTCAAAGAAAAAATGCAAACTTCAAATTAACAAAATATCTCATGTTGAATTTGATTTGAAGTTATCGTAGTCTGGAGTCTGATTTTCCTGAAATGTTAGTACACACAAGAGCAAATGCAAATCTTCTAAAATTGTTAGGAGATAACTACACATTTGAACAATAATGTTTGGAATCATCAAAACTACATAAGTTGCAAAAATATAAATCATTCAAATATCAACTATTCTAACAATAACGAGGAGCTTTGTTACTACCCAGCATTTTGATTACATCCATTACTTCCAAATCCAAAATATCTTCAATCAAACCTCTTCTATCTGCATCATCCAGAACTATTCTCGGAACCGGGAAATTATCCACACAACACTCCCTTTCCTTCCACTTTTCCTGAAAAAACTAGAAGAAGTCATATTCCAACTCCTCAGGCTCCTCGGTAAGTTCTCCATTTGAACTTCTAACTTGATAAATCCAATTCCTACTTCTCCTAGCATTTGCAAAAGAATGGAAAATTTTAGTTTTAGCATCCCCTCCCTTAATCCACTTCAACTTTGCTCTTTGCTTCCACCAAGTATTCAACCGGACAAGAATCAAATTAAGCTCCTTGACATTTGATCTTAACACCCAAAGCTTCTCTTCACTTAACCAAGGAATACTAGCTTCTTCCTCTTGAAGCTGAAAGATATCCTCTTTCAATTTATCCTTCTCTTTAGAGAACTCTTTTACTTTAGCCTTGCCCCAATAATACAAATCCTTCAAAGCTTTCTTACATTTTTTGTTAAGGATTTCCATATCATCTCCATGAAATACCTTACTGCATACTTTAGCAATAAAGTGGGCTGAAGCTTTATAAGATATCCAAACATCTTCAAGCTTTAAAATTCCTTTTCTTTTAATGTATGACTCAAAAATGTTCAGCATTATAGGACAATGATCTGAAGCTACTTTGCATAAGTGTCTCACCACTGCCACCTGAATGAAATTGATAGCCAAAGAATTGAGCAAACACCTATCCAACCTCTCAAGAATTCAGCCTCCTCCAATTTTATTGTTACACCAAGTGAATCTTGGTCCAACAATCCCTACTTCATGAAAATAATTCTCATTCATAAAATCAACCATCTACTTAGGACATTGTGAGAACACAATCTTCCTTCCACCTCTCTTATAATCTTGAGACAATATACAGTTGAAATCCCCCCCATCAATCGAAGGGACCTTTCTATTAGCCACCTCCTATAAACAACCCCATAACCTCCTCCTCTTCACAACCTCCTTGCTCCCATAAATAGTAGCAATCATCCACACCTCTTTATTATAAACATTAAGGTCCACAATAACACACTATTCTGACTTCTTTAATACTAAAAAAGAAGCCAAATTAGATCTCCACAATACTATAATTCCCCCAGATAATCCTTCTGACAACAAAAGAAAGATATCCCAATCAGGACCCATAACTTTCTCAAAGGAAACTTTATCAAAAACATTGATCTTAGTTTTCACCAACCCCGCAAACAGAACACCATGATCTTTAATAAACTCCTTAAGACAGAGAGAGGCCTCATTTTTCTTGGCAGCTCTATAATTCTAAAAGGCTAAGGAATTCATTAATTCAATCTAGGGGATGAGGCCCCTTCCTTCTTTTTACTACCACCACCATCCAGATTCCTACCACATGGAATATTCTTGATTGGCTCAAAAGACCTTAGCCCTTTTACAAGCTTCACCTTATTTAACTCCCCAACAGTACCAACATCCCTAGCCAATCCACCTCTAGATCTATTCCTGCCATAACCCTCTACACAGCTCACCTCCTTTTCACTTCCAACATTTGCCATAACAACATTATCTCCTTCATACCCAACTTTACCAATTTTTCCTTCTATCCCATCTTCCTCTATCATATCACCATTATCCATATTCAAAATATCAAATTTATTAATTGAATTTTATAAACAGGTAATATCAGGTTTAATCTTCTTACCTAATTTTCCATCAGAATTATCTTCACATTTGTCAAGAGAATCGTCCTGCTCCACAACAACAGCAGAATACTCCATTTACATATTAAACCTTTCAATATGCACTCACATTCTTCTAATTGTTCTGCATCAACATTCAACATTACTTGATTCTTATGAGTAGAGTCCTCCCTGATTCCAGTAACCAGTTCAGGCCGATCCCCCTAAACTATCATGATAGGTTTTGTAATCTTCTTCACATATCTCAAATTGTTTGGCTTCACCACATTGCTTCTTTGACTTGATCGTCTACCTTTCTTATTGTTGACAAGGATCCATGGCCCATAAGAATGGTCCATCCTCAACTCTTGTCTCCTTCCCACTTTAGCTCCCCCACCACCTTTATTAGCAGCAACCTCCAACTCCTTGGGAATAGGTTATGTATGAACACATTCATTGTTCACATGCCCAATCATTCCACACTCAAAACAATAGTTAGATATCTTTTCATACTCCAAATTTTGAAAAAACCTTACAGCAATGCTATCAACCCATATCCCCAATGAAAGAGGTTGATCAAGCTTTACCCATACGCGAACTCTTGCAATCTCCCTCCTCCCCAATTGAAACATATTACCATCCAACATTAATGGTTTACCAATCCTTAAATCAATCCTTGACACATTTACCTCATCCCAACATTGCAATGGAAAATGTGGCATTTTAACCAAAATTTGAGAGGTTAGCCCCTTCATGGATAAAGAAGAAAACTCAGAAGTCCATCTCTCCATAACTACTATATGTCTGTTTATAAACCATGGGCCACCTGAAAGAACAACTTCTACCATCTCATCTGAATTAAATGAGCAAAACAACCATCCCCTACCCACAGAAGTAAAGTGAAATTGTTCAAATTGACTCCTAATTTCCCAAGCCACCATATGGGATGGTGATTATTTTCCAAACACCTTTATCACCAACAAATTTACCAGTTTCTTTGAATTCAAAACCTCCAATTCTTCATTCAACCTCACAGCCTTGCCATCTTCTGACAAAAATAATTCTTCTTCTTTGAAATCAAGTTTAATATAAGGCTTGTTACTCCATGGATTAATATTACCCATACTAATAGTAGTACTAGGCATTTCATCAATCACCTTATCCACACACGATGCATTTCTCTCGCCTGCCATATAATGAATATTATTATTAACCAAATTTAGAGAATTTGTATTTATCATACTGTGTCCAGGGATTGCATTCTAATTCCCAAATAGGTTAACAAAAACTTTCATCCCTGATGACGATGCAGCTGGATCAACCGAGTTTATAGATGAAAAAACTTTCTTAATTCTAGGAGTGACATTAACCACAGTTTCAATAATTGCTTTACCTTTACCTTCCACATTCTAGATCATCTTAGGAGATATACCAGAGACTTCTTTGATTACCAAGGGACCTTGCGGTTTTATTAACTTGTTTTCATAACTCAGCTTGGAATCCAAAAACAGCGAACCATTCCCTTTTAAATCTAACTTTGAGTTGCCAATGAAGGATGGTAACCTTGTCGCTGGGGCCTATGCTTGCCAGTGGCACTCCGCTGCCATCGTCCCTACCAGTTCCTCATAAATAGGAACGAAATTCGGAAATGCAAAATTTAAAATTTCAATAGTTTCTCTCTCTAACTTTTTTCTATGAAAGAGTCCTTGATCATTCTCTTCTTTTATGTTATAAAAATAAGACCAATTCTAGCTTTTTTGGGGATGATATATTTAGATGTTTTGCCCTGTTGAGAGGATATTGTACCATCAAAACCAACTTCCTATAAATTATTGTCAGATTCCATTAAACTCATAATTTGCTCGTCATGTAAATTATCATTTAAAGGAGAATCTACCAGTAACGGGTGTGCCACAAGATAATCTGCAATAGCCAATCCTTTCATAGTAAATAGGAGAATTAAAGTGATTTCAAACAAAATCATTATTATAGACCATTATGCCAAACATCCTTGCAATATGGGTTAGGTCATTAGATATTGCAAGTGATTGACTCTTGATATCAAACTGATTGAATGAGAAAGCATGTACTTTTTTTAGTTTTTGGGCTACAACAACTAAAGCATGACATAGCTTCTCAATTTAAGGGTACCAAATTTCAATGTGATGAAGTCTTTATCTCAGGTAAAAGAGAGCAGTATCATTCCCCTCATTTTTGACTTGAGCTGAAAGAGCGTCAAATGACTCATTGACAGTAGCAGTTTAATGAATAAGAGGTCTTCCTAGAATAGGGTCTACTAAGACTAGTAGACTAAAACTGTATTCTTTGATGCTTTCAAAAGCAGTCTGACATTTCTCATCTTAAATGAATTTTTGGTTCTTCTTGGCTAGGAAAGAGAAAGGTTTTCATCATCCGTATATATTAGATATGAAACTTCTTATATACGCCAGCCTACCTTGGGAGATCTTAATTTGGGAAGGATCTTAGGATGTGGCAAATTTAAGATGGCTTCAATTTTGGTGGGATCAATCTCAATTCAATTATGCATCACTATGAATTACAAGAATTTTAATGAGGTGATGCCAAAAGTGCACTATAAGAGATTCATTTTGTTGTTGTAATGAATCAACCGCTTGAAGATGACTCTTAAGTCATAAAGGTGAGCCCCTTTTGACTATACTCTTGACACCCAAATCATTAATATAATATTCAACTTGATTGTAGATTAGATCATCAAAGATATGAGTCATTTCCCACTGGTACATTAGACCAGCATTCTTAAGGCAAAAGGGAAATACCTTATAACAAAATATCTCTATAAGGTTCTGCATAAAGTATTTCTCTCATTTTCTAGGGCCATCCTGATTTGGTTTTAACCAGATGAAGGATAAAATAACATGTAAAGAGGAAATGTTCACCATTAACTAGGGTATAGGTAATGGAAATTCGTCCTTGGGACATGCCTTATTTTAATCCCCATAGTTAACAAAAATCTAGATTTGACCATTCTGCTTTGAAACTGGTATAAAATTGGATACCCAAGTGGGATATTATTCCTCTCAAATAAACTCAGTCTACCCGAATTTCTTGATTTTAGAAATGACTTACTACTCTATCTCCAAATGCATGCATAAAGAAGCTTATTTAACAAGAATGATAATGTGCTAGATTCCAAGTTTATAAACTGCTTTTTCAACTGATAGGCCCGACATTTTTTCATATATCCAAACAAAGAAATCCCTAAACTCAGAAAGTAGCTTAATCAGATCCTTAGACTCATCCTCACTTAACAACGTACTTACGAATGTAACACAAGGTTCATCATTAGTTCTCATATTACTTTCTCTCAATTCATCGACTATCTAAAGTCTCTAAATAAAGTTAATCAAGGGTTCAATGGCTTCAGTAGGGACATATTAAGATTCCAGTGTATAAATTATCATTAAGCAGTATTTGTTGTCATCAAATAAACTAATGATACACAAGTCGATACCATTTGTCAAAATTTTCTTGATTTTTATTTTCCAAATGTTTTCATGGTATGAAACTTGACCCTAAGTCCATTGATATGGTACTGAACCTTTTGAAAAAAACTCTTTACATAGACATGAAAGTAACATAAAGGTAAGTCTATTAATTTATTAAAATTTGCCTCCTCGAGGGTTACATCACTATTATCTATTGAGGAGGAGGAACCATGGAAAATTTTATCAGCTTTCCTTGCTTCATTATCTAGGTTAGGAGAATCCTTAATTACTAACCCTTCTCGCATACAATGGGGTGTAGGTTAAGGCCTAAATTCTCTTACTAAGCTTTTTATATATAGTCAATTCAGGCCCATTACTTAAACTTTTGGAGCATCAATCTTTGGGTCACTATCCTATTCCTAAGTGAGATCAAACATTGGTGTAGGGTTTATTTTATGGTAATCAAAAGGAAATATAACACATAATTTTTTATGTTCTTCATCAGAACTTGATTCATGATTAATATATACAAAAGTTTTTCTTCTTTTAAATAAAGCATATATTGGGGTGTGAGGGCAGAGTTTTGAGGATGGTCGACCTCATGTCCTTTGAGCCGTCCTCCCATCCCCTTGAGGTAACATGTTTGGACCTAAGGACCATGATGCCATGATAATCTTGACTATCTGATTCTTTTGTTTTATAATATTTTTCTTTATCTTCTTCTTTTTCTTTTTATCATTTTGATTCTCAATTTGACTAGAGCATTGTCCACTTATTTACTCCTCAATCTTTATCTCAACTTTAGGATGGGAAGAGGACCATTTTGGTATGAATAATATGTTATCATTGTTGGTCCCAATCTCTTGAAATGTGAATTTTTGTAGATCATCCTTAAGCATATATTCAATGCCATCTCATTTGTACATGACACTTTAATATTGCATTGATGGAACCATCTTTTATTTGTGGATCTAAGGTCTTCTTGAAAGCATATTAAAGGGCATAGTTGAATCAATTATATGAAATATTGGTTCAATTTTGAGCTCTCCAATTTCCAATAAGAGGGTGATCGAACCCAATGCCCTCTCTCCTTTTTCATTGAACCCACATAGCACCAACATGCCAAAGGTAAGCTTATTGGTAGAAACTTTAATATAGGAAAGGGTCTTTGCATCCATCATGTCGATCAATGCACCTGGATCAAAAAGAACTTTTAATAACTTCAAGCTCCCTAAATTTATAATAATGTAAAGAGGTTGATTATGGTCGGTGGTATCCAAAGTAGGTCTTCATACAAATAGATTACTCTTGGGATTTCTTTAAAGTAGGGGGCTCCATCTTTTGAGGTCAAAGCCAATTGTGCTAGGAAAATCCAGAAGTAATATGATTAAAGACTCTCTCGTTTTCTTTGATAGGACGAGGGTATCATAGATGCTCAACTTGGATGGAAACTTCCTAAGGTGAGTTAGAACATTATAGTTAACCTTGGGGACATCGGTATCGAGACCTAATGGAGTGGAAGGAAGATTGGTTTTTTGAGTGGTGACTTTGATCAAATAATTAGATATAACTTTCTTGCCTTTATTCTTAGAGGCAATCTTGGGGGGTAAGATTTTACATTCATGAATTTATACTTTCTCGACATCCTTGAGAGGGAAAACTACATCAAATTTTATGCTCTCCTTAGGTGTTAGATCATCATTTTCTAAGTGAGTGTCAGAATATAAAAAATCTATAATGATAGGACTCCCATGAAAGTTAATTTCAAGAAGTTCATTATCTGATATGGTCTCAGGTTTGACATCCCATTTAGAGGTTAAATTCAAGTTTTTGAACTTTTGGATCGGACTTAAAATAACATTGAATTTCTTCATAAGAGTTTTCAATTTGCATTTGGTCTTTATGGTTAATCATAAAAATTGATGTAAAAGGATCTTTTTTTTTACCCTTTCTGATGATGGGGAAAAGTAAAAGTCATATAACAGGAGAAGGAAAAGGGTTTTCACATAACCATCCATCACTCAAATATATCTCTTATCAAAAATTTTTCTCTCTACAAAATTCTCACTCTATTTTTATTTAACATAGTAGTCTCTACAACTATTGGTGATTAAAGTTGCTCAATATCTTCATACGAACCCTCTAGGTTAACCTCCCATATCTAGCCTTGGCTCTCATTAGTATCTGTTAATTGATTTTTTAAGTGTCCAGGATAAATCTATATCCCAACCATCTTTAATTCAAAGAGAAATATTAGAATTATTACATGAAATGGTTTTGGATTACCTTTGTTTCAGATTTACCAAATTCTCTTTTGGAATGATGATATTACCATGATTAATATTATTCACAAGCTAGTCTTAAAAAATAATACAGTCTTCAATAGCTTTGTTGTCCATGTGATGGTAAGGATAGTAGTTGGGATCATCATTTCTCATTATATTATCTTTCCACCTAGCCTTTAGGAACTTGAAGTTCTTCATTATAAGCTAGGGACTCAAATATTTGTCTTCAGAATTCTCCTCCTTCAAATTTTCTTTCTCGAAGCAATAGAAGATGATTGATTTTAGGTGCTTGACATATTGTTTCTTCACTACCACTTGGGAATCACAAGTGTGAATTATATTCCTTAACATCCTTTCCATTTAGAGTTGTTTTCTTTTAAAGTCTTCTTGGTCGAGTAGTCTACCAGGCATGGTGGGGAAATAACTATCTTATTCGCCCACTCCTCCCTCGCAACAGGAGCTAACATATAGAAATGACTTCCTTTAAGGAGTGGAGAGGAGGTAGTGATAAGTAGATCCTCATCATCCTCTGGCTCTATCAGGCCTAGAGTCTTATCTTCAACAACCTTTTTTGATTTTGCAATCATCTTCCTAGCTCTTCTTAAATAGTTCTTGGTCTGATTTTAGCTCATGAATGGGACCCAGAACTTGATCCCTCCATGAAACCTAACTTGACTTGAACATCCTCAATTGGGGATTTTAAGTTCTCTTCCTTTTTGGGAAAGGATATAGTGGAGATAGAGGCAATGGTAACCTAAATTTGGGCTTGAGGATGTCAGTCCCTATGCCCATAACAACATTTATAAAGGGGCCTTCTACTTCCCCTTCAGAAGGTACATCAGCTAACAACTTCCAATTAACTCAAAACTTGAAGTTCTTAAACCCCATCCCAAATTGAACATAGCTTTTGAAGATCAGTTCATTGACGTACAAATCATGATCGACGAAGAAAAATTGCTTGCCACGTGTTTGATTGAGTTTGAGTTTCTGGAATTGAGAAAATAATTATAGTTAGATAATTTTGGAATTAATTTTTTAAAAAACATTATAGACCCAACATTTATCTCATATGCCAAGCTATAAGATTGTTAACTGAACTTATGATGATAAAATATTAAGATTAGTCATAGTTTAAAGGAGATTTGAATTGTCACTACATATGCTAGACTATGAAGGTATGTTTTAGTGTAACATATAAAAGTCTCAATTAAAGATTGATTTTTGAAAATATTTTTTTATTTTGAAAAATTGAAGAATTTTCTCCATATTTTGAAAAACAATATGTTCAGTTTTCTCTCAACATGATGGCTTACAAAATTGATGAGAAAATTTGAGGGTGTTGTTTGTTTGACTCTTTCACAATATGAATTGATTTAGAGGTGGAATGTCAAATATGGAGATTTGAAAGATTGAAGATCTTGGAAACAAGATCAGAATTCCTCCTCATAATTTTAAAACCTAACATGTTGAGTTAAAATTAATAATACAGGTTCATAAAATTGATATGGAGATTTTAAAATTTTGACTTGACATTATTGCCCCACTAATTAATTTAGGGGTAGAAGGTTAAAGTCTAATTTTTTTACAAAGGTTTCTTCTCCCTTTTCATATGCATTCTTGATATTGGATAAGCTCTTCTAATGAAGAAATGGGTAGAGATGCTAATAGAAAGAAAAGTAGTTAAGACTAGCAATGATTTTTTTATTAAAATTAATAGAGATAAAAAGAAAGACTCAGTCCCATCAGGCATGCCATTCCTTATTTGGTGATAAAAAGGTGATTTGCCTCAGAAGATGCAAAATAAATCTAAATAAAATTTATTTTGGAAATTTGGGAATTAAATTTAAATTTCAATTATGAAATTGAACCTAGCATTAGAGAAAATATACCACCTCTGAAGGCGAAGATAAAATATCTTAACGAGATCAAACTCAAAATTGAAGACTTTCTCTTGGATGTCATAGCTTGATCTACAAAAGGACCATGCAAGAGTTCGAAGGGTCAAAATGAAGTTCAATCCAATATTGGACTATGATAATACATAGGAGTGATCATTAATTACATATTTACTTTTATGTTAACACATGATAAAGTTCCCCAAGAAAAGAATATATCATCCAATAGAAATGATTCTAATATGACTATAACGATCATTATATATTTGATTTCTAAATGAAATATTAATTGGGTTTTCATAAATTGACATGGGTTAAAATTTTTGTATGTTTGTAAGCTTTCATAGTTAATTACATCATAAGAAAATAGAATCTCTTATGAAAACTCTCAATTAAAAAAATGGCATGCATTTTAGAGATTTTCTAAGTGTGACATCAAAAAGGATGAATTTGGAGGTTTAACTAAGATTTGATCAAATTTTGAGCACTTAGTTTTTGAGTCAATGGAGGAGTGGTAGGAAGTAATTTTGGGATTCCAAAATAATTCAAAAGTGCCACAACCTGTGTTATTTGTTGGGCTTTAAATTTAAGATTAAGAGAATATTTAATTTAAGTTGAGTAATTTATTAGGAATATGAGATAATATTCTTACATATTGAGGTCAAATAATTAAAAAATTTACTAGGTTCCAAAATCTAATTTAGGCACTTTACCATAGTAGCCTGAGCCTAGATAATACAGTATAAAACCTAAACAAATCCTAGCCTAGATTCGAGAGCTAGCTAACCACTATTATAACTCGAGCTCATGAGTGAGATTATGTCAAAAGCAAAAGTTTAATTTTTAAACTAATCATTCTAGAAGATTTGGATCATCTAGGATGATCAATTATAATTATCAACAAATATCCTCCAATCATATTTTTACAATGTTTTGAATTTCATTTTTTATTCTAATCATCTAGGATGATCAACATCATACTAGACGACCTATGACAATCATGCCTAAATTGATCCAATGATTAAAGAACTAATTATGGATAAATTGCTTAATCAGATCGTACAGGATGATCTTATGATTATATTGGACGATTTTTCATATTTATAGGATGACCCTTAATTGTAGTATATAATATACCATAATTTTTCTTATAATCATCTAGTATGATCCATAATATCGTACTAGATGATATGTACAAATTTGAACTAATCATCCAGGACTATCCTGAGATCGTTAAGGACTATCATGAGATCGTCCAAGACTATCAAGTCAAATTCTACACATCATACTGGATGATCCTGAGATCTCTTCATAAGCAGATCGTACTGGATGATCCTACAATCATACTAGATGATCTTTGCTACTAAAAGTAATTTTTAGGATTTTTTAAAGCCCTCTATTTTAGCTTTATCAAGGAACATGGTAAGTGACTTTGGTAGCTATTATGTCTTCATTTTTTTGGACAAAACTTGAAAAGAGAAGTTGAAAGGGAGAGAAGAAAGGGTAGAGTTTGAGAGGTAGAAGATCCTTGGAAAGAGTTTCAAGGGAGTGTGGAAGGGATAATACATGGTTGCTCCAACAAGCTTGCACTTTAGTACCATCAGATTCAAGGTTCATCTTGAGAAATGTTTTGGGAAGAATAAGATCTCTTTAGTGTTAAAGGACCCAGCTACTCTGCCACACTTGGGTAGGTGGAAGTGATTTTCTAAGGGCTTATCCACCTAGTTGTTGGGGCTAAAGGAGAGTATAGTACTCGGAGAGTGCCTCCAAGGAGTGGACATAGGTCAGGTTAGATAGAACCACTATAAATCTAATGTGTTTTTTCTGAGTTTATTTTTTTAAAACTTGATTTTTTATATTTATTTTTGGATATAACTACTTGGATGAAAATCTGTGATTGATATTACGTTGTATTGATTATCTATTTTTAGATGTTGAAAATGCTTTAGAAAGGGGATTTTTCTTTTTGTTGAAAGAAAGTTTTTTTTTAATATCCAATTCAACCCCCTCCCCCCCCCCCCCCCCCCCCCCCTCTTGGTTAGCCTCGGGACTAGTTCTTTACGGTTTAGCACCACTCATAAACTTTCAAGTGGTATCAGAGCGAGATTCATAAACACAAGTTTTAAAAAACTTTTGAATTATGATCCATAGCTAACTTTGTAAATAAGAACACCACAGATGTTTATTCAATCATTCAATTACCTTTATATGAAAATATTTCTTTTATTTTTTGAAAAATTGCATATCTACTTTCTTGAAATCAATTTACTATCGAATGTGGCATATGATTCAAAGTAGTTATTCTGTACCATCACGTATTATAAATGGTGTAAAAATGATATGCCTTTTTCTTCATAGAGCATAGTAGATTAAATTAATGCTTAATTGAATGCAAAATATTTAAACTATTTTTTCTATGCTTTGAATTATGAAGATTGTATGCTAGTATCAAAATGCACTACTAGGAAGGAAATTTAGGATAAATTAGACACTACATAAGAAGTACTAGTAAGTCAAGCAATTAAGATTGAATATTTTAATGCAACATTATGAACTATTTTGCATGAAATCTTATGAGACTATTCTAGACATATATACTAGATTTACTTAAAAAGTGACATCATTACATATCTTAGGTAATGAACTTTCAAACTTTGAAAAAGTCAATAAAATTTTACATTATGTACTTAATAAAATTAATGCAAAATTCATTATTATTATTGAATTGAAAATTTTGAATGAATATTCTATTCATAATCTAATTGACTCACTCATTACATACGAGCAAAGTTTGAGTCTAAATCATTTTGATACAAGTGAAACTATAGTGCTAAAAGCTTAAGATATGGATTAAAGCGACTTAGTAGATGTTGGGAGTAAAGAGATCTTATATTACAAGAAAATTTAAAATTCTACTAAAGCATAATCATCAATATTAACAAAAGTTGAATAAAGGTAAAAATGGTAAGAATCTCAAGATTTCCTCTGATTTTATTTATTTTGGGTATCGGAAATCTGGATATATGAAAAATCAGTGTCCCAATGTAAAAAATCTTCTAGCAATGAAAAATTGTAAATAATAATAATAAAAAAAATGTAATAAGAGCAGATTATAAAAAACAAAATAATCTCCTAGGAAGACCTAGTTTCTGAATCATCAGACTAGGAGTAAGGTAATGAGGTAAAAAATTTTGTTAGTGTGTTTATGTGTTCTAGTTAATGCTTACATTTATGTTATTTATTTTTATTTTGTTTATTATAAATATTTTATGTGCTGATTTTGATATTTTTTCTTGTAATCATTTTATTTTAGTGTTTTAAATGTTTTTGTTATTTATCTCATATCTTTAAATACAAATCACTTTTCACATTGTATTTGCATAAGAGAATCAATTCAGTTCTCTCAAATTTTTAAAATGAAAATTTTACCTCCTTTTTGCCTAAAAAATTAGTAAGAAGTGATTGACTTCCCTAAATTAGTTAAAGGAAGAAACATCAATAATTGTCCCTCTTCCACTAACTCCTGTAGTGGTGTATTTTTATTCTTGGAGAAAAATCTATTTCAAATTAAAGTTGGACTTTCAAATTGAGATCTATTCTATCTTCTTACAGAAATCTATCTCATATAAATAATGCTCAAAGTCATTAGTTCTCTTTTAAGTTTTCATGATCATATTATTGTATTTATTATATAAATATGATTCAAATTTGTGATTTATTCTTTCTTATAATAGAAAGTGAGTTTTTCTTCTCTTATATCTGAAAGTTATTCTTACAATTGAGAGTCTTTAAAGGTTTCGAAAGAGAGCTAGCTAAAAAAAAAAAGAGGCATAAATTAATCCTAAAAGAAAACTAAAAATATGCACAATGATTGCCAAATAATTTAAAGATACACAAAGTGTATTAAAAAAATCAAAAAATTATCAAAGTGTGCCAAATAATTGATAAGAGGCACAAAAAGAGCCTATAAAAAAAGCTTCATTCTCTTTCAAATCTTTAAATCTTAGTAGAATTCATGTTCTAATTGATATCTTCAAACACTTGATTTTTGAAAATCATGATTTTGGTTGATTACTTTGTAATATTATTATATCAGATATTTTTTTTTTAAATTAAATTTGAACATATGAATTTTCTTATCTAATTTCTTATGTAAATTAGATTTTTATTTTAAAAAATGACTATGACCTGTAAGGAGCCTGAGCTAGGGTTGATAAAATTCAAATTTATATCCTTTTCTGGATCTTTGGGCGTTCAATTCATTTCTTACTATATTTTTGAATTAAATTAAGAGGTAACTTTCTCATTTTGAGAAAATTTGTTAAAATTAATTGATTCTTTTTAAAACATCAAGACCACGTCTACCTAATCAGAGTCTATTATGTGTATTCTATTTTTTTTTGTGTTTCCCTTTTTGTTGACAATGTCAAAGGGAGAGAACGTATTTATTTGATTGTACTTGTTCATCTTGTATTTTCATTAGTTTATCTCTTATTTAGGTTTAAAGTTTTTTTTAAATTTTTATTTATTTATATTTTAAATAAAATGAAAAAGAAAAAAAAAAAGAAACTTTTTTTAATTCCCTACTTTTAATGTAATTATCTTAGTAAGGGGAGATTAGGTGAAATATTTTTAAATTTGCAAATTCGACCAGTAATGTTTGATATCATTAAAAATGGAGAGATTATTGAAACTCGAGCTCACGAGCTTTTATTTTTTATGATAACAAAGATTGTGGCTCACATTCTTCTATCTACTTATGTTTGCAATATATTTTTGTTTGTGTAAACACTAACTTTTCAGGAACACCATGCACCATCTAATGAAAATTCAAGGCTCAGGATTGTTTAGAATTTTTTATGATGTAACAATTTTTGTAGTCTTCATTATTATTATTTTTTTTTTTTTTGGATTCAAGTCCTGTAAGATTGTATGCTTGCTTGGTGACCATACATACACACACACTCAGGGAGAGTAAGATTGAGTTAAAACTAGAAGTTTAATTTTTAAACTAATCATACTAAATGATTTAGATCATCCAGGTTGATTAGTTATGATAATGAAAAATAATTGCAAATCATATTTTAGGCAACATTTTGAATTTTATTTTTTGTTCTAATCATCCAGGAAGATCCACATCGTTTTGGTTGATCTATGATAATTATGCTTCAATTGATCTAGTGACTAGGGAACTAATTATGGTTAAATTATTTGATCAGATTGTAAAGGATGATCTTTGATATTTCATAGGATGACCCTTAACTTACTAGACAAAATACCATAATTTTTCTTCTAATCATCCTTGACGATCCATAATATTATACGAGAATATCTATATAAATTTGAACTAATCATCTAGGAGTATCCTTAGATCATCCAGGAATATCATGTCAAATTTTGTACGACATAATAAGTTCTTAGGGTTTTCTAAATCCCTCTTATTAATTGCATTGTACTGGATGATACTACGATCATACTGGACGATCTTTGTCACCATAATTGATTTTCAGGGTTTTTTAAGGCCCTCTATTTAAGTTTTGTCAAGGCACTTGGTAAGTGTCTTTAGCATCCATTGTGTCTTCATTCTTTTGAAAGAAACTTGAAGAGAGAACTTGAAAGGGAGAGAGTGGATAAGATGGAGTTTTATAAGTAGAACATCCTTGGAGGGATTTTTAAGGGAGTGTGGAAGGTGTTCTACATGGTTGCTAAGTAAAGCTTGCACCTTTGTACCATCAAATTCAAGGTTCATCATGAGGGAAGTTTTGGGAAGAACAAATCTCTTTAGAGTCAAATGACCCAGCTACTTTACCACATTGGGAAGGTGGAAGTGATTTTGTAAGTGCTTAACCACCTAGTTGTGGGGGCTAAAGGAGAGTCACTAAAGGTTTCATATAATGCTCAGAGGGTGCCTCGAGGAGTGGACGTATGTCAGGTTGGACCGAACCATTATAAATCTAATATGTTCTTTTTGAGTTTATTTCTTCTACACTTTATTTTTCTCATTTATTTTGGGATAGAACTACTTGGTTGAAAATCTATAATTGATATTATAATGTATTAAATATCTATTTTTAGATGTTCAAAAAGCTTTAAGAAGGAGATTTTTCTTTTTGTTGAAAGAAAGTTTTGTTTTAATATCTAATTCACACACCCTCCCCCTCTCTTAGTTAGCCTTGGGACTAGTTCTTTAGAATTTAACACCCCTTATGAACTTTCAACCACATAGATAATTTAAAATCCATGAATCCAATCATTTTTATGAGAGAGTGGTGGGCTATTATTTAAAGTTTTTAGAAATTGGGACTTATGTCTAGAGCAGATGCTAATTGATCCCTCAAATTATTCAGGGTGAAAATACTTAAAGAAAGTGCAATAAAAATTTTAAACACTTAAAAATTTATTTCTAATGCAATACATACTATTTGAAAAGATATTTTGAATTCTAAAATTGATAGATTTTCTTCTAATTTTAAAACACAGCATGTTGAGTTTTTGCTTAACTTGAAGGTTTATAAAATTGATTTTTAAAATCCCAAGAATTTATCCTGACTCTTTCATTGCACCAATTGACTTGGGGTGAAATGTAAAAGCCTTGCTTGACTTTGTTTGAGATTTTGTCTCTCACCTCTCTTATTAACAATCTTTCTTTTTTATGTTGTCCACACTCACCCAAGGAAGAAATGGTCAGAGGAAAAATTGGAAGGAAGGTAAACAAAACAACCGATGCAATAAAATTTCTATCGTTATTAAAAATGGAGAGAGAGATTGTGCCTAACTGAGCCACCATTTTGTGTTTGGTTTTAAAAGAGAACATTTCTTTGGAAATGGTATAAAGTAAACTGGAATTAAATTTCTTAGAGAAAATTTAATTTATTGAATTTTAGTTATGAAGTTGAACACATCATTATGAATAAAATATCACCTTGTAAGGTGAGAGTATCATTCCCTAATAGGTTCAAAAAATAAAAGTATAAATTTCATCCTTATTATGATAATTAAATTCAATAAAGAATTAAATATTACCTCGAAAAGTCAAAATCACATTTAATTGAGTATTTAGCTATAACAATCACGGTGAAGTATCTTTATTTTTATATTCAAAGGCAAGTTCAAAAAAATATAGCTTTCTTAGGAAAGGAAATATCACATATTATCTATGGTTTGAATATAATGATAATTATCTTCATTTATTTTGTTTTTCTCTAAGACAATTAATTGAATTTTCAAAACTAATTAGAGGACTTTAAATCTCTCAAGAGTGAAAGACCTTGAAGTTAATTACATTGCAAAAAATTGAGTTTCCTATGAAAACTCGTGATTAAATTAGCTGTAGAAATTTTATTTAGAAATTCTTAAGGATTCATATCAAAGGAGTGAGGTTGGATTTTCAATTAGGATTGGATCAAATTTTGAACACTTATTTCTCTGAACCAATGGAGGAGAAGTAAGAGGTATTTTAGGATTCCAAAGTAATTTATAAGTGCCTCAATCTATCCTATGCGTTTTGCTTTGAGTTTTAATTTGAAGAGTGGTTTTAATTTAAGTTGTTAATTTATTAGAATGTTGGGATTATAATCTCGAAGGTGGGGTTTGATGATTTAAGGCTACCCTGAATCCCATATCTATTCTGGGCGCTAAATGATAGTATCCCAAACCTAGCTAATATAGTGCAAATATGGACTTATCTCGGCCTAGATTGGGGAGCCAAGTTACCACCTAATCACTTTAAAATTGTGTATCTGGTCCTCTTTGTGAAAGATTAATAATCTTTTTTTTTTTTTTTTTTTTTTTTTTTTTTTTTTTTTTTGAGGAGTTGGGGCCAATGTCTAGAGCAGGTCATATTTGTCCCATTTACTTATGCAAGGTGATTAATGCTTTAAATGCAATTAACATTTTTTACTCTTTTTAATTTATTTCTAATATAATGCTTGCTAATTAACATTTGAATGCATAAAATTGATACGAAGCAGTTTTAAAATTTGGCTTGAAAAGTAGATTTTTCATTAGAAAATACACCATATCCTCTTGACATAACTGCATCCTAATAGGTCTGGTGCTCTATAAAAACCATAGGTAGGGAGTTGTCAAATAAGGAAGTAAAGAATTAAATATGAATGCATGCGAACTCCTTGGTAATTCCAGGGCTTAGTTCTTAAAATCATCAAATTTCTATATGATCCTTATATTTTTAATTAGATTGGGTAGAAAAAATTTTACCATGCCGTTGCGATTCTCCATTCATTTCCAAGATAAAATAAAATCGATAAGCAAAAAAAAAGGACTGGAAAATTAGACAATTTTTACTATCTAAATAATTTAAACAATCAAAATAATTAATTTAGTAAATTTACTATCAATGTTGCTAATGCCACTTAATTATAACCTAGACTTTGTCGTAATTAAAAGTGGTCGTGTACCACTAATGAAAATATGGAATTTAATCCATTAAATAGTGTAAGGGACATTGAGAATGGGATTTTCTTTATATCTTCACTTATTTGACCTTCCACGAGCTTCTTGGATTCATTGGGTCATGTTATCTAAATGAATAGAACTGATCATATAAGTGGTGTTTCTATCCTCTTTGGATTAAAATCATTTATACTTGAATCTAAAAATTAAAATGAGGTCTCCCCAAAGGGATGTTCTCTTCTTTTTGGATTCCAAGTTGGATGTGCAACATCCCATCTCAAAGATCAACTTTCATATTATAACTCAAATAAATTGCATTTCATTTCAAAAATATAAAAAATAATAAAAAGATTCTATACTTCCTACATGGTTATCCTAAATAGCTATATAATTAAAACACATCCTAAGAAGTTATATATTTTTATATCTTAAATTCAAAATAAAATCACACTTGGCCATGCTCTTTTAATTTTATTAAGAAAATTTAGCAATTTTAACACATACATAAAATATGTTAGTTTAAAACATTATTTTTGGTCCCCTAAATTTTTTATCCCTTTATGAGGATGACCACCTTCAAAATCTTTGGTGAGCATCTAGATAATTCCTAACCTTAGATTATTTCCCCCAACACACCAATTTATATAGTGCATAAAAAATTAATACATCACAAAATAACATATAAATCAATCAAATTTTAACCAGCATGAAGTAAAAACCATAAAAAAACTTAGCACATAACTAGAATAAAGGAAAACAATGGTCTAGCTTAAAACTAAAGGTTATTGTCCTAAAAAAATATCTAAAGTGTGTAGAGCAGGCTATGTGGCTTTGTATATGTCCTATGTCAGGTAACTTGTTAAAGCTATCTAGTTTTTTAATTTGTTGATGGTTTAAGTGATTTGAGTTTGAGTTTAAGCATTAATGATTTTATGTTGATTTTAAGATATATTTTAAGGATGGAGTGATTTCTACCTTTATTTACACCAGGGTTGAGATGTTTATTTCACATTCCTTGGGGCATAGTTAATAGCCTCATAGGTCCGGCTTACCCAATAGTAACAAATAATATTAATTGATTTAATTGGTTGAACTTAAGTGGTTGATAAGTTTTGATAAATTGATTTGTTCCTAATGATGTATTTAAATTATAGATTTCAATTAGTTAATTATTTAATATTCAATTAATTTTGAGGTTTTAAACTCCATTGAAATTGTTCGTAGCGTTGTCATAGTGGGCTCGAGGATTAAACCTGCATTGGACACTTATTCTCACAGCTAAAGTTAGTCCATCCAAAAAGCTTCATCTTTGGAGTTCTTATTGTGTAATAATAGGTGGATTGATTGATTTTATTAATTAGATTAATGTTTTTTGGAATTAAAAAAATTTATTGTATTTTTATTAATTTTTTAATACATTAAATTAAGGGGTCAAATTTTGATTTTTTTAATTTAAGTTAAAATTTGGAGTTTTGATAGTTTTGCTAAATACTACACCATAAGATGAGTAATTAGATTTTAAGTTTGCCAGATTTTGATTATTTATTACGTTATAAATTTTTGATGTTTTGACCTATTTTTGAACTATTGTTGACCATAATGTTGATTTTTTATTTTGACTTATTTCTAGAGGTTTGATTTTTTTAATATGCATTTTACCATAAATTGAGTCTAATGGTTTCACTTTCTTCAATTTTTTTATTTTTTGTGGAATTAATTATGAATTTTAGAAATTTTGTTATTAATTAAATTTTTAAATTGCTTTATTATGAAGGTTTCAATGGTTTTGCTCCAAACTTATTCCGAACATTATGAGATCACTTCCAAAGCATACAAATGACCCATGTGAGAGTTTCCAAGTGTTTTGAAATTATTTGAAATTTCTAATAATTTTTATATTTATAAATTAATTAAATATTAATTTCCATTTAAAATTAAGTTGATGTCAAATTAAGATTCCAGACAAAAGGCTTTTATTTTTTTTTTAATTTAGAGTTAAGTTTTAAGGTATTTAAAGTATTATTTATTTGGATTTAATTTAAAATAATTTGAATTTTTTAAAATTTTTGGGTTAATTAAAAGATTATTCTTTAGTTCATTAAGTTTCTAAATTAATGACATTTAAAATCAGTGAACTCCTAACTTAAGGTAGGTATTGTCATTATGTTTAAGTCTTTTGAATTTCACCCCTATTGGACGTATATTTAAGTTTATAGAATTTTCCTAAAAAACTTTACATTGACCTTAGAAACCTAAATGAAAATAAAGATTTTTTTTTTTATCGATGCATTAGTAGAACCAAAGTTAGAGAGGCTTTAAAGAAAATGAACTATGGAAAATCTATTAAACCTGATGATATTTCAATAGAGGTGTGGGAATGATTAGGAGATGAAGGAATTTCTTGGCTTACTAAACTTTTTAATATTGTTTTGAAGACTAAAAAGATGTAAGATGAGTTGAGAATGACTGTGCTAATTCCTATTTTTTTAGAATAAAGGTAATGCACAAGATTATGCGAATCAAAGAGGAATTAAGTTAATGTGCCATACTTTAAAACTATGGGAGTGAATTATGGAGCGTAAGTTGCAGCGTGATACTAGTGTCTCTTAAAATCAATTTGGTTTATTATGGGTAGGTCTACTATGGAAGCCATACATTTTTTATTTAGTTTGATAGAGAAACATAGAGAAAATAATGAAGATCTACATATAATATTTATTGATTTAGAGAAAAAAAAAAGATAAAGTCCCAAAATAAGTGCTATGCAGAGTTATTGAAAAGAAAGGAGTTAATAATGCTTATATTCAAATTATTAAAGATATGTATGTTGGATCTATTACTTTTGTTCAATCACAAGGTGGTTTGACCATATATTTTCCTATTTTATTTAGATTACATCAAGAATCAGAATTAAGCCCATATCTTTTTACTTTAGTCATGGATTATCTCACTAGACATTTGCAAGAGGATGTACCTTGGTGTATTCTTTTTGCTGATGATATTCTTCTTGATGATAAGACTACAGAGGGAGTTGAAAGTAAACTTAAATTATGGAGGTCACCCTTAGGGTCTAAAGGTTTTATCTTGAGTAGATCTAAAATTAAATATATGGAGTGTTATTTTAGTAGTAATATATCTAGTGAGGGGATTGTGATTTTGGGTGATCAAGTAATTAATAAGAGTGCACTTTTTAGAATTTGAAAGAAAAATGATTCATGTAGCCGACCCCACGTAGTGGGATAAAGGCGTGTTGTTGTTATTATTTTTGTTGTTATACTTAACATTGGAATTTATTTTCATGCTTAAGTGTCACTAAATTGTATGGGTTTAGATTCATAAGTCTCTAACCCTCAACATGTACACAATTAGCCACACTATGCATATCAATATTAAATATGTAGCCTAAATCTAAATGCATTAAAAAGGGTGAATTCTCAAGTGTTTGGGTTAACCAATAACCCAAGCACTTGAGAATTCTACAAAAAACAAGCTTCCCCAATTTTAATAAGATTATAATGTTATAGTAAGGAAGGCACTCACCATAGCATTTTCTAATAAAGCTCAAATGCAAGTCAATGTGCCTAAGTAATGAATAGGCATAATGAAATAAAGGGGACTACATGCAAATGTCCTAAACTTGCACTTGATTTAATTAATTCAACTCATACATAATTATGCTCTAGTTTAAGACTTTAATAAGGAAATGATTGAATGATAAAATAATAAAATGAAGACACAATGGTTTTTTTTTAAAGCAAAGTTAATTATAGTTAAATATAGCTTGAGCTATAATAAAGTTAATTAAACTTAAAATAATGATTAAAAATTCAAACAGTGGAATGACAATATAAAGGCTTTGATCGCACGATCAACTAGCCAAAAAATGTCCAAACACATGCACATCTTAATTAACCCTAGGATTAAACAAATAAATTCTTATCTCAAAAGGCTTTATTAATCTTAATAAATTTTAACTAAAGCTTGCTTATGTGAAGAGCATTAATGGGGAACAATTTGTTTGGTTCAAAAAGTACTTTATGAAAAGTTATTCAAACCTAACTGCGTAGATCTTGGGTTTGTATTTTACTATCATTTAAATAGTGGGTTTGGACGCTATTGGCTTAAGCTTGTATACTATCATCGAATCTTTCTCTATAAGGAATGAATCAATGTTTAAAAATATATGGATGGAAAGATATCAAGCCCAGAGGGACTAGATGGTTGGTTCACTAGAAACCTCACTATTGATGATGCCCACCCACCAATTTTTTGTAATGGAAATGTAGACAGAGGTATGAATAGTCTTGCTAGAAAGGGTTTTCACTATAGAACGGCTTAGGGGCTTACATAGGGAGGAATGAGTGAAATTACCCATTTTTCTATTTCATTAAGCTCTAGGCTTTAGGTTGATCAAACCTGATGCATTAGTTCCCTTGCTCTGATAAGGGATTAGTGTCCACATTAGGATGGTAGGGGAAAAGCTGGGTTATACTTGATGAACATTACATGCTTTCAGAGAAGGGGGACACTTCCTTTCTCTTTAGGTTAAAACAGGACATTCTCATGGTTTAAGGGCTTCAAATGGAGCATTTGGAAGGGTCTAAATAGAGGGTTTGAATGGGACTCAACTATTTGAGGGGGGATTATCCAAATGAGCTCATTTATCTATTTATTGAATATTTGAGTAGTCAAACTAGTCAAGGACTAATGAGGTGGACATGGGAGGATTGCCACTTACTGGTTGAGTGAATCCCAAAGCCTTGAAGCAATGCATTTAAAGTTTGAAGGATTTGACCATCCATTAGAGTTGACTTTGGACATCTTTTGGCATCTCAAAAAGGAGGAAACAACTAAAAAGAAAAAGACATAAAGGAGAGAAAAAAATATACTTCATAAAGTACAAAAATAAAGAACAATACAAATACAAGAACAAAAAAAAACACATAGCAAACTAGAAAAAAAATCCTGATCAACTGGAGGTGATGGCTGAAAGAAGTAATGAATGGAAATAAATTGCTAGCCAAACTAAGCTGTGTTATGTAGCTTTCAAAATGAACAAGAACATTTGCAGTTGTTGTTACTGCTAAGCCGGGAGGTTTTCAAATCTTGCCTTCTATTGATCAAACATCTAAATCAGCTGATCAATTTAAGACTACTAAAGGATAGGGGCTGGTGGTTGAGGTTGTTCTTCCACTACATCCTCTCGCTAGGGGTCAATATATCAAATGTGGTGGCAATGAGCAATGTGAAGAGTGTTGAACGAACTATTGAAATATAAGACTTTGAGGTGGTCACCTTGCCTCCTGCTCTGGCCTCTAGTGAAAAAAAAAATTTATTTTCATCTCTTGTCATTTACCTTGAACATCCACAATCCATATACCACATGTTCTCATAAGGTCTTTTGTGAGAGCATGCCTATAAAATCATCAAAGCTTAGATTTAGGAACCTAAACAAGTTTTGGTTCCACTTTATGAATTGAAGAATGATATACATGCATGCTATGTTGTGGTGTATGCTATTTTGATTTCCATATATAATGTGTTCTAAAATAGATATTATAAGTATGGGATATATGTCCTAGTATTCCACAAGAAAAACATCTAATACTAGGTTGTATGTTGGCTTGTGATGCCTCTTCCTAGGTTTGAATGTATGTTGTATTGATGGTTTATAAAATTTTATAAGTGAATGTGGAGTTTTTTTTCCCTTATAAGAAGTTAATTTTAATTCTAATGATTTGTTTGAACTTTCAAGAATTGAATTCTAAATTTTTAAAACATACTCACTACTATTTAATTGGGATGTAAGAGTCTTTAGTTCTTTGGATGCATTTTCTAATTCAACATGTGATGTTTTCAACAAATTATGTTCAACAGTTAAATCAAGATGCTTCTTGTTTTAATTGTTAAATTCATCTATTAAAGCCATATGATTACTATACAATGAAGAATAATCTTTCTAAAGCATTCATGCTCTTTCTAGAATCTTAAAAAATTAGAATTCTTGCTTGGATACATTTTCTTGAGCTTCCTATATACATTATGAATTTTTTAGAAAATCCAAATGGTGAATCATAATAAAGCTCAGATACCTTCTCTTAATTGGAATAATAAAGTTCATTATCTGCCATTAAGCACAAATTGGTTACCTCCTCTTCTACTTTTACTCTAGATGATTCTGAAGCATGTCTATACAGAAAGCTTTCTAAGTCCTTTGCCCTTTTTGAGCTTAAATTTTTCTTCACCCATCATCTTGATTGGGAGAGTTTTGAGATTTGGGAAATCAAAATTTAAGTGCCCCGGCTTTCTACATTCAAAACAGATAATCTATGTAGAATCCTTATAATTGTTTTTTAAATTTACCTCTGATCTATTGCTGATGACACTTTTTCTTTCCCTTTAGAAATCTCTTGAATTTACTTATCATTATTATTATGTCATCATCATCATCAAGTGCAGAATTATCACTATCATAATCATTATCCATTAAGCTTATATTTTTCTCCTTTCTTTATTCATATGCATCAAGTTATATTTGACTTAGTCCTTGCTCGTAAGCAATGAGTGAACCAAGTAAGTTATCATTAGAGTAAAATATTTATATCCTTAGATTTTGTAATAGTAGTGATTTTTATATCATAGGAAGTAGGTATACAACACAAGATTTTGTTAACATTTTTATAGTTAGTAAGTTCTATTCTTAAAGCATGCATGGAAGTAAAAATTTGAGTGAACCTATTATATATTCTAGAGATTGATTCACGAGGTTTAATGCAAAAAAATTCATAGTCATGGAGTAGAATTTTCAACATAAATTATTTTACTTCATTTGTTCCTTCAGAGGTTATGCAGACTTTATCCCATTTTTTTTACCAGTTATGTGTGTAGAAACATGCATGTAATATTTAGTTTTTAATGCAAAAAAAGAGTTTAAACATGTGGACCTCCAAAAGGACACCACTACCGGCTGTAGAGTGCAAAGGGTGTATGACTACACCACCACGATGGATAGTGATGACTGCATGCCTCCGCACTCCTCGCAAATGGGCCAATGGAAGGGCAGATTAGATCGTACAAACACCTAACAATTGAGGATAGAGGCTCTTCCCAGCGCATCCTGATGGGTAATAATATATACGACCTGATCGTAACAACGGATTTCCCCCACCCAATACATTAGCTCCAGTGGGGTTTATTTAATGGTGGAGTTTTGTTTCCCACAAGCGTAAGCCCCCGTGGATAATTACATCTCAAGCCAGAGCTCAAGAATACTCTCGATTAAGGATCCTATATTATTCTTCCTAGGTAAGGGGTTGGCACAAAAAGGGTAGACTAGGAAATTCCTTCTTAAAAGTGAAGAAAGGGCTCAACATGGCTTAGCCAAAGTATAGGGTTCATATAAACATCTGGAGGGGTTAAGGTAGTGAGAAGGGGAAGAAAACCAATCACTCAGAGCACACAGAGAGAAAGGATGGAAGTTGTGCCATCTATGTGATGCGGATAAGTAGAATTTATAGTTCCTAAAGAGAAGGAACATACCCACTATTTAGACATACTACAAAATACTCAATATAGTAGCCTCGAATCCTAGATCTAAGGTGGGCTTAGCATTTACCAAATATAAATACCCATGTCCTAGCTAATGCACCTAGGCTTAAACCCTACGTAAAGAGGGAAGCTAGCTAACCACCTAAGAATTTAAAATCCATACTATCTAGTCTTTATGAAAGATAGGTAGGTAGGCTGAGTATTTTGGAAGTAGGGCTGACCTCTAAAGAGTTTCTTAGTTTGTCCTAAACTTATGTAGGGTGAATGCTCCTATAGTTAATACAATTAAAGATTAATTTAATGAGTTTTTCATGCAACGCATGCTAGTTAAAGGTTTCCAAATCAAATATGCATGAGATTTTAAAAATAGACCTATATAAAAATAAGTTTTTAGAAAAGATTGGGCCTCTCCAGGTCTGACACTTCATCCTCATATGCTAGATTATACTGACTCTACCCACAAGCGGGGAGGTGTCTTATTAGAAGGAGAGAAAAATGCACCAGTATGCATGCAACCCTGGATGGTTCCAGCTACTCCCTAGGTCGTTAGGTTTATAAATTATTTAAATCTTAAAATTTTGAATATAAGTTGTGAGTAGAAAAAGTTTTTTATCCTAAAGAGCCTAGCAAAAATCAGACCACACACATGCAAGAAAGAACCCTAAGAAAAGTAGGCAATTTTTACTGCACATAGAAAATAAACACTTTAATATAAATCAACCCAAAAAAGTAAAATAAGAATTTCCCAAGAAATTTATATATCACATCCAAGCAGTTTATAAATATGTAGAAAGGTAAACAAGCTTGGCTATGCTCTTTTAATTTTAAGGGTGTTGAGTAGTCTCTGGAGCATTTATAGAAAACTTTTTTAGTATTTAAAGCTTAAATTATGACTACCCCCTTTATTTAGTACTGCATAAGCGTGGCCACCTACATAAGACTGGATTAGTATAAAAGCGGCCCTAGCCCATGGGTAGTCTAACGTATAAATCACAACATAATCATAATATATAAATTATTATAAAGTAAAGCTTAACCAAAACACTATAGATCAAAATATATCAATCAATTATCCATGCCACATACAAAGCATCAAAACACATAAAGTATAAAAAAAATCACTTGCCCTAATCCTAGAGCTAGAAGTGGTGCCCTAGCAAACCTATGTGTGTTCAATAGGATTATGTGCCTTGGATAGGTCCTATATATGATACTTAGTTTAAGTTGTCTAAAATTCAGATTTGTTGAAGGTCTAAAAAGGAAACTTTATTTAAACTAAAAAGGAAACTTTATTTAACTTTCAAGTATTAATAGATTGGGATCCATTTTAGTTAATTTTAGTTTGTGGATTAGTTTTAATGCTTAGGGTAATGATGATTGAAGTTTAAATTACGTTAGCCAATTTTGAAAAGCCCTCGGTCCTCCTTGGTGCTAGGCTAAGGGGGTTTAATGGTCACTATGGGAAATGGGCTAGGTTTTGGGATTCTAGAAATTTAATTAAATATTAGGCCTTACAAGGAATAATTAGGCTTTGAGTTTGCTTGATTTGGAGTTTTTTAGGAAAATTTATGAATTTTAGAAGACTCGGATAATTAATGAATTATTAAAATTATTTAATTAAGGGTGTTTTAGGAGGTTTTGATCCAAATCAAATCCAAACTAATTGGAATCACCCCAAAAGGTTAGGAATGACCTAAAGAAGTGTTCCTAAGTGTTTTGGGAAAATGTTTAATTTTTAATAATTTTTAAATATTTAATAACGGTAAAAATATAATTAAAGTTAAATTAAGGCTCATATTAAAGTCCAACTAAAAGGCCCTAATTATCTTAGATTAAGAGTTGAAATATGAAGAGTTTGAGCTATTATATGTAATTTTTATATTTGGAATAGATTTATTAGAATTTGTTAAAATTAACAGGGTCGTATTTAACGGATAAATTATGGTTTATTAATTAAGGGGACTAAAGGCTCATAAATTTTTTTAGAAAATTCTAGGAGGTTTAGGATGTCACTAAGTTTAAGTTTTGAAAGTTTCATGTTAATCAGGGATCTATCCTAGCTCCAATAATTCTTTTATGTTTTCTAGGCGAGTTCTTAATTATTATCCTTTGGGTGTCGCTACTTTAAATGGGTTTAAATCACATGTTCAAGACTAACCCTTAAGGAAACCTGCAAGGGATACATAAATAAAATAAACACATTGATTCCTAAGATCTAGGAGGGCCTAGGCTTATAGCTTGTGCATCCTACACATACAAGAGATGATAAATAAATAACTAAGTGCGCTTAACGAAGTGATTAGTTGATGATTAGAACTCAATCACCCACTAATCTATCCCCCATAAATGGTGTTCACATGTATGAATTAATGTTTAAAATTTCATGCGAAAGATTTCCCAAAATTAAATAATTTAGGATAAATATAATTTTTAAATGATTTAAAATGCGTGTGCTTATTAGCGCACAAATATGTAAGTTTCAAAATATTATAATTCAAAATAGGTGAATTTTTTACTCATGGGAGATCTACTTGTCATACAAATGAGGTTTCAAAATGATTTGAAAATAATTTTGTAATTTCATAATAATTAGCATATTTTAAACTCAAAATGCAACTTTCGGTCTCTAAAAATATTTTAAAATTAAAAGAAATAATGTTATATAATATTTGAGGTATTATATGTCGAAATTTGATTTAAAATGAATTAATTATGAATTATCAAAGTTTAAAGTCCATAAAGGTATTTTCAAAATAATTTAAAATGAATTAATATTTAAAATAAATTATTAAATCAAATTAAAATAAAAATTAAAGTTTGTGGAATTGACAGTAATTTAATAAAAATAATTTTCATAAGTTTCTAAAAATAAATAAATTTTGAATTAATCAATTATTAATTAAATAATCAAAGTACTTAATAATTAAGAAACATATTTTAAAATAAGAAAATAATTATTTAATTTAAAATTAAATGAAAAAATCAATTTTCTAATTTTTAGAATGATTTAAAAAATTAATTTGTACAGATTTTGAAAATAATTTAATTTTAAATCAATTAATTATCAATTAGATAATTTAAGTAATTAATAATTTAAAGAAAGTATTTCAAAATTGAAATATTTGAAACAAATAAATAAAATAATAATAATAATAATAATAATAATAATAATAATAATAATAATAATAATAATAATAATAATAATAATAATAATACTCTAATATTTAAGATAATTAAGGGAAATAATTTTATATATTTAGAAAGTAATTAAATTTTAAATAAATTAATTATTAACTAAGTAATTTAAGAAATTAATAATTAAGAAAAGTATTAAAATTTTAAAATATTTATTAAATTTTTTAAAAAAAGTAGATAAAAAATAAAAAAATTTTATAATCTTGAAAATAATTTAATAAAATTGATTTTTTATAAATTTGGAAAATAATTAAATTTTAAATCAAATATTTATTAATTAATTAATTTAAGTATTAATAATTATGTAAAGTATTTAAAATAGAAAAATATTTATTATTTTAAATTAAGATAAGAATTAAAAAATAGTAATTTTTGATAAGTTAACATAATTAGGAAAAATAGTTTTATTACAAATTTAGAAAATAATTAGATTTTAAAATAATTAATTATTAATTAGGTAATTAAGTAATTAATTAATTCAAATAAATCAAAATTTAAAAGTATTTATTTATTTGAAATTAAATACTTAAAATAAATTATATGATATTTTAAAATAATTTAATAAAAATTATTTTTATAAATTTGGAAAGTATTTAAATTTTAAATTAATTAATTATCAATTAGGCAAATTTAAGTATTTAATAAATTAAAATAATTTAAAAAAGGAAAAATAATTATTAATTCAGCTTAAATAATAAAAAAAATTTCAAAATAATTTAATCAGAATATAATTTTTATAAATTTAGAAAGTATATAAATTTTAAATTACTTAATTACTAGTTAAGTAATTTAGATAATTAATCAATTTCTCTATAATTTCAAAATAATTAATTAATTTTTTTTTAATAAATTTATAAATTAATTATTTAATTGTTAATCAATCATTAACACATTTAAATAATTAACTAATTAATAATTACTTAAAATAATAAATTTTAACATAAATTTTAAATTAAATAATTCAAGTCATATTATTTTATTTATTTTTGAAAATAAAACATATAAAGAAATATTTATTATTATTATTTTATATTTAATTAATATCTATTAGTATTAACTAGGTTTTTAAAAAATAAGTAATTAAAACTATTTTAAATAATAATAAATATGACATAAAATAGATTCAATTTTTAAATTAATGTATTTTAAAATAATTATTAACTTATTTAAACATATTTTTAAAAAATATTTAATTTTAATAAAATATATATTTAAAAAAACTCAAAATTAGTGCAGATCATGCACGTCAGAAACAAAAAAAGGGTTCATTTTCGAGGATGGCTCATAGAAGTTTGATGATTTTTTTAAAGGTACATTAAGGACATAAGCAAAAGTCATGGGGAGGCATTTGTTTGGCTTAAAAGTTGCTTATTAGAAAGTTAAATCTAAATGTAGTGACCTAGATCTAAGGCTTTGAGAAATCTCACCATTGGATCTTCAAGTTCTTCAAACAGTTGAGCTTGTAGATTATCCTCGTACACTTATTTAGATGGACCCGAGCCTTGGATCTCCCTTGATCGATGGAAAATTGCTTTAGAAGCTCTTTTTCATTAACTCACTAGAAATCACATCGCCAACAGCTTTGACCGATGGGGTTTGACCTGGTAAAGGTGGGGGAATATTGTGGGAGCTCTAAGACCAAAGCTCTTAGGCTAGGATGGCTTAAAGAGAGAGAGTGAGAGAGAGAGAGAGAGAGAGAGAGAGAGAGAGAGAGAGAGAGAGAGAGAGAGAGAAAGAGAGAGAGAAATAGTCCTCTCCATAAACTCTAAACACACTATTTATATCCCTAGGCATTGAATGAATAGCCTAGATCTATTATAGGGTGAATTAGGAGGGAGAGGAAGAGATTAGCATGGGATTTGGACCAAGGGAGGGAGCGAAGAAAACAATACAAGGCACTTAATGGGTCTAAATTTGACCTAAGTAGGTTAAATTAAACAAATTGAGACTTGGGTTGACCAAGTCATTGGTTGACTTAGTCAACATAGTCAAAGAGGTCCAAGGTATAAGATTTTGAACCAAAGAAGGGTTTGAATAGGCTTTGAAATTGAATTAGACCCATTAGGGCTCAATGGGTCAACCTAGGTTGACTTGGTCAATGAACTTGGTGTAACCCATAGAACCCAAGGGAGGTGGGAGATTAAGCCTAGAAGCCTTGAAATTGATTTGAGATTAAATAGAAGTAGTTTGGGTTAATATGGGTCAACCTAGGTTGACCTAGGACCAAAGTCTGGGCTCCACAAACAGGGTTTGACTAAATGAATACAATGGAGATGGTCTTGTGGCCTGGCTTGGTCAGTTTGATCAAGTCAACCCCTTTGACAAGGAGTTGGAGAAAAATAGGGTCAACAAAACCTTTAGTATTCAATTCGTTTAAATCTCTATTTCTATTCTTCATTGAGGAAAAGGGAGTTCAAGTTTTATGCTATTAACAAGACTTGAAGGTGTAAAATATCTTTGTTGAGCTAATAACCACATGAGAAAATCTATAGATTGAAAGAAAGTAGACATAAATTTTCAAAAATTAAAAGGAAAATTATCAAATAAAGGTGGTCATGGGATTGAATATCCTTTCAAGGTATTATAATTTAAAAAAATAGTTGTTGATCATTTTTTAAATGTTATTTAAAACTTAGTTTTTGAACCTGTCTTTGATACCACTTGAAAGCTTGTGAAAGTTGTTAAACCTCTAAGAATTTGAACAAGGCTAACCAAGTGGGGTGATGAATTAGTAATTTAAAATTTCTTTAAGAAAATAGAAAATCTATCTTTTTAATCAATTTTAAAATATCTAAAAATGCCAATTTTATACCATGATACGAAAGCATATTAATTTTATAATAATAACAAAATCAAAGTTTCCAACAACACACAAAAATAAAGAACTATTAAATATAAAATATAGAAATGTAAAAGAATAACACACCATATTTTATAGTGGTTTGATCAACTCTTACCTATGTCCACTCCTTGGAGGCCTCCACTCCAAGTATTGCACTAAACCTTTTAGTGACTCTCCTTTAGGCCCCACAGCTAGGTTGAGTAGTGCTTACAAAAATCTTTTCCACCAACCCATTACGATAGAGTACCTTAAATCTTTTTCACCCTCTTGGTGAAGGCAGAGAACCCAAAATAATTTTCCTTCCTCTTGGAGATGGAAATGAACCAAGAATCATTTAACTCTGACTTAGAGTTTGTAGAGAATCACAAATCCTTTTACTCCCTCCTAGAGTTAGAAGAGAACCATGATCTAGTGCAGAAGAAAATCTGCCCAGAGTAACCCAACTATCTAAGCATAAGCTTAAAGAAGATTATAATAAACTTTGCTTGGAGTAACTTTTTGAAGATCTAATAACTCCCCCTCACAAGAACTCAACCTCTCTTCCCTCCCAAAGCTTTCCTTAACTCTCTCTATCTCTTTCTTTAAGCTCGCTTTAAAATAACTCAACATCAAAAGATTATCTTACAATAAAATATAAAAGCTTAAATAGAGAGCCTCTAAATAAGACCATAATTTAGATCTTGTGCTTCTAATAGTCTAGTACGATCCAATATCATCATGTATGATTAGTTCAAAAAGTACATTTACCTAGTATGAATTGCATTAGTCTTGACGACCAGCTTAATAGATTACCTTGATCATCATGTATGATCCTATAATCATTTTATATAGTTTGAGAGATTAAACTAATGATCCAGTAATATAGCTAGTAATTAAATATCATCCTATACAATGGTTGGTTTGTACTGCATGAAGTTTTGGGATCATCCTGTAAGATTAATAAAAAATTATGATTTTTTGTCATGGATGATGGGTAGTGTTTAATTATTGTCCCATGGATGAATCGGTTTGTACAATACGATAATCTCTGATCATCCTGAATGATATGATATAACAATTTACCCATAATAAAACACAGAATCATAGGATCAATTTAGACATGATTGTGATTGATTGTACAATATTATAAAGATCATAAAATAAATTTAGACATAAATTTTGAATATTAAAATATTACTAAAATTTTTATTGGTGACTATTTTGCTAATTATAATTGGTCAAACTGTAAAATCTTGATCATACATTATGATGAGTTTAATCACTTTTAATTAACTAAGGTGCCCTAATTAGAGTTTTCTATTTTAACGGATCGTATTGTATGATACAATTAATATTGTATGATTAGTTCAAAAAAAATTCTAACTCGATATCTTACTCCACTGAGTGTGTGTGCAAGGCTTCTTAGCTTATTATACACCATATATATTACTTAACTCAAGAAAGGTAAAAGTATATTGAAGTTCAAATTACAAACAGACTCAACCCTAGTTTACCCAACATTGAGGTGATTAAAGTTGCATGTGAATAGTGGACGTAAAATGTTAGTGAGTAGAAAATAAAATAGACATGCAATAAATAATAGTAAGAAAATAATTATGTTTGTTATCATCAAAATCACAGTAATTAGGTTCAGATTTACAACAACTAAGGTTTTACTAATGAAAGATTTTGAGGTGTTCAAAACATATGATTTAGTGATCTTGAAGGTCTAGAGAGGTTGACTGGATGGGAGTTGATGGCATGTGATGAATTGACTCTCCATTAACTTGATTTGACCAAAAATAGGTCTAGTTGGTCAAATAATATGATGATTTGGTCAAAGTGTCTAATCTAGTTCAAATCACTATGGGAGATGTTCAAAGTGTTTGTAATAAATTTAGGCTTGAATTGAAGCTGGATCAAATATGAATAAAGGTTAATGGTTAATCTAGTCAATAATAGTTGACTTGTTCAACCTGGTCAAACTAGTGGCATTAACTGGGCTCAACACAGTTAATTTGATCATTAGAAGCCAAAGGATGTGGCCCCATCCACCGAAGTGGTTATTTGGCCTAAAATGACCATTTTGATCCTTAAGTGACAAGTTCATCAAACATGGTTAATTTGGTCAAACCAATGTTTAGGTTTAAGTCCAAAGCCTTCTTAATGATATTTTTGATGTATTAAAGGAGGTTTTAAGGCTTGATGCGATTAATCCATGTTATGTTTTGGGTAAATGTCCAAATTTTCCATAAAAGGGCATTTTGGTTATTTTGACCTTTGTCAACTGACGGTCAAATTGGGTCCACCAAAATACAATTTAATCTTTAATATGTCATTATAAGAGCTATGGACATGGTCAATGGTTTTAGGAAGGGTTACAAGGTCAAATTTCATAAGATGGCAAGTATAGTGGCATAGGCTATATATATTTAAAGGTTTTGCAACCTTTAGATTTGAATTAGGTTTCTATGATTAGAGGCCATAGATTGGACACAAATTTGGAGAGTAGACCCTAGGCACATGCCTAATCAATATATAATTGATAGTTTATAAATCATATGTCATTTGACTAGGCTTTGAAGTAATTGAAAAATCAGTCAAAAAGGATTTAAGGATATGGGCCTTTAACTTTGAATTTTGATATGGGATTCTTTATTTGAGTGCAATTTTTGTTTAGATTAATTGAGTTTGAATTATCCATATCATTCATAAATAAATGGATGATTGAGATTGATTAAACATTATTGAATCTTATTTAAAGTTTGGAGTAAAGGTTAAATTGAAGTTTAAATTGAATGGTGGTTTGGAATTTCATTAATGACATGATTGGAATTTGATTGGGGTCTAGATAACTGACAAGTGAATGATTATCAACCATCAATTTAGTAAGCAAAATTTAGGATGGATCTTAATAACCTCATATAGAAATTAGGACAATAATATATAATTTAGATGAGTTGTGTTGTGAAAGTTAAGTTTTGAGGTGGGATGTTAATCATCCAACTTTGAATTCAAAGAGGAGGGAACTTCACTTAGGGGAGAGTTCCCTTCAATTTGGAGATTCATGATAGGATAATATGAAAATCCAAAGTGAAAATAAACACACCTTCAGGAAAGAGTTATTTTCATTAGGATAATAGGACTCAATAAATCCAATGAGCTCGAAGATGGAATGAAGATGAAGAAGTGAAGACCTATAGAATATCCCCCTCTCAAAAATCACTTACATCATTTCTAAGATTAGAATTTGGATTATTGTCAGTGATACCTAGCTACTTTTAATTTATGTTGACCTTGGTTGTAATTAAGTGGCACTTGCCACATAGACATTATGTTTATTTAATTATTTTAATGATTGTTTACATTGATTGGGCATTAGAAATTGCTTATTTTTCTAGGTTTCTTTTCTTGCATTTCGCTCCTCAATTTAGTAAAGAAATTCTCAAATGCTCAATATGGAATGTTAAAAACTTTTTGTACTCAAACTATTAAAAAAATATTAGGCTCACATAGAATTTTAATTGATCTTAAGAAGTAAGCTCGAGAATGACCCAGCAGTTCACTTTAATTCATTTTAAACATTCTCTATTTTATTAGGCACCTCACAGTGTGTGGGTTTTGGTAGACCATTTAGACTATTATGGTGCAATTCTATTATGGGGTTGTTGTGTATTCCCTAGAAAAAAAAAATCTATTTTAAGACTTTTAAATTGCTTCAAATTATTATTTTTCATATAAAATTCAACCAACATGCATTATATTAAAAATAAATTAAATCAAAAAAATTTAGTTGCATTCATGCATAATCACCCTACAAAAGTCAAGGGGCCATTTGGGAATATCTCTAGACGTCGGCCATAATTCCTCAAAACTTAATTGACAGCCCCCCTATCTTTCATGAAAGACTAGGCACATGATTTTAAAGTGCCTAGGTGGTTAGCTGGCCCCTAAATCCATGATGTGATAAGTCCAGATTTGCACTACATTAGCTAGGTCTTGGTCACTATAATCTTGTGTCCACTATAGACCTAAGATACGATACAGTCTCAAAATCATGAGACTCCAATCTTCATGAATGTAATGCACCCTTTCTAATAAATTGATAACTCAAATTAAAAACCTTTCTAATAAAAAAAATTAAAGCACAATACATACGGTAGAGTAAGGCATTTGTGAATCATTTTAGAATCACAAAGTTCCTCCGACATCTCCTCTATTGGTATCCAGAAATAAATGTTCAAAATTTTATCCAATCCCAGTTGAAAATCCAACCTCACTCCTTTAATATAACTCCTTGAAAATCTTAAAATAGATTTTATACCATTATTTTATTTGAAAGTTTTTGTAGGAAACTCAGGTTTCTTATAATGTAATTATCTATGAAGGCATGAGCTTGTAGGAGATTTAAGGATCCCATATCAATTTTTATAATTCAATTATTTCTCTTTCAAAAAATCTAAATCAATGATGATCATTATTATCATATTCAAACCATCGATGATAAGAAATATTTCCTTTCCCCATAAAGATATATCATCTATTAGCATGCCTTTGAAAGTGAAATTAATGATACTTCATCTAGATAATTCATAAGTATGAATTAAACTTAAAAATTGAAATTCAGAAGTATGAATTAAACATAAAAATTGAAATTCAAGAAATTAAAATTTCTCCAAAGAAATTCAATTCCAATTTGTTTTGCATTCTTTCAAGCAAAGCTTCCAACTTTTTTTTTATAATACTTGCCTATAAACACACAGGGTAGAGACGACTTCGAGAGTACAAAATGGACTTAACCATTTTTGTACTGAATGAAAAGTGGTTTGAATAAAACAGATCGTATAATATGAAATGGGGTTTGTACAATACGTTATCTAGAGTATGAAATTAGTTCATACTAAATCCTACCATATGAATATGTTCAATTTTGAACGGAATGTATTGTACTATGTTAGTTCTTACAGAGGAAAATTAGGGTACAAAATTGGTTCGCTCATGATCATTATAGTAAATTTTGAACTTATTGTACATATGATGTGCGATTGTATTGTATGAGATCATGGACAGACAAATTGAAATTTTTAGTTTTCTGGATGGTTTTTTATGTCATTCATTTATAAGGCCCTAAAACGCTGACTGGAATAAATGCTTCATATTTTCTTTGAGAGTTCTTTGGACGAGTGTTTGTAAGTGTGGATTGAGGGATCTTGTAAGTGGAATTTGTGATGGGTTGACAAGGTTTCCCAAATGTGAGAATCACTTTCTATGTTTATCAAATCTCTTCCTTACTTCTTTGAAGAAGCTTAGGATTAGATCTTTAGAGAAGATCTGGTTCTCTACCGACACCAGGACTGTGTGAAATAATGATGGCTCTCTGCTGACACTTGTAGAGTGTGAAAGAATGACAGTTCTCTGCTGACACTTTTTTTTTTTTTTTTGAATAGTGATGCAAACTTGCATTAAAAACTAATAAAAGAAACAATTTCAGGCTACTTAAGAAAGAATAAACCTGTCACAGTCCTCCCTAGTCATGTCAACAAAACTTGATGGGAGTTCCATGTCTAAGAATATGTCCCAAAAATAGTCTGCTAACAATGCTAGGAGGGAGCAATAAACTGCTACCTTATTATAATCTCTAGGAACAAAATTAAAAACAATTCTATTAAAAACTTCAAGGAACGAAAAATCCATCCTTTTAGGATACTTATTCTCTGTCTTCAATTTTGTAGTCCTTTGGAGCTTAGTCATGATATGAACATTATCTCCTTCAATGATTATTCCTCTATATGCAATCATCCAATCTTTAATGACATTTTTGAATTAAAGTATTGCTTTAAATTCAAGATACTCCACATCACAATGAATGAGTTTTTTTCCATAAACACATATCATTCTTCCTTTATGATCTCTTAGGACTCCTGCCACTCTTGCCAAATTAGATTCCAAAACTGATGCATCTACATTCAACTTAATCCAACCTTCAGGTGGGGGGCACCTAGCTTTAGACAACATTTTCTAATTGGATTCCCAGTTCATATCGGTTGGGATTGAGTTTAAAGAACAAAAACTTGATAAAATTGTTGCTGCTATAAAAGAAGATGATGGTACCATCTTTCCATGCTTTGCAATATTTCATATTTTCTAATTATGGTAAACAGTTATAGCATATAATTTAGCTAGACTAGTGTTACTCTTACTTGAATTATGCAGTTCAGCAACACATTGGGCTTTGCTTTGGAACATCGGAACATTAAATCCCCATTTCCTTAAAGTATAAAATAATTCCTACAATTTAGCACAGCTTGTTATGATGTGTTATGTATCTTCATCCACTTGGCAGCCTTGAGGACATTCCTTCCTGTAATAAAGTTTCCTCTGATTAAGCCAAACATTGTTTAGTAATGCATTGTTCAATAATCTCCTCCAAAATATATAATCTCTTTGAGATTATGTAGCTTCTTCATCCATTTTACATTACACCATTCTCTTTCCTATTTTTTACAGTTTTCTTCATATCACAATGAAAAAATAGATCTCCATGTCTCCTTATTTTTTAATTCAATACAATCTTCTCATGTTTCGTTACCTATGGGTGTTTGAAGGGTCAGCTTTCCCATTTCTTCAGAGAAATAATTTTCAACTTTCTCCTTGTCCCACAATCCTTCAACATTTATTAGAAAAGAGACTTTTTCCCCATATAGCTCATTTGCATTAAATATGGATGGCCATCTCTCCAAGTTCCTATCCAATAACCAAGTATCTCTTAATATGTCAATCTTCTCACCTGTATGAATATTCCATCTTGTAATAGGCTTTAGGAAACTTGCACCTTCTTTGATGATGTGCCATGTAGGAGAAGCATTCCTCCCTATTCCTTCTTCCCAATTACAATTGCCATATCTTCCTTCAAGAATTCTACTCAATAAAGAATTCCTCTTTTGTATAAAGTTCCAAGCTAATCTAGCTCTCAATGGACCTTGTCTTTCTGCTACTCCTGGTATTCCAAATCCTCCAAAATTTGCTGCCGTGCATAATGTCGTCCATCCTATGTAGTGCATTCCCTATTTTCCATTCTCCTTATACCACAAAAAGTACCTACACAAGCGATCAATAGTCTTCAAATTACTTCTTGGGATCAAGGAGTGTGCTGTTAAATATGAGATGATTGATGAAAATGCCATTTTAATTAGCATTATTCTTCCTGCCAAAGAAATCCAACGAGTACCACAAGAGTTCAATCTTTCCATAGCTTTTTCTATATAATAGTTGTAATCAATTGCTTTCATTCTCCTTAATGCCATTTTTATTCCCAGATAATTGATCTCTTTAACTTTTGTTCTCATCAATTTATTAATTCTTCTACTTCTTCTTCTCAAAACATTTTTTTTTAAATTGAACCAATGATTTTTGTAAATTTATTTTTTGACCCGTCTAATCGCAGTAGTCATTAATTATTTGCTTCAAAATGGTTGTGTTCTCTCTATTAGCCTCCACAAAAACTAGTACGTCATCCGCATAAAGTAAGTTTGTTATTTACTCTCCATTTGTAGTTAATTTAATACCCAAGTTATTTCTTTTACCTTATAAACCTTGGACAATAATTCAGAGCACAACACAAATAAGCTAAGAGATAATGGGCATCCCTATCTAAATCTACATTATGCCTCTATCCAATTTGAATTCCTCCCATTAACTTTGATTACGAATTTAGGATTACTGACACATTGCATTATCAAATGCCTTATCTTTTCCAGAAATACAAAGATCTTCATAATTTGAATCAATGTCTCCCATCACAATGAATCATAAGCCTGTTCCATATCAAGCTTTAAAAGCATATAACCCATTTTTGTTAAAGAATACCTCATCTTGTTCACAATCTCTTGTGAAATAAGATAATTATCAGATATGTTCCTTCCTGGTATAATTTCCCCTTGATATTCCAAGATGATATTAGGAAGGCATGATTTAATTTTTCTTAAAATCACACCTGCCGCCATTTTGTAAGTTGTTTGACAAAAACAAAATGGCTTGAACTTTGAGCAATCCAAACTATTTGGGACTTTAGGAATAAGTACCGTTGTTGTATCCTTCGAATAAGGTGGCATTTCTCCCGAAGTGAAGAAGTCATTTATTAAATTCCATGTGTCTTCTCTTACAATGGTCCAATATGTTTTAAAGAAACAAGAATTTGCTCCATCTATTCTCTGTGATTTATTGTTGCTCATTTTCATAACGGTTAATCCTCCTTTGTGTAATCAGTGTTTATCATTTCTATTATTTCTTCCTTTAAACAATCTTTTCTTCTGAATTGAGGCCCATTGGAAAGGTCACATTTTCTATTCTTCCATTTATTTGCAAATTATTTCTCAAATATGTCATGTATAATTACTGGATTTGTTTCCATTGCACCATTTGAATCTATTACTTGGTTAATCTGGTTGTCATTTCTTTTAGCTGTTGCATATGTGTGGAAAAAATGAGTTTTCTTCTCAACTTCATCCATCCATTGTATCTTTGATCTTTGTCTCCACTATGTAGCCATTCTTTCCAAAGTACTGTTAAGCTCATGTACCTTCTTCCTCAGCTGCAACAGTTAAGACTTCCTTCCATCGCCTCTTCTTCTTGTAGACACAATATATCTATTTGCAGCTCTTGCTTCTTCATGTTGATCTCTCTCAACTTATTCTTGCTCTAGAAATAAAGGTTTTTTTGGGATCTTTTAATTTTCCTTCTCAGGATGTCTGCTGTTTTCCCATAATAAATCATTTTCCAGGCATTAGAGATAATTCCTCTTGCTGCCTCATATGAACACCATAGATTTTCAAATCTTTTGTCTTTATGCTTTTTTGTCTTCAAATTTGATAAATTGAGGAGTACTGGGCAATGATCTGATGCCACTCTAGGTAGATATTTAATGATTACATAAGGAAATTCCACCATGGAATACAAATGTTAAGCCAAACTCTATCAAATCTCTCCCATATACAAGCAAGTCCCTCCTTATTGTTCCACCATGTAAATTTAGGACCCATAGATCCTATATCATGAAGGTCATTATTTGTCATAAATTCCTTCATTTGTTGAGGTCCTTGAGAGAATACGAACCTTTTCCCTCCTTTCTTTTCTTGCTTTGCCAATAAGCAATTGAAGTAACCACCAATTATACATAGTTCCTCACTATTCATGTTCTCTTCTATCAACCTCCATAATTTCCTCCTTTCATATAAATCTTTGTTTCCATATGCAATTGATATCTTCACTGTTTTATTCCCTGGTGTAGTCATTTTCCCAATTATACATTGATTGCTTCATTACAAAACCGTAAAAGATGAAATCCTTTGCTTCCATAATACCAAAATTCCTCCTAATTTTTCAGCTGCAGCAAAGTGATGAAAATCCCATTCATCACCAACCATCTTTCGTACATCCTCTTTATTTATATTCTCAAGTTTTGTTTCCATGAGACCAATGAAATAAAACATCATTTTCAACTATCAAACTCCTCAAGTAGTGGGACGCTTCATTCTTTTTTGCTCCCCTACAATTCCAAAATAAAATGACAGACATTTAAAGGAGTTGTGGGGAGTCCGCCCCAACCTTTTCACTACCTATTTCACCTTTATTGGTCCTTTTCTTGACCATAATTTGTCCAAGCAACTTTATTTCCTTTGCCAACTTAATTTTTTTGTTTGATGCCTTTGGAATAATCTTGCTTCCTTCACTAGTTACCATTTCATTTTTACCTCTAATATCACATATTTTATCTTTGCCTGCTTCCAAATTTGAATCATCTTCATGAATTCCTGTTACATTATTCTCCTAACATTACCTGTATCCGTTTCCATGGAATTCACCTCTCCTGAATGAATTCCACTACATGTTCCCTTCATCTGTGATTCTTCAGCCAGATTAGCGTGTATGGCTAATGCTTCTACATTTCTATCATTTGTTTCTTCCATCACCTCCACTGTAGGTCTAATCACCTCACAAGAGTTTAACACATTATTTGTTTCTTTACCCAGCTCCATTTAAGTAAAAATCTCTCCTTCTTCTATTATTGCATTGTTTATAATTTCCCCACTTTCCTCTGCTTCATTTAGATCCTTCTCCATAATCTTCTAAATGATGGTAGTATCTATATCTTTGATTACTGCATTTTGGTATGCCTTTTTAGTGAATTCCTTATGTGTTGGCCTCACTTTATTAAATAAATTCTTGTTTTTTCTATAATTAACGTGGATCCATGGACCATAAGTAGTGTTGCTTCCAATCCTTGTAATTCTCCAGTGTTGATGTCTTGAAATCCCTTTGTAGCTTCAGAGTTCTGATTTTTTACCACAGTAATTTTCTTCTTGCATTGATTCTTCACATGGCCTATCATTCCACATTCAAAGAACAATGTGGAAAATCTCTCATATTCTAACTTTTAAAGAAATCTACCGGCCAAGCTCTCCACCTCGACACCCAAAGGTAGAGGTTGATCTAGTTTTCCTCGAACACAAACTCTGGCAAACTCTCTTCTCTACCATTGAAACATATTCCCATCCAACATCAATGGTACACCCACCATAGAAGCAATTCTAGCCACGTTGATTTTATCCCAACATTGCAAAGGTAATTGAGGCATTCTAATCCATATTGGAGAAGTAAGGCCTTTCATGGATGATGGTGAAAAATCCATCGCCCATCTCTCCATTCCAATTATGTGTCCATTCACAAACCATGGGCCTCTTGAAAGCACTTTATCCACAGTATCCTTATTTTTGAAAGAACACAAGAACCAACCCAGTCCAAGGGTAGTGAGTGAAATTGACCAAATTGTAACCATTGTATCCTTAATTCCCAAGCCACCACATGGGGAGGAATTTCTGTACCAAATACTTTGGATACCAAAGAATTTTCAAGTCTGTTAGCATTAACCTTTTCAGCTTCTTCAATCAATTTAGCTGCCTTACCATTTTCTGTCAAAACGGCTTCTCCTTCCTTAAAGTTTTACTTGATATAAGGTTTCTTCATCCCATGGGTTTGACAAATTAGAATTTTTAGATATCATCTCAGGCATTCTTTCATTCACTGGCAATGCGAACTTGCTCAAAATAGAAATCAAATCAGTGACCAACTTCTCAGACCACTTCTCACAACTATTCTGAATACTTTTGTTATCATAACTCAAGGAATTCTCATTTATCACACTATCGCCTGGGATTGCATTTGAATTTATGAATCTATTAACAAAAATATTCATTCCGGATGAAGAAGCATCATTTTCTGATTTCGACAGAGATCGACATGCCGATTCTAGTAAACGTGGTTTTTTAAATTCAATTTATTTAGCAATTTCCTTGCCCTTACCTTCCATATTACAGATATTAATCAATTTACGAATAGGACTTTTGTTAATTATCAACTCACCTCTTAATCTTCTCCTTCTTACCACCTATGAATCCATGATATAGCCATTACCTTTATGACCAAAAATGTATGAGTCTTGAATTATCCTTCCCCCAATTAGGTTTTGGTTCCCAGGTGGAACCCCAGGTGGTCAGCGACCATCTACCGCCATGATCAGAGAATAAGCAGCAAATGTGGATTGAAAAGCGGGAATGAAAATTTTGAAAATAAAAACTTTCTGTCACTATAATATGGGAGTTTCACCTACACTTAGAGAGTATAAAAGGACAATAATACTTTATGCACTGGGGATTGGTGGAAGAGAGGTGAATTGTAAAGGCTTCTATGCCATGCTATGGGAGGAAAAGGTAAGTCACTTTGGTATAGTACAATACCTGAAGAGAGAGTCTTTAGGGAGCAGACAAAGGTCTTATTGGACCGAACCACTATAAATTTCAATATTCTTTTGTTTTTTTATTGCATTTTTTCCCATACTTTAATTTTGTGGTTGAAAAGTTAATTTTTGAAAAAAAAATTCATTGTGTTAAAATCTTTAAATGGTTTTTTCTATTTTTTACTAAGAGAATTTTAAACTACCGATCCCCCCCCCCCCCCCCCCCCCCCTCTTAGTTATCATTGGGATAATTATAATAGGTTTAACAACATGTATGAACTTTCAAGTGGTATTATAGCCTACTTTCAAAAAATAAGGTTTAGACAACTTTTTGAAAATGACTATGTCTACTTTTAGAAATCGTAACACACTGAAGGGTATTCGGTCACTACACCCCCATTGTTTGATAACATCTCTTTCAATTTTTGAAAAATATGTCTATCTACTTTTCTTTAATTGCTCGACTATCACATGTAGATTTTAGTACATGAAGGATATACTAGTCCTACTAGACTTATAGATGGCATTAGAACTAAAGCATTGTTTACTAACTGGACTATAAAAGAAAAAGATTTAGCTCAGTTAAATGTTAAATCTTTAAACAATTTTTTTGTGTACTAAAATCTGAAGACTATATAACATAATTAAAAGACTTAAATGTTTATTAAATTGACAATCTTCTTGGATCATTAATAACTTATGAGTAAGAAGTGACTCAAAGATAGATTGATGTAGGTGAGAAGTGAAAGGAGAAGAACATAGCATTGAAAATGGATGACTTAGAGAGTGATCAGTCTCAGCTTGAGGATGAAGATGACATTGCCTTGATGATAAGGTAATTCAAGAGTTTTCTTAAAAAGAAGCAAAGGAGATGTCAGTAGTGGAATATAGGTAAGTTCCACAAAAATGCTAAGACTACTAATGATGTAATTTGTTATGGATTTAGGAAGCATGGACATATAAAATAATATTGCCTGAATCTTAAATCCAATCCTAGCAAGAAAAAGGTCGAGAGGAAAAGCAATGTAAGGAATGGCAAAAAGAGATTGCAGAGAACATTTTGGGCAGAATCAGCTTCATATTCTTCAAAAATAGAAGTAGAGGAGGAAGTCACCAACATGTGTTTGATGGTTGACAAGCTTGATAAGTCAGATTAAGAATAGGTATATGACTTAACCTATGAAGAGTTATTTGATGTTTTTGAGAAATTTAATATTGCCCATAAAAAACTCAAAAAGATGTATGCTAGGTTGAACATAGAATTTTTAGAATTATAAAAATTGCATAAAATCATTAGGAAATATCATGCATTGATTCATAGAAACCATATAAAACTATTAGATGAGTTTGATGAAATGAACAAATAGCATGAACTATTGAAATCATCCCACATTAAACTTGAAAATAATTTTAAAAGATGAATCTTATAGCTGAAAGCATTATTTAAAAACTTATAATGCTATTTTAAAAGTGCTAACTCATTTTTTAAAATTGAATTGAAAGCACTTATGAAAATAGGATTCCACCTACACCTGAATAATTTTTCAATCCTAATAAGCAGCAAAAATTTTAAAACCTAAGAAAAGATAGTTTTACTCATATATATTGATAAATAATTTTCATGGAATCAAATATTTTTCTTGTGGAATGATTGAACATATATCTCACACTTGCACAATTCATAGTAAATTAAATCTAGTATGGAGACCAAAGATACATAAAATAAAGCATATCAAACATGCATTTAGATTAATTTTTCTAAGAGGAAAACAAAAACTTATTTTGGTTCCCAAGGTAAAATTTAATTATTTTGTAGAAACACTCTCATATAAGAGCTCATGAGAGCATTTGGTACCTTGATAATAGATTTTGAAAGTATATGATTGGAGATATAATATAATTCATATTACTGGAAGCTAGAAATGGAGGCAAGGTTATAGTGGGAGATAATACTATTAGAAAAGTTATAGGCATATGTATGATTGGAAACTTGAACAATTTTTTCATTCAGAATGTTTTATTAGTAAAAGGCTTAAAGCATAATTTGTTGAGTATTAGTCAGCTATATGTTAAGGGTTATAGTGTAAATTTTTTTTACTAGTTATATAATATTCCAAAATGGAATTTATGTACTACATGAAATTAGGGTAAATAATGTGTACATGCTTGATTTGAATTGTATTAAATCTCCTAATGCTTTTTATCTCAAATAAATTAATGATGAATAATGGTTATGGCATATGAAACTTTATCACTCTAGCATGAAAAATCTTACAAAAAACATCTAAAAAGAACTGGTTAAAGGAATACACAAACTATACTTTAATAAGGATCAACTATATGATGCATGTCATTTAGAAAAATAAGTGAAGTCCTCCTTTCACATCATTAATGATATTAGAACTAGCAAACCTTTGGAACTCATACACATGAATCTTTTTGGACTGGTTAACACTATAAGTCTAGGAGGGAGAGTGCTTGAATTTGTGATAGTTAATGGTTTTCAAGATGAGCTTGGGTTAAATTTTTATTTCATAAGAGAGAATCATTTGAGAAATTTAGAAATTTTTTCAATTGGATTCAAAGGAAATTAGGTTTCAACATTTTATGAATTCACAGTGATTATCGAGGAGAATTTAAAAATGAAAAATTTGAAGATTTTTGTAAAGAAAAAGAAATTAATCACAATTTTTCAACACCTAAGATCCCTTAACATAATGGTATAGTAGAAAGAAAGAATAGAATATTAATTAAAGCTGCTAGAGCTATGTCGGAAGAATACTCACTTCTAAAATATTTTTGGGCTGATGTAATTAGTAAAGTCTACTATGTTCTGAATAGGGCAAGCATTAGACCAAAATTGAATAAAACACCCTATGAACTTTTTATGGGGAGAACACAAAATTTAAAACATTTATATATTTTTGAATGTAAGGTGTTCATTCATAATAATGGACAAAACACCTTCAAGAAAATTTGATCTAAAATCTAATGACGGAATTATTCTTGGATACTCTAGTGTTGGAAAATCTTATTGAATTTATAACAAGAAGACTTTGGTAGTTGAGGAGACCACACATGTTGTATTTGATGAATATGATATTTCAGAATAGATAAGATTGGAAGAGGATCATATTGAAAATAACTTCCTAAGAATTCAAATGATAATTTTAAAAAAGAATGCTGGATTACAAAATCATTTGCCTAGAGAGTATAAATTTTCCAAGAATTATCCTAAGGTAATGATTTTTGGTGAACCTAGTGAGAGTGTTAAGACTAGGAATGGACTTAGCAAAGAGGTGAACCATTCTATCTTTATATTGATGATTAAATCCACTAATATAAATCAAGCTCTTTTGAATGAATTTTGGATTTTTTACATGCAAGAAGAGTTTAATTAATTTATAAGAAATAATGTTTGAGATTCAATTGAAAGGCCTAAGGATCAAAGTGTTATTGGAACTAAGTGGGTGTTAAAAAATAAAATGAATGATTCATGAGTTGTGATTAGAAATAAGGCTAGATTGGTAACCCAAGGGTATAATTAAATAGAAGGCATTAATTTTAAAGAGACTTTTGCCCCTATAGCTAGACTTGAAGTAATTAGGGTTTTGTTAGCCTTTGCCTATTTTAAAGGTTTTAAATTATTTTAAATGGATATTAAAAGTGTCTTTTTGAATGGGGTGATATAAGATGATATTTATATTAATCAATCTCCATGTTTTGAAAATTATAAATTCCCTAATCATGTGTTTATATTGAAAAAGATAATTTATGGATTAAAATAGACACCTAGGTCTTGGTATGAGAGGTTAAGCACTTTCCTATTAGAGAGATTTTATGTGAAAGGATGTGTAAACACTACTATCTTTTTCAATAGGATAGAAGATGACATACTCATTGTTGAAATATATATTGATGACATCTTGTTTGGATCTATAAATAAAAATCTTTGTGATACTTTTTTAAAAATAATGAGTAGTGAATTTAAAATGAGTATGATGGGAGATTTGAGTTATTTTCTTAGTTCTAGCATAAAACAAAATATGAAAGGAACATTTTTTAATTAGTAAAATTATATTAAGAATATACTCAAGAAATATAAATTGGATAATGTTAAACCTGTAACTATACAAATGAGTTCCTCCGTTCAAATACATAAGGACCCAAAGAGAAAATCTTTTGATTAAAAGATATTTAGATGAATAATTTGATCATTACTTTACTTAACAGCTAGCATACCAGATATCATGTTCAGTATTTATTTGTGTGCTAGATTTCAATCTGATACACACATTTGATAATAGTAGAAAGAATTTTGAGATGTCTTTGGGAACTTAAAACTTAGAGAATTGATATCCTAAGCAAAACTCTTTGTTTAAAATAGTTATATATTCTGATTTAGAATTTGTAGGTTATAGAGTTGATCGAAAAAGTATATCTAGAACTTTCTAATTCATAGGAAACTCTTTAGTTTCTTGGTTCAATAAATAATTGAATTTAGTAGCCTATCTACTACTGAAGCAGAATATATTACCTTAGATAGTTTTGTGGTAAAAATATTTTGGTTAATATAATAACTAACTGACTTAGGATTTTCTAAATAGCAAAATTCTAATTTTCTATGGAAATACTAGTTTTCCATTTGTATTTCAAAGAATCCAATTCAATATTCTAGAACCAAGCATATAAATATAAGACATTACTTTATTAGAGATCATATAGCTAAGGGAGGAATTGAATTGAATCATATTATAACGAAAAAATCAACTTATAGATATTTTCACAAAACCACTAGCCTTTGACACATTTATCTCGTTAATAACAAGGTTAGGTGTGTTTGATCTTAATGCTTTAATTGAAAATTCTACAAACTTGATGTGTTAAAAATATGTATTTGTTTAGTTTGAATCTATTTTTTTATTTTGTTTATTTTTGTTCGTTTAGTTTTGTGTTTTTAATTTTTTTTTTCATTTTTACTATGAAGCATGTTATTTGATGTAAGGTGATTAATTTAAAAAAACAATTCTGATTGTCATTTATTGTTTTCAAAGTGTTCTTTTCGTACTGTATAAAATTTATTGTCCTGTACGAATCTTCTAGCTTGTACATGATAGGTTTCTGTGTTGAACACACAAAAATTAGTTTTTCATATGATTCAAATTATACAATGATGTCATCATACTGTATAATATGTGCAATTTTGTCTAAATGAGTGGAGATAGTTTTCTAGTTAGAGTCAGCTATTAATTATTGATCATACGTACAAAATTATATTTTATTTGTATAATCCTACTATCAATTTTTATGGGGGATGAACCTAACCTTCATTAAAATGTTTTTTAGTTTTTTGATCATCCCAAATGAACACATGTTTGTCTGTATGATTGTATAGTTAAAAAGCATGTATGAAAGAATGCCTCAAAAATGGCATTTTATGAAAATCCATTTCACTTTACATCAATTTTGTTCATATATACAAAAATTTTTTTGTCCTGTGCGATTTTAAAATCATACATATGATCTAAATTTTATACTGTATGATAGGCCATTTTCTTTTTAATAGAAGGGTCTTTGGAAACATTTTTCATTCTCTTTCTCATCTATCCTGAACCCTCTAGAGCCGACATCTTAGGAATGTCTAGTAGCAGCAAACAACTCCGTCTGTCTAAGGCATCTCCTTCTAGAACTAGTAGTGATGTTAACTTCTTATCTAAAGAGAATGAGGTTGCCTACTTTAGATATTTTATGCTGCCCCTTCTCGACTTCTCATACAGGGTGATCTTCAATTCTCTATCATGCCCTTATTTGCTTCAACTTAAATTCCATTTATCCTAACTATTATATATTCTTATCATAAAGACACATTCCAATACCTTCTAGCCAACATAAAAGTAAATCAGGACCACTCTAGGATTACTTCCTATGTTCTTAAGCAATGGGTAGAGATTACAAAGGAAGATCTAGGCAACTTTCTCCATCTGAGAACCCAAGAGATTAGAGCCCATACGTTAACCTCAAGAGCCGACTTTAGTTGGTATAGTATTAATCAAACTCTTATAGGTGTCACCCAAGTAGGTCATTTGTCTTGAGTTTATACTCTCAATCAAGTGTCAGGATCATCCAGCATATTTTGAGAACCATAATTATTTCAAAAGCTGGTGATCGCATTAACATGACTCATCGTTTTTACATAGTCACTTATTTAATAATGACTAAAAAACTTTTAATGAAGTCCAAATCATTATGGATTATATTTACAATCTTTTTGTAATTGGACTTTCACATCATAAGAGAAAGAAAATTGTGGCATTAAGACAACTAGTTGCACATATTTTAGAAATGAAGTACAATATTATCCATCTTAATTTTCCTACTGAACTCCCAATTTACTTTACTGATGACTCTTTTCAGGCACTTTTTGGGTGGGATCAAAGTTCTGAGAGTGATGATTCAGAGGAAGAAGGGGGAGCTCCTACTCCAACACCTGCACATGCGCCTAGACCTAACCAGAATTTCTACTAAGAAATATTCCAGCACTTTAATAAGTTGGAAATCCATTTTGATCAACACTTTTATCAAATTGAGAATCACTTAAATCAGTAGAATATAATATATCAGGAAGACATAGGTTAGATCCATGGTCAATTTGACACGGTCAACATAAATGTAGCTATAATGAATAGTTACTTTTCAATGTTTAACCCACCACCTCCTCCAGATCAGGGACCCTCTATCTACTAGATGTATTTATTATCGTTACTATTTATGAGTTTTTATATTTGTTGTTTTGATGTTTCAACTAGGAGTTTAGTGTTTTCATATATTATTTTGAATCTCAGTGATGATGTTATTTGAATGTTGTTATGTAGAATGAAATGAGAAATATGTTTGTATGTGCTCCTTGCTATCAATGGAATGATGGAACATTTTGTTCACTTGCATTGAATTACATTTTTAGAAATGTCTACATTTTTAATGAAAAAATATTTTTTAGTTGATCATTGGATGGGATTCTCAATTACTTTGCTCTACAAATTAATTTTCTTACAAAATTTAATCCATCAAAACTTTAAATTAAATTAAGACTGGATGTAGATAATGAAATCAATTTCATATTCTTATAGACAAACATATTTAAACTATAATTATTGCATGATTGATGTCTTATTATTTTTATTTTCTTTTTTTATATATTTATTTTTGTTATTAATGGAATTTGAATTTAGAGTACTGATATTGGAAGAAACCAAAAGTAAAAAAATAATAATAAATGCACAAAGTGTGTAAAAATAGAAAGATGTGCAATGATTCATAAAGTGAAAAGAGGCACCAAAATAGCCCAAATAGAACATATGCACAAAGTCTTCCACAAATATTTCAAATGATTTGCAATGTTGCCAATTGAAAGAATTTATGGTGTTCTTTCCTTTATCATCAAATCTCTAATCAAAATCTATCTAATTAGAAATCATATTCAATATTGAATTCGAACTTAACTAATCTTAATTTCATCATTTTTGCAATAATAATTTTTATTTAATTTGCCTAGCATGAACAATGAACCTGATTGACTTTTCTTATCTTAGTTATTCTTTGATTTAAAAATTTGTATTTTTTCTTTTTTGTTTACGAAGTTAATATTGTATTTGCAATTGGTTAAAAACCCTTTTCTACTTTAACTCTTTTAGTTTATTTATAAAAATCTTTTATTTCAAGATGCACTTTTTTTTTATTATTATCAAAAAAGGAGAGTCATAATATTGTTTATTGTATTGCGAATGCGTACAATGTGATGTGACGTGTGTATGTTTTGAGTGTACGTGTTTTCATGTTTTTTTTGTTTTTGAGTTGGTGCTCATCTGTTTTTGTTGGAGTTATTTTTATTTTTAGTAGTTGTTGTTTATTGTTACTTTTTAATTTTTAGGTTTTTGTTGTTTTGATTTCATGGGAACACCTTGATTTAAATTGATCATTGATTTAGGGGGAGCTAAGGAGAAATTTTGCATTAAATATTAACTCAAATAATAATTATTTTTTCATCATTAAAAAGGAGAGAATGTTGTAACTTAGTTTTCACAACTATATTTTTATATCATGTGTATTTTTAATGATTTCAAAATCCTACTGTGTTGATTACTATTTCTCCTAATATATATTAAAAATTTTTCTTTTGTTGTTTATGTGTACTATCATTTCAGGGAAATTATATTCCAGATTGCTAAAGGCTTCAAGACAGATTAGATTAGGGTTTATTATATTTGAAGATTGTAATTTTTATATTTTTCATGAATCTAAAAGAGTGTGATTGTAATTGGGTAACCATACATACACACAAATTCACACTTGGGGAGTATATAAATTATAACTTTTTTTAAAACTAACAAACTGTATGATTTTGGATTGCTCGGGATGATTTGACCAACCATTCCTCTAGAAATCAGTTAATCGAATTACGTCTAAATTTTTTTTAATTCTTGTTCGTATTATACGAAGTGACCTTCATATAGAAATGTTTAGAGTATGAAATTGGTGCGTACCAATTTGTCGCAAATGAACTCAAATTTTTTTAGAACTATTCATACTGTATGATCTTATGTTCGTAAAGACAACGTCCAAAATATGAAATTGGTGCATATATTTTCATCCATACGAACAGGTAAATTTTTTGATCTGTTCGAATAGTTTGATCTTGGGTTGTACAGATAACTTCCATAGTAAGAAATGGACTTGTCCATTTTTGTATCGAACAAAATGTGGTTTGATTCAAACTGATCATACTGTGTGATATAGGGTTCATACAGTACTTTATCCAGAGTACAAAATCAGTTTGTATTTAATTATTCTAGATAAATATGTTAAATTTTTAACTGATCATACAATATGATGTTAGTTTGTACCCAGGCAAATCAGAGTGAGAAATTGGTTCATATAGGATCGTAAGAGCAAATTTTGAACTGATAGTACGTATGATGTGCGATCGTACAGTACGATCATGGAAGGTTAAATTAAAATTTTTATTAATCTTGATGGTTTTTAATGTCATTCATATATAAGGTCCTAAAAAACATACTGGAATAAATGATTCTTCATATTTTCTTTGAGATCGAGTGTGGGAGTGCTTTGGGAGAGTATTTGAGAGTATAGATTGAGATATCTTGTAAGTAGAATTTGTGAAGGGTTCACAAGATTACCCAAAGGTAAGAATCTCTTTGTAAGTTTATCAAATCTCTTCCTTCTTTAAAGACACTCAAGAGAAGATCTTTGGAGAAAATCTGGTTCTCTACCAACACCAGAACGGTGTGAAAGGATGATGGTTCTCTACCGACACTTGGAGAGTGTGAAAGGATGATAGTTCTTTGTCGACACTTAGAGAGTGTGAAAGGATGATGATATTCTACCGGACTAGGGATTAGTGGATAAGAGGTGTATTATAAAGGCTTCTCCACCTTGCTGTGGGAGTAAAAGAAGAGTAACTTTGGTATAGTGTAATACCTGAAGAGGGAGTCTTCATGGAGTGGACATAGGTCTTGTTGGATCAAACCATTACAAATTTTTGTGTTCTTTTATTTTTATTTTTATCGCATTTTTAATTTTCTGCACTTTTAATTTTGTGGTTAAAAAGTTTTTTTTTTGGAAAAATTTTCATTGTGTTAAAATCTTTAAACAGATTTCTATTTTTTACTAAGAGAATTTTATATTACCAATTCACCCCTCTGCCTCTTGGTTAGCGTTGGAAAAATTGTAATAGGTTGAACAACCTATATGGACTTTGAAAGGCAGGGAGTTGATTAAATAAGGAATAGATATAAGATATGTAATGGACCTAAAAAAAACCCTAATTTACATTTCTAAACTGATTATCATTCCATGTTATTTAGAATTATCATTTTCTTTTGGTTATGAATATAAAAATTTTATTTCCTAGAATATTCTAGCAAAAGTCGTCTAGGCAATCACATATATAAAAAAAACCTTAAAAAAGTAGGAGTTTTCTAAAGCACAATCAATGTAAATATACCATTTACCATATCACTTTACAGAAGAAGTGACTAATAAAGTATAGATGTTTGAAATGTCCAAATTTGTCAAGCGCCACTTATTTAAAATCATTTATAAAGGGAGGCAATAGAGCAATGCTTTTAAATTGCAACATAAATTCTACTTCTAGAATTGTTGCAAGCCACTGATAAAAATAAATTCTTCATATGTCTTTATCTTCATTCTATATCAAATTTCCTGCAAAAAAGATTTAAAAAGAAGATCGAAAAGCTTCAAATGGAAGAAGGTTCTGTTTTTTCGGTTTGTTTCGGACAATTTTCTTGCTAGTTTCTAAACCATCTTCCTAGTAAAAAAAATTTAGTTTAAAAAAATTATATCTTAAAAATTATTTTAAAATACAATAAAAAAGCTGTCTTAAATAAAACCTTATACATATGAATAATGGCTTATGTCATCAGGCATGTCATAATTGTCCAAAGATTATCCTGCATGAAAAAGGTCACTACAGTGGTGTTGATTTGTGGGCCGTTTGATGACGGCTTATTGTTCATAAAACATTAAATTCCGAAATTAAATGCTTTCTCACAATTAATAGCAAAACAAGAAGCAAATAAAATGGTGAAGCATGTAAATGCACACATTTAGGCTTCGTTTGGGACGGCTTTGTTCTTTCTTTCTATAACAATTTTTTAGTACATAAAAAATTTCAATTTGAAAGTTTTGTACTAGAAAGCCGTTTTAGAAAGGAGTACTAAATTTGTCCCAAACGAAACTTTAATGTCTCATTATAATTTAGGATTAGAAAATCTGTTAGAAATGTTAAATTTATACTTATGATTATATTGAACATGAAAAGGGCAATTTTACATATGGCATTTAAATATTGAATTTTCCTTTTTATTAACAATTCTGCTTTTACTTCTATATATCAAATTTTCACTGATGTTTTAAAATTTACAAATTCAAATTCTTATGTATCAAATTTAATATGATTTGATACAAACTCATTAATATATAAATCTGAGATATATATATATATATACGCGTTAAAATAAATTTTGTTAACAATACTAATCAAAGTAATGAAGAACATGCATTACAGCTTAACAAAACCTTTTAAAAGTGAACTTAGCTTATCTCAAGAGCTTAATTAGTGCAAAACTAACAAACCCACTATTTTATCCAAGGCATACTTGGAATCAACTAAGCCTTAATTACAATGAAAAGGCTCTTTTCTTTATCTTATGAAACAAAAAAAAATTCACAATTAAAATTTCTTATGAATTCTAATCCACCAATAAAAAACTAATCGCAAATAATATGGTTGCGCTGAAGCTTTGTCATATTCTTGCTAATAAAGTGATCAAACTTTTTTTTTAGTCATATCCTTTAATCATTCTTTGGGTCATTAAACCACAATATTGAATAAGTTCCTGTGTTGTCCATAGTAAATGTTACAATAGTTGCAATTAATACTTCAAAGAACTTTGTTGTGCCTAAGATATAGCTGTCAATAATATTTTATAATATTAATAATAATTAGTAAAAATAATAATATACTAATAATTATCGTAGAAAATGAATTCAACGAACAAATTTCATTGATAAATATATAGCCACAAATTTAACCATTATCATCAGAATAATTAAGCGAAAATTATAGAGTGGAGTGTTTTTAATACCTTTTTTAAGGATATTTAATAAGTGGGAGAAGGAAAGTTTAGTGGAGCATGCTTATATCCTATTCAGAAAAGCATATGCCGACTGGAGGAAGAGCAAGGAAAAGGCATGGGAATTTCGAACTAGTAACTAAGGATTAGCCCACCCAAAATTAAGTGGACATTCATGAAAGAGCAACTAGAGAATATCATGTTGGAATAATCTCGTCCAGTTCATTGTACTGAAAAGGTTCTTATTATAATTTTCTGCTTTCAGCTGTCTGCTTCAGAGTTGTGGTTGCAGCTGTGGAATGCCTCGCTGGTTTCACATATGCATCATCGGCATATCAGCCAATTTGTTCAACTTGCCCTATGTGATGAAACTGTGGTGGGCGTTAAAAATGAGTTTAATATTTAAGAATAGTATATATATATATGGCACCACTATAAACTCAAATTTTTTTTAAAAAACAAGTAGCTCAAATTCCATATATCAAATATCATAATAGCTTGAGCATTCAACAATCATAATAATAATAATAAAAAAAACAAGTTAATTGGAGATAACATAATAGCCCATTTAAAAAATACAGTCTGACTAATAAACTTTAAATAAGAATATATATATATATATATATATATATATATATATATATATATATATATATATATATATATATATATATATATATATATATATATATATATATATATATATATATATATTTAAGACATGAAATCATTAAAATCTAACATACGTAGCTTTATTTTCTGGGTTTTGAGAGTTCGAACTATCTTTGTTCTTACTCAATATTAATTCCAAGAAGAAGAGCAATGAAGTTGAACTTATAGGGTTCTGCTTCAAGATTTAGTTTGTGAATTCGGTGTGGGTGAACTTACAGACTTGGTTCTCAGAGGCTAATAATGAGTGAGCCGAAAACCCTTTTTGCTGATAATTAACGAATGGTTTAATTTTTTTTTCTGACTACTTATAATTTTTTTTTTTTTGGGTTAAAAAAATCATGCAATGGCCTACGTATTAAATTAAAAAAAGATTACAAAACCTGGGATAAATAGCTCGCTAACGCTAAAAGAGTTGCAAGCAAAAAGCCAAAAAAATACCTAAGAGCAAAAGATCCCTATCTACTACAATTGAAAACTCAAACAAAGCAAAGAGAAAGGTCGACAAGAAGCCAAACCAAAAAAATAAGCAGCCCTAAGCTAAGATAATTCACAAGCACCACACACAAAAAGACAAGTACACCAACCATAGGAAACAACATGGAGCAAAACCACCTAGAAGATCCGAAGAAAGCAACTCGAAAGATGACCTAACAATAAGAGGGAGAACAACATAATAGAAAAACTCATTTCTAGAGAGACGTGCAAGAAAAAAGATATACAAGGAACAATAGATCACGGGACACACAATGCCAAAGCAAACCACTAAATACTTGGCCACAACAGGGGAATCAAGATCCAACAAATAGAAATCAGAAAATAAAAAAAAAAAACTGGACAAAAAAAAGCACATAAAAAAAACAAAGCGATCAGCACATCACAATAAAAGTATTACACCCATCATTAACAAGCCACATAAGGAAGACCCAGCATATCCAGATTAAATTTACCCATTAGAATACAAGTAGTATTTAATCTAGTGAATATAATAAAGTCATTAAGGACAACACCCTCCATAGCAAGCCAAATAGTAGAAGAATTGGCAATTGAATTTATGGAAGAGATCCTGAAAGTCAAATCCTTCAAAAGGTCCATAACATTATTAAAATTAATTGTAAAAATTCTTACCATTATGTTGTATTTCACTATTAAAAAAGTGATCAATCTTTCAGAATCAGTTTCAATCCATATAGCATTAATATTATGATTGAGGCATAACTTTAAACCTTCCATCAAAGCATTTAACTCCACCCCATGAGCACCCACATACTAGCTAGAAGAAAAGCCACAAAGAAGATTGCCATAATGATCTCTAATCAAACTACTGACAACCTTCCGAAGCCCATGAATGTTAAGGTTAAATTCATCAATAACTTGTTTAATCCAATGACTTATTACTAGAGAAGAGCCATCACAATAACATTATTCACAGGGATACAAAAAATAAACCATACAGTCTTTAATTACTACCTCTAAAGTGCTTCACATGAATCAAATCAACTTTGAACAATTTTTGGACTTTTATAGATAAAGAAGTAAGAACCCTTTGATGACACATTTTAATACCCTCAAGTTTACTATTCCTCTCCAATCGAAGAAGTCAACAGACAAACAGAGGAATGATATAGAAGATATTCTTTTTGGATTTAGTTTGATACCAAACATTTAAAAAAGAAGAGAAAGGTAAAATAGTACCATGTATAAGTACATGAGAAAATATTCCCAATATGATAACAGAATTAATGTTTGGAAACAAATGATAGCCATTTTTCTTGCAGCCAGCTGCTATCGACAGGAATGTATCCCTTAAGAATTCCCCAAACAAGCTTAGAAAAATTTAAAGGAGTGACCGAGTTTTAGATCTTTGTAAATGTAGAGGAAGCCTCCTTAAATCTAATTAGATGACAAACTTTGGTAAGGCTAAAACTTCCATCCTTTGTTAACTTACATATGATTTTGTCATTACAGTTGCTTTTAATTGGAATGTTGCATATCCTGTCCATCAAATGTTAAGGGATAAGCACAAGAAGACAAATTTTTGGCCAAACCTCATCATTAATGGGATAAGACACTTTCAAAGAGGAGGTTGAAGGAGTTTTAAAGTGGAATCCATTGATCCACCACTAGGCTAGTCATCCTGCCAAAAGAATGAAAAAACTTTCCCAATATCCAATTAAACAAAAAAAAAATCCCATTAAATAATGTCTTCAGCTAAACATTTAATATCTCATAATCTCTTCCAACTCGAGGATTGACCATGCTTGAAATAAGAAAAGGTAGGATGCTTGTTCTTATAATATTTTTTATTCTTAAAATTGGCCCAAAGAGAATAATTACTCATGAATTTCCACCAAAATTTGAAGAAGAAGCTTTTGACCAATTCATAAACAGATTTGCACCCAAGGTTACCTTCATTCGTAAGGCTTGTACAAGTACCCAATTGTCCCATGATAAATTTTTAGTGTGATTAGAGGATCCAAAAAAAAAAAAGTTTAAATTTTTCTACAATCGGTCAAATGGCTAAAGGTCAATTCAATGTTTGAAATAGATATAAAGGCATGGAACATAAAACAATCTTAATCAAAATAAGACTAGGTCCAATGGATAGGAGTTTGAACTCCCAACTAGTGGGCATATTATTGCATTCGGTCATCGGATGGGGAGAAAGGTTTGGATATTAATAAAATATTATTTTAAATTAAGCGCAGGAAAAGCGCAGGCAACAAGTCAAAGCCAATGTTAAAAGCGCAGGTGACGTGGCACTCAGCTATAGCCTGCACCTTATGCTGGTCCACGGAAATGCCGTCTCCACTAATCGCATGACCCAAAAATGCTACACTCCTCAGCCAAAACTCGCACTTGGAGAATTTGGCGTACAGTTCATTGCTTCTTAGAGTCTGTAACACTGCCTGAAGATGACGTGCATGTAGCTCTTCATTATAAGAATAAATCAGAATGTCATCTATGAAAACAATGACAAAACTATCAAGCATCGGTTTAAAGACCCGATTCATTAAATCCATAAAGGCAGCTGGGGCATTCGTTAGCCCGAAAGGTAACACTGTAAACTCGTAGTGTCCATACCTTGAGCTAAACGCTGTCTTAGGGATGTCTTCCTCCTTAATCCTCAATTGATAGTAACCAGACCTTAAATCAATCTTAGAAAAGACTGTAGCTCCTTCTAGCTGATTGAACAAGTCATCTATCCTCGGTAGTGGATACTTGTTCTTAACAGTAAGCTTGTTCAACTCCCTGTAATCGATACAAAGCCGCATACTACCATCCTTCTTCTTAACAAAAAGAACGGGTGCTCCCCAGGGTGAGGTGCTCGGTCGAATAAACCCCTTCTCCAACAGCTCTTGTAATTGCGACTTCAACTCCTGAAGTTCCTTAATCGCCATACGATAAGGTGCTTTTGAAACAGACTCAGCACCAGGTACAAGATCAATTGAGAAATCAATCTCTCTTACCGGAGGCATTCCAGGTAATACTTCAGGGAACACATCAGGAAAGTCTTGTACTACAGCAATCTCCATCAATTCTGGTACTTGCTTCGAAATGTCCCTTACATGAGCTATGAAACTTGGATACCCCTTCATAATTAAATTGCAAGCTTTCATAGATGAAATAATCATAGAAGAAGCATTTGTTAGTTTTAGTTAAAATTCAGACCACTTTCTTTCTAAAATGTCCATAATTTTTTTTTTAATTCTCTTCACACAATTAATGGACACATTACAAAAATTGATAACATTATCAACAAAAGAAAAGGTGAGAGACATGAATACCACAAAAATTTCTATTGTGAAGCTTTTATTTTTAGCAAAGAGAAAACATAATGCTAGAGTAAAAAAAAATTACCAGCCAGGATGTAGAGGGCATGAGATAATGGATCCCCTTGCCTTGCACCTTGAAGCCCTTGAATAAAAACGTGACAAATACCATTAATGATAATGGAAAATAAGCAATTACCAATTCAATTCTTAAACAAATTAATGACATAATCATTAAAACAAAAGTACTTTAAAATACTGAACAAAATGAATAATTCAATTTATCATGGGCCTTAGAAATATTAAGGTTAAGGATCATATTGTGACCATGCACTTTTTTGCTCAATATCATCAATTAACTCCTAAGCCAGCAAGACATTATCAGCTATATTCTTACCTGTAAAAAATCTAATTTGGTTTGAAGAAATAAGTTTGGGCAATAGAAAACATAATCTATCAGTCAAAATTTTGGATAAAAGTTCTTAGAAGTAGAACTAAGGCTAATGGTTTTATAATCACTCAAATTCTTTGGGTTATTTTTTTTGGAAATAACAAAATAAAGGTATTAGTAAAAACATTATTAAGGACAAAACCATTAAAGAAAGAAAAAATAGCTTTACAAACATCCATCTTAACAATATTTCAATAAACTTGAAAAAAATAATAGCCAAGCTATCAGGACCGACCATCGAGTCCTCGTTCATACCCATTAAAGAGTTAAAAATTTCAAGCTCATTAGGAAACATAGTAATGAAATTATTATCCTCATGAGCAACAGGAGATGGAATATCATATGATCTAGAAATAAGAAACACATGTTTAAACAAACCAATATGATTCTTAGATAAGAAAATAACAGGCTCAGAAAATAAACAGTTGATCATCACACCATTCCCTTGAACCCATCTTAATTTTAAAAATGAAAATTTTAGCTTTTTTATGATTAGCCAAAGCATGGAAATACTGAGTGTTCCTATTTTCAATCAAAATAAGTTTGAAACTACTTTTTGTTTCCAAAATTATTTAGCCTTGATGTTGTTATTAAAAATATTACCCTATTAATTTTTATTCCACCACCTTATGACTTTCTTATGTCTCTTAACTTTCATAGATTGTAAAACCACATCATTATTCCCCTCATAGTAAGACAAAGGAGTACTCCAATTTTCTTAAGCTAGCTTATCAAAATCAATGGCTTTTAGCTAGATATTTTTGAAACAAAAGGGAGTAACACTTCTTTGAGATTCAATGGCGAAGGATATGAAATAGTTTTGCTAAGATGTGTTTGAATAGTTGCTATTTGAATAATTTATATTTGTGCAACTTATGTAGTTTTGATGATTCCAAATATTATTGTTCAAATGTATAGTTATCTCCTAACAATTTTAGAGGATTTGCATTTGCTCTTGTGTGTACTAACATTTCAGGAAAATCAGACTCCAGACTACGATAACTTCAAATCAAATTCAACATGAGATATTTTGTTTATTTGAAGTTTGCATTTTCTTTGAATTAGTTTTGAAAGGGAGTGATTGTAATTGAGTGAATAAAATCTCACACACACAAATAAGGAGATCTTAAAATTCTATACTGATCGTACAGGACGATATTTATCGTACTGGACGATCTGTCAGTTATCTCCTATTGAGCACTTGGAACGAATAGGAACTTGCTCGAGAAAAATATTTCTAAGTCCTATTCGTCCAGGACGAATTTTATTATCGTCCCGGACGATGGGTTCTCTGTAAAATTTTCGTCCAGACGAATTTTATCATCGTACGAGGCGACCAGTCCTCTGAAAAATTTTCGTCCCGACGAAAATAAATATCGTACCGGACGATCAGCTCTCTGGAAAATTTTCGTCCAGACGAAAACAAATTATCGTCCGCGGCGATTGGTCCTCTGGAAAATTTTCGTCCAGACGAAATAAATAATCGTCCAGGACGATCGGCTCTCTGGAAAATTTTCGTCCAGACGAACATATTTTCGTCCAAATGATTAACCGACTTAGAACAGTTTTCAGCAGTTTCTAGAACCGACCTTGTAATAACCGTTCGTACTGAACGAACCTAGTTCGTACAGGACGATCAGCTGTACGAAGTCATTTTGTACACATATACGAATTGGGTCGTTTCAGATCGTTTAAGTAAAATCGTCCAGGATCGTACAGGACGATCCACAGCGTACATAATTGGAAACTTGCAGTTTTTGGGCGATTTTTCATGTCTTTTGTATAAATAGTCCAAATTAAACTGCCACCCAATCTTTTTGTCATTTGATCTTCGTGACTCTTGAGAGAATAGCCAAGGAGAGAGTGGAAGAGAGCATTCAAAGGAGGATTCCTACCATTGGAGCGAGAAGGCTTCACTTGGATTACTAAGGTAAGAGTCTCTACTTGTGAAATTGGATTTCTTCACTCTTTTCTTTCTTCCTTCAAGATTCTTGTGAGAAGATCAGTCAAGGAGATCCGGTTCTCTGCCGACACTTGGAGAATGTGAACAGACGAAGGGTTCTCTGCCCACACTAGGAGAGTGTAAAAGGACGAAGGTTCTCTGCCTACACTTGGAGAGTGTGAATAACCGTAGGGTTCTCTGCCCATACTAGGAGAGTGTAAAAGGACGACGATTCTCTGCCAGCACTGTGGATTGTGTAAAAGGACGACGGTTCTCTGCCGCACCGGGTAGTGGTGAAAAGAGTGTTTTGTACAGGCTTCTCCGCCTTGCTGTGGGTGCTAAAGGAGAGTCACTTTGTGGTATTAGTGCAATACTCAGAGGGTGCCTCTGAGGAGTGGATGTAGGTTTGGTTATAGACCGAACCACTATAAATCTGGTGTCATTTACTTTATTTCTTTTACGTTTCCGCACTTTAAATTTTAGTTTTAACAACTCTGTGGTTGAAAAACATTTTTCTACAAACTTTAAAAGAAAATTTTATTTCGGTTCAACTTTATCATTAAGAGGGTTTAAAATTTTTTAAAACTACCAATTCATCCCCCTCTTGGTAGCCGTGGGACATTTACTTAGGCTTAACAACCTAATTACTGGACTCAACAAGTGGTATCAGAGCATAGTTTCAAAATCATAAGTTTGAACTACTTTTTGATTAACGTAGATGGCTACATTTGGAAACCGAAACACACCTGAGGGTTACTCTATCACTAGACCTCCACTGTTTGACAATATTACTTTTGATTTTTGGAAAACACGCATGTCTACTTTCTTACAGTCACTTGATTATCGCATGTGGATACTAGTCCAAGAAGGTTACTCAAAACCAACTAGATTAGTTGATGGAATTAGGGTAGATACACCCTATGCAGATTGGACTATAGAAGAACGTGACTTAGCACAATTAAATGCGAAATGTTTAAATAGTTTCTTTTGTGCTTTAAAATCTGAAGACTACATGCGAGTTTCCACTTGTAAAAGCGGAAAAGACATATGGGATAGACTTTGTATTACTTATGAAGGGACAAATGAGGTTAAGCAATCAAGACTAAATATCTTGTTACATGACTACGAATTATTTTGCATGAAACCTAATGAATCTATATCTGACATGTACACAAGATTCACTCAAATTGTCACCTCTTTGCATGCACTTGGTAGGGAATTAACAAATGCTGAAATGGTTAATAAGATTCTTCGTTGTTTACCTACTGCATATGATGCTAAAATTACTGCAATTACAGAGTCTAAAGATCTGAACATTTATTCAATTGACAATCTTCTTGGTTCACTCATTGCTTACGAGCAAGGAGTAAGTCAAAGAAAGATTGATGCAGGTGAACCAAGAAAAGATAAGAATATTGCACTAAATGTGGAAGAGTCAGAAAGTGAACACTCACAACCTGAGGATGAAGACGATATAACACTGATGACTAGACAATTCAGAAGCTTTTTAAAGAGGAAGCAGAAGAGACGCCAGCAATGGAATAGAGGTAAGTATAACAGAAATTGCAAGGTTTCTAATGAAGTGATTTGTTATGAATGCAGGAAACCAGGTCATATAAAGACTGATTGTCCAAAACTCAAAACCACTCCTAGCAAGGAGAAGGTAGAGGAGAAACCAATGGTAAAGAAGGGCAAGAAGAAGTTTCAAAAGGCTTTTTGGGCGGACTCAGCTTCAGACTCATCTGAGACTGAAAAAGAAGAAGAAGTCACCAACCTTTGCTTGATGGCAGATAAAGCTGAACAATCAGATCAAGAAGAGGTATGTGATTTAACCTATAATGAATTATTTGAAGTTTCTGAACACATGCATGACGCATGTAGAAAAATTAAAAGGATGCATGCTAGTGTAGTTTTAGAATTAGAAGAGCTTAATAAGGAACACGAAATCCTTAGGAAAGATCATGCTTTAATTGATAGCAACCACATGAAACTACTTGATGAATATGATGAATTGAATAAAAATTTTGAGAATTTAAAATCATCCTATGCTGAACTTGTAAAAGAATTTAAGAAATTTATGGATGAATCTGAGAGCAAGACATATAGAATCAATTATACCAATCGAATCTTGGAGGATATGAATTCATTTTACAAACTCACTATAAGAGCTCTCGAGGATAATAGGAACCCCCCTAAACTTGAAGATTTTACAAATCCTAAATATTATCCTAAATTCATGAAATCCCTTAGAAGACAATCAATTGAAAGAAAACATAGGAATATTTTTCCTAATGTTAAATGTAACAATTGTGAATTTTTGGGACATATATCTCACACCTGCACTTTAAAGATGAAACCTAATTTGGTGTGGAGAACTAAGATGCATAAACCTAGACATATTATACATGCATCTGATTATAAATTTCATAAAGGTGAACCCAAACTAGTTTGGGTTCCCAGGTCTAACATTTGAGAATTTTGCAGGAATGCTCTCACACAAGACCTCGTGAGAGTATATGGTACCTGGACAGCGGATGTTCAAAGCACATGACTGGAGATACTGCTCAATTCATAACGCTGGAAGCCAGGAGTGGAGGCAAGGTTACACTTGGAGATAATACAACGAAGAAAGTGGTTGGATCAGGTATGATTGGAAATTTGAAAAACTTTTTCATAGACAATGTTTTATTAGTTGAAGGCTTAAAACATAATTTGCTTAGCATAAGTCAGCTATGTGATAAGGACTATAATGTAAAATTTTTACCTACTAGTTGCATAATTAGCCTAAATGGAAAAATTGTTTTAAATGGAAATAGGGTAAACAATGTTTACATGCTAGATTTAAATTGTATTCAATCTCCTACTGCTTTTTGTTTGAAAACTGTTTCTGATGAATCATGGCTTTGGCATAGGAGACTTTGTCATTCTAGTATGAAAAATCTTAGAAGAATTATCCAAAAGAATTTGGTGAGAGGAATACCTAAACTAGACTTTACTAAGGACCATCTTTGTGATGCATGTCAATTAGGAAAACAAGTGAAGTCCTCTTTTAAGTCCAATAAAGATCTTAGGACCAGTAAACCTTTAGAAATTCTTCACATGGATCTTTTTGGACCTGTAAGCACTGTTAGTCTAGGAGGAAAGGTATATGAATTTGTTATAGTAGATGATTTTTCAAGATTCACCTGGGTTAAATTTTTTTTTCATAAGAGTGAATCATTTGAGGAATTCAGAAATTTTTCAACTTGGATACAAAGAAAACTAGGATGTAAAATAATTTCTATACAAAGTGATCATGGAGGAGAATTTGAAAATGAAAGATTTGAAGATTTCTGTAAAGAAAAGGGGATTGATCACAATTTTTTTGCACCTAGAACTCCTCAACAAAATGGAGTAGTTGAAAGAAAAAACAGAACATTAATAGAAGCCGCCCAGCAATGTTAGCAGAATACTCGCTTCCTAGATATTTTTGGGCTGAGGCGGTTAGCACTGCATGCTATGTTCTGAATAGGGTGAATGTGAGATCAAATTTAAATAAAACACCCTATGAGTTGCTAAAAGGTAGAACACCAAATTTGTCTCATTTACATGTATTTGGTTGCAAGGTGTTCATACATAATAATGGAAAATCTGCCTTAGGAAAATTTGATCCAAAATCAGATGAAGGAATTTTTGTTGGATATTCAAGTGTTAGAAAATCTTATAGAGTATTCAACAAAAGAACTTTAGTCATTGAGGAAACCACACATGTTGTTTTTGATGAAAATGGAAACATGGAAGAGCCAAAAGTTGTTGAAGAAGAAATTGAAGAAAACTCCCAAAAGATTGATAGATTAAATTTGGAAGAAAATGTGGAAGAAAATTTAGAAAGAGAAGACCCTTTGCCTAGAGATTTGAGATTTTCTAAAAACCACCCAAAGGAATTAATCATAGGTGAACCAAGTGAGGGTGTTAGAACTAGGCGTGGATTAAACAAGGAAGTCAATCATTCAGCCTTTATTTCAACTATTGAACCCACTAACATTGATCAAGCACTTTCAGATGAATTTTGGATATTGGCCATGCAAGAAGAGTTGAATCAATTTGTAAGAAATAAAGTTTGGGAACTGACTACAAGGCCAAAAGATCAAAGTGTTGTTGGAACCAAATGGGTGTTCAAAAATAAAATAAATGACTCAGGAGTAGTCATTAGAAATAAGGCTAGATTAGTAGCTAAGGGGAATAATCAAATTGAAGGAATTGATTTTGAGTAAACTTTTGCCCCTGTAGCTAAACTTGAAGCAATTAGGGTTTTACTAGCCTTTGCCTGTTTTAAAGGTTTTAAATTGTTTCAAATGGATGTCAAAAGTGCCTTTTTAAATGGGGTAATTGAAGAAGATGTTTTTGTAGAACAACCTCCAGGTTTTGAAAATTCTAAATTTCCAAATCATGTTTTCAAATTAAAAAAGGCATTATATGGATTGAAACAGGCACCTAGGGCTTGGTATGAGAGGTTAAGCACCTTCCTACTTGAAAGATCTTTTGAAAAAGGAAATGTGGATACAACTCTCTTTTTAAAGAAAATTGGAAAGGATATACTTATTGTTCAAATTTATGTGGATGACATCATCTTTGGATCTACAAATAAACATCTTTGTGATGACTTTTCTAAAACAACGAGTAGTGAATTTGAAATGAGTCTAATGGGAGATTTAAATTACTTTCTAGGATTTACCATTAAGCAACTTGAGGAAGGTACTTTTCTTAGTCAAACCAAATATATTAAGGACATCCTCAAAAAATATGAAATGGACAATGCTAAACCTGTTAGTACACCAATGAGTTCTTCAGTTCAGTTGGATAAAGACCTTAAGGGAAAATCTGTTGATCAAAAGAAATTTAGAGGGATAATTGGATCTTTACTTTACTTGACTGCTAGCCGACCAGATATATGTTTAGTGTTTGCTTATGTGCTAGATTTCAATCAGATCCAAAAGAATCACATTTGACAGCAGTGAAAAGGATTTTAAGATATCTACTAGAAACTCAAAACTTAGGAATTTGGTATCCTAAGTTTAGCTCTTCATTTGAAATTATTGGTTACTCAGATTCTGACTTTGCAGGCTGTAGAGTGGATAGGAAAAGCACTTCTGGAACATGTCAATTCATTGGAAATTCATTAGTTTCATGGTCTAGTAGAAAACAAAATTCAGTGGCACTATCTACTGCAGAAGCAGAATACATTGCATTAGGAAGTTGTGTGGCACAAGTACTTTGGTTAAAACAACAGTTGATTGATTTAGGATTAACTATAGGCACTATTCCAATTTATTGTGACAATACTAGTGCTATTTGCATTTCCAAAAATCCTATTCAACATTCTAGAACCAAACACATTGATATAAGGCATCATTTCATAAGGGATCATGTATCCAAAGGAGAAATTGAACTCATACATGTTTCAACTGAAAATCAACTTGCAGACATTTTTACAAAACCTTTAGCCTTTGATACCTTCAGTACTTTAAGAACAAGGCTTGGTGTTATTGATTTGAATGCTTAAACAAAATGTCTTTGCAACATTGATATTTGTTTTGTTTTGTTTTTTGATTTTGTGAAATTTTATGTGTTTTGAATGAATTGTTTTTAGATTTATGGTTTTGTTTTATGTTTTCTGTATTTTTGAATATTTTGTTTGATTTTCTTAATTTAAAAATTCAAAATTAAAATTTTTTTTGGAGGAAATGGTCCAGGACGAAATTATTTTCGTACGGGATGATGTGTGAAGGAACAGTTTGCACGAATTTAAACCGTTTTGAGAGCAGTTTTTAATTAGATCGTCTGTACGATATGTGATCGTCCAGGACGAATTTTTCTCTCTCAAACGTCGGGACGATTGAATGCAGCGGTTGAGTGGATAAGACAGTTTTTAATATGAACTTCGTCTGTACGAAATTTTTGTTCGTCTAGACGAACATGTGTCGGTTCATTGTAGGGGACGGTTTTCAAGAGTCATTAAAACGATTCACTTTTTGATCGTCTGTACGAAATGTTTTCGTCTGTACGATCGGTCAAGTCAAAAAGCCTGTACGAAGGGACGCATCGTAAGTTGTGTTGAATACGAAAAGCCGTTACATTTTGGACGAATTGGATCGTCTGTACGAAATTACTTCGTCCAGACGAACGATAATTTTTTGTCCAGGACGAATATTTTCGTCCAGGACGAACGTATCATTTTTCTTTAAATAAGAAGGCTTTCAAACTTGACAATCACACTTTCAAACTTCTTTTTCAATCCCTTTCTACATCAAATCAACAATGGCCTCCTCTAGCAAAAGACAAAAGGTTTTGGTGAGGAAACCAAATAGGAATGCCCCAGACAACTTTCTTTCCAAGGCAAATGAGGAATCTTTTCCTCGTTTTGCATCCGCAAAAATCACTCCGTCTCGCATTCTTATCCAAACAGAGTTGAAATTTAGGGTATTGCACCTCTTCGCCTCAACTCAATTTCAGTTCATTCTTTCTCTCGTCCACCTCTACAATAAACAAACCTACCACTACTTTCTAGCCAACATGAGTTTCAATTCTGACCACTCTATCATTAGTTCTTATGTTTTTAAACAAAAAGTTGAGATCACCAAGCACGACCTTGGTACATTTTTAAACTTAAGAACTGAAGGATATAGAGCCCACACCCTAATGTCAGAAAACTCCTTCAAATGGTTTGAAATCAATAGGGTGATTAGAGAGATAGGCATAACCTATCATGTTGCTAGAGTCTCCGGTATGACCCAAGATGCCCGAATCATCCAGCATATCCTTAGATCCTCAATTATTCCTAAAGCTGGTGATAGGATTAACATTACTCCTCTCCTTTCTTGTCTAACTTTTTTAATCATGCAAAGACATCCTATTGATGAAGCCCAACTCATCATAGACCATATCTTTGGGCTCTCAGAAATAGGACATGCAGATCAGAAGAGGAAGAAGAACATTTCATTAGGGCACTTAATTACTTATATTTTGGAAAAGAAGTACAATATAGTGCATCCTGATGAAGAATATGAAGAGCAAGTTTACTATAACGATGCATCATTCAGATTGCTCTTCAAGGAGGAAAAAGAAAAAGAAAAAGCACATGTCAGTGCTTCAGAAGAAGAAGAAGAAGAAGGAGTGCAAGCTTCTGCTTCTCAATCAGATTACCAGAATCTGATTGAGAGATTTGATAGACTAGAGACTCACATTGATCAAAGGTTTGATCAATTTGATGCTCAACTTACGCAGCAGCAACATGACATTGATAATATTAAAGATGAAGTTCATGAAATAAATACCAATGTAATGTTGATGACCTCCTACTTCAACCTCTTTGGCGGCATTCCTCCTCCTTCTCCAGAACAGTAGAATTTTTTTTTATGTCTGTGTCTGTTGTATTTTTTTGTTTTTGTTTGTTTTGTTTTTATCTTATCTGTTTTATTGTAATGTGTTTGTTTTTATGTTTTTAAGTTCAATGTTTTTTTTTCTCTGTAATCTGTTTCTTTAATATCAATGAAAGTTTGTTTCTATTAGATTTGTTTTGAAATGTGGTTAATGTTTGTGAATTTCATTAGTATTATTTAATCTACATAGTGCTTAAATTCGATTGTAATTTGAGATTATCTATATTAGAAAATCTAGACTTTCTAAATTTATAATTTGTTTATAACTTGTTGTAATTAGAACTTTTAAATTCGTGTCTATTCATTTAGACTACATAAAAGTTAATATTATTATTACAATTTTAATGTTTTCTTATTTTGTATTTCTATGCTCAAATGATATTTATGCACCTAGAAATATTTGAAATTTTAGATTATAGATTTTGGAAAGAATTGGTCAAATTACTCTTGAACATTGTACAAAAGTACAAAAATCAAAAGGAATTCGCAAAAATTTGTAAAGTGAAAAAGAGGCACAAAATAAGCCAAACCAAGAAAAAATGCACAAAAATGTGCTCCAAAACTTTGAAAAGATGCGCAAAGCGCCACATGAGGTAATTCTCTTCTTTCCAAATTCGTTCAATCTCTTAATTCAAATTAATCATATGTTCATTTATATTCTATTGAACTTTGAAATATAGAATTTTTATACATCTCTCTTGTAATGATTTTCTATAGTCAAATGTCTAAATTGAATCATGTCTTTGATAAATTCTTCTTACTTACAATGTTATATCACTTCTTAAATTATATGAATCTCTATGATTGACCTAATATCTTTAGTTTAAAAATTGCATACCCTATGTCAATCACGATTTAGATTAAATTTTAAAAAATGAATTTCATACAATTACTTACATTTCTTGTCTATTTCTTCTTCACTTTTTGTTGCTGTCAAAAAGGGGGAGATATTATTTTGTTTTCTGTTGTGTTTTGTGTTTTTCTATTTTTAATTTTGTTTGCAAGTTTTTTTCTTGTGTTAAAATTTTTTGAAAAACAAAAATATTGTTCTTAATGCCTCCTTATTTTAATGTTCTCATAAATTCAGGGGGAGTTTAGGAGATAAGAGATTTGTTTTAACTTGAAACCATACAAATAATAATTGTTTTGCCATCATCAAAAAGGGGGAGATTGTTTGAATAGTTGCTATTTGAATAATTTATATTTGTGCAACTTATGTAGTTTTGATGATTCCAAACATTATTGTTCAAATGTATAGTTATCTCCTAACAATTTTAGAAGATTTGCATTTGCTCTTGTGTGTACTAATATTTCAGGAAAATTAGACTCCAGACTACGATAACTTCAAATCAAATTCAACATGAGATATTTTGTTTATTTGAAGTTTGCATTTTCTTTGAATTAGTTTTGAAAGGGAGTGATTGTAATTGAGTGAATAAAATCTCACACACACAAATAAGGAGATCTTAAAATTCTATACTGATCGTACAGGACGATATTTATCGTACTGGACGATCTGTCAGTTATCTCCTATTGAGCACTTGGAACGAATAGGAACTTGCTCGAGAAAAATATTTCTAAGTTCTATTCATCCAGGACGAATTTTATTATCGTCCCGGACGATAGTTCTCTGTAAAATTTTCGTCTAGACGAATTTTATCATGGTACGAGGCGACCAGTCCTCTGAAAAATTTTCGTCCCGACGAAAATAAATATCGTACCGGACGATCAGCTCTCTAGAAAATTTTTGTCCAGACGAAAACAAATTATAGTCCACGGCGATTGGTCCTCTGGAAAATTTTCGTCCAGACTAAATAAATAATCGTCCAGGACGATCGGCTCTCTGGAAAATTTTCGTCCAGACGAACATATTTTCGTCCAAACGATTAACCGACTTAGAACAGTTTTCAGCAGTTTCTAGAACCGACCTTGTAATAACCGTTCGTACTGGACGAACCTAGTTCGTACAGGACGATCAACTGTACGAAGTCATTTCGTACACATATACGAATTGGGTCGTTTCAGATCGTTTAAGTAAAATCGTCCAGGACGATCCAGGATCGTACAGGACGATCCACTGCGTACAGAATTGGAAACTTGCAGTTTTTGGGCGGTTTTTCATGTCTTTTGTATAAATAGTCCAAATTAGACTGCCACCCAATCTTTTTGTCATTTGATCTTCGTGCCTCTTGAGAGAATAGCCAAGGAGAGAGTGGAAGAGAGCATTCAAAGGAGGATTCCTACCATTGGAGCGAGAAGGCTTCACTTGGATTACTAAGGTAAGAGTCTCTACTTGTGAAATTGGATTTCTTCACTCTTTTCTTTCTTCCTTCTAGATTCTTGTGAGAAGATAAGTCAAGGAGATCCGGTTCTCTGCCGACACTTGGAGAGTGTGAACAGACGAAGGGTTCTCTGCCCACACTAGGAGAGTGTAAAAGGACGAAGGTTCTCTGCCTACACTTGGAGAGTGTGAACAGCCGTAGGGTTCTCTGCCCACACTAGGAGAGTGTAAAAGGACGACGGTTCTCTGCCAGCACTGTGGATTGTGTAAAAGGACGACGATTCTCTGCCGCACCGGGTAGTGGTGAAAAGAGTGTTTTGTACAGGCTTCTCCGCCTTGCTGTGGGTGCTAAAGGAGAGTCACTTTGTGGTATTAGTGCAATACTCAGAGGGTGCCTCTGAGGAGTGGATGTAGGTCTGGTTATAGACCGAACCACTATAAATCTGGTGTCATTTACTTTATTGCTTTTACGTTTTCTTACTTTAAATTTCAGTTTTAACAACTCTGTGGTTGAAAAACATTTTTCTACAAACTTTAAAAGAAAATTTTATTTCGGTTCAACTTTATCATTAAGAGGGTTTAAAATTTTTTAAAACTACCAATTCACCCCCCTCTTGGTAGCCGTGGGACATTTACTTAGGCTTAACAACCTAATTACTGGACTCAACAAGATACACAACAAAAGATAAATGGAAGATTGATAGCCATTCACTATTAAACAGAAATCATCTCTGACTACTCAAAACCTAATATTAGTTAAATTACAATCCACCATCATGTTGTTAAAATCATCCATGGTATTATTATTTTGAAGAGAACCTCCAATTTTTTTAAACGTGTTGGAAATAATGTTAAAATCAACTTTGACTACTTATACTAACTTATTATCTTTGAAGTTTTTAATAGGATGGAAATTCATTAATAAATTTGTAGTATTGCTAGGTTTGGATCATGTGTTCCAGTTGAATTTATTAGTTCTTGACTTTCCAGAAGAATTTTATTAGAATTTTCTTTCAATAATATAAAAGAAAATTGATGAAAGCTTCTATATAAATGTAGTTCTTCCCATAGATTCCTCTACATGCATAATGATTTAGAATATGAATGCATGAGGGAGAAGTATTTATATTAACAATTCTAATAACATTTTTTAAATCATCAATGTTGTTTTTAACCCCATATGAAAATTATAGAAAGTATTTAAAATCAACAATTTACACATTCGCAAAAAGGAAATCCAAGATCCAATAATAGAACATGGATTTTATCTTTCTTAAAACAAGATAGTTAAACATATATACTTACATTTTTTGTTTGCTTACGACTTTCTTTATATTGCCAACTAAAGGGATAAAAATTTATTAATATAGACGGAATTCGAACACGATATTGGCAATAATTTCAATAATTTCTAATGACAAAGCATGTTGACACACACATACTCTCTCTCTCTCTCTCTCTCTCTCTCTCTCTCTCTCTCTCTCTCTCTCTCTCTCTCTCTCTCTCTTTCTCTCTCTCTCTCTTTCTCTTAGACAAAAACATAAATGAATATTGACAACATTTCTAATTTCTTGGTTGTTTTTGTGTGATTTCACCATTGATATTGGTGATACACTTTCTACTTTTTTTATTTTCTTTATCATATAGTAAGATAGTCATTCCTTGAGCACTAAATATTTTTTGAAGGCATTAACTTTAAAATATTTACCCATAACATTGTCATCCCTTATAATTACGATTCCTCTTTTTTTCCTAATGAGAAGTACATTATCCTCTTCGGTGATGTATTAATTCTTTTCCATTTTTTCTTTACTTTATTAATTCTTTTTCAAGAGAGATTTTACAGGCTAAGCTGTCTCCAAGGTTCAAAGTTCAACACTTGTAGTTCTATAGGTGTAGCACTAATCTATTAGACCACATAGGCACCTTTGAATCATTGACATCTTCTATGGATATTGAAGATACCCTTAAGTGTCATTTGTTCATAAAAAAACTTAAGGAATTTGCATTTTGGTGCTTCACTCAATGTCATTTACGATTATCACCTCATTCTCAAGAGGTCATAGAAAGAGAGATGGAGTACTCACTATGTTAATCACTTGGTGTGAAGGCAACAACTAGTACCCTACCATTGCTAATTTTATTATAGAGGACAATATGACCACCTACAACACCTTCTTTGGTAAACCACTATTGAATACATTCAGAGCCATGATATTGACTAAGTACATTAATGCTATCAATTTTTCAATTATAGGAAGAGAGATCATAATAAATAACGAATTCACACAGTTGTACACTTACTATCAAAGGGTAGTAAGGAAAGTGGAGACTTCCATAGAAGAATTGCTACAGCTTTATATGGAGAACGATCTAGGTTAAGAAATCTTGGAGGGTGTATAAGAAGTACATACATTAGAGGGATATGTTTCAAACCTAATACAAGTACTGTGATTTTGATGATAATAAATTATTGTGTCTGATATTGCTTTTTATTATTTTTATGATATTTTATTTTATTTTTACGTGTACTAACGACTCAAAAATTTAGTCCACCATTAACTTGTAATTCTGATCAGCTCAAGTTTGGGTAGACTAGGGTTAAAATAAGTTTTCATTTTTATTTTTTCCTTTTAAGATATTAATATTTTATGATATGATTGTTGAGTAACATTGCACACACACAGGGTAAGAGATAAAAATTTTTAGTGAGAGTTTTCTTTTTAAGATATTCATATTATATAAATTTTCCTTCTTACTATACGATTTTGTTTTGTATTGTACGACATGTTGTGCTTTTTTAAACCCTAGACACCAAAGGTTAAGGAAGATACTAATTTTACACTATTCATACAGTATGATTTATTTCATACATATATCTTAATTTAAATCATTCTTAATTAATCCTCTGATATCTGGCAATCAAATCATGGACATGTTGCAACTTAGTTTTCATAACTACATTTTCATATCATGTTTGTTTTTATGATTCCAAATATTATTGTTTTGATTACTATTTTTCCTAACATATATTAGATATATTGCTTTTGTTATTTATGTGTAGTAATATTTAAGAGAAATCATACTCCAGATTGTTGAAGACTTCAAGGCAGAATAGATTAGTGTTTATTGTAAATGGAGTTTATATTTCTTACTTTTATTGAATCTGAGAGAGTGTGATTGTAATTGAGTAACCATGCATACACACACTAGGGGGAGTATAAAAACTTAAATTTTTAAACAAATCATACTATATGATTTAAATTCATACGAGATGATTTATCTAATTATTTCCTCCAACAAGTAGTTAATTGTACCATAAGATGAAAATTTTCTAAGTATTGTTCATATTGTACGAAGAGCCCTTCATACAGGTGACATATATAGTACAAAATAGATATGCACATGTTCGTCATGATGATCTACAAAAATTTTCTTAACTAATCATATTGTATAAAGTAATTTTCATACAGACGATGTCTAGAGTATGAAAAGATTGAGTCTCTTTTCATCCTGATGATCATTAAAGTTTTCTAAATAATTGTACTGTATGAAGTGTATTTTGTATAGATGATGTCCATAGCACGAAAATAATGGGTCTCTTTTTGTCTTGACGAATAACATATTTTTTTCTAAACTATTCATATTGTACGATCTTATGTTCATACAGACGATGTCTATAGTACAAATGTATGGGGTATCTTTTCATCTCGATGAATCAAAAAATTTTCTTAATAGTTCATATTGTTCGAACTAGATTCATACTATATGATTATTGTGTATGAAAATGGTTTAAACAAGTTCATAGGAGCAAATTTTATACCTTTCGTATGTATGATTATCGATCGTACTATACGATCATGTACGCTCAAAATTTCAATTTTAAGTTTTCTGGATGGTTTTACGCATCTTTCATAAAAAAGTACTTAGAAACTGACTTAGAGAAATATGAACTTCATGATTTCTTATAGAGCAATTGAAAGAGTGTTTTTGGGAGAGTGTTTGAGAGAGAGTTCTTGTAAGTGAAGTGTGAAGGGTTCACAAAGTTACTCAAAAATAAGAATCTCTTTTGTGTTTGTGTCACTTCTCTTACTTTCTTCTTTCTAGTTGCTTGAGAGAAGATCTTTGGAGAACATTCGGTACTCTACAGACTCTAGGTGGGTGTGAAAGGATGATGATACTCTACTGACACTTTGAGGGTATAAAAGGATTACGGTACTCTGCTGACACTTGGAGAGTGTGAATGGATGACGGTACTCTGATGCACCTGGGTTTGGTGGAAGAGAGGAAATTTGTAAGGGATTCTTAAAAGGAGAGTCATTTTGGTCATAGTTCAATACTTAAATAGGAAGTCTTCAAGGAGTGGACGTAGGTCTAGTTGAACTGAATCACTATAAATCATTATGTTCTTTTTATTTTTAGTATTTTTTTCATTTTGTAGCACTTTAGTTTTTATGGTTGAAAATTTTTGTTTGCATAAAATAAAAAATGATTTTTATAAATCTCTAAGAGAATTTTTTAAATAACTACTTCACCCCCCCCCCCCCCCCCTCTTGATTAGCCTTGGGATAGTTGCGTAGGTTTAACAACCTATACAAACTTTTCAGGGTAATTATTATGATTGATCATACTGTATAATATAGTACTCATTATATGATTATGTGAGTACTACATTTTTCATCTTATATATCATAAAAAATAAAATCCATGATTTTTGTACTATTTGTACAATGCAATGTCCATGGTGTTAGACAATCACTCATTTACAAAGGTTGTCATCTCAAGGATCGTCCTAAATGAATAGAAGGAATTTTTATAGATTGTTCCATAAAATGTTTTTATTATTTTGTATTATGTCTTATAAAAATTGAATAGTTTGTCTAAATAATCTTCCTGAATGAGTCTGAATTGAACTGATCATACCATATGATATGTGTATCGTACTATATGAATAGAGGGTAGATCTCTTAAAATTTAGAATTTTTTGAAGCCCACTAGTTAAGGATTTCTAATACTCTTATAAAAAAACTTTTGATATTATGTTAACTTATGTAAGGCTTAGAGAAGGAAGAGAGAAGGGCTTTGGAAGAGAAAGATCATTATAAGGAGGAGTTGTAAAGGATTCACAATGGTTGCTCCAAGCAAGGTTTCCACCATCTTCATCAAGCTTTTTCCTTTATTTCTTGGTGTCTCCAGTGAGATCTTCTTCAGTATTGTCTCTACCTACTTGAAGAGGGAGTAAAAGTATTCCAAGGTTCTCTACCTACTCTAGGAGGGAGTAAAAGGATTTCTAGGTTTTTTGCTTACTCTAAGAGGGAGTAAAATGATTTCTAGGTTCTCTACCTACTTTAGGATGGAGTAAAAAGATTCAAGGTACTCTGCCTCACTAGGTTGGTGGAAAGATTTTATAAGGGCTTCTCCGCCTTAATATGCAGGTAAAATGACAGACTACTTTTAGTGCAATACCCTAAAAGGAGGTTATTAGGGAGTGGGCATAGGTAAAGTTCATCAAACAATTATAAATATGGTGTGTTCTTTCTATTTACTTTTCTATTTTTAATTTATGTATTATTTTGTGATTTATTATGTGGTCAAAATCTTTGATTTTTATATTGTGAAATTAGTGTTGCTTCCACATAAATTATTTTCATTAAAACATTTTAAAAGATTTTAAAAAGATTTATTATTTCCTTGAGAAATTTTAAAATAGCCAATTCACCCCCCACTTATTTAGTCTCAGGTTAGTTCATAAAGCTTTAACAACCCTTATGAACTTTGAGTTGTCTTAGAGCATAAATTAAGTTTTAAATAAATTTGAAAAGTGATCTATAGATAATATATGTAATCATAATACTACAGAAGGATACTTAATCACTAAACAACCTCTATTCGATAATATTCTTTCAATTTTTGGAAAATTCATATGTCCACAATTTTATAATCAATTGATTATCACATATGGATGCTAGTTTAGGATGGCTAGTCTACACCTTCACATTCAACAAATGGTGTTAAAATTGAAATACCTTTTTCTGTATGGACTACTAATGATAGAGATTTAGCCCAACTGAAAGCCAAATGTCTAAACTATTTTTTCTATGCTTTAAAATATGATAGTTATATGTGTATATATACTTGTTCAACTGGTAAAGAGATTTGGGGGAAACTCTTCATCACATATGAAGGATCAAATCAAATAAAATAATCTCAAGTAAACATTTTGCTTCATGATTATGAATTATTTTGAATGAAACCTAGTGAATCTATTTTTTAAATATATACTAGGTTCACTCAGATTGTTACTTCCATGCATACCTTTAGAAGAGATCTTACAAATTATGAAAAAGTTAAAAAAAAAAATTTTGTTGTTTACCATCTTCATATGATACAAAATCACTATCATTATTGAATTGAAAGATATGAATGTTTATTCTTTTAATAACTTACTTGGGTCAGGAGTGAGTCATTGGTAGCATTTTGTAGGTGAAAAGAGGAAAGAGAAGATTATAGCCTTAAATTCTAATGATTCTAGCATTGTTTCTTCTAGATAAGATCTTCATGATTTTGCACTAATAAATAGGCAAATCAAGAGCTTTTTAAGCAAAAAAGCAAAAATGTCACCGATAATGGAATAAAGGTAAGAATGATAAAAACTCTAAAATTTCTTCAAAAGTTGTATGATTTGAATATAGGAAGCTAGGACACATGAGGTCTGATTGTTTAATTCTTAAAGCTCACCCAAGTAAGGAGAAGGGAGAAGGAAAAGCTAAATTCAAGCAGGGTAAGAAAAATACTCAAAAAACTTTCTAGGCAAACTTAACATCAGTCTCTTCTAAAATTGAAGAAGAAGAGGAGGTAACCAACGTATGCTTAATGATAGATAATCATCTTCATCATTATGATCAAGAGGAGGTATCTGAGTTTACCTATGATCAATTTTTTAAAGTTTTTGAAAAAATTAATACTGCATATAGGAAGCTTAAAAATTATATGCTAGCCTTAAATCTAACTTTTAAATTCTACAAAAAAGAGCATGAATACCTAAAGAAAGATTATTCCACTCTAGATAGTAATTGCATGGATTAGTTAGATGAATTTGACATTATAAACAAGAAGAATTTTGAATTAACTGAGCTGTATGAGTCCTTGAAAAAATCACAAGTTGAATTAGAAAATGCATAAAGAGATTAGAAACTTTTGCATTCTAATTAGATAATAGGGATCATGCATTGAAAGTTGAAAATTTAATACTTGGAAGTGCAAACCATTTTTATAAATCCAATTAAATGCTCTAAAAAAAATCACCTTCACTTCAAGAGTTTTATAATTTATCACCTCAGCATGCATCATTCAAACCTAAAATAAGGCACTATAACCCAATCAGATTAGAAAATCATTTTCCTGGTATAAGTTGTTTTTCTTGTGGCATGCTTGGATATATATCCCATACTTGCAGCATTTAGCATAGAACACATTTTGTGTGGAGACAAAAATTTTAAAATTGATAGCATAGCAAACATGCTTTTCACTCTTCTTTCATAATATGGAACCCAAATGAGTTTGGGTTACCAAATCTAACATCTAATGATATTGTAGTGATGCTCTCATAGAAGGCCTAAGAAAGCATGTGGTACCTAGATAGTGTATGTTCAAAGCACATGACTGGTGATGTAAATCAATTTATTTCATTGGAGGCCAAGTTATAAGGCAAGGTAACACTTGGAGATAACACCACCAGGAGAGTGGTGGGATTAGGTATAATTGGCAACTCATGAAATTTCATCATTAAAAATGTCTTAATAAAGATGGTTTGAAACATAACCCGCTTAACATAAGCCAGCTTTGTGATAAAGAATTTAGCACTAAGTTTTTGTGTACCAGCTATATGATTAGCTTAAATTGAAATATTATGCTATAAGAAAAAAAAAATTAATAATATCCACATGCTTGATTTAACTGTGTTGAACATGATGCTTCTTTTTGCCAAAAAACTATTTATAATTAATCCTTGCGGTTGCATAGGAGATTAGGTCATGCAAGTATATAAAACCTTAATAAAATCACCCAAAAGACTTAGTGAGAGAAATTCCTAAACTAGAGTTCACTAACGACAACCTGTGATTCCTTTCAATTAGGGAAAAAAGTTAAATTCTCTTTCCACTCAGTCAAATACATTAACACTAGCAAACCTTAGACTTCCTTCACATGGATCGCTTTGGATTTGTCAATACTATAAGCATAGGAGAGAGTCTTTAGATATTTGATTATTGATGATTATTTAAGGTTTACTTAGGTTAGATTCCTATCTCATAAAAGTTAATTATTTGAGGAATTTAGATCATTCTTCACTTGGATTTAGAGGAAGCTAGGTTGTAAAATTCTGATAATTCATAGTGATCATGGTGGAGAATTTGAGAATGAGAAATTTAAATCTAATTGTAAGGAGAAGGGGATAAATCATAATATTTTATCTCCTAGAACCCCTCAATAGAATGTGGTTGCTAAAAGAAAGCAAATGAATCATTAAGCTATAGAGAGAAGCTAGAGAGAGAAGCTCTTGGAAAAGAGGAGAGAGAATTTTTGGGTATTTTTTTTCAAATTTTATTCTTCAGTCATTTTGGCAGTTGTTCCGGTTATGACGGAGGTTACGGCGGTGGTCACTGATGAATGCTGGAAACCTCCTAAAAGTTTGTCTTCTACATTCGCTCAGTTTGATGGACATTTTAGATCAATTAAAATTGGACCTTTAAAGATCAATGAACCTTCATCGGTAATTCAGAAGAATTCTCCACCTGTTATTGGCAAAGGGAAAGAAAATCTGTATCATGGACCTGAGAAGATTCACCAAAAGGTTGGAAGGAAGACTCTAAATAGAAGTTCCAATGACAAAGAAGAATTGTCCTATTCAGGGATGAAATTATTTGTGAATAGGTTTAGTAGTAATAATGCTAAACCCCTGTTTTTGGAGGAAGGTGTCTCTTTCTCAGAAAAGTTAATGGGAAATGTTCCAGATGTTTGTAAGAATGTTGTAGAAGGAATTGCTAAAGAAGACTCTGTCAAAAATCTAAATCTCAACTCATGGATCAGGAAGCCCAACATCAAGGTGAATTTTACTAGGGATGAATCGTTGATTTCAGAAGATGGGAAGGAAATTAAGCTCAATGAATCAAACATTAAACTGAACATTCAAATGCTTCAAAATTCCGTTGTGGTGAAGTTATTTGGAAGGAATGTTCAGTTAAATGTGATAACTATTGAGCTCCGTCGTCAATGGAACTCAATTGGAAAATTTCATATAACTTCTCTTGAGCTTGGATGGATTCTTTGCTCATTCTTTGAAATGGAAGGAGTGGAAAAGGTTCTAGAGGGAGGTCCATGGTATGTTAATGATCACATAGTAGGAATTGACAGATAGTCTCCACTGTTCACTCTGTCGTCCTTAAAAGGATTGTCTGTTCCAATTTGGGTCAGATTCCCTCATCTTCCATTGCTTTGTTGGGATGAAGAGAATGTGGCTAGAATAGCCTCAATGATTGGTCAACCATTATGGATAGATGGTAATATGTTTCAGTGGTGCAAATGAGAGTATGCTAGTGTATGTGTTCGTATGGCTCTAGATCAACAATTTTCTTCGGGTGTTTGGGTGGAAGGTTCATGTGGTCGATTTTTTTAGAAGGTAGAATATGAGAAAGTATCAACATTTTGCTTTAAATTTGGTAAATTTGGGTACCTATTGGAAGATTGCAAAGAAGGAAAACCTTTAAGTAATGAGGTATTTCCTTCAAATAAAGTAGTTCGAGAAAGGTCATTGTTAGTTCAGTTTGAAGTAAATCATAATGAGGCATATGGTCTGTGGACTCTTGTCAAGAACATTAAGAGGAAGAAAACTAATCCTAGATCGAGAAATGTTATTCAAAATGCATGGAAATTCATGAAACCAAAAGCAATATTTGTTAAAAAAACTGTCCTTAATATAGTGCAGGATGTTGATCAAAGAGCTAAAGGGAGTTAAGTTCCAATAGTAGAAGAAGTTGTTTAAGCTATAAATGAACCTGTAGTTGAATTACCACCAGCTAAAGGAAGTTTCAATGTAATTTCTGAAATTAATAAGAGATCAATGTGGAAGAATGCTTTTAAGGAAATCTCACATGTAGTTGCTGATCTTGGAGGTGCAGGTATCTTCCAGGTGGTTCCAATAGAATTTAACAACAAATATAGCATTCTAAATTCTGGTTAGAAGGAGAAGAGGAATATACTAGAGTAGATGCAAATGATGAAGAATTAGAAGAAGGTGAATTGATTTATCAAGGCAAAATAAATAAGAATCCAGGTTCAGAGAAGGTGGAGACTGAATAACAAAAAAGCAAAAGTTAAGCTCCATAAAGAACTTAAATCATGGGGAAAAGACAATATTTTAACTCAAAGGAGGAAAGGAAAAGTGACCAAGATGAATAAGAATGGGAGCAATTCCATTTTTAATCATAAACGACTTTTATTGCCTTTTTAAATTGTAAAGGGGCAAGGAAGAAAGAGGCCTCTCAATACTTCAGAGAATTTGTTAAAGAATTTGACATCTTCCTAGTTGGATTGGTAATCCATGCTTCTTCACAGGTGGTAGTTGGCTTGTTTAAAATTCCAAGTAAAGGTGAATGGCTGGTTGCAACAGTATATGGAAGTAAAGAAGTTTATAAGAGAAGACATCTGCAGTAAATTCTAGAAACTTTTTCGGGTACACAGCTCCCTTTCATAATGGGTACTGATTTTAATTATGTACAATCTTAAGAAGAAAAAAGAGGTGGCAATAGGTTTTTGTTCTCACAAGGTCCTCGAGATATGAATTTGTTAATGCTTCAGACCACTATCCTAGTCTAATTAAAATTTTTAGTTAAGGTTTTACGAGGAAAAAACAACTGCAATTTGAAGAAGTATGGGCTTCATTTCCAGCTTCTAATTCAATAGTGGCCAATTCTTGGAAGAAATCAGCTGGAGGAGATGATGTTCAAGTGCTGAATTTGAAATTCAAGAGAGCGTTGAAGGCCTTATTCTATTAGAGCAAAGAAAAGTATGCAAATCTTAACAATCAAAAAGAAAAGATGAAGAAGGAAATCCTGGAACTGCAGAAAGAAGAGGGCAATACAAGAAGTTTACCAGAAGAAAAAATCTGTATATTGAAATCAAAAGTAATAGAATTAAATTCTACTTTGGGCTGGCTAAGTTCTTGGTGGAGACAAAGGGAAAAAGTGAAATGGATGAAGAAGAGTGATACAAACTCAAAGTATTTTCATGGTATTGCTACTGCTAAGCAGAACAACAATTTTATTAATCAGATTAAAGACTGTAATGGTGTACTGGTGGAGGAGAAAAAAAATTGAAAAAATAATGTTTGAGTAATTTAAAGACAAATGGAGAGTTCGAAGATGTGTTATAACAGGCTGGCTGAAATTCAATAATGTTATGCGATATGAGGACAAAAAATTTCTCTTGGCATAATTCACTAAAGAAGAGCTGGAAGCTATAGTTTGGCATTTGGAAGGTAATATTTCTTCTAGGCTAGATGGAATTTCATATTCTTTTATAAAATGTTATTGGAATATCATCAAAGAGGAGGTGTGGAAGGCCATTTGTCAATTTTTTAATTCAAGAGTAATGAATGAAGATTGGAAGGAAACCTCTGTTGTTCTTATCCCTAAGCTAAAAAAAACTATTGATTCCATCCAATTATAGACCTATTAGTCAATGAAAATTGATTTACAAGTTAGTAGCAAGGATGCTATTGAATAGAATGGTGGGTTTTATTCCTAAATTGATTTCAAAAAATCAAGTAGCTTTTGTGAAAGGCAGAACAATGTCCAAGAACATCTTTCTTATTCAAGAAATAATTAGTAAGTTTAGATTCTCTAAAGCAAAAAAGGGATTAATGGAAACTAAAGTTGATATGGAATAGGCTTATGACTGTATGGGATGGAAGACTTTGAAGCAACTGTTAGAGTATCTTGAATTTCCTTGGAAATTCACAAGTTTACTTCTACAATGTGTAGAGGATACAAAGTACTCTATCAGTATCAATGGCAATAACACAAAATGGATTCAGGCTAGATGTGATTTCAGGAAAGGTTGCCCATTATCCCCTTTTTTGTTCATTTTATGTTCACAGCTATTAAGTGAAGCTTTCAATCAAAGGGGGCAAAAGATTGGTATCAAAATAACTCCTTCAGCAGAAAGAATTTCACATCTTCAATATGCTAATGATACAATCTTTTTTTCAAAAGCTAATCGAAAGTGTGCAAAGAAAATTATGAAGATCATGGAAGATTATAGTAGCTGGATGGGGCAAAAGGTGAATGTGCAGAAATCGTCAATGCTTTTATGGAAAACTGTTGGAAGGAGTAGAGCCAAAGTTCTTTCCAAAGTCATGGGAATTAAAGAAGTAAAAGAGATGAACTACCTGGGTTTGAGAATGGCTTCGAGGAGGTTGAGTGTTGCTGATTTTCAATCTTTGATTGAGAATGATTATGACAATTTAAATATATGGTGAAACATGTTTCTATCTCTGTCAGGCAAGCTATTACTTATCAAATCATCCCTCTTAACTCTACCTATTTTCCTATCAACCCACTCTTTGGTTCCAATGGGTGTCTTGAATGAATTAGACTAGTTGTGTAGAGAATTTCTTTTGGAAGAAACAGGACAAAAGTAAGGAACTTCATTATGCTGATTGGAAAACATTGTGCAAACAAAAAAGGTTGGGTGGCCAAGGTGTTGTTTAAGCAGCTAAAAAAATTAGACCTTTGAGGGAAAATTTTTCTTGGAATTTAATATCAAACCCTGCTACTTTGCTAAATAGATCTCTAACTGCAAAATATGGGAAAGAATTCTAGAATTCTTAAGGTTCAAGAGGGAAATCTTCTACTTGGAAGATCATCTGTAACGAAGCAAAATTCCTGCAGCCAATTTTAAGATGGAAAGTATCTGATGGTAAGAACGTCAATACTACAAAGGACATTTGGATACTAGACAAGACCATTGATCATTGGCCAAGTTTTGTGGCTGAGTTACAAGGAGAACATTAGTTTGAATTTCTTTATTCAAGAAGGAAGATGGGATGTGATGAAACTATAGCAAGCTTTTGGTAAAGAACTGGTGAACTGAAAGATCTTCCTGCTGATGAGAGGGAGAAAATGTTCAAATATACAGGAAAAACATTGGCGGCCATGATTACAGATCATTGTAGAAGACATGAAGAAGAAGATAAAAACAGGAAAAGGTTAAGAGATTTAAATTTAAGACCAAGAGTGGAGCTGTTTTGGTGGAGACTAGATCACAAATCAATTCCTTCTAAAGAGTTTTCGATGTATAGAAGGATTATCAACTATAATGGTTATCCGAGAGGATGCTTTGAGGTGGAAAATTTAGAACATATAGATGTTCATTGTTATTTTCTTCAAAAATTTATTAAGTTGATTAACAAATGGGGGTATAAGATTCCAATTTTTTCCAATTTAGAAACTACTTCAAGGACTTGACTTATATGTCTAAATCTAATCCATTTTTGGGCAATTTATACAGTTTGGTGTTATTCCTGACTTGGAAAAGTAGGAATACGTTGGTACATGTAAGTAAAAAAGATAGTTTAAATGTAATAACAACAAATGCAGTCAGCCTTACTTCATCGTCAAATACCTTTAGTCTAATTTCAGTGAACTGGGATTCTAATCAGCTTAGGCTTTTTTCTTCAACTTGGAATCCCCCTCCAACTCATTGGATTAAACTTAATGTTGATGCCTTCCTTCATAGTTCATACAGAGCAGGAGTTGGAAGGGTTATAAGAGACAGTAAAGGGAGATTTTTATTTGCTTTTGGGATTATGTTTTTGCACTAGGATTTGCTTGATCTTGGAATTGGAAGTAATATTATCATTGAGGAAGCTCATTCAAGATTGGATTTATAAGGAGAAAGGAATCATTATAGAATGAGATAACTACAATATTCTGAAGTTTGTGCAGAAAGTGCTGAATAACGAGATACTCGGTAAGGTCGGCTCTAATAAGGGTGATTTTTTATTCTTGAGAAATTTTAACAAAGTTATTATTCAATTTGTGAATAGGGATTACAATAAGTTAGCAGATTATTATGCTAACCTTGCTAGTGAATCTGATTTCATTTGGGATAGATTTGATAGTAATAAGGTTCCTCCTCTTTTCTTTAATTTGTTAAAGGAGGAATGTGACAAGTGTTTCTTCTCATAGACATTCTTTTTTGACTTCTTATTAATAAAATTGTATCTAGCAGCAAAAAAAAAAAAAAAAGAAAGAGAAGGACCCTGGTACATACTGCTAGAGCCATATTAGTTGAATACTAACTTTCTAAATACTTTTGGGTAGAAGTAGAGAATATAGCATGTTATGTTCTGAATATGGTAAATATTAGATTCAAGCTGAATAAGACACTCTATGAAACTTTTAAGGTTTGGACACCCAATTTCTCTTACCTTAATGTCTTTGGAATTAAAGTTTTCATTCTGAATAATGGGAAATTCCTACTATGAAAGTTTACCCAAAATTTGATGGAGTGTTCCTAGGTTACTCAAATTTTGGGAAATCCTATAGAGTTCTCAATAAAAGAACACTTGTAATAAAGGAGATCACTCATATTGTATTTGACGAATTAGATAATTCTAGAGGGTCTAGAGTGGAAGAAAATGAGGTTGTAGAAATTATCCAAGAATTAGAATCTACAAATATGGAGGAAAGGATAGAACCTAAAAATACTTTACCTAGAGAATAAAGATATTCTTTGAGTCATCCTAAAGAAATAATCTTTGGAGAACCATCTAAAAGAGTTAGAACTAGGCATGGACTTAGATAAAAGTAAACCACTCTATCTTCATTTCAATAACTTAAAAATCAAGACCTATCTCATAAATTTTGGATCCTAGCCATGCAAGAAGAGTTAAATTAATTTGTGAGGAATGATATTTGGGAACCTGTTGAAAGACCTAAAGACCATAGTGTGGTTAGAACTGAATAAGTTTTTAAAAACAAATTGAATGACTCTAGCATAGTGGTTAGAAATAAAACATTATTAGTGGCTAAGGGGTACAATAAGATTGAAGGAATTGATTTTAAAGAGACTTTTACCACTGTAGCTAGATTGGAAGTCATTTGGGAACTACTTGCCATTTCTTATTTTAATGGATTCAAACTATACTAAATGTATGTCAAAAGTGCCTTTCTAAATGGGGTGATAAAACAAGATGTGAATGTTGAGCAACCTCCAGGCTTTAAAAATTCATAATTTCCTAATCATTTATTCTAATTAAATAAGGAATTATATGGACAAAAATAAGTACCTAGGGCATGGTATGAAAGACTAAGCACATTCTTACTAAAAGAACCTTTGGTAAGGGGAGTGTAGACACCACCTTATTTCTAAAAAAGGTAGGAGATGAACTACTGATTGTCCATATTTATGTTAATGATATTTTTTTTGGATCCTCTAATAAAAGCCTTTCTGATGAGTTTTCAAAAATAATGAATAAGGAATTTGAGATGAGTATGATGGGAGAACTGACCTACTTTCTTGGATTTAGCATAGGCAGAATGATGATGGAACTTTCCTTAGTCAATGAAAATACATTAAAGACATCTTTTATAAATATGAAATGGATAAAGTCAAGCTAATCAACACTCCCTTGAGCTTCACTATTTAGTTAGGTAAGAATTCAAATGGAAATTTTGTTGATAAAAATAAATACAAAGGAATAATTAGATTACATCTTTACTTTACTGCTAGTAGACCTAATATTATGTTTAGTGTTTTCTTTTGTGCTAAACTTCAGGCTGATCCTAAAGAGTACCACTTGATTATTGTTAAGAGATTTCTTAGATATCTCTTAGAAATCCCATAATTAGGATTATGGTATCCTAGGAATAACGCCTCCTTTGAAATCATATGATATTCTAATTTAGATTTTGCAGGATGGAAAATTATAGGAAAGAAACTTCTAAAACATTTTAATATATATGATAGTCCCTAGTCTCCTGTTCAAGTAGAAAATAGAACTCAGTTGCACTATCTTTTTTTTTTTTTTTTTGAAGGAATGCAAATTTGCATATAAAAAACAAAGAAGAGCAACCTATTGCAGGCTAGAACAAAAATAAACTAAGGGTTTTTTTATCCAACAGGGAAAGAAACCTTATTGAAATTATATTTATTAAAACTAAATTGATCATAATTGAAATGAGACCCACTATTTTCCATTTAAAAACCATTGGGGTGGAGGGGATACCAAAATTAAAAGACAACCTAAAAGGTTGGTTAGTATCCCATAATTCCCAACAGGTTAAAAAATAAGACCTAGTATCGATCCCATCATCAATTATAATAGGTTTAGAAAACAAATATAAAACAAAAAGAAAAGAAATGAAACTAAATAAAAAAAGAAGAAAAAAATTACAATTCTCCATTAGAAAAAGAGAATCGTAAAAGTAGCCTTAAAGAAATTTTATTTGATGGCAATACAAAAACATGAGAATGTAAACCAAAAATAGTAATATGAGATACTCCTTGATAATGAATTCAAACATCAAGTATCTCCCAAAAACTTCCATGATGTAGTTCCTCATGAAGGAGTAAAAAATCATTAATGTATTGAAGGGGAAGAACCCCTCACAAGCTTTCTTGTACTTTGTACAACCATTCTTTTTCTAGGAAATTCTGCCAACAGTCCCAAAGATTGCATTTCTTTGAAAAGTTTGTGTTTAGAACCTGAAAAGTACTCCAATTTAGTAGAAGGTATTTTCCCGTCCAGTAATACAAACTTTTTAAAATTCAGGTTGACCTCTGAAGGAGGAGTAACCACTTCTAATAGATCATCCACAATTTCTGTTTCAGAATTAACAACTTCTTGAACTCCTTCCAATAAATGTGGTTGTTTAAATTTAAATTCTGAAGCTTCCACCGACTCAGTAACAAATTCTGTTTCATAATTATCAGCTTCTTCTACTCATTCCAGCAATTGTATGAATTCAAAATTTGAAGCTTCCACTAGACCAGCAACCAACTTTGACTTAGTATTAACTATTACCTCATCTTCTTCCATAAAATCTGCATTTTTTATTAAAATTTTGAATTTTTAACAGACTCAGATTGAAGGCATGCTTGATCCAATAATAAAGGTGTCCCAATTCTAGAAACAATTATAATAATGTTGGTTTTGTCCCAGTAATGTAAAGGCCACTGTGGAAGACGAACCCAAATAGGAGAAGAAATCCCATCCATGGAAGTAGGAGAGTAGTTAGGTGACCATCTATCTAAACCAATGATGAAGCCCCCCACATACCAAAGACCTCCATTAAGAACTTCATGTGACTGAAAAGAACACAGAAGCTAATCTAATCCAAGCAAGGTCATATGAAAACCTCCAAACTTAACCCATTGCCTCCTTAATTCCATAGCACAATTTGTAAAAGACAAGTTCTTACTAAGAATCTTCACCACCAAAGAATTTTTCAAAACTCGAACATTGGCTTTTTCATTTTCCAAATCATGTTTGACCACATTTGCATCTTCACTTTCATTATGAACTTTTCCAAATTAATTTTAATATGTGGTTTTTTACTCCACACATTAGAATTATCCAATCCAAATGAAGATACTATATTTTTTATATTAGCATCACCAAGGATGGTATTATCAATAGCTTTAGCATTCTTCCACAAATTATTATCTTTGCTACCAGATGAAGAAGCCTGCTTATCATTTGCTTTAGGGATAAAATCTATCATGGTAGAAATAGACTTACTTTTAAAACTATCAATGAGTTTTTTCCCTTTACATGTCTCCAGCAAAGATTTTTGCTTAGAGACCAATCCTCCCTCTCTGATCACCAGAGGAGAGTTCGAAAACCAAGAATTATGAGGGAAGCTATGATTGAATGAAAATCTACCTTTTGAATCCAACAAAGTTGGACTCGTGGTATATCTTAAGAAGATGGTGTTTCGGTCATCCATTGATGACTGGCCACCCTCATCCATCTTCAATGTTGGCACCCAAAAATCTCTTCAAAATCCTTCCTCTTTTTATGGAGCTTCTCTCTCTTCCTCTCTAAATGAGAAAATTGTTACTCATACTTATTCTCCGTTGCTCTATCCACTGTTGAAGTTGAGTACATAGCCTTAAGAAGTTGTGTGGCCCAGGTCATTTGGTTAAAGTAATAAATTTTTTATTTAGAATTGTTTGTTAGCACAATTTTAATCTTATGTGACAACTCTAGTACCATCTGTATTTTGAAGAATCCAATCTAACACTATAAGACCAAGCATATAGAGATAAGGCTACATTTCATTAGGGACCATATTATGAAAGGAGACATAGAGCTACACCATATAGCTAATGAAAATTACCTTGCTGTTATTTTTAAAAAACCACTACCTTTTGAAACCTTCAGCACCTTAAGAATCCGATTAGGTGTGATCGATATTCATGCTTGAAACTTACCCTTTCTATTTCTATCTATTTGACTTTTGTTGCTTGTTTTTGTTTACATTCTTTATACTTTTTGTTTCCATTTCCTTGTAACTTTTGTGATTTTATTTATCTTGTTTACTCCATAATTTATTTTTTTGTTTTATTATTTTTTTTTTAAGGAATGCAGCAAAATTGCATTAGAAACCAAATCACAAGTAAGTACATGTAATGAGTGGATCGCATTCCTCCTTGATTAAATTTGCCAACAAGGAAGGAATGCAATCAAAGCAAACTATAATAGCACAACAATTAGCTACTTTATTACACCTTCTATTAGCATGGAGGAAAACAACTTTATTAAAATCACTAAGAAAACACAAATCTTTATTAGGCCATCTATCAACATACCATTTGTTCTTCTTTAAAGAGTCTTGAATGAACTTGATAACATTGGCATTATCACTCTCAATGATCAATCCTTTGCACTCCAGTATCCAGCTTTTTAGAAATTCCTTCACCAAAAAAATAGCTTCAAGCTCCAATTGAGCAATATCCCAATGAGTTTCCTTCTTTCCAAATGCACGTATAAACCTGCCTTTGTGGTCTCTTAAAATACCACCAACTCCAGCCACCTTGGAACTAAGCAAAGAAGCATCAACATTGATCTTGATCCAATCTTTCGGTGGAGGGCACCAAGTACTTTGAGACTCCCTTAGGAGATTAGCACCCCAGCAAGAAAGATAAGGACCAGAGTTTGATATGGATGAAAACATAGCATTCAAAGCAACCACAGAACTTGTCAATGCACCCTTACCATGCTTGACAACATTCCTATTCTTCCACGAATGGTATACTATATTACAATAAATCTGTACAATCCCAGAATTTTTCTGTGCAATGTGTTTTAAACCCCGCAAACAACTATCAAGGGACCTAAAAACAGGAATAGAAATACCCCATTCGCCCAACTTTACAATAGCATCAGTCATATATTTTCAATGTACCATTATATGCTTATATGTTTCACTTACTTTACAACCTCTAGGACACCAATCATCTATTGTAATCTACGGTTCTTCAAAAACTGATTTGTTGGAATTGTTGCCTTCCCCAACCCCCACCAAAAGACCTCCACCTTTTTCTTAAGTTTCAAAATCTGTAGCCAAGAGAAGTATTCAACATCCTCCATATTATATTTGTTAGATAGCATTTGCTCATATACCAAAGCTGAAATAGTCTTCCCCGAGCATTTCTTCTTCAATTCTAGCTGATCCTCCCCTTCAAAATCAATTTGAATATGACTGATCAAGGTAACCAGATCTGGGTGAAAAACTTTCTGTAAATTGATGTAATCCCACTTAAATTTACTCAGTACAAATTACTGGACGTATACACCATCCAATGACTTACAGTCAATAAAGGTTGGCCACCTGTTGATACATCTATCTAGCAACCATGTATCATTTAGAACATTAATCTTATCACCCTTTCCTACTCTCCACCGAACAACCAATTTCAAGCATTTACCACCATCAGCCAAAATTTTCCAAGCCATTGAAGTAATCTTTCTTTGAGCACCATTCATCACATCATTCCCATATATGGCTGCCATTACACGGTGGAATAAAGATTGCGGTTTCTGAATAAAACTCCAGGCCAACTTGGAACGAAGAGAACAAATTCTATCAAGTGGGGAGTGCACCCCTAGTCCTCCAAAGCATATTTTTTTACAAATATCTCCCCAAGCCACATAATGCATACCTTTAGTCCCCTCATTTTTATGCCAAAGAAAACTTCTACAAAGTTTCTCTAACTCATACAAAACCCTCTTGGGTACCATAGAATGAGTTATTAAAAAGTTAGGCATAGATAGCAAAGAACTATCTATAAGAATCAACTTACCTCCTAAAGAAAGGGACTTCTTACTCCAAGCATTGAGTTTGTACATTGCATTGCTCAAAACTTCTTGAAAATTAGCCATTTTAATTCTATTTAGAGACATCTTCACTCCCAAATACTTCATTTATTTGACAACTTTAAAACCAAGAGCTTTAGCAATCTTTTTCTTCATAGAGTACCTAACAACCTTGCCAAACATCATTTGAGATTTGCTTACATTCACTCTTTGACCAGTCCACCTACAAAATTCTTCCACAATAGTCTTCAAATTCTTTGCTAAGTCCACGGATGCATGAGAAAAAATCAGCACATCATCTGCGTAAAGGAGATGAGTAACTAGAGGACCTCTAGGAGAAATTTGTATACCAAGCTTTTGTCCCCTTTGCACAATAGAGTTGGACAAGAGTTGAGAACATAGAATGAAAAGGTATGGTGACAATGGGCATCCTTGACGGAACCCACTTTGAGCATCAATCCAACTAGAATTCCTCCCATTGATAATTATAGAGAACCTCACATCTACAACACACCCCATTAGAAGGTTAGAAAAATCAATAGGAAAACCATACCAATCAAGAATGTGCCGAAGAGATGTCCATCCCATACTATCATATGCTTGCTCCATGTCAAGTTTGATATCCATCAACCCCTTCTTATTTTTAGATATTCTGAATTTGTGAAATACCTCTTGAGCCAAAAGATAATGATCCGCAATAGATCTTCCATGAATGAATGCCACTTGTTCTTCTGAAATCATCTTTGATATAACCTTCTTCAATCTATTAACTAGCATTTTATCCAAAATCTTATAGTTAGTTTGGCAAAGGCTAATAGGCCTAAAGTTAGAAGGGGTCATAGGATTTTTAATCTTAGATATCAAAACAATCAAAGTATTCTTCCACTCCCTATGCATATGACATGTTTTAAAAAAACAGTTGACTGCCTTCCAAAGAGTCTCCCACACAATACTCCAATACCTCTTGTAGAAGGAATAGGTGACTCCATCTAACCCAGGAGACTTGTTGTTGCTCTGCTGAAAAACCAAATTCTGCAGTTCAACAACTGAGAATTTTGCATTAAGCACTTCCAAATCATTAACTGAAATTTTCTGGTTTTCAAAAACTACAGGCCATCCCGAAACTTTACACTCCCTGTATTTCCACTTTTTTCAAAAAAACTTATGAAAAGCTTCTCAATTTGCTCATCTTCATAAAAAACATTGCTTAGCTCATCTTTGATTTGAGTTATCCTGTTCCCTCTCCTTCTAGCAGTGGCATAGCTATGGAATAAATTGGAATTTGTATCACCTTCCTCATGCCACCTAGCCTTTGCCCTTTGATTCCACCAAGTAGAAAGCCTCTTCAAGGTGACATTATGTTCATGGACTTTATTTCTTAGAACCACCAAATCATCAACCGACAAATTAATACCCAATGCTTCCTTGTTTTGAAGTTCAAGGATTTCTTCTTTCAACTTATCCTTTAGCACATTTAAATCTTTACATTTGTTCATATTCCAGAAAAATAAAGCTTTTAGAGTGCGATTAAGCTTCCATTGTAGGGTCACAAACTCATCACCCAAATCCTTCTTGCTCCAAGAATGAAAAACAATATTCTTGGCTGTAGGATAAGACCTCCATGTATCCTCAAATCTAATAATCTTAGACTTGAGCTGCACCTTCTCATCCATCTTAATGACTATTGGACAATGTCAGAAGCCAATCTCGCAAGATGTCTAGTAACCACTAAAGGAAATTTCTGAATAGCAACAAAATTAGCCTTACACATGTCCAACATTTCCCATATTCGAGAAGCACCCTCCTTGTTGTTACACCAAGTAAACCTTGGCCCCACATAGCCAACATCATGAAAATCAGCATTCATCATAAAGCCTTTCATCTCCCTAGATCCCTTAGAGAACAAGAACCTCTTTCCTCGTCTCTTCTCCTCTTTATTAGTAATACAATTCAAGTCTCCTCCTATAATAAAAGGAATATCATTCACCAAACTCTTTTCTAACTGCTTCCAAAGATCACTCCTCTCCTTGCAGCACCTACTACCATAAACACTAGCAATTCTCCAAGCTCCTAAGATGGGAACTAAGAGATTGCCAATGACCACCTGTGAAGTGGCCTATATAACATCAAAAGTCACCATCTTTCTATTCCAAAGCACCAGAATACCACTAGATGTACCAACAACAGAGTAGTGGAAAAACTCCCACTCACTCCCTATAAGATAATCAACCTCCTCTCTATCAATGCTAGATAACTTTGTCTCCATAAGCCCAACAAAAAAAACATCATGATCCTTAACAATTTCTTTCAAATATAAGGAAGCCTCCTTCTTTCTTGCTCCCTTGCAATTCCAAAATAGAATAGAAGACATTAAATAGGTAATGAAGATCTCTCCCCACTGTTGGGGTTCAATCTTCCAACCTTTTTCTTCTTCTTATGGTCGGGCTCAACCGGTCCCAAGGATCTCAATTCTTTAGCTAGCTTTACCTTGGTAATACTACTTTGAGAACCCAAGTCAATATGATTTCCATCAAATTCAGGTATAACCTCACTTCTATTCAAGGCTTTATCACTTCCATCATGTAGCTCTTTCTTGTCTTGAACATCTTTATCAATCAGAACATCAAACCGATTGTTTGAAAGAGTTTCACACCTCTCATCAACAGATTCCACCATATTACCAGAACTTTTTACTGGAACCACCTCTGCTTCCTTAACTTTTTTAGTAGTCTCAGTTATTGTCTTAACTATCTCCATCTGATGACTATTGATGTCTCTGTTCTCAGCAACGCTTCCCTTATCCTTCCCACTTCTTCCAGCCACCAAATCCCTTCTGAATCTTCTTGTTTTTGAATTGGACATGTATCCACGGCCCATACTCAGTATTAATTATTGAAGGATTACTCTCAACTGCAGACTTCAACCCTTCCCCTATTACTGTGCCCGTCTTCTTCCTTGTTTGATCCTGAATACCAATAGTTACATTATCAGGACAGATTTTAGAATCATGACCCACTTTACCACATTAATAGTAGAGAAGATCAACTTTCTCGTATTCCACCCTTTGAAAAAACCTCCCAGCTAATCCTTCAACCCAAACTCCATTCGGCAGATTTTTTTCAAAGTTAATTCTAACACAAAAACGGGCAAATTCACATTTGCTCCAACTAAACGTATTGCCATCTAGGTACAATGGCGAACAAAGACATGAAGCTATTCTTGCTATACTATCTTCATCCCAACAATACAAAGGTAAACACGGTAGTCTATTCCAAATGGGAGCAGAAATTCCCTTAAAAGAATTTGAATCAAACATAGGCGTCCACTTGTCCATTCTCTTAATGAACCCATTCACATACCACAGGCCTCCATTATGTATTTCATCTACCACCTCACTCATCTTGAATGAACACAAAATCTAGCTCATCCCGATCGATGTCAAATGATATCCTCCGTATTTGCTCCACTATCTTCTCAGTTCTAAACTGCAAACCGAGAATGGTACGTTATTCCCCAAAACTTTAATCACAATGGAGTTTTTCAAATTTCTAGAGTTCTCTGCCTCCTCCACATTCAACTTGACCGCAACCCCATCTTTAGAGAAATCAACCTGTTCTTTGTTAATCGAAATTTTGATATGCTTCATTTTCAGCCAAGCATCCACAACTTCCCCAATGCCATTCTTCTCAGAGTAATCACTTTCCTTATTCATCAGGCTTAGAACATTCACCTGATTCATTGAGTGATCCACCACATCGCAATTCTTCTGACCTCCCACTGAATTAAACTCAGTATCAATAATACGTCCCCTGAACATATCAAGAACACCTGAATAACTCTTCACCCTCAGACTAATATTGTCCAAAGTCGAATAATCAAGATTACCCATACCTGGATTACGCTGAATATCACCAATCTTCTGAACCATACAATCATCACCTTTAACCTTCTTCCCCTTGCCTTCAACATGTTCTTGACGATTAACCGATTTAATTCCTTCTCTAATCACAACACCATTCAATCCTCTACCATCGACCCGTAGAGGGCCAGATGGTCGTGGAGCAGTCATACCCACCGATTATTCACCGCCGGCGATCATCCGATGCAAAACCTTCAGCCGCTAAAAACCCGCGAAAAAGAAAATTCGAACCAACGAAGAACTCTCTCTCTAGAATTTGCACCAGAACTTTTCTCTCCCTCCTATTTATTTATTTTTTTGTTGTGATTTTATTTCTGTCCTTATTTTTGTTCTTATGAATTTGTTGTAATCTTATTTTATGTCTGTATCCTGATCATTTTACAAATCACTTTATTAAACTTCACTGTCTTTTCTTGCAAATCAAAAATTTCATCTTCAATAATACTATACAAACAATATTCATACTACAAGATCTGCACAACACTGCTTTGATCAAAGCCCTTTACTCAATGGATGAACTAGATTGAATCTATGGTTAATAATCATACTGCATGAACACTTATTTGTTTGGACGACCCAGATAACAATCCAGATTGGGACGAATTCATTTGAGTTGGTATGACATTTTTTATTGATTGTATTTTACGAACACCTATTCATATTATATGAATCTTTTAATCAAAAGTCATATAGCTTGACTTCTTGGGATGAGTTCCATGTTTGAAATCATCACGTACAAAGTTTGATTATACTATACAATTAAACACATCTTTTTGACTAATCATTTAGCCAAAATAATTGCATGCAATCATTCCATATAATCTCATGATTATATTGTACGATTTACTGAAGATCAATTTAAATAGCCCCAATTCTTACAAATTTTTCACACAACCTTCTAATCCTTTCTTTTTGCAATCTCAACCTTTATAATGGCTAGTAGTGGAAGGAGCAGTCAAATGCCCAGGGTACTTTCTCCTCTCATAATCCTACCAATGATCGCTTTTTGATAGCTTTTGATGAAGCATCCTATGAAAAATACAAAGAAGCCAAGATCACATCTTCTAGTTTTCTTAATCAATAGAACCTTAGCTTTTCGATAATAAACCTCTTCAATTCAACTATGCTTTAATTTTTTCTAACTTTAGCCTATCCCTTCCAATCTAAAATCCTTTACGAGTTTCTAATAAACCTTAGGATTATTGTGGATGCTACTATAATGTCTTCTCGTGTGTGTTGACATAATGAGGAAATAACTAAAGAGGATATAGGAATCCATCTTTAGCTAAACACCCAAGGAAATAGACCCCTTGCCATGGCCTCCAGCTTTAAATTTGATTGGAGTGCTATAAATCTCTTTTTTTGAAATGCTTCTTTGAACTACCACCAACCCATGGTTCACACACTAAATTAAAATGCTAGAGTTATCCAGTATGTTTTGCGAACATCTATCATCCCTAAAAGTAGATACCAAATAGACATGACTCTACTACTATCAATTGCCACCTACTTCATAATCAGAACCCCCAAATGTATGAAACTCAAATGATAATTGATTACATTCATAAGATCATTTCCATTTGCATTCTAGCCGCTAGGAGAAAGAAAAACACTGCTCTAGGACATATGATTGGGTATATCTTGAATAAAAAATATAATATCACGTATCCTGCTTCTTGTGACCACACTTAAATCTTCTTTTTGGATTCCTCCTTCTGGATGCTCTTTCATAGAGATTGGAAGATAGAAGACCCTCTGCTTGATGAGTTAGGGGATGTTTCCCCTGCAACTGATCTTGTATTTGTACCACCTACTCACTACTAACCCTATAAGGAGTTCATTCAGAGATTTGATAGACTTTAGACTCTCCTCGATCAATAATAAACTAGCCTGATAATGATATGGGTTGGTTTAGGGAGCAATTTGAAAACATCTAAAAACTATTCACCTCCATCCAATAGTAATATGATAGCTTTAGCCAGTCCTTTCGACCACCTCTACAACCACCTTCTGATAAGGATCCACCTCTATTCTATTTTATTCGCGTTGTACTTGTCTTTTTATTCCTAAATTTTCTTTCTGTTTTATTATTTTATGTATGTATCACATTTTTTTCATTTCAGCACCTCTTTTGTTGTAATACTTTTAAATTAAAAAGTATATATTTTACTTTTTGTTTATTTCTTGACTTTCAAGTGATATTTCATTTTCTTTATAGCTAGTTCTATGTTCTTAAATCTCTTTTATGTGATTTTTACTTGAGAAATATATAGTGAATGAAAAATGTGTTTATGTCAATTGTATTGTATGACTTGGATCGTACTATATGATTGAACTCATACTGTACGACTTGGATCATGATGTGAAAATGAACTCTCTATAATGGTCTTTGATATTTGTAATAAATATACTTTTATTGTAACTTAAAAGTTTAATAAATACTTGTTGGCACTATTAAAACTCAAAGGAAAAAGAAATCTTATGAATTTTCTTTTCCCTTTTTATTTCATATGCATGATAATTCCTTGTGTGAATAGGAAATCTAAATCAAATTTGAATTAAGATTGTTGAAATGAAAACTTATTCACTCAACTACATATTTCTATATCGCGGTTATTTTCTGCAATTTGATGGATGAAATTCATTATTTTTCTTCATCAAGCAAATTTTTCCTATTAGAAATAACGGGTTTGCTTTGTAGATTATTCCTCTCTATATAAGAGAGTGAGTTATGCATCTCATTTATTTGGAAGATAATCTTTACAACTAAGATTCTTAAAGATTTTGAAATTAAGTAATTAGCAAAAAATTGAAAAGAGACACAAAATGATCCCAAAATCAAAAGATGCTCAATGACACCAAAAGAAAAAGATGCATTAAATGTATCAAAAATAAAATATGTACAATGTACATTGAAAATTTATAAAAGAGATAGAAAAGGAACCCAACTTAAATTGGCTTCTCTTTCTAGTAAATCTTTAAATCTTAAAAAATTCTTGTGTTTATAATATGTTTAATACTTGATTTTGGAAAATATTTATTCTTAATTTATCACTTTTATAGTAATATTCAATTCAATATATTAAATGCTATTAGTTTTAAAAGTTTATGTTTCCTTATATAATTGTAATTCTTGAATTTGATTATTATTTAAACAAAGGATTTTAGCCTTTGAAGATATTAAGCTGGGTGTGCAAACTCTATAATCCAAATCCTTTGTTTGCAATAATGTCAACACTTATCTTATTTGATCTTTTTTGTTTAGAGAGTAAGTTTATTACAACTTAAAAAATGCCCATGAAAGTTCTGATGTCTGTGATGGTTCTTTCTTTACCTTAAGTTGTTAGTCTTTTTTAGTCTATTTGTTTTATGCATTTCTTGTTTATAATTTTTTGTTTTTATTCCTTCTATTATTCTCTTTTTGTGATGTCGAAAGGGGGAGTAGTATTTTGTTATTTGTTATTTGTTATTGTTATTATTGTTAGTATATTATTTAAAAATTTTAAAAAAATTGCACTTGTTTTTTGACAATTGATTTTCATCTAAGGGGAAGTTTAGAGGAAAGAAACATTTTAAAATCCCAAAAACAATTATGTTGGTTATCATAAAAAAGGGGGAGATTATTGCAAACTTAATTTTAGAATTGTGATTTTCATGATAACAAATATTATTATGTCTAATGCTACTCTCTCTTATTTCAATAATATTTTGTTTTATTTTTGTGTGAACTAATGTTTTAGGAAATCAATCCACATTTACTTGCAATTCTGATCAGCACATGACTTGGTAGACTAGGTTTATAATCAAATTTTATTCTATTACATATTTTTTCCTTTCTTGAGTCATATCATGTAATTCAGTGGTTATCATTGTTGAGTAACCTTGCACACAAACAATGGGGAGAGATAAAAATGTTTTATAGAGAGTTTCCTTTTTAAGAAATTTGTACTATTCAATTTTGCCTTTGTATTTGATTTTATTTCATACTAAACAAATTTCATTCAAACTATATAATATTTTGTGCTATGTAAAACCATAGCCTCCAAAGGTAAAGAAATATTTTAATTTTGTACTTATTATACAGTACAACTTGGTTCATACTGTATGCCAAAATTAAAAACTTTCTTAATTAATCGCTCAATATCAGACAATCAATTCATGGACAATTATTATGATTGATCATACTATATGATATAGTTCATAATGTATGATTAATCATTTATAAAATTGGTCATCCCATGGATCTTACCAAATAAAATCCATAATTTTTTAATTGATTATTCCGTATAATATCCATACTGTCGGACAATCATTCATGTATGAATTTGGCCGTCCCAAGGATCATCCCAAATGAATATAAAGAAATTTTACAGATCATACCATATGATTTTTTCATCGTACTGTACAATGTCTTATAAAATTTGAAGAGTTTATCTGAATGATCTTGCTATATGAGTCTAAATTAAACTAATAGTATAATGCAATACCTGTATCAAACATTATGAACAGTTGACAGAACTCTTAAAATTTAGGGTTTTTTTAAGCACAATATTTAATAATTTCTAATACTCCTATTAAAAAGCTTTACCTAGTGGGTTGACCTGAGAGCGATCTTAGAGAAGGAAGAGAGGAGTGCTTTGAGAAAGATAGATATTTGTGAGGGGGAGTTATGAGGGATTAACAAAAATTTGTTCCAAGAATGGTTTCCACCATCTTCATCAAGGTTCTTCCTTAGTTCCTTGGTGGCTCTAGGGAGACATTCATCAGCATCAGATCCAATGTTCTCTTCCTACTCAAGGAGGGAGTAAAAGGATTCCAAGGTTCTCTGCCTACACCAGGAGGGAGTAAAAGGATTTCTAAGTTCTATGCATACTCATGAGGGAGTAAAAGGATTTCTAGGTTCTCTACCTAGTCCATGAGGGAGTAAAAGGATTCAAGGTACTCTGCCACACTAGGCTGGTGGAAATATTTTATAAGGGCTTCTCTACCTTACTATGGGGGAAAAAGGAGAGACAGTACTTTTAGTGTAATGTTTGGAAAGTAGGTTTTCGAGGAGTGGATGTAGGTCAAGTTGACCGAAGCACTATAAATCTAGTGTGTTATTTCTATTTACTTTTCTATATTTAATTTTTATATTATTTAGTGATTTATTATATAGTCAAAATCTATGATTTTTGTTATTATAAAATTATTTTGGCTTCCACATAAATTATTTGTTTTAAAATATTCAAAAATTTTTTTTTTTACCTTAAGAAATTTTTAAATAGAGAATGCTAAAAATTAATTCCATGCTCCCCATACCCATCAAGTAAGAGATACAAAAGTTGATTGAGTATGAATTCATTAATGAGGTTTGGTACATTAATGAGATAACCAATATAGTGATGGTACATAAGCAATAGGCAAGAGAAAATGTGTGTGGAATTTACTAAGATTATTTTAGCTTGTCTTATTAATGGTCACCCCTTGCTAAGAATATATTATATGGTCAACTTGTTAGCGTGGTATTCAATGATGTGCTTTCTAAGTGCCTTCTCTACTACCACCAAATGAGATTGTACCCCAGTGACTATGAGAAGACTTCCTTAATTTTCACCAATGGCATATACTATTATATGTTCATATCCTTTAGTTTAAAGAATTTTGGTCAATCTTATCAAATAATAATGGATCAAGTCTTCAAGGACCTTAAGGGGATAAATAAAAGTTTTTATAGAGTACTTGCTAGTGAGGAGAAAGTCACCTTAGTAGTACATTTAAGATTTAACTATTAAGCATTTGGTTGAAGGTGATAACAATACTAAATATTTTCATGCTTTGGTTAACAAGAAATGTGATATTAATTGCATTCATAAAATTAATCGTGAGGATGGCTCTATTTTTTAGGATAATAATAAAATTACTAATTTGGATGTTAATCATTTTCAAAACCATCTTAATAAAACCTTTAATCCATCTATTATTCAAATCGGTTCATTATTCTTAATATTATTTCTCTTGAGGATAATATTTGCTTATCTAAATCTCCTTCTCTTGAGGAGGTTAAAGATACTTTATTTAGTATGAATGCTGGTTTTGTGGCTGGTCTGGATGGCGTCACGACTAAGTTCTTTCAGAAAATGTGGACTATTATTTATAATGATACTTTCTCTTTTGTCAATAACTTCTTTAATGGTAATCCTATTCCTAAGTTTTTTTCTTCTACTTCTATTATGCTTATTCCCAAGAACAGTACTATGAAATCCTGGCATGACTTTAGACCTATTAGTTTGTGTACTATCTTTTACAAACTGTTTTATAAAATTTTGTTGAATTGGTTAACCATTTTATTGCCTAAGATTATTTCTCCTTTTTAAATGGCTTTGTCAAAGGTCATGCCATTGTTGACAATATCCTGTTAGCATAAGAAGTTTTTCAAGACTTGAATTTCAAGGTTAAAGGGGGTAATATGGTTATGAAAATGGATATTGCTAAAGCTTATGATAATATTAATTAGAATTTTATTTATAATATCTTGAGTTTATTTAGCTTTTATTATAATTTTATTAACCTCATTAAGACTTGTATTGAAAGCTAGTTTTTCTCTATCATTATGAATGGTAAGAGCCATGGTTTTTTTATGGCTTCTCTTGGGCTTAGACAAGGGGATCCCATTTCCCCTTATCTCATTATTATTGTTGCAGAGTACCTTCCTAGGGGCCTTGCTGTTCTTTTTGATAAATGTCCTAGTCTCTATTTCAGAACTTTAGGTGGCATTAAAATACCGCATTTATTTTTTGCTGATGATTTAATTTTGTTTTTGAATGCTTCGATGAATAAGATTGATAAAATTGTGAGTTTCTTTGGCCTGTTTGAATCATTTAGTGGTTTGAATTTTAATAAGCATAAGTGCTATTTTATTATTGCTAAGAAAGTTCCTTATGATCGTGTTGTGACTATTAAGAATCTTACTAGTTTTACTCAAGGTTTTTTTCCTTTAAAATATCTGGGTGTTCCTCTTTATAAGGGCAGAAAGAAGTCTTTTCTCTTTGATGATTTAATTTCTGTGGTGCATAATAGTCTGTCTTCTTGGGATTCTAATTTCTTAAGCTTTGGTGGCCACCTTATTCTTATTAAAAGTTTTCTTTGCTCTATTCGAGTTTATAGTTTTCCAACACTTCTTCTTACTAAGATTGTGTGCTATAGAATTAATAGAATTTTTAATAATTTTTTTGGAAAGGTTCTTGGGATAGTTCTAAGACTCATTGGTCATCCTGAGGTAAATGTTATGGGACTTTTCAAGAAGGGGCTTTAGGGCACAATACTATGTTTGATTTGGCTTATGCTTTTTCTTTCTAAATTTTGAACAACCTTAGGGCCAATGAAAATCTTTGGGCCAATTTTATGATGGCCAAGTATTGTGGGGGGTGACATCCCTCCATGTGTTGTTTTAGTAAAGGCCACTCTAAAGTTTTGCAATAGCTTTACTCTATTAAGTGGAATATTGAGCCATCTACTATGTGCGGTCTTGGTAATGGAAATATTTACTTTTGGCAAGATCGTTTGCTGAATGACCAGTCGATTGACACTTTATTAAACTCTTTTTCCATTGCTAATGTGAAGATTAATTACTTCTATTCTAATAATGGTTAGGATTTTGAGAAACTTTTTATTGTTCCCCCTGACTTTATCATTCAGTTTATTTTAAAGATATCTCTAAACATTAACTTCAAGGTTGAGTTGCTCTGTACTTTCACTAAAGATGACTTCTTTATAGTTAAAGATGCTTGGCATTCCATTAGAGCTAAACATGGGTCTTCTAAGATTTTTAAATCATTTGGCATAAAAGCTTCCCCTATACGGTTTCTATTTTTATTTGGAGAATTTTACATAAACTTATTCCTATGGATGAGAATTTGAGGAGAAGAGGTTTTATCTTTCCTTGTAAATGCCAATGTTGTTACCATGTTGAAAATATACATCATGTTTTCATTTTTGGTCCATTAGCTATTATAGTTTGGACTTATTTTGAGGACATTATTCATCTTAACTTTTTTACTGTGAGGATTTCTATTTGCTCTTTGCTTGATTGTTGGTTTGTTTAGTCTAAAGGCCATATCAGAAATGTTATTCCCTCTCTTATACTTTTGTTCCTTTGCTTGGAGAGAAATGATTCTCATTTCTATGGTCTTGTTATGAATTACCCGAGAATTATCCTCAAAGTTAAGGATAAAGTGGTTGCCCTTTACTCTACTAATTTATTCTCATTTAAGAATTTTAAGAACTTCTTATTTGCTTCTTCTGCTTTTGGCATTAACTTGGAGGTGGATAATAGTCATAAGGTGACAAGGTGTATTAATTGGATGAATCCTCATCCTAATTTATTTAAGTTGAATGTGGCTAGTGCAAGATTCAGCACTAATGTTGGTTGTGGTGGTATCATTAGAGATCATAATGGCACCTACTTATCGGGTTTTGCTAGTCTTGTTACTAATTGTGATGTTAACTTTGTTATCTCCTATAATGTTCTTCAAGGCTTAAGTCTCTGTGCTAATCTTTATCAAATTAATGTTGTGCTGGAGGTGGGTTCTTATTTTGAATATAATTTTCTTCACGATAAGAAGGATAGGATTTGTTCTTTTGCTTTTCTTTACATTTGAAGGGACATAAGGGATATCTTGAATGCATTTTATGTCATTCTGGAGGAAGTGAATGCGTGTGCTCAATCTATAATCAGTTTGGGTTATGATTTTAATGGTATGACTGAGCTTTTAATTACTCATCTATCTTTTCTTATTGGAGGCATCTTAAGATTGGATCAAATTGGTTTATCTTATGTTAAGCATAAGTTTCTTCTTTCACTCGAACTGAATGTAAATTACAAGACACCTACGAATGGGTATTGATACAGGTAGTTATTGGTCTACATTTGCTTCCCATATTTATTTGACCCTTTGAATGTCATATAATAAAAATGTTAGATAAAGGAGCAAAATAAAAAAGAACATGTGTAAGTACAATTTTATTAACTTGAATTTTTACAAATTTAGAGGTTTGTGTGCCCTCAAAGATTATATAGTTCTGTTATTTAATTTTATTATTAATACTAGTTTCATGTTTGATAACTATTTTCTTTTACTTTTAATCTTATGGGCCTTTCCTGATTTCAGTGAGATGAATCATTCCACTCTTCTTGGTATTTGATATTTCCAAAATGTTTTTTATAAGTGAATGCAAGTGGCCATGGAGGCCCTAAATATTGAAGAAGCTACATCGATTAAGGCTATTATTGAAGGAGAGGCGTGAGTACTAGGAACTTGATAGATTTCATTCCTAGTTCTTTATTAAAAGGGACTTAAGATTATGCCAGGGATTTGATCATCTAGCCCTATTAGGGGGATGAAGCTGGCAGCTGCTCCTATTTTCCCAACTATGAAAGGTATGATCAGTGAATGAGAAAGTGAAAGGTATGATCAGTGAATGAGAAAGTCATAGCATTGGGAGTTCGCTCTTGAGAGTTTTCTAGAGAGCATGACTTAAGCTTTCCTGAAAAAGGTTAGTGCATCTGAGTGGGAAGACGTTATGAAGCTTACTATCATTACTGCTAAAAAGGCTTTTTAAGAAGTTGATAAGGAGCATATTTTGGGAAAGTTTCTTGAGAAAATATTAGTTTCCTTTCTGTGTACCTTATTCTTTGACCCCACCCTTTCTCTAAAGTAAATTTCATCCCTGGAAATTATAAGGAGGTTAGTGGCCCATGAGTCAGCAGCCAAGTACAGAGATGTTATTCAGCTCTGCATGTATAAAGAGGGAGTTACTATATAGTAAAAGGTGATTGGATTGGTTCAATTACCCTGCTAAATGATCAATTGGCAATCATTTGGAGTTGCATAAACAAAGTGGAAGCTAAGTTGTGTACGATGCTTAGTCAAACTAAGATGGAAGATTTCCTCTAGAGTGCCCAATATTTTTTTGAGTGCCATAACAAGATGTGAGCATTAGTATGGAGTATGGAAAAATGCTATATGTTGGATCATTTCTAATGAAATCATTTCATGGTCTTATTCTACTTTTTGTTCTATATATTTGTAGTGGTTCATTTCCCTTTTGAGTAAAAATTTCAACTTTTGGAAGTTGTTTTGCAAAAATAAGGAGAGATTTTTGTGTCATTGAATAGGATGAGGTGAAAGGTGTTCCATGAATCTTGAGTTCTATCACTCGGGTAGCTGGTAGTAAATGAGATTAGGTTTATAACATCTCACAATAATAAGAAGGAATGGTGTAATCATTCACATTAATTGTGATTTGATAGGCTTCAATCTTCGTGTACCAAATTCAGACTATAAATTGGTGTAGTATGGCCCTACAAATGCGACCTTCTCTTTATCTCTTTCACTTCTTCTTTTTCAATAAATTTTACTGATATGTATGGTTTATTTATGTGTGTGATTAGGTTCCTCCAACATAAAGAATTTTCGAGCACTAGCCATTTAGAGGAAAATTCTAATTATATATACCACACTTTTCATATTTTCCCATGTCGATTACTCTATAAGGTTGATGAAGGATGATGAGAAAATTAATATGAAGTTGGATAAGGAACTATTTAATTCTTTTGATTACTTATTGCTATGGTTGTGATTTCCTCTATGTGCCAAAATAGAGGAATTTTTGAATTTCAATGGAGCATTCCCTACTTAGCTCTTTGAATTTTATAGCAACAAATATATTTTTTGCTTTTATTCTAATGAAGCATGGTTTAACTTGGTCACCAAAACTATTCAAATATGTGTTCATGTTAATGGCATCTCAGTAATGCTTCATTTAGTTCTCGCATGCATGGGGTTAGTCTATTTGCTTAGCTTACATGCTACATAATAGGAAAGTTAAATTTATCATGGTTTTAAGCACTGAAGAATGAGAAGTTTGTCCTCCTTGGGTTATGTGTAGTGGATAAATTAATGTTGAGGCTAGTGAAGAATGAACTATTGATCATTCATCATCATACTTCTTATCAAAATATTTTTTAAGGATTTTATGATAAGAGGTTTTTTCATTTTAATGAAGTGAAGTCCTTGGTTTGTTATGCTTTAGTATTCAAGGTCATGTTGAAGGAGTCACGGGTTTCCCTTTTCTCATGGACATGAATTAATCCATGGTTTTGATGGTGTTAATGAGAACAAAAGAGAAGCCTTCTTTAGTCAATATTGAGGTCTATCTTGAACTCCGCTCTAAGAAGTGGTAGGATGTTGTTGTTGGGGTGAGCATCAAAGAACTGGTTGCAAGAAAACCATGGTGCCCATCGAACGAAGTGGTGCTCCCCCATTTTTGAGGGGAAATGAGATTTTAGAGTCCTCTAGAGAGGAGTTAGCATCTATCAAATTTGAAGAAAGGATTGAGGAGGGCCACAAATGCTTTGGATAAAACAAAATGTTTTGGCATAAGTGCTAAAGCTTCTATTGATTATCGATGCTATACTCTGAAGAATAATGATGAGGTCTCTCCTTCTGGCAAGAAAAAGTGTTCCTTGAGTGATGATTGAAGTGTTGTTCCAATATCTAGGTAGTTCTTTATGAATGATAAAATTATTAATCACTCCACATTGGAACAAGATATTTTTGAACTAGATCTATGTAGCTTGGATTGTTCAATGATAAAATCATTGGTAGGAAACTTTCCTTATCTCGGTTTCAAAGATTGAGCATGTGAGTGAAGTGAAGGTATGTTCTAAACTCATAATAGAGAAGAAGAGGGAGATGAATCAGAAAATGGTGAAAAAGGTGAGCCATCTAGAAGAAATGATCGACAAGATAATATAAATATAAAAATTTTAAATGGATTCAGTAAAGGATGAGGCAATATTGGCCATGGAGGAAAAAGAACATGTTGAGGCGATTATTATTGATCATGCTATGATCATTAAGGCTAATTTTGAGATAGAGGTGACCATTGTTGAGCTGAACAAATAGGTAGTTGAACTCCTTTGATTATGTATGGTAGAGATTTTGAATGTATGTTGTGTGACTATTATTTTGATAGGATCACTAATTGCATCTGAAAGCTACTGGAGAGAGGCGAGCTTCATCCTATGTTCAAGGATCAATCCTGCTACATCAAAGAAATTATTGAGAATGATAATGAGGAAAGCAGTAAGGGTGTAAGTAAGATAGATAAGTGAACTCCATTTCCCTAATTTTATAATCTTGTTATACCTTTGATGTATGTCAGATAAAAAAATATAAAGAAATTGTTTTATCATTTTGTAAATTTATTTTTATTCTTCCTTGTACTTGATTTGTGATGTTTATTAGTTTTTGTATAACAACCATATCAATATTGTGTCTTCGAGAGAAAACGAAAGTAAGGGATTTCATCCATCTTTCTTAATGATAAGTTTTGTATTCTCTATTAAGTCATTGAGTGGTGCATTACTTGTATGTGAAGTCACTTATGATAGATTACGCCTTACGCCAGACACTTGGTCTTCACAGGGATAACCATTAAGACTTGGTGGCTAAAGGTTGTTGACCTTGTTTTTGAATGTTGTCTATTCTTCTATATCAAACATCAATCTAAGTTTATCAATCACTTAACTTTACTTTAAAGCCTAAATACACTTTATACTATGTATAGACATAGTACCATAATAATTGACATATAAAATCATCACTCGCTAATCACCTTGATTATCTTTTGATCATCTAATTTATCACTTGATAATCACCAAATGATTGTGAGTAACATAATCATTACATGGGTAAAATTTCCACAATTATTGACATCCGTTGATCAAATCAAAACCTAAATCTAAATCTTACATTAAATTCATCAGTTGATACATAGTGATAGTTAGTTGATAACATGTACAATCATTGATGATCATGGATGATTGTCAATGATCTAAGCATTTCACACTATAAATTCCCCTAAATATTTAACTAAACCAAATCTGAATTGAATCCCTGGATCAAACTCATTAACAATTCAAAATTCTAAAATTCATTATGAAAACTAAACCTAAAATCCCATTTTCGTAACAAATTATTGTAGAAGTTTCTATAGCTCTGAAACCTTACTAGATGACCTTCGATTCATGATCTAGCACTTGTACATTAATTAGGCATGTCCCTAGGGTCAACCAAATCTGTTTGAAGAAATTTCAAGATCTGAATGCCCTAAAACTCAAAGAATTTTTATAGGTTATAAACCTTTAAATATTTACACCCTATACCACTGAACATGACATATTATGATTTTTGAGCTCAAATGCCTCTCCAAACTCATTTATCATGATCATAATCACTAACAAGATGAATTAAACAAATTATGAACTTTAGTTGACCATGGTTGATGGTGGTCACCATAAAATCAAAAACCCTAAATCTTGGAAACTAAATTTTCTTTAAACCTCAACATGGCAGGTTTTATATAAAAAATAATAATAGTAATTAAAAATAAAATAAAATAAAATAAAATTATACCTCAATATGACCTATAAAACAAAACCATGCAACATTCTCCAACATACCCAAGACATGATTTGGATAGCATTAAACCAAATCACAAGCCTTGGTTAATCTTAAATGACCAAGTCAAACAAGGAGAACCAAATTAATATCTTACCACTTTAAAAAACATTACATATATAAAGATCCTAAAAAATATTGTGACCACCTCCAATAGACCCAAAATATCATTTAGAATGTATTAAACTAATTTATAACCCTTGGACAACCTTGGTTCATGAAGTCAACCTATATTGACCAAAGAGGCCTTTTAGCCCTTAAACATGCATTTTAAATTAAATGACCCCACCAAAGCTTGGGACCAATTCTAGCATATCTAAAATGTTATTTAAAAGAATATGGACCCAACCATGGCCCTTGGTCAAACCTAATTGACTAAGTAAACCATGGTTGACCAAAACCTGACATGTATGCTTTAAAAATTTAAAACTTTAGATATATACCTCACCATTAAACCAAATATGGGGGTCAATTCCATGGATCTTTGTGAGTCATCAAAAAATGTTTGAGCCCATGGACCCACTTTGTCTATCCATTTGGGTTGAACCAAATGGAGAAAACGGGATTTTTCTGAGCCAAAACCCAACCCTTATAAGATTAAATTCTCTAAATTGTTGTAGCAAGTGTGTATTGACCCAATGCATTTTCCCTAAATAGTTGTAACAAGTGTGTGTATTCTTTCCAAAACTTACATTTTATATTAAATAATGCTCAGAATTATGATATTGATAGGGTAAAATAAAATCTCCTTGAAATTCAACAAAAAAACTAATTTAATAATTAAGAAAAATAATTTAATTAAAATAAAAAATAAAATAATATTTAAATAGCCAAACAAATTTTGAATATTTAAAATCATCCCTATGACTAACTCTTGACATTAGGAAAAAGTTTTGAGAGGTTTGGAGCTTATTAGGTATAAAAATAAGAAAACAAAACATAAATTAAATAATTAAATAAATCCATCAAATCACCAAACTTTAAAATATCATAACTAATTATAGCAAAATCCAAAATTCTACAAACTCAATGGAATTGGACTCTTCTCTAAGTCTTGTATTTACAAAAAGTTTTGAAACTTCAGACATCACTGTAAATAAAAAAGTTAACATTTGGGTTAAACATAATATATAAAATGCATTAAACTTGTAAAATCTAGAACTACCTATAGAAAATCCAAATCCAGTAACTCAAAAAGAATCTTCTTGCAATATTAAAATTAGTGACATTCCACACCTTAGGTTCAAATTTTACTTGATTTGGAGCCCATTAAGTAAGAAAATTAGGTAAGTCAAAATTCAGTCCTTTAATGGACCCCAAAACTTCAAAAAGTTATAATAAATCTATTTTAATTATGAAAAAATATAAATAATATATCAAACTCTTCATAATTTAATCATCTATTTGAGAAAATTAAAAGACCCTTCACTCGACCACCAATTTAAGCTTATGTTAATTTTAATAAAAATTAATATTTGTTTAAATTAAATATTTTAAATAATTTATAAATTTAAAATAATTTTCAAATACTTCAAAACATGCCCTTGGGGTCATTCATGACATTTGGGAGTGAATTAATGAAATTTGAAATCAATTTGGATCAAAATCATTGAAATCCCTTTTAATTAATCAATTAAAGAATCAATTAATTACTCAAATTTAAAAAAACATTATAAGTAATTCAACAAAATTCCAAAGTGAACAAAATCAAAATAATTAGACTCCATTTAGGGTCAAGTAGTTATTAAAATTGTCAAACCACTAGAAATTAGTCAAAGTGAAAAAGTAAACATTTTAGTCATTTGTAGTTCAAATTTTCCACAAAATTCAAAAAATCCATAAATTAATGTAAAAAAATCTAATTCCATCAAACTTAGTGTCTAATTACTTGCCTTAAAGTATAGTATTTAGGAAAAATATCAAAATTTCAAAATTAACTTTAAGTTTAAAAGTTAAACTTTGACCCTTAAATTTAATGCACTAAATAATTAAAAAAATGTTAAAGTTTAATAATCGATTAAAATTCAAGAAAAAACAATTTAATAAATAAAATTAATTAACCAACCCCTTAATACACAACAATCACTCCAAAAATGAAGTTATTAGGATAGACTACCTTGAGTTGTGGGGCTAAGTGTCCTTAGTAGGTTTCGCACTCGAGCCAACCATGACAACACCAAGAATGGATTTAATGGAGTGTAAAACCTTAAAATTAATTTATTATTAATTACTTAACCAAATTAAAATACTTAATTAAAGTATATAAGCCAAGTTTTATGATTGACTACCTTGCGTTAAGGGGTTACATGTCATAAGGAGGCTTTATTCCTCATGCTAACTATGACAACACCACGAAATGATTGACTGCAGATTAAATTAATTCAATCTTTAAAATCTGCAACAAATAAATTTAATTAAAAAATAATAAATCCTCTTATGTTTAACCAATTAAATCAAATAATAATATTTTGTAGGTGTTAGCTTACACTTAGGTTAGGGATTATCTAGATGCTAACAAAAAAATTTGTAGGTGTTCATGCTCATGCAGTGCTATAAAATCAATGGGTGAAACTAAAGCTTAAACCTTACAAATTTTCTGCAGATGCTCCTATGCTAAGTCCCCATAAAATTAAAAGAGTATGACCAAGAATTATTTTATTTCAAATTTAAGAAATTAAAACATATAACTTATTAGAATGTGCTTTAAAATTATTATTGTTGAGGATAAACATACAGGTGCTATAAAGTCTTTTACTTTTTTTTTATATGTAATGTAATTTAAATTGAGTTAAGCATTATGAAAGTCGATCGTTGAGGTGTGAAATTAAGTATCCAATTTTAAATCCAAAGAGATTGGAAACATTCTTTATGGAAGAGATGGAAATCCAAAGAGGACATATGCAGCCCTTCAGGGAGGAGGTTTTTTCCATTTGGATATTTTATTTTCAAAATTCACTTGTGTCTTGTCTATGATTAGAAGCCAGGTTTTTGTTAGTGTTATCCAACCACTTTTAATTTATATAGACTCTGAGTTGTAATTAAGTGGCATTTGCCACATAACCTTTCTTTACACTTGATTGATTTAATTAATTTGATTGATTTATTTAGTTATACACAGTAGAAGTTTTGTAATCTAATAAGGTTTCTTGCCATTGCATATTGATTTTGATTTTTCCTAAATGATTTAGGCCCTTTATGGAATAAAACTATTTATACAAAAATTATTTAAAAATTCTAAGCCAACATAGAAACAATTTTAAGAAAACATGAGAGTTTGCATTCATTTATATTATTCTGTCACTTTGATCTCCTCACCAAAGTGAGAGAATCTCCAGGTTTTCAGTGAGAGAAAAGAAAAACTGTTTTTCAAATTATGATGATCCCGTGAATTGCTCCCCGCTCCGATGACGGTGGAGGGCCACCGGCCTCGATCCTACGGCACTGTAGAAGGTCGTACCTCTTCGATTCCTCAAGTAAGGATCCTTCCTCACAAGAATCATAGCTCATCTCCCCCAGCTTTCAGTGATGACGATAAGGTGTTTGATAGTGAATCCTAATAGAGGTTTATATCTGCTAAACCTCTAATGATAAATGAGGGAGGTTACCTCTCTCATAAGAAAAATTTTGAATGTGTTGGCAAAGGGAAGAAGATAATGCTGGAAGAACAGATTGCTAAGAACAACAACTTTAATTTTTTGATGAAAAAGACTGGTACTGGTTCAATTGATGGAATGCCGAGAGAAGGAAGACTCGATTCTGCAAAGGGTTTATCTTTAGGATGTAATAAGGCTGAGGTAATGAAGGATAATATAGTGGTCAAAGGTGCCGTTATAGAATTGGCTGATCAGTCAAATGGAGAGGTCTCTCAGGAAGAACCTTCAGTCAAGGAGGGATGGGAGAAGGTTCATGTTTGCGACTCAGCAACTCTGGGAAATTGCATCTCTGATGGAATAGCTGGAGCTGTTTTACCGCCTCAAGCTGACAAATCCATGGTTAATGCCTGGAATGTGAAGACCAATTTTAAAAGTATTGACTTTGATTTTGGGGAAAATTTCCTGGAAAATGGCGTGGTGAAATTACATCAGCAAAATGAGGCAGATAACACTTCTAAATTACATAAGTCCTTGGTTGTTAAGGTGTTGGGAAATGCAACTTATCATATGTGCTTTTGAAGAAAAAGTTAAGGAGGCAGTGGAGTCAGTATGGTAAATTTCACATGACTCTGGTTGGAGGAGGTTGGGTTTTATGTGCTTTTGAAGAATCTGAAGCTATGGAAGCAGTGTTAAACAGTGGTCCTTGGTATGTTAACTAAAGCATTATTGGACTAGATAAATGATCCCCAAGTTTTGATCCCTCATCCATGAAAGGTTTGATAGCACCGGTGTGGATCAGGCTACCCAACCTCCCATTGCAATGTTGGGATAGAATTAATGTGTGTTGAATCACATCTACGGTTGGCAAACCATTCTTGATAGATGAAAATATGTTCCAGTGGGGAATACATGAATTTGCAAGGGCCTGTGTCAGGATCAATTTGGAAGACAAACATCAAAATGGAGTTTGGGTCGAAGGTGCTACGTGCCATTGATTCATGTCGATTATGGAAGAAAGAAAGCAAGATTAGTAATTTTCAAAACAGTTGGAAGAGGATACCAACTTCTGACAAGAAATCTCTCAATACAGTTGCTGGAAGAAACGAGGACCAAGGAGGAGTCTTCAATAACTCAATTCAATCCAATGTAGAGTATTAGATTGTTGAGAAGACAATTGAAAAAGAGAAGGATCCGGTGATAGAAGAAAACATAGAAATCAACAGAGAAGGCTACAAAATGGGCAAGGGAGGTGATATTGAAGAAAATCTTTGCAATCCCAATCAGCATGAAGTTTTAAACATTGTGGGGGAGGAAGGAGAAATAATTGATGAAGTTGAAGAAGTTACTATTGAGGAGAGGAATTCTGTTTTGGTTCTAGCTGGAAGAAACAAAGATGAACTAACATCACTTGATTACTTGGAAGATAAAAATAGTTTACAGGAGGATGGGTCTAGCAAATCAAAAAGAAAAGGTTCAAATTAGCTCAAGGAACCTGGTCCAATCAAACTTAATTTAAGAGGGAAGGAGATGGGAAAGAAAGGGCAGGGAACCATTTCCCCTTAGATCATTAAATGTCATCTATTGGATTTTAGAATTGTAGGGGAGCAAGAAAAAGGAAAGCTTCCCTATATGCAAAGGATTTCATCGAAGATTATGTTTAACTCTTTTTTGGGTTGATAGAGACGAAGTTGACAGTGATTCATAGTAAGCTTATAAAGGAGATGTTTGGTGAAGGTTGTGATTTCTTTTTTTTTTTCCTTCTGAAGGCCTATCGGGAGGAATTTTGTAGATTTGGAAAAAAGGAACAGCTGCATTCAAAGTGGTGGATGCTTCATCACAATTTGGGGTAGGTGACCTTGATGTTCTCAATAAAGGAGCTAGGAGAATTGCAACCAATTATGGGAGCAAAGACGTTTACAGGAGAAGGCTTCTATGGGACGGATTAGATCGTGTCATGGTTAAAATGGTTCCTATGATTATAGGAGGAGATTTCAATTGCTTTTTATCTAAAGAGGAAAAGTGAGGAGGAAGCAAGTTTATATTTAGTATGGGACTAAGGAGATGAAGTCTTTTATCTCTTGCAATGATTTACATGAGGTTACCTGTGTTGGTCCCAAGTTCACTTGGTGTAACAACAAGAAAGGAGCTGAAAGATTGGAAAAGCTGGATAGATGCCTTGTTAATTCAGCTGCCTTTAACTCTCCTCATAGATTAATGGAAAGGCATTTGGCAAGGATTGACTCAGACCATTGTCTGAACTTACTGAACTTGCTGGATTTCAGTTCTCCAGCCAGGATGATTATTAGATTTGATGAGGTTTGGACATCTATTCCTACTTCTATAGAAATTGTGAGAGAATAATGGAGAAGAAAAGCTCAAGGAGATCCTTCCCAATCTTTAAACCAAAAATGAAAAGGACCTTAAGGAATCTACACTACTGGAGTAAAGCTAAGTTTAAAGAGCTTTGTCTTTCTAAAGAAGAGCTAAAAGCAAAAATTTTGGTTTTACAGAAGAAGGAAGCTGACGTTGGGGAGCTTATGGAGGGAGAGCAATGGGCATTGAAAGCTAAAACAGAGGAACTCAATACTTTTTTAAGCCGGTTAAATACTACATGGAGACAATGAGCCAAAATCAAGTGGATGACGGACAGGGACGCCAATTCCAAATTCTTCCAAGATTTTGCAAGTGGTAGGAGGAATTTAACTAAATTCATAAAATAAAAAATAAGAAAGGAGATATAATTGAGAATCAAAAAGATATAGAGGAAGTGCTGCTTCAACTTTTTAACAGCAAATGGGAAGATAGGGAATGCAAGTTGAATGGGTGGTCGGTTCCTATTAATATATTGGAAGAAGTTGACAAAGAGGTTCTGAACAGAAGGTTTTCAATTGAAGAACTGGAGAAGGTCATTAAGGAACTTGGAGGTAACATAGCACTAGGTCAAGATGGTATGACTTACTCATTTTTTAAATTCTAATGGAATATCATTAAGGTTGATTTATGGAAAGCCATGGATCACTTTTTTGAAAGTAGTAAAATGAATGGTAGTTGAAAAAACACAATTATTATATTGATTCCTAAAAGGAAGGACCCTACTTCTCATTCCACTTATAGGCCCATTAGCTTATGTAACTCGGTTTATAAGTTAATTAGCAGCTAAAATTCTCCTTAATAGGCTCTTGGTTGTAATTCCAAAGTTAATCTCTAAAGAACAAATTGCTTTCATGAAAGGGAGGTCTCTTTCGGATCATGTTCTAGTAGCTCAAGAAGTTTTTCACAAATTCAGGCACTCAAAATCTTCCAAGGGGATGGTCTCATTCATGATTGATATGGAGCAAGCCTATGATTCCATGGGGTGGCCAACATTGAATAATGTTCTTAAGTATTTTGAATTTTTGGATTCCTATGCTATAGTGATCTTGGAATGTGCTATCATACCTAAATTTTCCTTACTTGTCAGTGGAAACTATTCCAAGTGGATTGATGCTAAATGTGGCTTTCGCAAAGGATGCCCACTTTCCCCTTTTTTGTTTGTGTTATGTGCTCAATTACTTTCTAATGCATTCTTTCATAGGGGGAATTCTATTGACATTAGCATTTCTTCTAATAGTCCCAAGGTCTCTCACTTTCTCTATGCCGACGACATCATGGTTTTTTCAGAAGCAAACTTGAAATCTATAAAAGTGGTAAAAGGTATTCTCTTGGATTTCTATGGATGGACGGGTCAAAAAATCAACTTACAAAAATCTGGTGTTCTTTTTGGAAGATCAATGAAGAAAGGAAGAAGGAGGAAGATTTGCAAAATAATGAAGTTCAGGGAACTTCATGAATTCACTTATCTTGGGACCAAGGTGGCATTCAGGAGGCTGAATAAAGCTAATTTTATGTTCATTATGGAAAAAGTATTGAATAAGTTAAGTATATGGGGATGAAAACTGGTCTCGTTAGCTGGAAAATTTACTTTAGTGAATTTTGTTTTACTTTCTTTACCTACTTTTCACACTACTTTGTCATTGGTCCATAAACAAATCCTGATTGAAGTTGAAAAGGCATGCAGAAAATTCAATTGGAGCAAAGGAGATGGAAGTAATGGGCTTCATTACGCTATCTGGGAATTATTATATAAACCAAAGAGTTGGGGAGGACTCGGTATCAACTTTGTTTGAAGAAAACAGGGCCTTTAAGGGCAAAGCTTGCTTGGAGGTATTGCGAAAAGAAAGACTCCCTTATGCATAAAGTTTTATTCCCCAAATACGGTCCAATTCCTTTTGAAGACTCAGCAAGGAGGAGTGGATAGGTATCATGGAGAATAATTTGCAATGGAGGTAATTTTTTTAAGCCAATAGTTAGATGGAATATTGGCAATGGGAATTCAATCAATGTATTAAAAGATATATGGATCTTTGATAAGAGTTTTCTATTTTGGCCAACCTTTATCAATCCCATGTTGGAAGACGAACAAATGGTGGAGAGATTCATAAGTAATGAAGTTTGGAATGTTCAAGAACTACAGGAATTCTTTGGTAATAACTTAGTGAAGTTGATATCTTCTATTCAGATTCATGGAAAGGAAGAAGACCCCATGAATCTAATTCACCAATTCTCTAGAAAACCTTAACAACATTAGCAGCTGAAGCAATTGAACCAGTCAATTCTGTGGTGAAAATTTGGAGGTGGTTTGGGAAATCCAAGCTTATTCCTAGAGTTAATATTTTATGGTGGAGATTATCAAATGAAGTTATTCCTACAAACAAATTTCTATGTTATTGAAGGCTTCAAGGATTTGACTTATGTCCTAGAGGATGTGAAATAGTGGAAGATAATGAGCACATAATTATTGAATGTGGTAAATTGCTAAAGGCTGTCAAAGTTTTAAACAAGTGGGGGTTCTATATTCCATTAAATGGAAGAATGCTTTAAGTAGCTTGAGGTTCAAAGAACTTGGATGAAAAGCTTTTACTATAATACAATTTATCATTTCTGGAAATCCAGAAATCTGTTTATTTATGAGAAGAAGATTTTTAGTCCATTGTCTATAGCTTCTAATGCAGTTTGCTTCACCGCTGGGTACAGGAATTCGAGTTGTAAATTCTAAGGAAACAAGGGTGCTATTCAACCATCTAGGTTGAATAACATTTGGCATCCTCCTCCGTTTGATTGGATCAAAGTAAACATTGATGATACCGTTCATAACTCCTATAAGGCCGGAGTTGGAGGAGTTTTTAGAGATCATCTCGAGAGGTTTTTGCTTGCTTTGGCAAAGATTTTATGCACTGGGATTCAGGTACTATGGAACTACAGTCAATCCTATCGCTGAAGAGTGTTTTAAGAGATTGGATGAAGAATTATAAAAGTTTGGTTATCGAAGGTGAGAATAAAAATATTATCAATTTCATCAAAAGGAAGGTGGAGAAAGGAGGTAAAGATATTATAGATTTCATTTTCATTAAAGTTTTTAATTTAGTTATTTTTAATTATGATGATAGAGAAAATAGTAAGTTAGCTGATCTATGTGCTAACTATGCTTGTTTTAGTTCTTTTATTTGGGAAGATGTGGTGAGTAGCAATATACCTCCTACCTTCATTAAAATGTTAATGAAGGAATCAGATCGTATTAGATTGTAATTTCCTTTCAATTTTTTCTTAATTAAGCATTTTTATTGATTTCTTCAAAAAAAAAAAAAATATACCTTGTTAGGAACATCCCCACCAGCAAGTTTTGGTAGACCACTTGGGTAATTAGGGTGCAATTTTGTCAAGGAAATGTTGTATTGCCTCCTACTTCTCCTCTGTTGGCATCCTGAAATAGATGTTCAAAATTTATTATAGTCCTAATTGAAATTCAAACCTCACTTCCTTTTATATCACTCAATGAAAACTCTAAATTAAATTTTTTTACATTATTTTAATCAAGAGTTTTCATAGGATACTCAAGTTCCCTATGATGTAATTAACTATGAGGGCTTACACTCATAAGAGATTTACAGGCCCTACATCAATTTTTAAAACTCAGTTAATTCCTTTTGGGAAATTCAAGAAAATCAATGATGATCAACATCATCATATTGGAATAATTAATAAGAGATGATATCTTCATTTTTTGGGAAGGCAACATTCGCTATCATGAATTCGAGTATGAGATTATAGATAACATATTCTGATCATCATTGCTAAATATTTGATTAAACATCATTTTGATCCTTCAGGATAATATGTAGTTATTTTCTGAATTTGGCTATGATATTTAGGATGGAAATTGTAATGTTAAATCTAAACCCATCAGTGGATCTTATTTTCTTCTCTCAAGGTTGTATATCATTTCCAATGGATGTTTAATTTTAGAAATAAAATACAAAAATCAATTTCAAATTTCCTAAAAAAAATTAATTTTAATTGCTTTGCACTCTTTCAAAAGTAAAACTCCATTCCAAACTCAACCAACAAAATGTGGCAACTTTGCTGTGAACTAATCTATCTCTTCATCTTTATTTATGGTAGAAATTTTATTACATCGATGGTTTTGATTACCTTTCTTCCATTGGTCCTTCTACCCATTTCTTTCTTGGGTGAGTGTGGCGAACATCAAAAAGAAAATTTAATAAGGGAGATGTGTGAGGAAACCTCTTACAAGATCTAGCCTTTGACATTACACTTCAACTCAATTAGTGGAAAAAAAGAGTCAAGGCAATTCTAATGATTCACATGTTAATTTTGTCAACTATAATATTAAGTAAAAGCTTGATAGTTTGTGTTCTGAATTTTGAAAAGAAATTTAATCAACTTCAAAATTCAAACTCTACTTCAAAATCAATTAACTCAAATCAACTTTTCTTTATTTCAAAAAATTAAATAATCACAAATGGTTGGAAAACTCATCTTTTCACTGAGTATTACATAATCATAGAAGAAAAACTTCTTTGGCAGTTCAATTCAGTTTGTGATGGGATTTCAGATCTTTAAGCTATGAGTTAATGGGGAAAGAATAATTAAACTATCATCATGGACATAAGTGGATTTCTGCTTTGTTAAGATTACCATAGGGCTAGGAACTCACTCCCCCATGTCCAAAATGGAGGACACTATAAAACCCTTTCCCATTGAGAGTTCTAGCACCCTCTTTGCTAGCAAGAATAAAAAAATAACTACCGGCATAGAGTGAAAAATAAATCTTAAAGGATTGAAAGTTCACTGAGTCAGAAGACTTAAAGCAAGTAAAATTTGAGGCCAATGGAGAGTTTACTACAATTTATATAAATCTCCACTTTAGGAGAAGTCATTTCCATTCTCTTCCTGTTATTCAAGGAAGGGAGGTATAGAGAACCATAACGTGATCTCCATCATTCCCTTTTGACTATTACACATAAAAATCAACCAAGTTAGAAAAGAGAAATCACCAAGAATATAACATAGACCCCAAAATGAGGGTTCTTAACCATCCACTCCACTAGAGGAAGTTAGGTCACATTACTATATGTGGCCTATTATATTATCTATAAAGGAGGAGGTGAAAAAACCACTCAAGGTTCCACTCTCCTAGTTGCTAGGTCATTAGTAATTAGGGTGGGACAATTAACCTAAGATCTTATCAAATAGTGACACCATTAAAATTTAACTTTCAAATGGGTTATATCACAATATATCATTATATTGAAATGATGTCTACCCAGCAAATTTTATTAAGCAACGTCCATAAAATTCAGAAGGTTTTTCAAATTTCTTCGTTGAGTTTTTTTAGCCGCACTCTTCTATGGTGGTAGAGGGTTGCCAGTCATCCTCCGATGATCGGAATAACTCAACCCCATCTTCTGGTGTGCATCCAATTCATTTTGGATGCAAAAGCCAGATTTATAAATCAATATTTGGTAATCAAGCAACGTCCTTTGGTCATCAATAAAGGTCGACTTATTCCAATGCATAATGTGGTTTCGATAATGGGCAAGGGGAAAGAAACAATGTAAATTCTAGAAAGGAAGAAGAATTCGGAATATTTGTCTTCACCATCAAAGAAGCTATTGTTTTGAGCGGCGAATGATCCACAGACTTTGTTGTCAACTGGCTTCAAACATAGGGTAAATATATTTTCAAATGTTTCATGTGCTGTAGATAAACAAGAGATATTGAATTTGGATTTCAAAATGTCAAAGCATGGTGAAGTTTTAAAATATGTAGTTGAAACAAAATTGGTGAATGATAAGAATGTGTTACCGAATCAAGATAATGGCCATGGTGGTTTGGTTAATGCATGGTCTAAAAACCAGCGCATTAAAGTGTCCCTATTTAATCTAAATTAGGTAGAAGATGAGGATTCTGATGTTGTTAAACTTAAAATGGATAAGGTTTCTAAAAATGTTAGTTTTCTTCAGAAATCTCTTGTGGCGAAGATGTTTGGGAGAGAATTTCCTTTCTCCCTTTGTAGCATTGAGTTAAGGCGTCAATGGATTAAATTTTGTAATTTTCATATCACCTAATTGGACTTTGACTGGATTTTATGTTCATTTCATTCCTCTCAAGTTATGGAAGAAGTGCTTAGTGGAGGTCCTTAGTATTTGGGAGGACACATAATAGGAAAGGATAAATGGACACCTCAATTTTCTCCAACATCGTTGAAAGGGCTATCCTCTCCAATTTGGATCGAGTTACCACATTTTCCCTTACATTGTTGGGATGAGATTATTGTTACTAAGATTGTTTCAAAGATTAGAGTTCAATTTTTGTTGGATGGGAAAATATTTAAATGAGGTAGATGTGAGTTTACGAGAGCCTTTGTTCGAATTAATCTAGACTACAAATTTTTTCATGGAGTTTGGATTGAAGGTTTATGTGGGAAGTTTTTTCAGAGGATTGAATATGAAAATGTCTTCTTTGTGTTTCAAATGTGACAAGATAGGTCACAAATCTAAAATGTGCATGAAGGTTCCTAAAGATGTGAAAAATAAAATTCAAAATGAAGTTCAAGGGAATAGATCAAAGGTTATTGGAACAAGATTTGATAAGAGTTTAATGAAAGAAATGGATAGTGCAGATTATCAAATTTGCTATAGTCCTTTGATACATGTAAAGTTTAAGAATAGAAGAAGAATAAAGAAAGTCGAAAATCAGAAATTTGAAGTTCAAACTATTGTTCTGAATCCTGAGGAAAAAATGTCAATAGCTAATATGGCATCCACAGAAGTATCTTCAGGTAATAAGTTTAAATTGTTGTCTTAAGTCTTTGCTGAAGAATTGACTAGATTGGATGTTGAAGAACCAATTAAGCAAGGTGAATTTCTCAAGATAGATTCAGAGTTTGAAGGATCGATTTTGGATGGTGAAATTCCTGTTTCAAATTTGCACATAGAATCAGTTGTTATTAATGAAAGTCCTATTCTTTTAGAGGATGGAAAGATTAAACTAAATAATGAAATATTTACTATAGAAGAAGTTCAGAATGAAAATACTTCTCATCAAGAGGAACTTGTGGGAGAAAAGAATGTTGATTTTCCTAAATAGGATGGAAGCACGACCGAAAATTCATTAATTGTTAAAGATGGAGAGGTTCTGAAAGAAGAGAATGTGCTACGGCTTTTGGCTGGGCTTGTAAGGAGATTGTGAAGAATAAAAAGGACCTTATTGAAGAAGAAGCTTATTTGAATAATAAAGTAAGTGGGGAAGGAGGTTCGGACATTTTAAATAGTGTTCATGATCCTAAAAATGCAAAGCATGTTCTGATTACTCATTTTACAAAAACTGATAATTCAAATGGGAAAGAAGCCTTATTTGAAGATGGAAAATTCCAACTGCCATCTAAATTGGATCATCATAAGAAAAATTTTAATAAAGTAATGAATTTGATTGGTCCTATTAATGGGAGTCTTAGAGGAAGGAAGATTGGTATACTTGGTGGAAGTATTGGAGCCACTTCAATATTTATCTCATGACATGCCTTTAATGGATGAAGGTGAAGTTGAAGTTGAAAAAGGAGTTCAAACTTGGTTTGTGGATTGGGTGAAGGTGATGGAATTTGATAATGGAACTTGGGGAACTGTCAAGATCCAAGTTTATGCTTTGGCGGATTGCTCCTGCTTTGATGGCATTTCTTTTTCCATTTTTAGAAATCTTGTATTTTCTAGATTTATTTTAAGCATGGGATGGTATTTGAAAAAAGGAACTACAATAATGCGAATTAAGCTTCTCTCTATTTCTTATTTTTTTACTTAATTAGGAATTTTGGGATACTAATCAACCATTTTGGTTGTTTAATCTTTGGTATCACCTCCACCCCAATTGGTTTAAAATGATTAGTAGAGGTTCTTATTTTCATTATGACATCTTGTATTTTTCTTATATTATCATTGTGCTTAATTTGCATATTAATAAGGCTTCCTTTTGCTTTGTTTTGAAAGGAGTGTCTAGTAGATTCTATTCTAGTTTGTAATATGTTTTTTCCATTTTAATTCTATATGCATCTTCTCAAAAAAAAAAAAAAAAAAAACACTAAGGATTGTGCATACCACATAATAATTTCTCCCTCCTAATAGATTATAGAGATGTAATTTCATGTTGGTAGGGCCTTTCCACCTAAACTTGTAATTTTTTTGGAAATCATATAACTTCTTAAGTGTATATTTCTAGATTTTAAAGATAGTTGATCCATTCTTTTAACAAAAGTTGACCACTACTTTAAATCATAAATAGGAGAGAGTTATAGTTAACTTCATTAGATTTTTAAAGTCATTGCTCTCACACCGCTTTTGTTCTTTAGTTTGAACTTTGAATTAAAATCTATGTCAAACTTAAGTTGGCTATAGAAATAAAAATCTTATCAACCTTCATGTATGTTTCTATCTTATTAAGTATTTTTTGCATACTTAAAATCTATTCAATAGATTTCCTAGTGAAGTTGATATTCTTATCAAAAGATTGGGTCCGCTATAAAAGTTATTCTTTCTTGTTTAAGATAACGAGTTCTCTTCTCTTATACCTAATAGATAATATTAGAATTCAAAAAAGAGAGTAATAATTTTATGATTTTAAGGTAAATGAATCCTCCTATCAGAATCAACAAAATTCAAAAGAAGCACAAAGTGTGCCAAAAATTAAAAGATGTGCAAAGTGCGCCAAAAATTAAGAGATGCGTGGAATGCACACAAAAAAATGATACGCAATGTGTGCCACAAAGACAAGATAGAGACTTCATTCTTCTTTAGATTCTTAAATCTTAGATAACTAAATTGTCCTTTGTTGCTTCGTTTAAAAAATCTTGAACCTTGATCATCAACATGCATGTATGGTCTATTAGATAAAAAATATCATGCAAGAGAATTAGAAAGATAAAATTTATCTCCAACTTAAACATTTTGATTTTAATTTTAATTTTAAAATATATAAGGGTGAACCCAAATTTAATTTCTATGAAACTTGGTCAGGTTCAACAAAACCTAAATCCTTAAATCTTTTCGTATTAGTTAGAGTCAATCACCTCTTACTGTACTTTTGAATTTGTTCAAATTTTTCATTCTTGCATGGTCCAAATGATCAAGAGGAAAATTGAAAATAAAAGTAATGAATCTTCTACTCTTTGATAACAATTCAAATGTTATTTTTGAGTTATGTGTGTAAGCCCTTACACATAGGCATCATTTCCTATATAATATACTATACAAATTTATATTTTATGTTGGGTTTAAGATCATTAACCTCTTGGGGTGTAGTTTCCATCCTTAGGAATTTATATTCAAAATCAAATCACAATTAAGCATAGTTCCCAACTATGAATGGAGGTGGTCAAGGGCCTCGAAAAAATTCAATTAGAAGCTCAACAAATTTGAAATTGCATAGGTCACGAATAATTCAAGGTCATGATAAATCATTTCAGCCCAAAACTTTCCATGTAAGAGACTTGGTCTTAGTTCTTCAAAGACCTATTTTAGTCCATCGCAAAATTGATGAAATGTTTGAATCAATGTTGACTGGATTGTTCATCCTAAAGATGATAGATGAGGGAGATTCATATCAATTGATTGAATATAAAGATACCACCTAATGTTTTCTATCATTATGGTGGTTCATTAATAAGTACCATTCTATATGAGTATCAAATTTAACATCAAAGAAAATTACTTCAAATTCAAATAAAATTTAATTCAAATTTCTCCAAATTAAAATAAAAATCAAATCAAGTTCAGAGATCACCCAAATTCAAATATTTATCTTAAACCAAAATCATTTTTATCCTTAAGGTTATGTGTGATTCCCAGTGCTTCATTTCCTTATGACTAGATCCACCATGATGGAGCATGCCCTTTTTGGAACCATCCTAGCTTCAAATTCTGTTTTGGTCCATTATGGAGAGCAAGTTTCCTCCCCACATTATCTTCCACTAGTGATAAAGCATGGCCTTTGTGGAAACATCCTAGTTTCAAATCTATATGGTCTTTAGATGTTAGGAGCACTTTCTTCCCATGTGATCATCCAATTTTCTTAAGGCTAGATGCGAATCATCATGCTTTCATCCCTTATGAGTAAATATCCTAGTGATAGAGCACAGCCTTGGTGACATCACCCTAGTTTCAAATTCCAAATCTTATCCTCTATGAGCAGCAATGCTTCTTTCCCACATGATTATCATTTTTTTCTCCTAAAGGTAAGATGTGATTCATTGTGCTTTCTAACCTTATGATTAGATATCCTAGTGATGGAGTATGCCCTTTATAGCACCATCCCAATTTAAAATCCAAATCTAATCCTCTATGGTGAGAATACTTAACCTCACCACATGATAATCTAGTCTTTTTTTCCATAAGGTAAGGTGCTTCTTTTAATTAGGATTAGATCCAATAGTGGTGGAGAACCCCCTTTGTGTCACCATCTTAGTTTTAACTCTAGACATAGTCCTCTGTGGTGAGCATAATTAACCTCCCCATAAGATCCTTCAGTCCACCTTTCCTTAAGTTCATATGCTTCATTTTCTTATGATTAGATCCACTAGTGGTGGAGAATGCCATTTTTGGCACCATCCTAGTTTTAGCACAAGTCATGATCCCCTATGGTTAGAATATTTAACCTCCCCATATGATCATCCAGTCTTCCTTTTCTTATGACTTGGAGCTTCCTTTTCTTAGGATTAGATCTACTATTAATGCAGCATGCCCTTCATGGCACTATCCTAGTTCTAATTTTAGGCCTGATCCTCTATGGTGAGCATACTTGACCTCCCTACAGAATTATACAATCTTCTTTTCCTTAAGGATAGGTTCTTCCTTTCCTTAGGATTAGATCCACTAGTGATGGAGCACGCCCTTTATGGAACCATCCTAGTTTTAAAATTAGCACAAATCCTTTTTGGTGTGTGTATTTGATCCCCTCACATAATCATCCAGTCTTATTTTCCTTAAGGTTAGGCATGAGTCCAAGTGCCTCTATCCCTTAAGATTAAATTTACTAGTGGTAGAGCATGCCCTTTGTAGTGCTATCGTAGTTTCAATTCAACCTCAATTTTGTACGGTTAGATTCTTCCTTCCATTGAAATCAAAATCCCATATTTCACCTTTTTATTCTATCGACTCAAATATGAGAAGTAAAACTTCATTCTTCTACAATATTGGGATCCATTTATTGACCTCATTTTTGTATGAGGTCATGAGGACCTGTCCATACTCCTATTTATTAATTTGATGATTAATAATAATCTATTTGTCAATCATTTATACTTTAGTCCAGACTTTAGTCCATACTTTAATTCATCCTTCAATTGAAACTTCAATTCAAACCTCACAAAACTTTAATACAAACCTCAATCAAACTTAAAATTAATCTTCAATCTAGACTTTAATCAAGACCTCAATCTAGACTTAAATCTAAACCTTAATCTAGACTTCAATCCAAACCATAATCAAGACTTTAATCCATACCACAATCTAGACTTCAAACAAGTCCTCAATCAAGACTTCAATCTAGAATGCAATCTAAACATCAATCTTGACTTTAATACATATTTCAATTTAAACTTCACTTCAAACCTTATTCCAGTCTTCAATCAAACTCTAATCTAGCCCTAAATAAATCTTCAATCAAATTTCAATAGAACTTTAATCATATCAAATCATCAACAATCATCCAATAAGTAATCATTAATGTTGAAATTTAAATTTTAATCAATCAAATACTGACCCAACTCAAATCCAAAATTTTTGGAAAAAATTAAAGGTTAAAGGCCTATCTCCTAAACCCTTTTTGAGTTTCGAATGATTTTTCAATTAATTCAAAACTGATTCAGATGACCCTTGTTGAGTCTAGTAATTCGGTTGTTAAGCCTAAGTGAATGTCCCAAGGCTACCAAGAGGGGGGTGAATTTGTAGTTTAAAAATTTTAAACCCTCTTTGAAGATTAAGTTGAACCGAAATAAAAATTTCTTTTAAAGTTTGTAGAAAAATATTTTTCAACCACAAAGTTGTTAAAACTAAAATTTAAAGTGCGGAAACGTAAAAACAATAAAGTAAATGACACCAGATTTATAGTGGTTCGGTCTATAACCAGACCTACATCCACTCCTCAGAGGCACCCTCCGAGTATTGCACTAAAACCAATAGTGACTCTCCTTTAGCACCCACAGCAAGGCGGAGAAGCCTTACAACACACTCTTTTCACCACTACCCGGTGCGGCAGAGAACCGTCGTCCTTTTACACAATCCCCAGTGCTGGCAGAGAACCGTCGTCCTTCTATACAATCTCCAGTGTTGGCAGAGAACCGTCATCCTTTTACACTTTCCTAGTGTGGGCAGAGAACCCTACGACTATTTACACTCTCCAAGTGTAGGCAGAGAACCTTTCGTCTGTTCACACTCTCCAAGTGTCGGCAGAGAACCGGATCTCCTTAACTGATCTTCTCACAAGAATCTAGAAGGAAGAAGGAAAAGAGTGAAGTAATCAAAATTTACAAGTAGGAACTCTTACCTTTTAAATCCAAGTGAAGCCTTCTCGCTCCAGTGGTAGGAATCCTCCCTTGAATGCTCTCTTCCACTCTCTCCTTGGCTATTCTTTCAAGAGGCACAAAGATCAAATGACAAAAAGATTGGGTGGCAGTCTAATTTGGACTATTTATATAAAAGACAAGAAAAACCGCCCAAAAACTGCAAGTTTTTAATTCTGTACGCAATGGATCGTCCTGTACTATCGTGGATCGTCCTGGATGATTTTACTTAAACGATCTGAAACGAACCTATTTGAATATGTGAACGAAATGTCTTCGTACAGATGATCATCCTGTACGAACTAGGTTCGTCCAGTACGAACGGTTATTACTAGGTCGGTTCTAGAAACTGTTGAAAATTGTTCTAAGTCGGTTAATCGTTTGGACGAGAATATGTTTGTCTGGATGAAATGTTTACAGAGAACCGATCGTCCTGGATGATTATTGACTTCGTCGGGATGAAAATTTTCCAGAGGACCAATCGCCACGGACGATAATTTATTTTCGTCTGGACGAAAATTTTCTAGAGACCAGATCGTCCTGGACGATATTTAATTTCATCTGGACGAAAATTTTTCATAGGACCATATCATCCTGGACGATAATTAATTTCATCTTGGACGAATAGGACTTAGAAAAAATTTTCCAGAGGACCAATCGCCACGGACGATAATTTATTTTTGTCTAGACGAAAATTTTCCAGAGACCAGATCGTCCTGGACGATATTTATTTTCATCTGGACGAAAATTTTACAGAGACCATATCATCCTGGACGATAATTAATTTCGTCCTGGACAAATAGGACTTAGAAAAAAAATTTCGAGCAAGTTCCTATTCGTTCCATGTGCTCTATAGGAGATAACTGTCTGATCGTCCCGTACGATTAGATATCATCCCGTATGATTAGTATAAAATTTTTATGATCTCCTTATGTGTGTGTGTATGTTTTTATTCACTCAATTACAATCACTCCCTTTCAAATTTAATTCAAAGAAAAAATGTAAACTTCAAATTGACAAAGTATCTCATGTTAAATTTGATTTGAAGTTATCGTAGTCTGGAATCTTATTTTCCTGAAATGTTAGAACACACAAGAGCAAATACAAATCTTCTAAAATTGTTAGGAGATAACTACACATTTGAACAATAATGTTTGGAATCATCAAAACTACATAAGTTGCAAAAATGTAAAACATTCAAATAGCAACTATTCTAACAACCCACAATTCATAATCTATCAATTTCATATTGATTAGGCAAATCCCTAGGGCTAAACCTCATAATTTTTCTCCAATATGAAGCCTTTAACCCCAAAAACTCAATCGAATTTGAAAGGCTACAAAACCTTAAAATATTTATAATCTATACCACTAGACCTTCCATCTTATGAAATTTGACTTTTGGATCTTTTAAAAAACCTTTAACCATATACATAAATCTTGTTATGATATATTTAAAACTAAACTACATTTGGGTGGACTAGGGGTCTAAATGATCAAAATGCCCCTAAGAAGATAATTGGAATTATTCCAAAACCTCAACATGGCTCAGTCAAATTAAACCTTGAAACCTCCTCTAATGCATATTAAGCACCATTAGGTGTCTATTGGATGCAAATTCAAACCTTGGCCAAGCAAGGTTAACCAAGTCAACTCATGTTAACCAAATTGCCCCTTAACGGCCCAAAAAATAATTTCAATCCAAATGGTAATTCCATTTCATGAGCCACCTCCATTAGTCTAAAATAACTTATTTGAGCTTATTAGACCCAAACCAAACCCATGGGTTGACCATGTTGATAAAATAAACTATGGTTGACCAAATTGACCCATAACCTACTCTAATATCAAGTTCAATCCTTCAAGTCATTTCAAACCAATCTAACCTCTTAAAATCATTCAATCAAAAACCCCCACTTTGGCCAAATTTTTCCCAAGTCGAATCTTCCTTAATTTGACTTGGTCAACACAATTGGAGGGGTTAAAACCCTCTCCATTCTTATGCATTTTCTCAAATATCAAACCCATATCACACTTCTTCCAAACTACCTCACCAGTTTATTAGGTCTCCTTGGATGCCACTTCAGTTGGTTTGACCCATTCTCTTGTTAATGTGGTCTACAAACTTTCATATGAGCACAAATGGCTAATTTAGATCATGCCAATTATTCCCCTTTAACTCTAGTTGAACAAATTATTCTAGAAGACTCTTAAGAACCACTTAAGCTAGCCTTAAGCTTTGGATTAAGCCTAAGTTTAGCCAAGTGGTCCCAAATTAAATTTCAAGTAGGTTGTTAGACCAAATATTATTGTCAACAGGCTAACCAAGAGTGGGGTAAATTGATAATTTAAAAATTCTCTTAAATCTTAGAAAATGATTTAAGATACTTGACACACTAAAAAATTTTCACAAAATTTTTTTCAAACATAATAATTTAAAGTACTGAATATAAAAATACCAAAAAAAAGTTATAGAATAGAAGATCACCAAATTTTATAGTGGTTCTATCCAACTAGACCTACATCTACTTCTTGAAGATTCCTTATTCAGGTATTGCAATAAATCAAAAGTGACTCTCCTTTTGCTCCCATAGTAAGCCGGAGAAGCCCTTACAAATCCTCTCTTCCACCAACCCGATGCGATAGAATACCGACAACCTTTCGCACCCTCCTGGTGATAGCAGAGTACCAACGTCCTTTCTCATCCTTCTAGTGATGACAGAATACCAACATCCTTTATCACTCTCCTAGTGATGGCAGAGTACTAACTTCTTTTATCACCCTCTTGGATATGGTAGAGTATCAACATCCTTTCTCACCCTCCTGGTGATTATAGAGATCTTCTTTGAAATTCTTCTCTCAATAGCCTACTGGGAAGACAGGAGAATCTTGAAGAATAAATAAGAGATCTTTACCTTTGGGTAACCTTATGAATCCCCTCACAATTTTCTCTCAAAAGATCTCTCACCCTTCACTCCTAAAACTCTCTCCCAAACACTCTCCATACCTACTATTAAAAGAAATTTAAAGCAAGATCTTCTAATGTCAGTTTTTAGGACACTTAAATATGAAAGACATGAAAAACTATCCAAAAAACTAAAAAATTCAACTTGAACGTTCCAAGATCTTATAGTATAATCATACTTCATATGTACAAATTATATAAAATATGTGTATGATCCTATAAGAACCTTATTTCAGATACTATTAGTCATCTATACAAACTGACATTGTATTATACAAACAGTTCAAAAATGAACAAGTTTATCCAGTACGACTACGTTCAAACTCATTTCATAAACTATGAGTCATCTATATGAACCAGACATTATACAACATAAACTATTAAAATAAATCATGCTTCATTTGGTACGAATATAGACGACCCCGTTTCATACTATATGAATCCTATGTATGAACTCCTCTTTGTACAGTACGAGCAGTTCAAAAAATAATGAGCTCATTTCGAATGAAATGTTATGCACCCATTTTGTACTCTAGGAGTCATCTGTATGAACTCCACTTCATACAATATGAATAGTAAAAAATATTCTTGGGCATGATTTGATTAACTTGTTTTAGAGGAACTATCATGACAAATCGTCCAATTTGATTTGTTCTGAAAATTTAAAGTTTTAACTCACTCTCCAATGTGTGTGTGCATGGTTATCCAATTACAATCACACTCTCCCAGACTCAAGAAAAATAGAAAATTTATCGACTTCTTTACAAAAAATCCTAATCTAATATATCTTAAAGTCTTTTTCAAACTTGAGTATGATTTCTCTAAAAGCTCAATACACACAAATAACAAAAAGAAAATATATCCAATGTATGTTAGGAGAAACAGTAATCATAACAATAATTTTTTGGTATCATAAAAAAATGACATGATATAATACGTAATCTTGAAATCTAAGTTGTAACAATCTCCAATTTTTTATGATGGAAAAATAATTATTGTTTGAGTTAAAACAAAAAAAAATGTTTGAGATAAAAAAAGTCAACCACGTTCACAGTTTGTTCTAGACATATTAAATAAAATTAATTAATTTGAAATTGATTAAATAAAGATTAATTAGTTTCTAATTGAATAGTGTAGATTATTATTGATTAAATAGAATTGAATAAGTGATATAAAGATAAAGGAAATAACTCAATGAAATTTTCAATTGGCGACATTGTGCATTTTTTTAATTTTTGGTACACTTTGTGCATCTTTTCATTTTAGGCTAATTTTATGCCTCTATTCACTTTGGGGAACATTGATCACCTTTTAAGCTTGGGGCACATTTTAAGCATCTTTCCATTTTTTGGTCTTTTCAATATCAATAAATCTTAAAACAAATTCCAATATTAAATAAAATAAATATATTGAGGAAGAAAATAAATTAAAAATAAGACATCTCTTTTGTAGTAATTGTAGCTAAATAATATTTGTCTATAAGAATATGATGATGATCTTCTAATCTACATCCAACCATAATTTAATTTAAAATTTTGAGAAAATTAATTTTGCAAGGAAATTAATTTGTAGAACAAAGTACTTTAAAATTTCATTCTAGAGATCAACTACATTTGATTAGTCTATAAAAACTTAAAATAATTCAAGAAAAATAATTTCAACATAAGACAAAACATTATTCCATTAAGAATATGTAATACATACAATCAATACATCATACTAGAATGGAAAATATCAATATAGCAAAGCTGTCACATAAGATCAAAAGAAACAACACAACAACAAGTACAACAAAAAAATCACAACTAAAATCTTGACAGACCTTGGTCTAGAGGTGGCTAAGAGGTGAACAACATAAAGTAACTATTTATCATAGCTAATTGGGTGTTGACATAGTCAAACTATCCTCAAATCCACCCCATGTCTTAATTATACCTCAAATCCTATTGGCTTAGGTGAGTCTCAATTTGATCAAAATGAGATTCCAGTCTATAAAAATGTTGGACCATTTCTTGATAGAAATGCTGATTGGGTCTTGGAGCAGGAGCTCCTTCTTCTTTAGATTCTTCCCCTCAGTTCCTTGGTCTCAATTAAAAAGTGCAAGGAAATAAGCATCGGTAAAATAGATAGGAAGCTGAGTAGGCGGATCAAGAGGAATCAGGTTATAATTCTTTTCTAGAATGTAGGCTACCAAAAGTTTTAAAGTCATAAATTTCTCTCCTATTATGAGAAATTCCAATATTAGAATGCTTATATATATAGTTCATAATCAATTGGGCTTCATCTGTAGGATTGTTGGTCATGATAAGGTATGTCATTTTAGATAATAAAGGAGTTAGATTGATACGATCACCAACTTTAGGTATATTATAGGTTCTTAATATATGCTGGATGATCCTAACATATTTTTAGTGTGTGCACACGAGAAAGGTGGTTGACTTGAACAACACGTATAACAGTTTAAATAATTTTAGACTAGTCAAAATAAGATCAAAAGGTCATTGTGTGCGCCACCCCTTCAGTCCTAAGATGTTGGAAGGTGCCTAAATCTTCCTTGGTTATTTCTACTCGTTGCTTAAAACATATGATGTCATCCTAGTGTGATCTTCATTCACTCTCAGAGTTGCAAGGAATAAATAGAATGTGTCAGGATGATAGGCATAAATCATGGTGAGGATAAAAGTGAATTGAGTTAAAAAAAAAAACAGTCATAACTAGAAAGTTAATGTCTCTTTCGATTAGCAGAATAGATGGTGTAATCTTAGCTTCAAAGTAATGATCGTAGGATTCCTCATTATCTTTTGAGAGAATGTTCTCACCGAGTCTACCCAAACGATAGGAAAATGCCTTGGATGTTTGTAGGTGCTTACTGCTTCTAGCAAATTCTAGAGTTATATCACGACATGGTTTGAAATTGATGAAAATTATGAAGAAAAACCATCAATCACCTTTCTATTTAAAGAAAAATGACATATTGTACAATACAAAAAATTATTCATATGTATGATTTTAAAATCGTTTAAGATGAAACAAAACTAATTAATACGAATGAAAACTTCCAAAAATGAAATGACTTTTCATAAACTGTCATACCCAAGGAGTCATTTCATACACCTTTTTGACAATACGATCGTACAAATGAACACCTGTCCATCTGAGATTATCAGAATAATTAATGATCATTTTTGGCAGTTAGGTTCATCCACATGAAAAACTAACAACAATATCATATAGATAAAATGGGATTTCATACTTACGAACTTTAAAAAATAACTAACATTTAGAAAATCATCCCCAATCGTACAGATAAAAATTAATATATCATACAGCTTGAAGTTTTATCATATAGTACAATAGGCTTAAAAATTCTCTTTTTTATCTATTCAACTCAGGAAGAATATCATGCATAATTTATATAATTTGTACAATATTAAAGTGGTTTTTATAGTATGAAGGAAAAACTAACACAATACATGATAAACAAAAAACTCCTTTTAAAAACAAATCACCCAAGGTCCATGACATGTAACAATTAAAACAAAAACCAAAAGTAACACTAACAATAAATAAACAAACACAAATTAGAGATATAAACAACCACTAACAAACAAATAAAGAAACAAAACAAATACATCAATATATGTGAAATATATTACAAATCCAATTTATAGAATTATAGTTTTAAGCATTATTATCAATCACACCTATTCTAGTTCATAATGCGCTAAATGTTTCAAAAGCCAGTAGTTTTGAGAAAATATCTACAAGTTGATTCTCAGTAGTAACATGATATAATTCAATTTCTTCAATAGCCACATTATCACTAACAAAGTAAGGCCTTATATCTATATGCTTGATTCTAGAATGCTGAATACGATTCTTTGAAATTTATATGACACTTATATTATCAGAAAAAATTGGAATAGTGCCAATAGAAAATCCTAAATCAATTAGTTGTTGTTTTAACCAAAGAATATACGCCACACTACTACGTAAGGCCATATATTCTGCTTTAGTAGTAGGAAGGGCTACTGAATTTTGTTTTTTGTTGGACCAAGAAACTAAAGGGTTTCCTATGAATTGATAAGTTCTAGAAGTACTTTTTTGATCAATCCTACATCTAGCAAAATTTGAATCAGAATATCCAATGATTTCAAAAGAAGAACTATGCTTAGGATACCAAATCCCAAAATTTTGAGTTCCTAAAAGATATCTCAATCTTTTAATAGCAGTAAAATGTGAATCCTTTGGATCAGATTGAAATCCTACACACAAATAAATAATAACATAATATCTAGTCTGTTAGCAATTAAATAAAGTAATAATCCAATTATTCCTCTAAATTGATCAATAAATTTTCCCTTAGAGTCTTTATCTAATTACACTAAGGAACACATTAGTGTACTACTTAGTTTAACATTATCCATTTCAAATTTTTGTAGGATATCCTTAATATAATTTGATTGGCTAAGAAATGTTTTATCCTCTTTCTACTTTGTGCTAAAACCAAGAAAGTAGCATAAGTCTCCCATCAAACTCATTTTAAATTCAATATTCATTAATTTTAAAAAATCATCGCAAAGATTTTTATTTCTGGATCGAAACAAGATATCATCAACATATATTTGAATAATGAGTATGTCATCTCCTACCCTTTTTATGATGAGATTGATGTCCACACTTCTTTTAACAAATGACCTTTCTAGTAAGAAAGTGCATAGCCTCTCATATCAAGTCTTAGGTGCCTATTTTTTTCTATATAATGCCTTTTTCACTTAAACACGTGATTAGAGAAATTTGAATTTTCAAAACCTGGAAGTTGTTTAATATAAACATCCTCTTATATCACCATTAAGAAATACATTGTTAACATCAATTTGAAATAATTTAAAACCTATAAATGATCAAATGCTAGTAATACGATTACTATTTCAAGTCTAGCTATAAGGAGAAAAAGTTTCTTCAAAATCAATTCCTTCTATTTGATTATACCCCTTTGCCACTAATATTATCTTGTTTCTAACCAATACACCTAAGTCATTCTCTTTATTTCTTAATACCCACTTAGTTCCAACAACACTTTGATCTTTAAGACTTTTAATCAATTCCCAAACATTGTTTCTAACAAATTGAAGCAATTCTCCCTACATAGCTAAAATCTAAAATTTATCAGAAAGTGCTTGATTTATATTAGTGGGCTCAATCATTGATATAAAAGCTGAGTGGTTTACTTCTTTGATAAGTTCATGCCTAGTTTTAACACCCTAACTTAGTTCACCCAAAATTAATTATTTAGGGTGACTCTTAGAAATTTCCATTCTCTAGGCAATGTATTTTCTATTACAATATTCTCTTCAAAATTTGACTTCTTAATTAATTGGGAGATACATATATGTTTTTCCTCTAACCTTAGCTCTTTAGAAATACGAGATTCATCAAAAACTATATGTGTGGTCTCCTCAACAACCAAAGTTCTCTTATTAAAAACCCTATAAAATTTGTCAATACTAGAAAATCCTAGAAAAATTCCTTCATTAGATTTAGGATCAAATTTTCCTAAAGTAGAATTACCATTGTTTTAAGCCTTCAACCAATAATACATTCTCAATAAAAAAAAATTTTCTTGTTGCCAATCATATATGTACCTATCATTTTCCAAGTGGTATTATCTCCAGTGTCACTTTGCCTCTATTCCAGACTTCCGACCATATGAATTGAGTTGTATCTCCAGTAATATAATTTGAACATCCACTGTCCTGGTACCAAATGCTCTCATGATGACTTATATGAGATCATTTCTACAAAATGATCAAATGTTAGACTTTGGAACGTAAATAAATTTGCTTTCACCTCTTGGCAATAAAAATCTTGATGCATATTTATTATGCTGTGATTTATGCATCTTAGATCTCCACACTAGATGTGTTCCACTATGAATTGTGAAGGTGTGGGAGATATGACTAATCACTCCACATGAAAATATTTAACACCAAGAAAAGGATTTACTAATCTATATGAGTTATAATGTATTTTTGTAGGTTTTGAAATTTTATGCTTCTGATTAGGATATGAAAATTATTCAAGTGTTGGGGGTGTCATGTTTTCCTTATAAGCTTTTAATTTTTCTTATAGATATGAGTTTACGCATGTTTTCTTTAATCTGATTTAGCCATAAATAATTTAGAATCTTTTTTAAGTTAAGTATTTGATGGTTTTAATAGTTCATGCTTTTTATTTAAATCATCATATTCATCCAACAAGAACATGTGGTTTCTATTTATGTTTTTGTGATCATTCCTAAGAATTTCATGCTCTTTTTGTAAATTTAAAAATTTTATGTTCCATTTAGCATAACATTTCTTGAGTTTCTTATATGCAGTATGTATTTTCTCAAAAACTTGAAATAACTCATCATAGGATAAATCACATACCTCCTCTTAATCCAAATAACCAAGTTTGTTTGTCAATAAGCACAAGTTTGTGACTTCCTCTTCTACTTTTATTTCTGAGAAGTCTTAAGCTGATCTAGCCAAGAAAACTCTCTATAGTCTTTTCTTGCCCTTTCTAATATTTTTTTCTCTTCAACTTTCTCCTTGCCATGATTAGCTTTGAGATTCGAGTAATAAAATTTGATATGTCTAGGCTTCCTGCATTCATAATAAATCATGTCATTTGAAACTTATGCATTCTTTTTGAACTTACCCTTGTTCCACTATTAACATCTCTGTTACTTTCTTTTTAGGAAACTTTTGAATTGTCTCGTCATGAGTGCAATATCATGTTTATTCTCTGGCTATGACTAATCACTCTTTAAGTCCTCCACTTTCAATATGATATTTTTTCCTTTTTTTTTCACCTACATCAATCTAACTTTGTATCACTCCTTACTCATAAGCAATAAGTGATCCACGCAGATTATCAATAAAATAAATATTTAGGTCTTTTGACTCAGTTATGGCAGTTATCTTTCATCATAAGCAGTAGGAAAACAACATAGGATTTTATTAACTTTCTCAGAATTTATTAGTTTTCTACCTAAAACATGTAATGAGGTAACTATATATATGAAATGAGTATAAATGTCAGTGATTGATTCATTCAATTTGATGCAAAAAAGTCCATAGTCGTGTAATAGAATGTTCAATCTATATTGTTTTACCTCATTAGTTCTTTCATATTTTGTACAAAGTCTTTCCTAAATTTCTTGTCCAATTTTATAGGTTGAAACACAAATATGGTCCTCATATTTTAGGGAACAGAAAAAACTATTTAAACATTTTCCATTTAACTGAGCTAGTTTTTTTTCCCTCTAATGTACAATCCGTAAACAGTGTTTCAGTCCTAATGCCATCAACAAGTCTAATGGGTCTAGTGTAACCTTCCTGTACTAAAATCCACATGTGATAGTCAAGTGATTGCAAAAAAGTATACATACTAGTTTTCCAAAAGTTGAAATGAATGTTATTAAACAGCAGTGTTTTTTTTTTTTTTTTGAAGAATGCAAATTGTATTAATAAAAGCAATGAACCAAAGAACCTAGATACAAACTATTAAGAGTAAACCACCCTATCACTTTCTTCCTTTATTAAATGAACAAAAAGAGGAAGTTTACTATCACAAAACATATCCCAAATAAAATCATAAGAAAATGCTATGTTAGCACAATAATCAGCTAACTTATTACAATTGTGACCAGCATAATGAAAAATAACATTATAGAAACTACTTAAAAATAACAAATCTTCATCTTCAATGCTCCCCTTCAATTTCTTTGATTTGTTATACAACTCACGAAGAAACTGGATCACATTTTTATTGTCCCGCTCAATAATAATAATACCTTTAGCATCATGTAAACTTCCTTGCAAAACTTCAAGTATTTAAAAGAAAAAAGATCCAATTGTGCTATGTCCCATTGAACACCACAAAATCCAAATGCTCACATAAACCTTCCTTTTCTATCTCGAACAGTCCCGCCAATACCTGCCTCATTATTACCTTTTATTGAAGCATCAATGTTATTTTATACCACTCGGGTGGAGGAGGATGCCAAATTTTATAAAAAAGTCCATCAGACTAAGTGACATCCCAGTGATCTGAGAGGATTTCATTCTGGTGGACATGCTTACAAAACTGAGAACTGTAGCAGTAATCATCACTTCACTATCTTCCACTTTACCGTGCTTCACCTTATTCCTGTTTTTCCATGAGAACCATAACAGAGTAAAATAGGTTCTAACAGACATCAAATTTTTCATCCATCATTTTCAGCTTATGCAAATACTCCTGGAATGAGTTGAATTTTGGCAACCTGAATCCCCAACTTATCAGTAAGTAATTTAACTTTACAAGCTTTGAACAAGTAGTAGTAACATGATTGATGTCTTCAACCTCCTTACATTCCCTTGGGCACATATTGCTATTAGCTAACCTTCTATTCATTAAAAAATCTTCTATAAGAATAGCCTTCTTGCAAACTCGCCATAGAAAAAGATCAACACGAGCATTCAATTTTAACTTGTGAATCTATGAAACGGGATCCACATTCATCTCTTCCTTTAACCCATCTTCAATTAGCATAGCTGAAATAGATCTTCCACTCATTTTCATCTTTAGTTCCATAAAAACTTCTTTATAATAGTGGCAAATTTGAATACTGCTTATTATATTAACAAGATCTTTTTCAAAGCATAAAATAAGTTTGTCATAATCCCACCTTCTATCATGAATGAAGAAGTCAAGAGTTATTTTATCATCTTCAAAGATTGCAACAAAAGTAGGCCATCTAAGCAAACTCTTGTCCATGATCCATAAATCTTTTAAGACATTAATATTTGAACCCACAATAACTTTCCATCTTACAAAACTTCTAAGAGCCTTCCATCCACAAGCAATGATCTTCCAAGAGGAAGAACCACCTTTCATAACATCATTACTCCACCATATTTCACGTTATTTGGACAATAAATTCCTGCTCAACATGGTAGAAGGATTTTCCAATAAATTCCATGCAAACTTCACCCTCTACGTCCCCATCCTAGACATTGCCGACTAGATACACAAACCTCCCAATGCTCTCGGTTTACACAGTATGTCACAAGCCACATAATGCAATCCATGACTTTCATCATACTTATTCAAAATAAAATTCCTACATAATTTCTCAAACTCCTTCAAAATAATCAAAGGAACAAGAGATTGATACATAAGGAATAGAGGAAGGTTAATAAAAATAATCTTCACCAAAACCAATCTTTCAGTAAGAGAAATGTACCTATTGCCCCAAGTGTTTAACTTCTTCAAAGATCTATCCTATAGAATTTGGAAATCATATTTTTTTCAATCTCCTTCGAGCCATCTTAAGTCCCAAGTACTCCATCTCTTTAATAAGCTTAAACCACAATAACCTTGTAATTTCTTTCTTCCTTCTTCTCACAATAGATTTACCACAAATAATAGAAGATTTTTGAAGATTTATTCTTTGACCAGTCCAATTACAATAGTCATTGACAATGCATTTCATCTTCTTAATACTCCTTAATTTACCATCAGAAAATAACAAAGCATCATCTACATAAAGCAAATGAGAAATTCTTTATGCCTTTGGAGAAATTTTTATACCCAGATATATGCCTTAATTGGAAAAATCATTAGAAATCAATTGTGAGCATAAAATAAATAAAAAGGAAAGAGTGGACAACCTTGACGGAAACCACTCTTCCCCACAATCCATCTAGAAATACCGCCATTGATCAATAATGAAAACCTTGGTTCCAAGACACACTTCATCACCAAGATCACATATTTTGTAGGAAAGCCTAAGATAACCATCATCCTGTTAAGTGTATAGTCCAACACATACTATCGTAAGCTTGCTCCATGTCTAACTTGATAGCCAACAATCCATTGCTTGATTTGGATAGCCATATTTTGTTGAACACCTCCTAAGCTATTAACAAACGATCTGAGATAGACGTGCCTCTTACAAAATCCACTTGTTCTTCAAAGATAATCTTAGGGATGAGCAAAAGCAATATGTTCTTTAGCCATAATTTTGTAAATGGAATTAAAAAGGCTTATTGGATGAAAACCAGAAGGAGTCACCAGATTATTTAATTTGGGAATCAGCAAAACAAATGTATCCTTCCACTCCTTACATATTTTGCTCGAGAGGAAAAACCTCTTCACTGATCTACAAACATCATCCCCGATAATATTTCAATAAGTCTTGAAAAAAGAATAAGTAATCCCATCACATCCAAGAGCCTTGTTATTACCCAGCTTTCTAACCACTTCCATAGTTTATGAATCAGAGAGGTCCGCATACAGCCCACTTCTATCTTCATCTTCTAAGACCTTTCATGATTTAGGCCAATCATCTAAATAACACACCCTATCAATTTTCAAAAAGTTGTCTAAACCTTAATTTTTGAAATAGGCTCTGATACCACTCAAGAATTTGAGTAGGTTGTTAGACCTAATACAATTGTCCCAAGGCTAACCATGAGGGGGGAGTGGATTCATAATTTAAAAATTCTCTTGGATTTTAAAAATTTGATTTAAGATATTTGATAAAATGATAAATTTTCACAAATTTTTCTCAACCATAATAATTTAAAGTACATAAAATAGAATTGCAAAAAAAAGTAAAAGACTAGAAGAATGCAAAATTTTATAGTGGTTCTGTCCAACTAGACCTACATTAACTCCCTGAAGAGTCCTTCAATTATTGCACTAAATCAAAAGTTATTCTCATTTTTCTCCCATAGTAAGGCAAATAAGCCCTTACAAAACCTCTCTTTCAGCAACCCAGTGTGGCAGAGTAATGACATCTTTTCTCACCCTCCTAGTGATGGTAGAGTACCAACATCTTTTCTTACCCTCCTAGTGAAGGCAGAGTACCAACATCCTTTATCACCCTCCTGGTGATGACATAGTACCAGTGTCCTTTCTCTCCCTCCTGATTATAAAAAAGTATCATGATCTTCTTTAAAATTCATCTCACAAGAGCCTTCAAGAAAGTAGGGAGAATCTTAAAGAATAAACAAGAGATCCTTACCTTTGGGCAACCTTGTGAATCTCCTCACAATTTTATCTCAGAAGATCTTTCAACCTTCTCTTCTAAAACTCTCTCCCAAGTGCTCTCCTTACCCACCCTCAAAAGAAATTCACAGCAAGATCTTGGAGTGCCAGTTTTTTGGACACTTATATATAAAAGACAAGAAAAACCATTCAAAAAACTAAAAAAATTCAGCTTGAAAGTTCTCAGATAGTACAGTGCAATCATACTTATTTTGTACAAATAGTTTAAAAATTCATGTACAATTTTATAAGAACCTAATTTGATACACTATCAGTCATCTGTATGAACTAACATCGTACTATATGAGTAGTTAAAAAATGAATAAGTTTATCCGATACAATTACGTACAAATCCATTTTATACATTTTGAGTTGTCTATATGAACCATAAATCGTACAATATGAACTATTAAAATAAATCATGCTTCGTTTGATATGAATGTGGATGACCCCATTTCGTACTCTATGAATTGTCTACACAAACTCCTCTTTATACAATACAAATAATTCAAAAAATAATGATTTTATTTTGGATGAACTAATATGCACCCATTTCATACTCAATGATTCATCTGTATGAACTCCACTTTATACAGTATGAACATTATAAAAAAATTTCCTGGGCATGATTTAATAAACTCATTTTAGAGGAATTATCATGATAAATTATCTAGTATGATTAGTTTTAAAAATTTAAAGTCTTAACTCACTATCCTAGTGTGTGTGTGCACGATTACTCAATTATAATCACATTTTCTTAGACTCAAGAAATTAAAAAAATTATAGACTTCATTACAAGAAAACATAATCCAATCTTTATTTTTAAGTCTTTGGCAGTCTAGAGTATGATTTCCCTAAAACATTTGTACACATAAAACAAATAAAGAAAATATATCTAATGTTTTTTAGGAGAAATAATAATTATATCAATAATATTTTGGTATCATCAAAAAATTACATGCTATAAAACTTAATCTTGAAATCTAAGTTACAACACCAAATCTATATATGAGTAAAAAATGAACATTCCAAAGTCATTATCTTTTGTCTTATCCTTTTATCTACTTAATAACTACCCTAGAAACTTAGTATTCATCCCAGGAAGCTTCCACAATAATCATAGCCATCCAAGAGGTCTTAAGGAATTTGAATTATCAAATGGGACAAATGAGCTTATTCAAAACCTTAGCACTTCCTCATCTATATCTAGACACTAAGTCCCTTCCTACTACTTCTCTAGAGCTACTCCCATCTTTCCCAAGAAATTTCATAGCTCCTCCCAGCTTCATAAACCCCCATTGGTGAAGAGAGAGAGGGAAATAGAGAGAGAAAATGGAGGTTTTAAAGGCAACTTTTTAATAGCTAGATCCAAACTTTGGAGTCTTCTAAGAAATTGAAGAGGCCCTCTCCAGTTTTTTAACAAGACCCGTATTATCAAAAATCCATCCATTGGATTGTAAGTTATCTCAACCTTTAGGTAGAAATTTAATTTGAAACTATAAAAAATCTAAAGTACAAGGAGCCTCCAAACTCTAGGCATTAAAATATTAGACTATTATGAGTCTATGTTTCAAATATCACAAAATTTAGGCAAGTATTTTTCAAGTTACATCCATTTGAAATTTTAGTTCAAAATGAACTAAACTTCTCTCTTCATAGAAGAAATGTCTGATCGCAATATAAGCATGATTGAATAGTCCAGAGAATGTCAGACAATACCTCTCATCTGATGGATAAGTTCCAAATCACGATGAGATGAATTAATTTGTGTAAGACGCATCCTAACTCATTTAAGTTGAATGTGGCTAGTGCTATATTAGGTAATATTATTGGTTGTGGCGGTCTCATTAAAGATCATAATGGAACTTTCATTTTGGGTTTTACTGGACCTATTAATTATGGTGATATTAATTGTGCTTTTTTCTCTGTTGTGCTTCATGGGTTAAATCACTATGCTATTCTTTCTCTTAGTAATACTAATATGGAGGTTGGTCCTTATTTTTATTTAAATTTTTCCTTGATAAAGATGATAGTTCTTGTTCCTCTACCCTGTTCTACATTCAAAGAAACATTAGGGAGGTTTTGAACTCTTTAAACTACTCATTTTCTATCATTCTGGATGAGGGGAATGCTTGTGTGCAGGACTTGGCTACTTTGGGTTATAATTTTGATAGCATGATTGAGTTTTCTCTTGTCCAACTGCATGTTCATGTTCAAGGTCTTGGTAGACTGGATCAAATTGGATTACCTAATGTTAAACTATAATTTTGGTGGTTTGGTTCTATTTTGGTGGTCGTGGGTCTCCCTTCTTTGGTCTCTTTGTGGTGTTCTTACTGCCTTGTTTAGATTTTCTCATGGTATTCCTGTTATATGTTGATGGCTATGGGGTTCTCCTTTATTGTTGTATTGCGGTGCTTTTGTGGTCTCTTGGCTCTTTTTTGGTTTATTTCTGATCCGGCTGGTGTATTGCTATTTAGAGTTTTATCTAGGTCTTTTATGGTAGCTTCTCTCTGATTCTTTCTTATCATGCTGTGTTTTTTATTTCTATCTATTGAACTACTTGGGAGTTTGGAAAGTTGTGTTGCTACTTCTTGCTGATGCTTGTTTACTTCATGCCTATGTTCAGCCTGTTGCTAGGGTGCTGGTTGTGGTTGCTCTCGGTTTAGTGGGTTGTCTTCTTTTAGATTGCTTCGCTTTTGTGATTGTTTGTCCTAGTAGAAACTATAATTGGTGCTTACAATTTTTTTGAACCTGGAATGGGTTTGTTCCTCACTATTTGGTTTCCTCTTTGGGTTGGTTTTTGTTTGAAAATTATAATTTATCAATTGCTAGTTCTTGGATCCTAACTCTCAGGTTAATTTCCATTCGATTTGTTTGGTGCTGACATTGCTAGTGGTGATTGTTTTACTTAGGTGTTTTTGGGTTATTACTGCAAGTGTCTCTGGTTCTTGCATCTTCTTCATTAGTGGATTTTCCTTAATCTTCTTTGTAAGCTGGCAATGTTGTTGTCTGGTATTAGGAGCCTTATGGTTATTGATGATTTCAGCAATTTACTTATTCTGTTTGTGGTAGCAGGAGCTTCCTTTTGGTTGGTTGGTTGTTGGTCATCCTTTGTATTTCCTCTTGGTCTTTGTCTGCTCACCCCTCGAGTTAGTGTTATACTTCTATCTAGAGGAAATTGTATGACTACTGCTATCATAATTTTTACTTATTATATCCTTGTGATAACAATTTCTTTAATTTATGTTATTTTAGCTCCTTTTTCTACTATTTTGCAGGTTATCACTTGCTCTTGCAGGATTTTGATTGTGCAGATATCAAGGCTGATAAGATTTTTGATGGGAAGCAGATTGTTCAAGCTCGTTAATTTTTTTCTACCCTCTTTTTGGGTGCTCCCTCTTGCACACTGTAGGATGTATCTAGGCTTTGTACTTTTGTGTAGTAGGGACCTTGTACTCGTAGGTTTTTTTATTTCAATTTTGCAGGTCTTTTGAGAAGTAGAGTGCGCTAGGTCCATTTAAGGACTATGTAATTTTTTTTTATATTAACGAGTAGGCCCCTCCATGGGTTTCCCTTAAAAAAACATTCAACCAATGTTTAATATTTTAAAAAATCCTCTCTCATTTGAAATGATATTAAAATAAATTTTTCATTAAATCTTAAAACCAATTTGGTTTAATTTAATTAATTAATAGTTAAAATGTTAAATTTTATGTATTTTAAAATTATTTAAAATATAGTTATTATTTTAAAATAATTTTAATCTTAATTAAAAGAATTTAATTTTTTGAGCAATTTGATATAAAATGTTAATTTTTTTTATTTATATTTAATTTTATATAATTTTTTAAAGAAAAAGGGTTTTAAATGATTTAAAAATAAATTTTAAATCATTTAATGGGTCTGGCACAGCCGCCGCCGGCAGGTACCACATGGCAGGTCTTCATTGGGCTAGCGGAGCTCAACCAATGATTTCCATCTGTGACAATCATTTAGCATGATTGCGCAGCAAAACAATCATGCCAAATAGTTGGCAGCAGAGCGGTATCGAGCCGCGCCATGACTTAACCAATCAATGTGGTTTCATAGCCGTTGGATTTCCCTCCACTCAAAATCAATGGCTCTAATTGAGCCGGACGGAGGAATTGACTGCGGATAGAGCTGTGGAACGGCAAGATCTATGACGTTGATGAAAGGATCAACAACTTAGATTTTGCACAGTTCAGGCCTTCATAAACTAAGCACAAAAAATGAGTTTTTTTTATCATTTAGGCGATCGAGTTAATAAAACTTAAGGAAATTTTAAACCTAGATTTCCTAGGTGAACATAAATGGTGGGGAATGTTTTATTTGACTTTAAACAAGCTTATTGAAAAGCTATTTAAACTAATGTGTCTAGACTAAGGTTTAGGAATTTCACCTTGATAAAGGATAGTTTTGATTGTTTAAGGAGTTATTGCATTTGTAAACTATCCACGCTCCATTTTGCAAAAAAAATCTCAAAGCTTGGATACGCCTAAATTGAGGGGAAATTGACCTTGGATGGATTTAAGCTTGAGCTTACCAAAAATGCATTGCCTGCAACATCTAGCAGCTGGATTCAACTTGTGAAGGTCGAAGGATGTATAGGGATCTCCAATAGACTTGAGGCTATACGTGAGGAGGGTGTAATAGAGGAGAGTGATAGGGTTAGATTGAGACTCATTTTGAGTCTTTACCCTAATTCAAATGACCCTAGATTGAAACGAGGGTCTCAATCAATTTGGAGACTAGCCAGGATGTTGCCACCTGCCCTGGGAGTAGTTGTGAGCAGGAGCATCAAAGGACAAAAGGACATCCTATGTGAAAAGGAGCCCTTATCCTCATATTAGCATGTGGGTATGCTTTGGACCATTTGACCATGATCCAAGGGCTAGGAGTAGCTCTAGGAAGGTTTTAGAATACACCTAAGCTGCTAGAGATAGTTAGATTAGTGGGGATTAGGTTTAAGAGGGGTTTTGTCTATGCTTGACCCCTCTAAACCCTTAGTTTGACTATTTGACCAATCCATATGCCACATGGTAGTAGAGGTGGCATGGGAGTGAATTATTGAATGTTGTAGTGCTGGGTTTGAAGCTAGGGATTGGAACTTAAATTTTATGCTATGGGATCAATTCTTTAAATATTTAACAGTCTTTTGACCATTAATTGACTGGTTTGACAAGTCAAAGCATCAAACCAGGTGAGGTGGCATGGATAAACCTTAATGAGCTAGTTTGGAGGTAACGTAAGGCAATACACTAGAAGTTTGAGGGATCAAACCATGGCCATTCAAGTTTGATCTAATATTATTAAGTTGACTAAGTTAAACTCAATGTGATTTGACCTCACCTGAGGTTGGGTGAGTTTGAAGTATCTTTTAGAATAGGTTTGAGAGCTTAAGGAGTTTGATAGGTTTAATGGGTTGAAATGACCCATCAAAAGCCTTAAGGGAGTGTTGGGTCAACCTTGGTTTACTAGGTCATCCAAGTTGACCCGAAGGCTAAAATTGGGCTCAACCAATTTGTTTTGATATTTTGAGTCTATTAGAATTAATTTCAAGGTCTGGAAAGGCCAATGGTCAAAATGACTATTTAAACTACTAAGGGGTATTTTAGTCAAAAGGTTTTGACCTAATCAACCAAGCTTAACCAGAGTCAGGGTTTGAGTCATTGCATTCCTATTACTAATTAAGATGTATTGGAGGAGGTTTCAAGATTTAATTTGGTAGGGCCAAGTTTAAGTTTGGAGGAAACTTCAAAATTTGCCTTAAGGAGCTTTATGGTCATTTTGACCTCTAGTCAATTGGGGGTCCAAGTGGGTCCACTAAAATGCTATTTATCACTTAACATGACTGAATTAAGGGTTTGGAAGTGCTTAGAGGCTTTGGAGAAAGCTTTAAATTCAAATTCCACTAGGGTACATGTTTAGTGGCATGGGCCATAAATATTTAAAGGTTTTACAGCCTTTGGATTTCAATTTAATTTCTGAGGTTAGAGACCTCATAATGGGCTCAAATTTAGAAGACTCTAAATAGATCCTATGGTCTAAATTGATCTAAATAGATCCTAAGGCTTGGATTTATCTAAGGCTATGTTGTTGCAAATCTATTTTTCATGACTTATGTTTTGATGATTGACAAACACTACTTTTCTTGGACAGCTTGTTGCTTCTAACTTTTCAGGAATCGACGATCGAATAATCAAAAAGGAGCCAAGTTCAGAAATGCGTAGGTTTAGGGTTGAGTCAGTCTGTACTTTTGTTTTTACCTTTTGAGTCCACTTGTAATAGTCAAAAAGACTGATACTTTGTAACCCTTCACACACACACTTGAGAGAATTAGAAATTCTGTTTTTACTCATATCGGCCAGGACGATATCTTTGATCGGCCTGGACGATCAGCTTAAAACATAAAGTCTAATTAAGGATTCTTGATTAAGGCAGCCAACGTTAACCGATCGTCCTGGACGATACGTGTATCGGCCAGGACGATATGCTCAAAACAGAAAGAAGTAGCCGCCATAGACAAGTATGGTATAGTGTATCTTTAAATTATCGGCCAGGACGATCCTCGGATCGGCCTGGACGATATTCACAAATTATGCCATAATTGTTCAGGAAATTAAGGAAGTAATTAAGGATGATTGATACGATCATATCGTCCTGGACGATCGCAGGATCGGCCAGGCCGAGCTAGTCAAAAACCTTAAGTTACTTCAGGACGATCAGTATCGGCCAGCCCGTATTCAGGGCTATTGTCAGGACGATTTTCCTCTGATTTGAACTGATCGGCCAGGACGATCGTGAGATCGGCCTGGACGATCAAGCTAATTTTCAATCGTCCAGTTGTGCATTCAGGGCTATGCTCTGGCCGATCTTCATTAATTTGTACTGATCGGCCAGGCCGATGTCTAGGTCGGCCTGGACGATAAAGTCGGCAACTTGCAATTAATGAGCTCTTTTGAAGCTCTTCTATTTAAGAGCTCTTGTTCAACGTTTTTAAAGACCTTTGGCTGCTGCCTTGACCTGAGAATACCTTGAGGATAGAAAGAGAGAGAGAAGAGAGAGAGAGGATCTTGTGAGGGGGAGCTTGTGAGGGGTTTCACAAGGGTTGCTTCAAGGATCTCTCTGCGTCGTCTTCGTCTAGAGTTTCTCATCCGTGGAAGGGTCGGTAGAGGTAAGGAGTTGTGCTTTTGGTTCTGGTTCTCTGCCAGCTTCAGGAGGAAGCAAAAGGAGATAGGTTCTCTGCCTTGCCGGGGTGGCAAAAAGGAGGTTCTTGTGAGGGTTTCTCCACCTAGCCGTGGGGGCTAAAGGAGAGTCACTTTTTGTTTAGTGCAATACTTGGAGGGTGCCTCCAAGGAGTGGACGTAGGTCGAGTCGACCGAACCACTATAAATCTCTGTGTTTCTTTTCTTGCTTCCGCACGTTTAATTCCGCATTATTTTCGTGGTGTGATTTGGTTTATGTGACTTTATTTCTTTGTTTAAAAACGAAGTTTTTAAAATACCAATTCACCCCCCCTCTTGGTTAGTTTGGGACTAAGTTCATAGGGCTTAACATCCCCATCAAACTTTCAAGTGGTATCAGAGCTTGTTTCGAAAATTAAAGTTTATAAACTTTTTGAATTTGATCCATGTCTAACTTTGGGAATCGCAACACTACGGAAGGGTATTCTATTACCCGACCTCCTCTGTTCGATAACCTACCTTTTGATTTCTGGAAAACTCGCATGTCAACTTTTTTACAATCTACTGATTATCGCATGTGGATGCTTATTCAAGAAGGTTATTCTCCACCTTCTCGTGAAATTAACGGTTTTAAAACTGAAGTTGCTTTTACCGAATGGACTTTTGATGAACGAGATTTAGCTCAATTGAATGCGAAATGTTTGAATTGATTTTTCTGTGCTTTAAAATCTGAGGATTACATGCGTGTTTCAACTTGCAAAACTTGTAAAGAAATTTGGGATAAATTGTGCATTACTTATGAAGGCACTAATGAAGTTAAACAATCCCGTTTAAACATTCTCTTGCATGACTACGAACTTTTTCGTATGAAACCTCATGAATCAATTTCTGACATGTACACTAGGTTTACTCAGATTGCTACCTCATTGCATGCACTAGGAAAAGAACTCTCGAACTATGAAAAAGTTAACAAGATTTTGAGATGCTTGCCTTCATCCTATGATGCAAAAATTACTGCAATTACTGAATCTAAAGATTTAAACACCTATTCTATTGATAACTTGCTTGGCTCACTCATTGCTTACGAGCAAGGGGTGAATCAAAGAAATCTTGATACAGGTGAGAAGAAAAAGGAGAAAACAATTGCATTGAAGGCACACAAATCGGATTCTGAATCTTCCGGGTCTGAAAGCGATGGAGTTGCCTTCATCACAAGGCAATTCAAAAGCTTTCTAAGGAAGAAACAAAAGCATCATCAAAGTTGGAGAAAAGGTAAGGATCATAAACATATTAAAGGATCTTCTGATGTTGTTTGTTTTGAATGCAGGAAACCTGGACATGTAAGAGCCGATTGTCCTACACTTCAAGATCATTCAAGCAAAGAAAAGGAAAAAGGTGAGGAGAAAGCTAAGTCTAGGAAAGAGAAAAAGAAAATCCAAAGAGGCTTCTGGGCAGAATCTGGTACTGATTCCTCTGAGACTGAACCAGAGGAAGAGACTACAAACTTGTGTTTCATGGGAGAAAATCAAAGTGATGAGGAAGAGGTATGTAAACCAACCTATGATGAATTATTTGAAATATGTGAAAAAATCCATACATCATACAAAAAACTTAAGAAAACTCATGCTAGCCTAAAGTTAGAACATTCAAATCTACAAAAAGAGCATGAAGTTTTTCTCAAGGATCATGCAACGATTGATTCAAATCACATGGCTCTACTTGATGAATTTGATGAATTAAACAAGAAGCATTTGGATTAATTGATAAAAGTAATGCATTAGAAGCTTCACACACCTCACTTAATGATGATCTTAAGAAATCTAAAGAGATTGAGAAAAATTTGAGAATTGAGAATGATGCATTAAAAAGAACTAACTTGAGAATTCAAAATGATTTGGATACATGCAAGAAAGCTAGGATGACACCAACTCTTAATCAAAGGCCAAAACCTAGGAAGAGGCATCTTTTCTCAAATCATTTAAGAAAACCTTTTCCTGGAATCCAATGTTTTTCTTGTGGCATGTTAGGACACATCTCACACACTTGCACAGTTCACCGCAGTACACATTGGGTATGGAGACCTAAGATGCATGATTCAATACATACCACATCTGCATTGCACTCTACATTTCCTAAGAAGGAGCCCAAATCTGTTTGGGTTCCTAAAACTGACTGTTATTGAGTCTTGCAGGAGTGCTCTCACCAAAGACCTCGTGGGAGCATAGGATAACTGAACATAAGGAGGCTTGCAGCTCAATTGCTAAAATCCGTTGTTTTATCACTTGCTTGATATCTTTAGTTTTTGTGTGACTTTTATTTTTAGTTTTTGTGTTCACTTTTTGTTGTCTTTAGTTTGCTTATTTTTTGCTTTTGCTTTGTTCACTTTGGACTTTATTTTTTTTTGGCATTCCATATGATGAAACTTCTCAAGCTTTTAAAAATTGGAGTTTTTCTTTTGATAGGGTTTTAGCTTTTCTATATTGGTTAAAGAGAGTAAACTGGTGATGTTTTTCCCTCTTCTGACTTTGTTTAGTGGCATGATTTTTCTTTTATAAAACAAAAAGTCTAAACTCAGTTTAACCAATGGCTTTTTAAGATATCCTTCTAATCTTGCTACATTAAGTCATCTTATGCATAATAGTCAAAATGCTTTGATATCATTCAAGCTTTTGAAATCTTACCATTGCAGTCATCGCGTGATTTTGATTTTGTGTTGTGGATTGTTCTTCCCTATGTTAGAGAGAGAGCTCCTTTCTCTAATATTTGGAGGATATACTCACAACTAAGTATTTTTCTTTAAGGGTATATTAAAGAGTTATTAGCTTGCAAGAGATAAAAAGGAAAGAGGCCAATGAAGCCAAATTAAAAAGAAAACTATATACACAAAAGTGTATGAAAAATCAAAAGATGCTCAAAGAGCCAATAAAAGTGAAAAGAGGCATAAAATTAGCCCACTAATTGCAAGCTATCATCTCTTTGGTAAAACTCTTAAAACTTAGAAAACTCATTAATTATGTGATACGTTCAAAGATTTGATTTCAAATTCCATGATTGAGAAAAACTATTTTGGTTTACTATTTATAAGATACTTTAGTAGTTAACAAGTCTTGATTGGATCTTCTTAAAACCTCTTGTGTTATTCCAAGTTAGGACTCTGTTGTTTTTAAGAGATTTTTGTACCCTGAAGAATGTCCGATCTAGGGTTAATGGAATCAGTTTTTCTACCTTCTTCTAATTGGATTTTGTTAAACCTCTTGATCTCCTAAAAACTTCAAAAATTTAAATTCAAGAAAAGAATTCTCATATGATGCCTTCATAAAACAAAAAAAATAGAAAAATTAAAATTCAAAAAAAAAAAATATTCGGTGTTTGTTTTATTTTTTTTTGTATCTTTGACTGTCTTTTCTTTTGTTTTATTTTTGAGGGTCTTGATCATCACCATTCCTTTCTTGATTTCAATTTCAAGTCACATCGGCCTGGCCGATATTTCTATCGTCCTGGCCGATAGGACAAATTCTTTTCCAAAATCCATCTGCTGACCTTTTTCTGTGCTTAATGAAAATCATCGTCCTGGACGATACATTATCGTCCTGGACGATTTGATCAAAACTCATGATGATAGTCCTGGCCGATAGTTTATTTGTCTGGCCGATGCATTCTATGTGCATCGTCCTGGCCGATACACTGGACCGTCCCGGACGATCCACGTGTCAGTACGTTTTTATCTTTAAATTCGGCCCCGGACGATCCATTATTGGACCATCGGCCGGGCCGATCCACTGTTCGTCCTGGACGATACACGTGGCAAGCATTTAAAACGTTTTAACTTCGTCCGGTACGATCAATTATTGTGCATCGTCCTGGACGATACACCTAATCGGCCCGGACGATCTGCTTTTTCAACGGTCGTCCGGACTGACTCCTCGGGCCGATAGCCTGTGTCTAATCGGCCTGGCCGATATCTGATCGGCCCGGACGATTGGACCGCCTTTTTGACCAATCGGCCTGTACGTAATTATTGACACATATCGGCCTGGACGATTCCGCGATCGGCCAGGACGATATGGACGTTTCTTTAAATTCAGGCCGATCCAGCCATGTTTTCTCACACCTCATCCTTTCTCCTTTGATTTTCTGCTTAAAGTTCTCTCATATGGCTGGTGGGAAGCGCGTCCGTCAGACCTCTGGAAGTTCCTCGAGGGCAAGGGTTGACCCTCGTTTCCGGGAAGCAGAAGATAAAGCTGCTTATCATCGCTATAAAGAATGTGGAATTACTGTCTCCAGAATTATCAATCCGACCCACATTTCCTACCCGGTAATGGATCTCTTCGCACACACTTCCTTTTGTTTCATTCTGTCCCTTGTTTTTCCTTTCAATTCTGAGTTCCTGTTAGAATTCTTTGCAAACCTCCGCATAAACTCTACCTTCACAGCCCTGTCCTCCTATGTGAATCGACGCCCTGTCGAAATCACATATCAGGACTGTGTTGAACTTTTACAGCTATCCACCACCGGAGATAAGCTACACCTTATTGCCCCTGACCCTGATTTTGACTGGTCCACGGCAAACCACTTTCTTCGCCAGACCAATGCCCGTTACCATGTTGGAGAGACTAGCTCTTTAGTCAGAGATGCTAGGACAATCCAACATGTCCTTCGCACCTCTGTCATTCCAAAAGCCGGCGACCGTGTCCACATTACCCCTCTACTTTCCCTCACTACCTTCTACATCATGGCACATAGGGAATTTAACACTGCAGATCTATTTTTTCGTTACATTGATCACCTAACAACAATTCGCGATCCAGGACACAGAAGAAAGCCAAATCTAGCCTTAGGACATATCATAGCCTATGTTCTTGAAACCAAATACCAAATTCAATATCCCAATCCACCAGATTTCCCAACTCTCTTCTACTCAAACAATTCCTTCAGCACCCTGCACAGTACTCGTCTACACCCGGATGAACCACGGGAGGCTAGAGAGGAGGAGGCTCCCGCTCCAGCTCCCTTTCCTGACCCTATCCCTCTCCACCAACATTCACCGATAGATCAGTTGATTGCGAGATTTGATCGATGGGAGACCCGATTTGATGCATATGTTGCTGCCCAGGAGCAGCAACACTCTGAGGACATCGCCCGCTACGAGCATCACCGCGCTGAGGACTTAGCTTGTTTTGACAGCTTTCTCACTCACCAGCAGCAGCAGCATGACCAGGACATCGCCTGGTTCAATGCTCAGTTTACTACCCTTGCCAGTTACTTTCAGCAGCCACCTCCACCTCCTCCATCTGATGATCAGGATCCCTTGTTCTTTTAGTTTGTACTTTTAGTTATTGTTTCTTTTTTTTTTTTGTAGTCTTTCGTGATGTTTGTTTTTCTTTTTTTTTTTTGTTTCTGGACTCTCTTTTTGTGATGACAAAAAGGGGGAGTAGGATAGGATGTAATCAGAAAAAGTTGATGTTGTAACCTTGTTTTTTCTAATGAATCTGTTTTATTTTGATTTACCTACTTGTGTTTTGTCATCATCAAAAAGGGGGAGATTGTTGCAAATCTATTTTTCATGACTTATGTTTTGATGATTGACAAACACTACTTTTCTTGGACAGCTTGTTGCTTCTAACTTTTCAGGAATCGACGATCGAATAATCAAAAAGGAGCCAAGTTCAGAAATGCGTAGGTTTAGGGTTGAGTCAGTCTGTACTTTTGTTTTTACCTGTTGAGTCCACTTGTAATAGTCAAAAAGACTGATACTTTGTAACCCTTCACACACACACTTGAGAGAATTAGAAATTCTGTTTTTACTCATATCGGCCAGGACGATATCTTTGATCGGCCTGGACGATCAGCTTAAAACAGAAAGTCTAATTAAGGATTCTTGATTAAGGCAGCCAACGTTAACCGATCGTCCTGGACGATACGTGTATCGGCCAGGACGATACGCTCAAAACAGAAAGAAGTAGCCGCCATAGACAAGTATGGTATAGTGTATCTTTAAATTATCGACCAGGACGATCCTCGGATCGGCCTGGACGATATTCACAAATTATGCCATAATTATTCAGGAAATTAAGGAAGTAATTAAGGATGATTGATACGATCATATCGTCCTGGACGATCGCAGGATCGGCCAGGCCGAGCTAGTCAAAAACCTTAAGTTACTTCAGGACGATCAGTATCGGCCAGCCCGTATTCAGGGCTATTGTCAGGACGATTTTCCTCTGATTTGAACTGATCGGCCAGGACGATCGTGAGATCGGCCTGGATGATCAAGCTAATTTTCAATCGTCCAGTTGTGCATTCAGGGCTATGCTCTGGCCGATCTTCATTAATTCGTACTGATCGGCCAGGCCGATGTCCAGGTCGGCCTGGACGATAAAGTCGGCAACTTGCAATTAATGAGCTCTTTTGAAGCTCTTCTATTTAAGAGCTCTTGTTCAATGTTTTTAAAGACCTTTGGCTGCTGCCTTGACCTGAGAAGACCTTGAGGAGAGAAAGAGAGAGAGAAGAGAGAGAGAGGATCTTGTGAGGGGGAGCTTGTGAGGGGTTTCACAAGGGTTGCTTCAAGGATCTCTCTGCGTCGTCTTCGTCTAGAGTTTCTCGTCCGTGGAAGGGTCGGTAGAGGTAAGGAGTTGTGCTTTTGGTTCTGGTTCTCTGCCAGCTTCAGGAGGAAGCAAAAGGAGATAGGTTCTCTACCTTGCCGGGGTGACAAAAAGGAGGTTCTTGTGAGGGTTTCTCCACCTAGCCGTGGGGGCTAAAGGAGAGTCACTTTTTGTTTAGTGCAATACTTGGAGGGTGCCTCCAAGGAGTGGACGTAGGTTGAGTCGACCGAACCACTATAAATCTCTGTGTTTTTTTTCTTGCTTCCGCACGTTTAATTCCGCATTATTTTCGTGGTGTGATTTGGTTTATGTGACTTTATTTCTTTGTTTAAAAACAAAGTTTTTAAAATACCAATTCACCCCCCCTCTTGGTTAGTTTGGGACTAAGTTCATAGGGCTTAACATCCCCATCGAACTTTCATATGTAGATCCTAAGGTCTTCATAGATCCAAGAGTCTAAAGTCTAAGAGAATCCTAGAGTTTAGAGTGATCTAAAGGCTGGACTGATTTGGGGTCAGGATTGGTCCAAGTGACCTCATACAAAAATGAGGTCAATAAATGGACTCCTAATATGTATAGTAGAATGAAGTTCTACTGCACATATTAGAGTTGATGGAATTGAAATGTCAAGTTTGGAATTTTGATCCTAAGGGAGGGAGAAGTTTATCCCTAGTGAATTGAGGTTTGAATTTATAGTAGGGTAGTGCCATAGAGGGTGTCCTCTACCACTAGTGGATATAATCCTAAGGGAAGGAAAAAAAATTATCCCTAGAGGAAAAGAAAGCCTGGGTGATGGTATATAAAGGAAGAATTCTTACTTATAAAGGATCAAGTATGGGTTTTGACTCTAAGGAAAGGATGTCTAACATTAGAAGATTGAATTTCGAACAGATACTAGGGTAGTGCCACGAATGGCATAGTCTATCACTTGAAAGTTTGTTAGGGATGTTAGGCCCTATGAGCTAGTCCCGAGGCTAACCAAGAGGGGGGGGGGGGGTGAATTGGTATTTTAAAAATCTTTAAACAAAAAGAACAATTATCTCAAACCAAAGCCACCACAGAAAAACAAGTGCGGAAGAAATAAAAAGAATACAAGGGTTTATAGTGGTTCGATCAACTTGACCTATGTCCACCCCCCGGAGATGCCCTCTGAGTATTGCACCAGCAACATGACTCTTCTTTAGCCCCCACAGCTAGGCAGAGAAGCCCTTACAAAAACACCTCCTTTTTGTCACCCCCGGCAAGAGAAAACCCTACTCTTTTTGCTTCCTCCTGAAGCAGGCAGAGAACCTCAATAGTTCGATGAAGCTTACCTCTCCTAACCCTTCCAAGGACAAGAGACTCTAGAGAAGAAGAAGTGGAACAATGCTTGAAGCAACCCTAATGAAGTCCCTCACAAGCTCCCCCTCATAAGATCCTCGCTCTCTCTCTCTCTCTCTCTCCCTTTCTCTCTCTCTCTCCTTTAGGTTTTCTCAGGTTAAGACAGCAGTGTTGGTGGAATTTTGAAAACATGTTTTGAAAAATATTAGTTTTCTTTGGGAATTTTAAAATTGAGATTGAATTCTAATTCTAGAAGTTGAATCAACTTGTTCAGAAGAGTATATCACCCCAAAGGATGAAAATAAAATTCCATAACGGTGTTTAGACTTAGAATTATGTAATTCATCTTGAATACCATGGCTAGATTCTAAAGAGAACTTCACACGGCCCCGAGGGGACAAGGTAAAGTTTAACTAAATATCTGGTTATGATATTCAAGGAGTATGATTATCAAATTCATATCCAAAGCCTTATCAAAGAAGGACGTATCTCCCCAAAGAGAGATAACACCTTTCAATGATAATTCTTCTAAAATGATAACAACAATTATTTTTTTTACTTTTCCCAAAGAAATCTAAAATTTTTTTTTTTTTTTAAGATTAATTTTGAAATCAGGTGTGTGTGGTTCCAAATCTCCTACGAGCGCAAGACCTCGTAGTTAATTACATCGTAGGGAGACAGAGTCCCCTACGAAAACTCTAGATTAAAATAAGAATGAAATTTTGTTAGATTTTCTAGGAGTGATATAAAAAATCGAATGGGATCTTTTGGAAAATAAAAAGGGATTGGACCAAGATTGAACATTTATTAACAGAATCAAAGGAAGAGAGGTATGAGACACTTTGAGATTTCAGAACCATCCGGAAGTGTCCCAACTTAGCCTAAGTGTTGGGCTTTACATTTTAGGATTGAACGAAGATTTAATTTGAGTTGAGCATTTATTAGAAAGTTGGGATTATATTCCTGAAATTTGGGGTCTTATAATCAAAGATCTGCCCCGGATCCTAAATCTAATTTGGACACTGGACCACAGTCGTCCAAACCTAACTAATGCAGTGCAAAATCTGGACTTACCCCGACCTGAATTGGGGAGCTAGCTAACCACCTAGTCGATTTAAAAGAGATGAGTCCGATATTTTTATGAAAGAGTGGTAGGGACGTTGTACTTAAAGTTTTGGAGAATCGGGGCCGACATCTAGAAATTTTCCTAATTGGCCCCTTTGACTTATGTTGGGTGCTAAAATGCTAAAACTGATTCATTTAAAATTTTTGACTCTTTAAATTTGTATCTAATGCAATGCATGCTGGTTGGCAACTTCCAAATCAAATATGCTTGAAATTTTAAAAACAAGCTTATAAAATAAATTTTTAGAAGACTAGACTTCCCCAGGTCCGGCACCTCGTCCTCATAGGTCAGACTATTCGAACTCTACCTGCAGGCAGGGAAGGGTCTAAAACAAGGAAATAAGAAATGCAGAAATATGCATGCGACCCCGGGGTCGATCCCCGGCTAATTCCCTAGGTTCGTTATCTTTCTATGTTATTTAGACTCACTAAAATTTTAGACTTTTAAAGTTATGAGTAGAAAACTTTAAAACCCTCACGAGTCTCACGTATCCAGGCGAAAACAAAAGCTGCACACAATCGCCAAAAAAGCAGGAAAACCAGGTAATCCTAAAGGAAATCAATTCATCACATCAAATATTAACTAATTAATAAATGTCCATCGGCAAAGTTGCCTTGTTTATTACAAACTAGAGTTTTGTAGAAAGTAAAGTAGCCGGGCACCACTAACAACAACCCGGATTCTAAACCTAGTAATGACGCAAGTAGTTTTGAGTGGGATACTCTCAATCTTCGAGTCTTCAATCTTGTTCTTCTTTGGACTCCTTTTCCTCAAACTCCTTGGATTCTTCGTGGTAATCTACCCAAATGGATAAGAGGGCACTTCCCTTTTAAGGGGAAGGCCACTCTTTCCTCTTTGGATATAAGAGAAGTGTGATCCAAATTTGGATTTCCGAATGGAAAAAGGAATACTTCCCAAAAGGGTATCCTTTTCTCTTTGGAATCCAAGCTTTGGACCTATGTATCCCAACTCAAAATTAACTTTCACAACACTTAATAATTACACAAATTACATTTATATCAAATCAAAAATTTAGACTCTCCTGCAAGGTTATCCTAAGCAGTTGATAAAAAAGAAGCAGTTATTCCCAAGCAGTTGTATAAGTGTAAAAAAGAAAGTAAAGCACATTGGCCACGCTCTTTTATTTGGATGCTTTAGCAGTTGAAGCACCTGTACAAGCATTTATAACAATTAATAAAAAAAAATTTATTGATTTAACCCCCTTTTACTACCCTGCATGAGCGTGGTCACCTGCAGAAAACTATGTGAACGTCCAGATCGTACCTAACCTAAGGGTAATCTAGTCGCCAAACACATCAATTCATCCACAGAGTGCAGAAAAGTAAGCAGACATAGCAAAGCAATTTCATCCACAACATGCAGTGAAAACTACAAAAAATCCAGCACACAGTAGTAAAGTAAACACGGGCTTAACCTAGATCTAGAGTCAGTTGTCCTAGCACATCATCTAAAGTGTGTGTAAAAGGTCGTGTGGCTGGGATAAATCCTAAGTTGGGTAATTAGTCAAAGTTATCTAAAGTTCTAGGTTTGTTTAGGCTTAAAAGGGGGATTTAAGTTAAACTTTAAATATTAATAAATTAAGAATTTTAATTAAATGTATTTTAAAAGTTGATTGATTACTACCTTTGTTTCACACCGAGGCCGTGAAGTTTATTTCACCTTCCTTAGGCCAAAGTTAATAGCCTCGTAGGCCTGGGTTACCTAGTAGCAATCAGGGTTAATTAAGTTATTTTAGATTGGTTGGAATTAAAGGAGTGAATTATGTTGAGTCCAGTAATTAGGTTGTTAAACCTAAGTAAATGTCCCACGGCTACAAAGAGGGGGGTGAATTGGTAGTTTTAAAAATTTTAAACCCTCTTAATGATAAAGTTGAACCGAAATAAAATTTTCTTTTAAAGTTTGTAGAAAAATGTTTTTCAACCACAGAGTTGTTAAAACTGAAATTTAAAGTGCGGAAACGTAAAAGCAAAAAAGTAAATGACACCAGATTTATAGTGGTTCGGTCTATAACCAGACCTACATCCACTCCTTAGAGGCACTCTCTGAGTATTGCACTAATACCACAAAGTGACTCTCCTTTAGCACCCACTGCAAGGCGGAGAAGCCTTTACAACACACTCTTTTCACCACTACCCGGTGCGGCAGAGAACCGTCGTCCTTTTACACAATCCACAGTGCTGGCAGAGAACCATCGTCCTTTTACACAATCCACAGTGCTGGCAGAGAACCGTCGTCCTTTTATACAATCCACAGTGCTGGCAGAGAATCGTCGTCCTTTCACACTCTCCAAGTGTAGGCAGAGAACCCTTCGGCTGTTCACACTCTCCAAGTGTCGGCAGAGAACCGGATCTCTTTGACTGATCTTCTCACAAGAATCTAGAAGGAAGAAGGAAAAGAGTGAAGAAATACAATTTCACAAGTAGAGACTCTTACCTTAGTAATCCAAGTGAAGCCTTCTCGCTCCAGTGGTAGGAATCCTCCTTTGAATGTTCTCTTCCACTCTCTCCTTGGCTATTCTCTCAAGAGGCACAAAGATCAAATGACAAAAAGATTGCGTGGCAGTCTAATTTGGACTATTTATACAAAAGACATGAAAAACCGCCCAAAAACTGCATATTTTCAATTCTGTACGCAGTGGATCGTCCTGTACGATCCTGGATCGTCCTGGACGATTTTACTTAAACGATCTGAAACGACCCAATTTGTATATGTGTACAAAATGACTTCGTACAGCTGATCGTCCTGTACGAACTAGGTTCGTCCAGTACGAACGATTATTACAAGGTCGGCTCTAGAAACTGCTGAAAACTGTTCTAAGTCGGTTAATCGTTTGGACGAAAATATGTTCGTCTGGACGAAAATTTTCCAGAGAGCCGATCATCCTGGATGATAATTTATTTCGTCTGGACGAAAATTTTCCAGAGGACCAATCGCCGCGGACGATAATTTGTTTTCGTCTGGATGAAAATTTTCCAGAGAGCTGATCGTTCGGTACGATATTTATTTTCGTCTGGACGAAAATTTTCCAGAGGACTGGTCGCCTCGTACGATGATAAAATTCGCCTGGACGAAAATTTTACAGAGAACCCGTCGTCCGGGACGATAATAAATTTCGTCCTGGACGAATAGGACTTAAAAAAAATTTTTCGAGCAAGTTCCTATTCGTTCCAAATGCTCTATAGGAGATAACTGACAGATCGTCCAGTACGATAAATATCGTCCTGTACGATCAGTATAGAATTTTAAGATCTCCTTATTTGTGTGTGTGAGATTTTATTCACTCAATTACAATCACTCCCTTTCAAAATTAATTCAAAGAAAAGGCAAACTTCAAATAAACAAAATATCTCATGTTGAATTTGATTTGAAGTTATCGTAGTCTGGAGTCTGATTTTCCTGAAATGTTAGTACACACAAGAGCAAGTGCAAATCTTCTGAAATTGTTAGGATATAACTATACATTTGAACAATAATGTTTGGAATCATCAAAACTACATAAGTTGCACAAATATAAATCATTCAAATAGAAACTATTCAAACAATCTCCCCCTTTTTGATGATGGAAAAACAATTATTATTTGTATGGTTTCAAGTTAAAACAAATCTCCTATCTCCTAAACTCCCCCTGAATTTATGAGTACATTAAAATAAAGAGGCATAAAGAACAATATTTTTGTTTTTCAAAAAATTTTAACACAAATAAAAAAAACTTGCAAACAGAACAATTAAAAATAGAAAACACAAAACACAACAGAAAACGTAAAAAATAGAAAACACAAAACACAACAGAAAACACAATAATTTCTCCCCCTTTTTGACAGCAACAAAAAGTGAAGAAGAAATAGACAAGAAATGTAAGGAATTATATGAAATTCATTTTTAAAATTTAATCTAAATTGTGATTGACATAGGGTATGCAATTTTTAAACTAAAGATATTAGGTCAATCATAGAAATTCATAAAATTTAAGAAGTGATATAACATTGTAAGTAAGAAGAATTTATCAAAGACATGATTTAATTTAGACATTTGACTATAGAAAATCATTACAAGAGAGATGTATAAAAATTCTATATTTCAAAGTTCAATAGAATATAAATGAACATAAGATCAATTTGAATTAAGAGATTGAACGAATTTGGAAAGAAGAGAATTACCTCATGTGGCGCTTTGCGCATCTTTTTCAAAATTTTGGGGCACATTTTTGTGCATTTTTTCTTGGTTGGGCTTATTTTGTGACTCTTTTTCACTTTGCAAATTTTTGCGAATTCCTTTTGATTTTTATACATTTGTACAATGTTCAAGAGTAATTGGACCAATTCTTTCCAAAATCTATAATCTAAAATTTTAAATATTTCTAGGTACATAAATATCTCTTGAGCATAGAAATACAAAATAAGAAAACATCTAAATTGCAATAGTAATATTAACTTTTATGTAGTCTAAATGAATAGACATGAATTTAAAAGTTCTAATTACAACAAGTTATATACAACTTATAAATTAAGAAAGTCTAGATTTTCTAATATAGATAATCTAAAATTACAATCGAATTTAACCACTATGTAGATTAAATAATACTAATGAAATTCATAAACATTAACCACATTTCAAAACAAATCTAATAAAAATAAACTTTCATTGATATTAAAGAAACGGATTACAAAAAAAAAACATTGAACTTAAAAACATAAAAACAAACACTTAATAATAAAACAGATAAGATAAAAACATAAAAAAAATACAACAGACACACATAAAAATATTTCTACTGTTCTGGAGGAGGAGGAGGAGGTATGCCGCCAAAGAGGTTGAAGTAGGAGGCCATCAACATTACATTGGTATTAATTTCATGAACTTCATCTTTAATATTACCAATGTCATGTTGCTGCTGCGTAAGTTGAGCATCAAATTGATCAAATCTTTGATCAATGTGAGTCTCTAATCTATCAAATCTCTCAATCAGATTCTGGTAATCTGATTGAGAAGCAGAAGCTTGCACTCCTTCTTCTTCCTCTTCTGAAGCACTAGCATGTGCTTTTTCTTTTTCTTTTTCCTCCTTGAAGAGCAATCTGAATGATGCATCGTTATAGTAAACTGGCTCTTCATATTCTTCATCAGGATGCACTATATTGTATTTCTTTTCCAAGATATAAGTGATTAAGTGTCCTAATGAAATGTTCTTCTTCCTCTTCTGATCTGCATGTCCTATTTCTGAAAGCCCATAGATATGGTCTATGATGAGTTGGGCTTCGTCAATAGGATGTCTTTCCATGATTAAAAAGGTTAGAACAGAAAGGAGAGGGGTAATGTTAATCATATCACCAGCTTTAGGAATAATTGAGGATCTAAGGATATGCTGGATGATTCGGGCATCTTGGGTCATACCGGAGACTCTAGCAACATGATAGGTTATGCCTATTTCTCTAATCACCTTTTTTATTTGAAACCATTTGAAGGAGGTTTCTGACATTAGGGTGTGGGCTCTATATCCCTCAGTTCTTAAGTTTAAAAATGCACCAAGGTCGTGCTTGGTGACCAAAACTTTTTGCTTAAAAATATAAGAACTAATGGTGGAGTGGTCAGAATTGAAACTCATGTTAGCTAGAAAGTAATGGTAGGTTTGCTTATTGTAGAAGTGGGCGAGAGAAAGAATGAACTGAAATTGGGTTGAGGCGAAGAGGTGCAATACCCAAAATTTCAACTATGTTTGGATAAGAATGCGAGACGGAGTGATTTTTGCGGATGCAAAACGAGGAAAAGATTCCTCATTTGCCTTGGAAAGAAAGTTGTCTGGGGCATTCCTATTTGGTTTCTTCACCAAAACCTTTTGTCTTTTGCTAGAGGAGGCCATTGTTGATTTGATGTAGAAAGGGATTGAAAAAGAAGTTTGGAAGTGTGATTGTTAAGTTTGAAAGCCTTCATATTTAAAGAAAAAACGATACGTTCGTCCTGGACGAAAATATTCGTCCTGGACAAAAAATTATCGTTCGTCTGGACGATATAATTTCGTACAGACGATCTGATTCGTCCAAAATGTAACGTCTTTTCGTAATCAACACAACTTACGATGCGTCCCTTCGTACAGGCTTTTTGACTTGACCGATCGTACAGACAAAAAAATTTCGTACAGATGATCAAAAAGTGAATCGTTTTAATGACTCTTGAAAACCGTCCCCTATAATGAACCGACACATGTTCGTCTGGACGAACAAAAATTTCGTACAGACGAAGTTCATATTAAAAACTGTCTTATCCACTCAACCGCTGCATTCAATCGTCCCGACGTTTGAGAGAAAAAAAAAATTCGTCCTGGACGATCACAGATCGTACAGACGATCTAATTAAAAACTGCTCTCAAAACGGTTAAAATTCGCGCAAACTGTTCCTTCACACATCGTCCCGTACGAAACCAAAGTCGTCCTGGACGATTTCCTCCAAAAATTTTTTTTTTTTTAAATTTTGAATTTTTTTAAATTAAGAAAATCAAACAAAACATTCAAAAACACAGAAAACATAAAACAAAACCATAAATACAAAAACAATTCATTCAAAACACACAAAATTTCATAAAATAAAAAACAAAACAAAACACAACAAATATCAATGTTGCAAAGACATTTTGGTTAAGCATTCAAATCAATAATACCAAGCCTTGTTCTTAAAGTACTGAAGGTATCAAAGGCTAAAGATTTTGTAAAAATGTCTGCAAGTTGATTTTCAGTTGAAACATGTATGAGTTCAATTTCTCCTTTGGATACATGATCCCTTATGAAATGATGCCTTATATCAATGTGTTTGGTTCTAGAATGTTGAATAGGATTTTTGGAAATGCAAATAGCACTAGTATTGTCACAATAAATTGGAATAGTGCCTATAGTTAATCCTAAATCAATCAACTGTTGTTTTAACCAAAGTACTTGTGCCACACAACTTCCTAATGCAATGTATTCTACTTCTGCAGTAGATAGTGCCACTGAATTTTGTTTTCTACTAGACCATGAAACTAATGAATTTCCAATGAATTGACATGTTCCAGAAGTGCTTTTCCTATCCACTCTACAGCCTGCAAAGTCAGAATCTGAGTAACCAATAATTTCAAATGAAGAGCTAAACTTAGGATACCAAATTCCTAAGTTTTGAGTTCCTAGTAGATATCTTAAAATCCTTTTCACTGCTGTCAAATGTGATTCTTTTGGATCTGATTGAAATCTAGCACATAGGCAAACACTGAACATAATATCTGGTCGGCTAGCAGTCAAGTAAAGTAAAGATCCAATTATCCCTCTAAATTTCTTTTGATCAACAAATTTTCCCTTAAGGTCCTTATCCAACTGAACTGAAGAACTCATTGGTGTACTAACAGGTTTAGCATTGTCCATTTCATATTTTTTGAGGATGTCCTTAATATATTTAGTTTGACTAAGAAAAGTACCTTCCTCAAGTTGCTTAATGCTAAATCCTAGAAAGTAATTTAAATCTCCCATTAGACTCATTTCAAATTCACTACTCATTGTTTTAGAAAAATCATCACAAAGATGTTTATTTGAAGATCCAAAGATGATGTCATCCACATAAATTTGAACAATAAGTATATCCTTTCCAATTTTCCTCAAAAAGAGAGTTGTATCCACACTTCCTTTTTCAAAAGATCTTTCAAGTAGGAAGGTATTCAACCTCTCATACCAAGCCCTAGGTGCCTGTTTCAATCCATATAATGCCTTTTTTAATTTGAAAACATGATTTGGAAATTTAGAATTTTCAAAACCTGGAGGTTGTTCTACAAAAACATCTTCCTCAATTACCCCATTTAAAAAGGCACTTTTGACATCCATTTGAAATAATTTAAAACCTTTAAAACAGGCAAAGGCTAGTAAAACCCTAATTGCTTCAAGTCTAGCTACAGGGGCAAAAGTTTCCTCAAAATCAATTCCTTCAATTTGATTATACCCCTTAGCTACTAATCTAGCCTTATTTCTAATGACTACTCCTGAGTCATTCATTTTATTTTTGAACACCCACTTGGTTCCAACAACACTTTGATCTTTTGGCCTTGTAGTTAGTTCCCAAACTTTATTTCTTACAAATTGATTTAACTCTTCTTGCATGGCCAATATCCAAAATTCATCTGAAAGTGCTTGATCAATGTTAGTGGGTTCAATAGTTGAAATAAAGGCTGAATGATTGACTTCCTTGTTTAATCCACGCCTAGTTCTAACACCCTCACTTGGTTCACCTATAATCAATTCCTTTGGATGGTTTTTAGAAAATCTCAAATCTCTAGGCAAAGGGTCTTCTCTTTCTAAATTTTCTTCCACATTTTCTTCCAAATTTAATCTATCAATCTTTTGGGAGTTTTCTTCAATTTCTTCTTCAACAACATTTGGCTCTTTCATGTTTCCATTTTCATCAAAAACAACATGTGTGGTTTCTTCAATGACTAAAGTTCTTTTGTTGAATACTCTATAAGATTTTTCAACACTTGAATATCCAACAAAAATTCCTTCATCTGATTTTGGATCAAATTTTCCTAAGGCAGATTTTCCATTATTATGTATGAACACCTTGCAACCAAATACATGCAAATGAGACAAATTTGGTGTTCTACCTTTTAGCAACTCATAGGGTGTTTTATTCAAATTTGATCTCACATTCACCCTATTCAGAACATAGCATGCAGTGCTAACCGCCTCAGCCCAAAAATATCTAGGAAGCGAGTATTCTGCTAACATTGCTCGGGCGGCTTCTATTAATGTTCTATTCTTTCTTTCAACTACTCCATTTTGTTGAGGAGTTCTAGGTGCAGAAAAATTGTGATCAATCCCCTTTTCTTTACAGAAATCTTCAAATCTTTCATTTTCAAATTCTCCTCCATGATCACTTTGTATAGAGATTATTTCATATCCTAGTTTTCTTTGTATCCAAGTTGAAAAATTTCTGAATTCCTCAAATGATTCACTCTTATGAAAAAGAAATTTAACCCAGGTGAATCTTGAAAAATCATCTACTATAACAAATCCATATACCTTTCCTCCTAGACTAACAATGCTTACGGGTCCAAAAAGATCCATGTGTAGAATTTCTAAAGGTTTACTGGTCCTAAGATCTTTATTGGACTTAAAAGAGGACTTCACTTGTTTTCCTAATTGACATGCATCACATAGATGGTCCTTAGTAAAGTCTAGTTTAGGTATTCCTCTCACCAAATTCTTTTGGGTAATTCTTCTAAGATTTTTCATACTAGAATGACAAAGTCTCCTATGCCAAAGCCATGATTCATCAGAAACAGTTTTCAAACAAAAAGCAGTAGGAGATTGAATACAATTTAAATCTAGCATGTAGACATTGTTCACCCTTTTTCCATTTAAAACAATTTTCCCATTTAGGCTAATTATGCAGCTAGTAGGTAAAAATTTTACATTATAGCCCTTATCACATAGCTGACTTATGCTAAGCAAATTATGTTTTAAGCCTTCAACTAATAAAACATTGTCTATGAAAATGTTTTTCAAATTTCCAATCATAATGATCCAACCACTTTCTTTGTGGTATTATCTCCAAGTGTAACCTTGCCTCCACTCCTGGCTTCCAGCGTTATGAATTGAGCAGTATCTCCAGTCATGTGCTTTGAACATCCGTTGTCCAGGTACCATATACTCTCGTGAGGTCTTGTGTGAGAGTATTCCTGCAAAATTCTCAAATGTTAGACCTGGGAACCCAAACTAGTTTGGGTTCACCTTTATGAAATTTATAATCAGATGCATGTATGATATGTCTAGGTTTATGCATCTTAGTTCTCCACACCAAATTAGGTTTCATCTTTAAAGTGCAGGTGTGAGATATATGTCCCAAAAATCCACAATTGTTACATTTAACATTAGGTAAAATATTCCTATGTTTTCTTTCATATGATTGTCTTCTAAGGGATTTCATGAATTTAGGATAATATTTAGGATTTGTAAAATCTTCAAGTTTAGGGGGGTTCCTATTATCCTCGAGAGCTCTTATAGTGAGTTTGTAAAATGAATTCATATCCTCCAAGATTCGATTGGTATAATTGATTCTATATGTCTTGCTCTCAGATTCATCCTTAAATTTCTTAAATTCTTTTTCAAGTTCAGCATGGGATGATTTTAAATTCTCAAAATTTTTATTCAAGTCATCATATTCATCAAGTAGTTTCATGTGGTTGCTATCAATTAAAGCATGATCTTTCCTAAGGATTTCGTGTTCCTTATTAAGCTCTTCCAATTCTAAAACTACACTAGCATGCATCTTTTTCATTTTCCTATATGCATCATGCATGTGTTCAGAAACTTCAAACAATTCATTATAGGTTAAATCACATACCTCTTCTTGATCTGATTGTTCAGCTTTATCTGCCATCAAGCAAAGGTTGGTGACTTCTTCTTCTTTTTCAGTCTCAGATGAGTCTGAAGCTGAGTCCGCCCAAAAAGCCTTTTGAAACTTCTTCTTGCCCTTCTTTACCATTGGTTTCTCCTCTACCTTCTCCTTGCTAGGAGTGGCTTTGAGTTTTGGACAATCAGTCTTTATATGACCTGGTTTCCTGCATTCATAACAAATCACTTCATTAAAAATCTTGTCATTTCTGTTATACTTACCTCTATTCCATTGCTGGTGTCTCTTCTGCTTCCTCTTTAAAAAGCTTCTGAATTGTCTAGTCATCAGTGCAATATCATCTTCATCCTCAGGTTGTGAGTGTTCACTTTCTTACTCTTCCACATTTAGTGCAATATTCTTGTCCTTTCTTGGTTCACCTGCATCAATCTTTCTTTGACTTACTCCTTGCTCGTAAGCAATGAGTGAACCAAGAAGATTTTCAATGGAATAAATGTTCAGATCTTTAGACTCTGTAATTGCAGTAATTTTAGCATCGTATGCAGTAGGTAAACAACGAAGAATCTTATTGACCATTTCAGCATTAGTTAATTCCCTACCAAGTGCATGCAAAGAGGTGACAATTTGAGTGAATCTTGTGTACATGTCAGATATAGATTCATTAGGTTTCATGTGAAATAATTCATAGTCATGTAACAAGATATTGAGTCTTGATTGCTTAACCTCATTTGTCCCTTCATAAGTAATACAAAGTCTATCCCATATGTCTTTTCCGCTTTTACAAGTGGAAACTCGCATGTAGTCTTCAGATTTTAGAGCACAAAAGAAACTATTTAAACATTTCGCATTTAATTGTGCTAAGTCACGTTCTTCTATAGTCCAATCTGCATAGGGTGTATCTACCCTAATTCCATCAACTAATCTAGTTGGTTTTGAGTAACCTTCCTAGACTAGCATCCACATGCGATAATCAAGTGACTGTAAGAAAGTAGACATGCGTGTTTTCCAAAAATCAAAAGGAATATTGTCAAACAATGGAGGTCTAGTGATAGAGTAACCCTCAGGTGTGTTTCGGTTTCCAAATGTAGCCATCTACATTAATCAAAAAGTAGTTCAAACTTATGATTTTGAAACTATGCTCTGATACCACTTGTTGAGTCCAGTAATTAGGTTGTTAAGCCTAAGTAAAAGTCCCACGGCTACCAAGAGGGGGGTGAATTGGTAGTTTTAAAAATTTTAAACCCTCTTAATGATAAAGTTGAACTGAAATAAAATTTTCTTTTAAAGTTTGTAGAAAAATGTTTTTCAACCACAGAATTGTTAAAACTGAAATTTAAAGTGCGGAAACGTAAAAGCAATAAAGTAAATGACACCAGATTTATAGTGGTTCGGTCTATAACCAGACCTACATCCACTCCTCAGAGGCACTCTCTGAGTATTGCACTAATACCACAAAGTGACTCTCCTTTAGCACCCACTGCAAGGCGGAGAAGCCTTTACAACACACTCTTTTCACCACTACCCGGTGCGGCAGAGAACCATCATCCTTTTACACAATCCACAGTGCTGGCAGAGAACCATCGTTCTTTTACACAATCCACAGTGCTGGCAGAGAACCGTCGTCCTTTTACATAATTCACAGTGCTGGCAGAGAACCGTCGTCCTTTCACACTCTCCAAGTGTAGGCAGAGAACCCTTCGGCTGTTCACACTCTCCAAGTGTCGGCAGGGAACCGGATCTCCTTGACTGATCTTCTCACAAGAATCTAGAAGGAAGAAGGAAAAGAGTGAAGAAATACAATTTCACAAGTAGAGACTCTTACCTTAGTAATCCAAGTGAAGCCTTCTCGCTCCAGTGGTAGGAATCCTCCTTTGAATGTTCTCTTCCACTCTCTCCTTGGCTATTCTCTCAAGAGGCACGAAGATCAAATGACAAAAAGATTGGGTGGCAGTCAAATTTGGACTATTTATACAAAAGACATGAAAAACCGCCCAAAAACTGCATATTTTCAATTCTGTACGCAGTGGATCGTCCTGTACGATCCTGGATCGTCCTGGACGATTTTACTTAAACGATCTGAAATGACCCAATTTGTATATGTGTACGAAATGACTTCGTACAGCTGATCATCCTGTACAAACTAGGTTCGTCCAGTACGAACGGTTATTACAAGGTCGGTTCTAGAAACTGCTGAAAACTGTTCTAAGTCGGTTAATCGTTTGGACGAAAATATGTTCGTCTGGACGAAAATTTTCCAGAGAGCCGATCGTCCTGGACGATTATTTATTTCGTCTGGACGAAAATTTTCCAGAGGACCAATCGCCGCGGATGATAATTTGTTTTCGTCTGGACGAAAATTTTCCAGAGAGCTGATCGTTCGGTACGATATTTATTTTCGTCTGGACGAAAATTTTCCAGAGGACTGGTCACCTCATACGATGATAAAATTAGTCTGGACGAAAATTTTATAGAGAACCCATCGTCCGGGACGATAATAAATTTTGTCCTGGACGAATAGGACTTAAAAAAAATTTTTCGAGCAAGTTCCTATTTGTTCCAAGTGCTCTATAGGAGATAACTGACAGATCGTCCAGTACGATAAATATCGTCCTGTACGATCAGTATAGAATTTTAAGATCTCCTTATTTGTGTGTGTGAGATTTTATTCACTCAATTACAATCACTCCCTTTCAAAATTAATTCAAAGAAAAGGCAAACTTCAAATAAACAAAATATCTCATGTTGAATTTGATTTGAAGTTATCGTAGTCTGGAGTCTGATTTTCCTGAAATGTTAGTACACACAAGAGCAAGTGCAAATCTTCTGAAATTGTTAGGAGATAACTATACATTTGAACAATAATGTTTGGAATCATCAAAACTACATAAGTTGCACAAATATAAATCATTCAAATAGCAACTATTCAAACAAATTAATATTAAGGGGAGTTGACTACTAATTTTAATGGGTTGGTTGAGAATTTTAATAACCTTTTAAAAGAATTTTAGGAGTTGGAGAAGTTGACAGATTTTAAAGAGTTATCCGGATACGTTAACTAAGGGGTCAAAATTTGACTTTCAAAACTAGAATCAATCTTAAGGGTTTCAGAATTTTAATAAATACTAGACCTAATTAAGAGTTGTTAGACAGGTGTGGTACACTCAATTTAGAGTTTTCTATAAAAAGTTATAATTTTTTTTTTTAAGTTCTGGCCCGTTTTGACCTAAGGTCACCTAAGGTGATGAGTCCTTGACTTTGACCAAATTATGGAGGTTTAATATTTTTAGAGAATGATAGATTCTAATTGAAATTATTAGCCATTAAGTTTGATTAGTCAAAATCTTTCTATAATTAACTGTAAATTTTAGAAGTTTTACATATTTGTAGGAATTACCATGTTATTACAACTAAGGGGGCTGCTTAAGGATTGGAACCCAAATGAGTCCTAAACTCCTTGGGATCAATTCCAAAGGTCATAAATGACCTAAGGACAGATCAACAAGTGTTTAAATCCCTTTTGGGATTTTTAAGATTTTTAAGATTAATAAAAATTGGTTAAACCCTAATTTTAGTTAAAGACTAAATTAAGACAAATCTAGAGATCAATTTAAGAGAGTTTCAATTCTTATTGATCAGGGGATTAATTAGGGACAATTAAGGACATTTTAATGGATTTTACAAGTTAAGAATAGTTCATTATCAGTTGATTAGGGTTAGCAGGCCATTTCTAAGAAGGATTTTTGAGGCTCCTACTTGGGGAACTAAATAAACTCCAATTTTGATAAAATTTGGACCATAGGATCAAATAGCTCTAAGGACTAAACCCACCAAATTTGAGCTCAAATGGAATAATCTAAGGGGGTTAACTAAACCACCCAAGGTGAGCTCTAAGTCACCTTCAAATCACTATAGGGGTCTATCCTAAGCATGGATTGGGTCAAAATCAGTGGCTCTACCTTCCTTATCTTTCTCATCATCAGCACACCAAAAATCACACCCTAAATCCCATTGGATAGGTCTATATCCCAATTTTGAATTTAAGGGTCAAACCATGACCCTTAAACTTAAAAATTGGGGAAAATTCCCTTGAACAACTTAAAATGGGGAGATAAAACTTGGACATGTAAGAAACATGTTCAATTTCAATCTCCCAAAATTCCAGACTTGGTGGACCTGTATTTAAAATGTAATTAAAGAAATTCATAAAATGCTCAAATTGAAATTAAGCCTAATACAAACCTATCTAGGGTCTAGAACTATAGTATTTTTGTAGATCTCCCTTAGACCTTTCCAATGAGCCTAAGAACACCTAATTTGGACAAGTGTGGAGGGAGTTATGAATTTTTGAAGTTCCCTTGAATTTCTGGATTTATTAATTCGGCAATTACACAGTCAGCGGCTCTTTACACGCGCCGCGCGCTGATTGGCCAAGCAATCATTGGCGCTAACTGTTAACGGCCGGATTAACCACAGCCGTCAGATGGAGGATCGAACGGCTGGGATCAAAGGCGCTCCGATACCGCGGGATCTAATCCGAGCCGTTGATCGAGATCAACGGCTGAGATTTCGTCTTCAACCTCTCGCTCGTATCTGAGATCGCAGAGCTTCTTCGACTTGATCCGGGCGATCTCGCCGATGAACTCCAATGAAATTTCACAGGGAGGATCAGGATGGTAGGAACCTTTAATCCAACGGTGGAGATCCGTTGGGGTGAAGGTTTCCTTCACACTTGACCGGACTACCTAGCTAAGGAGCTCAGGATGGAAGGATTACTGCAGAGAAGGCCTCAACGAATGAGCTTCTCTATTAGGAATCTTCAAGGGACAATGATGAACTGTTCTCCTTCAGGCGTTGGGACCGGAGGACGGCCGGATGTGCGACTTCGAGCGGGACGCTGAAAGCTTTGACGGGCTCTTGCTCGAACTGAAAGAGGGATCGATCTGGGAGCTCTAAGGGAGCGTCTGGGAGTTTGAAGGAGCTCTTGGAAGCGATTGAGAACAAATGTCAATCCTTCTAGCCATTTGGGGAGCTCGAGGTTATTCGGCCACCTTTCGGGAGCTTGGACGGCCAGGATTAAGCTGGAGAGGGCTCGGATCGCTTCCAGGGGGACGATGGCGATGTCCTGGGGAGATCATGGGGATCAAATCGATGGACAGCAGCCTTGATCTAGGAATTGTCTGGGGGGACCACTGGAACTCATTTTCCATTGGTTCCGACCGCCGCTGGCCATGGTCTGAGTCGGGTTGACTGGGGGAGGCCGATGGGGACATGCTGGAGCCAAGGGTGGAGTCAATTTGGCCTGGGAATGCCTGGATTGAACTGGTGGCTGGGTTGGACCCAAACCTACTCGGTTCAAGTTGAATTGAGCTTGATCCAGGTCAGGTTAGACCCTGGGTTTGGTATAGGAGATAGGTTTTGGTCTGGTGCACCCAATGCAAGTGGCAATTGGATCTAATTTGGTCTGGATTAAAATATGGCTCGGATTGATCCAAATCTGCTCAATTCGGGTCGATTTGGGCTTAACCCAGGTCAGGCCAGACCCTGGGCTTGAGGTGGGAAGTGGGTCTGGGTCTGGTGTACCCAATGCAAGTGGCAATTGGGTCTAATTTGGTCTGGGTTGGAAGATGGCTCGGGTCCAAGTGTCTTTGGCTACTTTGGGTTAGCCTAAACCCTGACCTAGGTTAGCCCAAGGCATGGGCTGGCTGGAGGGGGTGTGTTGGACCTAGGGCCATCTATGGGAGGTGTTAATCAAGTTCAATTAGGCTTAGGTTGAGAGTTGGCTCAATCCCAAGTGATCTTGGGCACTTTGGGTTAGCCTAACTCTTAACCCAAGTTAGCCCAAGGGTTGGGCTGGTCAAGGAAGGTGCATTGGGTCAATGGGAACACAATGACACCTTGATTTGGATTCAATTTGATTAAGGTCAAGAGATGGCTCAAGGGAGGCCTCTCTTTGGTCACTTGGGTCAAGCCATATGGCTAACCCAAGTGAGTCCAAGACTTGAGTCTCCAAGAGAGGTCTCTTGGGTACCCAAGGGGTCATCCCTTGCATTAAAAGGACTTGGAATGGACTTGATTCAAAGATTTGAAAGAGAACGGGTGTATGGTTTAATGGGTTAAACTTGGTTGACTTGGTCAACCAGGTTGTCCCAAGGTCTGGGATTGGGCTCAACTAGTTGGGTTCAATGTTTGAAACATGTTGAAAGTGGTTTCAAAGAATTTGGAATTGATTTGAGTTGAAATGAGCATTTGAAAATCCCATAAGGGTATTTTAGTCAATTTTGACCCATTGGTCAACTAGGGTCAAAAATGGGTCTAAAAAAGGCAGTTTACTGCTCAATGGGTTACAATCAAGGGTTTGGAAGTGATTGGAGGCTTTGATAAAGGATCTAATATCAAAATCTTCAGGGTGTTAAGTCCAATGGCATAGGCTGTAAATATTTGAAGGTTTTACAGCCTTTGGATTTTAATACAGATTATGGGATTAGAGACCTCGGAATGGGCTCAAAATTAGAGGGTGACCTCTAGAGACATGTCTTATCACTTTGTAGGTGATGGACTCTAAATCAAAGGCCATTTGACAGGGTTTTAAAATGTTTGAAAAATCTTTAAAAAGGGTCTTTAGGACAGGGCCTTAAGACTTTGGATTTGAGTTTGGATTTGGAATGGATTTTAGTTTTGAATGATTAATGTTGGAGTATCCAAATCATTTACAATCATGTGGTGATTTTCAATGAATGGATAGGGTCAAATCTAGATTAAAGGTAGGATCAAAGTCTATGTTGAAGTTTGGATTGTCAAATTGATTGGGTCAAAGTTTGGGTATGTTTGAGGCTTGAATGAAGTTTGAGATTTGAGTTGAATGAAGCTTGAGATTTGAATTGATCAAGGGTTGGGATTGACTTGAAGTTGGAGTTGATCAAAGGTAGGGATTGATTTGAGTCTTGAATGGTCCTAGGATCTAGAGGGTTTCTAAGATCTAGGATCTGGAGAATCCCAAGCTCTAGAGTAAGCCCTAAAGTCTAGAGAGGATCTTAAGGTCTGGCTCTAGGAAAGGATCTTAAGGTCTAGAGTGGATCCTAAGGTCTGGCTCTAGGAAAGGATCTTAAGGTCTAGAGTGGATCCTAGGATCTAAAATTAATTTGGATTTTGGAAATGCCTTAGTGACCTCATACAAAAATGAGGTCAACAAATAGACCACCAATGTGTGTGGTAGAAGGAACTTAAGCTGCACACATTGGCCTTGACCGAATAGAAGTGGAATCTTAAGAGTGTAAGGGAGGGCATCACCCAACCTTAGGCCTATAGGATGCTAATAGAAGGCTTACACCTAATGGACAAGAAAACTGGAGAAACCAAGGTAGGGAATATCTTACCTTGGGTCTAAGGATGGGCATCACCCAACCTTAGGCCTACAGGATGTTGATAGAAGACTTACTCTAAATAGGCAAATTAACTGGAAACCAAAGTAGGAAAAACCTAACTTTGGGTTTAAGGAAGGGCATCACCCAACCTTAGGTCTACAGGATGCTGATAGAAGACTTACTCCTAGTAGACGGGATTAACTGGAAATCAAGGTAGGGAAAAACTAGCCTTGGGTCTAAGGAAGGGCATCACCCAACCTTAGGTCTATAGGATGCTGATAGAAGACTTACTCCAAATAGGCAGATTAACTGGAAACCAAAGTAGGGAATACCTAACTTTGGGTCTAAGGAAGGGCATCACCAAACCTTAGGTTTACAGGATGCTGATAGAAGACTTACTCCTAGTAGATGGATTAACTAGAAACCAAGGTAGGGAAAACCTAGCCTTAGGTCTAAGGAATGTCATCACCCAACCTTAGGCCTATAGGATGCTGATAGAAGACTTACTCCAAATAGGCAGATTAACTGGAAACCAAAGTAGGGAAAACCTAACTTTGGGTCTAAGGAAGGACATCACCCAACCTTAGGTCTACAGGATGCTGATAGAAGACTTACTCCTAGTAGACGGATTAACTGGAAACCAAGGTAGGGAAAACCTAGCCTTGGGTCTAAGGAAGGGCATCACCCAACCTTAGGCCTATAAGATGCTGATTGAAGACTTACTCCAAATAGGCAGATTAACTGGAAATCAAAGTAGGGAATACCTAACTTTGGGTCTAAGGAAGGGCATCACCCAACCTTAGGTCTATAGGATGCTGATAGAAGACTTACTCCTAATAGATGGATTAACTGGAAACCAAGGTAGGGAAAACCTAGCCTTGGGTCTAAGGAAGGGCATCACCCAACCTTAGGTCTACAAGATGCTGATAGAAGACTTACTCCTAGTAGACGGATTAACTGGAAACCAAGGAAGGGAAAACCTAGCCTTGGGTCTAAGGAAGGGCATCACCCAACCTTAGGCCTATAGGATGCTGATAGAAGACTTACTCCAAATAGGCAGATTAACTTGAAACCAAAGTAGGGAATACCTAACTTTGGGTCTAAGGAAGGGCATCACCCAACCTTAGGTCTACAGGATGCTGATAGAAGAGTTACTCCTAGTAGACGGATCAACTAGAAACCAAGGTAGGGAATACCTAGCCTTGGGTCTAAGGAAGGACATCACCCAACCTTAGGCCTATAGGATGCTGATAGAAGACTTACTTCAAATAGGCAGATTACCTGGAAACTAAAGTAGGGAATACCTAACTTTGGGTCTAAGGAAGGGCATCACCCAACCTTAGGTCTATTGGATACTGATAGAAGACTTACTCCTATTAGACGGATTAACTGGAAACCAAGTTAGGGAAAACCTAGCCTTGGGTCTAAGAAAGGGCATCACCCAACCTTAGGTCTACAGGATGCTGATAGAAGACTTTTTTCGAGTAGACGGATTAACTGGAAACCAAGGTAGGGAAAACCTAGCCTTGGGTCTAAGGAAGGGCATCACCCAACCTTAGGCCTATAGGATGCTGATAGAATACTTGCTCCAAATAGGCAGATTAACTGGAAACCAAAGTAGGGAATACCTAACTTTGGGTCTAAGGAAGGGCATCACCCAACCTTAGGTCTACAGGATGCTGATAGAAGACTTACTCCTAGTAGACGGATCATCTGGAAACCAAGGTAGGGAATACCTAGCCTTGGGTCTAAGGAAGGGCATCACCCAACCTTAGACCTATAGGATGCTGATAGAAGACTTACTCCAAATAGGCATATTAACTGGAAACCAAAGTAGGAAATACCTAACTTTGGGTCTAAGAAAGGGCATCACCCAACCTTAGGTCTACAGGATGCTGATAGAAGACTTACTCCTAGTAGACGAATCAATTGGCAAACTAGGATGGTGCCACGAAGGGCGTACTCCACCACTAGCGAATGGTCATGTGGGGAGAAAACTTGCTCCACACAGAGGACCAAAACTAGCAAACTAGGGTGGTGCCACGGAGGGCGTACTCCACCACTAGCAGGTGCGATCCTAAGGGAGGGGACGAGCGTTAATAAAAAAAAAGCAAAAGAATTTAAAAAAGGAAAGAACTGGATTGCGAATCAAGAAAGAAAATTCATTAGTTGATAAAATGAGCTACATCAAGCATAATATTTCTTAAGGAAATGCCCATTAACAGGTAGCATTGGATGATTTCATTTACAATCTACTAACTGATACGAGCCTCCTTATTAGACAGTCTCTATGACGAAGGGTCCTTCCCAAGTGGGTTCAAATTTGCCTCCCAACTTTCGATGGGCTAAGATAGGCCTCCGAAGGACCAACACCAAGTCTCCCGCTTGAAAGGTCCTAATTCGCACTAGCTTATCATGGGCTTGAACCATACGGGACTTATATAACTCTAAACTTTGTTGAGCTTGGAGACGTCGCTCTTCAAGGCCTTTGAGTTCTTCCAACTGCAGTTTTGCATTTTGTTCACTTATGATTTGATTCTGAACTGCAATCCTGAGCAAAGGGATTTGTATTTCCAAGGGTAGAACGACCTCAGATCCATACACTAGTGCAAACAAGGTGGATTAGGTTAGGGTTCTATAAGTGGTATGATAAGCCCACAAAGCTTCCACCAACTGCTCATCCACTGTCGTTTGTTATCATCAAGGGTCTTTTTAACAATTTGCATCAAGGTTTTGTTGAAGGCCTCGGCTAATCCATTTGCCCGAGGGTAATAGATCGTCGAGTATCTCCAATTAATATTATGGCGTCTCACAAAACTGTTGTTTTTTTTTAGACTTGAATGCGGACCCATTATCGGATATGATTCTGTGGGGTACGCCGAATCGATATACGATATGGTCACGAAAGAATTTTAAGACATGGTGTGATGCTACGTTGCGTAGGGGAATTGCTTCCGCCCACTTTAAAAAGTAATCAGTCGATGCTAATATGAAACGATGACCTCTCGTGGAGGGAGGGTCAATCAGCCCAATGATATCTGTGCCCCAACTCTCGAAGGGCCACGAGGCTATCGTAGGGTGTAACACATTAGGCGGCTGATGTAAAACCATACCATGGACCTGACATTGATTACAGTGCTTTGCAGTATTCATGCAATCGTCAATCATTGTAGGCCAGTAGTATTTAAGTCTTTTAATCTTTAATTTCATTTTTGGACCTGATTGATGTGCACCGCATAGTCCTGAATGAACCTCACTAACAATCTTTAGGGCTTGTCGCTTGTCTAAACAGCGAAGCCACATGTGATCGAAGGACCGATGGTACAACCAATTATTGACTAGTGCATAAGATGGGGCACGTTTCTTAATCTGGTTGGAGAGTGACTTCTCCTGGGGAAGCTTCCCTTCTTTAAGGTAGTCGATTAAGGGTTGTCTCCAATCGCCTTCTTCATTGGTTGTCGAAGAGGCAGAAAGGATCTGAAGGGGAGTCTTACTAATGTGTTCCAAATCTATAAGAGAGAGGGCTTTATGACCCTGAATCTCTATAGGGATGGAATCCTCCTCAGGACATGCAAATTCCTTTGCAAGTTTTGCTAAGGCATCCGCTGCGGAATTACTTCCACAGGGAACCCTATACAAATTGGCAGTAGGAATTTGTTCCAACAAGTGAAGTGTGTACTAGTGGTATCTTAGGAGATTAGGATTCAAGACTTTATAAGTTCCGGCCACTTGGTTAATCACCAATTGGGAATCTCCAAAGATCTTAATCTCTTTAATTTCCATTAGAATTGCAAATTCCAAACTAGTTATCAGAGCTTCGTATTCAGCTTCATTATTTGTGCAGGGCTCTGATAAATGATAGGAAAAATGCATCATTCCTTTTTCCGGCATTATGAAAATTAGACTGACTCCAGCCTTTCCAGGAATTACAGATTGTTTGTTCGCATTCCTACGGGAGGATGCTGCTCCATCAAAATACAATTCCCAGACGGCCTTGCCAGATTCTCTCAAACTCATGATTTGTTCGTCGGGTAGATTATCATTCAGAGGAGAATCTACCGGCAGCGGGTGTGCTGCCAGAAAATCGGCAATGGCTTGTTCTTTCACAGCACGAAGAGGAGTGAAAGCAATCTCAAATTATAATAATATCATTGACCAACGGGCTAAACGTCTTGACAACATAGGTCGGGTTATAATATATTGCAAAGGATTAACTCTTGAAATCAAGCTGATTGAGTGGGAGAGCATGTAGTGCCTCAATTTCTAAGCTGCAAAAACCAAAGCAAGACAATACTTCTAAATTGATGGGTATCGAATTTCAGTAGGAAGAAGTCTTCGCCTAAGGTAATATAGAAAATTTTTCTTTCCTTGGTCGTTGACTTGATCCAATAGGGCACCTAAAGACTCATCTAAGGCTGCAGTGTAGAGAATTAACGGCTTTCCTGGAATTGGAGCTGCCAAAATTGGCGGATTAGAAATGTATTGTTTAATGTCATCGAAAGCATTTTGGCACTTCTCATCCCATACGAATTTGGTGACCTTTTTCGCAAGGACAGAAAAGGGTTGACATCTCTCGGAAAGATTAGAAATAAACCTCCTTATATATGCCAATCTACCTTGTAGAGATCTTAACTGGGTAAGGTTCTTAGGACATGGCATATTTAAGATGGCTTCGATTTTAGCAGGGTCGATCTCGATTCCGCGGTGCCTCACTACGAAACCTAAGAATTTCCCTGAGGTGACACCGAAGGCACACTTCAAGGGATTCATTTTCAAATCGTAGCGGCGCAACCGCTCAAATACAACTCTCAAGTCGTATAGGTGAGCCTCTTTGACCTTGTTCTTGACAACTAAATCGTGAATATAGCACTCAACTTGATTGTGAATTAAATCATCAAAGATACGGGTCATGGCCCATTGGTAGGTTGCTCCGGCATTCTTTAAGCCAAATGGCATCACCTTGTAACAAAAGATTCCAATAGGGGTTCTGAACGCAGTATTTCTCTCATCTTCTGGGGCCATCTTGATTTAGTTATAACCCGACGAACCATCCATGAATGAGAAAATGGCATGTGAGGAGGTAATGTCCACCATGAGTTCTGGTATTGATAGAGGGATCTCGTCCTTAGGACATGCCTTATTCAGATCCCTATAATCGACGCAAATCCGAATTTGACCGTTTTTCTTTCGGACCGGCACGACGCTGGCCACCCAAGAGGGGTATTGTTCCTCTCGGATAAACCCAGCTTCGGCCAATTTCTTAATTTCAGAAATGACTTGTTGCTCGATTTCCAAGCTCATGCGTCGAAAAGCTTGTTTGAAAGGAATGGCATCGTGCCGAACTCCAAGTTTATGAACTGCTACCTCAGCAGGTAAACTTGGCATTTCGTCGTACGTCCACGCGAAGCAATCTCTAAACTCAGACAAGAGTTGGATCAAATCTTTGGTTTTAACCTCGCTCAGTAGAGCACTTATAAAGATTGGACGGGGGTCATCATTGTTTCCAGGTTAATTTCTTTTAATTCATCGACTGTTGATTTAATTTCTTCTTCTAATTCAGGGGGTGCAACCCGAACTTGAAGGTCATCGGGATCATCTAAAGTCTCCAAACAGAGCCCATCGAGAGCACAGAAAGGATCTGTAGGGACATTTGGCGATTCAAGATGGTAAGTTATCATTAGGCAATACTCATCATCATCAAATGAACTAACAGTTCCAAAGCCGATACCACTTGTAGGATTATCCTTAATTTTTGTTTGCCAAATATTTTTGTGGTATCTGGCCTGACCCTTAGTCCATCGGTATGGTACAGAACCTTTAGAGAAAGTATTTTTCACACAAACAGGGAAGTAGTCGAAAGGTAATTCCATTAATTAATTAAAATTTGCCTCCTCAAGGGTTACATCACTTTCATCCCTTGTGGAGGAGGAGCCAGGAAAGAATTTCTGGACTTTCTTTACTTCGTCGTTCAAGTTGGGGGCCACTATAACTTCTAACCCTACAATCCTGCCTGCTGACAGTGGGGTCAGGGAAAGGGCCTCAATCCTTCAACTGAGCTTTTCGTACATTGTTAATTCAGGCTCGTCACTTTTCACCTTTACAATTTCTACCTCAATGTCACTGTCCTTCTCTAAGGTGAGATCAAATTTTGGAGAAGTATTTACATTTTTATAATTGAGGGAGAAGGCAGCACCTTGGTCCTTAGACTCAATGTCGGAATCTGATTCCAAATCAATATAAACAGGTGTTGTTCTCCTCTCTGATGAAGCACGACCCCGACCTCGTGCCCTTAAGGCCATCCTCCCACCTCTTTGAGGTAATGTGTTTGGAGGCTTAAGGACAACAATATAAGAGTCGTCTTCACTACTTAATTGTATCATTTCTTGATCAATAACTTTTTCTTTTTCTTTCTCTTGATTGGACTTTTGTTCAACCAACTTCTCCTCAATTTTGATCTCTAACTTAGAACGGGATGAGGACCCTTTTGGAACAAAATATGTAGCATCTTCGTAGATCCCAATTTCTTGAATAGAAAATGGTTGCAGATCAACCTCAATCACGTGTTCAATGCCATCTCGTTGGTACTTGATGCATTGGTGAAGGGTAGATGGAACCATTATATATTCATGAATCCAATGTCTACCTAAAAGGGCATTATAGGACGTCGCCGAATCAATTATATGAAATTTAGCTTCAGTTTTCACGTCTCCTATTTGTAAGTGCAAGGTGATTGAACCTAAAGCCCTCTCTCCCTTTTCATTGAACCCACGAAGCACCAACCTATCAGTTGAGAGCTTGCTAGTATCAACTCTGAGGTATGCAAGGGTTTTTATGTTCATTATATTGACCGATGCACCCGGATCAACGAGGACTCTTGATAACTTAAAATTTCCCACATCTACAGTAATGTAAAGGGAACGATTATGATTGGAAGTTCTCAAGAGAAAATCTTCATCTGAAAAGGTAACTCCAGGAACCTTTTTGAAGTAGAATGCCTCACCTTTTGAAGTTGCATCCAACTGGGTTAAGCAAATCTCGGGGTCGAGAAGCGCTTTAATTAAAGACTCCCTCATTTCTTTGGAGAGAAGAAGGGCGTCATAAATACTTAATTTTGCTGGCAACTTCCTAAGGTGGGCTAAAATGTTGTAATTAATTTTAGGAACGACGGACTCAAAACCTGGAGGGATTTAAGGAAAGTCTGGTTGATGAGGGGAATTTGGATTTAGATCTTCGAAGGGAATTTGCTTGCCTTTCTCCTGAGGGGGAAGCCTAGGGGGTAAGACTTTACCGCCAAAGAGTTGCACCTGCTCAATATCTTTGGGAGGGCAAATTATGGCAGTGTCTACGCACACCATAGGCATTTGATCATCATTTCCCGAAAGCGAGTCAGAATCTGAAAGTTCTTTCAAGATAGGATTCCCTTGAAAATTGATTTGAGGAAAATCACTTTCTGATAAAGCTTCATATTCGACCTCTTCTTGAATAGCTGATTCGGGAAGGTAAATTTTTTTGATATTAAAACTTTCTTCAGCGGAACATTGATTTAAAACATGAGGGTCATCAACTTGTATTTCATTTCCATGGTTAATCATCAAAACAGAAGTAGAAGGATGTTTTTTTATTCATATTCTGACCCTTCGCCTTTGATGGGGTAAATGTCAGATAACAAAAGAGGGGAGAGGGTTTTAACAACCCCTTCCGCCATCCTAATACATCTCTCATCTACACACTTCCTCTCTACAAAGTCAACTTCCTTTTCTTTTAAGCATTTGACAGTAATTCCTGTGACTACTGGAGAGGAAAGTGGCTCAACATCCTCCTGCGAAGCGTCCAGGTCAACCTTGCACATTGGGGCCTGAGCTATCTTAGTTAGTTGTTGAGAAAGATAGTAAGACTTGTTAATCGACTTTTTAAGTGCCCGAGATAAAGCAATGTCCCAACCATCTTCAACAAAACAAGAAGAATTAAGAGGGTTACCTGAAATGATTTTAATTGAAGCTTTCTCTGGATCGACCAAGTATTCCTTAGGTATTATTATGTTACCTTGGGTGTAGTTCCTCTCAAGCTAATCTTTGAACTCAACACAATAATTAAGAGGGTGACTAAGCATCCGGTGGTATGGACATTACTTGGGATCATATTTCTTACTTTCATCTTTAGGCCTCCTGGCCTCTGGCAGCTGAAAATCTGGTTTCTTTAACAGACTCTTGAAAATTCTCTTAACTGATTCCCTCTTAAATGGATATGTTTTTGCCAATCTCTCTCTGAAAGGGACAAAGTTAGGGTCTCTGGTGTACTGAGGAGTGACCTGAAAGGGCTATCTCTAAGCTGGCTGTGGCGGCGGTGGTGAAGGAACACTGGGCTCACTAGCCATTGGCCTTTTTCCCTTGTCGACTGTCGACACTACTGCATTTTTCTCAAAAGTCTTAACCAATCTGGGACCCTTCTTGTCTTCAAACTGCTCTCGTAGGAATGGCATCTTATGATCCTCTTCCTGCAAATTGCTAGTCTTATTAAGAAGTTTTTCAAAAGTTTTAATGGTGAAACCCTTCAGGAGAAAAGCAACAGGGCTGTGGATATTCTTAAGGAGGATCTCCACCGCATGTTGCTGAAATTGCTAGATGCCAATTGAAATTACTAGATGCGCTAAGAGGGGGGTGAATTAGATGATTAAAAACTTCTCTAATGAAAAGAAATATCTTTTTATGACTTTATGCGGAAGCGAATATCATTCACAATAAAAAAGATAGATAATCAATTTCATCCACGCAATTAATCACAATGAAAATAAATGCGGAAATAAAGTGCAGAAAAATAAAGGAAAGAACACACCAATTTATAGTGGTTCGGTCAAACCATGACCTACGTCCACTCCCCAGAGGCACCCTCCGAGTATTACACTAAACCTTTAGTGATTCTCCTTTAGCCCCCACAGCTAGGCGGAGAAGCCCTTACACAATCACTTCCACCTTCCCCGGTGCGGCGGAGGAGCCGGGTCCTTTGACACCAATGAGATCTTCTTCTTCCCAAAACTTCCTTCAAGACGAACCTTGAATCCGATGGTACTGAGGTGCAAGCTCGCCGGAGCAACCGTGTGAACTCCCTTCACACTCCCTTGAAACCCCCTCCAAGGTTCTTCTCCCTCTCTCAAACTCCACCCTTTCCTCTCTCCCTTTCAAGTCCTCTCTTCAAGTTTTCTCTAGAAAAACGAAGCCACAATGGCTGCCAAAAGACTCTTACAAAGTCTTATGAGAGTGCTTAAATAGAGGGCTCAAAAAACCCTAAAAATACTCAATTCAGCGTCAAATATCGTACCGTACGATCTCAAGATCGTCCAGTACGATGTGCAGAAATTGACCTGTTAGTACTGTACGATCCAGTTAGTACAGTACGATCCAGTTCGTACAGTACGATCCAGTTCGTACAGTACGATCCAAATGACAAATTTCAGCCGTTTTGATTGCATAATCTCAGGATTGACTTAGGCAATATTTCAAGCATCGTACAGTACGATTATGATCGTACAGTACGATTATACAACTGTTCAAATTCAAATTTTTGCCTAATTTAATGGATGGCGGTCTTTCTAATTATAACAGATCGTATAGTACGATGTGGTGATCGTACAGTACGATTAGTTATATTCAAAATTATTTTTTTTTTAGGAAAAATAAATATTTTAATTTATTTTTGTTACACCAGATCGTACGGTACGAAATAAATTCGTACAGTACGATGAACAGAAAAGTTAAAATATTTATAATCATTTTTTGCTCCCTCTGTGTGTGTGCATGATCAACAAACTATCATACATCATTATAAGACTTGACTCAATAAATAAAAATTACAGACTCATTTAATACGACCAATTCTACGCAATCTTGAGCCTTAAATCTTCACAGAACGGTGCATGATGTACCTGAAATATTAAATAACATAGAAAGAAATATGCACTGCAAATACAAGGAGAAATAAAAGAATAATAAATATTATTTATTATCATCAAAATCATAAACTCGGAAGCCCGAGTTGCAACAATCTCCCCCTTTTTGATGATGTCAAATAATATTGGTTGACTTTGCAAATTAAAAAAAATTCTCCTAAACTCCCCCTCAGTAAAAGAATTACATTAAAAATTAGGGAAAAGTTTATTTTTTTTTTTAATTTTTGTTTTTTTTTTATATAAAAAAAATTAAATAACCGCAAAAATTAAAACAAAATGCAACAAACTACAATACTTTCTCCCCCTTTGACATTATCAAAAAGAAGATATGAAATAAAATATAAAATAACAACATAATAACGAAATAAAAACATACGATTATATAAAACAAGTTAAACATACAAAAATAAAAAAAACATACAAAACACATAAACAAAAACACACAAACAAACCTTAACATACTTATACCTCATCATCTTGCTCCTGTTCTGATGATTCAGAAACTAGGTCTGCCCAGGAGACTTTTTGCTTATCTTTTCCCCAAATTACAAACGGTTTATTTTTACTCTTTTCCTTTGCAGGAAGAGTTTTTAAGTTGGGGCATTCACGCTTCAAATGTCCGGGTTTCCTACACCCAAAGCAAATTATGTCAGAACAAAACTTAACATTTTTATAATATTTACCTCTACTCCGCTTTTGTTGATGTTCATGCTTATGGTTCAATAGAATTTCAAATTTATTTGTTATCGATGATATCTCCTTTCTTTCATCGTCTACTAAGCCATATTCATCTGTGTGTTTGGCTTTTAGCACAATTGTCTTCTCATCACCTGCATCCAAAAATCTTTGACTCACACTTTGCTCGCAGGCAATGAGTGAGCCGATTAGATTATCGATAGAATAAGCATTCGAATCTTTTGATTCACATATTGCCATGACTTTGGCATCAAATTTATCAAGTAAAGAACGTAGAATTTTACTAATTTTTTCAAAGTTTGAAATTTCTCTACCTAAATCATGCAATGACATCACAATTTGATTAAATCTAGTAAACATGTCTAAGATAGTCTCATATGGCTTCATGCTGAAAAGTTCATAATCACGCATTAGAATATTCAATTTAGACTGTTTGACTTCACTAGTACCTTCATACAAAATGCATAATCTATCCCAAATTTCTTTCCCAGTAGTACATGTAGAGATTCTCATGCAATCGTCAGAATTTAATGCACAAAAAAAACAATTCAAACATTTAGCATTTAGTTGTGCATTGAATAGTTCTATTCTACTACATTCAGTAAAAGGAATATTAATTTTGACTCCATCTATCATACGTGAAGGTACAGAATAGCCAGTTTGAATCATATTCCACATTCGATAATCAATTGATTGCAAAAATATTGACATGCGAATTTTCCAAAAATTAAAAGAAATATTTTCAAATAAAGGTGGTCGTGTAATACAATAGCCTTCCGCAATCTTACGATTTTCAAAAAATGTCATGATCAATTTTTTCAAGGTTTTCTAAAACACTATTTTTGAAACCCGCTCTGATACCAATTGAAATTGCTAGATGCCAATTGAAATTACTAGATTCGCTAAGAGGGGGGTAAATTAGATGATTAAAAACTTCTCTAATGAAAAGAAATATCTTTTTATGACTTTATGCGGAAGCGAATATCATTCACAATAAAAAGATAGATAATCAATTTCATCCACGCAATTAATCACAATGAAAATAAATGCGGAAATAAAGTGCAGAAAAATAAAGGAAAGAACACACCAATTTATAGTGGTTCGGTCAAACCATGACCTACGTCCACTCCCCGGAGGCACCCTCCGAGTATTACACTAAACCTTTAGTGATTCTCCTTTAGCCCCCACAGCTAGGCGGAGAAGCCCTTACACAATCACTTCCACCTTCCCCGGTGCGGCGGAGGAGCCGGGTCCTTTGACACCAATGAGATCTTCTTCTTCCCAAAACTTCCTTCAAGACGAACCTTGAATCCGATGGTACTGAGGTGCAAGCTCGCCGGAGCAACCGTGTGAACTCCCTTCACACTCCCTTGAAACCCCCTCCAAGGTTCTTCTCCCTCTCTCAAACTCCACCCTTTCCTCTCTCCCTTTCAAGTCCTCTCTTCAAGTTTTCTCTAGAAAAACGAAGCCACAATGGCTGCCAAAAGACTCTTACAAAGTCTTATGAGAGTGCTTAAATAGAGGGCTCAAAAAACCCTAAAAATACTCAATTCAGCGTCAAATATCGTACCGTACGATGTCAAGATCGTCCAGTACGATGTGCAGAAATTGACCTGTTAGTACTGTACGATCCAGTTAGTACAGTACGATCCAGTTCGTACAGTACGATCCAGTTCGTACAGTACGATCCAAATGACAAATTTCAGCCGTTTTGATTGCATAATCTCAGGATTAACTTAGGCAATATTTCAAGCATCGTACAGTACGATTATGATTGTACAGTACGATTATACAACTGTTCAAATTCAAATTTTTGCCTAATTTAATGGACGGCGGTCTTTCTAATTATAACAGATCGTATAGTACGATGTGGTGATCGTATAGTACGATTAGTTATATTCAAAATTAATTTTTTTTAGGAAAAATAAATATTTTAATTTATTTCTGTTACACCAGATCGTACAGTACGAAATAAATTCGTACAGTACGATGAACAGAAAAGTTAAAATATTTATAATCATTTTTTGCTCCCTCTGTGTGTGTGCATGATCAACAAACTACCATACATCATTATAAGACTTGACTCAATAAATAAAAATTACAGACTCATTTAATACGACCAATTCTATGCAATCTTGAGCCTTGAATCTTCACAGAACGGTGCATGATGTACCTGAAATATTAGTTAACATAGAAAGAAATATGCACTGCAAATACAAGGAGAAATAAAAGAATAATAAATATTATTTGTTATCATCAAAATCATAAACTCGGAAGCCTGAGTTGCAACAGTTGCTCTTGCATCTGGGGTTCACACTTCATCGAGAGGTTTTGCCACCTCAAGATGTACTCAACCAGAGACTCTCCAGGCTTTTGTTTCTTAACAACAAGATCGCCCACAGTATTTCGTTGTTGCGCTCCAGAAATTCTTTTAAGAAAAAGTTTTCTAGATCGCTAAAGGTTTTAACTGAACCATTGGGCAGATCAGCGTACCATTCAAAAGCAATGCCGGATAGACTACTTATAAATTGGCGAAATAGTAGAGCATCTGACCCTCCTGCATTGCAACAACTTTCTCTGAAGTGGGCTAGATGCTATCTCGGGTTTTCTATTCCAGTGAAAATTTTAAAAGTTGGTGGTACAAAGCCTTTTGGGTAAGGAATTGAATCATATTCTTCGGGGTAGGGTCTACCCTTTGGAATAAATGCGGTTCCTTGAGAAAAGGCTAAGGCCTCCCTTACCTGGTCCTCAATCTGTTGCTTAATGTCTTTCTGAGGCAGAGTTGAAGGAACAGAGGGAACTGTAGGTGCTACTGGAGATGCCTCTGATAGGCAAGGAGGAATCACTGGTGTTGACTCGGGAGGCTTGGGACTAGACTCTATCTTTTTAACCCTTTCCACAATCTCTCGAGCCGTTTGTTGAATCTTAAGTGAATCACGCTCTGACTTATAAAATCTTTCTTGCATTTCTTTGACTTGTGACATCATCATCGTCAATTGATTCTCCAAATCTTTAATATGCTCTTCACCCCTAGCCCTTACGAACTCATCTGAATCAGACCCGGCAACCTGTGGATCATCATCTTTAGCAAGCCGACGTCTACCAGGTTCGGCCTCCTTGTTGGAACCTTTAGTTTCGACCATGGAGACGCTACCAATATAATCATCTTCCTCTCCAAGGAGGTCATCCAGGTCTTGGATCAAAAGAAGCCATTCCCTCTTTGTTTAGTAGAATATTTCTTATTTCTTGAACTACCTCCTCGACCGGTCTATCCCCAATTGACTTAGTATCCCTTGTACTTAGCCATATCAAATAATTCTTCAGAATCCAGGAGAGCAATGATTTCTGTAAGTTTCGGGTTAGGATCTGATTGATACTCTGTAACTGGCTCTTCTTCTATCTCAAGATCTAGGTCAATTCCTTTCTTCTCGACTGTCCCAAGATTGATAGTCGGAGAAGTGGCATTCTCTACAAGGAGAGGGACATATACCTCAGGAGGTGAAGCAGGAGCTTGTAGAGAAATAGCTCCTACATCAGGTAGGGTAAGGTCCTCAGACTCTTATGTAGGAAGCCTAGGAATGACACATAAATCTTTGCTATCTACAACCGAATCATCAACGGGAATCATAACTGAATCAGGAACTAGACTAGCTACAAGAGAACTATCTACTGCAACAACTGGAGAACTAGGTTGAACATCCATTGACTCAATCAAAACTGGAGGAGGTTTAACTGAGACTCGTTGGAGTTGGAGAATGAACTTTGAGATTCTTGGAGGGTGGTAAATTCTCCAACTTAGTCCTTTTTGGTATAAACTTCTTCTCAGAGGATTTGGGCCTCTTACCCTTGACATCCAGATGTTTCAGAGTTTCAATCCCCTTTGGTTTGACAACTACTGAGGCCAACCTTACAACTTAAGAAGGGGGTACCAGGGGTCTACCAACAGAATGGCTGCCTCTCTCGGACCCAGT